>CP053125.2:1250000-2500000 GCA_022674325.2 Grapholita molesta | reverse complement strand
TTTGATTGAAGAAATTGCACAGAGCCTAACATATTGACGTAAAAACGTGACAACCTGTGGTATATACCTCGTTTTTTTAGGATTAGAAAAATCTTGCGATTTAAAATCTGTCATAGAATAAATTGCCAGTAAGTAACTGGCCACTTTTCAATAACTGGTCACCTCACAATAAAATACATTCTAATTGAATATAAAGAGAGTTCATTTTTAGTATAATGTGGCCAGTTTTTTGGGGGGTTTGCCAGTTACTGGCGAATTACCCTATTTGCCTATTATCTTCTTCACCATAACGTTAGTAATGGAATCTTAAATCTTATTTACGAGATTACTGAAATAATTGATGACACGTAGGCGAAATCGATTATTATTATAATCTTTTAAAAAAAAAAACGAGGTATAGAGGTAGTTATTAAATAATTAAGTACAGCCAGCAGCAGAAGTCGCTAAGCGGGCCAGCTGTTAAGAATGATCTTCACACGCTCGAATTCTCTTAAAAATAAAGTTGTGCCTATCTCATTTTGAATACCTCGCCCGCTTAGTAACTTTTGCTTTTGCTGACTGTACTATGGTCAACATCATGTTATTTGATAGGTGAATGAAATTACAACTTATGATTGTAAACTTTTATTTAAATAAACATTTAATTTCATTGCAGCTTTACTCATTTCACTTAAATCAAAACATAATTGGAAAACGACATTCAATCACAAAATAATAAAATATTTTTATTAAGATGATTTATACAATTCAATCACAAGTGTCAAATATTTTCGTTAAGAATATTTTTACCGAAATTCGTTTACAGTAGAGAGCTTATATTCAAATGAAAGATCGACGAAAACTGAGCAAAATAATAATCTCCTAGAGTTACGCTCAAATATCTGAATTCTGAGCCACTAGACGACCAAAACTATCAGAACAATGACAAAGGCAAAACCTATTTTACATGACCCACGACACTCGCAAAGTCGATTTCACCTTGAACCCAACAAGAATGTTTTTTGTCGTGAATAAATATAAATTTTAGACGATAACTAAGCTTAAACTTTTTAAGTTATAAAATAAAGCTAGTATTACTGAGGCATTTAAAGTTCCTATTTGAATATATTTAAGGTTCAAATTATTTATTTTTTCCAAACACACCTTGAGGTTCCTATTCATGTCGTACAGCCAGCGTCATATAGTTGGTAGCATCCAAAGTACTCAAAAAGTCCGGTACACCATAGAATTTGTATGGTGTACCGAACTATTTGAGTACTTTGAATTCTACGAACTATATGACGCTGACTGTACCTACCACGCCACCGACACCAAGGTGTTATGGCGAACGATGTCAAAGCAATTTTCCTACTTTTCTACATATTCAATGGATTAGGACTGCCGAAAAAGGTTTTTGAAGTGGTAATAGAAAAAACATGGGTTTTATAAAGTAAAAAAAACTGAAGTGTTAGATCATATTTTGCCTTTGCCACATTATGCTAGTTCCTCGGTCCCCATATTGCCAAAATTTAGAGTAACCTTATACTGAAAATAAATTCTGTTTACCTATAAATAGAACACATTTTCTAATGGCGTTTCAGTTATTGACCACCCTTCAATAACTAGCCACTTCACACTAAAATGAATTCTAATTGTATATAAACAAGAGTACATTTTTAGTATAATGTGGCCAAGTTCAGACATCAGTTGCTACTTGACTAGGTACTAAGCAATATATATTTAATTTCAATAAGATATACATTTTAAATGTAACACTGATAGATACATCTGTTTCAAAGAAGCTCCTAGCGTTAACCATAGCATTCATAGCCTTAGCACTTATCTATGGGTCGACTGATGTTATGGCGATTATTTGGCGTCAGTCTCACACGGACTAGAGCACAAGATGACTACATCGGCTCATAGTCCATAACTCAAAATGACCGAAACACAAAATGACTACATCATAATTAGTCACACACGAAAAAACACCAGATGAGGAAATATAGGTTTAGGTTATGGTTGCTTTGTATCGGTCCGTAGGGCCTAGACCCAAAAATAGGAGCTCTGTCGATTTATTGGGTTGGAAACCTTTTTGTGTTTCTGTCATTTTTAGTTATGCACTGTTAGCGGGTGTAGTAGTATTGGGTTCTAGTCCGTGTTAGACTAACCCATTCTTTGTATTACACAAATAACTATACCATATATATATCACTGTATATCAGTTCGAAGTATACATGTTATCACATACATCCATAATATTCGCTCTATAGACAACGAAATTATCAGACTTGTAGCAAATCGTCACTCAAAATTTGTTTGATATATTCTTAGTATTTTGACCACAAGTCGACCCAAAGCGTACGTATACTTGTTAATTTGTATAATATCATCAGAAGAACAACTAATTTTATCAGTGTTAAGGCAGAATATAATACTTTTGAATATACTACGATATACAGTGGCTTATAATATTTGTTAAATGACATTTTTTAATAATTCAAAAACGATTTATTTTAAAAATTCAGAGAAAATCGTAAAGAACAATGTATATTAATTTAAATCTTAATAATACTGAAATTACACACAGCACAGCAAACACACGAAAACAACATAATTTCATAAACAAACAGTAAAATTGATTAAAAATAAATCACCACAAACGCAATAGTATAAATAGATTTTTATTAAAATAATATTTTTCTTACTCTTTTCTAGGTTAATATTTGGACATAGTGCCTAAATGTTTCAGGGACTAAAATTACTATTGTTTTTAGTACTAGCATGCTATTGTCATCTCTACAATTTACCTTTCTCGCCAACTAAATACGAAAGCGACCATAGCATGCTAGGACATTCACTACAACGTAGTTTTTATAATAACACTAGTGCATAGAAACATTAGTACGAAAGAAAAGGTAACTAACTGATATAATTGTACAGGCAGCGTCATATAGTTGGTAGCATTCGAAGTAGTCAAATAGTTCGGTACACCATATAAATTCTATGGTGTACCAAACTTTGTGAATACTTTGGATGCTACCAACTATATAATAAAAATCTATATTAATAAAAGAAAGTAGTGTTAGTTCCGGCTTTTAGAACTCGAGAACGGCTAAACCGATTTGGACAATTTTGGGTTCGTTGTGATAGTCTTGGGCAAAAGTTTAATAGTATGCTTAAAAAAAAAACAATCAATCAAAAATACCCCATTGAGAGATTTTCAGGCGGTACAAAGTTCAACGGGACAGCTAGTAAAATATAAGTCTGATGTTTTGAGGATAACTCGTGTTTTAGACTGTGTACTACTTATTTCTATTCCTCAAAGACTCGGAGATGCCATAGAAGGCCGAAAAGCTGGCTGGCAGTTAACTATCAGCCTCACGATTCAGCGAGGAAGTCCAGCCAGCGTCTCAGGGGGTCTTTTTTACATTTATGTCAGTTTGTTAAATTTTATTTTTAAATAGATTTAATTATTAATTGTTTTTGAATTTTTAGTTGAGTTTTATGCACTAGTATTATTACAATCTAGCTCATACAATAACGCCTAGTGTCATCTACTTACAAACGCTACGTGCTCCGCGGCTCCTACCCGTAACACAGGAATGTACAAAAATATTTGTTCGGTTAATCACAGGTTACCTTAATTGAAGTGAGTCTAGTGAGCCTAGCTAGAGCTTCAAGTACAGTTTTAGGTTATTATCAAAGCTGTAATTAATTAGTTAAAGATTGAAATAGATGACATATACTTAAGAAAAAGCAACGAGGATCTCCGGCATTCCGATATAGGATTCGAACCCACATCTCCAGCTATCGCGGTTGAGGCCTTAAGCATTAGATCAATTCTTGTTTCATAAAAAAATATTAGATTTTTTCTTACTTGTAATTAATTAATGTTAATTACAACAAGGAAAACCCGATTTTGACGTTTTTAAATCAGAATCATAGTTCTTTAGCTAATAAAACATTTTGTAAGAAGACTTGTTTTGGTAATCATCATTTTTCCCGCTCCGATTTTCATAACAAGGAATTTGCCACTAGTACTATAGTTGGCATTAACAAAATAATAAACCTTTATAATTGAACTAGTTACACACAGCAACACTCTTAGCGGTATATCGGCGGACCTTATGCCTTATATAATAAGATCCACCAATGTACAGCTAAGTGTTGCTGTTAGTAGAAACAAATTATTTTATTAAATATTTCGAGTAGAGTTGATTTTCAAGTAGCTGGCCAGATTGTCTAGTTAATCAAAGCCACGAATTCTAAAGTCGTGGATTCCAATCCAGCCTCGAATACCGGTTGAATTGATCACTTCTTCTTAAGTATATCTCATAACTATTATTTAATAAAATAAAATATTGACAACACCAACTGTACATGAAGCTTCGATGCCCTACTTACATCTAGGGTAAAGCTTACATGTGATGACTTATACCTACTAATATTACATGATTTGTTGTGCGTCAAATTTGGCAAAAAGGCGTTGGCTTTCAAACAATACATGCATTCGGAAATTATGATAAAATAATAACAGTTTAAAATATTACAATACTGATTAAAACATTGGTAATCGTAAAAGAAATAGTTAAAAATTAAGATTTCCTAATTTCTAAGTAAGGCCGTTGAATAATTTTCATTTATATAATTATTATCTGTAAGGCCATTGTTGCTACAGCTGCATATTATGTATACTTATTACATTTAAAACTTGCGTTTTAAACACATATTAACTAAAATAAAAGGATTTATAACGAATTAAAGTTGTGAATACCAGCGGACGACGGGAAGCGTCTTAGATAGCTGGAACATACTGCGAACGCCAACTCGCCTGCTAAGCGTGGTGATTACATTATCCCCATGCTGTTTATAGCGGTATATGGGGGAGGCCCAGCACTGGACGTCTGTGGCTGAAGTAGTAGTGAAAATGGACGGTGACTCCTGAGTCGAAACGTCAGGATAATATAAATAAATATAATTCGACAGACCGGTCTACTTTAGTTAATATGTGTGTGAATATTATTTATTAACTAGTTATGGGCGTTTTCAGAAAAAAAGTGAACTCAATTAGCGTCTAGAAAAGTAAAATTTTGTCAGTTCTATGTCTATAATTAAGTATGAAATCTGCATGGAAGTTAAATTTTTGCAATGTGATATTGCTTATAGTTCATGAAACGATCACCAAATCAAGTATTTATAAAAAAAATATGAGAAATTATCGTCACAAAACTGACATAACTTTTCTACAAGTCTCGCTAATTGAATACACTTTTTTTTAACTCCCATACACATTATGATTCGTATAATAATTATGTACGCATGGACAACTAGTTGTATCGTAAAAATCTAATACATAATTCGTATATATCTAGCGTCTTACAGTTTACCTGTTATAGAGAATTACATTGAATACATTACATGATTATGTTGTGACCGTAGAATATAAATATTGTTTAATTGATTTACTTCATCACTACACTTATAGTAACGACGCCAGTAATGGACAAGGAACCAATCATGAACATTTAGTGCTTATATGAAAGTAGTCAAGTGTTTTACATTTGTTAGTACACAATCAATTTATAACGTTTTGGTTTTTGAATTAAGAACTAAGTATCCACATTGGTGCCTGTCAGCTTAGTGTCCAACATTGGTGCCATTACCCTACTATAAAAATGTAAATATTTAAAAATCGTGAAAATTATATTGTTACTAAAAAAAAGTTTAAAGGGTAGTTCTATGCAATTATTCAGTTGCACCAACCCCATTATTACCATCCCCATATTATTGATGAACTATGTATAAATGGTGTTATTTTCGGTTATCTTGTACACTCAAGGTCAAATATATCGATGCAAAGTGCCAAAACATGTATACACCCACCTTAAAGCTGAAACAACAAAATGTATGTATACATATTTCGGCAGTTTGGTCGAGTAATTATCTTTGACAGAAGCAGTTGTTTCTACTATTTTTGTCTTGTATTGTTTATAGAACGGGCAATAATGTAGCGATGGTAATGAAGTCTCAAAGAGCATTAAAAATCGCATAGAAACAACTTTTGTCGTTTTTTGTGAGTTTTAAACGATACATTGCTGATGTATATATCACATAGATGTTAAATTTTAGTTTTCCTTTGTATAGGTGCTTAAGTCAACGACAATAAGACTAAGATTCGATTATTTAAATCCTTTGATAAGTCCTGTACGGATAACTTTATGGGTATCTGTCGCATATTTCAGCAATAAAAAAATAATTAATTTTATGATTTGATATTTGACTTCACACGCTATTATAATACTACAAAAAATTGTTAAAATTAATCTGAATTGAACGTAGTGCTACTTGGGTTGTAAAATTGCATTGATTTCATTGTATATTTTAAAACGTCTAAATATTTAAAATCCTACTACTCTACTAGGATAGAAATTATTAGACACTTTATAAGTTTCGTTTAAATATATCATCATTTGTGTAGGCAAACTTATAAAATTTAATTATCAAAATGAATGACGCATAAAGGAACTTTTCTACTTTTAGTAATTATTTTGTTAAATTTTAGATCGTTCCGGATTATTATCTAATTAATTCAATTGCTAAAAGTTAAGTAATTTTCTATAAGTCGCCATACCAGATCAGTACATAGTAAAAGTCAACGGTTCATACTACTACATTTTTACCAGAATTCAGCCGGAATAGTCCATATCTCGGATATTCTTTCAGTCTCAAGTAAATGTCTTCTATTGTCAGAAATCATCTGAAGTTAATTCTAGCGTCTGATGGACCAGTACTTCAAATACAACTAACTGGAACCTTATTGTTCGACCTTATGTCACCGCAATAAGGTTTACAATAGCCTGTTAACGCTTTGACTGCCAAAGACGACAGTAGCCGTCATCGGTAACTCGTACAGTCAGCAGCAGAAGTGGCTAAGCGTTTGGGCGTTCAAAATTAGGTCAACACATCTCTATTGTCCAGAGAATAAGAGCGCGTGTAGGTCATTTTGAACACTTCAAACGCTTAGCCACTTTTGCTGCTGACTGTACCAAGTATAACTAAATCAAATTTGTTAATGAAATAAAGACCTACGGGGTATTCCGTAAAGTTCAACTTCGCTCAGCAAAATGCGATAGGGTGGCACGTCATATTTGTTTGTCGTCTGGCGTTGAAAACGTTAACGCCCACAACAGTATAGCCATAGTAGTGCTAGAGCAGCCAGCGCGAGGCACACCCGCGGCGTCACCGCCAGGCGCGCGGGCGCGGGCTGCGCGGCGGCCGCGGCGCACGCGCCGGTCACCTCATGCGGATGCGCCAGCAGCGCACTCGGCCGTCACTGCGGAGAAATCAACGATATAATCATTCATCCAACGAGGAAATGCCGCCAGCATCCTTGGTACAATGCCTCAGGGGCCTTTTTTAGATTGTATACTGTAACTAGTTAAGTACTTGTAGTTATCATAATACGATTGTAATTTCTGTAAATAAATGCATTTTTACAAATCATTTCCATAGAAAGCATTTTAGCAAAAGTTGCACCCCTATTTTTTCTGTCAAAATTGAATTGAAATTCACAGACTTACAAGCTCGTTCCATCCTTACAGAGTAAAAAAAACACAATTGTATGGTCTATTTGGTTAAATCTCCAGTAACCATTTCTGTTATTAATAGATAAGTAAATCTCCAATTTTAATTTCACTTAATAGAAAGATACTCAATTTAAAAAAAAAAACGAAAAAAAAAAAACATTTCATTTAAGCACTTTTCGTTTATATCTTCTATGACTATCTTCTATTTCATTGAAAAATATAGTTAACAAATCCATATATTCCATAACTTAGTATAATTGGATAATTATCTATAGATGAAAAGTTAACTGAAGGACCATGTCTATGTAGTTGTGCAGAGAATTAATATGGAACTTGCGTCAAAATTTAAATATAGAACGCCGACAAGCGTGTACACACGTTACTACTACATAGACCAGGTGCTTTAGCTATGTTTATCACCTTAATATTCGGAACTTGTTTCGGGAAGGAATTTCCCGAATAACTGTCAGATTTTTTTTTTTTTTAAATAGTACTAATAAAAATTTTTTTTTGTCAGACAGAAACGCCGCTCTACCAACCTAGCTACCTACTTCCACCATATCCTTTAATACCCTATCAATATGACACCCATTCATAAACATCAAAGTACTATCAGTTACTTTGTTAGGCAACTTTATAAATAATCTTATAGAAATCTTACAGTCAAAAGTCAAAAAGTCATGGTCTTAAACAGTTTCGTGGGATTCTAGTTTATTTCTAAAATACTTCGACAATATGTTTGTAGGTGTAAGTAGAGTAGACAAGACAACGAAAGCGGTTAGTGATCACTACGACAGAGAAGAATAGACGTTAAGAAAATGTAATAAAGCGCATTATGCCTGCAGTGATATGCGATGAAGCGGCGGCGATGTGTGATGGAATCTAAGCGACATTAAAAAAATAAAATATCTATTAAAAATGAAACGGAATTTTGGTATACTATTTTATGTTAGTGATAAGCGGAGAAACATTTAATTAATTACAGAGACTCTCGTATTAAATTACAGAGAACCCTCTGATTTGGCAATGAAATTGCGCAAAAGCCGAACTGCACAACGTTTTCGACATGTAGTCGCCATCAAATATATCGGAGCTGTGGAGGTGCTCACAAATATCTGAACAACGCCTCTATAATCAAA
The DNA here is from genome assembly GCA_022674325.2 of Grapholita molesta. Classification (NCBI taxonomy): domain Eukaryota; kingdom Metazoa; phylum Arthropoda; class Insecta; order Lepidoptera; family Tortricidae; genus Grapholita; species Grapholita molesta. The sequence goes on along the minus strand of CP053125.2, from coordinate 2,491,293 downwards.
GCGATAACGTGCATGTGTATACATCCTCGATATTTAAATCGAAAGAAAAATACAAAAAATTGACTCGCAGCGGGACTCGAACCCACAACCACTGGATCACTAGCCGAGGGCACTACCAATTGTGCTATACGAGTACCGCTGAGACTTGTAAAATTTTTCTATTTATCCCTCGCATGTACGTATTTGGGACCACCCCCACAGTTCCGATATATCAGACGGCGACTGTACATAAGTAAAGACTATACAGATTTCTGAGTCGTGAGCCAGAAACAGTGATTTTAACTCAGTAATTGGTCAATATTATCTTACAACAATAATTATCTTTTTTAAATTTTCAATGAAACTAATCTTAAATTACCCAAATAATGGTCACCATATGCCTTTTGACATACGCGGTATGGACCTCGGAAAAGACGTCACATGACCAAATTGGAAGCAATCTATTTTTCTTAAATTATAAACATTGTTGAAGTAACTTTGTGCAATAAGGCTGCGCGCGAGGTCTACTGGTGCGATGGCGGACGGCGGCGGAGCTGAAAGTCTACCGAACCTTGTGGCGGCTCTCAGGAGTCCTGCAGCACGCGCCACACGCGGACGTCACCGCCACTGCAACACACTCACCATTACGCCACTTGTACACGACTTAAAAAACTAAGGTCAGAGATATCTATGCCTATCTATGTACCTAGACATACTATTTAACTAGACGGCGCTTGCTAATAGTAATACCACGATCGAAAGGGATGGTCTTATGTAATGTGTATGGCAACGACGGAGATATTATCGTCCGTCCTTGACTTTGTCTCACATATATTTGTTGTACTCCAATCTGAACCCTTCAGAACTGTCAAAGTTGGAGGGATACAAATTGAAGTTTTTTTGTGTTATCAACCGGAGTTGCGGTAATGACTACAGAATAAAGTAATATTTGTATTCCTAACGGAATGAATAAACTAAAATTTTAGTTATAAAGAGTGTCATGTAAAGCAAAACTGTAGTGATTTTTTACATTTTGGGCTACAAAAGTCAAAATATCATTGTGTCCCTTACTGGCGCTCGTGGAGTCGTTCTCCAGTCATTATTCCTCCTAGTTATATAGCCTCAATATCGTATCGATATCTTTTACCTTGACTGTACGGACACTAACTAATACGCGCGATACATCCTAAAGGCTTGGTCACATAGGGCGCGTTTTGTGGCGTGGCGCAGCGGGGCGCGACGCGGCCGTCCTAATGTGTGCCTTATTTCGTTACATTAGCCACACCGCTGTGACGCCCCGCTGCGCCACGCTCTCAAAACGCGCCTATCTGCCCAAGCCTTAACCGTCAAAACTGAACACGCTTAGTGAAAGTGGAATAGTCGTACGTATACGTAAGTGACGACACGGACTTGTTAGAACTTATGATACATTTCATGCGTTCAACAAAATTAAATTAAATTTTATACTATATTTAGTCATCACACTATTTAGTCTGTGAGAAAATAAGTACAATTCATACAAAAAGATGTAAAAAGTATATTTGGAATAACACCCTAAATATGTAATAACCTTCCAAAGCCTATTAGACTGCGAAAACATAATACACTAAAAAAATATATTACACGACTTTTTGGTAAAAAAAGCTTTCTACTCCGTTGTAGAATTGCAAGAATCGGTTCATCAGGGTATTTTTAATGTATTAGGATAAGCTTCACCGTCTAGTACGCCTTAAGGCAAGAACATATTGGTTCGCATGTATACATATATGGAACACGTATTCTATTTACCTGTTTTACAAGCTAATAAATTATAGTTATGTGATATAAAATGCGCAGTGTCTTGCGACATACGACCGAGGAATCGACGGCGCGCATTCGACTGGCTCAACCTTTGAGCGCAGTCGGAAATATACGTCAATAGAATGACACTGGACTGCAGACATCTTGACGTTCCAAGTCCCAGAAAGTCTTGGAACTTATATACTTAGGAATTATCATAGTCGCTGTCTTACATCTTAAGGATACCGGCCCTGGTCCCTATATGTCATAGTTTCCTCTTTTGGATCACAGATGGCAGTCTTTGTAAATTCTACAAACGAAGTATAACGAAGACATTTCATTGCATGTTTGAGAAAACAATATTATCGTTTCGGTACTTTCAGTTTACTACCAACCGATAGTTGGCATTAATGTCGCTTTCGTCCTATAGAACTCACTTGGCGCCAGGCGTACGAATCGGAATCATAACGGCTTCGAAGCGGACGCCTCTATAGCGTGATGCACATAACATCAGTCGGCACAGCGACGTCTAGCGTAAACTTATGTAACGTAATATAGTCGTCCGACACTCACTTGCCGGCCGTGTAGAGCGTGTCGCCGTGGTGGCCGGCGCGCAGGGCGTGCGGCGCGTCCTGCAGCGCGGCGGGCGGCGCGGCGGGCCGCAGGGCTCCGCTCCACAGCCGCAGCGTGGCGTCGCGGCCGCAGGACGCCACCAGGGCTCCGCCGTCCGCCTCCGACCCCACCACGGCCACGCCCGTCACCCAGCCCTTGTGGGCGTTCATCACGGTCTGACAATATACAAAGATATTTGAATTATTATCAACAAAATACACGTAATTATATTCATAAGCTTTTCTTGCGCGTAAATTTCGTTAACCTCCTAAGGCGCAAAAACTATCTACTCTAATTCGTTCTTTATAGTGTAGGAAGTAAATTACAATCTATTTGTGTCAAAATCGAAGGAAACAAATAGAATTCTACTCTATTCCAATTATATCAAATTCATATATCATTACAATAATTAGTACTACAAGTAAACCCTGGGCCTTACGAGGTTAGTTTGAACGGCTCATGGTCTTATTATTAGCTGTGTAACATTTACAAATCTTTCTCGAATGTTTGAAAATGTTATCTTCTTGCCAAACAAAAGAGTTATAAATAAAAGTATTTATAAAATGGTATTGAACAATTGGCCCTAAATTTTTTAATATAATTTTATAAACAATTTTTTGCATTCTATCTATGTTTTTGTTTGTTTTCTCGAAAACTGGGGAAGGTGATACCGTGTTTATATTTGCTCGAAGATATTAGACAAATAAGGACGACATATAATTATACATTTCAGTACAGATATTACTACGGAAAGATAAAAAGAAATATTACATGTGTGAGGGTGTTGTCAGTGAGGCTCCACCGCTTCAGGCTGGAGTCCCTGGAGGCGCTGAAGAGCGTGGAGCCCGAGAGTGCCAGCGCCTGCACGCCGTCGTAGTGCGGCGGCTCCAGCAGGCGTCGGCTGCAGGCCTCCCAGCCGCCTGCGGGCACACCAGGACAAACTTACAGACTGCTATACATTTCGATGTAGGTACACAATTAGTATATTACGTACCCAGGGCGGTAAAACAAAGAATGGCTCAGATCGCGGGTAAACAATCGATCTGAGGCCTTCTTTATTACCGCCCGTGATGCGTACATAGTTTTACGTCTTAATCTGGGTGTAAAGTGAGATTTTCCGTCGCGCCCTAGGGCGGTAAATCTTCCTTACCGCCAAGTGTGACGTAATAGTAGTTTATGTTACTGCTACATATGTAATGTAATGTATAAAAATACAAGTTTGGTTTTATGAAACGAAGCAAAGCTAAGTTTCACAATAACAAAAAACGAGTATTTTTATGCCTAATTATGTACAATGACATACACTGCTTCATCTGCACACAATAACCTCTCAATAAGAATTTCCAAAACCGTAAATGAACATTAGTAATGGCAATGGCGGCGAATGAAAACTTTTTCAACAAACCGTAGTTTTTTTTTAAATTCGGAGATATTCTAGAATCAAGAGCAGTTGTCACATAGTTTCTATGGTAAGTAACGAATTGTTATGATATTTAGGTATAAGAAGTGCGTATAATAACGCAGTGTCGTCCACAAACTAGATGGACGGACGACCTCGTACGAGTCGCTGGGAGTGGCTGCAGTGTGCTGAAGATCGTTCCCAGTAGGGGTCTAGGGAGGAGACAATCTAGCAGTGGACTTCCATGGCTTATAATAGAAATCTGACCAAGCAAGCCCACTATGAACCTGTCTTCTTACCAGCCATCGTTGGATATAGGCCCTTAGACAGGCAGCGATTATAGAGATTTTAGTGCTAGTCTGACCAGCATTTAACCACAGTCACACCTCGTGTAGTACGCTGGTTTAGTAACAGCCTATTCACTCTTGCTTTGAAGACCCAAATTATATATTTCCGGGAATACAGGCGAAGAGAGGGAATCCCATTCCTTAGCAGTCCGCTTCGTGCGAATGAATGGAATATTCACAACGTAAGGATGAAACCGCTCCCCTCGCCTGGACGTCTTCCTGGTCGTCTGTATCTCCACGCTGAGCAAGTTGGCGATCACAATATGTGACATTATCTAGCAAAAGGCACCTTATTGTCGATGGCGCTTACGTCGAGCCGCGTTGCGTTTGTATTGCGGCATCTTGAACAACGGCGTAAGCGCCATCGACAATAAGGTCCCTTATCATAGATAATGTCGCATATGTTCCACCGGGTCCAAGCTCAAGGGAAGAAATGGGACAGCAGAATGCGTCAACCGGGTTCAAACCCAAGGGAGAAGGGACAATAGAATCCGCGCGTGTCCTGCGCAGTCCTAGCCGGAACCAGACTCACCGGTGTCCTGGACACACATGTCCAGCGTGCGCACGTAGTGGTCCTTGGAGCCGGTGGCCACCAGGTCGCCGGCACCGCGGCCCAGCGCCAGGCACATGACGGCCGCCGCGTGCCCGCTCCACAACTTGCACACGCACTCCATCCTGGGGACATTAATCTTAATTTATTTTTCACCTCACTAGCTCGGAAAGAACTGTTTTATTCTTTAAAAACAGTCGAATACAGTCAGAAAATCGAGTGTATTTTTATGTTAGCTGGTTCGACGTTCTTTTATTTAATGTTTTTGAATGAGAAATGATAGATAACAATAATATTGAATACATTTTTAAAGTTTGGTGAAAAATTATGTGTTTCACTCGGTAGCAAAGTGTGTTCCTCCTCTCGTGCTTTGAAAACCCTCCCAATGCTTAAGATCCCACTCTTTGAACCACTCGCTATGTTGCCGCTGCTGCTGTTACTCGCTGCGTGGTTCAATTTTGGAACCTTTCGCCCTTTCGAAACAGGACTCAAACCCACAACACTATCCAGTACCCTAGCACTACCTATTGTGCTATTCAGGTAGTGCACTGGGCTAGTGATCCAGTGGTTGTGAGTTCGAGTCCTGCGGCGCCTAAAATTTTCAACTTTTCTTTCGATTTAAATATCGAACACGTTTTACTTACTACTTAAATTATCCTTAGGAGTGTTTAGAAAAAATAATGAAGTGCTCTAATAAAACTCACATGCGCAGGTCCCATAATCGAAGCTTGTCTCCTGCTGCCGTGTAAAGCCGTCTAGAGGACGCTAGAGCGAGGGCGGTGATGGCCACCTCCCCCGCCACTCCTCTGGCTGCAGGCACTGCGCCCACTGCCCCTGAAGACCTAATAAAAAAAACACATAAGCAAAGAAAACAGTGCTGGGTAAAGTTCACCAGGGTTGAGTAGAGTCAGTGGCTCAGTTGATCAGAGCGATCGGATTGACACCGTATTTTTTTCTTTTGTAAAATCATAATTTTGTAGTTGGCAATATTTTTATTGGAAAACTTCATTTTATCCTGTTAAGTTTTTTCACGTTAGCTGATAAAATGGACTTTAAGTCATATAAGCAATGGTTTTGGATGAATTATTTAGTCGTATATGTTTTGCTTCTTGAATGTTGCCTATGGCTATTATACTGGGCAGCCAAGTTTGTTACAACCTTACATGTGTATGAATAAATTAGTGTTACACTGTCTCTTGTATGACGGCCGTTCACTCTCCCTGTGCATCATCATCATCATGTCAGCCGAAAGACGTCCACTGCTGGACATAGGCCTCCCCCAGAACCACCCAAGAAGACCGATCCTGCGCCTTCCACATCCAGCGGTATCCCGCGACTCTAACTAGGTCGTCGGTCCATCTTGTGGGAGGCCTACCTACGCTGCGTCTTCCAGTTCGTGGTCGCCACTCCAGAACCTTTTCGCCCCACCGGCCATCGGTTCTGCGTGCAATGTGCCCTGCCCACTGCCACTTAAGTTTGGCGATTCGGAGGGCTATATCGGTGACTTTGGTTCTACTGCGGATAAAATCATTCCTGATGCGATCACGCAGAGACACTCCCAACATAGCCCTCTCCATTGCTCTTTGGGTGACTTTGAGCACGAGCCGCGAGTCGCCGCCCTCGGCCGCGGCCAGCGCGGTCCGGCAACGTCGCGTGGACACAGGGCACGGAGCACAGGACTCACCACAGCGTGCCGACGGGCGTCCGCGAGCGGGTGTCGAACAGCCGCACGGCGGCGCCGGCCGCGCCCAGCACGAGCCGCGAGTCGCCGCCCTCGGCCGCGGCCAGCGCGGTCCGGCAACGTCGCGTGGACACAGGGCACGGAGCACAGGACTCACCACAGCGTGCCGACGGGCGTCCGCGAGCGGGTGTCGAACAGCCGCACGGCGGCGCCGGCCGCGCCCAGCACGAGCCGCGAGTCGCCGCCCTCGGCCGCGGCCAGCGCGGTCCGGCAACGTCGCGTGGACACAGGGCACGGAGCACAGGACTCACCACAGCGTGCCGACGGGCGTCCGCGAGCGGGTGTCGAACAGCCGCACGGCGGCGCCGGCCGCGCCCAGCACGAGCCGCGAGTCGCCGCCCTCGGCCGCGGCCAGCGAGCTGACGCCGCCGCCGCACCAGCCGCGCCACGACTCCACGCCGCAGCGCAGGTCCCAGCCGCGGATCGTGCGGTCTGGCAACGTTGCGTTTTTAACACGTATTACAGAGTATGATAGACGTAATATTCTCCTGTATGGCGAGCATGGTTCTCATTTTATCGTATCTCGCGGTATCCGTCACTTTCAAACTCACACTATTGTCACAATACCTGTCAAGGTACATATTGTGGCAATAGTAGGCTAGCTAAGCTTTTTAACTGATTAAATATAAGACGGGTTACTACGGGTCTTTTATACGACATCCCTTTATTTAGCGTTGAGATAATCAAAGAATAGAGACAACGAAGAAAATACGAAATATACTGACCCACTCCGCCACTGTACAGAATGTCGGGTGCCACCGCTAGCGACAGAGCGGCACCCGCGTGTCCTTCCGCCACGTGCGTGCACTGCAGCCACGCCCCAGTGCCGCCACTGACACGCTGTAGAATATATGTGGTGTGAGCGGTCTTAAAGTTTAAGTTGTATCCTATTCATACTTACAAAATGATTACATAAAAGTAAAATACAGAAAAAACAATATAAATAACCACTTATAAAATAAACCAAAACTGTGATTAAGGGTGAAGAGAAGAACCAAAATGGTAACTAAGAGATACGTCAATTGCTTAGTGGTGTTATAGCAATACAGTACCTATAGTTCAAATATGTCAATGATATTATTGATATTATCAAAAGAGTAAAACGATCTGCTTGCGAGAAACAATTGGGGGAAGATTCTTTTGGTTTTCATATTACGAATAAAAGAATATGTTTAGAGGGCTGATCTGAAGAGACGTAGAAACTAGGGAATGCAAACCGGTTTTAACCGAAACCGAAAAAACCGGTTAAAACCGGGTTTTTGGCGGAAATCCAAAACCGGGTTTTTAGAATTTGAAAAAACCGGTTTCGGTTTTATTCGGTTTTTTTTATTTACCTAAGTTGCATGTTTTATTCATTAGAAGGGTATAAATTGGTCCTAATAGTCCTTAACCGGTTGAAGCGACATCAAATCAAATTATGTGGTGTTGTGTTAGTTTGATCATTTATAAAATAACTTACCAAATATTTTATAAAGGAATCTAGTAACAATAAACGAATTAACTACTTGAATATATACTACAAGACAGCGAAAAACTTAGAGCAAGATTTCGGATTAGGCCATTTGATTTAAGTAAGACAAATAACATTAAAATATAAATTGATATTGTCATATATTTCAGAAAAATGACCTATCCCATCGGTGTCTAACCAACAAATAAACAAACCAAAAAAAGAATTTAATAAAATTGGTTTGTTTCTATTCCTAGATACAAATAACATTAAGTCATTTGACAATTCCCATACAATAAAATAGTCAGATATTCTGTCTTTAATTTCGTGATAAAATCGTGTATGTACATACTAGCTTATTTTTCTTTCTTGTTTGTTATTACTTGTTACATGATTAGTGATAGAATAAGATTATGTTGAGTAATTCTAAACTGAGCGCTTGTCGCCGACAAACATAAGTTTGGCGAGTAATAATATAAGAGTGTAATGTGTATTTGTTTGTTACTGTTCAATAAAAAAAAAGAAAGCATTCGTTTTACACGTGAATCAATCTTTTCTTTATTCCATGGCGATGAATTTAAGAATTGTTGATTCTAAAAACCGAAACCGGTTTTAACCGGTTTCGGTTTTTTTTTTTGTAAAACCGAAGAAAAAACCGGTTTTGAAAAATCTCCGGTTTTTGCATTCCCTAGTAGAAACACGTCGTTATCCCGCGCTCGTTTCGCATCACGCAGTAACGTATCCCGCTTATACCTGTTAGCATAAGCACAAAACTTAGGGTAGTATTCGATGCTCACCTTAGGCGCTATCTCCTTGACTGTTCCCATCGGTGCCTCATTCGACGCCGGGGCGAGCCGCAAGAACACGTCGTCGTCTCGGGCCCGTCTCGCCGCGCCCGGCGACGCAGGCGGCGTGTCGACGCTCGCCTCTCTGTGTTAGTCGAAGCGTTAGGGAAGCAAGCATAATGGGGCCGATTGGAAACATGAACACGAAATTTAAAGGGATCTATTGAACTTTACGACGTCTATCACCATTTTTTTTATACAAGACTGACCAGCGTTTGACCTCAGTCGCACCTGATGGTAAGTGACGACGAGATCGAGGGTGTAGCAGGCTGGTTCAGTAATAATGTATTCACTCTTATATTATAATGATTTTGTCTCAGTTAATTCCATGTATAATATTTGGTACAATAGATTTGTTGTTCTTTAAATCCCTTTAGTTATAGGAATGTATTATTTGTATCTCTAACCGTTTTATAGATGGAGTGAGAACCGTTATAATTATATACATTTTTAAGGATATTCTTATAAAAGTATTTAAAATTATAAGATGACTATATTGTACGGTATGCATAATAAATGTATGAGAAAACCAGTGAGAAATTTTGAAATACCATATACCTAATGAATTGAATTAGTTTAAAAATCATATATTAATAAGATGCTAAATGTCAGAAATTGTGTGTGAAATTTATACTGATATTGATGTTTTATGAACTCTAGTTAAGGATGAATTAAATGAATAAAAACAACGAAAAGTGATATTACGAGATAATGGATTATGTTACTGAACCATGTAGGTAACTCAAAAGCAACACACATGGATGATAGCATAAAGAGCACAATCTACTTACCTCCGCAAAGCAAAAACTACTTAAATTCTATTAAGAGGCTTGTGGAACTTAATGTTGAATATCATAAGCGATAATGTAAATAAAGTTTTAACATTTAAATATCACAAAATTGATAAAAAAATATATTTCTTACTAACAACATCTAACATCTAAGTCGCTACAAAGTCTAGTAAATCTAAATTGTAGGTAACTACTGAATTACATAGTTTGAAATCATGCTTTAACACGTTCGCCCCCGATATAGTTTTACTAAATGCTTACAATATGTTGGTAGAAATTATCTCGACCACTCAGAGCATGCCACTGGCATTATACGATATGTTTATTCCTATGTCGCTGTCATAAGTCAAGATCTTACTCCTATGCCAGTTGTATAGGAGTACGAACCGTTTTAACACAACTGTAGTGTCGCCGGTAAATTTATTTGAACACACTTAAGTTATAGCGGCATTGGAGAACGATCTTTTTAGACACAAATACGTGTCACTGGCATAGAAGGTCGATAATTATGATCACATACGTTGTGTCATCGGGCATGAACGTGAATGAATAAACTATGCACTATATACACTTAATGTTACACATACTCCGATTATACAAATATAGCCTCTAAGCCTTTAATAGGGTACAAAACCATGCATAAGTGCGCCATGCAAGTTGCAAACAAAAACAAGCTTATTTCAATTGTTTATTAATGACTATATATACAGACCTAGTACAGTTATAATACACGTATCACTAAAGCTAGGGTTACATTGTGACATTTACATACCTCTATAAACCCCGAACAGAAAAAAAACATATGACAGACTAAGATTCTAAAAAAAATTGATCAGTAGTGATCCGAAATATGGCCAGGTTTTCATGTGTCTGGTCGGGTAATATTGCTAAAGTGCATTCTACGCCTGTGTCATGCATGTCTTTATGTAACAAATAAGAGTGAGGAAGATGGAGTATATATCTATCATGGTGATTTGAGGGTAGACAAAATGATACCCACTGAGTATCATCTACAACTCGCCACATATATCGGAGCTGTGGAGGTGGTCACAAATATCTGAACAACGCCTCTATTGTCAAGGCGATAAGATGCATGTTCAGATATTTGGGACTCTCCACAGCTCCAATATATATGATAGCGACTGTATGAAACAAAGTATATATTTCAAAATGTATAAGATTGACATGGCATGATACATGATGTTTATTGTATACTTCTCATCTAGTAAGATGTTAGTTTACTTTTATATAACTAATTTTTATTTTCAATTAAAATATTCGAATTACATAGAACCTGGTAACCATTTACCTATTAGTACTATTAAAAAACTATTGATTTATGAATTTCAAATAAACTAAGATAGCTTACTGTTACTTACATTTTATAGCGAAACCAAATGTAAGTTAAAATAAATTAGTACAATCTTAATTCTAGCAGGCGTAGATAGCGTCCACTAAACTATATTACAACAAAGAAAATGCAATATTTACGCTTCAAGCTATACAGTACTCCTTTGGGTTGGTTAGTAAGACTAAGTGTAAGGCCTGGGTCGCTAGAAGCGGAGCGTAAGGCGAGCGCGGGCAGCGTCGAGCGTCCAAGTACTCACACCAATAGCATGCTCATACGTTGTCATTTGTTTAATATGGCCGTCCCACGCTCTGTTACGCTGCACGCTAACTTTCAGGCCTTACACTAATAACATATCTGAGAGTTGCCTACTAACGTTGCTTGCACACCGCGCTAGAACACAACTTACTACAACTACATCCTATAGATTTAAATATATGACAAACTAGCTGTGCCCCGCGGTTAACCGCGGTTTATTAGAGGAAAAATGCAGCCTATGTATCCAGGGTGTCAGCTAACTACATACCAAATTTTATTAAAATCCCTCCAGCCGTTTAGACGTGAAGGAGTAACAAACATACACACTCACAAACTTTCGCCTTTATAATATTAGTGTACTATATAAGCCCGTTGGCGCCTGAGGCAGGATTTGAACCGGCATTTTCAGTATTCTAATCTGGTTAAAAGTGTCTCAAGTATCTATTATGTATTAACAGGCACTGTTGTATCTCTAAGGCGAAGCGCATACTTAACCCACAACTTGATATTTGAAGTATTATTTTTTATGTTTAATAAATGATATAGAATATGATAGAAGATATAAAAAACTGAGTTAATTTGTTTGGAAAACTCGTCTATGATAGGTGTTTTACAAATAGAATCTTTTGAGTCCCAAACAGGGCAAATCCGTCTACGCAAAGCTTTCAGAAACGTCATGAAATGTGCGGCCTTACAATACCATGTTTATCAATTATGAGCCCTGCCATTTTATGACAAATATTTCACTGTGAAATCTGACGTTATATAATAATAAACGCAAATTTTTTGTATAGTTCCAATTCTACATGTTTCTTGCTTTTACACTCCAACACTACTAAACGGATTAACAATAATATAACTCATATATCAGAATAACACATATGATATAACTTATGTGTAAAATGGCCACATTGAAAATCACGTGTAGACGAAGTCGTGTGCAAAAGCTAATAGAACATAAATAATAACACCGATTGTGTGCAAGCAACGGCATGCAACGTTTTAAACACATTATGTACATTTTGCTACGTGCGTCCTCTGTGCCGGCGCTCCTCAGTCCTCGACTATGTTCAGGTCGGTCAGCAGGCTGCAAGCAAGCACACGCTTGAGCCATCGAGCCACCCTACACCAACTAAACCCACTATACCCTTTACACTTATCGAAGTATACGACCGTGAGTTAAAAATAAAATAGGAGGTGTTTGGTGCAAAACAAAGGAAGGTGTATTGGGGTAATTTCGATTGTGTTACTGTTGCAAGTAATTTCGAAAATAAGAGTAGACACGTATTACAATAAATTACAAGTTATTTAAATCGAAAGAAAAATATAAAAATTTTACTCGCAGCGGGAAAATTTTCGATTAATGATGAAATATCTTTATATGCTAGCAGACGTTTCTGCTTAATATAAAAACGAATTACAAGTTATGTTTGACTATTTCGTAATTATCACAATAAATAATTTATAAATTTTACATGAATTCATTACTTACACACATTGGCTGAGCCTCATGGTAAGCTCAAGGAGGCTTGTGTTGCGGCTACTCAACCAACGATATATACCTCTATAATATACAGAATACACCCATATAAGCAACAAATATCTAGATAGCTTAGCTAGACCAGTTTTATTTTTGATAGATATGTATCCTTTTATTTTGAACTCACGGTCGTAGTTATTTCGTGTTGTAAGCCTAACCTCTGTATATAGAGCTTTAGTGTTAAGGCATATGTGACATTATCTATGAAAAGGGACCTTATTGTCGATGGCGCTTATGTCGTTGTTCAAGAGGATACAATACAAACGCAACGCGATTCGACGTAAGTGCCATCGACAATAAGGTCCCCTTTCCTAGATAATGACACATATTTGAAAGATAAAACGTAATTAATTACAAATGCAGTGCAAAACTAGTTTCCATCGGGAAAACTCGTATCTCGATCAACATACGATGGCAACCGAACTGTCTATTGATTTTATTAAATTAATGACATTTTCATATCTAATGGAACTTTATTTTTTAAAGTCCCATGTCATTTTTACTTTGACATTTGACACCAAATAATAAAGTTCCATATTAAAGTATATGAAAAAGTCACTCATTTAATACGATCATTAATTGACAGTTCGGGTGTTATTGTATTCCGATAAAGATCCGAGTATTCCGGAAGGAAAATAATTTCACACTATATATGTAACAACTAGCGAGTCTAGTACCGTATTCCCGATAGGCTGTGTAAATTATATACAGAGGCTTAACTGAGTACAGTGAAGTGCAAAAATATGTACCGAAAGAATCCTTTCATAAATACGTCCTACAACCTTATTTTCTGTACAATAGAGTTGCTCGGTACATATTTGTGAAACTTTGGCAGTGAACGAATTTTTACACTTGACTGTACAATCATTCGCCAGTTATGCTTTTATGTCAACACAAAATTATTATAATTATGTGATGATAGTTGTAATTATGTCAACCTACTTCTTTTTTTCTTTCTCCCGACCCAAAATAAAGGCGATAGCGTTATGTTCCGTTTTTCGCCAATTTCCTTTTATACTTATTAACTCATACTTTTTTATTTAATCATGCTTTGACCTGTTTTGTATCCTCGAGACGAAGCCCGCGGTGGATATTAAAAAAAATGTGTCATTTTTTTGCTACAAATAAATGATTAAAATCGTGCTTCTTTAAATTGTGTTTAATGAAATATGTTGATCTTGCAACGAGTCTTGACAAAAAAACATAACAGGTGATTCTCGAACTATAAACAATCGATACTACAACACATAACACATACCCAAGCATTGTACCATGCAAACAAGGTTCCTAAGAGAATAGACAGACTAACATGCACACTATATAGGTACACATTGAATAATTAAACTTGGTAACTTTCATGGCCACACCTTTTTTAATCATTATGGTTAGAATATTCCTGAACACATTTTTGTGTTTCATACATTTCATGGCTGGCAGTTCTAAAAACATGGAAGAACTTGGGCATTTCATACTATAAAAAAATATAAATGAAATATATGTATCATACTATATCATAGTACATTTCGATACTAGTGAAAAAAATTTTTTTTTCGACGAGGGTGAAAGTTGGAGCCCGAGTGAAACGAGGGTGACAATCACCCGAGTCTTAAAGAAGTTTTTACACGAGTATCGAACCTAATTTTTCATAGCAAGAAGTGCCTTAAAAAGTAAAATTGAAAAAGTGCACTTTTTACGCACTACTTTGGAAAAAGATATAAATAAATCGCCAGTAACTAGCTAACTTTCAATAGCTAGCCTCGTTATACTGAAAATGAATCCTATTTATATATAAACAGAACCTATTTTAGTATTAGGTGACCATTTATTGAATGGTGGCCAGTAATTGAAACCCCATCAGAAATGTGTATATCATAACAGAATTCATTTTCAGTATAAGGTGCCCGTGCCCAGCTACAAGCGATTTATCCGATATAGTGAAAAAAAAAAGCTTTGCTTACAGCAATATAAACTTTATTCTGCTTTAAATAAAGTTAGATTTTAGTCGCTCATGAAAGTTACCAAGTGACAATATTCGTACACAAAAACCCATGTAGCACTTACAGATTGCCCAACATTGCTAATGAATGTTAAACCTTCTTAGCGTAACTAATGTTTTCGTAGCTCAGTACTATAGACTTGCAATAGTATATAGACTTTGAAATCAGAATTTATGATCACTAGAATCATATCTCTTCAATGTACAGTCGACGTCAAAGATATGTATAACATTTTTCACTTTAATCCTTTGTAATAAGGTGCAAAAGTGTATACATATCTTTGACGTCGACTGTACAGTCGACCAATTTATGGGCCACCCCGTTCCTAGTCACAGTGTTTTTTTTTAATACAAAAATCCACCAACAAGGAAGCAAGTAAGCAGTTACCGTAGCCAATGGACGCCTGCAACTTCAGAGGATTCACATGCGCGATGCCTAGTAGCTATATGAAATACGCAAAAGATCTCTTATTAACGTCACTGTGACAACGTTCGAAGTGGCCTAGAAATCAAATTGGTTGACCGTAGACTCCTTAATATTGGGTGTCCGAAAATTACGCAAGATTTGGTTTTCGCGCCATTTTTACATTTATGGGCTAGCAACGTCAAAAGGTAAACTATATTTCTTAGAAGTGAAGGAAAAATCAACTGCCCCGGGCGAGACTGGAGATTGCGACTCTGAGATACATGCCCATCGCTCTGAGCTGCAGAGACTTGCCCAAAGCTGCGAATTTCTGCATCATAGCCTTCAATGCGTTTAGTCGAGTGTTCGCGTCCGGGGTAGTTGATTTTTCCATTTTTCCTCTATTTCTAAGAATTATAGTTCCGTTAGCAGACGTTTCTGTTTAAAAATAGATAAAAAAGGTAACTATTTGACAGCTGAGCCCTGAGTGTAAGTTTTTAACGTAACTTTACGTCACGAACGCGTTTGCGTTTCCCATATAAATAACATTATCACTTACGCGTTCGTAAACGTTTTTTTAAGTCACTTACACTAGAGCCTCTGAGTAGAGTGTTTGCACACAGCCCGCGTAACATTACATTTACTGCATAAGACATTTTCTGGGCATCTATTCTCTCATTTCGGTATGAAAATGGCCCTTAGATCTCGTGATATATTTGTAATAGTTCTATCCCAATGAGCCCACAACTACCTATCCTCTGATTACTTCTCCAAAAAATCCTTGACACTACGTTCGACGATAATAAGTCACATTCATGCAGAATAGTTAAGCCATTTTATTTTGAGTTGTATACTATTTTTTTTTATTTGGATTAGAAAAAAGTTGAATATTTAAATAAAAGTACATATGTGCCAGTAAAGGACATGTATACCTCTCTTCCGTTATTTTTGGAACACCCTATACTAGCAAATGAAGATACCAAATAAGAAAAGCACAACTAAATAAAACGATTACAGCAGTTCCATAGTAAAACTGAGCTACGAAGATAATAAAAAACACGATACGTACAATGATGCCGGCTTGGCTATGCTGTGCTGCCTCCTGATTGGCCGGGGGCTCTCGGGGGGCGGGGCCCTGCGTGCCGTCAGCGGCGACGCGATTGGCTGCAGGCCTCTGTAAACGTGTGCTTTGTGGTGACGTCACAGTGATAAGTGCAGAGAGTATGTTATTCAAGTGTACTCTTGTAGTGGTTTTATTTTCAAGTAAGTATACTATTGCGACTAAGATACATTTGTTAGTGACAATTAGATCTAAACAGTACAAGTAATACATATACGACACGTTTTAAAATCTCTTTTATATCCTTGCAAGGCCTGGTGTACATTTAAATATACACTATCTTTCAAAGTAATTTAAATCTTTTCCACAAGCAAAGAAAATAGCTTTTTTGTCGTTTCATTGATTAGTCGATCAGGAGAAATTCAATTGATTGAAAATTCCATAAAAAAATGTATAGTACGCCTTGAAAGGATATAATGAAATAACTAAACCTACAGTGCAGACACTGTAATTTAGGCCGTGGTTCCAACGACATAAAGTCCAATTTACCTTAAGCTGGCGCGCTTTTGGGGCGGATCATTTGCAATTACATCGCTGTGAAAATGTTTAAACAACTTTGAATTCTATAGGTATACCTACTATTAATATACTACTGAGAGCTATGGCTATAGGCATGGCATTGAATATACGACTCTTTAAATAAGTCTAAATAACCTATACATCAAGTATATTTAATACTACCTCAATCCGTAACCAAACATAGGTTTTCGTATTTTGAACAGATATTGCAAGGTAATTTAAATTTAGCTTAACCACTAAAGCGTTATTATTTTTTAAATTATTTTCGAGCAGCAATCTACTGCGTACAATTGAAGCGACAGTTGTAACGTCACGCCATCGCAAATAAGACAAACTAGCGATACATTGCGTGCTGAATTATGTACGTCAGTATCATTAATAGTACTATTAATACAGTTAAGACTCTATGATGCTACATATAAAGTCTGATTTACCTTAAGCAGCCTAGAATACCTTAAAAAGCCTAAATTGTGGAAGCTACTGAGCCGTACAGGCCTATGATATGAAATATTCGACTCTTTACTAATGCTTATAACGTTGAATTTACCTCAAGCTATTAAATACTCGACTCTCTAGTCAGGTTTAATATACATTGAACGAGGCACATTGAGAAATCGTACATAAGTATCAATCGTACAGTCAGCAGCAGAAGTAGCTAAGCATTTGAGGTGTTCAAAATGAGGTCAACACGTCTCTATTGTCAAGAGAATAAGAGCGCGTGTAGGTCATTTTGAACACTTCAAACGCTTAGCAACGTTTGCTGCTGACTGTACTATACAGTTAAGACTCTATACTCTATGCTACACATAAGGTCTAATTTATTAGAAGCTGCTTATACTGTAGACACTACTGAGCGGTATAATCATGATATGGAATTTCCAACTCTGTATACATGCAAATAAGGTTCAATATACTTCGAGCTATCTGGCGCGTTGAGCATTGGACTGGACTGTATAGCATCGACTCTATGACGCTACGAATACGGTTCAATTTACCTCAAGCTGCCCGGGGCGCTGGGGACCCGGCTCAGCGGTATGGGCTTGGGTGACATAGGTTCAATCAGGGATTGCGTCATGACGTCAGCCTCCGTGTTTTCGCTTCCGTACACGCCAAGGTCGCGGAGTCGGACCGAGCCTCGCCTGGCTCTGAAAAAAAAAAAGAAAATTGAAATAGATAAGTTAGCGTATCAGCCGCGTATTTGGACCCGGGTATGTCCTTAACCTCCTGAGGCCGACCATACAAGTAAAATACTACTCGGATTCGTTCTCTATAGTGTAGGAAATAAAGTATAATTTCTTTTGTGTCAAAATCGAAGAAAACAAATAAAACCCAACTATGTTCCAATTTTATAAAATTCAAATTTCTTCAAAGTAATTAGTATTACATGTAGGTCTCTGGGTCTCAGGAGGTTAAACTAAGTCCAACTATCAAGAGGTAGGGCACAGCGAAGTACCATCACGCTTGAGTCTGGAGAAGCCCAACTGGGGAAGTACCTCCGCCTTACAGAAGACCACAGCCATAATAGCACTTTCAGGTATGTAGTGTTGTCTTCCTGATGGTGAGTAAGGTTCCAAGAGCTCCAAACCCCTTAAAGGCCGGCAACGCCCTTGTGACTCCCCTGGTATTGCGGGTAAAAAGGCCAAAAGATCGCCAGTAGGTGCGATATAAAATTCTATTTTTGAGTGACATCCCTAGTGCGATGTTTATAAACAAGATCAAGTGCGGGTAGTTGGAAAAACTCGCGTTGATAGAAGATGTTGATGTGAACTTTGGCGTATTCATCAAAGACCGAGAGGACAAAGTCGTTATCGGAGGTCATTTTTAAAATTAATATACGTGGTTAAGTCCCGTTTATGTGTAATAATATTCAAGCTACCGTTTTAATACTTATTTATTTGTTTTACAAGGGGGCAAAGTTAGTGTTTACCTTCCTGTGCTAATATTGATACTTTTCAAAAAATTGAACCATGAGCATAGCGAGTGGTTCAAAGAGTGGATTTTTGAGCATTGGGAGGGTTTCAAAGCACGAGAGGGGAACACACTTTGCTACCGAGTGAAACACATAATTTTTCACCTCACTACCGCGAGGAAAAAATAACTCTAAAACTTGTAAAATGTAATCATAATTATTGGCATCCATCATTTATCATTCAAAAACATTAAACAAAAGAACATCCAACCAGCTAACGTCAAAAAAACACTCGATTAGTAATAAACAATCTTTATGAAATTACTTTGCACTCTTGTGAATAAAATGCAACTTTGCTATCCGTTTTTAAAGAATAAAACAGTTCTTTCCGAGCTAGTGAGGTGAAAAGTTGTTAGTGTTGGTGACGTACGTGTTCCGCTGGAAGGGCGCGGCGCGGTCGTCGGGCGGCGACGCGGGCGCCGTGCGCGCCGCGCCCACCTCGGGCCGCTCCAGGAACGAGCTGGGGACGACATCATCATCATCACTCGGAACACGGCCACCGCTGGACAAAGGCCTCTAACAACGATTTCGATCGGTTCTGTGCCGCTCGGGTCTAAAGATTTTTGCGACCCTGACCAAATCGTCGGTCCACCTAGTTGGGTGTTTACCACTAATGAACTTTTCAGCCTTCTCCGATCGATGTACCCATGGTTTTTTTTGAGCCTGGCAATCATTAAACTGTGTCGGTGACTTTAATTATTCTGCGGATATGATTTCCCATTGGATAACATAAAGAAACTACGAACAAATGACATTTTAACACATTTTAATACTTTTCAGTTTTTAACTAGCTTTACTTATAGCCATACCTGGGATAAGTCGGGGCATCTATAAGTATGTGACCAAATATTTTTTCGATAAAAAAATATATCGATGTTAATGACAATATTGAAATTTTATTAGACATATTTAAATATTATTTATTATCTACTCATTTTAAATTAAAAAAAATAAAACGGGTATTTACATGTTTGCTTTAAAACAGTTCACAAAAAATACAATCAATATTTTTTCTATGTTAGTCGGTATTAATGATTGACTTCTAGATGAAAATATTCATTTCAAACTGCTAAACTTTCTATAACTATGTACTCATTTAAAACTCTAGTAAAGTAATAGAAATAGTGACGTATCGAGTAGTAATATATATCGATTTTTTTTATCGATATTAAATCAGCTTGCCCCTATTCATTAGTGCAAAAACATGCCCTGAGTTGTCTCAGGCCTGGTAATAGCCATAATAATTGTTAGCTCCAGAATATGGTATGACAAAGTAGTAAAGTTTTATTTTACTACTTTGTCATGCCATTTTCTGAAGTTAATAATGGATTTTTCATGTTGAAGTTTTCTCATTTCTCTCTCTCTCTTCCTATGTGAACAGTACGCAACTGACCCGTCCACGGGCGACACGGAGCGCGTGCTGGTGCCGGACGACACGCGCGCCAGCATGGCGGCCAGCGCGCCGCCGCCCAGCCCCACGGGTTCAGGTTCTGGTCGCCCACCGCGCGCATGGCCGCCGCGGCGCGCTCCGCACTCTCCTCCATCTACAACATCGAGTTACTTCTGTGATATTTTTGATCACATGACACAAAAAAACTTTAGAAGGTTTCTGATAATTTTGAGCCTCGAACGCACGACGTCGGCGTAAACACCTAATCAATTTCAACGAACCATAAACCACAAGTTACAATTATCGATATCGATGCAGTGTGTCGGTTTAAGTGACATCCCTAGTGCGCAAAATGTTCAATGATACACCGGATCAAGTGCGGGTAGTTCGAAAAACTCGCTCGTTTAGAAGATGTCGACGTCACCGGGACCAATGTCGTTCTCCTGTGTTCAGTCCACCTGCTCCAGCAGGCGGGCGGCTCGTGCCGTGTCCTACACAGCAGCAGCAGCACTTGCCTGCGCCACCTGCGCGCGCGCCCCGGCCAGCGCCTGCTGGTGGCGCGCGGCGTCCAGCGCGTGCTGCAGCGCCCGCGCCGCCAGCCGCGCCAGCGCGTAGCGGCCCGCCTCCGCGCAGTCCACCTGCTCCAGCAGGCGGGGCAGCTCGTTCTCGTCGTTCTCCTCCTGTCGAACAAGACGAGTGTTTAATAGTATATTACGTATCCAGGGCGGTAAAACAAGGAACGGCTCAGATCGCGGGTATTTGTGGCCCAAACTGGAGGTGAGTTTTAGGTCTTCATCTGAGTGTAAAGTGAGATTTTCCGTCGCGCCCTAGGGCGGTAAATCTCTCTTACCGCCCAGTGTGACGTAAAAACATTTAAGTTCAGTTTCCGCTTAGGCTACGTCAGCATTGGAGGTTTGCTTTGCGCCTAGAGCCACAAAAAACCGACGCGTTTGTTTACATGGGCACACGCTAAGCGACTAGCTAGGCGCCAAGCGCACAGTGCGGCCGGTCGCAAACGATTAACGATGTGTTTTACTAAGTTGCTCGCTAGATGACGCGCTAGGCTCTAGGCACCAAGCAAGCCACCTGCGAATATAGCCCTAGAGTATCGAGTGACCCTGTGCCTTAACCCTGTAGCCACAAGGTTCAGTGTCCCCTAGGAGGAATAATGACTTAAGAACGCATCCGCGTGCGCCAGTAAGGGACAAATATATTCTGTCGTTTGTAGCCCAAAATGTAACAATTCACTTTACAAGACATACTTTTTAACAAAAATATTAGCTTATTCTGTATTAATTACCGCAACTTTGGTTGAAAACCCAAGAAAACTGTTCCCCTCCAACTTTGACAGTTCTGAAGGGACCAGTTTGGAGGGGAACAAAAATATGTGAGACTATAATAAGGACGTACGATAAAAGCGCCGTCTCTGCCATACCTATGGAAAGTTACATAAGACCATTTTCGATCGTGGTATAATTATTAGCAAGCTCCGTCTACTAAAATATAGATAAAAGGGCCAATCAACTTTTAGACCGACATTTTCCTGTCCTCGGAAGTTTTGTTACAAATTTTCGTTATTTGTTTTCATTTGCTAACAAAATAGCATATGTATTACGCATAACTAGATAATTTAGCAACGCAATGTATGTGTAACTATTAAGATATATTAATGAAATAAGTATTTTTTTACGGTAACTCTGTATACAATTCCCTCGCTCCATACAAAAAACTGTTGTCCGATCCGCAAGGCTGCATTGTACTTTCCGGTTAATATCAATATTTTCTATATAGGTAAATAGGTACTTTGTATTTTTATGAGTATTATATGCAGTTCAATTAGGTGTATTTTGAGTTCAAAACTTAACGTAATAACATTAAAGAAAAATAAATATATAAACTGTCCGGCAAATATTTTAATAACGTCGGTATACTGAGTTACCTTAAAATCGTCAAAACAAACACTCACACAGACAGAATTTGTCACACACTCTATCTCACAAAACTATTAGCTGCGTTACTGTCGGGACTGCGAGCATAGCCTTTTAACAACACCGACAGCCCGCCCCTCGGTTTCGAGGTATTGGTTGAGGTGCGTGTCACTTTCGCTGTCGGCTGAGTGACCACGTTTCATCGGTAAGTAAAAATGTTTATTTTGCTATTCATTTAAAATGTCAAGGGCTCTAAGTATGTGTCTTTAAAATTACTAAAAACTAAATACATTTTTGATCATTATAATAATACTGGCAAATGTCAGTTGCGTTACCTGTATACTGAGTTACTTTCATGGTAACTCTAAAGACATTACCGGTAACTCCAAAGACTTTTTCAAAATATTTTGTTTTAGATTAACTACCTACCAATTACACATTTTGTTATTTTTCATATTAGAGTGTTCTGACTTACTACTAAAAGTATTAGGAGGCTGGACCGACTTTCAACTTACCTGTTACCTTGTTCCAGGCTTTGTAACTAAGACTATAATGGCGTTAACACACCTGCTGATAAGCAAAGGAGGTTAAGTAAAACGAAAATAAATTCAGGCTTCATATGAAGAAACTAAAAGAAAACACCGACACACTATCACCTAATAAAACGGCTCGTTAAAGATTTATCATCTCGGGAAAAGAAAATCGCTAATACCCTATGGAAACTAAGAAAAAATACAGGCAAAGAAAGAAAAAAAATGCTAACCATTGTAGCTGAAACACCACCGAACTCGCCCATACTATTATGTTACTATTATGTCCACATTTTTTTAATCAGTCTTGCTCTCTTTTTTAACACGGTTTACTTTAAATCTATCAGAATTTTTGGGTGTAATTAAATTAGTATACGATTTTCATTTTGTGGTAATTTTCTATGCCAATACAAGTCTCGCTACCGAATTATAATGATTTCAATGAACATTTATGTATCTAACTATCTGTAGGTAACGCAGAATACATAAAATTGAGTTTTTTGTTATTATCGTGTAAGTAAGTAAGTAAGTCTTTTATTTGCATTAAATGTGGTTAACAAATAGATCTTAACATAATAACAAACATTCATGAGCACACATTTAGCTGTAACTTAGCATGCAAAGTATACCTTAATCCTATCCTAGATTACCTAAGCGCATTTTGATACAATCATTAATAATAGCAAATATTTAATAACAAAAAAGGTACATTATACTTACATCTATAAAGTTTAAAACTGTATAATATTGTCTTCGGTTGCCGCGATAATTACTCATGAAATGAAACAACTAAAACTCGAGCTCGAGCAGAAGACCAAAACGAAGATTCCTACAGTCGAGCGCCAGCCTGCCGTCTTGCCTTTTGTTCGAGGGGTCACCGACAGGATCAGCCACATCTTGAAGCGTGCTTCTATAAAAACTTATTTCAAGCCACTGAAGAAGATGTCACAGTTTCTGAGGCCTGTGAAATGTGCCACCCCTCTACAAAGTGCTGGAGTCTACAAGTTGGAGTGTGAATGTGGTCTCTCATATGTGGGCCAGACAAAGAGGAGCATCTCAACCAGGGTCAAGGAACACATAGCTGATGTCAAGCATCGTCGACCTAAGTCTGCAGTCTGGGAGCATGTCACGGATAAGCCTAATCACTCGATAAAGTTTGATAAGCCCCAAATCCTTGCCAAGGAGAAACGATATATTCCCAGAATGTTGCGAGAGGCTATTGAAATTAAGAAGTATCCAAACTTCAATAGAGAGGATGGCTTTTCTGTACCACCAGCTTGGGATCCTGTGGTTCATTTAATAAAACAGCAGGCAAGACTGTGAGGCCATAGTGTTGGACAGTGTGGACATTGTATTTTGTAGTTTATGAAATTTAAAATTTATTTTGGTCTTTAAAATGTAATAAGCCCCTCTGGCGTGTGTAATTATCATGTGTAAGCCCCCAAAATTGTTTAATAATTTATATGTGGGTAGGTTTGCATTTTGTAATTTTTTGAGGATGGAGGTAAATTAATATTTTTCCTCAGTCCACCCGATGACCACGAACGCTGCTAAAGGGTTCGAAACGTCGGGATGAAGTTTAAATTAGTATACGCGATTTAATCCGTTTTAGTTGTTTTATTTAAAACTGTATTTTTCTATTGTTCATTGACAGTACAATGGTCCAAAAACGCCTTAATATTGTAAAATATGTTATCTATGAGCCACAAGTTTAATGTCCGTTTAAATCTTTTTATGTCACAAATTTCCTTAATATAAAGTGGCAGGTGATTAAAGATTTTAATTGACATTACGTAACAGTTATTTTCAAACAATGCACTGTTACATTTTAGTCCAATAAGCCTATTGGGATCTCTAAAACGTAATCTTGGATTAACTGTAACTTTTTTGAACAGTTCGGGGTTTGTCTTTACAAACATGCATACTTCCAAAATGTATAAACCAGTTAAGGTAAGCAATTTTAGTTTCTTGAAAAGAGGTCTACAAGGCTCTAGAGGTCCTTTACTGCAAATAGCTCGTATGCAATTTTTCTGTCCGATAAACACCCTCTTTATGTCAGTTGAATTACCCCAAATAATTAGACCAAACCTTATCAATGAAGCAACATAACCATGATAAGCTACAATTGCAGTTTTTTCATCAGATAGGCATTTTAGGCGTTTTAGTGCATATACAAATCTGTCAAGTCTCTTACACACATTGTCTATATGTGATTTCCAGTTACAATAACGATCTATAGTTAAGCCAAGAAACCGCGTTTCGTGTTCTTCTCCCAACGGCTGTCCTTTACAAGAAATTGCCAGCTCAGATATATCAGCTTTAGTGTTGCCAAATTGAACATATTTTGTTTTACTTATATTAATAGATAAATTATTTACATCTAGCCACTTACATATAGAGTCAACAGTCTTATTAATATTACTTACATACATATCACTATCTCGATTGTCATTAGGTATCAAAATTGAAATGTCATCAGCGAATAGTATTGTTTTATGGTTACTTGTCTTTGGTAGATCATTAATGTAAATAATAAATAAAAGAGGACCCAAAACACTACCTTGAGGTACTCCTGTGCAGTTATATTTTTCTAAAGAACGTTTAGTCACGACTTCGCTATTGTCATCTATTTTTCTGATTTCTACGCACTGCTTTCTATCACGAAGATAACTCTGCAGCCATGCTAAGGCCAGTCCTCTAAGTCCGTATCTTTCGCACTTTGCTAACAATATTTTATGATTAACACAATCAAATGCTTTACTCATATCAAAAAATATTCCTGTTATCGGAGTTCTTCGATCTATGTTTTGAGTGACAGTTTTAACGAGAGAGTAACAGGCATGCGTAATAGATTTTCTCTTTTGGAACCCATTTTGCTCGTTAGCTATTAAATTATATTTTTCAGCAAATTCTGATATCCTAGAATGCATAGCCTTTTCGTACACCTTAGAAAATACAGAAATGAGCGTGATAGGACGGTAGTTGTCTACTGCGTGTTTATCGTCTTTTTTAAATAGAGGTTTTACAATAGAATATTTAAGTCTTGACGGAAATATGCCTTGTATGAAAGACTGATTGATTAAGTGGGTTAATATCGCAGCAATGGCGCCTGAGCACATTTTGACTACATGTGTGGGGATTCCGTCAAAGCCAACCGCCTTTGTGTTATTCAAAGACCCTACCCATTTCAAAGTCTCACTGATAGTGCAAGGCTTGATGAACATACTTGCATTTCTAAAGTTAATATCACTAAGCACAGATTTCCAGTCACAGTTATTAATTGGTTTACTAGTAAAATACTCATTAAAAACATTGGCTATATCAGTTGGGTCGCTAATATTTTGGCCTTTATAATTAAGCGACTCTATACATTCAAAATTATTAGATACATCGATTTTGTCCTTAATGATTGTCCATGTTGCTCTACCTTTGTTCTTAGAATTAATTATAAATTTACGATTTAAATTTCTATGTGACTGACTTATGCATGATTTTAGTAGCAAGCTATATTTCATGTAGATTTGTTTGTGTTCTAGAGTTCTATGCTTGTAATATAAAAATCTTAGATTCCTTTTGACTTTGCATGACTTTTTTATTCCTTTAGTGATCCATTTGGCTTTACCATTGTTAGACTTAATTTTTATTCTTTTTTCTGGAAAACAAAGGTTATGTATCAGACAGAACATATTATGAAATTGATTGAAAGCCATCTCACTATCCGACTCACTTAAACATTCAAACCATGAAAGAGAAGATATGTATTTATGAAAATTTAACATATTTTCCTGGCTATATGATCTTCTTAGGATGTACCAATATTGTGCAGGAGGTTTTATATCCTCTTTGATTTCAAACCCCAGTGTCTGACATGTCTCATGATCAGACAGATTAAGTCTGCAAACACTTCCCCATGCGTGTTTTATATTACTGGCAATGTGATCAATGCAGGAGGCACCACGCGTAGGCTCATTAATATGCAGATAGCAGTTGTAGTTCAACATTAATTGTTTTAATGTTTTTACGGCTGGGTCAGATTTAAGTATATTTATATTAAAATCACCTGCAATTATGACTCGTTTGGAACAGTTACGTGTAACTTTAAATAAAAGAATATTTAATTTGTCTAGGAATACATTAACGTTTTTAGTATCAGGTATCCTATAAATACATATAACTATGCATTTTAGTGTCGGGATTTCTATCCCACAGCACTCAAATACGTTTTCTATAGAGAGCGTTTTACACACTGATAATTGTTTATATTGAATATGTTGCCTGACTAGTATACAGGATCCTCCTCGTTTTATGAGTTTACGAGAAAAACTAGACGCTAAGATAAAACCCTTCATATTTATATTTTGTTCACTGCCCTGTTTGACAAAAGTTTCTGTAAAGCACAAAACATGAATATATTTATTAAGTTCAGCCATTTCACTTATACATACTTCAATATCGTGTAATTTGTTTAACAAGCCCTGTATATTTTGATGAAACACAATGAAGTTATTTCTATTCAAATTTGATTTTAAACTAATGTCTGGCGTTGGTGCTTTAAGTGAATCAGGCAGTTGCCTTGTAGCTTGTTGAGTTATTATCACAGGGTTGGTGACGAAAAAACTCATCCTTTTCACTTTTATTAAGACTAGTTAAATAATTACATATATTGTAGTGCAAGTTTTCGATTACATTTTTCATTCCTAAGTTAGTTAACCTGCCAGACCAAGCTGAAAACATTTCGAAAGTTACATTGGAGTTTGAATCATACACATAGAAACACTTGTTATTATAACTTAAGTCATTTAACAATCAATAGTTAAATCTTTCAACTCTAGCATTATACAACGGTCTGCCACAAATATATGTAGGACATGCTATGATTACATTAGTAAATGAAATATTCCCTACGGACGTTCTAATGTATTGCACCAATTCTGTAAGATTGTTGGAGTAATGAAAGTCGTCTTCTCCTATGAAGATCACACAGTAGTCATTCATAGTCATATCTGTTAGTTTTCCCTCAATGTCCTTAAGCAAGTGTTTAACGCCTACTCCAGGTATTAAATGATGACAAAATGAAAAACCATGGAAATAGTCGTTGTTCGTGACAATTTTGGAAATCTTGTTTTTGTTATTGCTGCTTAGAAATATTAATTTGTTTTTCGTCGATAAATGATCCAGTGGTATCTGTCCAGGTTTTCCGGTTGGTTGTTCTTTAGGCAGTGGGTCGGGTTGGATCATCATTTGCAAATCTGGCTCTTCTGGCATATTTGGGGCTGAATTGTCTGCTGGATTATCCAGAAAAGATGCTTTAACCGTTTGTAACCCTCTTTTACTGCTTTTTGCAATGGATTTAGGTGTTCTCATAGGGGAGGCTGGTGCAGTTCCCTTTAATAAATTTCGATATAGATCACATTTTTTTCGTGTTTCGTTTAGGGTCTCTTGTAATCTGTATTTTTCTCCCAGTAGATTTTGAATTTCGGTATCTGCTCCCAAAAGCTGTTCTTTTAGCGTTTCAATTTGTTTCTTTAAATCTTCTACAAAAAAAATTTGTACTTGCGAATGTAAATTTGGTAGACTACCGTTTCTTGACAAAATCTGCTCTTCTCGGTCAAGTTCACTTTTCGCAATTTCGGATTGAGATATGCAACTTTCAGATAATTCAAGACAACTCTTATTTGGAGTACTGTCATACAACACTAATTCGTCTAAACTTTCGTCAGGTGATAAGGAGTCAAAAGAATTTTGTGTAGGTACGTTATACGTACGCTTCGTGGTGATATTGTTTAATTCAAGTGATGGTGTTGCTCCGGTATCCAAAGAAATTGCATTTGTTTTTTCTGTACTGTGATTATTGGGTGTCGATAATGTTTCTGTATCAATTTCCAATATATTTTTTGCATTAAAATTTGGCGTAGAAGTTGTTGAAGTTGAGGCAATTTGCAATACCTTCTGTTTTTTTTTAGTGCGCCACTATTTCGTTGCTGTTGTTTGTCCTTCCTACATTTCATGCACATCCATTTAATCTTATCTGTCTTATCCATTAGATTATAACGTTTTTCTGTATTAGTACATGTTAAATCATAGATTTGTTTACAACTTGAACATTTCAAGTAATGTTTGTCTTCAATATTTTTTTTACATTTCGTACAGGAAAGTTTTGGAGCCATATTTGTGTGTGAACATGTAATTTCAAGGAACAGAAGGAAAAAAAAAATTAAATAATATATAACTAATAATAACTTTGATTAAGACTGCACCTTCGAATAAATCCGATTATGCAAGCCAATGTAATAAATGTTGATAAACATAATTCTAATGTGTTTTATTCTCGTTATTTAAGATCATCTTTTAAGGTAACGCAACTGATATATTTTGGGAAGCGCTATGGTTTTTCAAGAAAAAAATACATAAATAAATGTTAAAGACTTTTTTTTTGTGTCTGCAAAATGTCGTTCTAAAAGTTGATTGGCCCAAAAACGGGTCACTCACGTATCTTATAGTCGAATAACTCTCGACATATGTTTCGGTCCAATTCGTGAATCATACTCATGTGCTCCGTGCCGCACTGTGAGTGACCCGTTTTTATCTATATTTTAGTATGTCTGAGTCTCACGGGAGTTTTCTATTAAAGGACGCCCCGAATAGTTAAACGGTATGTCTACCAGTGTGTCGTACCTCGATCTGCATGATCTGGTGGTGCGTGTCGGCGATGGCGCCCTTGAGGTAGTCGAGCAGCGGCCCGTCGCCCTCGGCGTGCGCGCGCTCGCGCTGGCGCAGCTGGCGCTCCAGCGCGGCCTCCAGCTCGCCCAGCGTGGCGCGCGCGGCGCAAGCGCGGGACAGCCACGTCTCCAGCCGCGCCCACGTCTCGCGGTACGACGTGCGCAGGCGCGGACCTGCGGGGCCAGGGGCCGCTTTATAGTCTTACTACACGATCAAACACGATCGAATCACGATCATGCACGCTCGACATTCGACGAAACCTGTACCACATGTCCGATAGGAATCCCACACGAATATTAGTACTCGTATGTGAGCAGATTTTGTCACACCTCGAAAAAAGGAATTTTCAAAATTTGGTACACTTAACAACATTTCATATTTCTGACCCTATAATTTTATTTATTCTCTATACATATACACCATGGGCTGTTTAAACCCGACCGATTTTAACCATAGCTTCTTAAACTTAAATGAAGTAAAAAAAAGTGGTACAACATGTAGTCCAAAAACGCATATTTTTTTAGATAATCGCGATTTTATGAATTTAACAAGTTGAAAAATCTCAAGTGTAAGACAAATAGATATTTAACTGGTAGATCACACCACCATCCTAGTCAGTTAGCTACTGTAGGCAAATCTTTGTTTCAGAGAGCCTAGAGGATATGTGATGAGCAGCATTTGACAGCGGAGCTACAGCATGCCAAGAACATACTTCGGGTGAACAGGCTGAAGGTACCACGGCTCGAGCAGAAGACCAAAACGAAAATTCCTACAGTCGAGCGCCAGCCTGCCATCCTGCCTTTTGTTCGAGGGGTCACCGACAGGATCAGCCACATCTTGAAGCGTGCTTCTATAAAAACTTATTTCAAGCCACTGAAGAAGATGTCACAGTTTCTGAGGCCTGTGAAATGTGCCACCCCTCTACAAAGTGCTGGAGTCTACAAGTTGGAGTGTGAATGTGGTCTCTCATATGTGGGCCAGACAAAGAGGAGCATCTCAACCAGGGTCAAGGAACACATAGGTGATGTCAAGCATCGTCGACCTAAGTCTGCAGTCTGGGAGCATGTCACGGATAAGCCTAATCACTCGATAAAGTTTGATAAGCCCCAAATCCTTGCCAAGGAGAAACGATATATTCCCAGAATGTTGCGAGAGGCTATTGAAATTAAGAAGTATCCATACTTCAACTCTGAAAATTTTACTCGCGGCAGGACTCGAACCCACAACCACTGGATCACTAGCCCAGTGCACTACCAATTGTGCTACATGAGTACCGCTTAGACTTGTCAAATTTTTCTATCTATCCCTCGTCGTATACGTATCATGGGTGACGTGTAAACACATCTATCGCCAGTGTATTAAACACTTAACGGCATCGAAGTCTCAATTTTTATTGAGAATTCATCGATAACAATGTGCTACCCCTTTCTAAATTATTTTTCTCAAACATGCAATGAAATGTCTTCGTTATGTGCGTCATAATAGGCTTCGAAGTATCACGTTTAGGGCGGATCAACTCCAGAGAACAGGTAACGATTTTCATATAAAATTGAAGGCTTAGGCCGCGAAGTATTTTTTTTTATGTATACCTGGCGTCTGTGTTCATGAAGCCTGTTCAAACAGCTGAATTATATTTTTTTATCATTTTTAGTGACTAAATAAATGATTAGCGGGCTAAAAAATAATCTCGCCTATTTCAGACGAAATGAAGAGATTTATTTTATTTATCATAAATATCATAAATGAAGATTCATATCATCAGGTTATTACATTATTATACATGCTCTCAATTTTAAAATTAATTGCCGAAATATTGGCAACACCAAACACTACTACACGCATGCGCGTTTTCGAACGCACGTTTGAGTCAACCAATCACAGGACACGACAGCAGTTCTTTTACTTGTTTTAATAATGGCGGAATGGAAAAGTTTATCGGCGTGTAAAAGTCTGTTTATTAAGACTAAATAGTGGTAAATGGTGTGATTCAATGCTTTTGTGACTTAGATATAGTGTTACGGGTGTATACAAATTGAATAATCTAAACGAGCCCGGTTTTATGTATCTATATTTTGTTATTGTATACCGCCAAAGGCAGATGCCGTAGCGCCAACATTTAAAGGGTAAGTGGATTATTTTTTGGTGGTTTTTTAAATGTTGTTTATAGTAGTTATAGCCAGACTAATTATGATAGTCATTAATTATTACATTAAGGCAAAAATACTACAAAGCGGGATTGGAGGGAAAATTAAAAAACTTTTGTCGTGAAGCTGCTTTTTGAGTGGTATTTTTTTATTTATTTCATTGCATTAGTTTGAGAAAAGGACTATACATGCCTAATAGCCGTGAAAGGGTCTTGCAGGCTTCGTATACTATCCGACCTCCCTTCGGTCGGCCGTCTATACAACTCACCCTGCAACCCCCTCTTTCCCGGCGGCGGCAGTAATGTACTATTTTATATTATGCAGAAAGGTCTGCTAGCGAATATCTTCGATAGGACGGCGGGACTCATACATTACGTGCGGAGTGGTTGTGGGTAAATGGATAGATGTACCACAGTGTAGCTATATACCAGTGAACAAGCTCCGGCTATTTACAGAGCAACGACGGGGGTGTTCGGGGAAGTGGGCGGGGAGGATTTACCGCGCAATTTTCATACAAATTGCGCGGTCTATTTTTAAGGTGTGTGAAATTATTATGAGTAATTAACCAACTTAGGAAAGGTCGTGGGTATGTAATTTTTATTAAGGGTCTGGGGCATATTTAAATACAAAAAGAGTCAGAAAGAATCAGACTAAGAGTAGAGTAAATAAACGTCTGATATGGCCATGTTAAGAATAATTATAATATAAAGAGTTGGAAACCGGCATCGGCTCCATCTCAAATTTCGGCACTTTTGATCCGATTATATTGAAAATCGATATCAGAAAATCCGAAAGGGGTCTTACTACGATACTAAAGTCAACATTGCAAAACGGGCGGCATCTTGAATTTCGTTATTTTTGATGCGATCATGGTGAAAATCGATATCTGAGAATCCGAGAGACCTCTTAACACGACACTAAAGTCAAAATTGCAAAAAACAGCCGCCATCTTGAATTTCGTCATTTTTGATGCGATTTTGTTGAAAATCGATATCTGTGAGTCTGAGAGACCTCTTAACACGACACTAGAGTCAAAATTGCGAAAAACGGCCGCCATCTTGAATTTCGTCATTTTTGATGCGATTTTGTTGAAAATCGATATCTGTGAGTCTGAGAGACCTCTTAACACGACACTAAAGTCAAAATTGCAAAAAACGGCCGCCATCTTGAATTTTGTCATTTTTGATGCGATTTTGTTGAAATTCGATATCTGTGAGTCTGAGAGACCTCTTAACACGACACTAGAGTCAAAATTGCGAAAAACGGCCGCCATCTTGAATTTCGTCATTTTTGATGCGATTTTGTTGAAAATCGATATCTGTGAGTCTGAGAGACCTCTTAACACGACACTACAGTCAAAATTGCAAAAAACGGCCGCCATCTTGAATTTCGTCATTTTTGATGCGATTTTGTTGAAAATCGATATCTGTGAGTCTGAGAGACCTCTTAACACGACACTAAAGTCAAAATTGCGAAAAACGGCCGCCATCTTGAATTTCGTCATTTTTGATGCGATTTTACTGAAAATCGATATCTGTGAGTCTGAGAGACCTCTTAACACGACACTACAGTCAAAATTGCAAAAAACGGCCGCCATCTTGAATTTCGTCATTTTTGATGCGATTTTGTTGAAAATCGATATCTGTGAGTCTGAGAGACCTCTTAACACGACACTAAATTCAAAATTGCGAAAAACGGCCGCCATCTTGAATTTCGTCATTTTTGATGCGATTTTACTGAAAATCGATATCTGTGAGTCTGAGAGACCTCTTAACACGACACTACAGTCAAAATTGCAAAAAACGGCCGCCATCTTGAATTTCGTCATTTTTGATGCGATTTTGTTGAAAATCGATATCTGTGAGTCTGAGAGACCTCTTAACACGACACTAAAGTCAAAATTGCGAAAAACGGCCGCCATCTTGAATTTCGTCATTTTTGACACGATCATATTGAAAATCGATATCTGAGAATCCGAACGAGGTCGTAACACGACACTAAATTCAAAATTGCAAAAAACGGCCGCCATCTTGAGTTTCATCATTTTTGATGCGATCATGGTGAAAATGGATATATAAAAATCCGAAAGGAGTCTTAACACGATACAAAAGTCAAAATTGCAAAAAGTCAGATTCGCATCAAGAAGTCTCTTGGATCCTCTGATATTGATTTTCATCATGATCGCATCAAAAATTACGAAATTCAAGACGGCGGCCTTTTTTTGCAATTTTGACTTTTGAATCGTGTTAAGACCCCTTTTAGATCCTCAGATATCGAATTTTGACTGAGGAGCCGAGCGAAGCGAGGCGACGAACGTCTCCGTTTTAACTCTCACTGGTACGACGATTTGGCAGATTGATGAGTGTTGGTTGGTTGGTTGGTTGGTCAGTGTCGGTCTAGAGGTCGCATTTTCCATCCGATTTCGATGAAACTTGGCATGTACGTTCCTCGATTTATTTGTCAAAATTTGGTGAGCCATTTTTTTTTGATTGGGGTGAAAATGAAGGCTAAAAGGGGGGATGTTTTCTGCCGCGTTTTTTATGGACGGATATCAATCATTTTCGGGTCAAAGGTCAAGCCCACACTTCCTTAGAGGTTGTTGTAAAAAAAAAGTTTCGAGGGAGGGGTAAAGGGGGAAAAAGGTGGAACCTTCCATATTCTTTTTTTTTCTGGATTTTGTTCATTTTCGGGTGGAAAGGCTTTGTAGGATGACAATAACAATGAGTGTCGAAGTAAACAATAGAACAGCGCATTGAGCGCATGCGCTAGCACGCAGCGAGCGGCAGAGTTGCCCAACAGGCCGTGGCGAATTTTACCTTGAATAAATTAATGTGAAGAAAAAAAATTGTTTAAGTCACAAATTTGATATTTTTATCATTTAATTTTTATCTGGCATCATTTTTTTTTATGACATAAGGTGGCAAACGAGCAGACGGATTGCCTGACGGTAAGCAATTACCGTCGCCCATGGGCACCCGCAACACCAGGGGAGTCACAAGCGCGTTGCCGACCTTTAAGGGGGGTTGGAGCTCTGGGAACCTTACTCACCATCAGGAACACAACACTACATACCTGAAAGGTAGCAGTGCTATTATGGCTGTGGTCTTCTGTAAGGAGGAGGTACTTCCCCAGTTGGGCTTCTCCAGACCCAATAATCTGACAACACCTCCGGATGGTGGCCAAGTCTAGATTTTATTGGCGAATTTTAATTTAATAATTTCCTTCACAAGCAAAGAGCGCCCTTTTAGAGAGTGTTAGGAGTACATACAATCCCATTCTGGCAACACCACCACCGCGGCGTGGGTTTCTCAGAGGTAAAGCCCACCAAGCGATCGACCTTTGGTAGTCATGGTAGATTTCGATAGTTAAACAGGGGAGAAGCTCAGTGCCAGTCACATCAGTTACGAGGACATGGCTTTTCGGTGAGAGTTGAGGTGAGGTGAGTGTTGAGGTCAATTGTTCTTTCCCAATTTTGTTAGCATGGGCGGCAACGATCCACAAATCGCAGGGCTTGACTTTGCCTAGGGTAGTTGTAGATATTGGGGCTAGAGAACTGGCAGCTGTTGCTCTTTCCCGTTCTCGACGGCTGGTTGACATTGCCTTGCAGCCTTTTGATTTGGACCGACTGATTAGGATATGTACTATGAAGCTTTTTTGCATAAGAGTAGAGGAGGAGAAAAGGCTAAAGGTTTTTGAAAAGGTAAAAAAAATCGGCAATTAAAAAAACAAAATATACCATAAATACACCATAGGAAATGCTCCGAAGTCTACGGTTCACAGAACCACTAATCATGTTGACTGTTCTGTGAACCGTAGACTTCGTGTCGTGTTAAGAGGTTTCTCAGACTCACAGATATCGATTTTCAACAAAATCGCATTAAAAATGACGAAATTCAAGATGGCGGCCGTTATTTGCAATTTTGACTTTTGTAACGTGTTAAGACCCCTTTCGGATTCTCAGATATCGATTTTCAATACGGTAAGATCAAAAATGACGAAATTCAAGATGGCTGCAGTTTTTTGTAATTTTGGCTTTAGTGTCGTGTTAAAAGGTCTCTCGGATTCACAGATATCGATTTTCACCATGATCGCATCAAAAATGACAAAGTTCAATATGGCTGCCAATTTTTGCAATTTTGACTATTGTATCGTGTTACGACCCCTTTCGGATTCTCAGATATCGATTTTCAATATGATCAGATCAAAAATGACGAATTTCAAGATGGCGATCGTTTTTCTCAATTTTGACTTTAGTGTCGTGTTAAGAGGTCTCTCAGACTCACAGATATCGATTTTCAACAAAATCGCGTCAAAAATGACGAAATTCAAGATCGCCATCTTACCGTTTTTTGCAATTTTGACTTTAGTGTCGTGTTAAGGGATCTCTCGGATTCTCAGATATCGATTTTCACCATGATCGCATCAAAAATGACGAAATTCAAGATGGCGGCCGTTTTTCGCAATTTTGACTTTTGTATCGTGTTAAGACCTCGTTCGGATTCTCAGATATCGATTTTCAATATAATCGGATCAAAAATGACGAAATTCAAGATGGCGGCCGGTTTTCGCAATTTTGATTTTAGTGTCGTGTTAAGAGGTCTCTTGGATTCTCAGATATCGATTTTCACAATGATCGGATCAAAAATGAAGAAATTCAAAATGTCGGCTGTGTTTTTAAATTTTGAGTTTAGATCCGTATTAAGATGCCTCTCGGATTCTCAGATATCGATTTTCAACATACTCGAACAAAAAAAGATAACGGCAATCTTTTGGGTTTTTTAACTTCAGATTCGTATTAAATGCAGGTAGGTATAAATGGGTCTTTAATTAATATTAATATATAGAATTTCAAATGTATTCGATTACTTAATATACAAAAACTTAAGATGGCGCTAACAATTAATTTCTCTGTAAGAACAAAAAAAATAAACATATCATTTGACACCAAATATTTTGACAACCCTGACCCTCGAGCGCAAGTCGTCAGTCGAGGCGATGAACGATCCCGTTGTATAGAACCTTTTCGACTGTATATACTCGTTAGGCTGTGGATGTACTGAATAACTATGTGTGGCAATAATTTTTTTTTATAGTTACCGTGTAGTCTGCCAGCAGCGCGATTGCTCAACTTGTCGCGATGCCCACGTCGGAGCAGAGATACCTCTTCTTGTTTCCGTTTTAACACCTGTACAGAAAGTTATTCATTTCAACCCCAAGTCATCCACTTATCGACATATTTCTAGTGTAAAGTAATATAAAGTAAGATATTAAATTATATACAGAGGATATTCGGGGTGCTCCAAACTAGGCTAAGCCTGTATCTTGGGGCACAACATCTTGAATAACAGATATACAGAATAAAAAATTATGAAACCAATTATTTTTTAAAAGCTAAGTTATGTGTATGTATGAACCTAAAAGAATATCCAATTGCAGAAATTTATTGTCCAGCAGAAAAACGATCCTTATTTTAATCATTCTTTATATATATATCCTCCTGAAGACTGGTGTCCTACATATAGTACATACGCTCCAATTAAATAATGACTCTTTTTTAATCTCACAAAGTATAAATTACGCTGGCAAAATTTGGAACTTACGTTTTCAGGAGGATATGACGACAGGTCTGGCCTAATGTGTAGTAACCCTGCCTATGAAGCTGACAGTACTGGGTTTAAATCCCAGTAAGCATATTTGTGATGAGCACAGATATATGTTCCTAAGTCATAGGTATTTTCTATGTATTTCAGTACTTGTGTGTTATATGTATCGCTAGCTGAGTACTCGCAACACAAGCCTTCTTGAGCTTACCGTGGAGCTCAGTCACTTTGCGTGGAATGTCCTGTAATATTTATGTATTTGTTGGTTACTAACCTGTTCTTTTAATCTTGTTTCTGCTTCCAATGACCTAATAATGTTGGCATTTTTGCGAGATTCTTTCCTTAGTTGAGCCACCTGTAGACAATAAAAAAATATATTTTTAAAAGACTGACATGTGATTCAGATAAATGTAACCTGTTGTTTCATATCGCATTTTCAATTGCAATTTTTTTAATTTATTTCCCTTGTTCTAAAGTATGGTTTAACTCTCTACAGGCATCGTCACCCTAAAAAAAGTATTTAATAAAGATAATATAAATTACTATGACACTTTGATAATAAAACGCGTCAATTATCAAATTGAATACTTAGACAGTATATAATTAAACATCTAATTTTCACCTAATGCCTAAGCTAAGTAGAGATACATTTTTTTTAATATTTGTTTTTGTCGTTCATTTGAGCACATCCTCAATGCATGGTACAATGCATGAGGATGATGATGCACCATCGAGGCATCATTAAATTAAATGAATAATAAAAAAAAACACAATTACCTCTTTCGCTCGTGCCGCTTCAGCCTGGTGGTGCCGTTTCGCTTCCTCACGCATGCGCTGTATCAATTTCACCTATAAGAAATGTCATCGTTAAATATACCGCTTATCATTGTCACATCATTATTTTTAGCATATTGATTTAATTTCGCCCTAGGAAATGTACTTACTTATGTACTTACCTACTTTTGTGCTAATAAAATATTTCTTATCTTATCTTATCTTATCTAAATGTATGAACTTTAATCTTATAATTAAGTGTAATGAAATAATGCATTGTAGTGGAGGTTGAAAAGTGAGTCGTTGGTGGCTAATTACGAGCCCACTAACAAAAATGTAGTCAAAAAAGGAAAATGTTTTTAATAATTGTCATTGGTCGATCGACATTCCGACTGGACAATTTACTTTCCACGCTTTGATTGGTCGAATATCCGTTAAGAGGTTGACCAATGTAACAAAAAATTATTGCATTACTTTCCATTTTGAATTTGGAACATCTATTGTCTAATTTCGTAAAAGTGTAGTTAAAAATTTGAGTGTATCTCGCAATTCACTGCTGAACTTGCAATCGGCAATAACTGTAATTCTAACGTCATTACATACATGACATGTCGTTGTGTGTATGATTTCTCGTACCACTTTTATACAAGACTAACCAGCGTTTGACTTCAGACGCACCTGATGGTAAGTGTCGACGAGGTCGAGGGTGTAAGCACGCTGGTTCAGTAACATAACACTATTACAGTAGCAGAACGGTAGCGAGATAGTCCCTTCTCATTTAGCTCGCGGGACATGCCGCTGAGCCGCCGCTCGTGCTCGTCCTACCTTGTCCCGCTTCATGGCCTGCAGCTCGTTCTTGAGCGTGAGTATCTGCTGCGCCGTCTGCCGCTGCGAGCGCTGCAGCCGCGTGTGCTCGCGCGCCGCCGCCTGCAGCCGCTTCAGCTCGCGGGACATGCCGCTGAGCCGCCGCTCGTGCTCGTCCTACCTTGTCCCGCTTCATGGCCTGCAGCTCGTTCTTGAGCGTGAGTATCTGCTGCGCCGTCTGCCGCTGCGAGCGCTGCAGCCGCGTGTGCTCGCGCGCCGCCGCCTGCAGCCGCTTCAGCTCGCGGGACATGCCGCTGAGCCGCCGCTCGTGCTCGTCCTACCTTGTCCCGCTTCATGGCCTGCAGCTCGTTCTTGAGCGTGAGTATCTGCTGCGCCGTCTGCCGCTGCGAGCGCTGCAGCCGCGTGTGCTCGCGCGCCGCCGCCTGCAGCCGCTTCAGCTCGCGGGACATGCCGCTGAGCCGCCGCTCGTGCTCGTCCTACCTTGTCCCGCTTCATGGCCTGCAGCTCGTTCTTGAGCGTGAGTATCTGCTGCGCCGTCTGCCGCTGCGAGCGCTGCAGCCGCGTGTGCTCGCGCGCCGCCGCCTGCAGCCGCTTCAGCTCGCGGGACATGCCGCTGAGCCGCCGCTCGTGCTCGTCCTACCTTGTCCCGCTTCATGGCCTGCAGCTCGTTCTTGAGCGTGAGTATCTGCTGCGCCGTCTGCCGCTGCGAGCGCTGCAGCCGCGTGTGCTCGCGCGCCGCCGCCTGCAGCCGCTTCAGCTCGCGGGACATGCCGCTGAGCCGCCGCTCGTACTCGTCCTTGACGCGTTTCAGTTTCTCGCTGGGGGGTGATGCTTGCGATGCTGGGAAAGAGGGAGACAAGGTTTAAAGAAAAAGAAAAGTACGCAACAGGAAGTAGACACTCTTCACACGGACGCTACTGACACCCGCGGGAGAAGATGGGCTGGTGCTATTTCCAACCGGCACATTAAAGGATATTGTGGAGAAATTATTATTATTATGTGTAGAGCCATGTTACTACTACTTAGTTACAAATGGATAAACTCACGTGTAATTATATCGCACTAGGCGACATGTTTCGGGTAAGCTCTGGAACCCATCTTCAAGCCGAGTCAGGACACAGCGATCGCGTTGAGGGTGTATCGCTCACTGACCCGGTATAGTTTGTAACTAAGTAGTGGTAACATGGCTCACAACAGTTTTAATTGTATTATTGCAAACCTTTACGGAGAGGTATGGTAAACAACAGTGAGCGATACACCCTCAAGTGTGTCCTGACTCGGCTTGAGATGGGTACGAGAGCTTACCCAAAACATGTCGCCTAGTGCGATATAATTACACGTGAGTTTATCCGTTTGTAAGTAAGTAGTAAATTATTATTATATCTACAGAGACACAATAACAATTTCTCCACAATATCCTTCAATATGCTGGTTGAGCTACATAGCTCAGTTGATAGGGCGATGGGCATGTATCCCGGGGTCGCATGTTCGAGTCCACTTTTCAATATTTTCTTTATATCTAAGAATTATAATTGTTACATCAAGGCATAAAATAAATACGATTTAAATTCAACAATGTGATCGTTAACAACTGGGCCTATTTCTAACAACAGGTGTCAAAAAGTGACTTCCGCTTGTATTACAAGTTAAAAGTGTTTGAGAAATACACCTCTGGTCTGTAGATTATTTTAAACAAAAATATTAAAAATAAATAAATTTAATATTCCGTCCCAGCGTACATCGCTTTAAAATGCTTACGAACAAAATCAACCCGTTGTCTAATGACATTATTGCGTCATATAGTAACTCACTAAGTGTAGACAGCACTTTGTCCCTCTCAGCATGCGTGGCCTTGATCTGCGTGTGAAGAGTGTCGAGCCGTTGTTCGTAGTGCTGCCTCAAGGCTGCCAGCCGTCGCTGAGACAACTCCAGTTGTTCGATGAGACGCGCTTTCGTGTCGATGTCGTCGCTCAGGGTTGCCAGCTGGGCGGATAGCTCGCGTTGGGCTGTGGAATAACGAAATATAGTTAGGTGATTTTTTTTTAATAACAAAGATGGCAAACGAACAGACGGATTGCCTGATGGTAAGCAATTACCGTCGCCCATGGGCACCCGTAACACCAGAGGAGTCACAAGCGCCTTGCACGCCTCTAAGGGGGTTGGAGCTCTGGCAACCTCACTCAACATCAGGAACACAACACTACATACCTGGACGGTAGCAGTGCTATTATGGCTGTGGTCTTCTGTAAGGAGGAGGTACTTCCCCAGTTGGGCTGCCCCAGATTCAAGCGTGATGGTCATCGCTGTGCCCTACCTCTTATTGTTGGACGAAGTTTAAGTATGTCTACCCGGGTCCAAAAAATATTGCATAGCATAATGGTATCATTCTAATATCGATGGCTTTCTTATATTGATTGGAGAAGTTTTGTGAAAGGCAATTTTGTGGGGGTCATTTATGTATATGATTTAAATTGAATGAGAGATCGCTGGTGGCCTAGCGGTAAGAGCGTGCGACTTGCAATCAGGAGGTCGCAGGTTCGAATTCCAGCTTGTACCAGTTTTTCGGAACGAAATATCATTTGATATTTACCAGTCGTCTTCGGTTGCCGCGATAATTAGTCATGAAATAAAACAACTAAAACGGATTTTATCGTGTATACTAATTTGTTTAACGTTTTGAATCCTTTAGCAGCGTTCGTGGACATCGGTTGGACTGAGGAACAATATTAATTTACCTCCATCCCAAAAAACAATATTACAATATGCAAACCTGCCCACATATAAATTATTAAACAATTTTGGTGCTTGCGCATGATAATTGCACACGCCAGAGGAGCTTATAAACTACAAAGTACAATGTCCACACTGTCCAACACTATGGCCTCACAGTCTTGGCAGCTGTTTTATTAAATGAACCACAGGATCCCTATCCAGGATATCTGACCTTTGACCTCCTCCTGCTCCCGCTCCGTGTCGGAGCCGGAGTCGCGGTCGGACGGCTCGGAGTCGTCGGCGCTCTCCCCCTCGGCGCGCTCGCGCACGCCCATCAAGTCCGCGTCCGTGTCCGCGTCGCCGGCCGTCATGCTGTCGCTCATGTTCAACTTGCGCTGGAACTCCAGCTCGCCCATGCTGCGCGCTAGTAGCTCTTTCTCCTGTACAACAATAAATCAGCTTAAGATAAAAAAGATAAATAGTACATTACATCAGAGACCGGGAAAATGAGGATTTCCGGCCAAGTGGGTATATAGCGAGCGTGCGAGCGAGGCCGGATAGTGATACGAGGCCGGGAATCCGTTTTCACGACGAGGCATGTATAGTTCTTTTCTCAAATATACAATGAAATAAAAGAAATCTACATCTTCAAAAAATTAAATTTGCAAAATCACAACTAACAATGAAATCGAAATGTATTAAAAATTAACATCAGCTGTTTGCTATGACACCCGCCATCTTTGCCTCTGTATGGATAATCGTCGAAAAAAAAGTTATATGATATTCCATTTCCGTTCCCTTCAGTTGCCGCGCCCAAAAACCATACCTGCGAGTCTATTATAAGGAATGTAAATATTTACATTACATGCACTTATGAACGTCAAAGTAAAATCTACCACAGGTTCCAACCCTAAGACACCGGCTTTAGTCTTAAGGCTATCTTATGCTGTACGCGACGTCTGTCGTCAGCGTCAACGTGCGTGAGAAAGAGATCACCACAGTGCAACTGTATAAACATTGTGATTCAGAATGATCTTGACACATTCTTAATATTTAATATTTTTAATATTTTGGAGACAATCTTACTAGCATCGACCTAGTCCTACGGTAAGCTCAATGAGGTTAATTGTAGGTACTAGACGACGATATATATAATAGATAAATACTTAAATAGATAGAGTACCCCCATGACTCAGGACCAAATATCTGTGCTCATCACACAAAAAAAATCCCCTTACTAGGATTCGAACCCAGGACCATCGGCTTCATAGGCAGGGTCACTATCCAGTAGGCCAAACTGGTCATCGTAACTGTAAAGTCGTGATAAGGTCATTGTGAACACTTTGTCTACATAGCAGCTTCTGCTGAAGAGTTTACGTTACTGTTCTTCAAAAAGACTCAATATCCTAGCGCGTAACGTACCTTATACAGTTCCCTCTTAGCGTCATCGATGACGGACGCCGGGTCGTGCACGGAGTCGTGCCGGGTCCGTGCCGCCATCGCCTCCCGCCGCCGGCTGGTTTCGTATAGGGCGTTGGCCTCCATGAGTTGCGCGCGGAGCTGTTCAATTTCGCCGACGTAGCCCTGTGGAGTCAGATGTTTAGTTAAACTATGTAATAAAAAAAAATTAAAAAAAATAATTTCGGGACAATCTTACACAAATCGACCTAATCCTACGGTAAGCTCAGTAAGGCTTGTGTTGTAGGTTCTAGACGACGATATATATAATAGATAGATACATATAAATACTTAAATACATACAAAACACCCATGACTCAGGAACAAATATCTGTGCTCATCACACAAATAAATGCCCCGACTGGGAATCGAACCCAGGAAAATCGGCTTCATAGGCAGGGTCACTACCCACTAGGCCAGACCGGTCGTAACCTAATGGATATTGTTAAAAAAAGCTCTGGAATAGGCGTAACAGGGAACTGTTACACAAAAAATACCCATTTTTTTTTCATTTATTTAATTTAATAATAACTCACATTAAACATGATAGGTATATTATGATGTACAAACTGTTATTAATGGCGAGATCCGCTTATTGTTTCAAACAATAAGTCGAAGTGTATGAAAGAGTTCCCGCAAAAATAAAATAAGATAAAATCCAAGGATAATAAGACTTGGATAGACAATGGCCATACAATATATCGTTTCCGCATTGCTGGCTAAGGTACTAGTGCCATCTAGTGTTTAACCGCAATAAAAATTTGTTCACTGGCAAACGCCCGCAAAGTTACTAAGTAAAAACTAAACACATAAACAAATTGCCTTGCCTGGACTCCAATCAGCGACCTCCTGCTTCATAGGCAGATTTTGTATAAAAACAAACCCGAATTGAAATTAAGGCGTTCGTCTAAAGTCTGACAACCAATCACTATGTCTCAGGACTTGTAGCTAAAATGATTCCATGAGTGAAAATAAATGTGTTGTTATTTTGTTCCATTTTAAAGAGTGGCGAGAGAGTGCAATGGATAGGACAAATGGAGAGAAAGGACATATAGTTACCACAAAAATT
Organism: Grapholita molesta; assembly: GCA_022674325.2. Classification (NCBI taxonomy): domain Eukaryota; kingdom Metazoa; phylum Arthropoda; class Insecta; order Lepidoptera; family Tortricidae; genus Grapholita; species Grapholita molesta. The sequence continues at coordinate 2,447,497 of CP053125.2, read as the reverse complement.
GCATGTTTAGTGTCTACGTCACCGTAACCACGGCAACCAGACAAAAAAGTTGATGGAACCAATTTGACAAATAATATGATAGACCTACCTGAACCAGAGCAGTCAAAGAGCAATCAGCGGCCTCAGGACTTCCATCCTTCGGTCCCCAGTTCCCAAGAGCCTTCTCAGCCACCAGCTCGCTGTTCCTCGTGGACAGCTGGTCGATGGTCCCCTGCATGGCTTTGACTCTCCGCCGTAGAGATTCCACTTCTCCTGTGAGGATAGCGTTTTCTTGAGCGACATCGCTCCAGCCTTCTTCTCCGTTTTCTGATATGATACGTTTTCCCTGAAAAATATGTGCAAGTTTATTCACTGTAAACAGGGACCTCCTAAACACCTCGTCTACCATTAAAGTACAAGAATCTCAATCCATGTTTAAATAAATAATGATTTGGTAATCATATACCAATCCGCCATCCCGGTGGATAGACACAGTTAAGGCATATGCAGGACCCAGGGTCCAGACCTGTCTGCAAATGGCGCAGGATAGGAATAGCTGGAAGAACGTGGTTAAAAGCGTCGGTAATCACGACCCTCAGCAATGAGGATACGACTAAAAAGAAGAAGAAGAATCATATACCACAGTCGAGTCTAGCGCCTTCACAAAAAGTGTAAGCAAGTTGTCATACATATATATTTCATATTTTTCGACAAAGGTGGCAAAGCAGACGGATTGCCTGATGGTAAGCAATTACCGTCGCTCATGGGCACCAGCAATACTAAGGGAATCACAAGCGCGTTGCAGGCCTTTAAGATAAGAGTACGATCTTTTCTTGAAGGTATGAAGGTCGTGTCGGTCCGGAAAGACCGCTGACGGGAAATCATTCCACAGTTTTGATGAGCGGGGTAGGATGTTTCTAGAGAAACGCACAGTTTACAACTATCCAGGTGGTGGGGGTGGAAATGTTGCCGCGTAGAACGATGGCGGAAGGAGGCGGCAGGGATTAATCCAAACAATTCCTCAGAACACTCTCCGTTGTAAATGCGATAGAAGATGCAGAGCGAGGCTACATCTCCACGCAGCGCTAAAGGATCAAGCCGATCCGAGAGATCCTTGCAACCGACGATTCTAACTACTCTCCGTTGTATGCGGAGTATCTACACGTGAGTTTATCCGTCGTAACCGAGTGAGAGAAACCGCTTTAACCGGTACAGCGCCATCTAGCTGCAACTCTTAACAGCATTACCTGTTTGTATTCAGCCAACTCCAGCTGCAGCCTCGCCACCTCGTGCCGGAGCTGGTTGATGGTCCTGGAGGTGAGGTCCTGGTTGACCACGCATCTGTTCTTGATGTTGCGCGCTCTGTTGGCGTACTTGAGCGTGTTGAGGGTTTCCATGAAGTCTCGGTCGCTGGGCGACACGCAGGCGATCATCACGGTGTTACTGTTGCCTGGAAATTGTCAATTTATATATAGACTACTTCGAAAGAATCTCTTATCTTATACTGGAACTGGGAAAAAATCTTTTTTTTATGACAAAGGTGGTAAAAGAGCAGACGGATTGCCTGTTGGTAAGCAATTACCGTCGCCCATTGGCGTCCGCAACACCAAGGGAGTCACAAGCGCGTTGCCGACCTTTAATACATGCACCTAATTGTCACAATATTAAAGCACATATTTAGGAACTATTTTTGTACCTCTATATTTTAACTTGACTGTACTATCAGACAAGATCATAGTTTGTTAATTAAGACAAACTTAACTCAAAAATGTACCAAGATACTCACGTAATAAAGTTGCGTTTACTTCACATCTATCTATATATATAACCTCAACTACAGCCAAGTACTTGAACTGAAAATTCAACCTTATGTCATAAACATAGAGTAGTATTTACCTCCCAACGAGTCTTGCAGTAGCCTAGTAAGTTTGGAGTCTCGGTAGGGCACGTGCATGACTTTCCTCGACCTGTCCCCGAGAGCGGAGATGACGTTTCCTAACGCAAGCAAACCGCAGTTGATCGATATTCCTTCTTTCGCGCGTTCGCCTGTTGCCCCTGGAAAAAAAAAACAAAAAGAATCAGCGTGATACTCCCTCGACACTTCGAATTTCGAATTCCCTCCCGCGTATGCTAAGGTTGTGGAATAAGCTTCCTGCGGGGTTCATCCCAGTATGGGATTCTTCAAAAAGGGTGTAAAGAGGTTTTTAAAGATGGTCGGTAACGCGTGAATGATGCCTCGGTATTGTAGACGCCTAAAGCCTATGGAAGGCTGCAGTACCTACCATCAAGCGGGCCGCATGCTTGTTTGCCACATTTGTGGTATAAAAAAAAACTTACCAACACGTGTGACTGAGGTCTAACGCTGGTATAAAAAATAAAATACGATGGTCCTGGGTTCTAAACCCAGTATGTGATGAGCACAGATGTTTGTTTCAGCGTTATGGGTGTGTTTTTTTTATTATTTGTATATTATATATATCGTTGGCTGAGTTCCCACACCACAAGTCTTCGTGAGCTTACCGTGGGGCAAATTCAAATTGCGTAAGGATGCTGTTTGCCTTTAAGTTTCTAAGAATCGGTATAGATAAATAAATCAGAGTGTGGATTTAAATAAATAAAAATTTAATAAATAAATAAATAAATATTTTTGGGACAATCTTACACAAATCGAGCTAGTCCTACGGTAAGCTCAGTAAGGCTTGTGTTGTAGGTACTAGACGACGATATATATTATAGATAGATACATATAAATACTTAAATAGATAGAAAACACCCATGACTCAGGAACAAATATCTGTGCTCATCACACAAATAAATGCCCCGACTGGGAATCGAACACAGGACCATCGACTTCATAGGCAGGGTCACTACCCACGAGGCCAGACCGGTCGGATTTGCATTTGTAGTGGTACGGAAATACCTATAAACACACAATACCACTACAGATGCAATTCCACGCTTTCGTTAATTTATCTATAGCAGAAACGATTCAGTTCTAGTGATAAGAGGCGCATATAATGAATTTCGTTGTATCATTACTAGGTCACCGATATCTGACCTGTAAGCTTGAGTTTTGACTTTCCTAGTATAATTGGTTTTTATGATGGATATCTTAGCGGTAAGAATTTTCATCAACATTTCAGCCCTAAGTCGTCCAATGCTGGACATAGGCCTCCCCCAAATATGACTTGTATCATCTTGGATGATAGTTGCCATAGTCGCCACGCTCGGCAGGCGGATTGGCGACCGCTGTACATTGTGTTTCGACGGACGCTGCTGCCCATCCGTCGCTTTCTTCTCATTGTCGCCTCTTATCACACCCGCTAGAGGAGATGGGGTGGTGCTGTTCTAGACAGCCTGCACTAATTATACTGTTGTTAAATCCGTCTCAACAAACAAACGTACTACTTATCTTTAAGTATACAATTATTTAGATAGGCACTGTGTAGATATTATAAAAAGCATAGTTACCTGTCCGTTTCAATCTCTCCGAGCCGGCAAGATCTACGAAATGGAACTTAGCAGTCAGCGTCTCATACTGCTCGGGCGCTTCCGCCTCGGCATCTTTCTCAACGTCCTGATCGGGTGCTAGCCGTCTCTGTCTCATGAGCAGGGTGAACACAGCGTGCGAGCGGGAGGAGGATGAGTTCATGTTGGTGGCCGCGGTTGTGCGTGCGAGAGCGCCGGCTCGGAGCGCGCCGAGCGCTTCTTTGACGCCCCGGACGGCGCGCATGGACGCGCCGACCACTCTCACCCCGCCACAACCATCTTCTGTTATCCTCAGGCCGCCCTAGAATAAAAGTCTTAGGTTACAAGGAGGAATTTAATTAGCCTGTACAGTTAAGGTCAGAGATATCGATACAAACATAGTGCCAAAATATGTATACATGCACCTCATTGTCTCAATGTTAAAGCACATGTATACATATTTTGGAACTATTTCCGTATCGATATATACCATGAGACAAGACCATAGTTTGATAGAAGACTTTACCAAGATCTACTAACATTATTTTTTATTATGCAGAAACGTTTGCTAGCGAATATATTCGATAATTTAAATAGAAAGATCCAGTAGTTGTGGGTTCGAGTCCCGCTGCGACTCAAATATTTTCTATTTTCGATTTAAATATCGAAGCTACTAATTTTTTTTTTGTGGTTAGTATAGTAACTACTACAATATTGCATGTCGATTCCAGTATCTTCTGCTTTCTGTACGAAAAATCCGTAGCTATCAAAAGTTCAAGAGCCGCTGATATAATTACTAAGGTTATTACCAACGGATTAATTGAAGTGAAGAGGCATAATAGTACAGACCTTAAGTGTCCCTGTCACTAAAGTTCGCTTTCTAAAGATTCTGTTTATAAATAAACGAGGGCTGTGTAAACAAAACGCAGTCATTAAAATCTTTTATAACCCTTTTACCGCCCAGTTCGTCGACTAAAAACTGTTCATGGCTCATAATTATATAGGTATGAGTTACAATAGAGAGATATGTAGTGCCGACTTCGTAACAGTGTTCCGTCGACATGTTTTACCGTCTTAAGCGTTCAAAGGGGTAAGGCAATCTATTAGTTGAATTATCTGCCTATTTATGATTCTCCTTACTCATTGTACACTAACAATGTCATATAACAATTCAGCCGTATGCAGTCCACTGCCAGACATAGGCGTCCCACAAATATGACTTGTATCATCTTGGAGGTAGTTGCCATAGTCGCCACCCGCCTGCAGTAGCTGTACATTGGGTTTTGACGGACGCTGCTGCCCGTCCGTAGATTTTTTCCCTTTGTCGCCTCTTACGATACCCGCGGGAGGAGATGGGGTAGTGCTATTCTAGTCAGCCGCAATCACACGGCATATGCCATATAAATACCTTGCACAATGAACATACTCGTAAATGCTCAGTGTCAAAATAACCAGCATTAAACGCAATGCCAGTAAAATGATTACGACTCAATAATCATGATAAAATCACCTCATTCATTGAGCGGATTCATTCACCAATCTTTGCTGACCGAAGACGAACCTTATCCCGTCCTAATAAGGTTTACAAATGATCAGGTCTTATTGATCGTATGTAAATTTTATTGCATACGTAAAAGGAGATTGTGAAGTTGGTCAATCAGACTTATTGGGAGGACTTATCTGATTTGATTACAATTGAGACGTGGCCGGGGTTGTGATGTATCAATTCATTAAGTAAACTGTGTCCACACTTACCATATTAGTTGATAGTTAACACTACATATGGTTATAGGAGTATTCCAATAGTACAAATCAAGTCTGGTGCGGAATGGTCCCAAATGTACCTAAATGTGGAGCCTGTGGTACCTGGAGTAACCAGGCCACCTTCACCCCACACCGTCCGCTCGGTCTAACATTCCCAACTGTTTATAGGTACAGAGCCTAAGTCAGATTTAAAAGTTTTTTTAAAATATAAAAATGTATGAGAGCGGCTGCACTGCACGCTGCTCAAATCCCCTGGACGCTCTACGCTAAGCTCCACGCCCCGTCAGCCGCCCCGCTTCGAGCGTTTTCTCAAATCATACACTATATAGGGTTCAATTAAATATTTAACTTCTTCTACGCGGCTGAATGCGCGACAGACTTCAGTTATAGTTCGTAAAATCTGAACACTTAAATCTTTGAATTGATTGCCAGCAATATTTCTTTATATATAGAGTGGCGACCACGTACCGGAAAGCGCAGCGTGGGCAGACCCCCCACAAAGTGGACCGACGACACGGTAAAGATCGCGGGAATCCACTGGATACGTGTCACTGTGGGTGGGGGAGGCCTATGTCCAGCAGTGGACATCATTCAGCTGATATGATGGTGATGATGAATATTTCTGGCCACACGTATACGAGTTATCTGTCCCTTGACAGCAGAAGAACCTAGTCCGATCGACAACACGTTCGCAGTATCTGATCGCGACGATTATGGCATTAAACCCCCCCATGGTGCTTATGGTCCAAGTCCAGCAGTGGGAGCCTCGACGGCCCTGGCTAACTTGGTAGTAGTATATGACTCTTGTACCGTCTCTCACTAAAGTTACATTACCTTGGCATAAGGATCCTTGGCGGGATCCAGCAGATCCACAATATCCTCATTGTACAGCTCAATAAACTGCGCCTGCACAGAGAACTCGGGCGGCAGCTGGCCCTGCGCGCGCGCCGTCTCCGCGCGAGCCTCCGCACCGGCGAACAGGTCCCTGATGGCGCGCGGTATGATGCCTTTGCGGTCCTCGTCGCTGTCTTCGCCCTCCCAACCGCTGCCCATCGTGTAGGTCTTGCCGGATCCAGTCTGAGGACGAAGAGAGTTGCCATTTTAAATACAAAAATCGTGATACACTTAAATATTAAGCGCGTATTAAAGCGTCGAGCCCGCCAACTTCGTACCGAATATAAAAATTTAAAAAAAAAACCTCTTTTGCTTCTAAAACCCTCTTATTCTTCTACACACATAATATATCCATCTACACACATAATATATCCATCTACACGCATAACTCTGTGATGCGTTCAAAACAGCAAGTAATGACCCACATAATAGTACCCTATTCTGTTACAACATATTTCTTATCTGTGTACATGAATATAAAACAGATATCATAATTAATTGCTTTTAAATTTCGAACGTCTCTAAAACAACAAAGCAATTGGTTACTTACTATAAAAACGATATACGATTGGGCTTGACTCCATAGCGTCTCTGAATTAAAAAAAAAACCAATACGGTTGCTTGGAAAAAGTTTTCATTCTCCGATATTACAAATGTTTGTTTGATATTTCGTCTGTGGTTCCAGATTTTTTAAATGAGAGAGTCTAATGTGTGTAGGTAAAGCAGTGTACATGTCACTGTACATAATTATGCAACTCAACTTATGGAGCAAATTTTATATCTAATAGCAGTAAGAGAACTTACTATTAGGCGTAAATTAGCAGTAACTATATTTTGGAACAGTTCCACAGGTTAGTGACCGCTCTCATACTAATCTATATAACAACTAGACCACGTAATATTACTAAAGGGTGACGTCAGAGATTCCCCGGTCACGGAGTCCGCACTCACTTTCTACAGTGAGTAACATCTCTTATAACATTTTGATAAGAATTTAAAACAATGCTCTTTGTTTTTAAAACACCTCCAATTTAAACATACAAAACATAACCAATTAAGTCGAAAGGAATAGCTTGTTTCATGAGAATCACGAGGTCTCGAATGCAATGTCTATATAATTAAAGTTTGGAATCTGCTATTCCAAAGTTTAATTATATAGCCGGGCGAGTCTACTATTTCCTTAACGGATAGCATGGCTCATGGTTGTCATATTCTATCCGTCACTTTCGCACTCACATACTTGTTGGAGTGTGACAGATATTGTGACCAAATAAAAACCCACCAACATTAGGCTAGCTGTTGTTATTCTGTTCCATAAGCCAGATGTCAACAGAAGCATAGTTTAGAACTATTCCTTTAAACGGGATTAATGGAAACTAAACTTATCCCACCACTAGGTATGTTAACTTAAAATCGTATAGAAGCTTAGTTTGTTAGGAGATGTTGTTTAGCGTTCTAATAACATGCTTGGCATGTATCATCGCGATAATGATATAGAACTACCATGGTTTTAAGAGTGACTCAGAAGACAGCGACCATGGCAACGCCTGACAAATAACAGTTACATCTTATTTTTTTACCTGTTCAGGAGGCATAGCACAAGAGCGGCGCGAGAGTAGGTATCTCGCAGCGAGATAGACTACCTGTCCTTTTCTAACTGTATATTTTAAAGAAGGACGGGCTGTCTTTCTCGGCTCGAGATACTCTCGCGCCCCTCTTGTGCTAGGCCTACAGGTATTTAGAGGCTATTTCGAATACGCACCGTATTCTGTACATTAAGTTTTCGTAACAACTAAAAGTAAAGACGACTTGAATAAAATCCTACTGGCATTTGACAAGCGCTCGAACTTCGGCCATTTTGCAGCAATAAACACTAAAATACATAATGTGACGACACTCGTGACTCCTCCCAGGGCACTCGTGCAGGGAAAGTACACGTTACGACACGGCTAAATGTCAATGGGGCTTTGTTTATACTCACACGAGACTGTTGCATCGGCCACTTAAATTTTAAGAGTCGATAAACTGTTTGGTAAGATTTTAGCACCTAGATTATCTTCAATTTACTTTCTCTTCCGAGATATCGCATGGGTGTCAGCCTGTGAGGTTTACAGAGATTTTATGAAAGCCGCGTGATGCCGGCTGACTAGAATAGCACCGCCCCATCTCCTCCCGCGTGTGTCGCAAGAGGCGACAAAGGGAAAAATCCTACGGACGGGCAGCAGCGTCCCTCGAAACCCAATCTACAAGCTACTGCGGTCGCCCGAAGATGATACAAATCATATTTGTGGGAGGCCTATGTCCAGCATAAGGCTGAAATGTATGTATGTATGAAAGCCGCGAACACAGTATAACTAAGTACTAACACTTTTTAAAGACTACCTATAGATAATTTGCCATAGTGAGTTGTGAACTGTCATCCTACCTATGATGCCGTTGGTCTTGGGTCCCCACAAGGTCATTTATACCTGTGATGAACACATATATTTGTTCCTGAGTCGTTCACTGATGAGTAGGTACCCACAACACAAGCCGTCTTAACTGTCTTAAGCTTAATGTGGTACTCGGACAATTTCGGCTTTCCATTACAATTAAAACAGGACTCCATCGCAGAAATATTTAAAGTACTCTCCGACGTTTAGTAAAACTAAATTATCGTCGCGGTCCCCTTCCCCGAAAACTTTTTATTTCAAAGCATTGACGAAATGTAATCTAATTGAAAAGGTAGTTGATTCAAACCGTATGACAAATACTTGACATTTGTTTAATGAGTACTCAAACTTATGTAGTGGCCTCCACTAGGTACGTCTACATACATAATTATTGCGAAATATTGTAGTTTGCCGATCAAATTATCGTGTTCACAAACATACAACATACAAACATGGCCGTGCTAACACGGAACGAAAGATCAAGAATTGTGGTAGTCCACATGGAATGGTACCTTATGGCGCTTGGCGCTTACGTTGCCAAGTGTCGCATTATAATTGAAGCGTCATTAACAATAGCGTAAGCGCCAAGCGCCATAGGGTACCTTTCTATGTGGACTACCACAATTGTTGATCACCTACTACTCCTACTAGAGTGTAGTGAATTTTGGAGGTCGATATTGGGAAGATCGTTATAAAGGCACCCAGTCACTAACAGCTAGCACCAAATATAATTATATATATATTGTAAGGAGTGTTTCGAGCAGGTTTTCCCTAGGGACGACAGTATGAGGTTCTTCGACAAAGGAGTGTACAGGTTCTTAAAGGGCAGGCAACGCATGTGAATCCTCTGGAGTTGGAGGAGGCTGTAGGGTACAGTAACTGCTTAGGTACCATCAGGCGGGCCGTATGCTTGTTTGCCACCGTCGTTGTAAAAAAAAAAGAAAGTGCATTTCTGAATTTTGTGTAGCTTTAAGTAACTTAGTGCTTTATTGACTGACTACCGGTCTGGCCTAGACCCTGCCTATCAAGCCGATGGTCCTGGGTTCGAATCCCAGTCAGGGCATTTATTTGTGTCCTGCGTATATCCTGCGTCATTGGTGTTTTCTATGTATTTTATCGTCGCGCGTCGTCTAGTACCTACAACACAAGCCTTACTGAGATTACCGTAGGACTAGGTCGATTTATGTAAGATTGTCCCGAAATATTTATTATTATTTTTTATTATTGACATGTGCTTCTTACAATCTTCGTACAATGTTCCTCAAACATTTTATGACAGCTAATATGAAATCAAAAACATAATTCACCCAATAAGATACATATTTATAAACGGATACTCTGCTTTTAATTATTAAGTGGCAAGGCCACAACATAAATCAATATAAATTTAATTTGTTTACTAGCAAGTTAGATGGCTTAGTACGGTATGGTATTATATCACCTTAGAAATGGTGCAAGTAACGAGTCAAAGCGATCTCAACTTATCACGCGCGACAAGAGACAGGCGGTTACATGATATCAACAAGACGCTTCGGCAGATAAACTTTCAAGCGCGGTGGGGGTATACGCTGGTCGAGTAAGTGCGACAATTTTACGACCATTACACACGGTATGTATAGGACTTTTCAGAAAAAAATCGCTCCCAATTGACCTGCCATGAATAACGTTAAAATTTATCAGTTTTGTGACTATAATTAAGCATCAATTTTTGCCTTTTTTTGCATCGTATTACTTCTCCACCAAATCTAAGTATTTATAGAAATTTAATGCTTAATTATTTAAAAATAATTATTATCCGTGTGATACCGGCTGACTAGAATAGCACCACCCCATCATGTTGTAATGGTTGTAAAATTGTCGCACTAGCACGACCAGCGTATCGCGCCGCGCTCAAAAGTTTGCCTGCCGAGGCGTCTTATTGATATTATGAAAGGGCCTGTCGCTCATCGCTTGCGACGGTCAGGTGTACAAGGAGTCGGCGTGTGCGCAGCGTTCTGTTTGTTCTGATGTCATCTGCGAATCTTAACGGTCCGAGGTGAACTGTGTTATGTAAACTGTTGCCTGATGAGTAGTGTACACTGTGAGGTAATAGGAAATAATAAGCGCAATGACTATAAAGAGATTTGACGACAGGGTTGACCTAGTGGGTAGTGACCCTTTTTTTTTTTTTGTTTCCCACTCCGGACAAACACTCACGTGTTCGTTGTATGGGGGCGCCATCCGGACAAACACCCACGTGTTCGTTGTATGGGGGCGCCATGGGATCTTACATTCGACCATGACGCCCCCCGACCAGCCCGGCTTATTGCCTGGGCATCCGCACTAGGGGGACGGGGGAATCAGAGACTCTATCCCCCCCTTTATTGCAGACTCAACTGCAATTCTTGGCGGACGTAGTTGAGCCGCCTTCGGCCTCGCCGCCTCTCTCGGAGGGGCAGTGCATCGGCCGCATCTTCCCGCTCCCTCTCCGCCGCCTCCTTCTGCGACATTATTTGTTCGCAGAAGGAGCTCACCGCCTTCCAATCCCTCTCACTGCCCAGCATCACCGCTATGACACTGTGCAGTGGGTAGTGACCCTGCCTATGAAGCCGATGGACCCGGGTTCAAATCTCAGTAAGGGTATTTATTTGTGTGATGAGCGCAAATATTTGTTTCTGAGTCATGGGTGTTTTATATATGACAAAGGTGGCAAACGCGTTGCCGGCCTTTAAGGGGGGTTTTAAATATTTGTATATTATATATATCGTTGGCTGAGTATTCACAACACAAGCCTTCTTGAGCTTACCGTGGGGCTCATTCAATTTGTGTAAGAATGTCCTGTAATATTTATTATTTATACAGATAAAATTAACCCTTTGTTTAACTACTTTAACTGTTTTCGACGCCATGTCACTGATAAGCGATTATGTCGTGGCGTCTGCGGCGAAAAACGATATTCGTAAATATCAGACGATTATCTCTGTCACTCTCATGACGCCTTAATTGGAGTAAAAGAGAAATATACGCACTTCGACGTTCGCGGTACCGGGCCTGTTCTTTCAGTCGTCTTTCTTTGACGTCTTTGGCGATGAAAGGTTAAATTAATATATTTTTTAAGGAAATCGGTTGTAAATGTAAGTAAGTGTTTTTGTACATATTTATTTACATCCTAATATAGATTTGACGGAAATATTTGCTGTCAGGTTATCTTCGATATTTTTGAGGAGTTGGCTTTGAGGTTTTCGATAACGAGTATCAAGTTTACTATCTGTGCATTTCGTTCGCTCTAAAATAGTACAAGCGAGATGCACAGATAGTAAACTCGATACTCGTTATCGAAAACCTCAATGTCACAACTCATGGTAAGGGTACGGAGGCTGTTTTAAAACCGCGAGTAGAAACTGACCAACGTTCTGTTTCATTTTTTTGTCATTCTTACAAAAACTCTCTTTTTCCAAGACTATTTCCAGTATTTCTACAAACATTAAATTTGATAGTGGCAACTGGCAATGCGATAAGTATGTGGCGTGCATTCTCAACAGTAAAACTGTTCTGTCTAGACCCATAAAAACGTGCTTGTCATAAAAAAAAAATGGAGGCATAGCTATGCGTGTTTATATTTATTAACTTCAGTGGACATTCATGAATACGAATCGATATGGGTTTGTTAGGGAGTGTTTTGTTTGTACCATTCTGAGCCGTCAGGTCTTCAATGACGAACAAATATTTTGACTTCATTTAAAATCTCAAGGACACTTTATCTGTAAAACATTGCATACCCTTAATTGGCTGTCAAATATACGCATGGACGTATGAAATAGTTACGGATGCCTCGTAGTTACTTTAAATTGTAATTTCATCCTTAAGGCACTGGTCCCACCGCGAGCTAGTAAGCTATGAACTATCAGCTATTTCAAGGGACAAAAGATAATCGCTCCCGTGTAAATCGCTCGCGGTGGGACCAGTGCCTAACCGATTTCATGTTTACTTTCGACATATACAGGGCGCTCTAATTGTGTCAAATTCAACCCAGACTAACTAAGTAGGTATGTCGCGATCATTATCATCAGCCGAAAGAAGTTCAATGCTGGACAAATGCCCATGAATTCCTTAACGTACAGCGATTTCGCACGACAGTATCATGATCGTTGGTCCACCTAGCTGGGGACCTACCAACGCTAACTATTTGTACTCCGGTACATGGTCGCCACTCAAACCTTTCTGTGCCATTGATGCCGGTTCTTCGAGCACTTACGCCTGACACTTCTTTGAATTGTCGGTGACATACTTTCTGTTTTGGTCTTCAACAGAATGACATAAAGTCACGATCCTCAGCATTGAAGGACCGACTGTAAATGATGACATAAGTTCTGCGGATCTCCCCATTTCTTTCATCACTTAGGTATGTGTGCGTACGAAACGACGTGCGATGGGATTACGGTCAACACAGCGGCATCCGTAAGTATTTCATAGATCCAGGCTTACACGCGGTCACTTATCAGTTTATCTCATAATCTGTTATCGTATGGCGCAGACGTGTTATCTAAGGCTTATCATTTACAATAAACGATGTGGCGCTAGAAAACAACTATGATTCATTTGTCTATGAGTTTAAATAAAAAATTGTAATATGAATCCGGATCATCCCGGATTAGCGCCACACTGCCTCGAAATGTCCTTAATTATTCTTTAAAAACAAATAGTAAACTGCATTGTATTCACAAGAGTGCAAAGTAGTGAGGTAAAAATACACACAATATTTGTTATTACATATTGTACCGTCGCCCAATTTGATTTATAGGCCACTTCGTTCCTTGTCACAGTGAAAGTCTATATGAAAGACCCAAAAGATCTCTTATTAACGTCACTGTGACAAGGTTCGAAGTGGCCTGGTAATCAAATTGGTTGACTATACCTATGTGTATTTTTACCTTAGCTGGTGGGATGGACTTGGGATTGTTCTTCGCGGTAGTGAGGTGAAAATGTGATTGACTTGGCTGCAAAGTTTATTTTCCTCTCGTGCCTCGCGTTATGCTTCTCAATCTTGGAGCTATGCTCCGGTCTCAATATCAACCGTACGAGTAGCATGAGACTGTCCACTAGCAGTAAAAGTAAAACTGTGGTATGATACATGTGGCCAATTTTGCTAGTAGATATATGTTTGAAGCTGTAACATGCTTGGTAAGTCAGTGAGAAGACTCTAGTGTAATAGCCTGACGTGTATGTTGACTAACGGAGGGTTGCCTTATTTGTGGAGACGTGCATGACCGAGATAAGTGGATAAACGTCTGACATAATAGCCTCTAGTCCAATTACATTCATAGATCCTTTATTTTTACCGACGTCGGCAAGCAAATGTCGTTCACGTCTCTATTGGAGTCACATTGACAATTATTAATATTGAGTTCTTACAACCCGATTTCCGAAGACTTAACTAACTTTTCCTCTGTTTAAAACTTCCTTAGGTTAGGATAGACAGGAGTGGTACCGCTAACATCGAAGTTCGTATTTTTCGGGCATCTTTCTCTTGTACTTCAATTAAGGTGTCACGAGAGTGACAGAGACAACCGTTTTTGACAGATCAGTTTCCAATAGTAACATAACGGAAAAATGGGAAAGCTATGAAAAAAAAAGTTGGGACACAATTTTTCTCGTTTCAAGATCCAAAAAACATGCCACGATTGTGAGTAGGATGCATATAAAAAAAAAACATAAAAAAGGGTAAGTAAAGTAAGCGAATTTGGTGCTATGCTTTGCTGCTATATATATAATGCTTTATGCACAGTTATAGGTCGGTCTTACACTTCACTCTAATTAACCAAGTGTAAAAGTTGGGAAGTCTGGAGACCTACTTCAATTATAATAATTGATTCATTACGATTTGATAAAAAATAACGTCGCGTAGTTAATATTCCACAACATTTATGTACTTGAGTTTGGTTTACAAAACACCACGAGCTGTTTACGCGATTATAACACATACGCTTCTAACAATAAGCGATATAATCGCATACTAGACAATGGACTTGTGACAGTTACACACTTGAGCCTAGTTGCTCTCAATATACTTAATCTGCACTCGGAACAGTAGGAACGATATCGATCGATAAGTGTTATCAACTATCGCATAGGTAAATAAGAAAATCGACTCTATAATTCCAACGCACTACACAATTTAAATACCTGATTTGTGCTAATAGGGAATTGATAAAGAAAACAAAATTCTATTTAGTAAATTAAAAATATTAGATACGTATTTCTTAAGTGAAACGAAAATAACATGGTTAAGGGGCGGAAAAGTTCGGAAGCGTAGCCTTAAAAGTTACATTATAAAAATAGCACCAAAACAAACCACATAAAAAAAAAATACAATTCGCGTTTTACTAATTTAATTTATTTACTTGATACTTTTAATAATAACTACTTGTCCTGATAAATAAAAAAAATATCATGTCTTTTGTCACAAAACATGTGCTTTGACAAAAGCTACCTTTGTATTTAAACTTTCGTGAGACATATTAAATAAATTCAAACGGAATTCGAACGGACACGGCACTCTTAGTGCTTGATAATGGAGGCCTATGTTATCTGAAACATGTCGCGCGAGTGACTAAATAAACGTGAGTAGAGCCGTGTTAATGTTTAACGCCTTGCCTATGTACCAATATGACTTTCTTATGTGGGGTAAAGGAGTAACAGGTACTGTCAACTTTAAGGCGAGTGAAGTCTTTGTTGATACAAGTTGAGAGATAAGATGCTGCCAGCTCTGACGTGAGAAACTAGAAAGAAAGAAGGAATCTACATTCATTTGAAAGCTACGGGCTTTCCACAAACAAAATAGTCACTCCACTGCTAAAAGCAGTCAAAACGCTTGATATTATCCCGTTAGTCGTATTGTACACGTGTATAAGGAATTTCACGTGTATAAGGAGTTAAAAAAAGAATATGAAACTACAAAAATCTTACGCCTACATTCGTATTAGTAAAGCATCAGCAGTTGTCTTTTTCTCACACGAATGTCAAACGACAAACGCAATTACATAAACGCCACAAGCAATCAAATTATAGTCACAAGTGTAACCTCAGCTATTTATATACAAATGAACTGTCAAAGCACCAATTATGTCAACGAGTGACACACGCGTTAAGGTCAGGCGCTGTTCCGTTTGCGCTCCGTAAAAGGGCGCCGCCGGCGCATCTGATCTATATCGGTGCGCAGCCGGATTCCTAGTTACACAGATACAGTCGAGTTCGTTAAGACTGAGAACAGTTAGATTAAGTGTCTCTGTCTTTTTTTTTTATGACATAGGCGGCAAACGAGCAGACGGATTGCCTGGTGGGAAGCAATTACCGTCGCCCATAGGCACCCGCAACACCAGATGAGTCACAAGCGCGTTGCCGGCCTTTAAGGGGGGTTGGAGCTCTGGGAACCTTACTCACCATCAGGAACACAGCACTACATACCTGAAAGGTAGCAGTGCTATTATGGCTGTGGTCTTCTGTAAGGAGGAGGTACTTCCCCAGTTGGGCTGCCCCAGATTCAAGCGTGATGGTCATCGCTGTGCGCTACATCTCATTGTTGGACGTAGTTTAAGGACATACCCGGGTCCAGATCTTATCCCGGGTCTGTCTTATTGAATGGAAGTAAAAGAGACTGCGTAGTTATAGTAGGAGCTGCATAATCGAATATAAATATAATAAATGTATTGAAGAAAGGCCAGGTCAGGAGTACCCTAAACCGACGAGCGTGTATGAGGAACGTTATGTAAGTGAGTGAAGCGAAAGTGATTTGTTAGGATCGTATAGCAAATGGAAATCCGAGATCTCTGCTTATCCCCCTGGGAAACAGGCCTGATTGTATGTTTGACGACCGGTCTGGTCTAGTGGGTAGTGACCCTGCCTATGAAGCCGATGGTCCTGGGTTCGATTCCCAGTCAGGGCATTTATTAGTGTGATGAGCACAGATATTTCTGACATTATCTAGCAAAAGGGACCTTATTGTCGATAGCGCTTACGTCGAACCGCGTTGCGTTTGTATTGCGGCATCTTGAACAACGGCGTAAGCGCCATCGACAATAAGGTACCTTGTCATAGATAATGTCACATTTGTTCCTGAGTCATGGGTGTTTTCTATGTATTTAAGTATTTATAAGTATCTATCTATTATATATATCGTCGTCTACAACACAAGCCCTACTGAGCTTACCGTAGGACTAGGTCGATTTGTGTAAGATTGTCCCGAAATATTTATTTATTAATTATGTATGTTTGAACTTATTGTGAAATATAGAATACATAGTTTATATTACTTCCAAAATAACAGACTTTTTAATAAAGTAGACATATCACTTTTAAAACTATTAAATTGAACAGGTGGGTCAATCAACTTTTCCGATCACTCGTTGCCGTAGTAACAGCCCACGGGACAATAGTTTCAAGACCTGGTTTTATTAGTTAAAATTGAAAAAAAAAAATAGCCGAGGTAGTCGCGAGGAAAAGCTAGTAACAAAATAAAAGTATTTGGGCCGAGGCACATATTAATGACTCGACTGTACGATATTGACGGTCAACTGATATGAGCCAAACGTCTAACGAAGGGTATTGTTAGATGTCAGATTATTGCACTTCGATTAGGTTAGGGAGTTGTCTCTTGCAGCTGAGTTAAAAATCTCCCCCTTTTAGGTCAGACAAAATCGACACAAATAAATCGATAAATTGTGGAAACATGGTGTGACTCTAATTTTTACGTTCGTTGTTTCTCATTTTATAGAGTTAAATATATATTTCTAAGTAAGAGTACCTATTATTAATGTCATTATTCCTACTTAAAAAAAGTGCTGGACTTGCATACCTATGCAATATCTGAACGGTAATTAGGCACCCGTGGGTACAAAAGGGCATACATTACATATCCACTAGCAATTCCTATTGGAAACTTACGGATATAGCGATATGGTACTGCCATCAACGCAACTATGAACAAATCAAATTAATTTACTACATACTTTGATTTGTTTCTACTTACAAAGAGATGCGAACAGCTAAATCGTACAGCTACACTATTACTTTAAATTATGACTTTTTTTTTTATGACATAGGCGGCAAACGAGCAGACGGATTGCCTGGTGGTAAGCAATTACCGTCGCCAATGGGCACCCGTAACACCAAGGGAGTCACAAGCGCGTTGCCGGCCTTTAAGGGGGGTTGGAGCTCTGGGAACCTTACTCACCATCAGGAACACAACACCACATACCCGAAAGGTAGCAGTGCCACTATGGCTGTGGTCTTCTGTAAGGAGGAGGTACTTCCCCAGTTGGGCTGCCCCAGATTCAAGCGTGATGGTCATCGCTGTGCCCTACCTCTCATAAAATCTCTCTCATGTTGTCTTTTGTAGCCGAGTTAAAAACCTCCCACTTTAGGTCAGACAAAATCGACACAAAAAATCGATAAATTCTGGAAACATGGTGCGACTCTAATTTTTACGTTCGTTGTTTCTCATTTTATAGAGTTGAATATATAATTCTAAGTAAGAGTCCTATTATTAATGTCATTATTCCTACTTAAAAAAACGTGCCGGACTTGCATACCTATGCAATACCTAAACGGTTATTAGGCACCCATGGGTACAAAAGGGCATACATTACATATCCACTGGCAATTCCTATTGGAAACTTACGGATATAGCGATATGGTACTGCCATCAACGCAACTATGAACAAATCAAATTAATTTACTACATACTTTGATTTGTTTCTACTTACAAAGAGATGCGAACAGCTAAATCGTACAGCTACACTATTACTTTAAATTATGACTTTTTTTTTTTATGACATAGGCGGCAAACGAGCAGACGGATTGCCTGGTGGTAAGCAATTACCGTCGCCAATGGGCACCCGTAACACCAAGGGAGTCACAAGCACGTTGCCGGCCTTTAAGGGGGGTTGGAGCTCTGGGAACCTTACTCACCATCAGGAACACAACACCACATACCCGAAAGGTAGCAGTGCCACTATGGCTGTGGTCTTCTGTAAGGAGGAGGTACTTCCCCAGTTGGGCTGCCCCAGATTCAAGCGTGATGGTCATCGCTGTGCCCTACCTCTCATAAAATCTCTCTCATGTTGTCTTTTGTAGCCGAGTTAAAAACCTCCCACTTTAGGTCAGACAAAATCGACACAAAAAATCGATAAATTCTGGAAACATGGTGCGACTCTAATTTTTACGTTCGTTGTTTCTCATTTTATAGAGTTGAATATATAATTCTAAGTAAGAGTCCTATTATTAATGTCATTATTCCTACTTAAAAAAACGTGCCGGACTTGCATACCTATGCAATACCTAAACGGTTATTAGGCACCCATGGGTACAAAAGGGCATACATTACATACCCACTGACAATTCCTATTGGAAACTTACGGATATAGCGATATGGTACTGCCATCAACGCAACTATGAACAAATCAAATTAATTTACTACATACTTTGATTTGTTTCCACTTACAAAGAGATGCGAACAGCTAAATCTAACAGCTACACTATTACTTTAAATTATGACTGCGCAGGATTCTCTATTATCCTCCCATTAGACCTATTTCGGTCACCTTTATCCATTTCCAAGGATCGTTGTGGAAGCCATTTGTCAAGCGTGGCGGACTAAAGGTTATTTATAGACTTGTGATGTTACGAACTTGATTGATTGCCATCATACACGAATAAGTTTCGCAATGGCCCTGTGAGGTTGCGAATACGAGTATAATGGCGGTATTCATGGTGCTCGGTCGTTTTGGATTCAAGTCGTAGAAGGCTATGTGGCTCGGGTTAACAAAAATGTTCAACTTGTATGATATATGGCAGGTCTGGATTGTCTCGGCTATTTTATTTTAAGTTGTATACTCAACTTTTTTTTAACTTGGATTTGTCTGTGTGGTTTCTAATTAGAATCATGAGTTCTTTCCAGCCTGTTAGGAAAAAGATGTGTGTGTATGTTGTGTCCAGTTATCAACCCTACAACACAGACTACTTCAGACGTTAAGGGTCCTGGGTTCAAATCCCAGTAAGGGCAATTATTTGTGTGACAAGCACAGATATTTGTTCCTGAGTCATTGGTGTTGTCTATATATATTTAAGTATTTGTATATTATATATATCGTTCTAAGTATCTACAACACAAGCCTTCTTGAGCTTACCGTGGGGCTCAGTCAATTTGTGCAAGAATGTCCTGTAATATTTATTTTATTTATTTATCCTGATTCATTGCTCTAATTAGAGTTATGTTACAGGTGGTTACAGTCTGTCTTTCCAGCCACAAGGACCTAATTTGAAGCAAGTATTACGACAAACCAATTAGCATATAAACAGTTCCGCCATTATGCATGAATGCAGTTTGGAACACCCACGGCCGTCGTATTTGGGACTACGTTCTGTATTTATCCTCGTGTTAAATTATCTTTTAATCTGATTCTAGAGGTAGCATTGCATATAATGAACAGCTATCCTTGTGGGAAGAGGTTGCGTGGACACAACGCGTGTCCGTAGGCTCCTCAAAATCTCTGATGCAGCGAATGGCACGATATAGTAGTCTGGCTTTGAGAAAAACAAGAAATTCCTGGGGTGGGTGGTCAAACTCGATAAATCTAGCTTTAAGTTTAAAAATTGCGCTATACATGTATGGTACGTATGGGAGTATTATTCCGTTGTTTTAGGCGTTGTGGGATGGGTGGCAACTATTACCCCAAGATGATACAAGTAATATTCGGGGGAGGCATTTGTCCAGCAGTGGACGACTTACGGCTGAAATGGAGATGGTGAATGATCGGGTGTCACCTTAGACCCGTCGGCATGTTCCTTGCTTCAAATAATCGAAACAACGAAAAATTACACAGTTTGTACATCGTAATCGTCTCTGATTCTTCGCAGCAGGGAAAAGTTTGTACCTAATAAAATATGTCATCACTATTTAAAAAAAAACGTATCTCACAAATGTTGACACGCATTAGCTCCTTTCGCATTGCATACACGGTTACCACATGTTTATTTTGGTTGACACAACAAGATACTGGTTTATTTTAAAGTAATGCCTCTTTGTAACGAACTAAATGATCAATGGATACTGGTTACATTGCAAATTCATCACCTTGACAAGGCCGTTGGAACTAGAAGCAGTCGTAATGTGATATCTGCGCCATCTAACGTAAATCGATGACGTGATCATGAGGATATAATTTTATTAGCCGGCATACGTAAAGGCCGTATCACACAGTAGGCTACATACCTCCCGACCAAGGTATCAAATTGTATCAAACACAGATCAAGGGCGAGTTTCGGGAAATCATGGCGTGTAGAAGACGCTTAACAGACATAATGGCGTGTTTTAAGTAAAAAAAAAAATCGTTTATACAAATCAAAGATATTTTTAATTCGGTACGTATCGAGGTTAGGTCATTGACAAATTGCAAATTTATACAATTGATGATTTTGTAGGTATTGCAGACAATACTTCGCCTTCTTTTTGAATGTCAACTTTGTTTGATAATATTTATAATATTTTTTTTTAGAGTTTGAACTTGACGTGAAAGCAATAATCTAATTGTTGGCCAGCTAATTCGAAATATGATTTATATCTCGAACATAAAATTTTATGTTCTAAGTATATAATTTACTAATAATTCATTATAGGTACAATATATTGTCCTTTGTTTAATTAGAAGTCTTAGCTTGAAGGCATATGGAATGAAATCTTAAAACCTAACAGAAAAAAAACGGAGACACTCATGCTAAAGAAATGCTGTATTGAAACAGTCGAACAATCTAGAAGATGAAATCATTAAAGCCAAAACTACGATTACATTCTGGGTCAATAAACTACACCGCGTGTATTAGAAAGTGATAATATTAATTGCCCGCCAAAGTAGCTTGTAAATACTAATTTACAAGAATGATGTTCGTCTAAAGATGCTTTTAAAATAACCTAACGGCCCGCTAACCTAGTAGTGGCCTGCTTACGAAGTTTGAGGTCGCAGGTTCGAAGCCTGGTTAGGGTATTAAATTATTAAAATCAAGATTCGTATTTGTACAAAAAAACTCTTTAGAAAAATTGAATTTAATTTTTTTATACAAGACTGACCAGCGTTTGACCTCAGTCGTACCTGATGGTAAGTGACGACGAGGTCGAAGGTGTAGCATGCTGGTTCAGTAACAGCCTATTCACTCTTGCCTTAAATTATAATAGACCCAAATATCTTTCCGGGAATACAGACGAAGGGAGCGAGTTCTATTCCTTAGCAGTCCACATTAGGAAGGTAGAAGCGAATCGCTTCGTGCGAACGAATGGAATATTCACAACGTAAGGATGAAACCGCTCCCCTCGCCTATCTAATCACCATCTTGTCTTACTATAAAGTAGCTTCGCCATAAAATAATCACATGTATGCAAATTATATGACAATGGTAATCATAGCGTATTGTGTTATACCTAAACAAGTCTTAACCTAGACTTCATCAATGTCTATTACCTCATCTAAGGCGCATGCGCATATAAAGTATGTCAATAACATAAGTATTAACATAACATTTCACAGGATAATATGGGAAGTGTTAACCGACTTAGAAAATGTACAACTTGTCAATTATAAATAAAATGATGAATCAAAAGATAATCGGTAAACACAAACAGAAAATGCAAAATAGTATTAAATTCGTCATGGCCATTAACGGGTTAAATGCTTCGACTCGTCGGTCTTCTGTCAGTTATAGGGGTCTCGGGCATAAAAATTATATACACTTTTTCACCCTGTGCCGTCGCAATAATGTAAAAAGGTAAACATATTTATGCTCGTGACAGTCGTGACTGTACAGTCGCCATCCGATATATCGGAGCAGCCAAAGTATTCAAAAATATAGGAGCATGCACTTTATAGCCTTGATAATAGAGGCGTTGTTCCGATGTTTGTGACCATCTCCACAGCTCCGATATATCTGATGGCGACTATACTAGTACAGTCAGCGTCATATAGTTAGTTGCAGTCAGTATGGCCAAATATATCGATACAAATCCTCACTGCTATATAAATAGAGATCTGTATCGATATATTTGGCCATTCATTACTGACTGCAACTATATGACGCTGATAATTCATCCGTACATCCACATTCTCACTAGAAACTCGATGACGTTAATGACGTTACACGTTCTTTTCTTTTTTTTTGTAAAAAACATCCTGTTTTAGATTTGAGAATGTATGACGTAGGCTTTGACTAGAAATAAATACCAGATACCAGTTGCCATAAAAATAACCGTTTGCAATTTGCATGTTTAAGATAATCAATGATAATGATCAATCAGTATGTTTTATAGATAAAGGATGTGTACAGACAAGGTAAAAAATTGCGAAACGGGAAAACTACCAAAACATGTGCTTTGATATTGAGAAAATAAGGTGCGTGTATACATATTATGGCACTTTGTTCGCATCGATATCTCTGTCCTTTACTGTATGTTGTGTTAGCGATTTTGAATGGTCAATATAGCTTTACGTAAGGGTTGTTATGTACGAAAAGATAAGCTTTGCTTAGCGATGTTATTTTCATAGTATTTTATTACATGGGCAGTTCTCAGAGGTGGCGTTTTTACGTGTCCGAGGCTATATTTGCGTGAATTTTTGGCCCAATATTTTTGAAAAAAATCATACACATATTTCAGCGTCTGTTATATCTCGACAATTAATAAAATTTTCGATAACACCATATTCAATATTATAAAAAAATAAAAAGTGCAGAAATTGACGTACAGTGGGCGTGTCCCGCACCCAAATTTGTTGAAACAAAAAATTATAATTCAAGTTGCGGATGTTGTATTAATTTTTAATATTGGTTCACATATTCTTAATTAGTTTAGTTCTACTATAATTTGACTGAACATAATATATGAATTACCCTTATTAAATAAAAACATATTTTCGCCATGTCCCGCGCCAACGCTTGATTTCGCTGGAGTTTACAAAACTTGGCGGTATCGCACAAAGCAATGTAACTCAATGCCACGTCCACAGGTAGCTTCAGTTGCGCCGCGTTCACCGACGAGAGCGGACGTGGGCTCACAGTGTAATAGCAGAATTCGCAAAGGTATCTTCATCATTCGGTGGGTTTGGTTTCGTGTTTTCTTGAATTCGGTGAACAAAATTTTTCGTTCAGTGTTTGTGCTTTTCTTAGTGCAACAGTGCCTAAGTGATGCCAAGAAGTATGGGATTTGGTTACCAGTGAGTCTTTTCAATACAATGGTTACTTTTTGTGTAATTGTTCAATAACGATAAAATTTGAATTCAGTGGGTTTGATTTCCGTGGATTCGGTGGGGTTTTAGCCCACCGAAATCAAAAAAGGTGCCACCGCGATCAATCTTGACTATAAAAACAGGTTAATTGTTTGTTTTTAAATAATTTGTATGTTATAATTGTATTCTAAACAGTTGAATATGTTGTTAATGTTAACACCAACGTTGTTAGTATACTCGTATATTTAATCGCAACTTTTTAAAATTTTTGGTTATGCTATATCTATCAAGTTCAGTGCTTTCTGATAAAGATTCTCCTTCTGGGCCTATAATATACGCTTAAGGTCATCAAGAATCTTGGAGCCGACTCTCTATTCTTTCAAGTCTTTATAGTTCCGTCTGATGAAATTTTGGGTCCTAAATTACTGTTTAAATTATGAAGTTTAAAGTTCACACTAGTTCACAAAAGTATACTAGTTTAAAGACACATGATAATGAAACCCTCTTTCTTTTAGTTAATCTTCAATATACCTCGACAATCCCAGAAAAATTTGGCCATCAACTTTCTAGCCATTTTGTATTCAATGATGTTTAGGCTCTGGTTCAAAATTATAAGCCCGGGTTTCATCTTCTTCAAAATTGATGTGCTGTGTTCACCACACTGCTATAAAAAGCTCCTTGATGCGTCGGTGTGCGCGTTCTCGGCACCCATCTTTGCATCATTGCGGATGCGGGTGCTCGGCCAGCGATATATTAAGTACAAATAAGCTGTTTCTTTAAGGATAAAGATGTCATTGCGGCCTGGCATCACTACTATAAACAACTTCTAAAGCCCTATGCTTTCTGCTACACGGCTTCCGAAAATGGCAGCAAATGTAGGTCTCATACCTCCGATACAGCCACATGAGGTTAAGAAAGCGCTGCAAAAATAGGCTCCGTAGGTATCCAAGTGGAAGCTTGGAAATGCCTGCAAGAAACTGATGTGTTGCTACTTTCTAATCTCTTCAGTCAGGTGTTCCAAAATGCCAGAGGCATGGACATTGCGCACTATCGTTCCGATTTACAAGGGAAAGGGAAGCAAGTACGAGTGCAACAACTACCGAGGTATCAAGCTCTTAAGCCATACTATGAAGCTTTACGAAAGAGTAATCGACAACCGAATAAGGTCAGAGTGCTCACTATCAAGACATTATTATGGCTTCGTACCTGGTTTATCAACTACCGATCCTAATATGTTTGCTCTGTCCACAATTACTGAAGAATATCGCTCGAAGAAAAAAAACAGCTGTTCGTTGCGTTCCTGGACATGGAAAAGGCATTTGACCGTGCTCCAAGGGATACTATTTGGTGGAGCCTTCGAAAGAAAAATGTCCCAGAGCAATATGTCAAGACCATTGCTGACATGTATAGGGATGCACGATCAGTGGTCCGGACATCGGTGGGTGAGACCAAAGCAATAGCGGTAAAAAAAGGTGTTCATCAGGGCTCAGTACTGCCCCTTAGCACTACTAGCCCCTTCCTGTTTTGCTTAGTTTTTGGACTCACTTACTAAAGAAGCACAAGATTTGGCAAAGTGGACATTTATATACGCTGACGATGTAGCCATATGCACTGAAAGCCGTACCGAGCTGCAGAAAGCGCTCGCTTCATGGAAGCACCGGTTGCAATCCGGGGGCCTGGTGTTGAGTGTTGCCAAAACACAATTCATGTCCCTGAACGAACCAGATCCACGTGACGACAGTCCGACACCCATCGATGGGCAATTAGTCCAAATACCTGGGTGGTATAATGCACATGTCCGGAGACATCGAATGCAATGCAACATTCATCACCGAGTAGCCGCTACATGGCAAAAATGGCGAGAAGTGACTGGTGTGACCTGCGACAAAAAATGCCGGCCAAACTAAAGGGGCTGATCTATAAGACCATGATTAGACCCGTTTTAACCTATGGCAGTGGGACGTGGGCGGTGACGCAGAAGCACCTGCGTACCATCTAAGTTGCTGAAATGAAGATGCTGAAGTGTATGTGCGGCGTTACCAGGCTCGATAAAATCCGCAACGAGTACGTGCGAGGAAGCCTGCGTGCGTGCGTGACATCGCCGACAAAATGCAAGAGAGTTAGGCTGCGATTCTTCCGAATTGACTAGTTTGCTTGCTAAAATCAGCTCGTTTGGCTGAAACTATGAATATTATGATTATGAGTTTCCAATGCAAGATTTTTCTGAATTTAATAAGAATTTTGATAAAAACTTAAAAACATAAACACTTTTAAAGTGATTTTAACAACAATTTTGAACTTTTTTATGAATATTGATTTCGGTGGCTGGACTTGATTTCGGTGATTTAAAAAACTAAAATATCTTAAAAACCGTTAAGTCTACAAGGGGGCCTTTCCCGGCAATATTTTTTAAATTTAAGCCTGAATCTAAGATTTAATGTTTCACATTAAAAAAGTAAAAAAAAAATTGTTCCACCGAAGTCACGCAAAACAGCTCGGCTCGGAGAATCGCCCAGTATGATCGTTCTGACAATTGGTTCAAAGATTGTCATTGCGATTTTCGAAGTTGATATATGTTATTTCTTTAAAGTAATATAAGTAATATTGCAAAATCTTTTCGTTTACATTACTTATGTGATAATTTGAACTTAACGAGCTTTTATATATTCCTTTTGAAAAGTATAACGACGGTGTTCATATGTAATTGTATAGGGATATACAAAGTATTGAACTAAAGAGGCCAGGGATCAAATTAGAGATTTAAGCGGCAAATTTTTGTATCATAAAGCCTCCCGTGAACATTGAAGTTCGCATATTTCGTGCATCATTCTCTTTTAATCCAATTAGTGTGACAAAGACAATAAAAATTTACGAATTCAGATCATCGGTAGGCCATCAGTTTACCACGTATTCAGAATTAGACATTATAATTTTCAAGTTGATAAACGTTATATTAAAACTACTATTAATATCGACGTCTAAAGTTCGAATATTTGTCTCGTTATTTCGACACCGTTCCATACGTAGTACTAGAACATACATAATATATGTGTCGCTTAACTTCAAACTCAGATAAATCCATTCGACCCTCTCTGCAAATATCTACCCTATTACCTTTTCATAATACCAAAATCGCATGATCTGACAGATGGATTTACCTGAGTTTGAATTTAAGCGACTCATTTATATGAGTCTTTATAGTCGTTTAGAAATTATAATTGCTAATATCGCTTCCCATCGATAGCAGAGTGACAACGCCTTAAAGACAAGGCCAAGGCCGGCAAACAAGTTTACTTGTTTATATAAGTTTATAAACGGACATATTATCATGATTTCCGTCATTCTTTCATCTCGTGTGTGTAACGACATTTTATCTCGCATCTGGTGTGTTATTTGAAAACTTCCGATCATATCTTAAAACATTGAGACGCCCACAGTCTGATGATATTAACTCTACACTTTTACAAACGTTACTAATACGGACAGAAGAAAAAATACTGTTAAAGGAAGTTGTTTATTTTTTTTAAACGGAGAAAAGTCATAAAGTCACGTACGTTAGCATCATATAGTTAGTAGCAGTCGAAGTGGCCAAATAACCAAACCTATCATAACACATCCATATAAAAAATATATCTTGCTCGCGCTCGCGGTGTTGCATATTTATTTTGTTGGCAATAATGCTAGAATTATGACCACAAATGAAATATAGTAAGACATGGCTGGACTCAACTATTGTCTAAGCTAGAGATGTTACATATATTCGCATCTTCTTGCGGATCTTGCAGATCTTTATGCGGATGCAGATCTTGGACAAGTCATAACAGGCCTGATACCGCGAACATCGAAGGTCGCATACGAGCATCCTTCTCTCATTAAGGCGTCATGAGAGTGACAGTTCGAAATATACGACTAGCAATTTTCACGGTAGCGCTGCTGCAAGCTAGTATCGCCCTAACGGCCCGGCCATGACGTTGCGCGAATTGCGGCGCGGCAAGAGTTTTATCTGTTCATTGCGTGTGATACCAACTAACCGCAGTGCATTGCGCGTCGTGACCACGCAACGAACAGATAAAACGCTTGCCGCGCCGCAAGTCGCGCATTGTAGTGGCCGGGCCGTAAGCGTTGCACATCGCCAGCACAGGCTACTTGCACGTATGCCTGCGGTTACTTAGACCTCTTAGGCAAGCACATGTATAAAGACAAAATATGAGTTATTTGCTTTAGTCACACATGTGCATACATTATTATTTATTAGTTAGTTGTTCCCACAAAGGGCTCAGTTAAGTGGCTAAGTGCCGGATTTCCGTTGATAACTTGACAGATAACCAGTCACGCTACATAGGACAATAGTTAAGTTTCCATCGTTTGCTTAGAATTTATCTCATGGACTTGCTAGTTGGACAGTGCAATAAGTTCGCTTCACTCCAGGATTCTGATGATAGACACATATGTACAAATTGCGAATTTGCAATGCATCGATATTCCGATCGGCTTGACTTTTGAACGAAATTTCTGGGTTTCTCAATTTCCCAATAGACCGAGTTGACCAAACCGCGGACACAGGAATATATATCTTAACTTTGAAATATGAAATATCGACACATACATATAAAATAACAAGGTCAGTTATGAGTTATTCCCGTTTGCCTTAAAAAGGTAAATTATTCCAATCCTTTTTAATTTAAATTTCAACTATGGCTATAGGACAGGGTGTCCTAGCCAAAACTATTGCTAACTAGCAATCAAGGACGTTATTCAAAGAATTATTAGAAAGGAATCACGTCCTTGCCATGTACAGCAACACCATAAATCACACGCCGATAAACTTCCAGAGGACAAGCAATAAACCTGCCTTAAAGACAAATCGGAACCGGTAAGTCAAAAACCGTGACAGCATAAAACCTTAGCCAGTAATTAAATAGTAATCCATAATCAACCAAGGAGCTGCGTAGGCGCAACGTGTAAACCAAAAGGCATTACAAGGCGTTGGTACTGGCGCTTTGAATAGAACAGAGCTAGGGCGGTTGGCGGAATCATGGCCGAAACTGGTGGAAGTATTTTTCCAAATTCTAATCAGATATCATTTTGATGGGTGTGGAACTGTTTGAGTTTTTGAGAAATGTGTAGCATGTGTTTTTCTGTAGAGGTTAGCAAATTCTGACCCTTACATTGAATTTATACATGCCTATTTTGTAAACATCCATTTGAATAGTATTTATAAAGCGTATCTCTACAGAAAATCATAACTGAACAACAAATGAAATAAAACAACTGAAACGGATTAAATCGCGTATATTAATTTAAACTTCATCCCGACGATGTCCACCCGATGACCACGAACGCAGCTAAAGGGTTCGAAACGTCGGGATGAAGTTTAAATTAATATACGCGATTTAATCCGTTTCAGTTGTTTTATTTCATGAGTAATTATCGCGGCAACTGAAGACAATAATTATGAACAACATATGTTGTAAATGCTCTAAAATTGTTATTAATTGATAGTGGTTTTACGCAAGAATAATGCAAAAGTAAAGTTTATGAAATAGCAAATATAAACTTTTAGACGGTATGGCTTTAATAAGCGGACTTTAGGGCACAGGGACATTGTTATTCGCCTTCTTATTCGTATTCCTTCCGTTCGATTTCAGGTGTTCTAGGTATATGTTGCCATAGAGGCAGATTTTTCGGAATTTTCGGGCGTGTCAGTGACTGGTAAGTGTTGGAAGCGGTAGGGACATTGATGTACTTGTTCAAATATTAAAGATCAGTCGGCTAAAACCAAATTAAATTTCGTAACGTCATTGCCAATTAATACTTTTCTTAGCTCTTACGTCATTTAGTTCCGAATACTAGCAGTAGGCGCAAGGACCGCCGCCCGCGCATAGAAACTTTTATTGTCATGATTTATGCAAACCACTTCGACAAGGTTCTAGCTCTCATAACATTAGCATACAACTTAGTACCTTATGTCAATGATTCGCAATGTTTGTGGCGATTTCATTGATATAATTTTGCAATAGTTCTAAGTAACATTAATTAGCATATGGCATTAGAACCTTGTGGCTGTGTTTAGAGGTTTCATTGAGGTCTTTAGTATATGTGTGGTGTGGGTGTAAGAATTTGTGTTATGCATTTTTTTGACGTATTATTATTGGTTTTTTGGCGTTGCCTCATTAGGATAATCTAATTGGTTTGTCTTGATTATGCGCGATAAAATCTTATATGAGTAAGTAATTTGAGATTGAGGCTGAGCTGATTTCGACCGATTGTCTCTATCACTCTAAAGCCTTAATTAAAGTACAGGCACAGGTACCCGAAATTTTCGAATATCGATTTTCGCGGATGCCTAAAATCCTTGATTAAAGGCGATTGTCGAAACTATTTAAACTTTGAATCAGTTGATCAATCGATGTGTTTTTGTTAACAAAGATAGAACTTTCTCACGATCATCATTCCTCAACTAGAATATCCACGTACTTTTTTCTCGGATTATTGTAAATTTCGAAATTTCATAGCCGCACGCCGTCAGTGTTATTTATGACGGCTGTGGCTATACAAAAGGCAATACAGGAACAAAGGGCTATAATGCAATGCTTGAACAAAGACAATCCATCAATAGCTGCGGGTCTAGAATCCATCTTAATCTAAAGCTACGGTATATTCGCTTGTTCGCTGCGAGTCTAGTGAAGCCAATAGAAATCAGAAATGTAATAATTAATCATTAATGAGATTTTTCTGAGCATAAATTCCCAATTTGACACAGAAAAATTTAGTACAATACTGCAGGTCTACAGCGAAACTCGAAGTTCGATAATTTCGGGCATCTCTACATTTAACTCCAAGTTAGTAACTCGAGTGACGTATACGAATTATATATATATTACACTCAAAACTAAATACCAGAAAAGATATGAAGGTAACACAGTACAATACAAATATCCTATATAGCAAACATCAACAATATAAAAACGTACAGGAGCAGAATATAAATAGATGCAAAGGAGAGCGCGATCTCTTCCAGATAACATTTAACACTAACTATTAGTGACCGACCGAAACATGTTTTTTTCCCGAAACCGAAACCGAAACCGAAGGTTCGGTTTGATTTTAGTTTCGGACGAAACCGAAACCGAAACCGAACCTTTTATAAATCTGGTTAAAATGCTAAAAGAAAATGCTCGTAGGCTCGTTTTTCCTAAACTTTCATGAATTTCTCGCCGTTCAAATTTTATCACAATGAAATTTTAGCATAGTTACGATAGAACTGGATCTAAATTTTACTACCACTGGTAGCGACTTTTTAATTTACATAGGTGGTATAAAATAAAAAAAGTTTATTACTTATTTAAAAAAAAAGCTCATATTTTTATTTACTTCTGGTTTATAAATCATTTTAATTTCAGTCATAAACATCAAAATGAGCTAGCCTAGAAAGGCTAATTCGAATATAATTACATAATCTAATCACCTTTTATACTTTTTATAAAACAGTATTTTTGATGCATTTTCATTTTTTAGGATCAACTATTTAAAAACTGTATTGTTTATTATAAATACAACTTTACTTAGCCATATTTTCTATTACCGCTGTGAGAAAAAATCGTTCTACATCAACCGTATTTAAAAAGGATTCGTTGTTCGTCAGTCTTTGGTTTTTAGCCGCTTCTTTTAGCTATCTTCCTTATTTGGAGCATTGTTAAATAAGGAGGTCAAAATGTTTAATGAAAAATCATTATTTATGTAAAGTAAATATTTACGACTTTATTCTCCAGAAGATTAATTAGTCAATTATGATTGGAGACTTGTTTTGGTAGCATATTTTTACTTTTTTTTTTAATTAAATCATGCCAAAGAAGGCGAAATAGTCTCTACTTAAGCTGAATATATGTTTGCCCGAAATATATTTTCTACACGATATTAAAAACATCATATGGTCCCGAAAATGAAAATAAGTAAACCCTTCTTACATTAGGTATGGCTTGAAAACAATCATGCTATTCATTCATGCAACATCAAGCTATACCCTAAGAATACAGAAGTACAACTTAATACGTAAGTCAACAGTTAGACCCAGTTTTATTTGTATTTATAATGAACGATTCAGTCTTTAAACATAGATTAAAGTTTCGTCGTCACTTATGTCTACCACTGTAGGTACTAAAGAAGTACCAAACTTCTTTTTTAACTAATGTGTAATAACTATTACACGTCAAAACGAGCAACGAGCACTGATTACTGAATCAAACCGGTTACTGAACCGAGCGCGCCCGACGTTAGCTGAACGCAATCTGAAAGTACGATGTCAAAAGTTTCGGCTCGGCCGAAAGGTTCGGCCGTTTTTGGCCGAAACCGAAACTCGGGCCGAAACTAGATTTTTGGCCGAAACTGGCCGAAACCGAAACCGAAACCGAAACTTCGGTCGGACACTACTAACTATTGACTTTTAAACGATACTCTTCATGGCCGACGTGATAACTTTACAAGAATTAAGTTCGATTAATCTAACCAGATATCATTACTGAATGTGAAACTAACATCGACATTATTTGCTATTAGTTTAATAATATATTTATTGTTTTACCTTCTTATAATGAATACTTTAATTTCAATTAAATATACAAGAATTAGAATATTACAATATGAATAACTCTCTTGCTACATTGAATCTAAAAAAGGCCCTTGAGGCATTGCACCAAGGATATTGGCGGCATTTCCTCGTAACAATGCTGCTACGTTGTACGACGAAGCCGCCAGCTCTACGGTCACCAGTTACATCTTCTGGAATAAGTATGTGTGCGCTGGGACCCCATACATTATATCTCATCGACACTATTTTAACAGGGAATGTTAACATGCATTTTACCAACTGTGAAATACAAAAGTATAAACAAAGAAACATTATCCACCCATTGATCGTTCAGTCTGACCGCGTTTGTAAGCATTTCCTTAATTCAATAAGTTAAGCCTTCGAAAGCGGATTCCCTTATAAACACCCGACTTAATCTTACTTTAGCTACTTCGAGTAACTTGAGCTGAACGAGTGAAGCATAAAATCATAATAAAAATATCAGCAAACCACATATTGAATAATTTGGCCATTCAACTGAGCACCAATAAAGGTTCAGTTACAAGAGGCGTGAAAGCAGATTTGCCGTGACCACTAATGTAATTACGCCTTTATGCGGCTAATGGCGAAAATTGGCGAAACAAATGCCAGAAATAGAGGAGAGATGACGCTACCTCTACAATTATTTAATGCGTCATGAATTGGTCCGTTTGGCTTAATAAGCCGAAAACACATTTCAAATTAAACTGTAGAAAACGGAGACCTAGAGTTTATCAGACTGCAGACTTTGCGACTACGATGCTCATCACATTAACCAATATAGGTACATCAGCTAATAAAGCACTAACGATATTAACGCTCAGCTAATAAAACTACGTCCAACAATGAGAGGTAGGGCACAGCGAAGTACCATCACGCTTGAATCTGGAGAAGCCCAACTGGGGAAGTACCTCCTCCTTACAGAAGACCACAGCCATAATAGCACTGCTACCTTTCAGGTATGTAGTGTTGTGTTCCTGATGGTGAATAAGGTTCCCAGAGCTCTAACCCACTTATAGGTCGGCAACGCGTTTGTGACTCCCTTGGTGTTGCGAGTGCCCATGGGCGACGGTAATTGCTTACCATCAGGTAATCCGTCAGCTCGTTTACCACCATTGTCATAAAAAAAAAAAAATAGTAATAGGAGTGTTAGAATTAGAATGTTCCTGGGCTTTTCAACTTGGAATCATCAGTATTCTCCATTATAGTTATTTTTTCTTCCTTTATTGGAGTCGCAACAGACTTAATTAGATTTACTTGATTTGCCAACTTCCTTAACCGCTCTCACTGAGAGAGAGAGATTTGTCTTGCTAGCACTGATGGCACTTGTTAATTTGGCTTTAGTTTTGTTTTCTAAACTAGGGACACTGCTCAGCTTTCTAAATTTTGGCAAGCTGGTGATAATCGAGTTCTATGGACATCTCGCCACTGGATCGGGGATCTCGGAAACTTTCCGTCGACGAGAATTGGTACCTTTGACCCTATAAAGACTATAGTCACGCTCAGTCTACTCAATCCCTAATTTTCCGGCGTTCGTGTTTCTATTACCTACGCTAGTTTATAGTTCACCGAATGTCTTCGAGAGACAGAAAGAGTTTTGACTACTATCTTTATCTCAAGGTACTACTATCACCCCAAAGAAAGGGATAAATTTAGTTTTTAGCATCCATTGCGATTTAAAACTGGTATACCAGACATAAACAACCTTCTAAATAGGAGACACTATCTTTAAAAAAAACAAGTTTCAAACTCTCTAAAATTCTTTCGAATATGTACGGTTAAGTAAAGTGATTTCTATACCATGTTATATATATATATATTATCCTTAGTACAGTTAAAAGTATAAGGGATCTCTATTGGTGTTTGTATTAATTGTCATTGCGAGAAGGTAATAAATGGTACAACAAAGAGGACTACATGTACAAATGGTTTTCTACTGCTCAGAATGGAACAGAACCGTCACTCAGCTCCAATCGAGCACTTTCATCTTGCCAATATTCAATTGAATCGTGCGATTCTAAGGTCCGGTTAAACCAAACCGTCTGTTAAGACTAACAATCATAGACATAGTAGCTATAGACGTGACCTGACAAGATCGAACAGGATGGTTTTATTAAAACTTCAATGTGTATGACAGAGAAGGCGTTAATAACGTTAGTCCTTGTCAGTCTCACATTGTGATTATTGCTTACAACTACAAATATTAAAATGCTCTAATTCCAATACAAACATTGGTTACCCCCCACCGCTTATTGAAGGGCAATAAAGTAACCGACTAAATTAAGTAGGCTAGTTACCGTATGCTAGCAGCCATATTGAAATGTGTTTTCAAATTAGTCGCATTGCGTGTACTCTGTCCTTCTTGGGCATACGTGTATTTCAAATCTAGAAACTATATAGCTTTGAGCTAACAATAATTATTCAGTCCATGTCTTTGCACGGGAGTAAAAGAGAGGGTTCGACATTCGTTTATAGCAAGCGGAATTAAAATGAATATTATATCGGAATGGCAGATCGAATTAAAAGTCACGTGATATTTATTATATATATAATTTTCGTTTCTATTTGTTTTTCCTATTGACAACACCTTGACATCTTGGATTGGAAGGAAGCCTGGATGGATAATGACATCATCTAGCCCGCCCACAGATCCAAATTTGCCAAGTCAGATGCAATTTTGATTTGTCCGAAATTAAATTGAAATTCAATACTACATTTTTGTTACATGGCGGTGGCAAACAAGCATACGGCCCGCCTGATGGTAAACTAGTCGCCTGTAACTCCAGAGGATTCACATGCGTGTTGCGTACCCTTTAAGAACCGATACACTCATCATAGTCCCTAGGGAAAACCTCAGCAGGGTGTTCATTCCACAGTCGGAGCGTTTGCGGGAAGAAATTCCTCTTAAACCGCTTAGTGACCCTTTAAGCTCCAGGGTGTGAGGATGAATGCACTGCCGATGGCATAGGACACCTCTATAGTCTATAATCACTATATTATATAGATTTTTAGGCATGCATCTGGGGGGATAGCACATTCGCTGCCACCCCCTCCAAAATGTATGGAAATGAACGCACATGTGCGTTGGTGGCAGTGAATGCGATAGAGGATGTAATAGCCATTACAGATTAGTATAATCGACGATTTTATTAAGATAATCAACCGCAACTAATATTTTTATTGAAACTGTGCAATTATGTAATGGGCACGGCTAAATAGCGTTCGACACGCGATACTTTCTAACTTTGACATTACCGTCAATTGCAAGTTTGGTGAAGTTATATTATCGGAGCTTGGATTTAGTACTGCGGACTCATAAATCAGTTCCAAGGTTTTTATTATTTACGACAGGTTTGACCTAGTCGGTAGCCTGCTTGTCGTCCTGGGTTCAAATTCCAGTAAGGGCATTAATTTGTGTGACGAGCATAGATATTTGTTTCCAAGTTATGGGTGTTTTATACAGGATAATTCGTGAGACATGAGCAAGACCGAGCCAGTAAATAGACAACAGACACAGTAAATGATATTGCATCGTTTAGTATCGCAAAAGTAAAACCTTTTCCTTTTTTGCACTTTTTGTTAAGAAACGTCTTGCTCAGAAATTATGGTCACCCTGCAACAACTAATCAGTAAACATATCAAATTCTCTTTATTGTTTACGTAAATTGTCAAGTTAACCGACTTAGAAAAGATACAACTTGTCAATTATAAATAAAATGATGAATGAAAAGATAATCGATATAGACACTAACATACAAAGTGCAAAATAATATTAATAATATTCGACATGGTCTTGGTTGGTTATAGTCACCACGCTTGGCAGGCGAGTTGTCGACCTCAGTAGCTGTAGATTGGGTTTCGACGGACGCTGCTACCCATCTGTCATAAAATAGTTGATGCGCCAAATAAGGTTTTAAGGTTTAGACGTATAGGTACGTACCTAAAGGTACACATGAAGCTAAGGCTGTCTAGGACAGTGTACAAATAAGGTTTTATGTCAAACGCAACAGATGCACTAATTATCAGTACAATTAAAGTTTATCGCACACATGCCATTTCGCCTCAACGCACCAACCCAGTTGTTTTTGTTTCACTTCGCCTAGGCATTTGTGTGAACACCGCACTGCCATTACCAGTTTTTTTTTGAGCACGATATCAAAGAATAAAGGACTAGGTATATTATGCTATCTGTGATAGTGTGTCCATAATATGTCGGCGGCTGAGGGTCGATCAGCAACGCTAACGCGAAATTCTCCGTGTCACTCTCATGATACCTTGATTAGAGTAAAAGATAAATATGCTCGAATTTAACGAACTTCGATGTTCGCGGTATCAGACTAGTGCTACCAAGTTGTGTGTGCAATAGGTGTGATGTTCGACGATAGGCGTTATAATATGTAAATCTAGTAATGGACCGTTGCTTGAAAAGTTGACTTAGTCTTTACATTACAATTATTCCGTACCATCCTTTAATAATAAATAATTATTTACAATCTTACACAACTTGTTTTAATCTAACAGTAAGCTCGAAACGGGTCGGGTTGTACTTGACGCCGAGATATAGTACTAGTAAGAGTAACCCACTATTGTAGCTAAAATTCTGCCCTATTACGCATAAGTTGTACACAAAATATATTACAAAACATTAGAGTGCATAAATATATACATTTATAAAGTCTAAACCTATTTCATTTAATAGTTCGTTTATTAATTCCCGAGAGCAGCTCCACATGCAGGGTAAGTTGAGAAGGGTGCTCCAACCTTAACGCTGTCACGGTCCTAGCCTCCCTGCCCTTCACGGTGGCAGGATTGCTCTCGTAACTCTATATCATCTGCGCATGACATTGCCAACTGCGCTCACACGACACCACATCCTTAAGACTTTATCTTACTTATGCACTGGGACAACCGCGAGCTAGTAAGCTATGAGCTATCAGCTATTTCGAGGGACAAAAGATAATCACTCCAGTGTAAATAAAAAAGATAGGTACATATTTATATAGCTCATCGACCGGCGATGAACTATGATCGCCCGGCTATGATATATATCTCTTTTTTTACACGGGATCGATTATCTTTTTTCCCTTGAAATAGCTGATAGCTCATAGCTTACTAGTTCGCGGTGGGACCAGTGCCTTATGAAAGAATTAGGTAAATAAAGAAATTTCGGACGCGGCGACGACGTGGGAAAGAGATGCGTTTCCATAGAGTTGTCTTGTTTACTCTCTGAATTCGCAGCAGTGTGAACTAGCCATAATTTTATTAATTACGACCGGTCTGGCCTAGAGGGTAGTGACCCTGCTTATGAAGCCGATGGTCCTGGGTTCAAATCCCAGTCAGTGCATTTATTTGATATTTGTTTCTGAGCCATGGGTGTTTCATATGTATTTAAGTATTTATATGTATCTATATATTATATATGTCGTCGTCTAGTACCTACAACACAAGCCTTACAAGTACTCAGCTTATCGTAGGACTAGGTCGACTTGTGTAAGATTGTCCCGACTATTTTTAAATTACGAATTTAACTTCAAGCAAACTCTTCGCAAGGATAATCTCGAAATAACCTTTAAAACCAGTGTATATAAAATGTGGGTCATGAGACCTCAGATCAGTAGCCAAGCGGTCTCAGATCTGCTTCCAGCGTCTTCAATTCAAACTAGTCATAAGCGACAGTGTGTTTCATACACTATTAATCCCAATTTCCTTTAAACGCTTAAGCCGGTTGGCATTCTGTCTCAAAATAGAAACGCCATAAGCGCATATGCTGACGGCAATACGATTAGTTAATTATGCTAGACTTTAAGTCGTTGCAGTAAGGTTCACATATGTTCAGGTACTTGTCGCGACGTTAGTACAGAAGTATAGTAATACATTATTCCTTTATGTTTTGTATGTGAGCTGGACAGTGACCTTAGGATTAATTTGGCAAATGAGTCGGTGGCGGCATTATCTGATCTCTTAATTTTAAAACGACGTCTTATATGCAATTTGCGAATTATTAATATTCATTGCTTTTCGGAACTTATGTGCGAAATATCATTTGATATTTACCAGTCGGACCCGGGTATGTCCTTAAACTACGTCCAAAAATGAGAGGTAGGGCACAGCGATGACCATCACGCTTGAATCTGGGGCAGCCCAACTGGGGAGGTACCTCCTCCTTACAGAAGACCACAGCCATAATAGCACTGCTGCCTTTCAGGTATGCGGTGTTGTGTTCCTGATGGTGAGTAAGGTTCCCAGAGCTCCAACCCCCCTTAAAGGCCGGCAACGCGCTTGTGACTCCTCTGGTGTTACGGGTGCCCATGGGCGACGGTAATTGCTTACCACCAGGCAATCCGTCTGCTCGTTTGCTGCCTATGTCATAAAAAAAAAAATCAGTCGCTTTTCGGAGAAGGAAATCACCGTGAGGACTAATTCCAATAAGGCCTAGTTTACCCTTTGGGTTGGAAGGTCAAATGGCAGTCGCTTTCGTAAAACTAGTGTCTACGCCAAATCCTGGGATTAGTTGTCAAGCCGTGGCAAATGCCGGAAGAACGCCAGGATGATGATGATATGGCTTTTCAGCTGTTTAGGCAGGTCTACAACTATTAACCCTTTACTACATACGAAGGTATATCTTTATTTATATAAACGTTATTGCACAAAAGAATGTATTAAGAGTAAAAAAGGCAGACTAGGTGGCATAAAGCATTCTCTACCAGTCAATTATTAGGCAAAGCTTTAGGATATATTGCGGGTTTAGCTAAAATCATTTTTTTATGTATATTAAATGTATTCTTTTAAGTATATTTAATACATTAATAATTATAGACGAAACATATCAAGCAGATAGACTAAGAATCCTTCATTTTACTAGAAAACAGAGCTAGTCATGATTTTTGAAATGTAAAAACTTATTTGGAGATTTTATGATAATTAGGTACAGGTACAAAGGAAAGATTTTACCACCACCAGTTATAACTTTTAATTCTATCGAGTCAAACTCAAACTTCAAATGTGTTTGCACCAAAACGTCTTTATGAAAAGTGTGTATGAAAAGTTGACAGTAGTTTATTTAATGACGTGTGCCGCCATATTTGACATTTATCTGTTAGTTTATTGCAAAACCGACCAAAATTAAGTCACGAATAGAAAAGCTAAACTGGCAGGTACGGTTGGTATCTAGTGCTCGACATGTGATTGCCAAATGGATGACAACCATCTGTCACCTCTATTGACAATGACTTAACATTGAAAGTGGCATCCATTGGGACGCTGTTGGGCACCCGGATGTTTACCTTATTGTTTTTAACTCGAGTTTAAATAGGTGCTATGAACCGTATGAACGAAACGGGTTACCAAGAAGGGCAAGACAAGAAAGTCAATTGTTTTTGCAACACTTTAGCATTCTACAAATTGGTACGGAAGTTTGACCCGAATCTAGAAATTGCACCTGCTTTTATTCATAACGCACACACAATCCACAACTGCAGGAAAACCAGTATAACCCATGTTTATTAATTGCGCGAAGCTTTCACGTAGCGGCTAGACATACGCTGGTTTTTAAGTGTTACTGGGGTTTTAAGTGTTAAGAATACACTCGCTGAACAATACTTGTAGTCGGTTTCGTTATGCAACGGGTCAAGAACCTTTTCGAGAGTACAAAAGGGCGAACAGCTGTTGAAACTCCTGTGACGTTAAGCCTTTCTGGAACCGAGGTAAAGGGCGTTGGTTAGAACTAACAACTATGTATGCGACTTGAGGAAATGTTTGCTAAAAGCTAACTATGCACAATGGATGGGAAGAATAATACATTACTACAGGCTGGAAGTAAGGGGTTGCCGGCCGAGTATATGTAGACGGATAGTTACGAAGCCCACAACCCCTTTTATATAATTAAACAAAGATTATAAACAAAGATTTATTTTTAGAAGAACTAAAGGTAAACATACCAAATAAAACAGTAAAATGTATCATAAATTGATTATTGCTTTAAATAGGCGTAGTGGTAGTAGAATGTCATAAAACTACCTATATTTTTTAATGGTCAATCTCCGTGATGTTGTGTCACAAATTTATATTAAAAAAGAGGACCTTGCCGGCCTTATGCCTGCAATGTCAACCTTAACGACCTCTCGTGCCTCTCGCTTAGCCAACCCTGCGACCACATAGTTCGAAGCCTATAAGGAACATAATGTCAACATTGTAGTGCTTGTACAATTGTACAGTCAGCAGCAGAAGTAGCAAAGGTCAACACGTCTCTATTATCAAGAGAATAAGAGCGCGTGTAGGTCATTTTAAACACTTCAAACGCTTAGCAACTTTTGCTCCTGACTGTACATTATGACATTTTTGATACAAGTGTGCTAGGTTGGCCATCACATTAGCGGTAATAATTGTGCGCGTGAGTGGCATCGAACGCGCATAATGTAGCCATGTATTTAATTGACGCGCATAATGTAGCTTTGTGTTGATCAAGAACCCGCGTTTCATACGAAGTTTTTCGACACATAGCAGGAAAAAACACAGTATACTATAGATATCTATCCTTAATTCTGCCGCACTCAATTAATGAATGACCGAGATTAATATAAACGTCAATTCAATTTTCGGAATGCACCAAGAGTCGACCGAATGCTGCCTCAGTCAAGACGTCAAACTTATAAGTCGAAGGGTTAATACGCGATTTAAAATATATGAATTGAGTAGCCATAAC
This sequence comes from Grapholita molesta, assembly GCA_022674325.2. Lineage (NCBI taxonomy): Eukaryota > Metazoa > Arthropoda > Insecta > Lepidoptera > Tortricidae > Grapholita > Grapholita molesta. The sequence continues at coordinate 2,406,412 of CP053125.2, read as the reverse complement.
ATCCGTCACGAGGCAATTCTAACCGGCTAGACTTGTGGTTGGCCGCTCCCATATTAGCTTGTCCATTAAACATTAGCTCTTTTGCAGTGTTTGTTCTGCCAAATCACCACTAATATATCGATTAATTCTAATATATTTAACATCGGTTCAAAGTCGTCACGTCTACTTTAAAACAAATGCAATTGTATGCAGGCGCAGTTACACGAAATGATTTTGAAAGCTTGATGCCACGCTGAGAGCACTTTGTTTGTACGGTTCACTATAAATAAATAGTAAATAAATAAATAAATATTTCGGGACATTGTTACACAAATCGACCTAGTCCCACGGTAAGCTCAATAAGGCTTGTGTTGCAGGTACTAGGCGACGACATATATAATAAATAGATACATATAAATACTTAAATACATAGAAAACACCCATGACTCAGGAATAAATATCTGTGCTCATCACACAAATAAATGCCCTGACTGGGAATCGAACCCAGGACCTTCGGCTTCATAGGCAGGGTCACTACCCACTAGGCCAGACCGGTCGTCGTTTGTATCTGTAGTTTTAACTATGGCGGCCATTTTGGAACATATCGATGAGATAAAGAATTGGGGCTCTGTAAGTGTCCGCACTTTTGCGAAGGCTTTAATACTGATGACTTTTATGAGATCACGTGAAAGAAGGTTGCTACGCTCGGTTGAGGAAGCCCAAACCGTCTCCTTCAGGTCGTGGCTGGGGGCCAGGTCCGAACAGAACTCGGCTTGCTGCCCTTGCAACTTGATGCCCCGAGTGTACATGTGTCTCGATAAACCACTCCCCACAGATGTTTCTGTCGGACTTTTAGCTTCTAATAATGTTGCCGTACAAACTTAGTTTTAAGCGTCTAATTTGTATCTGTAGTTTTAATTATCTACTAATATCCTATGGAGCTGTTTAGTCGTCCGAAAATAAACGTCTCTCATTTTAATTTAGTTTTTCAAAGCCTCATGTTCTATTAGCATCTTGTCTACTTGACGCCTTGTAGGTTGTTACTTTTTATAATTACAGTTGTATAAGTACTAACCTGTCCATAAGCCAATACAGTGGCGTTGTAGCCATCGAGGGCCGCCTCCACCAACTTCCTCACGCATGTCTCGTACACAGCCTGCTGGTCGACGCAGGGTTCGAACGCGAAGTCGAATGTGAAGGCCCGCTCGGCGCCGAGGGCTACTCCGCCATCGCCGGCCGCGCCGCCAGCGCGGGCGCAGATCGCGCAGCCTTCGACCACCTCGCCTGGCGTTTGCGGCCGTATCCTAAAAAAAGGTTGCATTAATATCATATTTATAGCGTCACTCCATCTCCTCCCGCGGGTGTAGTAAGAGGCGACAAAGGGAAAAATCCTACGGACAGGCAGCTGCGTCCGTCGACACCCAATCTATAGCTACTGCGGTCGCCAACCCGTCTGCCAAGCGTGGCGACTATGGCAACTACCCCCAAGATGATACAAGTCATATTTGTAGGAGGCCTATGTCCAGCAGTGGATTGCATACGGCTGAAATTTATGATGATGTATCTATGTAGAGATTGCAATAACGAGTAACCCGACAGATCTTACACGGAAAAGCCGAAGAATTTTTCGGTGCTTTTTATTCTACATTTTGAATTTGTACACTTGAATGTACACATACATTAAAGTACTTAAATGTTAATTATATTTTTTTCGTAAAACTGCTTTGCGTAATGTTTTCCATTAATATATTTTTTTAATAAAGATACTAAGCACAATGGAGGTGCCATTAAAAAAAGGGATTGTCAGTCACAATAAAAAAGTGCGCTCTTTTTAAATGATGTTAGCTATGAAACCCGGCGAATTCTAGATAGCATATATTCTTATTAACTCTGGACAATTCGAAATGCATTTGTGTCACGTTGGCAAGTGTCATGCATGACTCATAATATAAAAAAGATGGTTAAGTTGCTGGAAAAGGATTAATTATAAATAAAAATACTTAACTTAAATCGGCAGATTACTTATATCTGTATCGTTGTTATCTATTTTCAAATTAACGCCTCGATGTGATATAGAACGAATTCATAGTATATCTTAAATTAATATCCCAAACTAACTCGTAATACGTAGGTAGTAAGTAGAGTTACGCAATTAAACTGTTAAAATTTGACACAGTTTCCTGAGCCATTGTTAGCCGTGGCAATGCCTGCAATGTGCAACACTGCACAGACTGCACACGCGACATCAGTGCAATTTCCATTGTCCGAGGCTTCACTTCAACCCAGCGGACGAGGCGCAATCCCGTACCGATTCAGTAATACATGGGATTATACATATTATAAACCTTTCAACCCGTTTCGATAAAAGGTCTAAGTTTCTTACGAAAAAGGCGAGAGGCTTCTTTTAGGTATCCTTGGCGTTCCATGAATACCTAAAGGTCGTTCCTTGCTTGTTTATGTATGTAACATTTTGATAACAGAAGAAATTACTATTTAGTTACAAACGGATAAACTCACGTGTAATTATGTCGCACTAGGCGACATGATTCAGGTTAGCTCTGGTACCCATTTTCAAGCCGAGTCATGACACACCGCTCGCGTTGAGAGTGTAACGCTTTTTTAATTATATTAACAGAGGAAATTCGTTCAAAAAGTTAGTATAGCGAATATGAATATCGTGATTCTGAGCAGAATACGCTGATCAGTCTGAAGATGAAAGAATTAAAAAGACACAGGCTATCGGTTTTTTTTTAGCACTTACGGGAGCTTTAGATTCGTCGTTTTTCCGCACAACCTTTTTGAGCACAACCCCAAATTTTAAGATGACACACAAGTTAAGCATCTCAAGGCCTAATAATTGGTTATATCAGCATTAAGGCTCCTTCATAAAACTCTACGCGATAAAAACATAACTAACACTCCCGTAACATGCTTACCATTGTCCACGTGAAAAATGCATTTTTGTTTTTATCAGTACACATGACTTTTTAACATTTAAGATGGATTCTCGCAGGAACTAAGCTCAGTGTAAAGCGTTCATTAAACAGCGACTACAGGAAGGACAAATTATACGTCCCGGCAGTCCGTGACCCTTCTATGCGCGGGCGCACGGGCTATTAAAAAGCCGCATCCGATACCACAAACTAGTCCTATTATGGGTTTGTTGACTGATGCAGCTGCTGTTTTAATACGTTTTCGTTAAGACTATTTGATGACTTATGCAAACCATACAAATAAGTAAATTATAGGGGACAGAAGCAGAAGTACAAATTGTAATCTAACATAATCAGCAATGGAGAGCAATGCTCGCGGAGTTTCCTTGAGTGATCGATTCAGAGATGAGGAGATACGCCAATTCTACGGTAGTTTTTGGTCATAGGTCGCACTTTTTTTTTTTTATGCCATAGGCGGCAAACGAGCAGATGGATTGCCTGGTGGTAAACAATTACCATCGCCCATGGGCACCCGCAACACCAGGGGAGTCACAAGCGCGTTGCCGGCCTTTATGGGGGGTTGGAGCTCTGGGAACCTTACTCATCATCAGGAACACAACACTACATACCTGAAAGGTAGAAGTGCTATTATGGCTGTGGTCTTCTGTAAGGAGGAGGTACTTCCCCAGTTGGGCTGCCCCAGATTCAAGCGTGATGGTCATCGCTGTGCCCTACCTCTCATTGTTGGACGTAGTTTAAGGACATACTCGAGTCCCTGTTTTTATTCAGTTAATTAAAAAAAATGATTTTCGGAGAAAGAAAACAACACGAGGAAAAATTAACCAAAACCAATAAGCTCCCGTGTCTACGCTAGAATACGGTTGCCAACCCCAACAGACCCTTACTCCAAATAAAGCCAGAAGTAAAGACGACGATGACGAAGACACAAAATGTTAACTTTACGTTTCCACAATTACAAAAGAGTGTCATCCACCTAACATTACTAAACAATTTACTTAAAACATCCCATGCATGAACTAAAACCAATAAGTGGTAACTGCCTGCAATATCCACATACACATACCCCGTTTTCATTTCAAACCTTTTTATACCCAATAAGTTGTAAGTGACTGTGAAAATGCACGGATATGTGCCTATTTGGTTTCAGGCAGTGTTAATGGCCACTGCGGACGTCGAACAATGAGTCCCGCCTCCTATTGTCAAGACTGTCCCAACTACTAGTCACGGCGTATCCTTAATATTGTTAAAGACTTTGACGTTCTAATCTTTAGGCCGATAGGTGGACCGCATGCTGTGGAGTGCACGGCGACTGCAGTTTCTAAACAGATTTCAGTTAGGCTTACAGTAGGTCTGTATCGGCATTTTAGATTTTAGTTTTGTTACAATTTCTTATTATATTTCATTAATTACATATATTATTTATGAAGATTACTTTCCGTGAAGCTTTGTTTATTGGATCTTTATAATACAGGTTATAAAATTGCAAATATAATACTCGTATATATATATTTGCAATTTTATATGCGATTTCTATTCAGAACACAAGTTGTTTCAACAATACCTTTAGCCCACCAGAACTTTCATACAATATTACCTTTTTTCAATTTACTCCCATTCTGTCACTACCTTGTAAACTTCAAGAAAAATAGTAACGGAATGGGAAAAAAAAATCAAATAAGGGCACTTTTTTGAGTTTGAGAACACAACTTGTTATATAACTGACTAGGATACGTTTGGATTAGCAGCCCAGAATGTAAAGGAAGCCACCAACAAACTTGGCACTTAGTACTTATTTACGATTATTCAGGAGCATTTTCATTCTTTCGAAGTGTTTAGTATACAAAGATAGTTTAATCTGGAATGATATAATGCTCAGAGTATCAATAAATAGCTAGGCTAAGGATATAGCGTGTTGCCTGTAACATGCACAACCAATCAAATTATTTACATTTACATACCATTCCGTTTTGCCGTTTTATGGTCATAAAATAATCTTTTTTAAACGTAACGTGAGCGCAGATTTCCAGAAGGATAGAAAGAGCGTTCCTTTAAAAACAGGAAGAAGAAATCTCAAAAACCAGTTGACTCACCCCATGTGTTTATTGAGCTTAAACTACAAGTGCCATCAAAACTGCATCCACCTGTCAAACAGCAGACATTCATCACAATTACCGCCGCTCTATGGAACCGCGGACAATGGAGGAAGTTCTATATATGGAACGTGGAAGCGTTGTTGTGACTGACTCGTAAAGCGTTTACTACTAGAAAGTCTTAAGAAGATGGCCATTTCTCCATACAAAGTTTGTCGTAAGCAGAAATTAGCGGATTAGGTTGAAGAGTAGCGCATAAACGAAAATTTGGCTGACGGTATACAGACATACCGAAAAAACTTTGAACACATCCTTCGTGAATTTTTTATACAACGACGGTGGCAAACAAGCATACGGCCCGCCTGATGGTAAGCAGTTACCGCAGCCTATGGAAGCCTGCAACTCCAGAGGATTCAAAATACGGACACCGGATCACTAAGGGAATCGTGGCGCAAAAAGTCAGCGTCAAATTGTTCCTAGCCTAGAGAGAGAGCTGGTAGTCTAGCGGTAAGAGCGTGCGACTTGCAATTCGGAGGTCGCAAGTTCAAACCCCGGCTCGTACCAATGAGTTTTTCGGAACTTGTGTACGAAATATCATTTGATATTTACCAGTCTCTTTTCGGTGAAGGGAAACATCGTGAGAAAACCGGACTAATCCCAGTAAGGCCTAGATTACCCTCTGGGTATGAAGGTCAAATGGCAGTCGCTTTCGTAAAACTAAGGGACCTTGGGACCTCAGGCTCCCAAGTGCCGCGGCAAATGCCGGGACAACGGGAGAAAGATGTACCGAATTAGCTAATATGTCAGTCAGTAGCTAATCAGTACAGATCAATACTTGTAAGGACAAACCAAAGTTGAGATTTGAGAGTGCAAGTCCCGTTGCATATGCAGTTACGCCGTTTCGCTGCACGCCCGACTGTGTTATAGTAAGTGTATGTGTGGTCCGCTGAAGCGTGCAAGTGCAACGCATCGCATACATGAATGGAAGTGCATTTGATTTGTTTACGCGAGTATTTTTGGATTAAGAAATGTTGTTCTCTAAGTGAATTCTTGAAAGAAAAGGTTCGGCCAAAATAGAACATCTTAGAATGTACTTTAAGCATAGGGTAAGTTAACTATCCATGATTGATTATTAGTCCAAATAATCCAATACTTACTTTAAATTAGCAGTGATGATTTACCAACTAAATATTTTCTTATTAAATGACAAATACTTCTCAGGACTCAAACTCAGTAAAGAGTATACGAAAATTAGTCTTATTAATTGGCTTTCAGCTATTATTTATAAAACCATTGTACGATATGTAGCTGTTGGTTGTCGTAATTTATTATTTATTTATTTATTATGTGTCTATACTGTCCCACTGCTGGTGAAAGGCCCCCACTTTTCCCTCTCCTGTTTATCTAGATTTGCATCTCTGGCCATTTTGTTCAAAAGGCTTAATAAAAAATAGTGATGAATTTGTACAGTCGCCATCAGATATTTCGGAGCTGTTGAGGTGGTCAAAATATTGGAACATGCACTTTACCGCCTTGACAATAGCGGCGTTGTTCCGATATTTTTCACCACCTCCACAGCTCCGATATTTCTGATGGCGACTGCAGGTCCGAGTACCTACTATATGGCGCCATATGTTCTGTGGTACCTGATTTATCGATTACGGACTTGGCAAATAATCGCGAATTTGCGCTTGAGTGAATTACGGAGAAATTTCTGTGCGTTAAAGCTGCGTTTCCACTAGTGTAGAGACAAGCGAGGGCAGTTTTAGTTTACAACCAATAGAATCGATTCCCTCTTCTAATCTATTGGTTTTTAAAGAATACATCCCTTTCTGATGGTGGAAACGCACCATGTGACATTGTATTACCTATCGGTCCAGGTGATTTATGATTCTTGATATTTATGCCCCCGACTATTTTACATGGCGAAAGTGTAATTTTCCATGGGAATGTAATAAAAATCTTCGTCTACAAACAAAACGGAGATTTCTCAGACTTCAGCAGATTCTCGAAAGCTATCTTAATTAAACAATCAACGTGTTAACCACTCTATATAATTAACAACGGCGTGTTAACTATCCATTGTTGCAATGTTTCATTAATATGTATACAAACATTCGCTTTATTGCATTGAATTAGAGTTTAAAATCGCGTAAATATACATAACTTCGTCTGTACGGGAAAATGACAGGCTACACAATGGAGGCTGATATTTGTTTAATCAAAAAGATTTGAATCTTAATCATAAGACTTTAAGGTTGATAATTACTGTAAAAACGATCTCATAGAGAGCGGAGATTTGGAGTGGATAAAGAGATTCTCCAGAATGGCCGGCATTTTTCAAGATGGCAGCGGTCTATCAGATTTGAAAGCCTTTCATCAACATCATTATCATCATCATATCAGCCGCAGGACGTCCACTGCTGGACATAGGCTTCCCCCATAACGACCCACAGTGACCGTATATGCGCCACCCGCATCAAGTGGATTCTCTCGATCTGTACCATGTCGTCCGTTCACCTTGTGGTGGGTCTGTCCACGCTGCGCCTTCCGGTTCGTGGTCGCCACTTGCGAACCTTTACGCTCCAAGGGCCATAGGTTCTACGTGCAATGTTTCCCACTCACTGTCATCTTTTTTTATAAAATATTCTTTTATAACTAAGTCCTCAAGCCTCCTAGCCTATTCGCTAGTGGTCAGGCAGGGTCTACGAACAAGTAGCTCTCGGGTTCCAATCCTAGCAAGAGGTTTTTTTTCTACTATTGGGAAAAAAAGAGCTCAGGATTCTGAGTAGAACTAGCTTCACATATTCAGAATATAAGACAAATAATGCATAAGTAACCTTGACTTAAGGATTACCAAGACATCTAGAGTTATACTAAAAATTGGCCAGTGAAAAACCTTTGACCATCAGATTTTTTTTGAATAATATATTTTACAAGGAAAACCAGGTAAGATATTCAAATCAGCACAAAAGTCAGGGTTGGAGCGAAAGGGCAAGCAACATTTCTATCCTGTCTAGTTCAATATTTAGTCCCAATCGAAAATCTAGTATAACTTGATCTGCGCACGCGTATTAAGTGTGCGTATACGCAGTTCATATGTATACTGGTTGGTAGGTTGTGAATCAGAGCAGCCCACACAGCGCGGGAGGGCGCCCACTTGTGTTCCACATAGCCTTATTGAGTTGCGTTATGATATGAGTGTGCCAGAGACGAGTAAATAAAGACTGCTCACTCATAGCAAAAAAATGTTTTTGATTGTGGTGCTAATACTACAATTAACGACTGATATCCACATTATCCACTACTGGATATAGGCCTCCGTCATAATGTGAGGGGTCGTATTCACCGTATTAATGCCGTAATCGCCACGCTCGGCAGGCGGGTTGGCGATCGCATTTTCCTTTGAAGGGACACTGCGGTCCGTCCTGAAATCAGGAAATACTGTATTTCCTGATCGCAGATTAAGGAGAATATCCATTGAATGAATTCGACGGAAAACTTCCGGTAAGTCCTTCACGACAATATATAATTTTAAACCTCACTAAATAGCTCGGAAAGAACTGTTTTATCCTTTAAAAGCAGATAGCAAAGTTGCATTTTATTCACAAGAGTGCAAAGTCATTTCATACAAATTGTTCAGAGCTAATCAAATGTTTTTTTGACCTTAGCTGGTTGGATATTCTTTTATTTAATGTTTTTGAATGAATATGTTGGATATAAATTATTTCGATTACATTTTTAAAGTTTAAGAGTCAAAGTTTTCCTCGCGGTAGTGAGGTGAAAAATTGTGTGTTGCACTCGGTAGCAAAGTGTGATCCCCTCTCGTGCCTCGAGGCCCTCCCAATGCTTAAGATACCACTCTTTTTTGGAATCTTTCGCTAGCTCGGGTCTCAATATTAGCACGAGAAGGTAAACAATAACTTTGCTCCCTTGTATAACAAATAACTAGTTGACTGTCTCTGGTTGTGATACCATAAACAAAAAGACGTGTTATAGTACTTGTATGCTATGAACATACTACCTTTTGGAATATTATGATAAATAATCCAGTGTTATGAATGTTATGATCGAAGCTGTTTTCGCACTGCTATTGCGATAAACCAGTTCGATTTGGCTTAGATTTGGTAATAAAGGCGTTGCGTGGGGTAATGGATGTGATCATTTCTACATAGTAATGCTGTCAAATGGAGTGTCAAATAGTGTCAGGCAATGTCCCAGGAAACTTTAAAGACATTTTAACGACCGGTCTGGCCTAGTGGTCTAGCCGATGGTCCTGGGTTCGAATCCCAGTCAGGACATTTATTTGTGTGATGAGCAACAGATATTTGTTGAGTCATAGGTGTTTTCTATGTATTTAAGTATTTATATGTATCTATCTATTATTTATATCATCGTCTAGTACCTGCAACACAAGCCTTACTGAGCTTATCGTGGGACTAGGTCGATTCGTGTAAGATTGCCCCGAAATATTTATTTATTTATTTGTGCTGGGTAGTATTATGTTAGCCTCGTGTAATAGGTAATTAATTATCATTATGTAGCCGTAGATAAGCTCCGCATGTACCCGATCGCCGTTAGACGTACAGGTTCTCGAGGGGCGACCACGGAAGGCGCAGCGTCGGCAGACCCCCACAAGGTGGACCGACGACGTGGTAAAGATCGGGAATCCACTGGATGCCTGTGGCGCAAAACCGGTCACTGTGTGTAGCTTTGGGGGAGGCATATGTCCAGCAGTGGTCTTCGGCTGATATGATGATGATGAGATTAGCCCCGGGTATTGTCCCTAAACTACCGGAGGACGGGTTGAGTTGAGTTGAGTTAGAGCGATGGAACTAACTGCAATCGCCAACCCCAAGCGTGGCGAATATGACATTGAAGACATGCTCAGAGATCACTGTGGCGATCAATAGGGGAGGCGTATGAGAAACAGTGGACGTCCGTGGTTGAAAGCGTTATGTAAAGGGTAGTGGCGGATGTTCAATTGTTCACAATGCAATGTTAATTGAAATTTCGTTTCAAACTTTAATTTAAGTTTATTAATTGATACTATTGACAATTCGAAAGCAAAATAAGAGTGAAAAGCTAACACCAAAATCGCGTGTAATTTACAAACTTTACCTACAAAAGCCAAATAAATGAAAGCAATCTACGATAATATCCGGTATCGCCGGTAGCGATGGCACGATGACAATGGCATTATGCCATTATGCCAATAGCGAATCTGAGCCAATAGCAAGGAACATACAAGACACGGCATTCCATGTCTATACAAATCGTTCCTCCGACATTTATTTTTAATACAACGACGGTGGCAAACAAGCATACGGCCCGCCTAATGGTAAACAGTTGCCGTAGCCTATGTACGCTTGCAACTCCAGAGGATTCACATGCGCGTTGCCTACCCTAAAAGTTGTTGGAGCTCCGGGAATCTTACTCACCATCAGGAACACAACACTAGCTACATACCTGAAAGGTAGCAGTGCTATTATGACTGTGGTCTTCTGTAAGGAGGAGGTACTTTGGGCTTCTCCACACTCTAGCGTGATGGTACTTCGCTGTGCCCTACCTCTCATTGTTGGACGTAGTTTAAGGACATACCCGGGTCCAGAACATGCTGACAGAACACTGACTGACAGACTGACTGTCCAGGACATGCTGGTTTTTTGTCTCTTTTCGGTAATACGTGGTACAGCGCCATCTATGGATACATGTTCATTTATTTTGACAGCGAGACATCTCCATATAATTTGTATAGCACTGAGACGAACTACTGTCAAACATTTTAGATGTCGCTAATGTGTTTGCCAGGATGCGGGGAACGCGGTGTTGTATCAAAATGTCAAAATAAATTTTGAGTACACATATGACAACCAGTTTAGGTCTTCCTAGTAGGTAAGAAATACCAGTATCAGGAATTCCCGCTCCTCCATAGCAAACAGTGGTTATTTCTAACTATTCAAATTACTTATCTATCTATAACTTAAAAACTAGAAGTACTTATCATTACAACGGTAGCAGTTGTAGCAATAATAGTCTTACGGCATGATAAGAAATAAAATAATATAACATTATTTTTATATTAATCAGAAACGTCTACTAGCATATCAAAGATATTTAAATAGAAAGAAAAATAGAAAAATTTGACTCGCAGCGGGACTCGAACCCACAACCACTGGATCACTAGCCCAGTGCACTACCAGTTGTGCTATACGAGCGCCGCTTAGACGTGTCAAATTTTTCTATTTCATCCTTCTTGGAATACGTCATTACGGGTGACGTGTAGCGACATCTACCCAAGGAGTATTGAACTCTTTACGGCATCGAAGTCTCAAATTTTGATTGAGAATTCATCGATAACAATGTGCTACCCCTTACCCCCCTGGTATTACTTGTAGCAATAATAGTCTAGTACGACATGATAAGAAATAATATAAAATTGCTTAATATGACATTGTCATGTCTTGTATGTTCCTGGGCCAATAGCCAATCTGTGCCAATAGCCAGCAGGTCTTTATAAAGACGATACGAACAGCAATTTGGGTAATGACTTAATATGTTCAATTATGTCATTATCATTAAATCCTTTCATGTCTTCAATTAGAATTTGACCTTTGATTGCGATTTATTGTCTATGTATGCCTTTAATTTCAGGAAATTGGAATACTTATTCTTATTAAACATATTCTTAGTTTCGCGATATAGTTAAGCGTTAGTTAGTTTAAATAAATACCTAGTTTTGGTAGTATACTATTTCATTTTTCTCTTTTACTTTTGTATACTCGACATGTAAAAGTGCCCTTGTGGCCTACTTTTTGTGAGTATTAATTTTATCCACAGACAGCGTCATAAAGCGTTAGTTGCAGTCAGTATGACCAAATATATCTATACAAATCCTTACTGCCAAATAAATAAAGATCTGTATCGATATACTTGGCCACTTGACTGCAAGTAACTATATGACGTTAACTGTAGGTACAAGCAATATAATATTCTATAAAGTGGCCAAGAGCATGTCAAGCCATGCTCAGTGTAGGGTTCGGTAGTTTTCGATCCGTAGCTCAAAAATGGTTCAACTAAATCAGCGTCAATAGTAGCGTCTGAAACAGCACACTTAAAATATCCACCGTTTTTTTTAATTAGGTACTTCACAAGAGACAGATTTCTGCGTGTTTTTATAAGGGATATAAGATTGATTCGAGTATGAAGCAATGACTTGGGAAAAATGGTAAATAACAGACATAACTCGATGCAGGCAAGCAGTGTAATTGAATGGTCTTTTACGAAAAGCACCTCTATTTAATAAACCATAAGGTGGAAATTAGCTTATTCATTTCACTTGGCACTAGAGGCGGCCAGCGGCTAAACAATAAAGAAAAATTTATACGAAGTGAGGTGATGCATTGAATAATTGAGCTAACTATGTATGGATGTAGCGTATCCCTTACCTGCTTGAAGACCGTTGGTATAGAAGTCTCTTTCTTTGAAGGTTTTTTTTTATGCCTGATGGTAAACAATTACCGTCGCCCATGGACACCCGTAAAAACAGGGGAGTCACAAGCGCGCTGCCGGCTTTAAGGGGGGTTGGAGCTCTGGGAACCTTACTCATCATGAGGAACACAACACTATATACCTACCTGAAAGGTAGCAGTGCTGTTATGGCTGTGGTCTTCTATAAGGAGGAGGTACTTCCCCAGTTGGGCTTCTCCAGACTTATGATGGTGATGGTCATCGCTCTGCCCTACCTCTCATTGTTGGACGTAGTTTAAGGATATACCCGGATCCAGAAGAGGTTATTCTCTTAATAGTTTTTGAAGTTATATTACCTAGTCCCTTTATAGAAGCTGTGGTGTAACAAGGCGCGCGTTCAAGAATAACTCCTTACGCTGGATCATGGAAGTCACACTGCTGGACAACTTCGGATGCGGCACCGTCATGGGAAAGAGATAGCTCTTATGATAGCGATTTCATACCGCTGTCTTCTTTATGCTCCGTCGCCACATCCGAAATTTGGATTTGGAGCGCGACAATATCTAGAGGCGAGAAAGACTACCCGTCATTTTCTAACTATATACACGGGTAGCCAATCTCGGCTCGAGATACGACGATCTTCCGCAAGACTAGATTCCGACTGATTTGCCGAATTTTCCTACAGTTCAAGATTCAGCCGAGTCAACGAATACATTTATCGTGCCGCTAATGCCTATTGCCTATACACATTATGGGATAATACGTAATTACACATGTGTGAGAGATTAACATTTTGTCAAGTTCTGTCACGTACGGTGTACCGGATGCGCCTGTTATGCAAGACAGTCAACGTTTGCCATAAGAATTCTTGTAATACAATAGTTCAGTTTTGAGACTTTAATATAGGATAGGATAGTTTTAAAATGTTCTACATTTTTTTTTCCGCCCTTAATTTATCTCCAAACCGAATACCAGCTCAATCGGTTAAGCGTAAATATTGGTAACAGACTTTTACCAAAACTGGAGTTAACCCCGTACTTATATATATTGAAAATTGCGACGTTTTAGGTAGTTACGAATACAATGTTGTGTATGTGGTCACGGAGAATGTCCGTGAGGAAGAAAAACATCTTTGGAACCACAAGGATCGAGAACTTCGTGAGAATCGGACTATCACGAGATGGAGACAGGACGATCTTGTCTTTCAAAGGGATTCGGCTGATACTACCTACCATAGATAGAGACGGGTGCAACAGGCAGTATAAAATTTCCTCCGGCGACTAGAGGACCATACTTCTCTGGGGCCACAACAATATTATTGAAAGGTTAAACATTGCAGTACCAGTTATTAGGATATAATTATGTAAAATTTGACAAAAATGTAAATCCCACCGATTTGATCATTTCATACAAGAAATATATATAGACATGGGTATTTGAAATTGATGAAAAAATAGTTCATGTCAGGACGAAATCCAGAATTAGAAAGGTAATCATCTCACTCGAGAAACTGTCCCAGGCTTACAAAAAAATTTAAAGGCCAAATGTTCGAAGGAAAATTATCACCTAAATAAGTATCTACACGATACAAAAACCTACCTTCTCCCAAGGGCAGACCAGTTTCTAGGTATCTAGGCTATACAAGCATGTGGTTCGGAAACTAGTGAAACCATTAATAATTCTAGGTGTAGTCGAAATAGGACGTGGACAAGGATGATAGACGGAATCGATAGCTTCCCATGTGGCTAATGTAATATTAAAACGGTAGGTCAAATGCTGGACGGGATACTAAAGGACTGAAGTGCCTAAAAGTTAAGTTAGCATCATGGACATTACGTAGTTGTATTAAGATCTAGGTTTGTTTGTTAACTGTGTTGTAGTTGCTATGTAACGGTTTTATAACGCTTCAATATGTGTGTGATGGGAGTTGTGAACAGGTGCAATTATTAAAGTTACAAGTTACAAGTTGTAATAAACTGTTTGATATGTTTTCTTATCGGACTACGCATAATTATGTAAGTACTTTAAGATTTGATGTATCACTGTATTGAAAAAATAAGTCCCGCCGTCGTTTCTTGCCGGTATCTTCGCGGGTCAGAGGTGTAGGGTTTGAACCGGTGTAGTTTTTTTTTTTTTTGACGTTCATAAGTGCATGTAATGTGCCTAAATTGAAAAATAAAGATCTTTTATCTTTTTTTTTTTTTTTTTTTACAAAAAAATCTAGGACTTTGAAGCGTAAAATATATGAATTTTAACAGACGACAAAACTAAGTCGTAAAAGAAAACGTGTGTGGGAAGGCTCCTTTGTTTTGTTCACTTGACGTCTGACAAATGACTACAAATTCTCGGAAATGTAGAAGGTTACTTAATCGACAACCTATTTTACCAACTTTATCAACTAAAAAGCTCGTCGTTCTGCGTCATTATGTCTCTCAGGTGGCAGTGCAAGAAAGGGAGAAAGCAGGTGAGCAGAAGCTGGTGAGGGTGCTATCCATAGCAGTGGCGGCGCCTTTATACAAGCCGTTTCCCGCCGGCTTGACTAACTTTACTGCAGTTCAACGGTTTTCCTTAGGCTCAAAAAGAAATGGCTAAGGCTTCGTCTTGCCTAAGAAGAAAATTTGCGCACGGCCACTGGTGGATATGCTGATTTCTAGAACGAAAGAGAGACGTTATTACCACGACAAAGCGGACACCTTTTTCCGGATTATTTTTTAAAGTAATTCACATTTATTTCGGATAGATAATAGTCTTTTCGGTCTTATGAGCTTGGTTAGCTTGGAGTAGCCTGGTCTGATGGCGACTCGACTGTACTATCCATAGTTGTCTTGACCTAGAACACTTATAGTTGCCGTGTGGTACCGACTGACTAGAATAGTGGATGGGGTGGTGCCGTCTCATCTCGCGGGTGTCATAAGAGGCGTCAAAGGGAAAAAAACTGACGGATGGGCAGCAGCGTCCGTCGACACTAGGGCTCCTGGTATCCGTGATGTACGCCGACCCGTAGCTACGTGTTCTTAACACCGCCGGTACTAAGATCACGAATTTCACGAACACGGCCAGGTACGTGTCACGTACCTACGTTCGCATCCGGATTCACGTGACACGCCGTGACACGCCGTGACACGTAGCCCGTACCTGCGTCCGTGTGTGGAGCTTCGGGCTCGATTCCGTTGGATACTTATCGCACGTTTCGTAATTTCGCTACGCGCGGGAATATAATAAATAAGGACTAAGTTTTATTCTTAAGATACGTGAAGGCGTGATCACGCCTACACGGATCTACACGGATTCACGTACCCTAATTTCACGTAACCGAATGTCACGTGAGGAACGGACCAGAAAACCGTTGCCGTGATTCACAAACCGGGCGCACGGCTACGGGTTCACGAATCACGGACACGACCGCGAGCCCTGGTCGACACCCAATCTACAGCTACTGCGATCGCGAACCCGCCTGCCAAGCGGGGCGACTATGGCAACTTCCCCCCAAGATGATACAAGTCATATTTAGGGGAGGCAGGTGTCCAGCAGGACGATTTACTGCAAAAATGATGAATGAGAATAGTTTCGTCCATAGCAACTTAGCCAAAGCGACAGTAAAAAACAATGGCAAAAAGTACTTAGGCACGATTATTTCCGACAATTTATTTTCTATTTCAAATGTTCTATAGTAGACATACCGCCTTTCTAAAACAAATCTATAGCGTGCAGTTTCTTTATTACAGAATAAAAATTGCATGTCAATAAATTACTTATGCATACGTCCCATAGCACTAACGTCAATCCACCTCTAAACGGTAGCAAAATGCATTACGCAAACAGACATATGACGTTATTACGTTACCTCAACGACCACATTGTTATCATTTTATCAATCACGCCAAGGTATCGATTTGTTATGGTAAGATCACTTCAAATGCAACAACAATATTTACAGTATAAAATGGTTTATGGAACGCAGTGTAACTATTATGCAAAGTCACTTAACCGGATCAGTTAAAATATATATTTTCACCTCACTAGCTCGGAAAGGACTGTTTTATTCTTTAAAAACAGATAGCAAAGGTGCATTTTATTCACAAGAGTATTTCATACAAATAGTTTGTTATTAATCGAGTGTTTTTGCGATGTTAGCTGTTTGGATGTCTTTTTTTAATGTTAAGTGATGGATACCTGATGACTGATGTATAATTAAGAGTGAAACTTCTTCCTACAGCTATTATAAACATTGTACCTATGTATATATATAGGACTACCTGTAACTTTGTATGCTTGAATTTATTTTATTTAGGTGAAAAAAAAAGACATGGTAAAGCCGACTATTCTCCTCTTTAGCTCTATTCGTTACCGAGCTGGTTGTGTTCTGAGCATCTTTTTCTTTTACTCTAATTAAGGCTTCATGAGAGTGACAAAGACAATTGTTCGAAATCTAACGATCATCGTTTTTCGCAGTAGCGTCGCTGGGGCAAAGGCATCGACTCGTTTACTTACTCAAAGATTAGTCTGTACGCGAAAAACGATATTCGTCTTTCGGACGATTGTTTCTGTCACTCTCGTGACGGCTAAATTGGAGTAAAAGAGAAATATACGCACTTCGACGTTCGCAGTACCAGGCCTAGCATTAATACTCTAAAGTTTGTTACTGTTCGATATTCCCAATTTATAGTGCTAAATTTTAGTCTAGCAACACAACTGTCACTCTGACAGTTTCGTTCGTTGGTATGGCAAGTTTGCCAGTTCGGTTAAAACTTTTGAAGAAGCACGTGCAAATTCGTGCTCCGAGCTCATTTTTCGAAATTAGTGATCCATAGTGTTAGTGCCGGCCAAAGCAACGGAACGAGTAACCTAGCTTCAATCATCCCTTCATACAAATTAACGATTGCGATTCGGCTTAAACCTGCATACGCATCGATAAGTGGCGGTGTAGAAGTGTGACCCGCATGTAGGCCTACCTCTGCATCAAGCTTCCTACAATTGCTGCAAACCTCGTGCTGAGCTTCGCCACAAGGAGACACAGGTAAGCCGTATTCGCAATCCCTAAAGTTAGCCCTTCGTAAATTGAACAGTCTCGTTAGAAAATTAATTTTGTTATACAGTCCACTTAAATTTAGAAAATATCGTTGTCGAATAATTAACATTTGGTCCGTCGATCGGATTGCATTGAAAAGTTGCCTTTTCTTGTATTTTCATAACTGTTTAATTTTTTTTTCGTTTTCGTAGGTACTTGAGAAATTGCTTTGGCCATTATTCGATTATTGCAAGTTGTACGCCATCTTTTGTCGCTTTCGTTTTGGTTCGTTGGTTCGTTGGCAGTACAACTTCCTTAACCTTTAACACTTCATTCCATTCATTCGTTCAAGATTAGTTTGAACGGAACGTAAAAACCGAGTTTTAGCATTGTAATTGCACGTGTAACGAAACGCAGATACGAGTCGAATGATTTTAATCTGTGACATACGTCATACGTCAAACGTCAAGTAAATAGGTTAGTTCGATTGTTGTTTACACCGGTGTTTCGCTATTCATTTTAATTGTAATTACGTATTAAAAAGTTAATACATTGTTTATTAGTGCTGCTTGTATTTCTTACTGTGTTTATTAGTGTTATAACTTAGCTATTAAAACAACATGAGTGAACACGGAGATAGTGAGTTTGAACCTTCAACAGTAGATTCGTATCGTGTTGCGCGATCGTATGCAATCTTTCGCTTAGAGCATATTGAAGCGTCGGACCTGCAGGGCTACAATGAGGACGACGTCAAGGATATTGAGAAAGATTTTCATGATGCTCAAATCCGCATTCTGCGACCGCTTAAACCCGCGCAACGTCTCGAAGAATACGAAGTCACTAAGGAGTTTGAAAACTGTCTCAAATCGGTAAAGTGTAGATTAAGAGCTGGCACTGTAATTGGGAATAGCGAAAAGCAAGATTTTAAACCATTATCGTTTGACAATAATTTAGCAAAACTTCCTAAAATTTGTATTAAGCCTTTTGATGGAAAATTAGAAAATTGGGTCTCTTTTAAAGAGCTTATCGACTCTTTAATTCATAACCGAGGTACTATTTCTAATGTAGAAAAATTGCATTATCTGCTTTCAAGTGTGCAGGGTCCAGCATGTGAATTGATCCGAAGTTTTCCTTTATCAAGTCATAATTACGTTAAGGCTTATGAAACTTTAGCTGATCATTATGACAGAAAAAGACAAATTGCCATTATGTACTATGAAAAGATGTTGTCGTGTGAACCTGTTAAAAATAAGAATGATTTAGAAAGGGTCTTCCGTACATTTAATGAAAATTTAAACATTCTGTCAAGATATGACCTTCCGGATAGGAATTTCATGCTTTATTATTTACTATGGTCTAAGCTTGATGTTGCCACTCGTGAAGCATTTGAATTACAGCTGACTACTAATGTCGATGTGCCACAGTTCGATGAGTTAAAAAGTTTTATTGAAAAAAGGAGTAAAGCCTTAGAAAATTCATTCATTAAGGTTCCAATGGTTAAATCGTTGATTAAAACAAAAACAGCACTGGTAGTTTCAAGTCATGCTAGTTCAGTTTGTGCCTTTTGTCGGGGTCAACATAGTCTGTCAAAATGCAGTAAATTTTTAAATCTTGATGAAAAGAGTCGATTCAACTTTGTAAAAGCAACTGGTTTGTGTATATTGTGCTTCGCAAGCACTCATCAAGTAAAAACTTGTCGTGCTTCTCGCTGTAGTATTTGTAGTCGTTCGCATAACACTTTGCTACATTTTAATAAAGTTCCACCAGTACCTACTCCTGCGCCACAACAGAGGTTGCTATCGCGCCTGCTAGCAGCATGGTGGACAGTAGTAATGGTAACACTGTGTTAACTGTAATGGATGAAGAAAATACTATTCTCTTTGCAACTGCAAACGTTTTAATTAAAGACAGTCTTGGTGAATTCCGACCGTGCGCGCGCTGCTAGATGGTGGCGCTAGCATGCAATTTTATATCGAAATCCTGTGCAGACATGCTAGGTTTAATGTTAGTACAGCACACAGTGTATGGCATTGGCAATTCGTCCCATCAGACATTTGGCTCACTGTCATGTGAAGTCAAACCATTGGGGAGTCCAGATTCATCGTTGAGTACTGAACTCAAACTTTTCGTTTTATCGCCAGTATGTGCTGACCAGCCTCCACAACCCGTCGACCCGTCGGGGTGGTCACACATACATAATTTGTCGCTTGCTGATCCAGACTTTGCTCGCCCAGCGCCAGTTGACCTGCTGCTCAATGCGCAATTTTTCGTTTCGTCGTTGCTGCCTGGTATACGGCGAGGCAAGCCTGGACAACCTACTCTACTGAGGACTATCTATGGACGGGTGAGTGTAATGACACTGCTTTCATAGATAGTGCTCTCATTTCGTGTCGTAGTAACAATAAACATTGTTCTTTCGTGTCGAGTCCTACGCAGACATTGTCGATTGATGATTCCTTTAAAGACATTTTGGGAATTAGAAAACGTTGGTCCTCCGGTTAAACTTTTCGTATCAGCGGAAGACCAACGCTGCGAAGACTATTTTCGTACAAAATACTTTCGGACTGAAGAAGGAAGGTTTGTGGTATCCCTACCGTTTGTCGATCTCATTAACAAGCCTACCTTCCTCAATTCACGCGAATTCGTTCCTGTCGTTGGAACGCAAGTTGAACTCCAATTCTGCGTTCAAAAAGTCGTATATCGATTTCATGGAGGATTACAAGTCTAGTGGTCACATGGAGGAGGTGAGCCCACCTTCCACAAGCGAGAGCCACTATATACCACATCATGGAATATTGCGCGACTCGGTGACTACCCCTCTTAGAGGTGGTCTTTGACAGTAGTAGTAAGGACGCCAACGAGGTTTCCTTAAATGCCGGGTGCCATTTCTTACTGGGCCCAAACTCCAGACTAACATTTTCGATCTGCTTACACGTTTTCGTTGGCATACCGTCGTCTTTACGGGTGACATTAAGCAGATGTACAGGCAAATAATTGTAACAAAAGAAGACGCTGAATTTCAGCGCATCCTCTGGCGGCCTTCAGCTGGCGAACCGATACGCGATTATCGCCTGAAAACAGTCACCTACGGGGTGTCTGCTGCGCCGTTCCTGTTCTTCGTGCAATGGCTCAGCTCGCCAGTGATGCGGCTAGCTCATTTCCCGCTGGTTCCGCAATTCTCGCTCGTGACATTTACGTCGACGACGTCGTCTCTGGAGCGGAATCCGTTGAGGAAGCTCGTTCGCTTCAAGTGGAACTCACAAAGATACTCTCGTCAGGTGGTTTCCATTTGAAATGGACTTCTAATAGTAGTGAGTCCCTAGGTAACCTTCCTTTCTCGGACTTGTACTCAGAAGATTTAAGCATTTCGAAGAAATGTCAGACATTTCTCTTAAAATATTGGGTTTGCTTTGGCAACCACAGTCAGATTCTTTCGGTTTTAAGGTTGCAGCTGTGGATAACGGCCGATGCACAAACGTACCATTCTTTCAGAAATAGCTAGAATCTACGACCTGTTGGGTTTTAGCGCCGGTTACATTCCTAGCTAAATACCTGATGCAGCTTCTATGGCTCTCCGGTGTTTCCTGGGATGATGATGTCCCGGAAAACATCAGACTTGAATGGCAGGAGTTCAGGACTCAATTACCTTCGCTGAGTTCCGTAGCCGTCACTCGACGTTTGGTCGGGGATTTCGATGTTCTAAGCTTGCATGGGTTCTGCGACGCGTCGGAACGTGGCTTTTGTGCCGTGGAGTATTGCCGTACGACAGATAAAGAGGGTAATATTGATGTCAAATTAGTTTGTGGTAAATCCAAAGTTGCACCTTTACGTAAGCTGTCGGTGCCACGTCTCAAATTGCTTGCTGCGGTTCTATTAGCGGATTTAATCGCGTCGGTTGTGGACGCACTGAAGCCCTTCCACTTAGTAAATGAAGTATTTGCGTGGTCAGACTCTAGTGTGGCGTTAACTTGGATAAAATCGTGTCCATCTAAATGGAAAACGTTCGTGGCCAATCGTGTCAGCCACATCCAAGACATTATCCCCCCCGACTCGTGGCATCACGTCAGAACCTCTGACAATCCGGCAGATTGCGGATCGCGTGGTCTACTGCCCAGGGATTTGGTCTACCAGACTAGCTGGTGGAGCGGGCCTGACTGGCTTGCGTCCCGTTGATACTTGGTCAAAGTCGTCGTTATCCATAGATATGGATAACTCTTATGAAGAAAGAAGGATTACTGTTCTCGTTGTGTCTAATCCTGACACACTTTTCGATAAATTAATTAATAAATTCTCGTCGTTGAGGACACTCCAACGTGTCTTATCATATTGTCGTCGTTTCGTGCACAACGCCAAACAGAAAAGGATGTCTGGTGTTCTGTTATGGTTCTCTAACCCCAACCGAACTAAAGGATGCGCTTCATTTCTCGTCAGTGCAGTAGCGGCGTCGCTTCGCTCAGGAGATCGATAAAATTGAAAATAGTCTTACGAACTCCCTCCCAAGGCGTTCCGAAACCGTCTCCTTTCCTAGATGAGGCGGGTCTTTGAGGGTGGCGGACGTTTGTCGCGCGCGTCACTCGAGTTTGACGTTAAACACCCGCTGCTCTTACCTCGTGATGATCGCTTAACCGTCCTTCTTATCGATGAATACCACAAGCGCTTCATGCAATCAGGTGTTCAAACACTCCATAACTTACTTTCGCAGCACTTCTGGATACTGTCTCCGGAAACGGGCTATCCGCGCCGTCACGTCGAAATGTATAAAGTGTTTCGCGTCCGACCGACCAGCGCTCCTGCACCTTCTATGGGAGACTTACCTTCGTATCGTATATCGCAACTCAAAGCGTTCTCCAGTGCTGCCGTTGATTTTGGAGGTCCCTACGACATTGCTCTTGGCCGCGGACGTGGTAACAAGACTTACAAAGCTTACATTTGTGTCTTTGTCTGCACCGCGACTAAGGCCATTCATACGGAGCTTGTCACGGAATTATCCTCGGACGCTTTTCTCGCCGCGCTTCGGCGTTTTGTCGCTCGTCGTGGTCGGTGTAACCGCTTGGTTTCGACCACAGTAAAATTTCGTCGGTGCCAGTAACATTCTGCAACGACTCGTTAAGGATGCTGCTGCGCACGAGGCCATAAAATTCGAATTTAACCCTCCGGGCAGTCCTCACTTCTCAGGCCTCGCTGAGGCTGGAATGAAGACTGTAAAGACCCACTTAGCACACGTTATCGGAAACCAAAGGCTGACCTATGAGGAATTTTGACAATTGCGGCCCAGTGTGATGCTTTATGAACTCAAGGCCGCTCACCCTCTTAGTTCTGACCCCAATGATCTATCATCGGTTCTCACCTGGTCATTTCCTCACCACAGAGCCCTTGTCTGTTGTGCCCGAGGAAAACTTATTAGATAGTAAAATTAGTCCCATCCAACGGTGGAAATTATTACAGAAAATGCACCAGGACTTCTGGGCTAAGTGGTCCCGAGAGTACATGCACACTCTCCAGCAACGGATGAAGTGGCATGAAAACCAACCTATCAGTCGAGGTCGGCACCTCGTGCTCATTATGAATGAGCAGACGAGTGCCATGAAATGGCCCCTAGGTCGCGTCGTCGAGACTCACCCCGGATCCGACGGGATCTGTCGTGTAGTTACCGTACGAACCGCCACCGGGCTGTATAAACGTCCAGTGGTTAAACTGTGCCCTCTGCCAGTTTACTAGTTGGTCAGTAAGATCTTCAAAGCTTACATCAAGTAATTATAGTTCTAGTTATCGTTTTCGTTATTTCTTAGATAATAATCTGCTTAAGGGCAGCATCTTTTCGTAGACATAAGTCTAAATAGTAGCTTTAAGTAAATGCTTTGGGCTTCATAAGCTCCCCTTCGCATTTAGGTGAGCGGAATGTTCGATATTCCCAATTTATAGTGCTAAATTTTAGTCTAGCAACACAACTGTCACTCTGACAGTTTCGTTCGTTGGTATGGCAAGTTTGCCAGTTCGGTTAAACTTTGAAGAAGCACGCAAATTCGTGCCTGAGCTCATTTTTCGAAATTAGTGATCCATAGTGTTAGTGCCGGCCAAAGCAACGGAACGAGTAACCTAGCTTCAATCATCCCTTCATACAAATTAACGATTGCGATTCGGCTTAAACCTGCATACGCATCGATAAGTGGCGGTGTAGAAGTGTGACCCGCATGTAGGCCTACCTCTGCATCAAGCTTCCTACAATTGCTGCAAACCTCGTGCTGAGCTTCGCCACAAGGAGACACAGGTAAGCCGTATTCGCAATCCCTAAAGTTAGCCCTTCGTAAATTGAACAGTCTCGTTAGAAAATTAATTTTGTTATACAGTCCACTTAAATTTAGAAAATATCGTTGTCGAATAATTAACAGTTACCAATACAATAGTTTTAGATTCAGATTAACTTTTAAAACTATAACGGTCAACTTCGAGTGTTCTATCGATGTTCTCGCTTGCCTGTTATGCAAATAGAATTCAAACATAGAAAGGAAATACGTTGTTATGACGTTATTGGAATTCTGATCTCGTATTGTTGGTGCCTTCTCGTCTGACGGTGAAAAGGTTTTAACACCGCTATGGGATTATGAGATCATAAAAGTGGAATTATTTAGAAAAGATTGGTTTGTCATCTCAAAACGTTTTTGGTTTTTAAATGGTTTCCACTGTTGGTACTGAACCTTACCGTAAGTTGTGACATTGAGATTTTCGATAACGAGTATCGAGTTTACTATCTGTGCATCTCGCTTGTACTATTTTAGTGCGAATGAGATGCACAGATAGTAAACTCGATACTCGTTATCGAAAATCTCAATGTCACAACTCATGGTAAGGGTACTTACTGTACTGGAACTGTACAAGCAGTAAGCCACAAATGGCGCAGCGACGGGCAAATATACCGGAGTCACGAATTCGAGTGTCGCTCAAGACAATGTATTTTTTTATTCTTTATTTCTATACATTATAGTTTCGTTAACTGTCGTTTGTGCTTAATAGATTAATCTTGTTTAATTAAATGATTCGTTTTATTTCGTCATTTCTTTATCGGCACCAAATACGTTGGATCATTGAAAAAAAGGTTCCTTCTTTGCTATTTTTTTGTTATACGAAGACTCGGACGCTTCGTCTCTGCTAACGCCGCACGTTGGTGTGTTGTCACATTTATGTACTTGAACTGCGTTTTAGGAATACTTAAACAACTTTCAGATGTTTTCGAAACCTATTATGACACCAACATTGAAAGCTACAGCCGGGTAAGCGCATTGACAGTATCTCGAGTTGAGATAGACCCCGTCCTTGAGGCGCTACTGCGAACAACGATATTCGTAGATTTCGGATTTCTCTGTCACTCTCCTCATGATACCTTAATCGGAGTAAAAGAGAAATATGCCTGAAATATACGAACTTCGCTATTCGCGGTACCGCTCCTGTTTAATTAATTTAAATAAGGACGGGTATAGGTAAAAAACTTAACTGAAGGACCATGTCTATGTAGTTGTGCAGAGGATTTGCATGGAATTTACGTCAAAATTTGAATATAGAACGCCGACATGCGTGTATAGACACGTTACTACTATAGGGCAGGTGCTTTAGCTAAGTTTTTCACCTACAGTCTATTTCGCTGCGATATATTGTCGCGTATATCATTAGGCCCACAGGATTAATTTGAGCCAAACGCTAGACGCCGGCGTCACTGTCTATTAGAATCACTTTGGGCGTCTTGTTTGAAGTTATTTGCAAAGCTCTTCATGATTAACGATCTGCGGAACAAAGAGATGTTGAAATACATTGATTGCGGAAATTCGCAAGCCGTCAACCCGCCTAACGTGCTCTTTGAAGTTAGTCTATGATGCTAAAGTAAGGTTCAAAAGGTAAGGCAACGGAGCGTAGAGAATACTGCACAGCCACGAATATCAGGCGTAACCGACATTAGAAAACACATTTAATAATATTTCACATCATCGAGCGATAGATTCCAATTTCCAACCGGTTTTATGTACATACTGCACTTATGCATGGAGAAGCAGAATAGTGTTGGTTGACGCCTGAGATATTTCTGATGCATTTGATGTTGCATTAAAGTAAGATTCGGATAAACTGCGATCTATAATTATGGTCCAATCAATTAGAAATGGTTTCAAACAAAGTTACGAATCGGAATATTCTGTTGTTTTTTCTCGTAACGTTAGGAACGGACGTGACGGACTTTATTTGTCGAGCCACTTACGGTTCAAGCTAGTGTCCATTGTTTAATAGATACTCTATGAAATGTCCGACGTAAACCCTAAATGACTCAACAAATAAAGTAAAAAAAATAATATCGTACTCATAAGAGTCTGTTAAATGTAATGGCAAGCCTGGAATTTTCATGGCAAAACAAAAGACTCGCAAATTTACTAGTGTTTGATGTTTTTTTTTATCGACATCGACAGCCGTGTAATGGAAGAATAAAACTATCCGATAAAGAAATATAATATTAATAAAAAAAACTAAGATATAAAATTCCGTTGAACCAGATCAAAGTTGTTCGAAATCCACGTAATTAGTAAGTTTCCGACAGTCTTTTGTTTTGCCATGAAAATTCCGGTCTCTGGTAATGGCCGATACAGATGGACTGAGAGCAATTTCAATTATTACATAAACTTTGCATTCGTCATTTGAATGCAATTTCCATACAAATTTTGATAGCAAGTAAGCAGCCCGTATCGGCTCTAATATGCTGGTGATATTGTTTCGTCACTATCCGGCATTTCAATATACGTGTGATACAATGTGATAAAATTGACCAGCCTACTTATTTTTAAAGGCAACACTTTTATATCTCATCTATAAACCAAAAAAGTCATAATGTATACCAAGCAAAGCAAGAATGCTAGTCTTGTAAGATACAGGTCTTGTTACATTTACCATTATCAATAATTGTTCTCGCTCGGACGACCGACGGGCGCGCTGGCTAAGAAATCGTAACAAGAATGAACAGTATTTTATAATTAGTCGTTATATGTACATGTTAAGTTTAACCCGATTGCGGAGAGTTATACGGAAGTCTATGCCAGTTATTTGGTTTATAATTATAAGTTAGTTTATAGAGAAAGATAAACGAGTCGGTCTCGTTTGTAGATTGATCAGAGTACTAACAAGGAAAATCTATATCATCATCAATCATCAATCATCATCATCATCCCAGACACAAGACTACGTCCAAAATCTATAAGTACATAATATAATCGTTTGTCCTGATTGACTGACTGACTAACCGACCATCAACGCCTAGCCGAAACCACTGAAGCTAGAAAATTGAAACTTTTAGGGTAGGTTATTTTCATAAGGTAGAGAAGCAATAAGAAAGCAATTTGTGAAATTTCACCCCAAAGAGGATCAAAAGGGTGTTGAAATTTTATATGGGGATTGTGTAAAATTTAAAGCGATATACTTGAAATTTTATGTAGACACTCCGTATTCGAATACACAAAAAGTAATTTCAGCGTTTTTTGAATATCATCCCCTCAGAGTTCAAAAAGGGGGTTGAAATTTTCTAAAGAGATGGAGTCAAATTTTAACTTAGAGAGTAAGAAATATTTTATTGACTTCTTATTAAAATACCTTAAAATCATTTCAGTAAATTATGAAATTCATCACCTAAGGGGTTAAAGAGGGGGTTAAATGTTTGTGTGGAGCTTAAGGAAAATTTAAAGCGAGAGATTTGAATTAAATTGCTTCTCTACCATATCAAAATAACCTACCCTGAGAGTTTCGACTCTCTAGCTTCAGTGGTTTCGGGCTTGCGTTGATGATCGGTCAGTCAGTCAGTCAGTCAGGACAAACGATTATATGTATATAGAATGAAAAGTCGGCGAGAATCGTGTAATGGTTTCGATGGACACGCCGCAACCGATCGACAGTGAACACGACCTTTATTATTCTATTAAGTAGCAACAAACGAAGTGAACAAGCGTAACACAATTTGCACTGCACTGTCCTCTAAGATTGGCTTTATTGCATCAGTTAGTTACCGTTATGGCTTTTATATGACTTTAAAGTTGTATAGTCGTATTGGTGTTAAATAGTGACGTGATCTAGCATTAGAGAATCCAACGAGCGTTGGAATTCAAAAATATAATCGTATATAAAACTTGTCACTGATTTTTTGGGCACGCTATTAATTGTTTCAACACCCATAATTTTACATTCCTATAACTTATACTTTTATGATCACTGATCAGATGTGCGATCAGTCACTGACAGAAAACAAATTTTACAAAAGCCACAAGCTAAAATATGGTAACTTAGTTCCTAAAAATCGTAATAAACTGTATCCCTACACAAAGACAAAAATACTTTGGCGGCGGTCTAAAACTACTGCGATAAATAGAAGATTAATGCCAAGAAATGATAATACCTTTAAACGAAAACAACCAGTTTGTAAAACAATTAAATAAACTTTTAGACACTGATGGGTACAAATGACAGTCTTAATTGCAGAAAATTGGCTAGACTTTCAGTAAAGGTAAATGGAATTCGCTCCCTTCGTCTGTATTCCCGGAAAGATATAATTTATTTTCAAGGCTAGAGTGAATAGGCTGTTACTGAACCGGCGTGTTACACCCTCGACCTCATCGACACTTACCATCAGGTTAGGTCTGAGGTTAAACGCTGGTCAGTCTTGTCTAAAAAAAAGATTGTTCACTCTCTGTTTTTCACGCTTTTCTTTACGTTTCCCTTAATTTTAGGAATACAAATTTCTGTTCCTATACTGTAATGATTATATATGTACACTAATAGTTGTTGAAATGCTTAAGTAAATATGTTTTGTTAACAATTTCTATAGAGTTTTATTGATACGTCAAACATTAATTTTAATATAAAACTACGCAATTAAAGTCTTATTCATTTGTTAAAATCTAATTCAAAGCAGATACAGTTAAATAAGAATATAAAATAGATATTTAATAGTTTTATAATAGCATGAGACCAAAATTATAAATAAAACTTGAATGATACACAAATATTCTTGGCCTACAAATCAAGTTGTTTGTTTTGACTGTACAAATTTACAATACTTTCTATTTCAATATTAGCAGTCAGTAGTTCAACTTATCGCCATATTTGTACTTTTATTTATAGACAAATATGTATTGGTGGCGTGCGACTTTCAACTTGTAGTGTGCTGGTTTGAACCCTGAGTTTCTGAAACTTCATCATCATCATATATACCGAAGGACGTCCATTGCTGAACATAGGCCTCCTCCTAAGCGGCCCACAGTTACCAGATTTGCGACACCTGGATCCAGTGGATTCCCGTGATCTTTACCAGGTTCGTCCACCTTGTGGAGGGCCTGCCCACGTTGCGCCTTCCTGTAAGTGGTCGCCACTAGAGGACCGTTCGAATGTGCCCCGTCCACTAACACTTGAGTTTAGCTATCCAGGGGTCATTATGGTTCTATACTTTGGTTCTGCTGCGAATGGCATAGGTAATTTCTGATTCTAGAAACTTATGTACGAAATATTATTTAATATTATCAAGGCGCTTTGCAGCTAAGAAAGACTTTATTCCTTTGATAAGGTCACACGGCAGTTAAATTACGTTACGTTAAATCTTGAATTTAGTTTGCCGAGCTGGCCATGGTACAACTGAAATTCAAGGACAAACTTAAGCTTAAAAAGATGGTCATCGAATTATCACGTGATGGAATTTCCTAGAGCACTCAGGTAAAAAGTTGCTTCTACATGATAGCTTTGGAAAAAGACTTCCAAACTATCGGACCTCGCAAACTTCGTACTGTCAAGCAGTCAAAACTTTTTTCTCAAAAAAAAAAGATGTTTGAATAGTAGTTTTGCAATTATTTAAACTGTTGTGAGTGTTACGGGGTGAGGGTGCGTCACTCGCTATTGTTTTGTTATTTGGTAAAGTGAAATTCTAAGTGTAAATAAGCCGACTTTGATTTGAATGTATAGATAATCAAAATCTCCACAAAAACTGTACAAATATTGTTCAAATTTTTGATGAATGATTTAAAAAATCAATAATTTTGATTTCTCCAAAATAAAACGAAATTATCGATTCATAGCGGATGCCTAGTCATGTGCATTCATTGCAAATATTTATTCAGCTTTCGTAGCTGTGTTTAATGCAATACATCAACGATTTTGAGCATTGAACCGCCATATTGATTCGACGTGATATGATTTACGTCGAATTGTAAAAGGCATACAATTTTGATGTTGATAAATTAAGAAAAAAACTTCAGTAATAAAATATTTAAAAAAATTATTAGCGGTCTGATTATTAACTATTAACCAAAATGGTCGCGTACCCAACGGTTTCAGAGGAATTTCCTCCCGCGTACGCTAAGGTTGTGGAATGAGCTTCCTGCGGAGGTCATCCCAAAGGACTACAGTATGGGGTTCTTCAAAAAGGGTGTAAAGAGGTTTTTACGGGGTCGGCAACGCGTGAATGATGCCTCGGTATTGTAAACGTCCATAGGCTGCGGTGACCGCCTACCATCAAGCGGGCCGCATGCTTGTTTGCCACCTTTGTGGTATTTAAAAAAAAAATTACAAATTAAATAGCCGTAGATCTTTTAAAAACCAAGGGTTGATTGAGGTTACTTAACTTTTTTACTGTTTTTTCGACACCATTTCCCGCCATATTTTTCCTTTTTATGTCCTAGTTAGAGATTTCACACTATGGGGGACCAGACGGCCTAGGGCCTAGTTAGCATATGTTTACCGCGACAGTACAGTATCTCACGGCGAGATAGACTATCCATCTCCCTTTAATTAAAATAATTAGATAAAGAGAAAATAGTGAGAGACAATTGTTCGAAATTTAGTTTTTGTTTTATATAACGACGGTGGCAAATAAGCATACGGCCTGCCTGGTGGTAAGCAGTTGGCGTACCCTATGGACGCCTATTTCCGCGGTTTTGTGCAGGCTTTCAGTCGGTAGCATATGCTCCATTGTTTGAAGTATTACTTTAAATTACTTAAATTGACACATTTACGGCCTAGGAGGAATAATGACTGGAGAACGCATGCGCGAGGGCCAGTAAGGGACAAAGATATTCTGGCTTTTGTAGTCCAAAATGTAACAATTCACTATAGTTTTGCTCTACAGGACATTCTTTATAACAAAAATATTAGCTTATACTGTAATAATTACCGCAACTTTGGTTGAAAACCCAAGAAAACTCCAATTGTATTTGTTTGTTCGCCTCCAACTTTGACAGTTCCGAAGGGTCCAGTTTGACGGGGAACAAAAATATGTGAGACTAAGACAAAGACGGACGAAAATAGTGCCGTCTCTGCCATACCTATGGAAAGTTACATAAGGCCTGCTTGAAAATGGAGGCCTATGTTCTCCGAAACATGTCGCGCGAGTGACTAAATAAACGTGAGTAGTACCGTATTAATCGTTAATTATTAAATATGTCTCATGTAAGTTTAAATACAAAAAAAAATATGATATGTGTGTAGATAAAGTAGTGTATGTAACTATACATAATTAGGCATTACAACAATCGTGTGATATTATTGCACACACTCTTGTTGTAATGCCCTTCATTATGCACAGATACATAAACTACTATTACGGTACTGTACTGGCCACAAACAGAATGGCATCTACATTTAATATGAAGTAACATCAAATAACTGTTTTACGCAAGTATAATGTAACTGTGACATTGATAAGATTTATGTAAGGACTCCATTCGCATTTTACGACGTGAATTAGTTTAAAACGCCTACATATATATACCTAATAGAGATGTCATAAATATTTAAGTTGCCATTAATATTGAAAGTGAAACATATATTTAACGGTCAAAGCGAAATATTACGTGTGGACATCCATTGTTAAATACGAGAACAGATTAGTCACATGTCATAATTGTATAAACAAAAAGGTTTGTGACACATTTACATACATGCATACATATTTTGTAATTTACATAATAATTGATAGATGGAGTAAGTAACCAATGATAAGTAGGGTTAGCTAATACAACAACACGAACTACAAATTACAAATGGTCGTATCTACGCTTAATAAGTTCATCCGCTTAAACTCCATTGCCGCCGGCTTGATTTTTAGACAGATCGAATTAAATTAAATTACCATGAGTATCGACGTTTAAAGTGTTATACTCATGGTTATTATAATATTGTAAATATTTTATCAAAAAAAATGATTAATGAAAATACAAGCTGACTCATCATAATCTTCCTCGCGTTATCCCGGCATTTGCCACGCCTCACAAGAGCGGGGTCCGCTTGGCAACTCATCCCAGCATTTGGCGTAGGCACTAGTTTTACGAAAGCGACTGCCATCTGACATTCCAACCCAGAAGGTAAACTAGGCCTTATTGGGATTAGTCCGGTTTCCTCGCGATGTTTTCCTTCACCGAAAAGCACTGGTAAATATCAAATTATATTACGTACATAAATTTCGAAAAACTCATTGGTACGAGCCGGGGTTCGAACCTGCGACCTCTGGATTGCAAGTCGCACGCCCTTACCGATAGGCTACCAGCGCTCGAAGGCTATCTAAAATACCAGCTGACTATAAATTCATTTTTCCTAACTAGTGGGTAAAAAGTGCATTTTTCGTAAATTTCACTTTTTAAGGCACTTGCTATGAAAAATTTGGTTCGATACTCGTGTAAAAACTTCTTTAACACTCGGGTGATTGTCACCCTCGTTTCAGTCGGGCTCCAACGTTTACCCTCGTCGAAAAAAAAATTTTTTTCACTAGTATCGAAATGTACTATTCTAAATTGCTATATAACCAACTTAGCCAAACTCCAACTCCATTAAAACCAACCAAACTAAATTAACTAATAATAGCAAAAGTTTTTTATTGCCATTGAGTTGAAAATGACAATAACACAACCACGATTCATACGTAAAAAGTCTACTCAAACAACATCAAAGAACTTAACGTCTATTATTGCCGACTGAACCCCAAACAATACCGCCATTGTGGCATTAGCGATGAAAATAGGTGTGGTAATATGGTGGAAATTCTATTTGTCATTGAAAAATACTTGTCAACTTCATTAGGGTCAGGTCTTTGAGTCAAGGCTTTTGTCCTGGCGCGTCTTAAGTTTTTCGTATCCACGTGTAATTTTTACAGAGTTAATTCATTTATTGCAATTTTATGAGAGGTTGGCACAAGTACCATCACGCTTTTTTTTTTATGACATAGGCGGCAAACGAGCAGACGGATTGCCTGGTGGTAAGCAATTACCGTCGCCCATGGGCACCCGTAACACCAGAGGAGTCACAAGCGCGTTGCCAGCCTTTAAGGGGGGTTGGAGCTCTGTGAACCTTACTCACCAACTGGGGAGGAGGCACTTCCCCAGTTGGGCTGCCCCAGATTCAAGCGTGATGGTCATCGCTGTGTCCTACCTCTCATTGTTGGACGTAGTTTAAGGACATACCCGGGTCCAAAGCTTGAGTCTGGAGAAGCCCAACTGGGGAAGTACCTCCCCCTTACAGAAGACCACAGCCATAATAGCACTGCTACCTTTCAGGTATGTGGTGTTGTGTCCTGATGGTGAGTAAGGTTCCCAGAGTTCCGACAACTTTTAGGGTAGGCAACGCGGATGTGAATCCACTGGAGTTGCATGCGTCCATAGGCTACGGTAACTAGCCGTATGCTTGTTTCCCACCGTTGTTGTATTAAAAAAATACTTCTCATAACAAGTAAAAAAGAAAATGTACAGCTTAAAAGTTAACAAGCTCATATCAAGTAGGTTGTCATTATCAGACTGGAGTAATTACCATAGGTAACACATAGAGCTTGAGCAGTTCTACTCAAGCTCTGTGTGTTACCTATGGTAATTAGCTGAGCGGAGCAGAGGATAGTAAGGAGTACTTACCATATCTACTATGTTACGTAAGGGATGATAACCAGTTTTGGTACTTAGCCACATATTTATATATAATTAGTTTCAGTACTCAGTATTACAAATAATAAAAAAAAATCGGTAGGAGTAAAGTTTCCAAACATCTACTACATGGGTTGACAAGAACCACTAAATATATTAATTACTGAGCTTAATAAAAATTTATCCACTACATGCGCGTGGTGCAAACCTGGTCACTGTGGGTTGCTTCGTGGGAGGCCTATGTCCAGCAGTGGACATCCTTCGACTGTTAAGATGGTAAGTATAGAATTAACTACGTACCTGACTGCAACACGCACGCTTGACTCGTCGCTGGACATGGCTGCATCGGTCAACCTGGAATATATTAAAAACACTATATGGAGGGGCGGGATACAGTCAGCAGTAGAAGTTGCTAAATGGGAAAGGTGGTCAAAATGAGTTTGACACCACTTTATAGTTAAGGACTGTGATCATTCTTCAAGATCATTCTGAACACCTGCCGCGGTTACCAACTTCTGCTGTTGATTGTACATAAATTGATTAACATAAATATTCAAAAGAAATGTGTTCCGTTGAAC
Organism: Grapholita molesta; assembly: GCA_022674325.2. NCBI lineage: Eukaryota > Metazoa > Arthropoda > Insecta > Lepidoptera > Tortricidae > Grapholita > Grapholita molesta. The sequence continues at coordinate 2,372,425 of CP053125.2, read as the reverse complement.
ATTTATTCAATTTCAAGTAATAAAGTTTAACAGGTAGGTTTAGTAGGTAACTAACAGGTAGAACATTAGACCAACAAAAGAAAACTTGTATTATATTAAGTATATGTATGGTTTCTGAGAAAATGAAAAAAAAAAACAAGTACTAAAATTTCTTCCTCTCCCAAACTAGAAAGCTCTTATTCTAGTGTCAATATTAAAAATAAAATTAATAATACAATAGTAGCACTATATTACCCGTAAAAATAAAATTGTCAAAAAACTAAGTATTATTAATATTTATAGGGCTGGTTGTTTGTTGTTGTAAGGGGTACTGGCAGTGTCAAAAAAAAAAATCTTATGTCAAGAGAATGTCAGTCAGACGTGATTTACACATAGCCTAAACTTTAGGCTATGTCTCTTTAGGCCCTAAAGCTTAAACTATGGCTATAGGTGTTACATAGTTGCTTGTTTCCTTTGACACATGGTGTCATATACTGTCCACCAACAACTTAAGTAGTACTTTAAGGTCTAATTATAATAAAATTACCCAAATACAAGTAGATATGGTTAGGCCAGGTTTAACTATTAAAATAATACACAGTTTCTTGACAAGAACTATAGATCCAAAGAAAGAGATGACTATAGTTTTGGTTAAGAATATAAGTCAACTGAACCAAGAAGTATTAAGTACCTTTGATTTATTAAACAAAGTTTAGAGGCTAGGGTCAATTGCTAAAGAGTCTAAGATTATTATTGGTGGTATCAAATGCTCCAGTGTATTTCATTAAGCCCTTACGTTTTTTCAAAATCGGACTGCAGTGTAATAAGTTACAATGCAATACATTAAATATTTAAGTAGGTATATGTATTATATACACAACACATTCAGAATCTCCTTTGTTTTTTTTTTTGTCTTTTAAAAAGCACTTGAAAATTAAAACTATCAAATATGATACAATACACAGTAGAGAATTAAACTGTAACTTACTCTACCTCTAATTGCCATTTCTAAAAGATCCTCTGACATCAGAGGTTTTTAGTATAGTTGAAATATTAACCATTCAATTATATTGTATTCTCAAGTCTCAAAGAATGTAAACAAAAAAAGACTACAGAAAATATACAGCAGTTTATGTCTTGGTCTTAAGATATCTTCATTTGTTACTAGTCTTTACCTACACTCAATCTTTAAGTTTCTTAAAATGCTGATATTATGAAATCATAATAACTTACAAATGTTTTGACACTCGTATTTACGAGTACTTACGAGTTATATTGATGTATTATATTTTCAAGGTGAAGTTCCTTATCTGTTTACTTTTTATCAGAGATTATCCAATTTCTAAGTCAGCTTTCGTATCAAAACAGAGGCGAATGAAAACATTACTTGATCGCCATGACAAGAGAAGTTACTGTATGTAATTTACGTGTGTAAGTTCATTAACCACAATAATAAAATCAGAAAATATCGTAAGAAAGCATTGATAAACTATTGACACCAATTACAGTTGAGAAATTGATGTCATAATGCCGAGCGTACAACAATACTGAGGTACTTAAAAGAGAGGGACACGGCGGATGTTTTTATAACGCTTATATCTAGTCAAATTAACAATCAAGTTACTTACAAATGGCTAAATAATAGTTAAATCAGCCACACTAGATCACATTTCATGTAACACTGCTTTAAGACACGAAAAGGAGACAACCATTCCGATTTTTGTCCATCTTTTACGAAATTAAACTGTGAAATAATTATATTATCGAGCGCTTCGCCTCGTGTACGTGTAATTAATAGTTTTAACACAAACTTTCATTTTCCACGGACGCGGTATCCGATGCGTCTGTTATTTTGTTTTAGACGCGTGTAATAACAAATGAATTAGATGGCGATTAGAAAGCGCATCGCCGCTCTCCATTCACCATCGCTCCCACGAATTGACTAACTGAACTGACAGTGACAGCAATAGCAGACGGCAATCGGTGAACTGTCAAATTTGGTGTTGCCATGTTTACTATACTTTTCATCTTTACGCTCCGTTCACAAAATTTTTATTATTTTACCATTTAGTCACTTTTACTCATACAAATAGCGTTGGTATTGTGTTCAAAATTTAGCTTTTAAATCATAAAAAATAAGTTGTTAATTATATAAAAAAAGAATGATTGTTGTTTGTGCTGTCACAAGCAAAAAAGTACCGTTGAAAAGGTATAGGTGGCGTTAAAATCAATATCAAGTGTTTACTCAAATTCGTTCTTAGATGGCGTAAAATACAACAATTTAACCATAGTTTAAGGTTTCTTCTGTTTTACGAGTATGACAAATAGACATACACAAATTACACATTACTGACATTATTTTTATGATGATGTAGTTGCAATATGACCAAAATCAAAATATTGATAGCAAAACATCTGTGCAATATGAGCAAGTTTGTTCAAGCACAGTTAAAGTTCTAGTTCCCATAATCAAGTAGCATACAAAACAGACTGAAATACATTTTGGTCAGAACTAAAAAACTGTCAAAGTTAAATTATACTTGGTAAAACTCTTTACCTCAGCGAAATCATAGTATAAAACTTACCGACGACATTCTTAATCCTTAGGTTTGTAGGCCAGTTCGGAACCAGATTTTAAATTGTCTAGTTTCACTATCCACTATACTAAGATCCCTGAGTCGCATGCTATCTGATTTGTAGATGGATCTGCTTTATTTGGGCATTTTAAGTAAGTCACTGCTATTGGCGAATTATACTCCGATCCATGAGGAATTTTATTGAACTAGCTTTTCCTCGCGACTTCGTCGGCTTGTCATGCCCGTCTTAAGTATGGTTGCGGGACAAAAAATATCTTATGTCGTTTCTCGTAGCTCAATCTCTCTACACATCAATTATCACCCCAATTGATTCAGCGGTTTAGGCGTGAAGAGGTAACAGACAGACAGAGTTACTTTCGCATTTATAATATTAGTATGGATTAGTGGTGTGCTAATTGTTTTTGTTGTTCTTATTGTCCATTTTAAAAGTTTCTTCTAAAATACATACAAGAAGGGCAGAAAATTTAAAACAATTATATATAACATTTAAAATAAGTGGTTTGCATAATACCTATGGATCAGACTGAATAATGGTATTCAGACCTGGATACTTCGCTGTTATGGCACAGCGAAATGTCAAGGTGCTATTCTTAAACTACGTAACAAGGAATCTGTACTGTTTATTGATAGGTCTCTTTAAAAAAATATAATTCCTACAAATATCTCTCAAGCATTTATTACTTTGGAGACTACAATAATAATAAAAAAAACGAAAATATTGGGTTATCTTACACTATTATTTATATAGATAGTACAGCCCAAATTAATAGGTATTGGTATTGCACGCAGAACCGATGCCGTTGGGCCTGTTCTTAAGGGGGGACCACGAACCGGGAGACGCAGCTCGGGCAGACCCCCTCCAAGGTTGACGACCACCGGATGCGGGTGACGAAACAGCGATCATTGAAGCCTTTGGGTGAAGCCTATGTCCCGCAGTGGAAGTCCTTCGGATGATGATGAATGATGATTCCTTTCAAAGTGATCTGGAGCATCAGTATAAGTTTTTAACGTAATATTACTTTACCATCGCGTTAGTGTTACCCATATAAATAACATTATCACTTACGCGTTCGAGACGTATTTTTACGTCAAAAGAAACTTACACTAGAGCCTCTGATTATCAAGGTTAACTGCTTCGTTGATCGGTGTACCTGCAGCTTCCAGACATCTATTAAATTATTATCCACTTATACTTAAACTTAAAAGTCTTTTTGCATACTTTTTTAAACGTCTGTCTCCGAAATTATAATTTACTTATACGAACATAATACGGGGGTCTTTGACTTTGTGGGCAGCGTATGGTCGGTGACCATCTTGGATACGGTAGGTACGACTACTTGTCCCCCCTGTTGAGGTTGTGTATAGTTAATATATAATTATTTTGTTTCTATTTTTATATAAATTTTTCATTTTTGATTTTGTAGGTATGTCAATTTTGAATCAGAATTATTTTGGTAGCTCAAAGCTTTTGGTTTTATTTATAACTTAAAACACAAGTGTCTTTTTTACCCCCCTTAACGGCAAAGACGGAAACGCCGCAGGATTTTTAGTGGGTATTCCCCTCACATATGGAGGTGCGAGTCCCACATACCCCCCACTGGGGGATGCATAAATCCATTTCCCTTGCGTTAAAAAAAAAGGTACGACTACTTGTACTCGTAGTACAGTTGACATTAAATACATCGGAGTTATGGACCCAGCATACCGTGGGGCCCAGTAGCTCAGTCAATTTGTGTATGGATGTCCTGTAATATTTTTTGGACCCGGGTATGTCCTTAAACTACGTCCAACAATGAGAGGTAGGGCACAGCGATGACCATCACGCTTGAATCTGGCGCAGCCCAACTGGGGAAGTACCTCCTCCTTACAGAAGACCACAGCCATAATAGCACTGCTACCTTTCAGGTATGTAGTGTTGTGTTCCTTATGGTGAGTAAGGTTCCCAGAGCTCCAACCCCCCTTAAAGGCCGGCAACGCGCTTGTGACTCCCCTGGTGTTGCGGGTGCCCATGGGCGACGGTAATTGCTTACCATCAGGCAATCCGTCTGCTCGTTTGCCGCCTATTTCATAAAAAAAAAAAATTGATTTATCTCTGTGGTATGTATCAAAGGCTTTACAACTTGCCTCTATTTGAAAAACGCAATTTTATAAAAAAAATCGTTTTTCTCCACTACCTACTTATTATCGATTCCGTGCCACTTACAAGTACTCTCGGCCATTTTTACTTTCGCCATGCTAACAGGGAGGTTATTTCAATAGATTTTTAGCATTGGCGAGTCGAGGGTTCATACTTCAGACACGACATCTTTGTTCTGTTACTGGTCGTTCATGCCTGATCATGCCATCTCATGGGCGGATCCATCGTCGTCGTGGGTACAACGAGGGTTGCCAACGGGACGTCCCGTTTCTGGGGCCCTAGAGCATGCGTCCCGCAAGGGGTCCACGCGGGACGCCGATTGTCCCATTTTCAGACTAGACTAGATTATGAGCTCCAAAACGAGCGTTGATTTGCATGTTACAATATTTTTTTGATGTGAGAACTTGTTAGATGTGATTAAATAAAAGTCGGTTAACTATAAGTACCTACTTTGTTATAATAGATTAATATGCAACGACTTTTTAATATTGTTCTTACATTTCTCTCTATGGGTGCATACAATGAGAGTGAGGCCGCGTGTAGGTACTGGCCCCGCACTGTGATCGTAAATGTACCGCGAATCTCTGAGGAAAAGCTAGTAATGTATAAACTTCAAAAACTACGAAAACTCAGCTCGCCAGGGCTCTTGGAGCTATTGTGAACATTTCCAGAAGGTTAGTTTGTCTAGGAAACTGGAGAGCCCGCAGTGAAAGGCTACCGGCGCGACGAGTTGTGCATTCCCAAACGAAGCGGATACCAACAGTCAGTGTGGCCAGCGTAAGTCAATTTAGCCACATTACATGCACTTATGAACGTCAAAAAAAAATCTACCACCGGTTCTAACCCTACACCTCTAAACCGAGAATAAACCGGCAAGACTACGGCGGCCGCCAAGAAAATAGTGATACATCAAATCTTAAAGTAAATTTAAGCGTCATTCATTAAGTCAAATTATTCTATCAGCTTCAGACGTCCAATGATGGACATAGCTTCTCTGGACCGTCATGGGGATCCCCAGCACACTACAGCCGCGGACTCCCAGCTACCTATACGAAGTTGTTGTGGATAATCGCCACCACGCTTTCCTATACGTGGTGTGATGATTACACTCACTGAGTGACACTCTGTTGTAATAATAACAATATATATTCTGGCGACTTTAGGTACTCACTAACCCTAATTGATGTACTTAGATGATACGGGTAGACTTGAGAACCTCCACCGTCTTTTGTTTTCTTCTGTTAAAACTAGTTATGCCGTAAGTTTTTATGTGGATTTCCAGTTGAACCTCAAAATGGCGAAGTCGTCTTGAGAATATAATTTTTTGTTCTTTATTAATTGACGTAGATTAATGTGTAACATTGAAAGCTTATCTTATTGCAGTGATCTAACGCAGAATTGTGCATGTAATGAAAAAAATATTTCATAACGCGTTTCTCCATTATTTTGGTCATCACCAGAAAGTCCCGGGGCCACGGCCGCCTCTTGGCTTTCTGTAAAGTCCAGCTACCACTTTACAAAACGCAAGGCCTACTACGTAACAACGTCATACTCCAAGAGCAAAGTTGATATGTTACTTTACTTATGTGTTACTTTAATGAACTATAAGGTACTGTAGAGATTTTACGTTATAACTGGAGCTTATACTGGACTCTGTATACTCGACTCAGGGAGCGAATAACAGCAGAGATCGGTTTCATAATTTAGCACGACAGTATTGAAAAGTGATTGCGCGGGTTCTAGACGTCCCAGTAAAGAAACGACACAATTTCTCTTAGTTTCTAGTTTCATTCTCTAACAGTTAAAATACAGAGTTTAACACAAAATAGTTGTTATCCGTTTAAGGACGTATTCGGTGCAGGTGAAAAAGTTAGCTTAAGCACCTGGCCTATGTAGTAGTAACGTGTGTACACGCTTGTCGGCGTTCTATATTCAAATTTTGACGTAAGCTCGACATTCATTCTCTGCACAACTACATAGACATGATCCTTCAGTTAAGTTTTTCACCTATAAACTCTTGGATACATATTTTGGTGACATTAAATGTATACATAATTTCAGACGCGACAGCACGTATATTAGAAAGGAGCTGTAATGAGCTTTTACTGTTTCTTGCTATCTTACGCCACTGATATCTGTAAGATTGGCAAATAAATCACTGTTTAGGAGATAACTTAACAGTTACTTAACTTATTAGAGAGGCTGTAGCGGTAGTTAAACTCTCGAGCATGGGAAAGCTAGCGGGAGGCTTTCTCGATATAGTTTCAAATACATTAACATTATCATCATCAGCTGATAAATGTCCACTGCTGGTCAAAGGATTGGCCTAGTGGGTAGTACGGTAGTGATGGTTCTGGGTTCAAATCCCAGTAAAGGCATTATTTGTGTGATGAGCACAGATATTTGTTCCTGAGTCATGGGTCCTATTTTTATATTATATGTAAGTATTTGTATATTATATATATCGTTGGCTGAGTACCAAGCACCCAACACAAGCCTTTTTGAGCTTAACGTGCGACTCAGTCATTTGTGTAAGAATTTCCGGTATTTTTATTTTTATTTTTTTATCATCATTTATATAAATCTGTAAAACGTCCACAGCTGGAAACCCTCCCCAAATATGACTTGTATCATCTTGGGCAGTAGTTGCCTTAGTCGCCACGCTTTACGGCGGGTTGGCAACCGCATTAGCTGCAGATTGGGTTTCGACGGAAGTTGCGGCCTATCCATCGGTGTTTTCCCTTTGTCGCCTCTTACGACACCCGCGGGAGACGGGGTGGTGCTATTCTAGTCAGTTGGCACCGCACGGGAACTTTTAGCATACAACAGGAGGCTTCATTCCAGCAGTGGCCGCCACTCGAAAAAAAAAAAAAAAAATATATAATAACAACACAAGTTTAGTTTCTTGTGTATATTTTATGAATATCATATGAGGATACAGATATAGTGAGAAATAATTTTCCTTCGGGAAAACTCGGATCTTTATCGGAATACGATGACACCCGAACCGTCAATGAATCAATCGTATTAAATAAGTGACATTTTCATATCTATTAATATGGAACTTTATTATTTGGTAACAAATATGACATGTATGTGACATTATTCATTAAACAATAAAGTTCCATATTAATAGATATGAAGATGTCACTTATTTAATAAAGTCACTGATTGATAGTTCGGCTGCCGATGCCGTTGTATGTCGATTGAGATACGAGTTTAAAAATGTGACGGTCCGCGGAAAAAGGTACCTTATGGCGGCTGGCGCTTACGCTATTGTTAACGACACTTCAATACTAATGTGATGCTTCGCAACGTAAGCGCCAAGCGCCATAAGGTACCTTTTGCCGTGGAACGTCACAAATAGTTTTGCACAACATCTGTAGACTGTACACGAAGACTTTAATGTTATAGGTGAAAAACTCAAGTGAAGGACTGTGTCTATGTAGTTGTGCAGATAATTAAAATGGTACTCAGGGACGTCAAACATTATAATATAGAACGCCGACATGCATGTACACATACGTTACTACTACATAGGCCAGGGGCTTTAGCTAAGTTATTCTATATTTTTTTTTTTTGGACCCGGGTATGTCCTTAAACTACGTCCAACAATGAGAGGTAGGGCACAGCGATGACCATCATGCTTGAATCTGGGGCAACTGGGGAAGTACCTCCTCCTTACAGAAAACCACAGCCATAATAGCACTGCTACCTTTCAGGTATGTAGTGTTGTGTTCCTGATGGTGAGTAAGGTTCCCAGAGCTCCAACCCCCCTTAAAGGCCGGCTACGCGCTTGTGACTCCCCTGGTGTTACGGGTGCCCATGGGCGACGGTAATTGCTTACCATCAGGCAATCCGTCTGCTCGTTTGCCGCCTATGTCATAAAAAAAAAATTAAAATGGTACTTAAGTACGTCAAAATTATAATATAGAACGCCGACATGCATGTACACATACGTTACTACTACATAGGCCAGGGGCTTTGTCTAAGTTTTTCTGTACACTTTGTTCAGCCAAATCTTGAAAAGTGATATCCACAGGGCATGTCATCGTATATCGCAATACCCAACCACAGCCGTCTCAAGTCTCAACTGAACGCGTCATTTAAATAAAGGCAGTTCACACGCCGCGCGGCGTCGCGTGTCGGGGCGAACGCCCTCAGTGTGACCCTAGCCTAATATGGCGAACGCTAGTTTATACAAATGCGATTGTTATTCATATTTATAACAGTTTCCGTGAAGTCTCCAACCTGCCCGGGCAGCGTGGGATCTGAAGCCCGTTTGAAGTCCATCAATTTATTGATGTTTTAAATTATATCTGGAAGTAAATCCCAACTATTTTGTACGTGTTAAAAAAACAATACGAGCGATTTTGCAAAAAAATATATCGATGAAACGGTATTCATACAATTTTGTTATACGTATGACTAAACGTAGTGTTGGTATTACTTGAATGAGACATAGTTTATTTAAATAATTACAATATTACTAGTACTTAACTATTTACTACATTAAGGGAGTTTTCAAAAAATAGTGCACCTAGTTAGTGAATGTTGTTAAGAAAAGTTAAATCACTGTCAGTTTCGTGACGACAATTAAGCATTCAATTTCGATAAAAACTTGGTTTACAACCTAATTAAAGGTAAAAAGTCGATATTCATAAAGACTTCATGCTTAATTGTCGTCACAAAAATGACAGTGATTTAACTTTTATTACTAACTTTCGCATTTTGAAAGCTCCCTTAAATGTAAAAAAGCCACGCCCCTACTTGAATCAGTTTTAATTGTTTTTGACATTAGTTGTCAAATCTTTTGCCATAAGACATAATATGGTTTATGATCACATTTTCTAGTTTCACAATTTAACAAGAAATATATTTCTAATCGTGCTTTCGATATTACTACAAAATGTATGTAGATTTTTGCCCGTATGCCATATTTGTATGGTAGCCATGAACAAGCCTGTTCTAATAAAAGGCAGCTGAGGTAGAGGACTATTGAACTGAGAGTGGAGGCAATAAAATAGTTCGCAGGCATTTTATCGAGCGCGAACCACAATAGGTATGGATGAGACAGTATCATAACTTTATTTAACTACAAAGTTAAAACATAAATGTTGACACAAAAATATAAGATAAGATCGTAATAAAGATACTAACTAAAAACTAAAAGGCCAATGTGGGTAAGACCGGCATACTTTATTTTGAAGGGAAGTCCGTCATACGACATTAAATACCGATGTGATAATTTAGGAAATTGGTTGGTAGACGGTCTTACCCACATCGACCTAACTGTAAATAAAAGATTGACCTAGGTCCTGGTCATAAGGTAGGATGCCCAAAAGGCTGGGCGCGTTTCCGCGCTGGATAGCAATGCTAATCCGTTGGGCGAAATAGTGGCCAGCCCTCTGCCACATTACACGCAGAAAAGATGGCCGATGGGGTCGAAAAGTGATCCGGTGGACATCACTAACAAGCGCAGCGTTGGACGTCCACCCACAAGATGGACAGACGACCTCATTATAAGGTCGCCGGAAGACGCTGGATGTAAGTTCCAACCGGTATATATGGAAGTTCTAGCGGGAGGTCTATGTACAGCAGTGGACGTCTTATGGTTGAGATGATGATGGCAGGCGGGTTGGCTATCGTAGTTCTACAGAACTAAGGGACCCCGGGTCCCGGTTAAAGTTAATATGCTGTTTATAAATTAGCTTTGGACGTCCGCGACGGCGTTCACCACAAAATTCTATTAAATCTCAACCACAACGTCGTCCCGGTAAATTAAAATGCATATATAAAATACTACACGACAGGCTTGGCGTAGTGGGTGGGTCACTACTGCCTATAAAGCTGATGGTTCTGGGTTCAAATCCTAGTAAGGCTATTTATTTGTATGATGAGTTATTTGCTTTGAGCCTGTCCATTTCTTTACGCCATCTTAATCCGAGCAACGGACATTTTAACTAAATACGAACAATAGTTATTTGTGCAACAAGAGAGGAAAGTTGTTTTTTCTTGCGAGTGTTTATTTTGAGTCCCGAGTAAGCGAAAGATTCTATAATTGAATCACGAGCGTAGCGAGTGATTCTAGTGTTAGAATCTTGAGCGTAGCGAGGCACTCAAAAACACGAGATGTAAAATAACTTTACTCTAGTGTGACACATACAACTTTTCACCTCAGTAGTGAGAACATATTAAAGGTTAAATCAGTTGCCAAAAATTTCAGTTTTAGTACAAGCTTTTATTGCCGACTGTACTTTTTTTTACAATCGTTATCTACTCTTCGAAAGGATTCTAATGAGTCTAAAACACCACGGGTTTATCTTGTGTATTTTAGGAGTTGCTTTTGCTACCTTCTGACTCCAGCATCAGATCAGATCAGTGGTACCATAATATTGCATTGTAACCGAACTTACATAATTGTGCTAAATTTCAGCTCAATCGGTTAAAGATGTCTGCTTCAAAATTGGGTTGCAAGATTCCATCCGGATAAATATACAAATACATACATCAAGTTAAATAAAATCTTAGTAAAAAAATTAACATCAAGTTAACCACATTCATTTAAGTGTTTTATCTGCAACTGCACTGGCTTCATTACTTAATATTTTGTTTAAATATTTTTCATTTTAAAATATATGTACATTTCAAAATTATAATATTTGATTAATTTGTGAGGGTCCGAACGTGGTAGTGGTGTTAAGGGAGTCCATTATGTCCTATTATAATAAAAAGATACATATAAATACTTAAATACATAGAAAACACCCATGACTTAGGAACAAATATCTGTGCTCATCGCACAAATAAATGGCCTGACTGGGATTCGAACCCGGGACCACCGGCTTCTTAGGCAGGGTCATTACCTACTAGGCCAGACCGGTCGTCAATTAAAAAGCTACTTTGTCTCACTCCCTGGAGTGACGAAAGTAGCTACTTTCCTCACTCTCTGAAAGTGAGGAAAGTCGTACTTTCCTCACTCCCTGGAGTGAGGAAAGTAGACGTGTTCGAGCTGCTGAGGTGAAAATTAACTTATTTTTATAAATTGAAAATAGAGGACATATGAGGCAGGATTGTGTCTCAAACGCCAGAGGTCCTTGTCTTTTTCTTAAGTACCTATATGTCATCTATTTTTAATGTATAATGTATATAGTAGTGTTAGTACTTAAAATAAATAAATATTTCCGGACAATCTGACACAAATCGACCTAGTCCTACGGTAAGCTCAATAAGGTTTGTGTTGTAGGTACTAGACGACGATGTATATAATAGATAGATACATATAAATACTTAAATACATAGAAAACACCCATGACTCAGGAACTAATATCTGTGCTCATCACAAATCGAACCCAGGACCATCGGCTTCATAGGCAGGGTCACTACCCACTAGGCCAGAGCGCTCATCTTAAAGCGAATCAAAATATTTAATAAAAAGTAATTTGATTTGTTCATATAACTTATTTTGGAAACTTTAGGAAAGAGCGAGAAAAATGTATATGAGAGTGATGCTGTCGTTTATTACGTACAGCTGATATATCGCGCATTGTGTCACTGTGAGATAACGTTATGAATGCTATCTAAACGTGATATAATGGTGTTATAATGGTTTTCACACGTCGCCGAAACTCCCAGGCTTTCACGGATCAGAACTACGTGCAACACGGCTTTATAGATCATAGATTAAATTAATGGACTCATTTTTAAAGGAAGTAGCCTATTTTTAACTGACTGTCGAATGAAGAGGTAATTCGAATTCAATCAATCTTTGTTATGGCTCCATCAATAGTCTTGATGATTCCCCAAGTCGAGGTTCAGAGAGACCCGTATTTTTTAGTTTTTCAGAGCCCTGAGTGTCAGTTTTTAACGTAATATTACTTTACCATCACGTTAGTGTTTCCTATATAAATAACATTCACTTACGCGTTCGAGAAGTTTTTTTACGTCAAAAGAAACTTACGCTAGAGACTCTGATCCTGCGGGGCTACCGATATTCGTAAATTTCGGAGCATTCTCTCTCTTACTCTCATGACACCTTAATTAGAGTAAAAGAGAAAGACACTCGATATATACGAACTTCGACGTTCGCGGCACCAGGCCTGTTTACTGTTTAGCCATACAAATACATACGTCGTTACGTTACCAACTTGTGATATAGAGGTACCAACAGTGACTAAAATTCAGCCACTAAATAATGGAGTGTGTAATAATTCTGTATTCTCCGGCCCGGGGCGCAAAGAAATAGCTGATAAAAACTCATTTGCGTGTAGGTACCTCACGCCTTCAAGAGGAAATGGGACAATATACTTTTAATATACGAGTACTGAACGGAGGCGAAATAATGGTTGTTCTGAAATAGCTTTGATGCGGAGTACTTTATACATTGATGTTATATCGTGAAGCGTTGAATATATACAATGTGAATACATTACATAACTAAGTACATACATTTCAGTCCTATGCAGTCCACCGCTGGACATAGGCCTCCTACAAATATGACTTGTATCATCTTGGGGGGTTGTTACCTACGCTAAACACACCAGTGATCGACGGTTTAAGTTGGACACTTGATCCTTAAGTCAAAGATCGTATAATTGACAGTTGGTTGAAGTAACATTTATGGATGGACCTTATTTCTTTATAACAAGTGCGAACGTCCATAATGGGTCTTTGTCCATTATTGGTGCTGTTACTAGCAGGATTTCAAATATAGTTAATTAAGTTCTAAACGCCACACAAATGATTAATGAGTGCCACGATTATTGTGGAGCTTTTTTTGACAACTTGCGCTATACTTGAAACTACTTGTACCTATATTTTAAATTTCCATATGTATATACAGCATATGTGTCCTACAATGAACCTTTATATTTGTTTTACCTCTCTAGCTCGGAAAGTCCGTTTAAAAAAAAATAGACAGCAAATAGCATTTTACTCACAAGGGAGCAAAATATTTTTTTTTGCCATTAGCCATCCATTTTAATTGATGATATTGAATGCTAAATGATTGATGCTACCAATTCGTAGTAGTTTTTTATGTTTTAGAGTTAAGTAGGTAGTATTTTCCTCCCGGTGAAAGTGAGGTGAAAATTTTTGTGTTTCACTCGGCAGCAAAGTTTGTCCCCCCCCCTCGTGCATCCCAATTTTCAGGACTCCACTCTTTGAACCACTATGTACGTGGTTCAATTTTGGATACTTTCGTAAAAGGTAAACACTAAATTTGCTCCCTTGTATAACAAAATACTATATATAACTTCGATATTAAATCGAAAGAAAAATAGAAAAAAAAAAACTAAACAAAAAATATTTATAACTTGTATTTTCTTGACTTTTATTAACTGAGTGGTTTTGGTCGTATAAAGGTCTCAGATCACTTGTAACTTTGTTGCTCCGGACAGTAATGTAAATAAACACCCTCAATATATCCTGTATTTTATTCATGTTATTTACACAAGCGATGCCCGTATTGCTATAATTTCCGTAGTTGATGACTTAATTATACACAGCCTTATGGCGGTTAATACTTAGTAACTTAATCTGTCTACATTGTAACTTTAGGATCTTTTATCGTCTTTTCATTACACGTTGGGCGACTCTGAGCCGCTTGGTCAGTCTCATTGTGTATTTCTAGGTTTTTACTTGTTTTTAAATAAGTCCTTTTAATTATAAATCTAATCAATACCCTTGAAGCATTGTACTACAGCTAACGGCATTTTCTCGTTGTAATGCTGGTAACTTGTGCGAGGTAGATGCCAGCTCTTCGACCACCAGTTACGTCAACCAGACGCTACGCGATTTCTGCAAAAAGTTTATATGCGCGCTGGTACACCATTTTTTTTTATTATGACATAGGCGGCAAACGAGCAGACGGATTGTCTGGTGGTAAGCAATTACCGTCGCCCATGGACACCCGCAACACCAGGGGAGTCACAAGCGCGTTGCCGGCCTTTAAGGGGGGGTTGCAGCTTTGGAACCTTACTCACCAACAGGAACACAACACTACATTTATACCTGAAAGGTAGCAGTGCTATTATGGCTCTGGTCTTCTGTAAGGAGGAGGTACTTCCCCAGTTGGGCTTCTCCAGATTCAAACGTGATGGCCATCGCTGTGCCCTACCTCTCATAAATACTTACTACATATGTGTATACAACATGTAAAAAATAACACTTTTTTGACTCATAGTAATATAATCAATCGATCTTAACATTAACACTCATCGGCGTCGACATCAATGCGTTCCGCAAAACGCAAATTTATTTCTCTACTCCAGGACTCCGGTCTGGGCTAGTGGGTAGTGACTCTGCCTATGAAGCCGATGGTCCTAGGTTTTAATCCCAGTCAGGGCATTTATTTGTGTGATGAGCACATATGTATATTTGTTCCTGGGTCATGGGTGTTTTCAATGTATTAAGCATTTATATGTAGTTATCTATCTATTATATATATCGTCGTCTAGTACCTAACAACACAAGCCATATTGAGCTTACCGTAGGACTAGGTCGATTTGTGTAAAATTGTCCCTGATGTGTGATGATGATTTTTTATTTATTAATATACTAATAACATAGTTGACAGCGGTATCTAACTTAACGCTATCTAAATATCTAAATTTCGGGGAGAGGCGTCGAGGTTACTTTATATACAACTGCTATATGCTATCTCGCCAGGCCCCTAAAAATGTTGATTACTGATATGTTGAACTGCTGTTTAAACACGAATAAAAAAATACTTTATTACTATAACTTAAAAATGTCAACTTCATTACCATATAAAAACGCATCTTTATGTAATTTCAATGTGCCTACCCGACAAGCCCGAGGTTTTAAAAATCTTCTAAACGAATTATTACTTAAACCTCAAAGACAAATTAAATAACAACTTTGCCTATTGTTCTCTTTTGGACCAACGCTTAAAACTGGTTTGGGTATCCAACACAACAAATACTTCTTCGACCACATTTACTCAAAACGCTTCTCACATCTTCACAGAGTAATCTCCGAATACTGCGCTAGAGTTTTAAATGCATTCAAAAGCTCATCCGATATCGGCGTATAGAGGGCAGCGTTCGCGCGACTTTGCGCGTCAGGAGACAATCAATCCGGTTTGTGCAGTGCTGCAATTAAACTAGTGTCGCGGCGTGCGAAAGTGATGCTAAAACAGCGGGGGCACTTGCGAAAAACGCTGGGAAACGCGCGAAACGCTTTACAAATTAACTGTAGGGAATTCGATAGCTAAGAGTATTAAAATGGGCTGAAAACTAAAAGGCGACCGTATGACGAAAAATATAATGACAACTAATAGAATATGTACAAAAACAGGATTCAAAAATAAAGACATAGACAAAACAGTAAAACAGTATAAAACCTATAACCTAAACCTCGACACTAACCAATCAGGATACATCATGTGTATAATTATTATGTGGGTTTTACAGAGAATTTGGTTGGTGTTTTTCTTGTTACACTGTGAAAGTTGTGATTTTTATTAGCCTAATATTTAGCTGTATGAATATTGTGTCATAAACGGCTCTTATAATACCTATAATAATGTCCGATATAAACATTACTAGCACTTGTATAAGCCGTTGACTATTGTTCACTTGAGAGGCGATTTTCCGGTTTGTGCAGCACTGCAATAAAATAGTGTCGCGGCGTGCGAATGTGAGGCGATAAAAGAGAGGGCTTTGCGAAAAACGCTGTGAAACGCGCGAACTATTTAAAACAAGCTATACGTTTGTATGATGAAGTAACTAAAAACGCGTACATGAACTCAAATTGTATTACAAAATATTCCAAGCCCCGGGATGTAATTTAGTTGTTTCACACCATATATATTCTAATTTATAATTCTAATTATCAATATAATGTGCAATCACACAGAGATATAGGTTCGTAAACGATTCAAATAAATACTTATGTGCCTCCTTAGTACTTAAGTTACCGTATAGAATTCATATTTCATAGCTTAAATGGTTGAAACATTTGATGATTATTAACGATTTAGGCTCTCATTCATATAACAACTAAAATGCCAATCTCATGGTCAATATTGGCGTATGGTGGCATTCGCGAAACAAAAATCCGGTTTGTGCAGCGCTGCAATTAAAGTAGAGTCGCGGCGTGCGAAAGTGAGGACAAAACGGCGGGAGTAGTCGCCAAAAAAACGCCACTAAACCGCAGAACGCTAACACAGAAAAACGCGTAGAAAATGATTAGTACACATCATATTGTTAACAGTATTTCTGTCTAAATTCATTATTTACATTAACGTAGTAATGGTATCTTTTTAATTAAATGACTTAATTATTTTTATTATGCAGAAACGTCAGCTAGCGATATTTAAGTCGAAAGAAAAGTAGAATAATTTTACTCGCGGCGGGACTCGAACCCACAACCACTGGATCACTAGCCCAGTGCATTTGTGACACATTGTTCCACACGAGTACCCTCAAACTTGTCAAATTTTTCTATCTATCCCTCGTCGTATACGTCATCATGGGTGGCGTGTGAACACATCTACCGCCAGCGTATTGAACTCTTAACGGCATCGAAGTCTCAATTTTCATTGACTTAAAAGTCTTAGTTAGAATTTTAATAAATACTTTTCAATATGTATAACAACTATAGCATCCATAGAACTAAATTAGGCCCCCCGGTGAGTGTCGTATTGTAATTCATTACCGCTTGTTGAGAATTAAATTTTCTTCTCACATGTATAATAATGAATTACAATGGTGTATTATTAAAAACATAAAAATCAGCTTATTACTACAAACGCATACATAAAATAAGTTGTTCGAAGTTGACCCCAAGTTACCAATAAAAAAAATCTCATAAAAGTAATGCTACACAAACATTAATGTAATATTGACGGTACTGTAGATATATTATAGATACAAATTTCCAAGAAGACTGTGGCGCTACCGCTAAATACGATATTCATAAATTTCGGATGATTGTCTCTGTCACTCTTATGATGCCTTAATTGGAGTTAAAGAGATAGATGCTCGAAATACATGAACTTCGATGTTCGCTGTACCGGGCCTGGGTACAGATGTAGTGAATAATCCTTTCTTATCGGCAAAATTTGTAACAACGATAACACCCGAATAGTCTATGAATTATTATATTATTAAATTACGTGTAGGTATCAAATAAATCGCATACTTTATTTATCATCGTCAAATGTCAATCTGCCCGTTTGACGTATATTATACTGAGATGTTAAAACCACCACGATTCTATCATATAAAGAATTCGTTAGGTAAACAAAAATATAACTAGTTACCGAGGACGTTTTATTTCAATAAAACGCACTGATTGGGACACGGTTGGGATGATCTAATGATTCTATAAGGATTGGAACCCCAAAAGTCTAACTATAAGTCAAAACTACAGTAGGATTTTGCAGACCTTTTTTAATAACAATAAATTTTTGTAATTAATTAAAAATACTATGACATAACAAAAAAGACACCTCAACACAACAAAACAAACCAGCAGAGAATTTTTTATAAATAAATATGATTTTCTGATTGGATGAACGTACTTACTTGTTTGTATATCAAATGGAAATTATACACTAATCGGCGTATAACGTTGTAGTCAAAATCGTCAAGACCTAGACAAAATAATTTATTTGGTCTACCCAACTTTGCCGACTTCGGACTATTGGAGGTAGATTGATTCGCAGGCTTGCCGATCTAAACGTTTCCCTTTTCTTAGTGCTTTCGGCATGTCGGTTATACATTGTTAATGTGGATCGAATATAATCAATGTTTATTATTTACAAAATTGACAGACAAGAGTGACATGTAAAAAGTCTATCAAAATATAGGTGGCCTGCATTAATACACGAGTCCATGAAGTTTATCACAAAATCTAACATAAATATCAACAAAATATTTCTGTGGTATTAACTACTCTATATAGATACTTCCTCTTGCAATGCGACTATTTCCTACGTTGTCTCGATGGGTACTGAGTGCGAGTGGAGTAGTAAGACAAAAACGAACATTTCCGAGAAAATACGAAAGGAAATGATTATTCACTACATCTGTATATAGCTAACTCTGTATACCCAAGTTACTATGCATAACTTATCACTAGCTATCCATGTTTGTAACACTTTAACGCATAATGTACATACAACACTCTATCGGTTGTTACTAGTTGCTGCTACTAGTTGGTACCAGTTACCGAACCAAACTTGTTCAACATGTTACAAGTTGCCAAAACTTTTGCATTGGCGTGTAACAACCGAGGAATCTTGGTTTACACACTGTTTCAACTTTGTGGTTATATGCATTAGTTAATGGACTTAATGGTATTGAATTATTATTTACGTACTGTCTTTTTGCAGTTTACGGAATGTCCGCAAGATGTCGCTGCAATAAGGAAGGGATTTTTAGTTTGCGTAAGTATTTTTTTTTTGAAACTTTATTTAAACCTACTATCAATCATCGTAAAATGTAGGTATAAGCATCATTTCACATAGTATTTTGTCTAAGCTCAGGCCCGGAATCGCGAACATCGAATTTCGTATATTTCGAGATTTTTTCTCTTTTACTTCAATGAAGGCGTCATGAGAGCGACAGAGACAATCGTTCGAACTTCACGAATATCGTTTTTCGCGCCGCTTTTGGTGTTTTGCGAAAATACTTATCTCATAAACACATACAAAGCTAAATACACGCATATTTCGTGCTCTGTGTATTACCAAAAATAATAATATATGTAATGTTTAAAAAAAAGTAAGTTCATTTAAAGTCTACTTTATAATACCATAAATCCAACTTTGAACACTTACAAACAAGTGAGTAGTTAACAGAAATGTTAAGAAACAGGAGTTAACACCTACCAACCAGTCCTGTGTGTGCTTAGGACCGGGAGTGGTCCGAGGTAAACATTGGCCGCAACAGTCGGTTAGGCGAGAAGTTGAAAAAATGTTACAATTGTAAAATTAAGCCATATAACAAACTAGCATTTGCCCGCAGCTTCGCACACGCAGAAGAACCCATTTTTGACCCCTTAGGGGATGAATTAAAAAAAAAACACTGAAATTACTTTTCTTGTACACAAACTTTCAAGTCTCTCGCTTTAAATTGCCCATACAAAGTTCAACCCTCTTTTTACCCCCTTAATGATGGAATTTCATAAAATCCCGTCTTAGTGGGTCCTTAGAGTAAATGAGCTACTGACGTTTATATAATATATATGTATATATAGATAATGCATTAGTCAAAAGTGTAAAAAATAAGCTTAAATAAGTAATTAAGCTTTTATTTCCCTTAGTGATAGTGTAAAACTATGACTATAATAACTGATCTTATTTGCTTTTGTTTTTAAGTAGTAACACTACTATCCTCGTCACATTTTTTTAAGTATATGTCATCTATTTTTATTATACAGAAACGTCTGCTAGCGAATATTTTCGATATTTAAATCGAAAGAAAAATAGAAAACATTGACTCGCGGCGGGACTCAAACCCACAACCACTGGATCACTAGCCCAGTGCACTACCAATTGTGCTACAATAGTGATCCAGTGGTTGTGGGTTCGAGTCCAGCTGCGAGTCAAATTTTTCTATATACATTCTTTCGATTTAAATATCAAATATATGTAATCTATTTAAAAAAATACTCATTCCATTCCGAACACTCGTAAGTCATAACAGCTAAAAATTCGCTTCAAAAACAACGAATCGACTTCCAACTACAAACGCTTGAACTCAATTTTTGCGAAACAACCCGCTGCTATTCGCGCAGTTTCCGCCAACCAGCCGCTCTGTTGTTGTCTGCGTCGCGCTGCGCCCGCGCCAGTCAGCGCGCGCACGCCGCCGGCGGCACACTCTTGCGCACCCATGTCGCCATGGTGTACCCCGACTCGCGCTGGGGAGCGGACGCACTGGCCCCCCTCTACGATGACGTCTACAGAGGTGACTCTTTGTCTTTTATGTGTGCAGTCCGTACAGCCTTGAGGCTAAGCTTACCTATTTAATGTTGTAATTGTGTTTAGTAAAGTTTTTCAGGTTTAAAACGGAACGCCTAAATACATCCCATTTTACTTATTTATTCAGTTTTAGAACGAACCAAAATGTCTTTATATTTTGTTTGACGATCCTTATTGGGAGATACATACGAGTATATCCATTACTTTACAAAATTATATCACTATTTTGTTTTTGAATTGATGATGTCACGATCATGATTGTAAATAATACAAACTTATAATTTTTTGCGAAATACAATAAACTAAACTAAACTTTTACCGAATAATTAATCTTATTCTTTGTTTCAATAGTCTATACAAACCATAAATGCTTTTTTCAACAAAAACAACTATTTATTTATCAAATATTCCGTTGAATAACTTCATGATTTCAATAATCTTTTTCTAATACAGAAATCATATGACAGATAATACAACTTTTAGTAAAAAGTTGATTTTTAATGAGCTTAAACCATGATTCAACAAAACATTCGCGAACGAACGCACTGGTTGACTCACTCGCAGTTACATGCAACTGGTTCGTGCTTGGTTCTTATTAGGTTTGTTTTGCTAACGTTACTTATAGCTATACTGGGAGCTTTTGTATCAGCTGTTGTCTCAACGAGCTTTACAAAAAACTATGGTTTTTAGTTGTTATAACAAGCTTTGCAAAAAGCTAATGCAGTTACGTACGTGTGTGAAGTGTTGTATTTGTTTTCCTTATGAAGCTTTATAGATACTTGGAGCTGTCTGCCTCAAAGCTTACTAAAGAGGTCAACGATATATATTCGCCTTTTTAATTTGTGAGTTAAGGTACTTTTGTAAATGTGCGTATTTAGTGTGTGCAAAAAAGTTTATGTAGGTACATACGTTATGTTTTTTTGTTTTAAAACGTATTTGCTTAGAAAAACTTTGCAATAGGTATATATCTGATTGGTGTACTTAGTCAGTTGTGATATTTTTTATCAGTTGTTTTACACAGTATTAGTTTGATAGGTGCTACTTTTTTGTATCTAGAATGTCTTGGTTGTAGACTAAAATGGAGGTAGGTACTTCTTAAATAAAACGTGTACTTTTTTTATTAGTTAATCCTTTGATATTATTTGAATTATTATTCTTAAACGTACCTGAGAAGACTCAAACATTTGTTATTGTCGACGAGGTTTTTATACTTTTCATATTGTCTCTAGTTTTGTAGTCTATATATTTTTGTGATTCTATTGTTTTACAGTTGTCAATATATTTTTCAACCACGGTCGCCTTTTAGTTCTTTCAGCCCATTGTTTAAGCTATCGAATTCTCTACATTTTTGGTCCTTCTCACCGCGATGCTGACGCGATCTAAAACTAAATGGTTGACCACACCAGCAAAGGATGCTGAAAGGGCAAACTCAGACAGCGCCGCGGGAGGGCTCGGTCGGGCCCCTAAGTTGGGCACAGTTGCGACTAAAGCCACAAGTGCTCCTGCAGCCGCTGTCCCTGAGAGTTCCGGGACGCCTCTTCAGCCCCCTACAACTAGTTCCGAACAGCCCATTACTGTTTCCCCTAGTTCCAGGTCACGCGGGTCGTCTTCGCGGTCGTCTGCCACTGTAAAGGCACTGAGACTGACCGCGGAGGCACAGTTGGCTCGTCGCAGCCTGGAACGGGAGAAGCAGCTGTTCGAGCGCGAGCAGGAGCTCGTGCGGCAACAAATTCAGTGCGAGCAGGAGCTTGCGCGACAACGTATTGAGCGCGAACAGGAAGTCGCGCGTCTGCAACTTAATTTTCAGCGTAAACTTTTGGAGCAGACAAAACAAGTGGAAGTGCTCGAAATTGAGGCAAGTTTAGCGGCGCAAGGAGCTGACAGACAATCCACTACCCAGACAGTAAGTCACTCTTATTTGCGTACCGCATCGTGGGTTCACGACGTGAACCACAGTGTGCATCACCCTATTAACTATAACGTTAATAGTATTGTACCACAAATCCCGCCTACGCAGGCAGCGGTTACTACCCCTGTACAAAACATAAATTTAGGTTTAGAGCCTACTTATGTTCAGGTAAATAAGATGAACAAGCCACTAAACCTAGATTTATCACAGGAACAAAATATTATAGATGATGAGTTTCATGCGAATGATGTGATTGCATCGCATCGCAATCATAACCATTACAATCACAATCATGATTATCGTGAATGTCAACGTGATGTTTGCAAAAAACCAGTTAGGTTTGAAATGCCCGTCAATGACTACTCAAACCCTTTGCAAACCTCTGCGAATAAGGCACTGTCATTTTCGCAATCGCTTGATGAAAATAAATGTCAAGCGCTGTCAAAACAACCCGAACCTATATTTTATTCACAGAGATGTTCTCATAAACTGCAACTCACTCCTTTTTCGGGTAAGACTACAGAGTGGTTGATGTTTAAGCGTGTCTATCGTGATACTCAACACTTATTTACACCCACAGAGAATCTTGTACGTTTGAGCGGCGCGCTGCGCGGCCAAGCCCTAGAGAGTGTGTCGTCGTTGCTGTATACGGCGGAGCACCCTGAACAAGTTCTAGAAGTGCTGGAGCAAACTTTCGCTCTTCCTGAAATGATCGTGCTTCACGAGATTGGTCTCGTACGGGATCTGCCAAAGATAAGCTTTGATCAAAAGAAATTGGTAACTTTGCTTGTAGATTGCGCAATTGTATAGCAGTAATTAGAAATTTAGATCAAATAGAACATATTTATTCCGTAGAATTATTTCACTCTGTGTTAAGTAAACTGACACCTATATTGTACAGTCAGTGGAAAGATTTTGCGTATAAAAGTGATAGACAAGTGCCCAAAATACAATTACTTTCTGAATTTCTGGATATTGAAGCAATAAAACACAACCGTTTTGGTTTAGTACATGACTATGCTAAGCAACCTGGCAATGTTGTGCCCAATTCAGGTAGGCGAGCTGGCACGTTTATGCCCAATTCAGGTAGGCGAGCTGGCACATTTATGCCCTTTTTAGGTAGCCAAACTGGTGCTAATTCAGGTTCTTGGCCAAATAAAGGTCATGGTACAGTCAACAATAATAATTTCACACACAAACCTATACAAAGTGAAAACATACATGTGGCATCTATACGTCACACAAATACTGATTTATGTCGTTATTGTAATAAAAAACACAAACTAACGGATTGCGAAGATTTTAAGTCACTGACATTAGATGATAAGTGGCTTTGGTTGCGTGAAGCTAAAATATGCTATAAGTGTTTAAAAACTAAATCACATCGTTGGAAGTCGTGTATGGTTGGTCGATGCGGCGTTGACGGGTGCGTGCGTTTCCATCACCCGCTACTGCATTCAGCGTCATTACCCCAGGTTTCTAAAACTGCTGACGAGTTTCCATCGTCCTCCTACAATACACCTGAACATGAAAATAATATTGCTACAATTTCTAACGTTACCGAATCACACTCAAACGACCAAACAACCACCACGCAATCTCAGAATTCTCAAGTGTTTTTAAAAGTTATTCCTGTTGAAGTTAGTGGACCTCAAGGAAAATATGACACATATGCATTGCTTGACGACGGTGCCATGTCAACTTTGATCGACTGGGAGGTGGCACGTCACATTGGAGCGACCGGCCCCATGCATTCTATCAAGGTTGACGGAGCCTGTGGTATGTCAACACACAAACCTGTGCAATACGTAAGCTTTTCAATTAAAGGTAAACAATGTTCTAAAACATTCTTAGTGAATAACGCCAAGGCCGTAGATTCACTGTCATTATTTACACAAACTGTCAACCAAAGTGATATTGCGAAATATTCTCATCTGACTGATCTTGTGGATGTTCTTACATTATCTGACGCCACACCTAGAGTCTTGCTCGGTGCGGAACACTGGTATCTAACAATTTGCCGTGAACTTAGGGAAGGTACTAAAACTGAACCAGTTGCCACACGCACTGCTTTAGGTTGGGTATTACATGGAAAAGCCAATGTCTTAACAAAACCCGTCTATTTTATTAACCACGTCTCAACTAAAGATGATGGTGATTCATCCATGGATAAACTCGTCAAGGATTATTTTCGTCTTGATGCTATAGGTATTTCTAAGCCAGAAAATTTGTGTTCCAAGGAGGATAAACACGCTTTAGAGATATTAGATACTACGACTAATCGTTTACCGTCAGGCAGGTTCGAAGTAGGCCTACTTTGGCGTAAGGACACGCCAAACATACCTGACAGTTATCCTCATGCGCTTTCGAGGTTCCATGGTTTGGAAAGACGCATGACTAGGGATTTAGAATTTAAAAAAGATTATTATGCTTTCATTAATAACATGATGTCAAAAGGTTATGCGGAAGAGTGCTCAAAGGAGACATACCATGATATAATGATGAACACAAATGATACACACAAATCCTTACGCTGGTATTTACCTCATTTTCCCGTTATACATCCTCAAAACAAAAATTACGAGTGGTGCATGATGCAGCTGCAAGATCTTCGGGAGTAAGCTTAAACTCTCTATTACTTCCGGGGCCTGATCTTTGCAGTCTTTGCTGCATATACTATTAAGGTTTCGTGAAGGTTTCGTAGCTATGACAGCTGACATAAAGGAAATGTTTCCACAAATCAAAATTAGACAGGAGGATCGTGACGCCTTACGCTATATTTGGAGGGAAGACCCTCAAAGTGAGTTAAAAGAATTTAGGATGACTTCTGTCATATTTGGTGCTGTGTGCAGTCCGTGCACTGCGTTATATATAAAAAATCGTAACGCCCACGAACATCAGAATGTTTATCCCGCCGCTGCCAAGGCCATCGTTCATGACCACTACATGGATGATTATTTAGGTAGTCTTGACAACGTCCACGAAGCCGCGCAACTTGCAGCGGACATAGTATCAGTGCACAAAGCAGCAGGCATGGAGATGCGCGGTTGGGTTTCTAACGTCCCAGCTGCACTCGCTTCCGTGCCAGAGAAGTTAAGAGCTCCTCCACCTGAGACTGTTCACGTGGGCCCAGAGGCCTTTGTGAGAACTTTAGGACTGATTTGGTATCCTGGAAGTGACACCTTTGGATTCCGCACTAGTTCTCCAATTCCTGTAAGTGACCAACTAACAAAGCGCAAGGTTTTGTCCTACTTAATGAGCGTTTATGACCCTCTCGGTCTTTTAACTCCGCTTGTCATTCAAGGACGCATTTTGTTCCAGCAGACATGGCGGACTGGTATTGATTGGGACACCGAGCTGCCACCAGACGCTTTTCAAAAATGGCAAGCTTGGTCCCAACAACTAGCTTTGATTAAAAACGTCAAAATTCATCGTTGGTATAGGTGTGGTTTCCAAGATGATACTGTTACAGACAGACAATTACACACATTCGCTGATGCGAGTGAGGAAGCATACGCATGTGTCGCATACTGGCGCTTTACATTCGCGAACGGTTCTGTAAAGCTATCTCTAATCGGTGGAAAAGCGCGTCTTAGTCCCCTGAAACCCACATCCATACCAAGACTTGAGCTCCAAGCAGGCTTGATTGCTGCTCGGTTTGCCAACACTGTGTGTACCGGTCATAACATTATCCCAGAATCAACTTACTTTTGGTCGGATTCAACCACAGTTCTGAGTTGGATCCGTAGTGACGCACGGACATTCAAACCATTTGTTGCAAACCGTGTGGGTGAAATTACCGAAATAACCAACGTCAGTGACTGGAAGTTTGTACCAGGTAGTTTGAATGTAGCAGACGACGCGACAAGACTAAAAGATCGCGAGGTTGATTTAGCGCGATGGTTCTCTGGACCGAATTTTTTATTGCTGCCGTCCAGCGAGTGGCCTAAAGAACCATCTGCACCTATAACTGCATCCACCTTAGAAGAGTTAAAACCTTGTAAGGTGCATGTAGGACACATCAGTCTGGATAAACCTTCATCGGTTGTACCAGATCCTGCACGTTTCAGTGCATGGTTACGTTTTGTTCGTGCAACTGCACGCGTCATCCAATGCGCGAACAAGTTTCGATCTCTTTTGGCACATAATGATCCAAATTCAAATAACATTTCTAACCAACCTTCATCCAAGCTTCCGTCGCTGTCCGCTACAGAGATGAAGAAAGCCGAAATTGCTATTTTTCAACAAGCACAGAATGATTCGTTCGGCGAAGAACTCGCCTTGCTTCGAAATGCCAAGCCGCTACCAAAATCAAGCAAATTGAATCCTCTCTGCCCAATAATTGATGAAAATGGCCTCCTAAGGTTGGATAGCCGCATAAAACGCATGAAGGACATTGATTACGCTATCAAAGCCCCGGTAATCCTAGATGGACGTCACCCTAGCGTTCGACTTCTCATTCGACATTACCACGTTCTTGCCACACATGGATTTAACGAGTTGGTGATTAATGAGCTAAAACAGAGATTCTGGATTTTTCGTTGCCGCAGTGAAGTGCGAATGACTGCGAGAAAATGCGCTTACTGTATCAAACAGAAGGCGACGCCTCAGATTCCTCCAACAGGCGACTTGCCAGATGTCCGTCTAGAGCACCATAAGCGCCCGTTCACAAACACCGGTTTGGACTATTTTGGCCCAGTTGAAGTGACAATCGGTCGCCGACGTGAAAAGCGATGGGTTGCTCTTTTTACTTGCATGACTACACGAGCAGTCCACCTAGAGATCGTCGCAAGCCTGTCAGCAGATTCTGCCATCATGAGCATTCGCCGTTTCGCTGCTCGTCGAGGAATTCCAAACAAAATTCTATCTGACAACGGCACATCGTTTGTCGGAGCAAACAAACAACTCTGTGAATTTTATAACGCCGCCGTGCAAGACTTCACTGCAAACAAATGCATAGAATGGTGCTACATTCCTCCAGCTTCCCCGTTCATGGGCGGTTGCTGGGAAAGACTTGTGAAGACTGTAAAAACAGCACTTCTCGCTACTTTAAAAGAAAAAGCCCCTAAAGAAGAACTTCTGCAAACGCTGCTTCTTGAAGCAGAAGCTATAGTTAACTCGCGTCCTTTAACCTACGTCACGGAAAACAAAGATTATGAAAGCCTTACACCGTTCCATTTTCTAATTGGTTCTTCATCTAATCAACAGCTTCCCGCCCAATTTGATGACGGTGTATTTTCATCAAAAAGAGAGTGGCAGAAGGTTCTTCGTCTTTCTGAGCATTTTTGGTCCCGTTGGCTTAAAGAATACCTGCCAATACTAAAGCCACGAAGAACGATTTCGTCTGTAAGTCAGTTTTCCAATTTGAAAGTCGATGACGTCGTCCTAGTCGTAGACCCTAGCATGCCTAGAGGTGTGTGGCCCATAGGCCGTATTGAAAAAGTTTATCCGGGCAGAGACGGTGTAGTGCGAGTGGCTGATGTGGCCACTAAAGGCGGCGTGCTACGCAGACCCGCAAGAAAACTGGCACGCCTAAATGGCGAAGTTGTGTAGCTTCGCGACACGGGGGGGACGATGTCGACGAGGTTTTTATACTTTTCATATTGTCTCTAGTTTTGTAGTCTATATATTTTTGTGATTCTATTGTTTTACAGTTGTCAATATATTTTTCAACCACGGTCGCCTTTTAGTTCTTTCAGCCCATTGTTTAAGCTATCGAATTCTCTACAGTTATGTATATTTTTTTATGAAGTCAATATCTTTATTTACAATAATTACAATGTTACGAGTTCTTAACTATTTAGTTACTACATTAAATGTTAAAAGGCCCTTGAGGCATTGTACCAAGGATGCTGGTGCAGTTCCTCGTTGTGTCGCAATGCTGATACGTTGTGCGAGGAAGCCGCTAGCTCTTCGGTCACCAGTTAGGTCTGTTCTCTATTCCGTTTTTATGGTTAATAAAATATTATTAGAAATTTTTATCATTTTTACGTATTTTAAAGATAAAAATTACATGCACTTATGAACGTCTAAGAAAAATTACCACTGGTTCTAATTCCCACCCGAGAAGATACCGACAAGAAACTGCGGCGGGACTTATTTTTTAAGTACATAAATGCTTATTAGAAATACTAAAATATAAAATTAAAAATAATAATGTATAAACAGATTTAACGTCACAAAAATAGACATACTTTGATATGCTTTATTACCTGAACTGTGTCATTTAAATAATCTCGCATTTCTTATGTAGTTAATTTTTAAATAAAACCATTTAAATTCACTTAAATGACAATCATATAAGCTAGTGGTTTTTATCAACAGTGTATAACCATACCTTATATTTAACTAGTATATCACGGAAAACGCCAGGTTAATGAACCAGTAGCCACTTTTGACCTCAGCGTGTGCATAAGGTCCTTTTAACTTGCCGCTACTTATACAGCATCCCAAAATATGGTAATAGCAGAAGAGGTAAAGTCAAACAAAACGGGTATAACAAAGAATAACCTCTCGTCGAAGTGAGGTCGACTGTATATTTTTAAAATTGTGATTCACCGTACCTAAACGTAAAGCCTGTCCAGTACCCTCACCATGAGTTGTGACATTGAAGTTTTCGATAACGAGTATCGAGTTTACTATCTGTGCATCTCACTTGTACTATGTTAGTGCGAACGAGATGCACAGATAGTAAACTCGATTCGATACTCGTCATCGAAAGCCTCAAAGTCACAACTCATGGTAAGGGTATTGCACTCATACTCATTCTCATCTCTCATCTCACTCAGCCTTGGACAGAAGTATTGAGGACCCGTGTTTTTGATATGAAAACTCGATATTTTAATGTAGTATTTACATCTTTTCTGATGACATATTATCAATTTTAAACTGATAGTGTTGGTCGTTGCGGTGACTGGTGATTGCATAGACAATTTGCAATAAGTTCCGTTGTAGATTCGTCCGGATTTTTGTGCTTGTTTTCTCATACGTACTTTATTCACTGATGTTTTCTTGTTGTGTACATATATAAAGGTTTGAAATATTAGAAAATTATTTAACTGCATTTAAAAAGAGATGGTTTTTAGAGTAACAAGAAAAAAATGTGCTCAATACTTATGGTCGAGGTTGTATAGTTGGATGCTTTAATTACTACGAAGTATTTCACGCTAATTGCACTTTGTCTTGTATACCTTCTTATATCTATACTCATAAATCATGACCCTTCTATCGTCCGAATTTCAAAATATCATTCAATATTCACCAATTTCTGCGCCGCTACCGTGAAAAACGATATTCGTAAATTTCGAACTATTGTCTCTGCCACTCTCATAACGCCTGAATTGGAGTAAAAGAGAAAGATGCTCGAAATATACGATTTTCGCTGTTGGCGTTACCAGGCCAGATTTGCATTTCTGTCCGACCGTCAACTACATTTCAGAACCAACTTTAGTATGCACTCTACTAAATATTCATCTATATAATATAGTTCTTACGCTTTGAGAATAAGAATGGCGACAGAGTTTGATATAATTTATGAGTATTATGTGACGATGGTAACTTCAGTTTAGAGCCAGTATACTATTATAGTAACATTTTAGGACGAGCGAAGCGAAGGCTTACACGGACCAGTGTAAATATATTTGGGAATATCTTACACAAATCGACCCAAGACCCGTGTATCAATGGAATTTAAACCTTTATCAAAGGAAATAAAGTAGCATTTATATTTCATTACTTTTCGAACAAAAGAAAATTCAAGTCTCAATTCCCAGTATAATAATATTAATTTTTATTATAAAAGTATTTTGTATAGTAGGCCTTACGAGGTTATAGTAAGCATAAGCATTAGCAGAAAGGTAAACGATTCCAAGCACGCGAGTGTTATTGATCCATTGAATCTAAGAACAGACTTTGCCTCCTTAGGGTTAACTTATGTTACACCGGCCCGCGTCCGAGCCGTGGCTACCGTGGCGACATTTTGTATTGAATCACGTGACCACCGAGCCGCCCGAGTCACTCGGTCCGGGCACATGCCGGTCGTGCGACGACGGCCATTACAGCTATGTAAAAAGGCTCTGCTCGGCCCGGTGGGAAGGCGACGTTGATGTCCACGCGATATCGATGGGCGTGTGATGATCGTCTCGCAACAAATGGCTGGATGGAACGACGCTCGTGTTAAATATTCTAGCGACGCCGACGGGCCGCTCGGACCCGGGCAGCCCCGGTGGGTAGACGGTGAGCTCGGGCTCGTGACGTCGACGTGTAGGAAGAGCGACGGTACGTGAGTCATCCTTGTGTGTTCTATTACTATGGAAAAATGACGTGACGCTCGTCGTCGGCAGGGTATTCACCTTTACACCTTGGAGCCTTTGGTCGCTGTTTATGAGGGATTTCCTCCGAGAACGCTGTGGGATGAACTCCCTGCCGAGGTTTTCCCAACAAGCAACATTATGAAGTTCTTAAAAAGTGAACGTTTTTGAAGGGTACCGCGCGTGTGAATCGTATCGCTTGTTTGCGAAGTCCGACGTAGCAAAACAAAAATAGTTTGTTTCAATTTATGAGATGTATAGTGTTGGTCTTTCCGTGGCAAGGTGTCAAGGATTCTGGCAGTATTTCCTAAGTGGATCGCAACATCTAAGCCTTGATAAATTTGAAAATAGTCGAATCTCCGTTTAAATTCGTTACATAGAGGAAAGTTCCTTTACCCTGGTTTATTCGAAAATAGCTTTACTGCGGCTAGCAGTACTAATATCCACCCAGTTTATATAGTCTCGTAAAAGCTCTATAAAGCTAGCTTCCTGGAGATGTTCAATTTGCAAAGCTTAATTGAGCTTCAAGCTCAAACGTGCTCTCATGCTCAATTATGGAATTAGCTTTTAGCGACGCAGCAGCTTTAGGGTTCCGTTGACCAGACCATTTTTATGAACTGGAC
This sequence comes from Grapholita molesta, assembly GCA_022674325.2. Lineage (NCBI taxonomy): Eukaryota > Metazoa > Arthropoda > Insecta > Lepidoptera > Tortricidae > Grapholita > Grapholita molesta. Next base: position 2,340,919 of record CP053125.2, on the reverse strand, counting down.
CAATTTGTTCATTTTAGATTTAAAGACATGATGTGTCACGTGTCGATAACGAGTATCGAGTTTACTATCTGTGCATCTCGCTTGTGCTATTCTAGTGAGCACGAGATGCACAGATAGTAAACTCGATACTCGTTATCGATAACCTCAAAGTCACAACTCATGGTAAGGGTACAGTTGAACCAGTCGCGTGGCCGAAATCGGTCAAGAGGGGATCATATTAATTTAATGGCTTGTCTCATTAAAAATAACAAAATAGTTAACTTTAATTTCGAGCTTGATTTATTACAAGCTGCACCTGAGTGAAATTTGGCCTGTTCCAGTAGCCAGTCACTGGATTAATTTCATTTTTTTTCCATAGTTCATCTTTACTCACACTTAGCATAAAATAAACCTAATACATGAAACATATACAAATATATATACAGTAGAAAAGGAATAGAAATCTAAAAAATCAGGGAGGGTAGTCCGCTGCCATCTCAGCGAATCCGAATCGTTCTATTCTCCTTCTCGTACCTCTAATTCTAAGATAGACTGCTTTGATTACTGACATTTGTACCTACTTTTTCTTCTCTTCTTTTCTGTACCCTTACCATGAGTTGTGACATTGACGTTTTCGATAACGAGTATCGAGTTTACTATCTGTGCATCTCGCTTGTACTATTTAAGTGCGAACGAGATGCACAGATAGTAAACTCGATACTCGCTATCGAAAACGTCAATGTCACAACTCGTGGTAAGGGTACTGGACGATTAGGCATGTGAAATTGATAGACGGATAGTATGGATACGCTAGTTTATCAAATTAAACATAGCGAACAACAAAGTCACTTAAAATTATTACTCCAGCATTTTAATATAATTATAATTATATACAATTAACACACAATCATATCATTATTCTCATTTACGACCGAAGATTAAATATAGACATGCAAGCGGTTTTTGATTAAAAAAAAATAAAGGACGATAAATTATTCCACAAAACGGGTTTGCACAGTTAGTCTTGAATATGTTATTGGTGTGATTGCCCAGACTGGCTGCTCCTGAGATCATTAAGACAGCATTAGCTAACTATCTAGAGTCTTATACCTAACTTCAACCTTACACTACTTATATGACTAAACTTTATATTACTTACATGACTACACTGTACCTCATCTTTAAGAAACAGCGGCGCCTCCCGACACAGGCAAATTGATGCTTAATGGGAGGTTTCATCCCTTATTATGTAACAAGTGTTTTATATCTAAATAAAGATTTTGTATTTTTTTTGTATACTAGAATATTTTTTTTATAGGCTATATCTGAATAAAATATATTTATTTGCTATAATTACATACAATTAATAATTAAAACTAGCAATAAAATTCATCGTAATCTAAAACAATTTTTTAAAAGGGGAAGAATATATATTTAACATCAAAACTAGTGTCAAGTCTGATACGATATCTAAATTATACAGAATGATTAAATTATATATCATAACAGTATGATTTTGTATCTTCATAAAAAAAACTAAAATCTTGCAATTGCATGTTCCGCCTGGCATTAAAAAAGACAAGAACTTTTTAATTTCAACAGACTTTTATCATCATTTTTTTTTCCAAAAAATATACAAGCTAAGCTAAGTAGGTATTACAATTACTGTACAAATAGTATACCTCGTTTGTTTAAGATTACAAAAACGACGGTCGGTTTTGCCTATATTTCATCAATCATTTCGATAATGTCGTAAATACGATTTAAATACGATTCATTTTTAAAGTGTTGGTGAAGAAAATAGGAGGAAAATATGACAGCTTTTTTATTGCTTTCCTAAAAACAGCGTAACGACAATCGAAAGATTTTTCTAATACTAAAATAACAAGCTTAAATCTAAAAAAATGCCCTCGAGGCATTGTACAGTCGACTACACAGATATGTATACATTTTTTCACCTTAATCCTTTGTAATAAGGTGACAAAAATATACATATCTTTGTAGTCGACTGTACGAAGGATGCACGTGTCATTTCCTAGTTGTATCTGTCGTTGTGGGTATTGTGGGCCCACAGCCCTAGTAGAACAGTGACATCATATTTACGATTCCAGAGACAGCTATCCACTCAGTTTAGTGTCCCTATAAGTGGCGGCGCATCTATAGACTTGAGCGATTTACCTCCTACAGGAAAGGAAAGAAAAATCCTAACCTGCCGCCACTGGTCCCTACTGTAGCTTAGTGACCACAACTCTTCTTGAGGACTGAATACTCGCCTGTACCCTTACCATAAGTTGTGACATTAACGTTTTCGATAACGAGTATCGAGTTTACTATCTGTGCATGTCGTTCGCACTAAAATAGTACAAGCGAGATGCACAGATAGTAAACTCGATACTCATTATCGAAAACGTCAATGTCACAACTCATGGTAAGGGTACGGGTATATTTTTTGAGTGACCTAAAGCACCGAAACCATAGAAGCAAGTGACAAAAACAGTTGATTATAGGTTTAGTTTTATTGTTCTTATATTAATGTTATATGTAATGCTATTGACGACCGGTCTGGCCTAGTGGGTAGTGACCCTGCCTATGAAGCCGATTGTCCTGGGTTCGATTCCCAGTCAGGGCATTTATTTGTGTGATGAACACAGATATTTGTTCCTGAGTCATGGGTGTTTTCTATGTATTTAATTATTTATACGTATTTATCTATTATGTATATCGTCGTCTAGTACCTACAACACAAGCCTTATTGAGCTTACCTTAGGATAGCAATGTACAAATTGCAGAACATTCTCAAAAAGCGGAAACGTTCTCGGGAATGTTCGCAGAACATTCCTGCAACATGAAACTTATTGTTTAAACAAGATTATATACCCGGAATAAAGTTTAAATAGGCATATCTTAAAACTGCATGTTATTCTGCATATATTATTGTCTATTACAGTCAGCTATTTGGTTGATAAGTGATAAGTTACCAATAAGTTCCTTAAATTCTCATTGTATTTTAGAGAACATTTCTACTTTTGGACTTCACAATTATAGCCTTGGGCCGGTACCGCGAACATCGAAGTTCGTATATTGCGAACATCTTTTTCTTTTACTCCAATTAAGGCATCATGGGAGTGAGAGAGACAATCGTCCGAAATTTACGAATATCGTTTTTCGCGGTAGCGCCGCAGATTTAAACTAAGTTACCGAACTATTTCTTGATGCTTGTCTTTGGTCGTGTCAAATTGACGCGTTGACTCGTGTCAACGATAGAGCAAGGAGTTTTAATATATGTTGAAAGAAGTTTTTTGCATAATGACAATAAGTAAAATGTGCTTTATAAACATAACCTTAAGGTTAACTTTCGCTAGCCGAACATGAAGAAAAAAAACAAGCTAAGTGGGACGGCTAGTACACAAACCTCTGTCTCTTTCTGAATGTTCTGAATTAATTTGAAGATCATTGCAATAAGTAATTTGAAATTTCTTACCATGTTGTGTACAAAAGCAAATTTATTTTTAAATTCATTTATATATACACTAAAAAGACCGAACCAGGTGTTTGTTGTGGTACCTTATTTATATAACCTTATTTAAGTTACTATAATTACTTCGATACACATGCATTTTACTGTCCGTTGATAAGATTATAACTGATAACTGGAGTAAACTGGAGTGCAAACCCGTAAAATATTTATATTATAATGATTATATCTAAACTATGGTGAATGTTCATGATAAAAACCTCGTAGTTATTAAGTAATTCGATAAATTCTCGTTCTCGAGAACATTCTCAGAAGTTACCGAGAAATTCTCATGTGGAAAGTTTCGCAATTTTGGAAACTTCTCTTGCGTGCATTGCTACCTTAGGACTAGGTCGATTTGTGTAAGATTGTCCCGAAATATTTATTATTATTTATCTATTTATAGTTAGTTATTTTATAAAATAAAGATGTAATGTCGTTGATTGGGCCGAACAAGTAATATAATACTCACGAAGGAGCGTACAGCTAACAGAACTTTTTATATATTAGATAGGTAACAGTATTGTGTCATTGTTTCTAGTACAGTCAGCAGCAGAAGTGGCTAGTGGCGTTTCAGGTGGTCAAAATGAGGTCAACACATCTCTATTATCAAGAGAATAAGAGCGCGTGTAGGTTATTTTGAATACTTCAAACGCTTAGTCACTTTTGCTGCTGACTGTACTAGAAATAATGACACAATACTGTTACCTATCTAACATATAAAAAATTATCTTAGCTGTACGCTCCTTAGTGAGTGTTATATTACTTTTACGGCCAAATCAACTATTTTTGTCATTCGCTTCCATGATTTCGGTGCCCTAGGCAAGGATTCAGGCCTCAAGGTTGTGGTCACTAAGCTACAGTAAGAACACTAGTAGTCAGCAGCAAAAGTGGCTAAGCGTGTAAATATTTCAGAATTTTAATCCTATTAAGATGAAATCAATCACATTTAACGTAATGGGACCATTAAAGTCACATTAGGCACAATCAGGTTGTTTACCTTGGAACGAGGTCATGCTCATGATACGTGGTTTAGCCAAGCCTCCTTGTACTACGCTTTACTTCAGTCAACGAGGGCTAATTTTTAACCGACTTTAAAAGATCCCAATCAACAGGGAGGAGAGATTCCCACATACTCCCCGCCCATGACCTTTCCCGGGGCCAGGGGAGATGCGTAAAGCATTTTCACACCGTCAAAAAAAAAGGTACTGCGGTCACCAACCCGCCTTTAAAGCGTGGCGACTATGGCAACTACCCTAAAGATGATAGAAGTCATATTTAAAGGAGGCCTAAGTATATATTTTTTTGTCGCCATAATTATGTAAATAATTGTAACGAGGCCGACCAACCACTAGAATAGCTAAAAATACTCCAAGAAACAAAGGTTTTATTTTTATAAAATCTAAAAGTAAACATGCCAAATGAAATGCAAAATAGTTTTTAAAGGGCGTGGTGGCACTAGTGGCAGTATATCAACGAACTAACCAGCCAATAAGACCATTTTTTTTTAATGGCCTATCGCCATGATGCCGTGTCATAAATTTATGTGGAATGGCAATTTAAAATGAGGTCCTTACCGACCTTAACGACCTCTTGTGACTCGCCTAGCCAAACCCGCAATGACATATTTCGCAGCTTGTTATAAGGAACATAATGTCAACATTGTAGTGCATCTTTGAGAAAAGTTTCTTTATATAAATGCCTATAGTCATTGGAGTATTATAAAGTAATACTAGAGTAAGTGTGTCATGTCATGTTCATAGTCGACTGTCACTTTATACGAGAAAGTGCTTGTTACGGCCGACACATAAACATACATTACGTAACATAATTAAAAGTAGGTAAGGTCAGTGGCGGTTGATCACTCTTATCTAAGACAAGACGGAACCAATATGGCTTTAACTTTTCTTCATGGACCTAAGAAAAATTCTTGTTCACACAGCAATACTCTTAACTGTACATTCATCATCATCATCATCATCATCATCATCTCAGCCATAAGACGTCCACTGCTGCACATAGGCCTCCCCCTTGGATCTCCACATGTACCGGTTGGAAGCAACCTGCGTCCAGCGTCTTCCAGCGACCTTAATGAGGTCGTCTGTCCATCTTGTGGGTGGACGTCCTACGCTGCGCTTGCTAGTCCGTGGTCTCCACTCGAGCACTTTTCGACCCCATCTGCCATCTTCTCTGCATGCAATGTGGCCTGCCCATTGCCACTTCAGCTTGCTAACCCGTTGGGCTATGTCGGTGACTTTAGTTCGCCTACGGATCTCCTCATTTCTGAGTCATTATATAAGGCATAAGGTCCACCGATGTACAGCTAAGAGTGTTGCTGTGTTTACTGTGAGAAATTTAGACTCACACTGATGACTTCAGCAATAAATTGATATGAATTGATTGTAAGCTTCTATCAAGTCGATGATAGTTTTTTATATACAACGATGGTGGCGGAAAGCGTACGGCCCGCCTGATGGTAAGTTACCGTAGCCTATGGACGCCTGCAACTCTAGAGGATTCACATGCGTAGCTGTAGATTAGCTTTCGACCGTCATACACGTCATTATCCATTAATGATGATTAATTAATTTGCAGGCAATATGTAAACTTTAGGTTTTTACTCTAATGATCAGGTAAGTTTGAACTTTGTTGCAAATTTCAGTCCTTAACATGTTAACAAGTTTGTAGAATCGCGTGGTCATAAGTATAGGTACGTTGACAGTAAGCTATTTCTAAATATTTAGTAATTCTTTATTATTAATTTTAGAATTTAAATTTTATGTCATTTCTGAAAAATATAATGGCAAAATATTATCTACTAAATAAAACTAATAACTAAATAATTTTAACGTTTTAAACTTATAAAAATAAAAACGAAAATATTAGATACAAATTGTGAAATTCGGCATTAATAAGGTCGAACCCTCTTCTAGTGAGTCCCCGGGTAAGGCCCCTAGTATACTGACGAAGTTGCCACGTTGTATGACCAGGGATATGCACCTCGGTTAAATATTAAATAAAAGAATTGGTTAAAGATACAAGTACAACAAAAGATAGAAAAGAGATAAATTATCTTTATTTTTCAATTTAGTCACGTTACAATGCACTTATGAACGGTTCTAGCACCGGTTCTAACTATATACGTCTGACCCTAGAAGATTATTACCTGCAAGAAATTCGGTGGAGCTTATTTTTCGAAAATATTTCTACATAAAATCTTAAAAGTACATAATTATGGGTTATATGTATTACTTTAATTAAATCTTTATTTACAATATTATAAAAACCACGAGTACTTATACAAACGAAACTAAAACACCCACGTCATGTTTTATGATAAATTACGGTAACACTCAAGGTTTATATAATTATGTAGTCACTTGAGCGACATGTTTCAGAGAGTTTTCAAACACTGAAAGTAATTTTTCATGTAATATTAGAATGAAACAAAAGTTTATATACAAACCCAGGTGATACATTGGCCAATGCTATAATCATTATCTGTAGATAGATAAAAACTTTATCCATTTTCACAACTTACATGGTAGGTATTAAAACAGAGAAATAAACAAAAAAAGGAATGCATCTTAAATCTAAATTACATAAGTTTTACAGAAAACTAAGCTGAACTAAGATCCATGTGTCGTGGCAGAGAATAGGCGCTAGCTCAGATATCTGTAGATAAATAAGCTACTTAATTTTATTCTACTTCGGCCCTGACTTTCGTATAACCAATCCAATCAGCTCTTTGATACAAGCTGTTTGAGGCAAACTGTGTGCTCCGGGCACACTGATGAGATGAAATTATGATGCCTATGATATTATGTGTATCATTTGTTAATAGCACTAGAATATAGAACACTAGAATATAGGCTGTTACTGAACCAGCATGCCACACCTCGACCTCATCGACACTTACCATCAGGTGAGGTGTAACTGAGGTCAAACGCTGGTCAGTCTTGTATAAAAAAGAAATATATATATAATATAGAAACGGGTGATATTAAAATGTCTTACGGCTACAATGATAATGATTTAATTATACCCGTTTGCCCGTTCCCCGCCTGCTGTGTATGCCTCCCCAAATATGACTAGAGTATCTTGGGCGGAGTTGCCATAGTAGCCACGCTCGGCAGGCGGGTTGGCGACCGTAGTAGCTGTTGAATCGGTTTCGACGGACGCTGCTGCACATCCGTCGGTTTTCATTCGTCGGTAAATATTAATTTAAAAAAAAACACACGTTTGGTAAGTATCAATTTTTTAAAGAAAAGCTCATTTCCGATGATTAAGTTTTTCGGCCGCTTAGCCGCCATTTCCACTTCACTAATGATATTCTCAAATGTCGAATCCTTCAATATTCTATCAATAGAATAAATCCCAAGACAGGCGTAGGCAGGCCGTAGGTGGCTACCGTTAATTACTTGTCTAAAGCGTAAACCTAACAATAAAATTCACATTAAAAAACTTGTTATTAGCGTTACCATCCTTATACCAATAGCAATAAACGTGATTTTGCGATGAAGTTAAAGTCATACCTATTGGCAAGTGAGTCACTGCTTGCTGAAGAGTAATTGCATACCGTTTCCTTATTCGTCTTGTTGCTAAAAAATGTCGTTATTTCTAATTAACCATGTGTGGAGATGTTTAGTATGTTCACATTATGCCAAGCTTGTTACTGCCTGGATTGGTACTCGTTTAACTTGCAATGGGAACCTTATTCGGAAAGCATTAGGTAGGTCTTTATTTTAAACATAAGTAACAAAATTAGGTAGGTGGAAGTTAATAAAAAATAGTGCACCCAATTAGTGAAAGTTGTTAAGAAAAGTTAAATCACTGTCAGTTTCGTAACGATAATTAAGCATTAAAATTCGATAAAAACTTGGTTTTGATGTTCCTTTTATAAACTTCAATCAATATTACAACCTAATTAAAGGCAAATAGTCGATCTTCATAAAGATTTCATGCTTAATTGTCGTCACGATACTGACAGTGATTTAACTTTTCTTAACAACTTTCCCTAATTGGGTGTACCAATTTTTGAAAACTCCCAGGTACAAAGATAAAAACTAAACTACATACTTATACATATTATTAGTGTACAATATGTTATCATATTTACATATTAAAAATTGACTATAATTCTGAGCCGGACGGAAGGGTGCCCAGAAGGCTCTTGCCACGCTGAATGGCAATTGAAATGCGTTGAGCAAGAAAAGCGCCAGGAACAACGTCGTCGACGAGTCGTTTTATCCCACCTTTACAGGACTATAGTTTTTTTATAGTGTTCTTGTTACTACTTTTTATCAACCTCAACCATCTGGTTATTAGGACGGATCGTACTGAAATAAAGTCATCAAATAAAATGCCTAAATCAAATAATAATCTGCGTAAATACTTAATTAGACGTAATACGATGTCTGTTGTGCAGCGCGTTGTATAAAAGCAAATTGGCATTACCTTTTTGTTCTTTAGCATATACCCTAAAACGGGGTTAGTAGGTTTCGCGGGGAGAAGTGGGTTAAATAGGGAGAGAAGGTTTGAGAGGGAGGTGAGAAGGATTTCAAGGCTACCGCTACAAAAATAATGTATTCTAATTTAAAATGGAGCTATAGTAATAAGAATAATAAAAAAATATCGATCCAACAATCTTCCAATATCACCTTTGTATGAAAACCCCTCTCACCCCAAATAGGCACTACGCAGGTGAGATGGGTTTTCGTGTTTATCATTAAAGTTATAAAATGGAACTACTACTTTTTTTGTATATAAATCAATGTGCCACATATAAAAATAAGCTTTTATCCAGGTTTGAACTTCGATTTTCACCCAACTCACCCCGTTTTACGGTACTTAATAATGAAAGGTCCTATCAAAAGTTGTATTTAGGCTTACATAAGTACTTTACATAGAATCGCTTTTATGCACGTTTTTTTAACTGTTAAGTGTTCATGGGAACCTCTATAGTTCTTTTTTTTAGCAGTGATGAGAGACTCTACAATAAAATTACAGATAATAAATTTTATCTTAATTGGTCAAAATGATAACATACAGATATAGAATAATTATGTAGAAAATTATAACCCTATTCTCATGCGCATATAAGTTTAATAGACTATTAATATTTTTATGGCTTGAGTTCAAGATATAGGCTTAACTGGTCTTAATAAAGTCTTATAGGAGCGTTATTTTGTCATTGGGTCAAAAATAACCCATCTATATCAACCACTGATCTGCTCGGCTTAGGCCTCCTCCATAGACCGCCACAGGGAGCGATTTCGGAGTACGATGGGGTCAGTACCATAATAATAGCCCCGCTTAGCTGTGGCTTTTTTTATTATACTATGTCTCACAAAAGTTTAAATACAAATAATAATATGTTTCAATTTTGAGCAATGTTATACATATCCACCTAGTCAAAGTCATGCAGTAAGGTAGAGGCACCAATGATGGTCGGTTTAAGTTGACAGGTACTAGTAATGGACACTTCATCCTTAAGTCAAAGACCGTATGGTTGACAGTTGATTGAATTTATAGACCTTATTTCTTTATAATAAGAGTGAACGTCCATAATTTGTCCTTGTCCAATATAGGTGCCGTCACCTTAAGCTGCATGAAGTATTAGCTCCTCCCCACACATAACATCTATAACTCAGGAACAAATATTATTGATACCCTTGTCAGGATCGAACCCGGAACCTCCTGCTCCGTAGGCAGGGTCACAACTCTGCTATTTGTAATAGTTAACCGTTGACTTAACCTCAATCACACTAGAATTTCCCGCGGTTTCTAAAGTGTAGACTGATCAGTTTCACAGTCGTTAACTTTCTAGTCTCGGGATAAACGGGCTGCCTATTAGCTATTACAATATATACCTACTACGAGAAGACACGCTTCTTACTATTAAAAGCAGTGGAATTGTGATTAAAAAGAGTTTGTGTTGGGTAGTTCTATCATTTCGTGCAAAACACATGTTTGTTGAAAAAAATACATAAAATCACTTGTTAATTAATCTAGGTCTGTAAACCATTGATTATTAGACAGCTCTGCGCTATCCGAAGTAATGAAACCCGTAAACGCCAACTTTGCGAGCCGTAAAACAGGTAAATTCATTTGCTATAAAATTAATTTGCCATAAAATTAATGGCGTTACTGTTGAACTTTGCCCTTAAAGGTTAAAATTATTAATTTATAAGTATGGTAAAAGTAACGGTTATAGTAAATTTGTGTGTACTATGTATCGGACTAAAATATAACTTGTGTGAATTGGTATTTTACTTATATGTGTTACCGTAAAATTGTGAATACCGTTAGATTATTAAGTATTTATAATGTCGCGTAAAGTCGTAAGATTGTAAACTTTCGTAATATTATAGCCTCGTAAGGCCCACCATGCTAAAATATTTAATAGTTAAAACCAATCTTACTATCCAGTGAATTGGGTTGAATTTTCTTTTGTACGAAAACTAATGTAACAAAAGAATGTCTACCCTATTTCCTATTATTAAAAAATTAAACTCCATTGAAAGGGAGTGTACATTGTAATGCACACTGGGTCTTACAAGGATAGGATTCATACCAAAAAAATACTGCTTACAATTTAGCTGAATATTTTCATTAAGATTGTAAAATATAGACAAGAAACCGTCAAATTGTGAACATCCCGAACTGGCGCTTACAGATTAACGAAAATTATACCGTTTATTTAATTTTCGTTCTTTTTAAGGAAATATTTAGTAAATTTAATATACTCGTAAATCTATGAGAATAAAGCGTGTTGTCTACCTATATTTTTTACATATTATTATTAATCAATTTAATCGCTGAACCTGAAAAATAACTATTTGCTATTACAGTTTGTATTGTGATACACACACATTTGTGAAGTATAGATACGCGTGCGATTAAATTCAGTTGTGTGAAATACATACGAGTATTGAGCAGAATCGCGAAAAGGCAAAATCAAGATGGCATAGAAATAATGAGTGTAAAGCATTACGTATGTGATTAAACTCAGTGTGTGGAATTAATATTGTGCAAACCTCGTATAATATCCCAATATGACAATTACACCCCGTTATCTTATGCTCAGTTTAGGGGCAAGTGATTGGGTAGTTACGATAATCTATGTCGATAAAAAATCAAGTTGACTTACTCACTCAATAACATGTCAAAAGATCTTGGGTCCGATTTTTGGAATAGTCACCAAGTGATTTCCATAGAGACTGAATGAGAATCTCTATGAAGATTACTCGGTGACTATTTCATAAATCAGACCCGTCGCCCTCCGATTTCATTAAAAAGAGGAATGAATGAGTTATCTTGGACGCACGTCGGTGAGCGCGTGAAGTGGACGTGTCACAAAATAAATTTCGAATTATTTAAAACACATTTAGTTGACTTTCAATCTTGTACGTATAATAATAGTATTTAAAATTGAAAAATACAAGAGCTGCAGTTACATTGTTTGTGTCTTGAGGATCACTTCGTTATCGGCTAAACAAAAGAGTTAAGCACCATCATCTGGCTCTGTCGTATAACGGCACGGTACGTCACAACAAAGATGAGCACCTTACGCTCGCCTACTGGAAGTGGCCTCAGCGGCTCGCAACCAAACCTGTCGTCATTCGACTCTGGGAGAGACCCTGGTGAGTTGCCAAATATTACCTTTCGTAACACTAAAAGGAAATACGCAAGTAATGATGATAATGTGATAACAGAGCTGTCAGAATTGAGAAATCAAATGAATGAAATGATGGACCTGATGCGACATATTAAATCGGCAAGTGATAATCAGACTGATTCTATCAACAAATTGTCTCTAGACATTACTTCCATCAAGGAAGAACTAAAAAATAACATACAGACCACAAAAAAATTGTCAATAGAACAAAATAATAGCAAAGCTGAGATTACTAGTCTGTCTTCACTATGTATTACAACCAAAGAAAAGGTAAACTGCTTGGAAAACAACTTGATACAGTTACAGCAAAGCCAGCCTATCTCCAAAGCAACATCATCATCTGTGAACAGCAGCTTAGAGGACGTTATAGCAGAAGTTCAAGAGCGCTCTCAAAGAAAAAATAACATTATAATATCAGGTATACCAGAACCGGCTTGTGCCACACCAGCCGAAAGGCTGATAGAAGACAAGAAAGAAGTATTTAAAGTAGTGCAAAAGATTTCTCCGGGATGTCCGGAACCCAGTAAGACTGTGCGATTGGGCAAGTACCGAGCCGACAAAACTCGTCCTATTAAAGCGAATTTCACGTCAGCAGATAATGTCCTAGAAATACTACGAAACAAAACAAAATTAAATGAGGGAACTGTAAAAATATTCTCTGATCAAACGCCACAGCAACAGAGATATTTTAAAAATTTAAAAACAGAACTAGCAAAAAGAGAATCAAACGGTGAAAGCAACCTCATAATACGGTATTTTAAAGGTGTTCCTAGAATTATTGAAGATCCTGCAAAAAACTAATAGAAATACACAACAAAGCTGACTCAACTAAGCAAAACCCCGGGTGTGACACCCAATATAACATTTCTTATCAATTAGTGGAAAGTAGCGAATCAGTATTAACTAGCAAGAAATCTTTGAAATGCATATATGCCAATGCTAGGAGCATAATGAAACCGGGTAAGCTTGACGAATTCAAATGCATGATAAAATCGTTTAAGTGCGTTATACATCTCATCATAATAATAGAAACTTGGATAAAATCTGAGGAGGATATCAATGTTACGCAAATCCCGGGGTATACACATTATTATAACTACAGGTGTAATGGAAGGGGTGGAGGTGTATCCATTTTTGCTCACGATAATCTAAAACATAACCATATTGAAGACATAGATATACAAGGGAACCATTTCTTACAAATCCACATTGAAAAATACGGTTTGAATATCGGTGCTATCTACAGAAAACCGGATCGTGTCAACATTCAATTATTCTTCGATGTTTTATCTCGGCAACTACAAAAACCTAGAACTCTGATTTTTGGAGATTTCAACCTTAACATGTTAAATCCAGACCGTAATGCTAACGAATACAAAGATATATTAGAAGAAAATGGTTATGCACTTTTAAATAAAATAGAAGATAACCATTCAACACGTGATGCTGATACGACAAAATCCATAATTGACCATATTTCCACGAATCTAAAAGATCATAATTTTCACATGGCAATAATAGATAATCCCATATCTGACCATAAACAATTGTATTTGGAAGTCAAATCCTACACGCCAATTACAATGAAACGCACAAAATATGAAGCAATAAATTATGACCAACTATACAAAAAAATTAATGAACACGCATTTACTAACGACAACCATGATTACTCGGTATTAGAAACACGAATCCTTACTAGTATAAACAGTAGTAAAATTAGGAAAACAAAAATTCATAATCGCCCGAGACAGGATTGGATAAGCAAGGACATACTACATATAATCAATCAACGAAACATACTTTGGCATGAATATAAAAAGAACCCTAGTTTAAAACAAAAGAAAGAAGATTTCATAAAAAAGAGAAATGAAGTTACTCGACTCATCTTAAAGGAAAAAAGCCGCTACTACCATAAGTCTTTTGAAGCCTGCAAAAAAAATCCTACTAAAATGTGGACTTTAATAAACTCCCTGTCAAAGAACAAAACTAAAGAAGTAAAAGTTCCAAAAATGCTACAAACTGAAACTGGCAGCGTGACGTCCCCGAGAGATATTTGCGACTGTTTCAACGAGTATTTCTCTACTATAGGGATAACTCTAGCAAGTAAGATTACCATTAATCCATCCTGTCAATACTCTCCATCATCTAATACTATATCTTTTCATAATTTATCTCAGTTTTCTCCTTGTAGTACTGAAGAAATCAATAAAATAATTAATAAACTAAGTGTTAATACGAGTGCTGGACTGGACGGTGTCACTACAAAATCATTAAAGTGCATCCAACACCTAATAGTTGGTGAACTAGTAGATTGTTTTAATAAATGTTTAAAAGAGGGTACTTTTCCGGATAACCTTAAGATCGCGAAGGTAACACCCATTTATAAAAACGGCAAAAAATCAGATCCAGGTAATTACCGACCTATCTCTGTGCTCCCCATTCTATCAAAGGTCATGGAAAAATTAATTAAATGTCGATTTGAAAAATACCTGCAATCTATTAATTTCCTTTATAATAAGCAATATGGTTTTCGCCCAGCATCCAGTACACTTACCGCAACTGTAGATCTAGTTACTAAAATCAAAGTAGCCATTGACCAAAAGAAAGTAGCTCTTGGAGTTTTTATAGATTTACAAAAGGCCTTTGATACTGTCAGCCACCAAATACTCCTAAATAAACTAAAACAAATCGGAGTCACTGGATCTGCTTTTAAAATGTTCGAGTCTTACCTTTGCAATAGAATACAGATAGTTAAACTAGGTGACTGGGAGAGTAGGCCACTCTCAGTTACCTGTGGCGTTCCCCAAGGCTCCATACTAGGCCCATTGCTGTTCCTTGTATACATAAATAACATACATCAGATCGGGCTAAAGGGGGACCCAACTTTGTATGCTGACGACACAAGCCTGTTTTACTTTGGCAACTCAATTCAGGACCTTATGTCTGAAGCACAAACTGACTTAAATATATTAAATAAGTGGTTCCAAGCTAACCTTTTAACTATAAATGTTACAAAAACAAACTACATAATATTTGCACCGAAAAATAAGAAACTGCATATAACAGACACTTTAAAAATTAACAATCAATGTATTAACAGAGTTGAACATGAGAAATATCTAGGGCTTATACTAGATAAACAATTAACGTGGAAAACACATACCGATAAAATAAAAACTAAAATTAAGTGTCTTACCGGTGCCTTACGAGGTATATCGCGATGCCTCCCGATGCGAATTCGATATACAATCTACAACACTCTCGTAAAGCCTCATATCGACTACCTTATCGAAGTATGGGGCTCCGCTCCTGCTGTACACTTAAACACTATTCAACGAGCACAGAATGAATTATTAAAAGTACTTTTTAATTACGATTACTTTACACCTACCAACACATTATACAATAAAACAAAAATTATGAATATAACTCAATGTTATAAATACAATACCTGCATACTAATACGTAAAATCATACAGAACAATCTACATATTCAAATATCTTTTAAAAAGAAAAAAGATGTTCAAAAAATTAGATTAAGAAACTACAATAACCTAGTGCTTCGACCCCCACGTACTAACTACGGGAAAAATACCATTCTCTATGATGGTGGTAATTTATATAATAATCTTCCTGTAAACATAAAGGACGCAAAAAGTATGCAAAATTTCAAAAAAATGCTTAAGAAGTACTTAACCAACCAAGTACGCTCAGATATGCGTGGCGCGCTCCAAGCCACTTCCGATCAACCTTAATCTGTGTACACTGCAACAATGTTGCGTTTTCTGCGTAAACATGCGTGTACTGCGCATTTGTTTGTGAACTTTATCTACCTACCTAACCTAAGTCTACCCACTAAGCATGTTAAAAAAAAAAATGTAGCACATATTTTATAATAATCTGATCGAATATGTTTAAAAGGATAACTGTAATACTTATATAATGATAAATCTAGAATACATGTGTCAACGTGTGTAGTATCTGGCCCGGTACCAAGAACATGGAAGTTCGTATATTTCGGGCATCTTTCTCTTTTGCTCCAACCGGGGTGTCATGAGAGTGACAGAGACAATCGTCCGAGATTCACGAATATCGTCTTTCGCGGTAGCGCCGCTGCTTGTAAACAAAATACACACATACCTATATGTATGCGCTCACCGACTCATTGTAAATTAGGTACTATTCTAATGTTATTAATTCTCATGTAAGTGAATTGTAAATATTCTTATGAGAAATAAATGTCTTAAACCCCATCTCTTGGGCTTTCACTATAAGAAGAATTTTAGTTAGCCATAACTTTTAACAGATAAATATGAATCGACTTATTATGTGAAGCAACATCACTATTTTAGCATGCCCCCAAAATGAGCATTAGATAACGGGGTGTAATGATAATTATGCGATAATCAGTCTATATTAAAATCCTAGTTACTTTAAAATTTTCTAAATTAATCAAGTTGTAGGAGGCGGCTGAGTGTGTCCGAGTTATAATAGCTGTTTGCCCGGACTCTGGGACTCCGGGATTGCATCGCTTAATCCCTGGAGCGGATGCAAATCCCGGGCTTTCCTGGTGCGCATCTACAATGTATGCTTTTGTAAACCGGTGACCTAATATCCATTAGTTTAAATTGTTGATTCTTATTAGAAGCATGAATTTAGTTTTTGTGTAAAATTGTTATAAGTTATTTTGTAAAGTGAAAATATCCAAATACTAAATATATGTTTTATATAAAACAGACAAGGTACGATTGACAGTGGTAAATGTATTACTTAAATTCAATTAGAAAATATTCTCGTGTCTTTTTATTTCTTGACTAGAGACATTTTGGTTCCTTTAGGTACTATATTTTAAGAGAATCTAGCCTTTATCGATATCTCTTTAGTATAAAACAAAATCGCTTCCCGCCTTCTTACGGGTTGTGATTTCAATTCAGTTTATGCTATATAATCCATCCTTAGCGATAAAATAAGGTTTATTAACGCATTTGCCGACAGTACGTCGACAGGCGGGGTAGTTTTTAGCTCAACAATGCTTAACTATCGCACTGTCTGCGAAAACTTCAATATAAACTGCAGCAAAAAACACATAATATTAAATCCCTCTAAATCTTGTTTTTTTATATATGTACAAGACTGACCAGCGGTTGACCTCATTCGCACCTGATGGTAAGTGTCGACGAGGTCGAGGGTGTAGCTCGCTGGTTCAGTAACAGCCTAATCACTCTTGCCTTGAAAAGACCCATAGTATATAATATAAGTAGTAGTTTTGTTTCATGGATTTAAATTGGTTTAACCAAAAGACAGACTTTAAGAGGAGGATTTAAATTTTAAAAGTAAAGCTACATATTAATATATAATATTTGTTGCAGCTGACGGCGTGCTGTCAACCGTGAACGTGGTGGAGGCCCTGCAGGAGTTCTGGCAGGTGAAGGCGGCGCGGGGCGGCGGCGCGGGCGCCCTCGTGATCTACGAGTCGGTGCCCGCCGCGCACGCGCCCTACGTCTGCTATGTTACGCTGCCAGGGGGCGCTTGCTTCGGTAGCTTTCAGGTACAAACGATATTACGTCTGTTATGCGACAAGACCGACACCCCCAGCTACGGGAGTCCACTGCTGGATATAACCCTACTCCCCCATGTTAAGTTTGGAACACAATGAGGGTTTGAAGCACCAAGGTGCGAAGCACCCCTAAACCAATCTCAAATGGTGTCAGGTAGGACGTTTTGGCAGGTAGTGACGGCAGGTGGAATAAAACGTCGAATAAAACCATGGTGTTCGAGGACTCGTTGGGAGGAGCAGAAGACGGCAGGTTACTTCTGGGTCAGGTTATGTCACGATTAGGAATTAGCGTACTTGGGAGAGATCGGCAAAATGATGACGGCGATGAGTGACTTATTAGCGGAGTGACCTCGACGGGCGTGATAGCGTCCAGGTTCAGCGCCAGCTGTAGTGATCCAGTGTAGGGTAGCACTAGTGCCACCCTCGACTTCGTCGACACTTACCATCAGGTGTGACTGAAGTCAAACACTGGTCGGTTTCGTACATATCTACAGGTGAAGTTCATTAGGCGCCTACAACGCTATATTCCTGGTTAGCAACTGCCATACATTTGATCGACGTTATTCTATTTTTCATAATTTCATGTTACATTTTAAGTATGACTCATATTACTCCGTCGCGTCTCCTACGTCGTTCCATTCAGCCATTTGTTGCGTTACACGCCCGTCGACATCACGTCGCCTTTCCATCACCGAGCCGAGCCTTTTTACACAGCTGTAACGGCCGGCGTATGGCGGGCCCTAGGGGCTCACGGAATCACGTGATCACGGAGCCCCTAGGCTCAGTGATCACGTGATTCATTCCATAGAAAATGTAGCTACGGTGGCCTCGGCTTGGCGATCGTGGCTCCAAAGTGAATCAACCTTTAATCATATTTGTCACCTACACAAACTCCCTTTTACACAGAATTGCCCGACGAAGGCGGAAGCACGACGCAGCGCGGCGAAGATCGCGCTCATGAACAGTGTATTCAACGAGCACGAGTCCCGGCGGATCTCCGAGCACTTCATCGAGAAGGCCGTGGCGGAGGCCCGCGCCAGTTTCGCGGGGGACGCTGCCGCCCATCAGGACCCCAGTGCTGGCATCGCCGCCTTCAGGTGAGGACAGCTCCTACTGCACTGATGAACAATGTGTTCAACGATAATTTCATCTAGAAGACCAAGGTGGCGAGAAGTGAGGTAAATTTCAGCCAGATTCAGTCAGATTTTGAGACATACAAAGTGATGCCGTCTCACGACTGCCTCACCGGATGCTGGGGAGCATAAACCGGGAGATAATAATTATTGTACGAGCACACTCGACATTTTTACTAATAAGCTGACAGTGCACTGCATGACACAATATAATTAACATAATTCATTTATTTACTTTGTATTTTTATTGCAACAAGGGTAAGGTGACGACGTCCACCGGGACGATTACATCTTTTTACTTAACATATACCACCCTAGCCAACATAGCTACCTTACATACGTACGTAAACAAAACACATCTCTATTGTCAAGAGAATAAGAGCGCGTGTCATGGTCAGGTAATTTTGAACACTTCACCCGCTCAGCCACTTTTGCTGCTGACTGTACATGTAGGATCTGGTAAACTATCATATCCTACATTTTTGGTCCTTCGAAACAGATATGAACCAGTGACCTATGGATCAGTGACCGGTCAGGTCATTTTGAACACTTCACCCCCTCAGCCACTTTTGCTGCTGACTGTATATGTAGGATGTGGTAAACTATTATATCCTACATTTTTGGTCCTTCGAAACAGATATGAACCAGTGACCTATGGATCAGTGACCTAATTTTTGAAACTACCTGCTTAATAGTCGTATGTTTTTGTGCACGTGTTCTCGTATTATGATAAGTTATAACTTTGACTGATTATATAGTATCTATAAATGAGTTTATCGATATAGGAAGTCCCTAGCTGTCAAGAAGTTTCGCCCCACGGAATCCGATGTCTGCTCATAAGGATAATACTGTGAATCTACATATTCCAAAGACAATAAAATCTCATTAAACTGAATAAATAGGCAATATGACATCATGACGACTGCGACGGAGCCCTCTCTAGACTTTTTTGGTGTTCAAAACTTAATTAAAAATATATTACCAAACATTATAATATGATTATGTATAATGTACCGCAAGCAGTAGCTATTAGTGGGTGTTCGATTTTCCATTCTGCGTCAATCGAAGTCGTCAACCAGTTAATGAACTCACCCTTTTTGGTGTCCACTCCTTAATTGAGATCTATAATCATCTAAGACTTCTATGGTCACCCAAAGTTAGGAATTTGAGCCTTAATACTTTAAAATACATTTCCAAAAAGTATAGGAAATGCACTTCGTATATATTAGCATGTTTAAGTAAGTAAACGCTAGTGTAAAAAAATGTTACTGCAAGTTAATTTGCATTGAAAACGACTCTCACTTTCGTCGTACCAGTCTTATATTATATCGTTCATATAGTTATGCAATTCATGTGAAAATTTTGACCTGAGATATTTACCCAGGCTGGGATGCACCACACACGTTTAATGAACCAATTTTCCTTCACCCCTCGTATGCGGATGTCAAAATTCTCCAATGAAAACACGACCTTGAAGTTAATCCGTTGAAATTTTAAACACAAAACTATCGTGAGATTGAAACATATTAATTGTATAAAAGCGGGTAACTCACGTTTTTCACATCACAATAATCATGAGCCATTCGCGTTAGCTAACCGACGCAGGCAGTACCCTTACCATGAGTTGTGACATTGAAGTTTTCGATAACGAGATCTGTGCATCTCGTTCGCACTAAAATAGTACAAGCGAGATACACAGATAGTAAACTCGATACTCGTTATCGAAAACGTTAATGTCGCAACTCATGGTAAGGGTACAGGTCGGTTAGCCAACGCGAATGGCTCATGATTATGCTCCTCGTTACAGAGTGAAACATGTCGAGCAATATTCGACTTATAAAACGTGAGTTACCCGCTTTTATACAATTAATATTAATCCGTTGAGTTCAAATGCTTGGCACGGATCCATGCCTAAAGTATACCAAGGGTTAAACATGGCGGCGCAGGTGTCATGCCATAAAGAACTGGAAATTGTATGTTCTTACAATCAGCATCATATAGTCAGTTTCAGTTAGTATGGCCAAATACATCGTAACACATCCTTACTTCTGTATAAAAAACGATCTGTATCGATGTATTTGGCCACTTTGGTTGCCACTAACTATTTGACGCTGTACAAGAAAATTTTAATTATTACGATGGTGTTGCCAGACGATTTAATTCAACCGGTCTGGTAGTTACTAAATTGAAGATGTGTTGCAGGTTCATGCTGGAGGCGAACAAGGGTCGTACAATGCTGGAGTTCCAGGAGTTGATGACCGTGTTCCAGCTGCTCCACTGGAACGGCTCGCTGCGCGCTATGCGGGAGCGCCAGTGCTCGCGCCAGGAGGTAAGGCAATAAGCTCAGTAGTCCAGGTGGTAACGGCAGCTAGATGTTCCAGCTGCTCGCTTTAAGCTCCAAAGCTGCCAGTGCTCACTGCAGGAGGTACACCCAACAAGCATAAGTAGTTTTCCAGGTATCGACTACAGTGTTCCACATGTTCTAACTGTTCCTTTTAAGCTCCAATGCAATGTCAATGCTCACGCTAGGAGGTAAGCAGACAACAGTTTTTCAAGTGTGCCAGCTGCTTGATGTATGCTCTAAAGAAGTGCCAGTGCTCACGCCAGGATGTGCGCCAACGAGTATAACGCTAATGCTAGGGTTAATTAACACAAATTTCAAGGAGTCGATAAGACTGTTCCAATGGCTAAGCTCTCGCATCCATAAAAAGATATTTTGATCACGTTAAAAGTTATATTACAAGAAGTTTCTGAGCGATATTTTTCGCATAGTCATAGTATTCGCATAGTTACTTTGCAATACTGTCCCGAAGACATTCAGCAATTGGTTTAGGTAATTATATTGTGACTTGAAGGGCAAGCAGTCCAGCGACGGAGGACATTACTGTCCTGTATGTATCACAAAGAATCGAAGAAAAAGATCTCTAGGGGATTTTCTCTTCAATCGAGAGAGTCAGGATTGGGTTAGAGAGTTCGGATAGTCTTGGGTAATGAAGCCTTACCTTGTTTTATAATATTGAATCTTTGTCCCAGGTGGTGGCCCACTACTCCGCGCGAGCTCTCGATGACGCGATGCGCGAGCAGATGGCGCGCGAGTGGGCCGCGCGCGAACGCGAAGCGACCGGGGGCGTCATTCGCGCGGAGCTCGCGCGAGCCGAGCGTGAACTTCGCTCGGCGCGCCTCGCCGCGCGCGAACTTCGCTTCCCGAAGGAGAAACGCGATATCCTGACTCTCGCCGCCCGCCTCGCCCCGCCACAGCAGCCACAGTGATCTCAGAACCTATGGATTCTAGGACTGATGTCCAGTTCTATTTTAAATTCATGCATTTTCATTAATTAAATTCATCATTTCATTACATTCATTTTAAATTTCGAATGCCGCTGTTGGTAATGTTGTTGAAATTGTCACTTATTTGAAAACAGAAGTAAAATGAAATGTTTACTTTTAACGTTTTTAGACTTTTTTGATTGGAATTGATAAAACTGGACAGCAGTTCTGGAACGGAGGGAATTATTCGCCGCCACGCCGCTATATTGTTATTTAAGTATAGTTTATGTAGTGTAAGATCGATTAGTGTTTTATTTCAAAACCTTTTGCCAAATCCTTTTTTTTACTTGCAGCTAAAATATCGGAAACACTGCTTCAAAACAATTCAATGTATGCATAGGAAAATAAAGAACTAAAAACAAGCGATGTGATCAAAATAGCTAGGTTATTACCTACCAGTTCCACTCTGACAGGAATAGCAACGGGTTCGAATCCTGATTGAAGCAATTACGTCAATCCATCACATTATGACGAAGTAACCAAAAACAGAGGTTGAAAATCACAATTCGTAAAATTTGGATTATCTACTTGAAAAACTGGTTGAATTTAACCTTTGAGCGCCAACGACAAGAAACCGTGCCCGTGATGTCACGCTATCGCATTTTGTTGAGCGAAATTGAACTTTATGGAATCCCCCGTAGGTCCCTATTCCATTACTAAAGCTGACGCCCGTAGTTGTCGTTGGTCGCCCGTACCGTACCTGGCACAATTTTTCGATCGAAGGAATAAAGTGTAACACATATACTGCTACGGTTAAATAGAATTTTATAAAATTGGAACGGAGTTGAATTTCATTTGTTTCCTTCGATTTTGACAGAAAAGAAATTATACTTTATTTCCTACAATATAAATAACGAATTCGAGTAGCATTGCCTTAGGAGGATATGAAAGCCGAGGGGTGAGTCCTTAGTTCAGTAGTGGACGTCTTATGGCTGAGATGATGATGAGTAGGTACAAGAAATGATATCTATGTCAAAGTCCACAAAAGTGAAACGACAATATAGAGCCACTTGGAACTACCTCTCATTTTGCGGTTAGATAATGGAAAGTGACATTACGTGAGCATACATGCGGTCAGTGATATATTATGAATAGAAGCGTTACTTTACAAAAATATTACAGGGTGAACGATATGGAGTGTTGCCAAATTAAAAAGGCTACGTTTTTTATTTTGTAATTTTTTTTTTATTATTAAGGAAAAACAAACAGAAAAATATCAAAATTTTGGAATTTATTTATTTTAACTCAATGTGGCCACCTTTTGTCTTGACTATGGCCTTCAGACGGTCAAAGAATGAGTTGCACGCTGCACGAATGTGTTCCTGTGGTATATTGTGCCAATTACGTACGATAGCTTTCTTGAGTGCTTCCATACTGGCATGTTTTCTTGTCCTCACCTTGCTCTCCAAAATGGACCAGATAGAAAAGTCCATCGGATTGGCTTCTGGGGATTTGAAAGCCATTGGGTGGACGAAATAAAATGTGGAACGCGGTTTTTCCATTCTTGGTTTACACGAGCTTTATGAGCCGGGCCGAGTCTTGTTGAAATGTCCACGGTCTACTACCGAAATGATTTCGTGCCCAAGGCTCCAATGCAGCTTCCAAAACATTTTCCCGATAGTATGTCGCATTTACTTTGACACCAGGCTGGCCAGTGTGAATTTGGTAACACTTCATATCGTTCACCCTGTTATATCCCTTTCATTATTCATCATCAACATAACAACATGGACATAGGCTTCTTCCAAATATGATTTGTATCATCTTGATTTGCCATAGTTGCCACGCTTGGCAGGCGGGTTGCCTACTGTAGTAGCTGTTAATTCGGTTTTACGGACGCTGCTATCCATTTTCCCTTTGTCGCCTCTTACGACACCCGTGGGAGGAGATGGGGTAGCGCTATGCTATATTGGGTGTTTCCTGTGACAAGAGCAATAACTTTAGGCATAGTTTCTACACCAAAAACGTAGCAAAACTTGTTCTTTTGAAAATAACTTATATAGTTTACTAAATATTAATAAAAGAAGATTTTCCAAGCAATCATCCGTAATTTGTATTGTGAAAACTATAAAGTTTGTAATCTGACACTAAACGTCAATTAGACTATTGGATACTGAGGCTCTAGTGTAAGGTACTTTTGAAGTAAGAAAACGTTTACGAATGCGTAAGTGATAATGTTATTTATATGGGAAACGCAAACGCGTTCGTGATGTAAAGTTACGTTAAAAACTTACACTGGCTCTTTCTAACAGGCAGGGCAGGGTTCATTGAAAATACTACTTATTTAGTTTGTTCGAAATATTCACGAGTGATAAATTACACGATTTTTGTAGAATTAATGTTGCTATGTTTTTGGAGTACAATCAAACCCTAAAGTTATTGCTTTTATTACAGGAAACACCCGGTATATACAGAGTACACTACAGTTTGAAACTTTCGAGAATTTTTCTCATTTTCTCAAATCAAGGCGTATTTAGAGAAACAGAAATTTTTGATTTTCGCAGTCCGTCCTCAGGTTATATCTCATGCCACATCTTGTATATCTCAGCGAAGGTCGAAGCCATGTCGGCCGGCGGCGCCCGCGTCAAGTGGAACTCTAATGGGCTCATTCTTATAAGAGAGTTAAGTGCTAACCAGTCAGTAGCTCACTTGGAGCAGTTCCTGACATATGTGGCTGCGTTGTGAACTTAGAAGTATAGAATATAAGTAAATAAATGTGGTAGTCCACATGGAAAGGTACCTTATGGCGCTTGGCGCTTACATTGCAAAGTGTCACATTAGTATTGACGCGTTATTAACAATAGCGTAAGCGCCAAGCGCCCCATAAGGTACCTTTCCATATGGACTACCACAAATAAATATTACAACGCTAAGAAGATTTGTGTTGTGGGTACTCGGCCAACGATATATATCATTTACAAATACTTAAATACATAGAAAACACCCATGACTCAGAAACAAATACATGTGCTCATCACTCAAATAAGTGCCCCTACTTTGATTTGAACCCAGGAACGTCGGCTTCATAGTCAGGGTCACTCACTAGGCCAGGCCAGGATCCTTACCATGAGTTGTGACATTGAGGTTTTCGATAACGAGTATCGAGTTTACGATCTGTGCATCTCGCTTGTACTATTTTAGTGCGAATGAGATGCACAGATAGTACCTAAACTCGATACCCGTTATCGAAAACCTCAAAGTCACAACTCATGGTTAGGGTACAGTATAATGTAAATATTACAGGATATTCTTACACAAATAGCTAAGAAGACTTGTGTTGTGGATACTCGGCCAATAATATATATAATTTACAAATACTTAAATACACAGAAAACACATGTGTTAATCTAGGGTGTCAGCTAAATCCATACCAATTTTATTAAAATCGCTTCAGCCGTTTAGTTAAACGTGAAGAAGTAACAGACATACACACACGCTCACACAATCTTTTTCGCCTTTATAATATTCATGTAGATTAGAGTTTAAATAGAAAACCTAATACGATGCTGACGAATCTACCGTGGCGTTGGGTCAATTTCTATTTTATAATATGGCTTTGTCTTGTCTTTTTTTTTTATGACATAGGCGGCAAATGAGCAGACGGATTGCCTGGTGTTAAGCAATTACCGTCGCCCATGGGCACTCGCAACACCAGGGGAGTCACAAGTGCGTTGCCGGCCTTTAAGGGGAGCTGGAGCTCTGGGAACCTTACTCACCATCAGGAACACAACACTACATATCTGAAAGGTGGCAGTGCTATTATGGCTGTGGTCTTCTGTAAGGAGGAGGTACTTCGCCCCAGTTGGGCTGCCCCAGATTCAAGCGTGATGGTCAACGCTGTGCCCTACCTCTCATAAGTTTTTGTCTTCACGAATCCAAAAAAAACTGTTGACCTGTGGTAAAAATAGTAAAGTAAGTATGGCGCATCGCCACAGAAACAGTTGACCTGTAAAGTTAGTAGGCACAGTAAGTATGGCGCAGCGCCGCTGATACCAACTTAAAATAAACAGCTATTGCTTGGAAATTTGAACGTCATTTAAAACGCCGACGACCAACAAACGCCAGTTCTAAGAAAATATGTGTAAGGAAATATAAACGGCAAGCAGGTGCATATTGGAGCCGGTAGCTATAGGCAGCAGTCAAGATATATACACAGTATTTCAACTTACTCAGCTACAGTCAACGTCATATAGTTAAAAGTTGAAATAGATAACATATACTTAAGAAAAAACGACGAGGACCTCCGGTGTTCGAGACGTGGTTAAGGCGTCAGCCGCGATAGCTGGAGATGCGGGTTCGAATCCCGTCTCGAACACCGGAGGTCCTCGTCGTTTTTTCTTAAGTATATGTTATCTATTTCAACTTTTAATTTACATAGTAGTATTACTACTTAAAAAATCAAAGCAAAACAAAAATATTTCATATAAAATAATTTGATTTGTTCTTAGTGTCATATAGTTAGTTAAGTATTTATATAGCAATAAGGATCTATATGACGCTGACTGTACAAGAATCACAGGGACAGACTTAGGGGACTTGGGTTAGTGAGTATATATTTCTAATTATTTGTGATGTACTTTTTTTTTGGTTTTGTTTATTATGTAACCTTTTTAGTTCTAAAATAAAAAAAAAACATATGTAAAAAAAGAACCATATATTTTATTAATATTTTAATAGTAGGTAATCACCATTCAGCTAGTCGTCCACTGGACACAGGCCTCGCCCAAATATTACTTGTATCATCTTGAGGGGTTGTTGCCATAGTCGCCACGCTTGGCAGGCAGGTTGTCGACCGCAGTAGTTGTAGATTTGGTCTCGATGGACGCTGCTGCCCATCCGTCGATTTTTCCTTTTGTCGCCTTACGAAACCTGTGGGGGGATTTTAGTTATAGAGATGTAATGTAAGTGTCATCCACGGCCCCAAAATTATCCTGTATTTAATAAATTATGGTGGTCTTAAATATTGCGCCGCAGCAAATTTCAAAATTTACATACAAGAAAATATCTACTAAATACGGTGACTTGACATACAATTTTCTGCAATACAACTGACGTCGTAACGTTAAAGTACTGCCTCATTTATTTAAACACTTCATATTCTATGCAGTTAGTAAGCACAAGTTGATTTACCTAAAAACGAAAAGCAACAAAACATACTAAAGCTTTACGTTCTTACGACGTTTTAGTCCCGCGCAGCGTCGTGTCAATATTAGACGCGTGCGCAGCTGATCACATACGTTACTGGAATTAGACGTTATGAGGTAACGCAAGTTAAACGTGACCACGTCATCAGTGTTTAGGCCACCAAGAATGCTGGAAGAACAAACATGCATGGATGTTTTCATTGTAATCCACAGGATGGGCAAACAGGTATTTTTTATGACTAAGATGGCAAACGAGCAGACGGATTGGCTGATGGTAAGCAAGTACCGTCGCCCATGGGCACTCGCAACATAAGGGGAGTCACAAGCGCTGTGACGGTCTTTAAGATCGGACTACGTTCTTTTCTTGAAGGTATAAGGGTCGTATTGATCTGGAAATACCGCTGACTGAAAATCATTCCATAGCTTTGATGTGCGAGGCAAGAACTTATAAAAAGGGTGTGTTTGTGTATGTGACGCAGGTCGAGAGACGCCTTTACTCTTGAGGGAATCTATTCATTCAAACACCTAAAAAGCTTAATTTTGTGTAATTCTATACCCTTACCATGAGTTATGACATTGACTAAACTTGATACTCGTTATCGAAAACCTCAAAGTCACAACTCATGGTAAGTGTCGACGAGGTCGGGGGTGTAGCACGCTGGTTCAGTAAGAATCTATTCACTCTTGTCTTGAAATGACCCAAATTATATCTTTCCGGGAATACAGACGAAGGAAGCGTATTCCATTCCTTAGTAGTCAGATGCTCTATTGTAAGTTTCATTTGACGTAAAAAAACGTTAACGAACGCGTAAGTTATAATGTTATTTATATGAGAAACGCAAAAGCTTTCGTGACGTAAAGTTACGTTAAAAACTTACACTCAGGGCTCTGCAGGAAGGTAGAAGCGAATCACTTCGTGCGAATGAATGAATGAATCAATCAAACACAGATAGACAAAGGTCTGAATTGAGACAAATGATAGTTGATATCCCGGTAATGAATTCCCGAGGGTCTTACGCAGACGAAGTCACTGCCGGAAGCTAGTCAATTTTAATTTAAAAACATGTAATATAAGATGTCACATACT
Source organism: Grapholita molesta (assembly GCA_022674325.2). NCBI lineage: Eukaryota > Metazoa > Arthropoda > Insecta > Lepidoptera > Tortricidae > Grapholita > Grapholita molesta. Next base: position 2,312,495 of record CP053125.2, on the reverse strand, counting down.
TAAGAAATAGCTATTTTCAACAGGCCTCTTCAGAGGGCCTACCACGAAAATCGAAACTTGAAAATTTCGGGCATCTTTCTCTGTTACTCCAATTAAGACGGAATTAGAGCGAAAGAGACAATCGTTCGAAAATTCCAAATTGTCTTAGTTACCCTTCTGCTTTCACTGCTCATGCCACCATAATGCAATTATAGACTACGGGGTCACCGTTTATAACCGAAAATAAGGTCTTATAAACGAAGGCGGTATACCTATATTGCCATACCACAAAAATAAGAGGAAATGCCTTAAGCGAAGAACCTGTCAGCTATAGTTAATTAATTATACTATACAATTTAAACACTTACATTAGGACACACCAGTACCTGGTACTTATAATTCCACAATTGTCCCATCTTAAGTGCACCTACCTTAATTTACACCCGCCATAAGTGAAATACTTTTTGTCAGCTATTCTGTTCCAATATAAACGCCAGTATAAATAGACCTTCTGTTAATGAAGATTATGATTAATCGGAGTGTTTACTTATACTGGTTAATTGGATCCTTAGTATGATATTAAGGCGAGTAGTTTAGCAAACCATGTTGGCTACAGTAAAATTGAAATGGTATTAAACAATAAAATAAAAATTAGAAAAATGAGGAAATAAGAGTGAGATACTCCTTAGCCAAAACTATAACGTTACGTAGTCGAAATATAAACAGAAATAAAATTAAAATTCAAAATAGGCACCACTGTTTTTCAAATTATTTTCTTGATAATGATTGATGATTTCAGGCTTTAAGAAACATGATTGCAATTAAATATTGTGATTATTTATAGCGAATTTAATTTAAATAAGGACGAATCTTTCAATTCTCAGGGAGGCAACAGGCGATCCTCGCGCATGCAGAAATATTTAAGATATAGTATTTACGTCCCTCAAAAACGAAATCCAAAATCAGTTATATACTCGTAATAAACTAATGAAATACAAAACATTATCTTAGGTTGCCGCAATAATTATTAATTAAATAAAACAACTGAAACGGATTATATTCGCGTATACTAAATTAAACTTCATCTCGAAGTTTCGAACCCTTTAGCAGCGTTCGTGGTCATCGTTCGTTGTTCGTAGACTGACTGACTGTGAGACTGGACGAAGTTTAAATTAGTATACGCAATATATTCCGTTTCAGTTGTTTTATTTCATAATTAAATACAAATAAAAAAAAAGAAATATAAGATATATTTTTTACATAAAGACTCCGGGTGTCAGCACTGATCTTCCAGCGAAATCATTGGGCCAATCGCTGTTGTACGCCATAAAAACTTTTAATTTGACAACACCAGTCGCCTTAACAGCGCAAACGCAGGGTAGTTGCAAAAACAGCAGCGCCTGCGCTCCCACGCTCACCAAACCAATATTCACAACCCGACCCCTTTAGAAACCAATATAAACCCGACCCTGATCACATACAGCCGTGACAACATCAGGACCAAGTTATGCTGGGGACTAGTTCTGTGTGGAGGTCGTTGAACCGCTTCGATAATTTGACGAGCTTGATAGCGACGGTAGCCGAATTCGGTTCTCGAAACATGTTCCTTAATATATTCTTTTGCATCACCGACATGCATTGCAAAAACTACCTTAAGCTTGAGATGATAGAGTTGAAATTGAAATGATAGCGATACGTCTGCCAAAGTTAGCAAGATATGCAATTTATTTGGTGTGGTACTTCGCGGTAGTTGTTTATATATTTTGTATTCGTACGAGGTTTTTTAATATTAAACCTGAATCTGCTTTTTTGACAAAAGTACCCGAAGATGTAAGTAGACGTGTTGCTCGGTACTCGTGGTGCGATCGAAAAATCTTGTAAATTGTTTATAAAATGACATACAATTAAAATGAAGTAGAGATCAGGTATAGAAAAAAAAGATTACAGAATTTTCATAAGTTTGCATTGCCATTACCTTATTAATCTATGAAAATAAAATAGAATATTTGCTTGGAACATTAAGTAAAATTTTGAACTTACGCTAAATTAAGTTGTGTAGGTAAATAAATTCACACAGTGTTAGAAAATAAATAAAAAGAAATGCATATAAAGCAGCCCCTCTCCTCTAGGGTTGAATTAAAAAATCGAAAAAATAATTGGAAGTTGCACCTTTTGACAATACACTTTCTACGAAAATGGTTTTCAAAATTATCAAATTAAATTAAAAAGGGATGTTAAAATTATTAATATCGTGCCAAAATATTAGTGACCAACTTTGTGCGCTATAATTTTCGCCCAGAATTTTGTTTAGTTTGAATGCTCGTAAGTCAAAAATCGCCCACAGCCCATAGTCCAGTGCTCTAGGTGCCTGAGCTATGGGCATAGTCGCACACACTTAGCCGGTTTAACTATAACTAGCTAGGTACAGTCAGCGTCATATAGTTAGTGGTAACCAAAGTGACCAAATATATATATATTTGTTCACTATATGATGCTGATTGTATCTAACAATTAATTAAAAAGAGACTCGGGTCGGGTTCGTTTTACGATATACACGTTTAAAGGGCTTATCGTAATAGGTCTAGCTTAGAGGTGCTAAAAATCCTACGTGTTCTCAAACGCTCGTCTAAACGAGAAAAGTATATACACACACTTATTACCACATGTACCTATTATTGTGAGGAAAGTTTCCCTGCTTTTATTTTGTTATTTTAATTTTTTTTATTTGTTACTAGTTATTAATAAAATAACAGACAGAACAGTCAATAGTTATTATTCTAAGTCAATTTTGTTTCACCTTTACATTATTTTATCTTCTTTTCTTTCTGTTATTTCCCTTCATTATAATTTCTCTCTATTTTAAAGGAGAGTGACACAGAAATACTGTACACCAATTAGTACCTAACTGTCGAGGTTTAGCTTATAGGTTTTATACTGTTTTATACTGTTTTGTCTATGTCTTTATTTTTGAATCCTGTTTTTGTACATATTCTATTAGTTGTCATTATATCTTTTTGCCATACGGTCGCATTTTAGTTTTCAGCCCATTTTTAACTCTTAGCTATCGAATTCTCTACACTAACTATAGAGAGTAGTAGGTAGGTAGGTTACATTTGTGGCCGCTTAAACTTAATTGTGACACTCATCGACTTCTTAGCGGACATGTACGGAATTATTACAGATTTTAACTAGTTCAAATGTTAAGATGCGGTTAATCTTGGACTATAGGTACTGTCTTTGAGAGTGCCTCGCTTGGTTGTGGAAGTTACAAAGAGCTGACGGTAAGAGGAACGCTAGCGAGCGGCGGCAACAGTAAATATAAAGGTTTGGGTATATAGACGCGTTTTGTGAGCGTCGCGGTAGCGCAGCGTGACACCGGTGTGGCTAAATAATGTAACGAAATATGACACACATTCGGACGGCAGCGGCAGCGTCGCGCCCCGCTCACGCCACGCTTACAAAACGCGCCTATGTGCCCAAGCCTTAAGGTGTGAACGCTGCAGTTACGGCCACTCAGATTCGGATGAGACCGTCTCAACCAATCTCGCTGGAAGCGTAAACTTAGTAGGAGTATTCCAGTAGTACAAATCAAGTCTGGTGCGGAAGGGTCCTGGATTTTCCCCAGGCCCTCCCCCCACAGTCCGATCGCTTTAATGTGCCGCAATGTTCATAGAGCCCAAGTCAGATAAAAAAAAAACTGCAGTTAGGCATGCAAAGGGACGTGTAGCGTCTATGATAAACGTATGGGAGCAGTCGCAGTGCACGCTGCTCAAATCCCTTGGAACCTCGACGTGACGCTACTCGCTCCGTTAAACGCTCCCCTTCTAGCTAGCAGGGTATAACCAATGGAGTAGCTATCAACAGGCGTTCCCCTCTGTCAAAATTACTCGGCCGCCGGTCATAGTTCTTGAACATTATTTATGTGTGTTACCTCACCCCGCGCCGAAAACGGCAAATTTTTTCCGATAGAAATTAGTGCATGTGTCGGCTCCATATTGGTTATATCCTCCTAGGCTTCAAGCGTCCACTTATTCCGCTACCGCGAACATCAAAGTTCCTATATTTCGAGCATCTTTCTCTTTTACGCTAATCAAGGCGTCATGAGAGTGACAGAGACAATCGTTTTTCGCGGTAGCGCCGCAGGCTTTACACTTAGGAGACAATTCGGGAGCTGGTGCATTTTTCTCAGGTTCACTTTTTGCTCCAAGTTTGTTTGAACAACGCCGACGTGCAACGGACAGAGAATACTGGCGCAGACGCGACCAGCTAGCCGGTCTTTTTTTAAATATATATTTCGGGCCAATCTTACACAAATCGACCTAGTCCTACGGTAAGCTCAGTAAGGCTTGTGTTGTAAGTACTAGACGACGATATGTATAATAGATAGATTCTTGTGACTAAGGTGGCAAACGAGCAGACGGATTGCCTGATGGTAAGCAATTACCGTCGCCCATAGGCACCTGCAACACCAGGGGAATCACAGGCGTGTTGCCAGCCTTTAAGGGTGGTTGGAGCTCTGGGAACCTTACCATCAGGAACACAACACTACATACCTGAAAGGTATCAGTGCTATTGTGGCTGTGGTCTTCTGTAAGAGGAGGAGTACTTCCCCAGTTGGGCTTCTCCAGATTCCTAATACATTCTATTCCAGATACATATAAATACTTAAATACATAGTAAATGCCCTGACTAGGATTTTAACATAAAACCATCGGCTTCATAGGCAAGGTCCCTACCCACCAAACCTATTATGTAGATATATTTAGATCTTATTTATCAGTAAATACAAACAGCAGATCCAGGCAGTTAGTTTATATGAATAAAATGTATCACAGTATTAGAACTATTATATTACGCTTATAGTTCTAAGCTGGCTTGGTAACAACTTTAAAACGGCCTAAGAACGTCGACTTGCACACTTTCTTGTCACCTAATGGTACTTGTGTGAATAGGGGTCGCGCGCACTTTCAAACCAGTTGTTTGCGCAGACGCCGTTTCTAAATCAAACTGGGCTTATTCCGATCGCTTACCCAACACATGGTGTTACTGAACACCTATACACCACCTTTATACAGCTTGTTGCAACTTAACACACACAACCGATAGAATACAAAAGTAATATATTGCATTTTGATACATTTAATTTTTCCTCGTGTTCTTACCACGGCTCATGGGAGCCTGGGTTCTACTTGCCAACTAATCCCAGGTTTTGGCGTAGGCACTAGTTTTACGAAAGCGACTGACATCTAACCTTCCAACCCAGAGGGTAAACTAGGCCTTATTGGTATTAGTCTGGTTTCCTCACGATGTTTTCCTTCACCGAAAAGCGACTGGTAAATATCAAATGATATATATATATGATATACTAAAGTTCCGAAAAACTCATTGGTGCGAGCCGAGGTTTGAACTTCGCACGCTCTTACCGCCAGGCTACCGCTCTCCTAACCTTTACATATGTGAAAACTGAAAAAAAAAAACGGTAAAAAATGAAATAAACGCATTTATCTACGTACATGTCATAAGTGCTCTAAAATGCATCCAGAAACCGTAGGCAATAACCAGCATTACCAACCATCAGAAAAATTTCAGTAGGTAATGTTAACATTTCCTACTGAAATCAGTAGGTTATGAATTTAAATTTGGAACAGCTGTCAAATTCAAGTGGGGTGTCTAATCTAGTATCTATAGATATTAAAACAGCCATTGATACGAAACGCCAATTCGTTATGTTTTTTTAATATAAATCGAACGACATTTGAACTCGAGTGACAGTAGAATAGGGAGTTCATTCGCTTGTCTATGGTTTTAAAAAAAATGACTGAGATACGAAATACGCAACGCCGCCGTTCCAAGTTGTCATTTGTTTTGTTCGTTGACTTTTTAATGTTTACAAGTAACCCTAGTAATAAGTCATTTCCCTACGGTTTCTGAACCCATCTTAAAACACTTAATGATATGTGTGTAGATAAAGTAGTGTATGTAACTATACATAATTAGGCATTACAACAATCGTGTGATATTATTATGAAACTCGCCTTCGGCTCGTTTCATAAACCCACACTCTTGTTGTAATGCCCTTCATTATGCACAGATACATAAACTACTATTGTATTTATATTCGAAAGTAACTCTGTTTGTCTGTCTGTTACCTCTTCACGCTTAAACCGCTCAACCAATTGGAATAAAATTTGCTATGAAGAGAGCTTGAGGTACGAGAAAGGACATAGTATAATTTTTATCCCGCAACCTCTTTCTTTAAAGACGGCCATGGCTGGCCGACGAAGTCGAGAGGAAAAGCTAGTTTATTATATTTGTAGTACAATGGCTATATCCGATAGGATATAGCCATCATATATATCGGAGCTGTGGAGGCGGTCACAAATATCTGAACTTGCACTTTATTGCCTTGATAATAGAGGCGTTGTTCAGATATTTCTGACCACCTCCACAGCTCCGATATTTCTGATGGCCACTGTACAGTCAGCGTCATGTAGTTTGCATCATTCAAAGTACTCAAATAGTTCGGCACACCATATAAATTCTGTGGTATACAGAACTTTATGAGTACTTTAGAAGCTACCAATTATATGACGCTGACTGTACCTATAGTAGGATAGACTTTCCTGTTTAAGGTTGAGCCATAATTTGAAAATAAGGAATTTAAAAAATAAAGTCGATATACCGTTACGCGCATGCGTGTACAAGTATAAACCGAAGTTTGGTATTTAACGAAAGTTTTTGCTGATATGATCGTTATTAAATTATTGCGTGAAATCGTTCCACTTTCGCCCAATATGTACGTTTTCAACGGCATCAGATGTAACGGTATAAAATAAATGTCTTTTCAATAATGTATCCTAGACTTAAATAATTAAGCATAAACGTAAGCTAAGGGAAATAGTAAATAAAAGGACCCTTTGGATTTTCTTTTCTATCGAGGTAATTTCCAACAAATTATGTTTCGGCTTCTACTATCAGAGGAAATACCGCCAAAAACGATATTCGTAAATTTCGGGCATCTGTCTCTTTTACCCCAATTCAGACGTCATGGGAGTGACGCAGAAAAATCGTCCGAAATTTACGAATATCGTGTTTGGCGGTAGCTCCTCAGATATTGAAGTAGGGTGATGGCACCAATGTTGGACACTATAGGCTGACAGGCACCAATGATGGACACTTAGTTGTTAATTCGTAAACCATAACGTTATAAATTCAATATTTACCAAATGCACAACACTTGACTCCTTTGAAATAAGCACTAATGTTCATGTTTGGTTCCTTGTTCATTATTGTTGCCGTCACCATAGCCAAAAATATATACCGAAAATAAGTCATGCTCCTTTTCCTATTCGGATACTGAAGTGCTTGAAAAAAAAACCTTAATTTTCAACGCATGTCCTTAAAAAGTATATAGTTGTTTGTCTATACTATAAGTGTAAATGCAAAATTCTTGCAAAAAAATGCACAAAATGTGCCAACGGTACCTACAGAGTCCCCGGTACCCTTACCATGAGTTGTGACATTGACGTTTTCGATAAGGAGTATCGAATTTACTATCTGTGCATCTCGTTCGCACTAAAATAGTACAAGCGAGATGCACAGATAGTAAACTCGATTACTCCTTATCGAAAACGTCAATGTCACAACTCATGGTAAGGGTACTGGCTATAAAAATAATTATGACGCATACTTCGAAAATCGTCTAAACTGGTATATGACATTATACTTATTTCAAAACCAGAACGGGTAGGTATCATGGTTGAAATTTTATCGTGTATCGCACTATCCGTCACTTTCGCCCTCACATACATGTTGGAGCGAGGCAGATATTGTGAGAAATGATAAAAACCCGACCATATTTTTATCATATTTATTTTCAGAACGTGTTAAGTTCGTACGACTCAGTATGTCAGTCATTTTTTTTAAATTATTGAATACAAGATTATTTCTACTTTCTATGTTACATGAACATATTCGCTACCTGCTAATATTGAATATTACCACCTGGCGGGCCGTATGCTTGTTTGCCACCGTCATAGTCATTAATCATATCAGCCAAAAGACGTCCACTGCTAGACATATGCCAAATGTCACTTGTATAATCTTGGGGGGAGTGGCTATAGTTGTCACGCTTGGCAGGCGGGTTGGTGATCGCAGTGCCTGTTGATTCATTTTGACAGACGCTGTTGCCTGTCCGTCAGTTATTTCCCTTTATCGTCTCTCCTCACCCACGAGAGGAGATGGGGTGGTGCTATTCTCAGTATGAGTTGAGTATGAGTCATGTTACTGGAATTAAATGAATGAATTGAATTGAAATATCATTTTTTATAGTTATCATTGTAACTTTTTATTCCATTTATTAATCATATGGAATTTATTATGAACAAACATAAAACCAAATGCGCGTATGAAAAAATCCCTACTCCATTAATTTTCAATTCTTAACGGCAACATTTAAAATTCAATTCGAATTAGTCACAGCGTTCCATTTATAAATTGCATACGATTTTCACACTCTAACGGACATAATTGCCTAGCAAAATTTATAAATATGCCAACATAATTCGACCGGTGTGTTAAATCTGAACTAAATAATTTGCATACATATAACTTATAAATACGAAGACAGTGGCGCCACGCCTGGGTATTGTTACAATTTTGTATTGCGTGAGGAATTCACGGTTTTATCGGTTCGGTTTTTGAATACTAGATTTTAGATATTTCTTTAGTACTCGATTTAAGCGTCCATTTTAAACGATCCTGATTTAATTTGCTGAATATGTCTTTGATAAAATCCGTTAATTTTCAGTTAAATGACGCGTTTTATTTAGGGTTCCGTAGGCACCTCCTTTTTAGTTTCGTCTTTTTGTCTGTCCCCGGTTACGCTAAGCGACCGTTAGTCCTAGATAGCTTTAATTTGGTATCACAACGTAGGTGAATCACACAAACATATAATAAAACTGGTAAAAAATAGGTAAGTACCTACCTCCCCTAAATGTAAAGTGGGGGATATTTTTTTCGGTTTAATCCTAATCTGTGTGGTAAGGTGTAGACAGGTTATCTGTGAGACAGGTATTTTGAAAAAGAATTGGGGTTTGGTATAAACATTTTGTCATAAAATACGAGTATGTACAGTCAAGATCAAAAATATCGACCCAACCAAATTGCCAATATATGTATACATGCACCTTGATAGTAAGACAATAAGGTGTATGTATACATATATTGGCACTTTGACCACATATCTTTGACTTAGCCTAAATATTTTCGTAAATAATTGTTCCTATTATTCGCTAAATAATACTTTAAAAATTACCTCCGACGTTTCGAGAACGACATCGTCCTCGTGGCATCGGATGAAGACGGACTGACCACATATATGCAGTTAAGTCCCGTTTACACACACACATTTCAGCCGTATCCAGTCCACTGCTGGACATAGGCCTCCCACAAATATGACTTGTATCATCTTGGGGGTAGTTGCCATAGTCGCCACGGTTGGCAGGCGGGTTGGCGACCGCAGTAGCTGTAGATTGGGTTTCGACGGACGCTGCTGCCCGTTTCATTTTGCGTTGAATGTCAAAACCCTTCATCGAAGGACAAGTTACCAGTAACCAAGTTACCAAGGATCCCTAAAAAGTTGGTAGTTTAGTGATGTTTGCGGCCGGCGCGTCCTCGCAGACACGCACAACGCACGCAGGGCTGCCGCACACGGGAAAATGTCACTACTGTCACTAGTTCAACCAGTTTCATTTCGCTCTTAAAGTCAATTAAGGCCCGGTACCGCGAACATCGAAGTATATTTCGAGCATCTTTCTCATTTATTCCAATTAAGGCATCATAAGAGTGACAGAGACCATCGTCCGAAATTTTACGAATATCGTGTTTTGCGGTAGCGCCGCATACTTAAATCAGGTTATTTTTCTAAGTTTACTTCTTCTTAGTTCTACTGTTAAATTGTATTTTATTAATAATTTTTATCATATGCTAATTAAATCCATACTAATATTATAAATGCGAAAGTAACTTTCTCTGTCTGTCTGTTACCTCTTGACGGTTCAACCGCTGAACTAATTGGAATGAAATTTTGTATGGAGAGTTTGACCTATGAGAAAGGACATAGGATGATTTAAAGACGGGCATGGGTGGCCAACGAAACTAGTCGTAAATAACTGCACTATGGTGGCAACTACCCCCAAGATGATTCAAGTCAAATCGGGGGAAGGCCTTTTCTTGTTTGTCGCTGGGAAAAAGAGTTTACGAATCCCCCCGGGCCTGTGGTAGGTCCATGATGGTAGTGAGTGAGGGGGTATGTGGGACTCTCTCCTCGCTGCTGCTCTTGCTAGCCAAGAGGAGGGGTGGAGAATACCCACTAAAAACACAGCGGTGTCGTCCGCATTGCGGGGGGAGGCCTATGTTAAGCAATGGGCGTCTTACAGCTGAAATAATGATGATAATAAGAGTAACAGAGGCAACCGGTCAAAATTTACCAATATCAATTAAAGATAAACACGGTTCTACTCACGTTTATTTAGTCACTCGTGCAACATGTTACCAATATCAAATATCGAGGTAGCGCCGCTCCACATAGCCGATAGAATAAAGGTTAATGGTAGGTGGCAACCCTACCTTGTCCCGACGCCATTGTTGTCTCAGCCCGGGCTTGCTGCACTTGCTCGCTGCACCTGTGCACTCTGAGACACCCGAATGAGGTTAAAAAGGGACAGATTATACTTCGCTCCGACTGTCTTTTGTTTTGGAACGTTACCCGGGTTTGTGTATAGTACAGTCGCCATCTGATATATCGGAGCTGCGGAGGTGGTCACAAATATCTGAACATGCACTTTATCGCCTTGACAATAGAGGCGTTGTTCCGATATTTGTGACCACCTCCACAGCTCCGATATATCTGATGGCGAATGTACTATGGTATAAAAATAATTTGGTTATAATTATTGTTCTAGATTGCGCTGGTGGTCTAGCTGTATGAGCGTGCGACTTGCAATAAGGAGGTCGCAGGTTCGAACCCCGGCTTGTACCAATGTGTTTTTCGGAACTTATTTACGAAGAACTAGTTATTTTTCAATGAAAGAAAAGCTCTTGAGGAAACCGGACTAATTCCAATACCCTCTGGGTTGGAAGGTAAGATGGACAAGACACACTCACAAACTTTCGCCTTTATAATATTCATGTAGATAGGTATAGTGTAGATGCGCCATTTTATTTAAAGTTGTAGTCTTAACTTTTTTTTTTATTTGGATTTTTCAGAATCATGAGCTCTATGCAGCCTGATATGAGAAAAAATGTGTCTCAAAATTTTCATACATTTCATATGGCGGTAACGGAACAGAAGTAATAATAAATGTACCTATGAATTAGTAATTGAGAATACAACTTTAAATAAAATGGCCCAGGTAGGTAAAAAAACGAACGATAAAAAGATGAAAGATCTTTATTTTTCATTTTAGGCACATTACATGCACTTTTGAACGTCAATGAAAAATCTACACCGGTTCGAACCCTACACCATAGTGGTTGGAATTTCATTTTTAACGACAAGTCAAATGCGAAATGTCAAACAGTGTATTGAAATGATTACGTCTTAGACTAAATATATACCTATAGACGCACAGTCCCGAACAAAGGAGTCGGAAAAAATGGCCTCAAATGACATTATAGTTTTCAAATAAGTAACATATAAACCGTTTTCGTCCGATCACCGCGATACTGGCAACTACTAAAACGTCATTAGAAAAATAATAAATGTCAAACTCCAAGTCATCAGAATATCGGATGCATGGAGTCGCATAAATAATATTAGGCACGTTGAGTAATAAAAAATCTCTAATAACAAAATAAGATTATTTACACTTTTTACATTTTATATTACAATATTTGACTTAAGACATCTATAATAAACAAATTCAATTGTTTGCCAAATTGGCAGTATACCTAGGTTTTCGTTGTAAATATAGTCTTTTTTAGGGTTTCGTACCCAACGGGTAAAAACGGGACCCTATTACTAAGACTTCACTGTCGGTCTATCCGCCGGTCTGTCTGTCTGTCACCAGGCTTTATCTCAAGAATCGTGATAGCTAGAGAGTTGATATTTTCACAGATTATGTATTTCTGTTACAGCTATAACGACAAATACTAAAAACAAAATAAAATATGTTTTTAAGGGGGCTCCAATACAACAATTGAGAAAACCTTTAAAACCGGCAACAATATTTATTTCGATAAATACAACCCAAAAAGTAATTTGTGCACTTATCTATACTTTCTTCCAATTACGATAATGGAGGGATTCGGGATAGCAAGTAGACATGAGTCTTGAAACGAATACTTCCGGACAAAATAGATACCTACAGAGTAATTACAGTATAAATGAAACTAAAAACTTAATTCTAATATAGGCCTATATAAGAGGCACTTTATAGAGGATGCTGACGGAATTTCTTAGTTTATTTTGAGTATGTATGGTTTTTATGTTTTAATTAGTAATGTAGAGTTGTAGACGGAAGGTGTTGTCACCACCATAAATGAATATCATTATTTTTTATAAAAATAAAACATATCTTTTTCGCTAAAAACTAACCTAACACGAGCCCTGACACTGTCAGCTTGGCGGTTATGATACCTACTCGACGATGGCAGTACATTACCGTTTAAATAAAAATGAAAAAAAAAATATATCTTACGATTGGAAAATATGATAGGTAGTTTTATTTTAAGTTTAATATTTTTCTATCTGATGATCGATGGGATGGGATTAGATACAATTTTATGATATGCGATAAAATCTAGTTTCCCTGAAACAAGTTTAGTTTATTGTAAAGTTGCCTCTTATAAAATATAACGTTATTAAAGTACATACGAGACAAAGTAATTAAATCTGCCATTTCAAATTTGCTAGATGTAATTTAAAAATGTACAGTCAGATATATCGCAACGTACGAGTTACTCAAAGATATCAGAAAACGTTCTCAATTGTCAAGGCGTTAGAGTGTATGTTCAGATATTTTTGAACATCTCGTTTGTTGCGATATATCTGATGGCTACTGTACACTCCCTATCTCCTTTTTCATCAATAGGTACATGTATAAGAAAACGCATGTAAGTAGATGTAAATAAAATATTAGCGACTCCGTACCTTTTTGTTCCATGAAAATGCTTTATTTTTGCAATTAATTAAATTCATTCTAAAACACGAAATTGCATCGAGTTAATACATAATTTGTCAATACATTTGAATTACTTACGTAAAAAAACTTATCCCACTGTCCTTCTTGTGTTTTTTTGTGCTATTTTTACATGTCTTAACCGAGCACGACGACATTGTTATTTGACGCCGGTCGGTGAAAGACTAAGTCACCAACTCCATCCTTTTTCGAAATTACTAGAGTTTGAATGTAGCCATTTTTTTCGCCTGACTTTGTATCTGTATATATTTAGTCTAAGGATTACGTAGAGTTTGGCCAGTGAAAAAAAATTGGTTTACTCACTTAAAGCATAGACGATTGAATCATACCGTCTCTTTCTTTCGCTTGCACTACGACCCCAAAAAAAGGGATGAGTATAGTTTATTTTTTCAACTTTAAGAGTAACAATCGAGTAATAATTGGTTAGCCAGACTCTATTAGATTGACGGTTGAACGTCAAAATGGCGAAGACGTCTTGAAAATATATTTTTTGTTTTTTGTTCAAACGTAGTTTAGTGTGTAATATTGATAGCGTATTATGCAGTGATCTAACGCAGACTTGTGCAGCTAATGAAGAATAGATTTCAAAACGTGTTTCACCACTATTTTTGGTCATCACCCGGCAATCCCGGGGTCACGGCCGCCTCTTAGCTTTCTGTAAAGTCCAGCTACCACTTTACAAAACGCAAGGCCTACTACCGAACAACGTCATGCTCTAAGGGCAACCTTATAATTTTATTATACTTATTTGTTATTCTACTTGACACTGGCGAAATCATCGATTGATTTATTGATGGAAGCCATATTTTTTTTAAAGAAGAAGAAGATTACGTATTACAATATTTGAAATTTCGATTACGTTTCCACAATCGATCCCATCTTGGCTCCTGGGCTTTCAAGTCTAAGATATCTCTCAGCATATCTCCGATACAATCTGCCCGCGTGAGCTTATCAACAATAAGTCAACGGCCGCAGCTAATTATGTTATAAAACTTATGTTTTATGCATCACTGATTTCCATAGCCCGTTAGCGATATCTACGCAGATTCACGAGGACTCTGTTCGTCAGACTCGCAGACTACTTTCCTATTAGATGAAGCCAGATTCAATCATCTAAATTTCTTATAAATATACGAGTACCGCAGAGGTGCCATTTTGTACCGTTCGGCGTAGATACTGTAAGTAGTGTACGTCCATGGGGTCTCAGCGCGCAGTACCCTTACCATGAGTTGTGACTTTGAGGTTTTCGATAACGAGTATCGTGTTTACTATTTGTACATCTCGTTCGCACTAAAATAGTACAAGCGAGATGCATAGATAGTAAACTCAATACTCGTTATCGAAAACCTCAATGTCACAACTCATGGTAAGGGTACAGGTCTCAGCGCGCCGAAGACCGAAGAGCTGGCGGCTTCTTCGTGCAACGTATCAGCATTGCGATTCAACGAGGAAATGCCCCCAGTGTTCTCGGTAAAATGCCTCAAGGGTTTGTATTTAAGGTATAGTAAGTGGTGTGCACTTTATGGCTATGATTTGCTTAGCTTGTATAATTACTTTTCAGCCGTATGTAGTCCACTGCTGGACATAGGCCTCCCACAAATATGACTTGTATCATCTTGGGGGTTATTTGCCATAGTCGCCAAGCTGGGCAGGCTGTCCGTCCGCTTGTATAATTACTTGATAGTTCTAATGTACAGGGAAACGCACAGATCATGAGCCACGACTGACATATATTTCAAATTCAAATAGTGAACTACTACAGACCATAGACCAACAATTATAAAACATATAAAACCTATTTGGTATTAAAACACAACAATAGTAAAATCATAATTAGGGTGACGGCGCCAGTAATGATGGACAAGGAACCAATCATGAACATTAGTGCTAATTTCAAAGGACTCAAATGTTGTGCATTCAATTTATAACGTTTTGGTTTTTGATTTAGGAACTAAGTGTCCATCATTGGTGCCTGTCAGCTTAAAGTGTCCAACATTTGTGCCACCACCCTATTTTATTTAACAGAAAGCATCTGTATTTAACTGCGGTTGAGTCTACGTTAGTTTTTTATGATAAAGGAGGCAAACGCGCAGACGGATTTCCTGATGGTAAGCAACTCCCGCCGCCCATGGACACTCGGAACACCAGAGTGCAGAGGAGTCACAAGTTCGTTTCCGACCTTTAAGATCTCTATACGCTCTTTTCTTGAAGGTTTGGAGGTCATATCGGTCCGGAAATACTGCACACGACCATTTATTCCAAACTTTTGCTGTTTGCAGGAATTTTCTCGAAAAACGCACAGTTGAGGACTGCCAACCATCCAACTGGTGATGATGAAAGTATTCGTCAGTTGTTTATAATACGAGACGGTTCAGAGTGGCTCGTGCACTAGTGCTGGGTACACTGGCGCAGCCCGCGCCGACATGCTCCGGGCAGGCCTGTTATACTACTCGCTCTCAACACTTGTAGTCCCATTCAGGAGCGGTACCGGGACCATCGAAATTCGTATATTGCGGGCATCTTTCTCTTTTACTAAAATCAAGGTGTCGTAAGAGTGACAGAGACAATCGTCCGAAAACGAATGTCGTTGTTCGCGGTAGCTGCTCAGCATGGACGCGCTATCTAGTTTATTATGGAGCACCCGTGCATCTGGCAATCTAGTTTATGGTAATCCGACATTGCGCTTTCTTATCCGTGGTCGCCAGTCTAGGAGTTCGATTCTCCGTTTACATGGGCTGTCCTTGCCACTACAATTGGTTTACAGAACCCAAGTTTAAAAAGTTACAAAACAATCTAGAATATTCTCATTGATTCGAAATGAAAGTTTTCTCAATAGAAAACCGTAGCTTCTAGTTTGTACAAGTTTCTAAAAGTTCTTGCCGTAATCACTCCAACTCTTCGACAGTTTTTTCCAACTTTTATGTTAGATTGAAAAAACAACAGAAATTGTCTTCTAAATATAAAATCGTTTTTTTTTTTTCATGAGAAAAGGTGGCAAACGAGCAGACGGATTCCCTGATGGTAAGCAATTACCGTCGCCCATGGGCACCCGCAACACCAGGGGAGTCACAAGCGCGTTGCCGATCTTTAAGGGGGGTTGGAGCTCTGGGAACCTTACTCACCATCAGGAACACAACACTACATACCTGAAAGGTAGCAGTGCTATTATGGCTGTGGTCTTCTGTAAGGAGGAGGTACTTCCCTAGTTGGGCTTCTCCAGACTCGAGCGACACATTGTAACTCATTTGTATAAAAGCGTAGTTTTATATAAAACTAGCTTTTCCTCGCGACTTCGTCGGCTAGCCATGCCCGCCTTTAAAGCATGGTTGCGGGATAAAAATAATCCTATGTCCTTTCTCGTAGTTTAAACTCTTTCCATACCACATTTCATCCCAATTGGTTCAGCGGTTTAAGCGTGAAGAGGTTACAGACAGACAGAGTTAGTTTCGCATTTATAATATTAGTATGGAAATGCGCTTTATTTCCAGTTTAATTAATTTTTTAAATCGTGGAATTTGAGTTATTATTAATCAATCATTATGTGCATGTATACCTAGAAATGCCATGATGGGTGCAATTGATTGGCATTCGTTTTGACGACTGCTCTGGCCTGGTGGGTAGTGACCCTTTTTTTTTTTTTTTTTTTTTTTGTCGGAGTGGGGAATGCCTTTACGCATCGTCTCCCCTGACCGCGGGGAGGCCATATTGGGGGGTATGTGGGGCTCGCCGCTCTTGTCTCCTCCTCTGAGGAGGAGAGGAGATTGGCCCTACCCACTAAACCCCACTCCGGCGTTTCATCCTCTTAGCCGTTTGCGAGGGCGCCATAGGATCGCGAACATTCTACACTGGCGCCCTCCGGCGGCCCCAGCTTAGCGCCAGGGCATCCGCACAAAGGAGGGAGAGATCAGAAACGCTTGATCTCCCCCCCGACGGCATGTAGGGCCGTGCAGTGCGGGTCCCGTACCCGCTGGCCCAACTAAGGGTCTTGGCGAACGAACGCTCGTCGTCTACGACCCTGCCGCCTGCGTCGGAGAGGCAGCGCGTCCACGTCCGCTTCTCGCACTCTCTCCGCTGCCTCCTTCTGTGACATAACCTCTTCACAGAAGGATGCAACGGCCTTCCAATTCCTCTCACTGCACAACATTGCCGCTATTATGTTGTGCAGAGAGTCTACCACTCCTGTAGCCGCCGAGAGGGCCGCCCGTTCCACAGCCCAGCGACTACACATTTCCAATGTGTGCTGGGCCGTATCATCCGCCGCACCGCACTCGTGGCACCGGGGCCCCGGCTCCCTCTTTATTCTGTGCAGGTAGTGTCCAAAGCAGCCATGTCCGGACACCACCTGCGTCAATCTAAATGTCAGGGCCCCCTTCTTGCGTGTCACCCACTCATCCATCACTGGGAGAATGGCCTCTGTGGTTCGAGTTCCGTAGAGGCCAGCCTCCAGGGCGTCTCTCCACTTGCTCTTTAGGCGCTCCACGGCTGCTCGCGCCACCCTCTCCGCCTCTTCTCCATCGGGGTACTCCCCCTGCCTCCTAGCCTCCGCCCTCTGTTGGTACCTCTCAGCCATTGCCACCGCATCCAGCTCCCAGGGCGGAGTACCGGCAAGAAGGCAGGCCGCAGCATGGGAAGTGGTTCTATAAGCCCTCGTCATCCTCTGAGCCACGATCCTCTGCGGTCGACGAAGAAGGGCCTTCGCGCGCTCCGTCAGTCGTCCGGCCCATATTGGCGCCCCGTACAGTGCCATACTTCGGACGACTCCCGCGTAAAGCCGCCTGCATGGGGCATTCGGCCCTCCTAAATTGGGTAACAACCGGCCCAGAGCCGAAGCCGCGCCCACGATACGAGGAGTGAGTCTCCTGAAGTGTTCCTCAAAGGTCCACTTTCTGTCCAGGACAAGACCCAAATATTTGATGTGGGGCTTGACCTGGACAGGTTCACCCTCCACCCTCACTGCAGTGTCCGCTCTAAGCCTACCCCAGCCTCTTCGGCCACCAATTACCATAGCCTCAGTCTTCGGCAAGGCGACACGAAGTCCAAGGAGACCTATGCGCTGCACAGTGAGCTCAGTTGCCACCGCCGCCCTCCTAAGCACCTCCTCAAGCTCCTTCCCTCTGACAGCCACCAGTGTATCATCTGCATAGCACAGCGTGACCATACGCGGAAGCTGAGCAGCCCGGATCACCCAATCGTATCCGAGATTCCACAGGAGGGGGCCCAACACTGACCCCTGTGGCACCCCGCACATCATAGCCCTCGCCCACTGGACTCCCTTCTGCTCGTAGAGAACCACACGCCCCGATAAGTAGTGCTCCACCACTCTCCTAAGGTAAGGAGGCACGCCATGGTATCGCAGGGCCTCCTTGATTACCGTATAGGGGAGGGAGCCAAACGCATTGGCAATGTCTAACGAGACCGCTACCACTCCCTCTCCTTTTCCCTCAGCTAGCTCCCCGAACTCTCTCAAGGATCCCACCGCATCTATCGTCGACCGCCCCTTACGGAATCCAAACTGATTGCTATTGAGGTTCGGGCCCGTCTCCTCTAAGTGCCGCTGGATGCGACAGGCTAGGATCCGTTCGAAGAACTTCCCGATCTCATCTAGCAATACAATAGGGCGGTAGCCAGCGGGGGAGTCCGGAGAGCGACCCTCCTTTCTGATAAGGCACAGGCGCCCCTCTTTCCAGCAACTTGGGAAACGCCCCTCCTTAAGGCAGTCTTCAAGGAGCGTCCTGAATCGGTTTCCAAGGTGCTTGAGTGCCAGGAAAAGGACTTTTCCGGGAACCCCATCCGGTCCAGGCGCTTTCCGCGTTGCCCTCAGCCGGTCCATCGATAACTTCAGCTCGTCATCGGTGATGGGGGGAACGACGTCAGGGCCCACTGGGTCCACGGTTGGAGGGGTCATTGCTGGTGGGACGAAGTCTGGTGCCTCCGGGAAGAGGCTCTCTACCACTTTGTGGAGAAGATCCGGCTCCATAGACTCCATGGAGGGTGCACACTGCAACTTGTTACGCACCATTCTGTACGGACGCCCCCATGGGTCCCTATTCAGGGATACCAAAAACTCCTCCCATCGCTCGTCTTTAGCCTTCCTAATGGCCTGTTGGAGGGTCTGTTTTCTCTCCGCCAAGGATGAACGAAGGAGTTCCTCCTCCTGGTCAGTGTGCCTCCTTTTTCGACACCGGACGTAGGCGCGCCTGGCTTTATTACAGGCCGTACGGAGGGCGGCTATTTCTTGCGACCACCAATACATTTGTTTCCTGCCTCGGAATGGTCGGGCCCTGGGCATGGAGGCGTCGCATATGGCCGTCAAAGTCTTGCGAAATTTAATCGCTTCCTCATTGACGGCTCTAGGGGCCCGTACAGGGGGGTTCCAAGCCTCGATGATGGCAGCTTCCTCAGCTATTTCCCTGTCAAGACAAGTAATGGACCATCTTGGAAATTCTCCTCTTCCGACCCTCCGGCCGTCCGAACCAGGTTGTTGTGCGGCTCTATGTTGTGGAGAGACCTTCATACGGATATACAGGTGATCCGAGAGGGTCTCCTCGTCTTCCATAACCCGCCATTCCGCTACACGCGCCGCTAAAGCGGGGGTGGCAAAGGAAACATCTACAATAGACCCCCCATTCCAGCGGACGCACGTCTGCGTGTTACCCTGGTTTAGGAGCACTAAACCCGTTACCGCTGCCCAGTCCTCAACTTCGGCCCCTCTGAGGTCGGTATTGGGAGACCCCCAAGCTCGGCTCTTGGCATTCAAGTCCCCCATGATTAGAATGGGCGCTCGACCTGCCCTACGCACTACCCCCTCTAGGTCCCCCAAAAGCCTCTGGAATTCAGACAGTGGCAGGTTGGGAGAGAAGTAAACACCTACAACTACGATTCCCCCCCATTTGGCCGCCACAATACCCACTCCCCTCTCAGTTCCTGTAAGGACCCCTCCTGCAGTTGGGACTACCAATGCCACTCGACCATCACTCGACCCCACCCAATTGCACCGAGGAGGGATCACATAGGGTTCCGCTATTGCAGCTAGTGCAATTCCCCATTCGGCCAGGTTCTGCATGAGCAGGTCTTGGGCGCGGGCGCAGTGGTTGAGGTTGCACTGCAACACCTCCCATGGACTTTGTTGTTGTGGGTGTACTGGCATTAAAGATCCATGTTACTTCCCTCTGGATCCTGTCCCATCAGGGGGCTCACGCTTGTCGTAGTCCTTTGTGGAACACCATTATTTCTGGTGTTGATTTCCACCCCTCTTACATTCGGGGGGTTACAGGCGAAACCTCCCATTCTATGCTCCGCCGGAAGTTTCGCCTGATGGCAGACCGCACAGAAGGCATCCGCGTAACAGTCCGCTCCCCGGTGTCCCGGCTTGCTGCAGCGGAAGCATAAGTTGCCCCTTTCGACTGGGGAGGGGCACGTGGCTCTGGTATGACCGATACCCATACACTTGAAGCACCTAAGCACCTCCGGCTTCATTGCCTCAATCCGGGCTGCCGACCATCCAATTATTACTCTCCCCGCCGTGATTACTGAGCTCGCTACCTTAACAGGACATTGCACCAGTACCGAACCCGTCCCTCTAAAGCCAGTACGGATCTTCCCCACCCGAACATCTGTCGCTGAGCATCCCCCTTTGACCGCAATGGCTACTGCCACTGCCCCTGGAGTGGCCGCCTCGTCGAGGCCCGAGACTCGGAGATGCGCCATTTTAACCGGTATATAAACCCGGGCCACGTCTCCGATAGCCGTTTCGAGGCGCTCTTTAAGAGCATCGGCAGCTCGGCCATTGTCCGCCGCCGCTACTTCCAAGATGCGGGCCCCATCCGCCGTCCTCCGCATCCTGACGTGGTCGATCCCGACCTCTTCCAGCCGAACGGCTTGAGTGGCCCTTATTATTACAGAGGCATAGGACTCAGTGGTCTCTGGTTTTAAGGCCACCACCACCCCCGCCGTTTTGGGTACCGCCAGTTTCTTGACCACCGTTGCTGGTGGCTTGGCTATCTGCGTCGCTGGAGTGACAGGAGGGCCCCCCTTTTTGTTCTTCTTTCGCCTCACCACCGTCACCCACTGCTCCTGAGAGGGGGACGGCTGCGTGGGTTTAGGGGTCGCAGGCTTGGGCCCCGCCGCCAACTTCTTTATTCGCTGTGCAGGCGCCGGTCTTGCCGGGGGCAAAAGCATGGCTCCCGTTGTAACGGCCTGCTCGCCACTTTGTGTCGTTTCCTTATTAGCTCTTGCTCGAGTACTGCGCTGCTCGACGGCGGCAGGAACATTTGAAGGATCCACTGCCTTTTTCTTGTCCGCTGCTAAGGGCGGTCGGAGAATCGGCTCAGGAGGAAGACGGCTCCGGATCTCATTTAGCCGTGTGTTGACCATCTCCCCCAGGGAGGTAAACAATTCGCTGGATAGATCCTCTTTGAAAGCAGCAAAGAGTGCCTGCACTTCCGACTTCGCCGTTCCAACTTGTCCCGATACAGAGGGCACTTTCTCTCTCTCGGAGAAGGCCCTTCGAAGAGCTTTTGTCTCAGAGCGCATTAGAGTGAGCTCCTCCCTCATACGTTTGTTATCAGCTCTGAGGGACCGGATCTCGTCGCTCTCAGTCTTTGACCGTAACTCCTCCATGGCTCCCACTATTTTACGACACGCGCTGTTTATGGTGCCCCTTACGCGTCCATTAATATTTATCGATTTGGCCGTCTGTTCCAAAACCTTATTAGCAGCGCGGCAAGCCGTCTCAATGGGGTCTACCTCGTCAACTGGACCTGCTTGGGCCATGCTCCAAGAATCGCCGCCCACCTGCTCTCCATCCTCCTCTGAGTCCAGGCCTACGCTAGTCCGCCCTGTGTCGCAGGCAGCCGATAATCCAGCGTAGACCTCAGCGGCCTTTCTCCCTCCTCTGGGAGGGAGAGTCTTCAGTTTAAAACGGGGAGCTGTTGCCCCCACCCCGCCCGCTTTTCTGCCTCTCCGAGCCGAGCTTATTTTAGGCTCTATATCGGGGTCCGGGTCTTCATCAACTGCGGGATGAGCCCGTTTGGTCCCCGCTTTCCCCCCTTTGCGACGAGTGCCGTTGCGAATACGCTGGGACTGCCAAATTTCATTTGTAGTATCGTCGTTGTCCGTCACTGTTAAGCCAAGGTCATGTTCACGAGAGTCAGCGGTCTGCTGACCCACGATGCAGTGGTTGCTCCCCCCAGAATACGAGGAGCAGCCCGCGCCCGAAGACGCGGGGAGGGATTCTCCGGTTTCACCGGTACCCTCCTGGGGTAGTACTGTTTTAGCCGCCTGCATTATTGGATATTAAGGATATCCGATCCCGAGTTTGCGGTACTGCTACCAAGTGGAATGGGGAGTTCCCTGATTCCACCCACCAGCAGCTGGATGACTGAGTACGCCGCGCACGTACCATACCCAGGGTTTTTATAGAGGTTATCCGTCCTCGCGACCCTCGAAACGGTCATCGTCCCAGACGCCTACGGGTCCGGATTACGAGTCGCCCGACAGGAAGCCGAAACCTACCTGCCGCGCCGCGGGCCTTGGAGGCCCGCCATCCCACGCCGCTCAGCGGCCGCTGGCCCTATCAGGGCTAATACGGTGCGACGCACCACCGCTACTGCCCAGCTGTTGAAGACTACCGGGCATAGCTACGTCCCTTGCCACCTCGGATGAGCCGAAGCGCGCTGGGAGTAGTCGACCAAAAAGACGGCATTGAAGCCCACACAGGAGAAACTCAACTGTAACTGCCACCGGGCCTGTAGTTCGCAGAAAGAAGACAGCAAACGCGCAACTGAGCGGCTGTCTTCCCCCTCCCAGGGTGCACCACGGGGAGGTCTACCAGGCCAATGCACCCCTGGGTAGTGACCCTGCCTATGAAGCCGATGGTCAGTGGTTCGATTCCGAGTCAGGGCATTTATTTGTGATGTGTAGTGTGTGATGGGTGTTTTCTATGTATTTAAGTATTTATATGTACCTATCTATTATATATATCGTCGTCTAGTACCTACAACACAAGCCTTACTGAGCTTACCGTAGGATTAGATCGATTTGTGTCAGATTGTCCGGAAATATTTATTTATTTATTAGTATACCAAGTGATTTTTTTACTATAGGTACCACTAAAAGTTCAATTATGCTGGTGATCTCATGACCTTCGTCAACTCTTTAGCGGAGTCTGTAGACTTCAGTCCATGGTCAGATTATATCACTTTAACCTCGTATTCCAATCCATTCTGGAATTCGAAAATCATCCTTATTTAGTCTGATTCAAAGTTCGATTTACAGTAAATGGAGATGGTCAGATATCAGCGTTGCCCTGAGATTTAAAGATATGGTTGGAGATATTTGCCATATCTGGTTGAGCTACTTGGTTAAGGATAAGTTTGTCAAGAATGTAGGGATCTAGGGATAAGCATGTATATTGTATATATTATACGCTATCTGTACGCCATGTTTCATGGAAATCCGTTATTGATTAAGTAACAAACATCTTCACATCTTCGTTATTTAAATCGAATGAAAAATATCGAAGATATTCGCTAGCAAACGTTTCTGCATAATAAAAAATAATCTTCACATCTATTCTATCTTTTATTTTAATAAAAGTAAGTTGTGTTAGTTTCTTTTATAACTCGAGAACGGCTTAACCGATTCGAACGATTTTGGGTTCGTTGTGATTGTCTTGGCCAAAAGTTTAATAATAGTAAGCTTCAAAAAGAAAAAAAAAACAATCAAAAAGACCCCATATATACACTTTCAGGCGGTACAAAGCTCGCCGGGACAGTAGTTTATAATATTTATAGGGTGAATAGATTAAATTAAATAATGAATATAATATAATAATGTTCGATTGTGTATGGAGTACCTTTGGGACGGATCGGCCAAGTATCAGCTGGGACTCATTAGAGCACCGTGCTCGCAGACTCATTGGCGATCCTGAGTTGGTGAGTGTAAGGTTACAGAGCCTTATGCACCGTCGCAGGGTTGCTAGTTTGTCTCTGTTTTACAGGATACATTTTGGAGAGTGTGCACAGGAATTGCACGAATTTATTCCGCCGGCTTAATTTATATTTCTATTGGCGTTTTCTATAAACATTGACGAATCGACGAAAAGAGAGATGGGGTTCAACAAAATCATCATCATCTCAGCCATAAGACTCTGCTAAATATAGGGCTCCCCTTTAAAAAAAAAAATAGAGCTGGTGGCTTCCTGGCACAACGTATCAGCATTGTGATACAACGAGGAAATGCTGCCAGCATCCTTGGCATAATGCCTCAAGGGCCTTTTTTAGATTTAATGCAGTAACTAGTTAAGTACTTGTAGTTATCATAATATTGTAGTTATAGATAGGTAAAACAAATTCAGAATGGAGACTAGGCTAAGAATCATTTTTTTTGCCACTGCCCTTGGGAGCCAGGGGTCCGCCTGGCAGCTAATCGCAGAATTTGGCATAGGCACTAGTTTTACGAACGCGACTGCCATCTGGCCTTCTAACCCAGAGGGTAAAGCTGTATTAGGATTAGTCCGGTTTTCTCACAATGTTTTCCTTTACTGAAAGCGACTGGTGAATATTAAATGATATCTCGTAGGTACTTAAGTTCCGAAAAACTTTGAACCCGCGACCTGCAATTCGCACGCTCTTACCGCTAGGCCACCGGCGCTTCTACTCAGAATATATTAAAGATAAAGATATAGATTACTGGGATAATTGGTCCTTCGAGCCGGATATCCAGCGTTAACCTGGCTATCGTAATTAGAATCTTCTGCTACGAAGGAAATATAAACTTTCTTTATGAGTAGGTACCTACTTCTTGATAAATTATTATTTGAAAAATATTTATATTTAGAGCTGGGAACTTCACTGTTCTAATTATAAAACAATAATAAGGCCGTAAAATAAAACAACTGAAAACGGATTATATTGCGTATTATAATTCATACCTCATCCCGACGTTTCGAACCCTTCGTTCAGCCCAGCAATGTTCGTGGTCTACCCGAACTACAACCACTCTGTTTAAGGGTTAATTAAACGTCGGGATGAAGTTTAAGTTATAAAAAATATATATATAAATATTACAGGACAGTCTTACACAAATTGCCTGAGCCCCACGGTAAGCTCAAGAAGGCTTATGTTGTCGGGACTCAGCCAATGATATATATATGATAATTGATAACAAATACTTAAATACATAGAAAACACCCATGACTCAGAAACAAATATCTGTGCTCGTCACACAAATAAATGCCTTTACTGGGATTTGAACCCAGATCCATCGGGTTCATAAGCAGGGTCACTACCCCCTAGACCTACCCCCTGTCGTCAAATTACTATACGAGATATAATTATGTCTTTTTGCAGAAATCGCGAACGGCTGGTTGACGTAACTGGTGACCGAAGAGCTGGCGGCTTCCTCGCACAGCATATCAGTATTGCCAGCATCCTTTGTACAAAATGTACAATGCCTCAAGGGCCTTTTTTAGATTTAATACAGTAAATGTATCTATCAGTTCTGCCTATGAAGCCTCGGTTCGAATCTCAGTCAGGACATTGATTTGTGTGATGAGCACAGATATTTTTCCCTGAGTCATGGTTGTATTTTATATGTATCTATCTATTATGTACGAGTATATCGTCGTCTAGTAGTTACAACACAAGCCTTACTGAGCTTACCGTAGGACTAGGTCGATTTGTGTAAGATTGTCAAGAAATAGAAATAGAATAGAAAATCACCGCGACAATGCTGCAGGCATTATGGGAACATTTGAGTCAGGTACGAGGTACGATGCATGGGGGATTATTTTAGGCTTAATTCTTTACTCTTAGTGTTTTATTTTTTAGTATTTTGATTCATGTTTTTATTCTTCTTCTTCGTCGTTCCCTCATGACTGAGAATCGTGACCAATAACTATATGTCCCTCCATTTAACACGATCAAGGGCTATGTGGGCTGCCCTCTTCCACATGCCTGTCTAATGAAATCTGACCATCTTGCAGGAGCCCTTCCTTTAGCGCGCTTGCCCTCCAATTGCCCCAATATGATGTCACGTTCAAGGCTGTGGTGAGGATGATTTTATTAGTGGATTGTAATATTCTTATGAGTAACAAATACTTATAATTAACACCCCATTTGACCTAATAATGTGAACTACGACGTAGTATCTTTGTCTGGTTCTTGTTTTATTTTTAACCGTCTCTGTCGTGTTCTTGTCGATTACTGCTCAATCCAGTTTTGTCTTGTCAATGTCTGTCCTGCCAGTCTTGAAATTTAGTGTCGGTCATTCCAAAACATGTCAGCCAGCCAGTACAGTCAGCCTGTTCAGCACAGAGGTTGGAAGCCCCGACACATAGAATACTTGATATCAGAGTTTTAAGTTTTCCTGGGATCTTCCGTTAAATGTCCTCTTAAGATATGTCCTGTGTTAATTCAACTATCAATCGATAGTTGAATTAACCACTTATAATATTACATCCTAACTATGACTAACTATTAGAAGAAACACTCTGAACTTGTCGAGTCGAGTCATAGTCAGTAAATTCGCAATATACCCTAACCATGATCTACATTAACTAAACGCGCTGATCTAGCAGCATAAAATAAATATATAGCGGTAACCGTTGAGAGGGGGGGCGTTGACCCCGGCGGGTTTACGACTGCATTTGCACAGTGACACCCTCCCCCCTGCGCCGCGCGGTGCGTGCGCCTGCGACGGTTCTCGAAATCAAGGGGCTTGTTCCGGGTGGGTCTCTTGGGTTTACCCCAGGCGTAGGTTTGTGGAAACCGTAAATGGTTCATAAGAAACAAATTCGAGGGTTGCGTCGGCTGAATTTGGTGGCGTTACTGAAGCCTTAGCAAAGATGTAAGAAAAAATGTATAAAAAATTAATATGTAGGTTTTGTTAGTAGCAGTAGTTATTGATTATACTAGTTGTTGCAAAAATAGTGGGGAGACGTTTTACCGTTTACCCTTTGGCAAAAACATAAGCCTCTGATTTTAAGGTTGGCTGACTTAGACGACCGGACCTATAGAAAAAAATATTATTGCGTCAAAAAAAAACATCTGCTTTTTCACCTTTAAAAGGAAGGAGGAACATGTTTCAGGTAAGCACTGATAGCCATTTTCAAGCCGTGTCAGGACACACCGCTCGGGGTGTGGGTGCGTGGCTCACTGCTGTCCGCTGCCTTGCACGGCGTTCCGCTCGCCGTGCTCACTAGAAATTGCTTTGCAAAGGCGCTATCGCTACACTCATATGTGGCATGTGATTACCGCCCCCGACACCGACGCGGCGAGCTGAACGCCGCGCAAGGCAGCGTACAGAACAGTAGTTAGTTACACCCTGACGCCGAGCTGTGTCTCCTGACTCGGCTTGAAAATGGTTACCAGAGCTTACGCGAAACATGTCGCCTAGTGCGATATACATATACACATGAGTTCATCCATTGGAACTGAGTTGTAGTAACATGACTCACAATGTTTTAATTATACGTACGGGACATTGTTACTTCGTTCTTTGGTTATATTATATGTCATTATCATCATCCTCAGTATAATGACATATACCCATATGTCATTATACTCAAGGCCTGTACAACTTGGTGGCCTCGTTTGGAAGAGCCCGACAGAGAACCAATTATGATTGATCCTGCGCTTCTCCTGGAGAAAAACTTGAAAATTGACATACCTTGTTTGGATCGGCCGAGTTGGTGAGTTTATCGCGGCCGACAAAATTACACCCAGGAACACCGGTGTGCATTATAAATATTATAATGGACAATTTGTTCAACAGTTCAAGTTCGGTTCTAAAGCCGAGTTTGTTAACAGAAATTACAATCGTATTATGATAACTGCAAGTACTTAATTAGTTACAGTATAAAATCTAAAAAAGGCCCTTGAGGCGGAATACTAAGTATGCTGGCGGCATTTCCTCGTTATATCGCAATGCTGATACGTTGTGCGAGGAAGCCGCCAGCTCTTCGGTCACCAGTTACATCAACCAGACGCTTCGCGGTTTTTGAAATAAGTTTATGCGCGCTGGGACCCCATAGACCTAGCGTCTCTTCGCCAAACGGTACAAAATGGTATTCTCTGCATAGTTTGTCATAGTTTCTTAAATATAGTTTAAACTATACTGTGTTGCATTGCACAGAAATGGCGGACATGGTTAATGTCAAACTGCTTTCTTTCAACAGTAAAAATAAAAGTAATATAGTTTGGCAGAATTTGTCACTAAATCTATCTATCTGCCACGAATGTCCACTGCTGGACATAGACCTCCCACATAGACCGCCACCGGGAGCGATCATCAATCATCATCATCATCATATTGCAGCGACTCCCTGCGACCTTTACGTGGTAATCGTTACATCTGGTTTGAACCTCGACACTGCTTTCCTATCATTATCAGTCCACTGCAGGACATAGGCCTCCCCCAAATGTGACTTGTATCATCTTGGGGGGTAGTTGCCATAGTCGCATAGTGCTGCCTATACGTGGTCTAAATTCTAAATTTCTAAGAGTGGTGCACTGTAGTCTTAGTGTAAACTCTGAGTGACCGCTCTAGTTGGGGGAGATCATATATTAAACAAATGCATTATATATGGGTGTGGTCGCAGTGTACGCCGCTCAAATCTATTGGAAGCTAGATGCCGCCAATCGCTCCGCTTCGAGCGTTCATCCAAGCCTTACTAGTGTAGGCGTGATTTTTGATTATAATTTAGTAAGACCTAGAGTATAATAATTGTATGATATCGGGTAATTCGCGTTTTAGAAGTGGATTGCTTAACTGCTCCGTAACGAGGATCATAATTATGAACCGTCCGTTTTCAGCAATAAACCTAACTCCCAGCGACTTTTAATTGGTAATCGTTCCATTTGTTTTGAACCTCCATAATTATGAACCGTCCGTGTTGGCTGAAGCGGAATCTACCCTCATTTTCAGCAATAATCCTAACATGTCCAGTATGTCCACGAATATTTGAGTTACAGTAAGTACAATTAATTTGATTGAGTCTCAACGATAGTTTTGTGTTTTAGACGTAGTAAGTTTGTAGTGAAAATAAGCGTTAGATAGGTATAAATTGCCTACTAGCTTATACTAGTATCCATTGCCTAAGACAAGGGGATAATATTAATATTACCAGCATCCTTGGTACAAACCCTCAAGGGCCTTTTATGGACTTAATGCAATGACTAGTTAAGTACTCGTAGTTAGTTGAATTGTTTTAATGAATGATAATATTGTAAATAAAGATTTGTAGTACAGTCAGCAGCAGAAGTAGGCATTTGAGGTGTTCAAAATGAGGTCAACACGTCTCTATTGTCAAGAGAATAAGAGCGCGTGTAGGTCATTTTGAACACTTCAAACGCTTAGCAATTTTTGCTGCTGAGTGTACTTCTGTCATAAGTCATTTTATGGAAATAAATTTATTTACAGAAATTACAATAGTATTATGATAACTTCAAATACTTAACTAGTTACAGTATAAAATCTAAAAAAGGCCCTTGAGGCATTGTACCAAGTCATTTTATTAATTGTATTTGTTATTTCCCTGCATTAAGCTTTATATGTATATGTTTCTTTTTCTTTGGAATGTCCTTTTTTTGTTAACTACATTTTCCTAGAAGGCAACAAAACAGTTTAGTAAACAGTTTATATTTTTATTCAGTATTACTTAAACATGTTGGTTTATTTCTCATTCATGTGGGTTAGCGGTTCGTGCGAATTGATGATCGTTTGTTTCTACTCTGTTGTCGCTCAAACGCCTGGCTGGCTGACTGCGTTTAGTTACTGCTTAGTGGTAACAGTTAAGTAGTAAACAAGAAAAAATATTGAATTTAGAATGTATAGCCTGGAATAGTAGTTTATTTATCTGTGCATAATGAAGGGCATTACAAGAAGAGTGTGGATTTATAATAATATCACACGATTGTTGTAATGCCTAATTATGTATAATTGCATACACTACTTTATCTACACACATATCATAAGCTTGGAATGGCGGCGTTGCGTATTTTGTATCTCAGTCAAATATTTTTTTAAACCATAGACAAGCGAATGAACTTCTAATGTCACTCGAGTTCAAATGTCGTTCGATTTATATTAGAAAAACATAACGAATTTGCTTTTCGCATCAATGACTGTTTTAATATCTATAGATACTAGAATAGACACCCCACTAGAATTTGACAGCTGTTCCAAATTTAAACTCATAACCTACTGAATTCAATAGGTAATGTTAACATTACATCTCCATTAATTTCTTATGGTTGGTAATGCTGGTCATTGCCTACGGTTTCTGGACCCATTTTAGAGCACTTATGATATGTTCGTAGATAAATCAATTGTGTCTGTAGCAGTAGAACAAAAGCTGTATAGTTGAGCCAGGGAGTTAATTATATTTTATTACCTTACGCCACGCGTTTGTGTTATGATAGAAAACTCAATGGTTGTTGACCATTATGATCGAAAAACGACCGTTTGATAAAATAATATTCAGCGGGGAAATGCTGCCAGTATCTTCGGTACCATGCCACGGGGCGATTTTTTTTTAGTTTAGTTAAATTTGTTGTGTTTTTATTTTATAAGTTTACTTTATATGGTATATTATATTGTTATTTATATAGATATGTTATAAAACAAATAGCATGAATACTTTTCCAAAAGGACGAGTATATGTGATTAGGGCAAGAAATTCACTTCAAAAGCGCAAACCGTTATAATTGAATTCCAAATTTAAATCGAAAGAAACAGAAAAAATTAACTCGAAGCGGGACTCGAACCCACAACCACTGGATCACTAGCCCAGTGCACTACCAATTGCGCTATACGACTTATACGAATACCTACCACTTAGACTAGTCAAATTTTCTCGTCAAAATCTTATCGTTCGTGGTATACGTCATCATGGGTGTCGTGTACCTACGTGTACTTCGAGTCAAATTTATCTATTTTTCCTTCGATTTAAATATCGAGGATATTTGCTAGCATACGTTTCTGCATAATAAAAATAATAATTTATTCCAAAGTGTTAGTATCAATAATTTATTATTCAAAAACATAATTTAAAAGTCCTTCCAACCAGTTAACGTCATAAAAACACTCAAAATTTGCATTTAAGTTACTTTGCACTCTTGTAGATAAAATGTACTTTTGCAAAGTTAAAGTTTAGTTCGGAGTTAGCAAGGTGAAAAATTATTGTTGTTCCTGTTGGTATGCTAAGTAGTTTTACGACATATTGCTTCATGGAAATATTTTGCTTCAGCTATGTCAGTACGCAAGCATTGCCCGGCAAATAAATGCCGGGTTTCATGTATTGTAAATGTTGTGCGTGCCGAATCGGCCGGGGTTTTCATAGCCAATTGCCAAGGCAGCTCAAACGAGCCATTGTTTTGAGTTCTGTACCCTTACCATGAGTTGTGACTTTGAGGTTTTCGATAGCGATTTGGACCCGGGTATGTCCTTAAACTACGTCCAACAATGAGAGACCATCACGCTTGAATCTGGAGCAGCCCAACTGGGGAAGTACCTCCTCCTTACAGAAGACCGCAGCCATAATAGCACTGCTACCTTTCAGGTACATATGTAGTGTTGTGTTCCTGATGGTGATTAAGGTTCTCAGAGCTCCAACCCTCCTTAAAGGCCGGCAACGCGCTTGTGACTCCTTTGGTGTTGCGTTTGCCCATGGGCGAGGGTAATTGCATACCATCAGGCAATCCATCTACTCGTTTGGCGCCTATGTCATAAAAAAAAGGGACTATCGAATTTACTATCTGTGCATCTCCATCGCACTAAAATAGTAAAAGCGAGATGTACAGATAGAAAACTCGATACTTCGTTGTCGAAAACCTCAATGTCACAACTCATGGTAAGGGTACTGTTTATAAATAGTTGGAGATGGTGTTACCTGTCACGTAGGCAATGTTTTGTTGGAGTCTTGTGTGCCTACTGTGATGATAAAATTGGCAAGTTTTTAAAACTTAGAGCCCCGAAATCGAAGTTCGTAAAGGGATATCTGTTTTACTTCAATTAAGGCGTAATTAGTGACAGAGAAATTTTGGAACTTCGATTTTCTCGGTAGGACTACAGATACTATTTGAAATAAAGCTGCTCATAGCATCAATCTTACGCATTGTGCCGAGTCGCCGGCAGAAGCATAACACACAAAACTTTAACTTTTTTTTAAACTGATTAAGGCTCTATAAACCATTCGGCTTATTAGAGCGATCAGATTGTGTGGAGGGAAGGTTGGGGAAAATCCAGAACCCTTCCGCACCAGACTTGATGTGAGTAGATGGTTCGAGATGATGGAGGTTGTCGCGGCGACATGTCGCGACGTGTTTGCGAACCAAATCGTACAAGCCTAGCACGATTTACAAAATTGAACTACATGTTTTAAAGTCTTTTATTTATATACCTAGGAATGCCTAGTGCATTGATAAGTATAATGCACGGACCAAATAGTACGGTCACGGCTACAAATAAGTATGTATGCATTAAATGTGACTAAAACATGTAGATACCTAAGTATATCATTTCGTACAAAACTTGTATACACTTTACGTCATGGTAAAAGAGTTGTGGCTACATTTGTCTCATTAAATCTATGCTTTCAGACGTGACTGTACTTAGTCCACAAAACATCTTTTTCCTTCTTATTAGTCATTCACTTTTTCTACTTACGAACCTTTTGCAATGACTTAACCAAAAATTATAAAAAAAGTAGGTATTCGGCATTTTTCCTTTTTCTATCTTAGTGCTAAATATAGTCGATAATTATAAACAAATTCATTTGTATTCTTTTGGAGTCATTGTAACAAATAAAAATAACGGCTATACTTACGTTTATTAAGTCACTTGCGCTACACGTTTCAAAGAACTTAATTGCTCAACGGGCCGGGTAGGCGAACAGACACTCAGCACTTGAAAATGAAGGCCTACGTTCTCAGCAAAATGCCGCGCGAGTGGGTAAATAAATATATTGTAATTTATAAGACCTAGACTCAAACACACCGTGACTGAAAGTTTGGACAAACTGTAGTAATAGGGTCATGCTAGGGGGCTTCAGAGGAGGATGCAAGACTGGTTCCGCAGGTCCTGTGACGCATGCGCGGTGAGCTAATGAATAAATATAATTACCTTCATGTCCAGCGAATCTTTTTTGCTAACTGTATCAATCTTTTTAATGGACCGGCTGTGG
Source organism: Grapholita molesta (assembly GCA_022674325.2). Lineage (NCBI taxonomy): Eukaryota > Metazoa > Arthropoda > Insecta > Lepidoptera > Tortricidae > Grapholita > Grapholita molesta. Next base: position 2,279,129 of record CP053125.2, on the reverse strand, counting down.
AATAAAGCATTTTCTTAATTAGATACGTTTTTTCGCCACCAGATTAACTATAATTTGGAGCGTTTTGGCGACGGTATAATCACTGTACTAATGAGGATCGGAGGGCCTGCCGCGAAAATTCGATGTGCGATAATATCGGACATCTCTCTGTTACTCTAATAGGGAAGTTGACTGATTATGATATCAATCGCTTCGTTATATTTTAAGGAACAATTGTATGTATGAGACTAATTGCCTTAAAGCTACACAAAAGTCTGGAACGGCCGTGAAAATCTGCCATTCTTATTTCCCGCTCGAAACGCTCATGAATAATGATGATAATCTGTGACGTCACTTGTTCCTAGCCTTCTCAACCGTCTTGTTGAAAGTATGGAATAATAATGAAATTGCTACTTGGACCGAAAAATATTGCGTTTATATAGTTGCTATAAAACTAATTTTCAGTAGAACATGAGAAACCGAATGGTAAGAATTTCAAGCATCATGAGAGTGAGAGACATCGTTCGAAATTTGCTAAATTCGATTTTCGTGATTGACCTTAACCGCTCCAGGCCTGTAGCCATGAACGTCGGAGTTCGTATATTTCAAGCATCTTGCTTTTTTACTCCAATTAAGGCGTCATGAGAGTGACAGAGACAATGGTTCGAAATTGGCTGATTTCGATTTTCTTGATAGATTTTCTTAACCGCTTCAGGCCTGGTAACGCAAAAGTCGGAGTTCGTATATTTTGAGCATCTTTCTCTTTTAATCCAGTTAAGGTCTCATCAGAATGACAGAGACAACCGTCCGAAATTCACGAATATCGTTTTTCGCGGTAGCGCCGCTGCAACTGCGCAGTTTGCTTTTAAAAAAAACTTTTCACTGTTTGGATGTGTCAAATTTTTGTAGGTGCCATTTTAAAAGTCGTGTGCGTAAAAAGTAAAAAGTGATTGTATAATATGGGCATTTTATTTAATGCTGTACACAATGTACATGCAAGTTTTTTTAAATTTAGTTTCATTTCTGTACTATTGATAGTAGTTCTGTACTATAGAGAATTAGGAGGATTTTCGATCTTAACACGTTCACCTCCGGTACTGTTTTACTAAATGCGTACAATTTGCCAGTAGAAATTAACGCGATCTCTCAGAGCATGTCACTTACGTACGAAATTTTTATTCCTATGCCGCTGTCATAAGTCAAATTTTTCATATCTTTCTCGGTAGAAAAGTACACTAAGATTTCTTTTCCGTTACCACCCTAATATGTCTATGAAAAATGGTAACTAAAAGGAAGAATTTGTGTAAGGCTGGCCATAAAATTAAACAACGTATGGGCACGCACACAATATAACAGTTTCTTCCTTATCAGCTGTTAAGTCTATATTACATTGTGTAACAATTTCGCCCATTTTCCTTAAATACAGTGAGCACACTTGAATAAAAGGTCTTCATTGTCTGACCCCATAAATCCTGAAGGGCACCACTCCTGCAGGCTTTCTGATAAAACTCTTCCCTGTTTGTAATAGAGCAAATTAAGTGTCCCGGCTTTCAGCCGTTTTGGGAAACAAATTAACTTTTTCTTTTAGGTCTGTTTTTTCAATCATAAAAACTCTATTTTCCGAACTGTATGGATATGTGTTTATCTATGGTTGTACCCAAGACGCCTATCGAATCATTATTAATATACAATCGATTGTGCCATCTCGGTTAGGATCCCTGAGGATTGAAAAATATGCATTGATATGTAGTAGTTAGGGCATAAATAGATATAGTATATACACTTTTACACCCTAAATACCACTGCGACTGTAATGATACCGTATCATCATCATCATTATAGCCGTAAATCGTCCACTGCTGGACATAGGCCTCCCCCAAATATGACTTGTATCATCTTGGGGGTTAGTTAGGTATATAGTCGCCACGCTTGGCGACCGCAGTAGTTGTAGATTTCGATGGACGCTGCTGCCCGTCCGTTGGCTACTGTATACAATAGCTTATTTAATCTTATCCCTTCTTATTTTATCATATACAAAACTATTCAGTGTGCCCTCACTCTACCTTAATGTTAGCCATCTGTACCATAGTGTAGAATGTAGGTAACATATCGTTCAAAGGCCTCGGAATTTAATACAAAGTTTTCGGTCTACACTCGTATCTAACGAATTGGTACCATACTTTACAACTAAAAGTCACTACTTGTCATAACTTGAGATTTAAACGTATTTAAATTGATTGTCAAACCCAAAAAATCTTATTTAAATCTGAGTTAATAAGTGACATAGGAAATAAAACAACTAAAACGGATTAAATCGCGTATACTAATTTACTCCGTGTATTTATCCGTTTTAGTTGTTTTATTTCATGAGTAATTATCGCGGCAACCGAAGACAATATTAAGTGACATATGGTTAGAATGAGTATGAAAGATAAAATACGAAGCAAGAGTATATAGGTACAAAAGTGCGCATGAGTTCCGGAGACCGCACCGACCAGTTTGTTTTGGCGTCGCGATAAAAACTCGGCGTGTCATTAGCCGCTGTGCATTTATTAATCTTATTCGGAGAAATCGCATCGGCTTGCTCCTGTGCCGAACACTACAGATTCATAACAGTACGCAAGCTAGGTACCGGTTTTAAATATTAAATATTTGTATGACGGTTTATATCTTTATATCATTTTAGTAAATAACATTATGATAGAACAAACCTATAAACTAACAATGAACTAAAAGCTATAGGTATAGAAACGAAAACTTTAAAAAATTAAAACTAAAATACCTAAATCAAAAAAATTGGACTCCCTCGGCATGGTGACGAGGACGCTGGCAGTATTCCCTCTGTATCGCGATACTAATGCGTTGAGCGAGGAAGCTGCCAGCTCTTCGGTAACCAGTGGAGTCCATGAGCCTTTTACTTATTTTAAATCAAAACCTTCATAAGTAACTCATATTTGTAGCTTGTGTCCCTTGTTAATTGAGTTAACCCTTTATTGCTTGACGTTAGAAAATATTTTTTTGAATTTGAACTCGCTCCGAAAATTTGGACTCGCTTTCAGTAGAGTTTAAAATTATAAGTGTCATAAATGGCTTCGTATGCAGTAAAGGGTTAATTTAAAACTGCACAGTGTTTATTTATTACTGTATTACTTTTCTCATCAGTCTTTTTGTCACGTTTTCATATTTTAAGCTATTTAAGACAGCAAAAAAAAAGGATTATTGTCGCTTAAGGATTTAAAAAAGATCGTGATTGATTAGCATCGAATGTAAAAAATGACAAAGGCATAGTACATTTCAAAACACACTTGTCTTTAGTAAGTCCAAAAAGCTCCTACACTTTTTTTCTATTATGGCTTACTAATGATTAGCCAGTGTCATGTCGATTTGTAATAAACGAAAAACGCGAATCCCTACAGTAAATATAGTTACTATTCCATGTACACAGTCACTGTAAAAGCAAAAATAATACAAGAGCCTGAGAAACAGCTCCTTCACTTTGGACTAAATTACCTTCTAGCAATTGCTCACACCTCCCCACCTCTACAGCTCCGATATATATGATGGCGACTGTACATTACAAATCTCATGCGGTATGCGCTACAAAATGCTTGCAACAACTCTCAATTAACGTACTGTTCAAACCAAAACACTGTGACAGGACATTCACTCATCGTGTGACATTACCTTGGATAAATGTTAGGGTGTGACACAACTGCCAATTTCGACCTTATCTCGAGGTAGGAAGACCTACGTTTGGCGACCTAATAAGTGGCCTATCGAAACTCGTTATAATACTTACCCACTTCAAGCTTTTATTGGCAATGTAATGCTAGAATTGCGACCATAAATGAAATATAGTAGGACATGGCTGGACTCAACTATTGTCTAAGCTCGGGATGTTACATATATTCACATCTTCTTGCGGATCTTGCAGATCTTTATGCGGATGCAGATCTTTATGCGGATGCAGATCCTGGACAAGTCATATCACGCCTGGTACCGCGAACATCGAAGTTCGTAAACGAGCATCTTTCTCTTACTCGAATTAAGGCGTCATAATTATATATCGTTGGCTGTCCACAACAAAAGGCTTCTTAAGCTTACCGTGGGGCTCAGTCAATTTGTTTTAGGATGTGTAATCTGTAATATTTATTTATTTTATTTATTAAATACAACGCACTTTGTTTAAATATTAAGTTAAGTTTATTTTTTCCTTTTGATTACGAGTATGTACCCACTTCTTGTCACATCCGCATTCGCGGATGTCGTAAAATCAACATCCGTAACATAAAATCTAGACTAGGGTGTCCCAAAACAGCAACCAGATACCACCGAAAGACGAGCAGCGTCCCTGACAGCCGTGGAACATACTGCGATCGCCAACCCTGCCAAGCGTGGCGACTATGACTATGACATTTAACCTAGCATACTCGCTCCCTGTGGCGGTTCAGAGGCCATAGGTCCAGCAGTGACTTCTGTGACTAATAGTAATAGACCATGGCCAGGCCTCAAATCGAACTTCGATGTTCGCGGTACCGGGCCAGGTTTTCATTTAGCGTGTATTCTTTTATTTTTTATTTATTTTTCGTTCCTTTCTTTTTTGTTTCTTCTTGTGTATATGTGTTACTTGTCGTCATGGCACCTGATGGTCTCATCGGAAGACCAGCGCTGGCAATTGCTGGCATTATGCTGAGATGAGGCCATTTCGTGGCACACGTCGTTTGTGTAATGTCATGTGTTTTTTTTTTGTTGTTGTTATTATTATGTGTGTGTGTCATGAATAAAAAAAGAAAAGAAAATCATTGATAGAGAACCTACCTACCTAGATCAGGCACAGACACCCACTGCTGACTGAGTTGTGGCCTTTAATGTTTGTCACATCATGTGTAGTGTACGTAATACTAAGTCTAGAATTATTAATTACTTTCAAACTTAACTACTTAATGACTTTAAAAAATAATATAGGTACAGTCAGCATCAAAAGTAGCGAAACGTTTGAAGTATAAAATGATCTACACGCGCTCTTATTCTCTTGACAATAGCGATGTGTTGACCTCATTTTGAACACTTCAAACGCTTAGCCACTTCTGCTGCTGACTACATAGTAACTATCCCGTTTTGTGCCGGCCCATTTCGTACTACCAATTTTTAGGGATGATATAAAACAATTGAAAAATGTAACTTTGGGATGAAATTACAATTAGTTACGTAATATGACCCGTTTTTAGTGGCTATATTTAATGAATAATTATCATGGCAACCAACGATAGTATATTTCGTTTTATAAATATTATATATATATATATATATGATATATATCTAATTGTTATGCAATTCTCTCCTTATAATGTACTTCCTGCTTACAAATCACATAGCCACTGGTCTGAACATGGTCAAATTAACATCAATATGTATGCGACAAACTACAACATCATGACTCATTCTAGTGTCTGGTGCCATCTTAAAATTGTGTATAACTTGGTCTCAAGGTCATTACAAAGTAGGTAGGTGTTTTTGGCCTTACACCTTAAGATCCGACAGTGATTATGGTTTTTGAAATAGAAAAATATAAAAAAATATTATAATAAATAAATAAAGATAGATTAAAAATGAATAGAGTAATAAATATTACAGTACATTCTTACATACATTGACTTAGTCCCATGGTAAGCTCAAGTAGGCTTGTGTTGTGGGTACTCAACCAACAATATATATAATATACTTAAATATAAATACATAGAACACCCATGACTCAGGAACACATCTATGTGCTCATCACTCAAATAAATGCCCTTACTGGGATAGGAACTCAGGACCATCAGCTTCATAGGCAGGGTCAATACCCACTAGGCCAGACCCATTGTCAATTGCAGAAAGGCATGCTTACATGTTGGGAACTTGCAAATTGAGCTTTCTGTTCATAGTCTCTTTCCTCAACAAAATGTATAGGGAGCATATAAATCAATTAGGTTTGTCTTTCCTGTGGACATTGGGAAAGGTAAGGCATTTAAAGCCAAAATTTGATTCGAAAAATATCAATAAACCGCTCCCGCTCTTACGTAAGACTATACCACAAAAACACAACTTGTAATCACACAAGCCATTAAATATAGACCACAGAAAAGGCAATTGTTTTATTCAACTGTTTGACCTATAGGTAATACACAATTAAGCATTATAGAATTTATTTAATTACATAACATTAAAACTTTTTAATTTTTCTTTTTTTTACAGTTTGACCACAAAATTATTTTATTTTATTATAATTTTTATAACTATGGTATAGATAGTAACCATTTTTTAATATGCTCTCTGCATTATTACATTTTAAAAATGTGGTGTTAAGGTCATTGGATTGTTACCGGTATTCCTAAAAATCGAAATAATGCTGTTGTTTCCTAACTTATCATTGTTTTTTTAAAACGGTATTTAAGTAAGGGAAACTTAATATCAGATTAGTTTAAAGAAAAAATGGAATAAGAAACATGATACCAAATTTGAAAACCAGTTCATTTGTATGAAAAAATACCCATATTCAATCCACTTCTGCTGCTGACTGTACATGTACATCAGTCATAACAGAGTAATAGTGGCATGGCTCAATTTTTATTATATTAGAACTTAGTATGGTTTAGTATAGTCAGCAGGAGAAGTGGCTAAGCGGTTGAAGTGTTCAAAATGAGGTCAACACAACTTTATAGTCAAGAGAGTAAGAGTGTGTATAGGTAATTTTGAACACTTCAACCGCTCAGCCAATTTTGCTGCTGACTGTACATTATCGCGAAAATATATCAAAAATTTAAGGATAATCTAAAACTGACACTTTGAGTATGTGCACGGTATCTTCTCGGGTCAGAGGTGTAGGATTCGAACCAGTGTAGATTTTTCTTTGATGTTCATAAGTACATTTAATGTGCCTAAATTGAAAAATAAAGATCTTTTATGAGTGTTTTATTACAAATATTTTCACATTATAACTCTTAAAAACTACAAAATACTTTGTACACGCAGTAACTGTAACATTTACAACAATCTCCACGCAAGAACCTAGAACCTAGAACCAAGCATTACTTGGCGGGTACAGGCGCCGTCGGCGCGGCCGCGGCCCTCTGCTGCGCCGCCGACAACTGCGGCGTGTCCGTCGCCAACGACCTCAACTGCTTCTCAGCCACAGCGTTCACCATCTTCGTAACGTTTGCCTTCATTTTATTCCTCTCCAAAGCAGTCGCTTTGCTCTTCACTGGAGCATTAGGCCTCTTGGTCACAGCTTTGCCTTTTGCTTTAGTGGCTTTCTTGTTTTTGGCGCCTGCTGGCAGCTTGCTTTTCACTTTTAGTTTGCCTTGAGCCATTTTGGTTGGTTATTTTAGTTTAAAAAAAAGTAATGCGACGCAAAAAAATATTGCTAATTTTTCAAGCGTATTTTGAAGAACGTGCATTTGACGTTTGACGTTGACGTTTCTTGACATTGACACGTGAGTCTCGTTCGGAAATAAGGAGAGCACAATCAGCCTGTTTAAGATATCGTGAAAAACATTGGTCCCTACCAAATCCCCGTCCTTCAATCCTAATTTTATACCTTTATCACCTACTTTGCTGGAGAGAAGCATACTTGGAATTATACCGTCTTGTACTATTAAACTATCGCCCTAAACAGGGAAGAATACAGTTTGTATCTTCTATTGTTTCTGGTTTTGATTGGACAGGTATTTTTAACCGACTTCAAAAAAGGAGAATATTATAATATATTCTACTGTATGTATTTTTTTGTTACATTATAGATTGTAAAGTGAAATTAATCTATTTGCTCAGGGACGGCCCAATATATATATTTTTTCCAAACATCTCTGCTGCCCGTCATCACATCATATCGTACACATCTTTTTTCATATTTTATCTTACACAGTGCACCCTTGTCTTAGATTTCAACTATTTTAATGTTCTTTAACATTCATTTTTCGTACCATTTTCGAAACATGACTCGTTCCTACAACTACTGAAAATTATGTTACTTATGTTGTACATTTGCTCTTTGATATTGTCAGGCGCTTACATTTTTCATATATTGTAATTTATATGTTATGGACCAAGTGATAAGGGGCATTATTTGTAATGCCCGGGCATTATGAATAATGACTAGCTATACTGGGCCAAGTGGCAAGTGACAAGCTAAACTTCAATATTTATCACATTGTCTGGTCATTATGAATAGGTACTGCTACATCGTCGTTGGGCAATTTGGTCGGGGAGAGAAACAAACTCGTGACACGTGTTAACCACAGTTATCGAAGGATGGCAGAATGCGGACGTCAATTGCTTCACTGTTTAATAGGTCTGATTATTCTAATTGTTCAAACTTTAGTTTATTTTAAGTTTTATATATAAATATAAAACCTATAAAGCCTATAAAGGCCAGAGCCAGTATAAAAAATATAAGCCATTTTTGTTTGGTATTCCTTGGTCTCCCTGCTTTCCCGGCTTTGCCCAAGGTCCTGCAGTATAGACTGCAACTGGCACAAAGGCCTACAGCTATTTCTAAACTATTTTTTTTTTCTTAGCGAGTCGGCTGTGTTGTGAACGCAAAAAACCTAACACTCCTCCTCGCTTCGCTCGTCGTCGTACCTACCAGTGCCTCTGGGACTGAATTTCTGTTTTGCCCTAATATGATTGTCCAAGATCAGTACTAATTGTATGAAAAAAATGATGGACCGGGGGTTTTCTCAATAATGTATGCCTGAGCATTATGTATAATAACTCCTGTCATTTGGTCGATATTGTTAGCTTAGTATTCTGCCCAATAGGTGATAGACATTATTAATAATGCCCGGTCAACTTAATAATTTGAACATTTATAATCAAATTGCCCTCTGATATTGGGCGTTTTTCATAATGCCCGGGCATTTTCAATAATACCCAAGTTACCACTTGGTCCATGACATATACACCTTACTACCGCGAAAATCTAAAGCATTACAAATAGGTCAAAAACATGGTATTTCTTTGTTTTCGCCTTTCCTATAGTCAATGGTTAACAGCTTGTGTAGACATATTATTAGTTATGTTTTTATTACCCCTTAATTTAATATAGAACAGAAAATGCTATATATGCGGATTAGAGTCCATTTAAAAAATTAGGGATGGAATCTATGCTCTCGTCATGTCTACAGGAAAGGCGCGATCGAAATTTAGTTTTTCGCCCTAGCAAGCTTATAGATCTCATCTGTGTATAGTCGAACTCTAATTTTGTCCTCGAAATATCATGGGCTAAGGGATAATAACTATTTATTTGTTTATAATTACTTACCTAGCTTATAGTAGTCTCAGCATTATGTTTATTCTTATATCATACGTGATAGTTGAGTGCTCTCTCTCTGACGAAATTTTGGTTCACGGAGTGTCTTACACTTACAATACTACTAGAGAATGATTAAAAACATATATATACATAAAAATCAGCCATACTACGAACCCTTGGCCATTGGGGTGAAAGAGTTCTCGAGTGGCGACCACGAATCGGAAGGCGCAGCGTGGGCAGACCCACCACAAGGTTGACCGACGACATGGTAAAGATCGTGGGAATCCCCTGGATGGCGCAAAACCGGTCACTGTTGATCGCTTGGGGAGGCCTGTGTAGAGCAGTGAACGTCTTACGGCTGATATGATGATGATGATGATACAAATTAAATTAAGTTCCTCTTATCTTTAGTTACCTTTTTTACCTTTAGCTGTCATCCACAAACAACCTAGTGTTTTTTTTTTATAAATACTGACCAGCGTTTGACCTCAGTCGCACCTTGGTAAGTGACGAAAGTACATGAGACGCAACTGAGAACCCTAAGGTTTCATCTATGTGAAAATAAGTTATGTCTTATTTTTCTGGTATCATGAACTAGTACATACAATACTCGTACTTATTTCACATTTCACTATAATGCATTATCGTGGTATTGAAGCGTGACGTAGTCGACATTTATTAATACAAAGAATTAAAGCGACTTTAAGCGTAACTAAATGAAAATAAAAAAATAAAATTCTCGGATCGGTGTCTGTTCCAAATAACAATTGCCAAAGTCAGTCATCGTGAAATAATTAGTAGCAACCATTATAGCTAAATATAGCAGTAAGGATGTGTTACGATATATTATTTTGCCACTATGACAGTTACTACCTGTATCATGCTGACTGTACTTTTGACTGTGAATCCGTACCGCTTGTTGGAATGTCTATGTACGCCTTAAGTAATGTGTAGACCCCTTTTATATTTGTAATATTTGTGTAGTAAGGTTTCTTGCTCTCTTTGCTTTGAACTGCTGACCGGAGCGGACCCTCACATGTAAGTTAAATAATTCAACCATTGATGATGTGAATTGGTGTTAATAATTAAAAAAAAATGTGATTAACTACTTGTTTTAATATCAAGCCCAAATAGCATTCAAATTGCTCAGCACAGCCCAGGCCCGGTACCACGAACATCGAAGTTCGTATATTTCATAAAGCGTCATGAGAGACAATCGTCTAAAATTTACGAACATCGTTATTCGCGGTAGCGCCGCAGTGACAATGCGTCACACCGCTAAATAAGGAGGGACTTCAGGTGAGGTTAGATAAAAAATAAAACGAACACAACATTTTCATAGACTTTTACTCTTAATCGACTGTTGCAGTATATGAATTCGAGTTTCAAGTTAAGAAATATACATAATATATAATATCTAAATATATTTTATGTACAGATAAATAGAAAAGTAGACGAGTATAATAATTGGCTATCGATAGATCGAGCGGCGAGAGTGCAGAGGGCCTACCGCAAAAATCTTGGACGTCTTTCTTTTACCCCAATTAAGGCGTAATAAGAATGACAGAGACAATCGTTCGAAGTTTGTGAATACAGATTTTCGCGGCAGGCCTGCAGGCGACCGGCGAGAAGCGGTGCGGACGAGGGCGCACCCCGCCTTAAAACGTCTAGAAAAATAGATAAATCGCTCAAAAACGTCAGAGTCAGTCGAAAAGGATAGTAGAGCGGGGCGGAGAAGCGACAACCGGGCGACACCTAGCGGTGTTCACGCGTACTCCGTGTCGGTGGAGAGGGAGCGCTCGGCGGGGGAGCGGCGCCCCCCCTCACCCTCCGGCGGAGGAGGCTCGCCTGCGCCCGCCTGCGCCTGGGCATACGCCAAGCTCTTCTGGTAACTGAACAGCTGCCGCTCTAGAGAGTAGTTCTCCGCTTGAAGAGCAGTGATTTCGCGTCTGTGAACAATCGGAATCGAAATTAACCTTTTGAACGTTTTTCCTTTCGCATCAAAATGTGACGTGTACGCCAACGTATCGACTAGTGAAGAACAAATATAAACCTTATCTGTAAGCAGGACAATTGCTTCGACAGCGTCCGCCAACGACCTTTATTGTGGCTATCCACATCGTATCGTTGGCGTGGCAGGCACGACAGCACGCGATCACTTTAGTGGCTCTTGGCGTTCAAAGGATTAAACGATTGTCAAGCGTTGAATATAAAACAACAAAAGGCCGTTATAAGGGAAATAGAGGATATGATAAAAAAGGTTGTTTCAGGTTAGAAGCTCACCTCATCTGATGCGCCTGAAGACGACAAAGATCATCATAGATATGGTAAGTAGCCTGAAACAGTAGATACGTCTCGCCCCACTCCAGTCGGACTCGCAGTTCGCCGCCCGCGTGCAAGAAAGGACAGCCGGGGCGCGAAATCTCCTCCACGCGGAGCGCCGTCTCCATCATCAGGCCTTCATCCGCGCTGTCCTGAGCGTAGTAGTGAGAGAAAGGAGCTCCGGGGAGTTCTTCAGCATCTGACTCCCCGGCAGCAGGGTTGGCGCGCACCAGCCACGCTGACCAGCTGACGTAGCGTAAATGGTTGCGAGGCACGTTGTGCACGTCTCGATAAAGCATGTGAAGACGCACTGTGTCGGAGTGCGTGTCGCAGCGGAGCGCCCATGCCTGCTTGTCGCGATCATAGCAGGTCACTGCCCGTCCTGCTGCCGCTACTGAAAGATCAGCCAGAGCGCGAGCGTGGATCAGCTCCACAGTCAACCGGAGACCTTTGTGTATAGGTCGAGGCGGAGGTCGCGGCGTCCAAGGCGGAGTCCTTCCTTCCGCATCACACAGGCTTTCAAGTACCCCAGATTGGACTCTTCTCTCGCCCTCGCCTAGTGCTAGCGCGTATCGAACGCGACATTGCTGCCCTTCTCCTGAGAGACGCACGAGTCTAAGTGACAAAGGTTCTTTAGTCCATCCGTTTACGGCAACCGTCCAGTCGAATCCAGCGAAGGCGATAGGCGGAGTATCGATTCGCGGCGCCCTTAGTTCACAAGAGTAGAAAGTGCGGACTCGTGACATGCAGAGTTCCAGTTGAAACTCGCCACGAGCGTCAGCGAATTTCGTGTTGAGTTCAGCGAGAGTGACGCAGCGACCGCGGCCTTGAGCCGCGCAGCCGGAGCTGAAGCGGACCTGCTTGCCCGAGAAGCCCTCGTTCGCGGTGAAGTGGTCGCGACTGAGGAGTGTGAAGGTGAAGTCTACGTAGACGCGCATTCCCTCGCACACGCCGCGCCATACCAGGTACACGCCTGTCAAAGAGAAAAGCCATATGAGGAATGTGATATTAAAAACAAGACGAATGATCGACCTTCAGAACGAAACGGGGATTTGTAATTTGGAAGTTTTCAAATGTTTTTCGCTTGATAACTGCAATGGGTTAGTCTTACACGTACTAGAGCATAAAATGAGTACATCAGCTTATAGTCCAAAACTCAAAATGACTACAACACAAAATGACTACAACGCAAATAGTCGACGGAGCTCTTATTTTTGTGTGCTTTGGCCCTACTACGGGCCGATACAAAACGAACATAACCTAAACCTACCTATAGGACAGTGGGTTTACTTTTCCCCATCTGGTGTTTTATCGTATGTGACTAATTGTGTTTCAATCATTTTGGATTATGGACTATGAACTGATAATAGTCATTTTCTGTTCTGGTCCGTGTGAGACTAAAGCACTGCAATTTCAGTGCTAACACTACAAATATCTATTTTTTTAATTTATTCTTCAACAAAACAGACTTAATAGTGTAATATCGTTCGCGAGCGACCATTTAAAGAAAGTATATTCCCAGCCAAGTTTGATCAAGTTGGTAATGAAGTCGTTAATTTATATTACGAGGGCTATACTCGTAGTCTGGTGTCTCGAATAGCTTTTTAGACAAATATTACTGGCTCTCGGGGATAGAGTTTGCCAAGTTAGCAGACCGCGAAGTAGGCGCTTACATTATCATTTCTAATTCTTGGACCACGTTACTAGGCTTGTATCTGATCCTCAAGAGATTGGTAGTTATTCTTTCTCTTACTTTTCTACAGATTAAATATTATTGCCACCAAATTTATTGTAGAAGTTGTAAAACTTCTTAAGTGAGGTTAAAAACCCTACAGATTACAATCGGTCTTTTTTGGAATCTAGCATTAGTTTAGTGACATTTAAGCATATTTTTTAAGTAATTTAAATATTTAAAGATATGTGTTTTAAATGTTTAACACGCCAAGTAGGCATTGCTTTGAATATTAAATTTGTCCGCATTGAAATAGGTAAATTGTTACAAATAGTTGAGTCGCTTAACTTGAAACTCAGGTAAGTCCATTTTGGTCTAAGGTTGATTTTAATTATACATTTTTAACTCAACCTTAGACCAGAATGGATTTACCCCAGTTTAAAGTTAAGCGACACAATTTACGCTAAAGTGTTTAATATAACTATAGGACACAATAAGATACATATACTTTAGGTCTATATATATGCAATATATGCATGCAGGTATGTGTAAAAATAAACATACTCGTATCAGTTATTTCCAATTAAAAGTACATCACTTTTTTCAGTTTAAGTATGTCAACAATTTCGATTTTCTGTTTAACTTTTTTGTTGTTAATGCAGTGTGAGCACAATTTTAGCGCCGAAGACTCGATTAAACATTTCCTTTTACGGATTAAGAGCCATGTCGACCCGGAAACGGCCCACCACTAAGTTATATGGGCAGTACGAACAACTCAGTCAATTTAATAGACGTTTCACTTTAATATTGTCCCGTGTAAGTACCATAAAATGTGTCGAATGGGTACTTAAACTAAACGAAAATACTTCGCACGATTACAACTAAAACTAAATTTAATCAAAATGATCGATAACCCAGAATATAAAGTATCTTTTAATTCGATCGAGTAGTTCTTAACCAATTATAACTTTGATAAACCAATCAGAAGTTTAAGATTAATGTAAACAATTTCCTTGCAATTATAATTGAAAACTAAATACAAACATTGAGAAATATCAATTTGCCTTTATTTAGTCACTCGAGTGACTGTTTCGGGTTTTCCAGTTTCAAGCAACTAGCCAGATCTGATGATGATAATGTCATAACCACCACGCTTGGCAGGGGGGTTGGTCACACAATATGATCTATAATTCTAAGCCTTTAGCGTCCCTACTCTACTGCCCGTCCTCCGGTACGGTAAGGTCGCATTTTTACGACAAAACCGCTGTCAACACATTATTACTGCTTTACGAGTAAATATTATTCCAATATTATGGCCAATACGGTAGCTATTAACTATTTGAAGCTGACTGTGCATAGTGTGCATATATATGGGAACCTTTCGGTTTAACATTTATCACGGAGTCACGTGTACATGGGATCTTTGTAGATCATACAGGGTCACACAGATTAATTAGGTTCGCTGTTTTCCTGTGGATATATTGAAAGTTTTGGGTTCTTAAGCCAAGTTTTTGATTTCTGAAATAATTATCAACATAAACCGCTCTCCCTTTTACGTAACACTATACCACACAAACATAACTTCAAACATACTTAATCACATAAGCCGTTAACTATTGACCACAGAAAATACTATTACAGACTGAATAAAACAATTTTTTGCCCCTTAGACAAAGTCGGGAACTTTATATAAGTGAATTTATAGTATAGGTAGCATTATACTTATACTATAAATAAATATATCTGGACAATCTTACACAAATCGACCTAGTCCTACGGTAAGCTCAGTAAGGCTTGTGTTGCAGCGTGTTGCAGGTACTAGACGACGATATATATAATAGATAGATACATATAATACTTAAATACATAGAAAACACCCATGACTCAGGAACAAATATCTGTGCTCATCACACAAATAAATGCCCCGACTGGGATTCGAACCCAGGACCATCGGCTTCATTAAGAGGGTCACTACCCACTAAATTTTTTTTAATGGGCCATAGATTAAAAACACCTAATAAAAATATCCACAACATTACCTGAAACGAAAGAAAATGAGTTGGTTTTTATGATAACTTAAAAAAATAACGATGATTTCATACGAAAAAAAGAAATTATAATGCAGTGGCTACTTTTTATCGTGAACAAGCCTTATATCGTCGTCTAGTACCTACAACACAAGCCTTATTGAGCTTACCGTAATACTAGGTCGATTTGTGTAAGACTGTCCCGAAATATTTATTTATTTTATTATATTTATTTATTTTTGGAATTATCAGTTAGGGTCCTTACCCAGTGAAGCGTCAGCAGAGCGATTGAATGCGACCGCCCATCTCTGGTGCGCGCAGCCGAAGTCCTTGCTGGTGACGTCGCGGTCCGGCTCGCGGGTGGCGCTCCGCGTGACCACGAAGGTGAACACATGCGTGTCGCCACGGTCGCGCAGGCGCGTGGCGCGGTACAGCAGCGCCATGCGGCCGGCGCGCCCCGCCGCTTCACGCGCGCCGGCCTCGTATGCCTGGAAAAAAAGTTTATTATTGAGATATAGGACGACCGGTCTGGCCTAGTGGGTAGTGACCCTGCCTATGAAGCCGATGGCCATACGTCAGCAGCGTGTGTCGAAACGCAAGCTACAGCTACTGCGGTCGCCAACTCGCCAGCCAAGCGTAGCGACTATAGCAACAACCCCCCAAGGTGATATAAGTCATATTTGGGGGAGGCCTAGTTATGTTCAGCAGTGGACGGCTTACGGGTGAAATTATAAATGATGATGATTATTCTATTACTTGAATACATACATAGAAAAAAACTATCATTAAGGAAAAGATAGCTGTGCTCATCACACAAATATGCTCTTACTAGGATTTAAACCCACGACCGTCAGCTTCATAGACAGTGTCACTCACTAGAACAAACATTTGCTCAAGTGTAGAAATACGTTTTTTTCGCTTTCCGAAATCTATTTTTCCTAACTATAGTGCGTAAATTTCACTTTTAAGGCACTTGTCATGAAAAATTGGGTTCGATACACGTAAAAACTGATTTAAGACTCGGGTGATTGTCACCCTCGTTTCACTCGGGCTCCAACGTTCACCCTCGTCGAAAAAAAAATGTTTTTTACTAGTATCGAAATGTACTATTTTAATACGTGTTGGCGTTTGCAACAACAATGGTAAAAGCGTTTTTCCGTCCCCCCCAGGCTTCCGCGCCATAAAATGTGATCGATAGCTATTAGCGCACATTATTGCTCCAAAGATTGCCCCGTAACCTCCGTGTTCGGAGCTAATAACCGGAATACGTCGTGAAACGTGGAATTTAACGGGTTTCCGTAGAGGATTTCTTGCTATTTGCGATAGGTAGTTAAGTCATTATTGACTAGATCATACATTTTATACTCTACTATTTCAACCTCGGACTTCCACTGCTGGACATTGCCGTCCCCATAGACAAGAATAAGGGGTATAATACCATAATCGCCACGCTTGGCACGCGGGTTGGCGATCTAAGGGAGGCGGCTGTCAGTCCTCTGGTGGTATCTGGTAACAGTTTAGTTGTTTTTTAGTTGGTTGATTTTTTACTTATTACGACGAACGACAAAACCAAAAGATCCCTGGGTAATATACAAAATTATAGGTATATATTCGGGGTCAAATAGAAAACGAAATTAAAGCAAACAAATTTAGCTGACTGACAACTGAATTTCTTAGCAAAAAAAACTTGATACATAACAAAATCTCATTATAGAAGTTCGTTTTCACTAAATATATAGATAATTAACATAGCATAAATAAATAAATATTTCGGGACAATCTGACACGGCTTGTGTTGTAGGTACTAGACGACGATATATATAATAGATATATACATATACATAGAGTACCCCCATGACTCAGGAACAAATATCTGTGCTCATCACACAAATAAATGCCCTGACTGGGAATCGAACCCAGGACCATCAGCTTCATAGGCAGGGTCACTATACCCACTAGGCCAGACCGGTCGTCAAATTATCCCATATCTGAGCCCTGAGTGTAAGTTTATAACGTAACAAAACACCACCATCACGTTAGAGATACCCATATAAATAACATTATCAGTTACGCGTTCGAGACGTTTTTTTTACGTCAAAAGAAACTTACACTAGAGCCTCTGAACTAAACAAGAATGTAAGTAGATAACTTTGTGTGTACCTATACAATAGCTTTGTTTACATTTTTTTAGTTTTCTATTGACTATAAATAGATACTATCTATGCGCCTTTTGTATTTCACTGATGAATATTCTGTCCCATTCCGCTAAACAATATGACTAAATTTGGGCCGGTAAGTCCCACGATATTAATTTACAGCTCGACACCGCCCGACTGCGCCGTTGATTAGAATTTGCTTAGTAGGTACAATCTAACATTTAATCTATACTAGCGACCCGCCCCGGCAATGCATTTCACCTTTTACTTATTTTTTTTTTATGTCCCGTTGACCAGTTAAAAGGGAACCGCGTTAAAACAGATTTTTATCGATATTTTTTATTATCGTCCTAGTTGTTTTTTCACTTTTTACTTATTTCTAAGAATTATTGTATCGCTAATAGACGTTTCTGCTTAAAAAAAAAATGTTATGGGGTAGCGCATCGCTATCGGTGAATTCTCAATATGATTTGAGAATCCGATGTCGCTAAAAAGTCACAACACATTTACACTAGATGTCGCTAGGCGCCTCAAGCGCATTAAAGGGTATAGAGGAGAAATTCTAAATCTTTGAGCAAGCTTCTATAGGTCAGTTGGTAGAGCGATGGACATGTATCCCAGAATCGCGAGTTTGTGTCTCGCCCGTGGCAGTTGATTTTTCCATTTTTCCTTTATTTCTAAGAATTAGGTATTGTTTTATAGTATTCTATTAAACCTAGGCTTTAGCGGCGTCGTGCTTAAAATTTGCACGAAAGTTTGTTTTGTGAGTTCCAACCAGGAAACCCAAGTCTTTAAACAGTTTTCCAGTTTGTAACGGTAGTTGCTCTATAGCAATGAGTGATAAGGGAAAATTTAATTGAGCCATTTAGTAAAAACAACAGTTGAGTATGCCATTAGTAAAGAAGTACGAAGTAGCCAAGAGTAATGAAAACAACTACTTGAGAAAAATAAATGTGGCTCAACTTTACTTATTGCAGAAAAATATTCATCCAGTAATAGACGCAAACCCATCTTATCGTTCCAATATTTTACCTCACACTTTCCAAACATCTCACTTTATTCGTATCTTGCATTCGCTTCTATTAACATACGAACGAACGTGGAAAATGTACTAGAATCTTCGAATTCAAGTGACACGGCCCCCAATAGCCCGGATGCCAGAGGATACAGAATTCAAGCACATTCGACGCCGCGCGGAGTCGGAGGTGCCAACCTGCGTGCAAGAATTTCTGGCGCAATATTCGACATTAACTTACTAAAGCTCTTATGTGGAGCTGAGCTAGGAATTTGAACTTTATTTGAGAGAGTTAAAATAGTTTTTCGAATGCAGATGTTAAATAAGATGTGAGGTTAGGAACCACTCGATATATTGCCGCGCAGCAGTCACAGGCGTTCGGTCGTTATGTCCACAGCTTAACGAACATACGTTTTTGGAGAACCACGAACCAGTGTATGTTGGTAAAATCTGTATAGTGGTATTAGTGATCGCACTTTAGAACCAGCCTAACATGACCACCAATAAATGCTGCTGTTAAGTTGTGTAGTTACCCAATTATACAGTAGATGGCGCTGTTAAATCAGCTACTTCGCGGTGTTAAGATTTTCCTTGAAATCCTTATAAGATCGCATAGGTTGTAATTTAATAGAAGGTACCACTCAGATTTGGTTGAGACCTCCTCAACTAATCTCGCTAGTAGCGTAAACTTAATAGGAGTATCCCAGTGGTAGAAATTATGTCTGGTGCGGGAAGGGGCCTGTATTTTCCCAGGCTTCCCTCCGCTCACATAGTCCGATCGGTCTAACAAGACGAATGGTTTATAAAAGCCTAAGTCAGGTTTTAAAAAAATCATGAAATATTTAATTAATAAGTTGTTAAGTGCATATTTGTTACTACCACAACTATCGGAATTCTAATGGATGCACTAGCAAGCATTGGTAACAACAAGGCAAACAGATCGTAGAAATATCGAATTCGTACCGATTCCGAATGAGTTGAGTCGATTAATTGTATTCGGTATCGACTAGTGGCCTCCAGGGAACAAACAAGGCGTAATGCGAAATAAACATGCCCGTTTTAATTAGAAACCACTTATTTTGGGCATTATGTTCTACTCGAGTTGTGGTTAAGTGGGAAGCGCATATTTCAAAGACATTTAACAGAAAAGGCAAGCTGGTAAATTTTAACGGAAAACGAATATCAGACAGGCCTGGGTTCAAATTTATTTGTGTGATGAGCGCAGATATTTGTTCCTGAGAGGTGTTTTCTATGTATTCAAGTATTTGTATTTTATTTTAAATACAAAACTATCGTGAGATTGAAACATATTAATTGTATAAAAGCGGGTAACTCACGTTTTATAAGTCAAATATTGCTCGACATGTCTATAGTCTGCGTCGGTTAGCCAAAGCGAATGGCTCATGATTATGCTCCTCGTTACGGAGTGAAACATGTCGAGCAATATTAGACTTATAAAACGTGAGTTACCCGCTTTTATACAATTAATATTTGTATTTTATATATATCGTTGGCTGACCCACAACACAAGCCTTCTTGAACTTACCGTGCGGCTCAGTGAACTTGTGAAAAAGTATGTCCTGTATTATTTATATATTTATTACAGAACAACCGTACAAACTCTTCCAGCTAACCTATGACCTAGTAACTGTTAACTTGTTCCTATTCATTTCAACTCAAATGTCCAGATTCGTCTCTACCAGTTTGACTGTACCATAAACATTAATTGTCAAACTTTACGCAGCTATGTTATATTTCAGCTCAATTAGTTATTGGGAATCCAAACGTTAAAAACTCGATAATTAACAAATATTAAATACCTTATATAAAATATTTGGGTACTTTAAATCGCCGGGGATTCCTTTAACGACCAGAGACTATCAGAGAACGGACCGCAGCGCCCCTTTAAAATAGTGCCACATACTGAAATCGCCAACCCGCCTGCCAAGCGTAGCGATTATGGCATTCAACATTATGTTGTGGCGGTGTCCAGCAGTGGACTTTCTTTTATCTGTTAGCTAGGTAAAAATAGCCGTTATATTTATCTCCTTTATAATATTAACTGATAGGCGTGTTATAAAACCCCGTTACGCATCGAGGGTTAAAAATGCATAAAATCTCACGCTCGCAATACGCTTTCAATATTAATATCCATCTATTCTTATCAAGTGTGCTTTGTATTCCCATTATAAAAGGGCTTATGAGGTGCATATTTCCTTACCGGCTACGTCTTTTTCTATTGTAACATTTTACCTCCTTTTTAGGGTTCCGTAGTTAACTATATATAGACCTTTATAGTTTCACCATGTCTGTCTGGCTATGCTCAGTGAATATTAGTCGTAGAAAGCTGTAATTTATGATTTGGAACAAAGTGGTAATTTTGGACCCGGGTATGTCCTTAAACTACGTCCAAAAATGAGAGGTAGGGCACAGCGATGACTATCACGCTTGAATCTGGGGCAGCCCAACTGGGGAAGTACCTCCTCCTTACAGAAGACCACAGCCATAATAGCACTGCTACCTTTCAGGTATGTAGTGCTGTGTTCCTGATGGTGAGTAGGTTCCCAGAGCTCCAACCCACTTATAGGTCGGCAACGCGCTTGTGACTCCCTTGGTGTTGCGAGTGCCCATGGGCGACGGTAATTGCTTACCATCAGGTAATCCGTCTGCTCGTTTGCCACCTTTGTCATAAAAAAAAAAAAACATAAAAAATGTTATATAAAATTGTTAGGGTACGTCCCCTACATGTGAAGTGACGGGTATTTTTAGTTTCGGTTCAAGTCTAAATTGTGAAGTATCGTTAGATAGTATTTAATAAAAATAGAGGCTTGCCTTAAAGTTTTATGTTAAATAAATGTTCGGAAATAATCACTCTGAAAGTTAAAAACAATGTCTCTCTAAGTTTTGAACAGCCGAATTTAAAAATACAGCTCTATAAAGATGTTTCAGGAGAATTATCAAGAAAATGATCGGTTGAACCGTTTTTGAGGTACTGATCTAAAACTACAGAACCCTACACTGAGCATAGCTTGACATGCTCTTGGCCGGTTTATACTGTACAATTTTACCGGGTTTTTATTCGTTTAGCATCGACTAAGCCGACTCATAAAGAGGAGGGTTCTAATATCGTTAAGGGGCTGAAGGCAAGTGTGCACTGTTTTAACGTGGTCCTAAAGCACACGCAGTTGGGTACAAACACCGTTTCTGTGAACATTATTGCTAGTCACACATCTGTGACCCGAAACACGGTAACTGTCAAAACAAAAAAGTGATTTTTAGACGACCGGTCTGGCCTAGTGAGTAGTGACCCTGCCTATGAAGCCGATGGTCCTGGGTTCGATTCCCAGTCAGGGCATTTATTTGTGTGATGAGCACAGATATTTGTTCCTGGGTCATGGGTGTTTTCTACGTATTTAAGTATTTATATGTATCTATCTATTATATATATCGTCGTCTAGTACCTACAACTAGGTCGATTTGTGTAAATATTTATTTATTTATTTTTATTTCTCATGCTCGTAAAGTTCTACTTTAGGTCGTGCGTGCGTAGACGACATAAAGTTGCATTTTAGGCTCTTGTGCATAAAGTATTTTTCATTTCTAAAACTTAAGATAATGAGGCTCAACAGCCAACACAGTCAAACAATAAAATCAAATTGAGCAGTAAAATTTCATGGAACACTGAAACTTGTTGTTTAATTTTATTTTAGGCAATTATAATTATTTAAATTTCGTGTTTACTGTATTTAAATAAATAAAATCAGATATAACAGGAATTATTTTTTATAAGTTGGACAAAAAAAGAGTAAGAGTACCTACTGCAGCATTACGCTGCATAAGAAACCTTTTTTTATTATTTACCGGTTAGCTTCAAAACCTTCTTACACGAGTGCAAGATAAAAGAAAAATATATTTTTAACAGAGATTGATTTTTGGTGTCATAGAAGTGTCAAAAAATGAGAAATGAAAGTATTGAGAAGGAATTAAAGAATTTTTGTTAAATAACGACCAGAGAACAGAAGATTTATTTTTGTCATATCTTAAAAGAAAACCGCTTTTTGTCGCGGGTGAGTTTTTACCTTAGTTATTTGCATGTATCAATTTTAGAATGTATCAATATTAGAAATATCAAAATGTATAATTCTTCGTTCACAGTTTTTCCTACGGGAACAGTTATTGCATTGAACAACGACCACACCCTTTCATACCAAATTTTGCCACGGGAACTTCTCACCTGGGAAGTTTTGTCACGAAGCATACCTACAGGAAAGTGCCCACCTATTTTTACTAATATCATTACACCGACGTGCAGGAGTAGTACTGCCATAGTTTCCCTTTTATTACATGTTTGCTAAGTTTTCGTATACAATTATAATTTTGTTGTGGTCTCAGCCTTAACCTTAATTTACTGGTACCAGTGGGGATCAGGTAGGGTTTTTCTTATAAATCCCATATTATTATGTTAGATTGATTTCCGTCCATGCAATCAACATGTATCAAGCTGATAGAATTTAATAGAAAATTGGGAAATTATTTCCCATCGTACTTTTTGTTAATTGATTGGTTTTTTTTTTAAAACGCATATTTTCTGTGTTAATTTATTTTAAGTTATAATATTTTATTTCACAAATTAGAGGGAAAATATTTCCCACCTCAAAAATTATTTTTAATAAATTTTTATATATGTGGTGACTCAAACAAATTTTTATTTTCTTCTCAATATCACTACAATTTGGCGCCCGAACTCAAAAATAACTAACTAATCTCTGTTAGATTTTTTTTTTTTTTTTTGCTTCCAAAGGGAGGGAGTCCGTTTGTACGGCCCTACTTTTTCACTTTTTCCATTTGTTTCTACAAATTACGTTATAGTTGTATTTAAAGTTTAATATTAAACATAATGACGAATCAAGGGGAAGATCCCATTGGCGAAACTCCACACCGGTCTCTTAATCCATTTGCTGAACCACGCCTACTAGGACAAAGCATGGACAGTGGTGATATGCATTCTTACTCTATTGCCGAATCACCACAGCGGTCCGAACCAGTTGCTGCTTCTACTATTGGAGTCCATCCTGGATTACCGAATCCGATGCTTACAAGTTTGCGTTGTAAACCCGAGTCACTGACTAAGTGGAATATCACCTTTTCGGGTGTTGAATGCGTGCGTGAATTTTTCAGTCGTGTCGAAGAGGAAGGCATCGCGCGAGGGATTAATCCGGCCTATGTTGTACAGAGGTTTCACGAGCTGCTCTCCGGTAGCGCTCTGAAATATTTTCGCGCTATTCGCCAGTCGGGAATTTCGTATGTTGATTTGAAATCTGCCTTTATGCGCACATTTGATATTGTTGACTTTAATTTTAAAACCGAACGCCAATTACGAGAATTAAAACAGTCGGATATTCAGACCGTGGTCGATTTTATTATTCAGGTTCGTGATCTTAATGCTAAATTGCGCGTCCCAATCGCTGAAGATGAGTTGTTCACTATCGTCAAATACGGTCTTCATACAAGGTATCACCCATGCCTAGCATCAAATATTATAAGAGACATGGACACATTGTTGGAAGTAGCTAAAAACTTTGAGGCATTCCAGTCACAGTCGGACTCAACGACAATTGTAGCCCCAATGAACACTACAAGTCCAACATGTTTGAAATGTGACATGTCAGGACACGATTATAGGGGATGTCCTAATGTTCCGGGCGTAGTGTGCTTTCAGTGCAAGCGGGCAGGCGCTGTTACCCAGAAATGTCTCAACTGTAACCCACTCTCGCAGCAAAAAAACTAGGTAACGGCGATGCCACACAACATTCCTCGGTGTCGCCTATAGTGATAAATAACTGTCTGGATAATAGATTATTTGTCGAAGTGTCCGTTTCTATGTCCCCTGTTAAAGCTCTTTTAGACTCGGGTGCAATGAAATCTCTCATAGACATCTCACTTCTTAGGAATTTAGGCTTGAACTATTACACCGGATCAATGCCAGTAGTAGTATCTGCGGACAATTCACCGATCGAGATTCTTGGTGGAGTAACACTCTCTATTTTTTTTAATGGATTATCTATCATTCACCCGTGCCTCGTAGGTAGTAAATTACCTACACAATTCATTCTCGGTATGGAGTTCTGGGACGTGTGTGGTTTGACATCGCTCATCAAGGACTTTTTTAAAGGCGAAAAGAGCGGCAAACTTTTGTGCCACCCACTCACATCGCTGTCTGTGAGCGCGTTGAGACTATTGATACTCGTTATTTACATCCAAGAAGAGCCCTGTCTTCTGATCAAGAACTTAAGCTCCAAGCCGTTATTAGCTCCTTGGAAGGCATCTCGTCTGACAAGATTGGTCTTGGATGCACGTCTTGGCTCTCCCACAAAATTGAGACTACTGGTCCGCCCATCCGACAGCGTTACTACCCACTGTCTCCTGTCAAGCTGAAGGTTCTTAATGAAGAGATTGACAAAATGCTGGCAATGGGAATCATACGTCCTTCTCGATCATCGTGGGCTAGCCCAGTGGTGATGGTAACAAAAAGTGACGGCAGTGTCAGATTCTGTGTGGATAGTAGGAAATTAAACAGTGTAACTGTCCGCGATTCCTATCCGCTACCACGGATCCAAGATATTCTAGATAATTTACGTGGTGCCAGATACCTAACATCGCTTGACCTTAGAAGCGCTTTCTGGCAGATTCCGCTAGCTGATAAGGACAGTTGTGAACGTACGGCGTTTATTGTACCCCAACGAGGTTTATTTGAGTTCGTTCGTATGCCATTTGGGCTCACTAATGCTGCGTCAGAAATGCAACGACTCACTGACATGATCGTCAACTTTGAATTTACAGCAGAGTCAGACGACTTTGTTTTTGGTTACGTGGATGATCTAATTCTAGTCTCTAGGGATTTTAATAGCCATCTAAATCTAATCACTAAAGTACGTGACCGTTTAAGTGAGGCTGGTCTATCCATAAATCTAAAAAAATGCGAATTTTGTAAATCCGAATTAAGGTATTTGGGATATATCGTAAACGAACGGGGGCTCCAAACCGACCCAAAAAAACTTGAGTCGATAAGAGATTTCCCTACACCTACAACGGCAAAATCTCTTAGAGCATTTTTAGGTATGTGTTCATATTACAGACGTTTTGTGGACAATTTTTCGTCGATCATCGCGCCTTTGACGGCCCTTATTGGAAAAAGAAAAGGTAAAGATCCTATTTCATGGAGTAATGACGCTGAATCGGCGTTTGAGCGTCTGAAGGTAGTCCTAATTAATTCTCCGGTAATGGCATGTCCAGACTTTTCAAGACCGTTCGTCTTACAATGTGATGCCAGTTCAGTGGGTCTTGGTTCAGTTTTAGCCCAAATTATTGACGGGGAAGAGCATCCTATTGCTTATTTCTCTCGGTTGTTTTCCAAAGCGGAAAGAAATTATTCCACATCGGAACGTGAGCTACTCTCAGTTTTGGACTCTGTTAAATACTTTCGAGGGTATCTCGACGGGACGAAATTCAAAATTATTACAGACCACATTGCGTTAAAATGGCTACTTACTTTGGACAATCCGAGTGGTCGACTAGCTCGCTGGGCTACACTAATATCTCAATATGACTTCGAGATTGAGCATCGAAAGGGTGTATTAAACATTGTCCCAGACGTTCTGTCTCGTCCTCAAGTAGGTTTGATTTCTTTTAGACGGGGTCACGGTATAACCACAGATCCCTGGTTCGAAAGGGTATTTACGGGTGTAACAAAAACACCACAAACATTTCCGGCGTATGCGATACACGATGGAGTTTTGATGCGAAGGATGGCGCTTGATAATCCCTTAGTGTCTAATCCATGGCGGGTTGTTTTGCCTAAGGATAAAATAAGAGAAGCTATCGCCGAGATTCACACTGAGTTCCCAAATGTTCATCCGGGAGTCATGAAGACCTACTTAAAGTTGAGAAGCACATATTATTGGCCAAATATGTATCGCGATGTAATCGCTTACCTTGCGGAGTGCCAAATTTGTAAAGCATACAAGATTGCGAATACCCAGCCGCGTGGACAACAGCTTTATCCAAGACCTGTTTACGCTCCACTTGATTTAATTTCCATTGATTTGGTGGGTCCTCTGCCAATAGCCTATTATGGATTTCGATATATATTAACCATGGTCGACGTTTTTACTAAATTTATCTGGTTGGTTCCTCTGAAGAAAGCTGATACGAGAAGTATTACCATTGCGTTGGAATCGGAAGTGATATTACGCTATGGAACTCCATCCAACGTTCTTTGTGACAACGCTACTGTTTTTCGAAGCGAGGCCTTTGTAAATTTTTGAGATCTTACGACATTCCTGGTCCATGCTATACACCCTATTACTCGCCTCAAGCTAACGTCGCAGAACGCTACAACCAAACCGTCGTCACGACCCTCAGCATTTTGGTGGGGAACGATAATCGCACTTGGGCAAGGAATTTGCCAAAAGTTGCATTATATCTGAATTCCTGCGTCAATCTTGCGACTTCATATACACCTAATTTTCTAATGTACGGACGTGAAGTGGAAACTATAAGACAACGTGTTCATCAGACTCCAGGCCCAGAGTTGGTCCGAAGTCGCAGTGATCGCGCTTCAAGTCTTCTAGCGCTCCAAGATATTTATGCTAGAGTTGCTGATTCCTTGTTCCTTGCTTTTCAGCGGAACGCGAATATATTTAATGAAAATAGGAAGGCTGTCATATTCCAACCAGGTGAAGTAGTTTGGCGGAAGAATTTTCAGCGTTGTTCAACCGCAGAAGGTACTAGTGGGAAGTTCGCCCCGCGGTTTGTGTCTTGCCGCGTAGTCAGGCGTGTTTCACCACAAGTTTATGAGCTTGCTGATGTGGATTCACCTCACGTTGGACCTTATCATGTTAAAGACATATTAAAATAGCTTCAGCAGTAACCTGCACTAATTAAGGCTATTATTTTCATATTTTGTGGTTGACTTTAAGGTTTGTATGGGCAATAATACAGTTTGTTTCGGAAATGTATTGTTGCAACTACACAATAATCATTTGAGTTTAGTTACTTCATATTTCAGACAAAATGATACATTTGTTCAGATTAAGATTTGTATATTATGTGCAAACAATTATCTGAGCATTTTGCTTGTTACTTGAGTATTATTTTTATTAGGGCTTCAATCTGTCGAGTATATAAGCTGGTATGTGAAATTTAGGTATTTGTCTTCGTAACAACTACTTACATAGATTTTTTTTTGTATATGTAAGAGGATGTCTGCAGCATTACGCTGCATAAGAAACCTTTTTTTATTATTTACCGGTTAGCTTCAAAACCTTCTTACACGAGTGCAAGATAAAAGAAAAATATATTTTTAACAGAGATTGATTTTTGGTGTCATAGAAGTGTCAAAAAATGAGAAATGAAAGTATTGAGAAGGAATTAAAGAATTTTTGTTAAATAACGACCAGAGAACAGAAGATTTATTTTTGTCATATCTTAAAAGAAAACCGCTTTTTGTCGCGGGTGAGTTTTTACCTTAGTTATTTGCATGTATCAATTTTAGAATGTATCAATATTAGAAATATCAAAATGTATAATTCTTCGTTCACAGTTTTTCCTACGGGAACAGTTATTGCATTGAACAACGACCACACCCTTTCATACCAAATTTTGCCACGGGAACTTCTCACCTGGGAAGTTTTGTCACGAAGCATACCTACAGGAAAGTGCCCACCTATTTTTACTAATATCATTACACCGACGTGCAGGAGTAGTACTGCCATAGTTTCCCTTTTATTACATGTTTGCTAAGTTTTCGTATACAATTATAATTTTGTTGTGGTCTCAGCCTTAACCTTAATTTACTGGTACCAGTGGGGATCAGGTAGGGTTTTTCTTATAAATCCCATATTATTATGTTAGATTGATTTCCGTCCATGCAATCAACATGTATCAAGCTGATAGAATTTAATAGAAAATTGGGAAATTATTTCCCATCGTACTTTTTGTTAATTCATTGGTTATTTTTTTTAAAACGCATATTTTCTGTGTTAATTTATTTTAAGTTATAATATTTTATTTCACAAATTAGAGGGAAAATATTTCCCACCTCAAAAATTATTTTTAATAAATTTTTATATATGTGGTGACTCAAACAAATTTTTATTTTCTTCTCAATATCACTACACTACGTACTAGCTCTATGTTCACATGTTGAAAATAAAATGCCTCGGATATAAAAAAGGTCATTTTATGCCCTTGTTGTACTATCTATTGGTTATCTAGACTACATTGCCTATACAAAAAGTTAGTTTTATATCAGACTCAATAAGCTTATTTACTGATTGCCTGCAAAATGTCGGTCGTGTACTAACTACAGCCTTTAAACACAGCTGTTCGCCATTGTCAGTATAATTACATGTACCTATGGTTCGTTAGTTTCGTGTAATCACCCCGGATTCTTAAATGACTCTCCTTAATAGATCAAAAATTGTTCTAAATGCCCTGCGGTTAGGCTATGTCTTCTAGAAGAATATATCTACTCCAAAAATAAGATCAATTCACTGGCCAATTTTTGTTGTGTACTAGATGATGCCCGCGGCTTCGCCCGCATGGTAAGAGGAAAATGTAACATATTAAGTCTTCCCGTGGCAATGAGATGTTTTCCTGCTAGAAAAAGTAGCCTATGTCACTCTCCATTCCTTCAACTACCTCCACTTAAAAAATCACGTCAATTCGTCGCTCCGTTTTGCCGTGAAAGACGGACAAACAAACAGACACACTTTCGCATTTATAATATTAGTTTGGATTTATTAATAGAGTGTTCTCAATATTTTGCAATTTACAGCCACGGACTTTAGCTGTTGACCCACTTACGGTTCAAGCTAAAAATTTTGTTTAATACTTTGTCTATGAAATGGAAAGTGAAACCTAAATGCAATCCAATACCTGTATTATATTTATACAGTCAGCGTTATATAGTTAGTTGCAGATCTGTATGGATAGATTGACTGCAACTATATGACGCCGACTGTACCTACAAATTGGCTCTCTTTTATCTCGGTTGTTTTCATATTTTTGCATGCTATTCAACAGATGTATTGTTTTTACCTAAATATCGCTGAAAATCAAAGAAACACTACAAATTAACAACAATATTTCGATTAATTTCGTAATATTGGTAACGATCCCTACCTAAATGGCTGAACAATTATGGTCCCCGGCCGTACTTACATTGCTAAATAAGCGAAATAAAAACTGAAGCCAAATGAAAACCATACTTAAAAAGATTGTCCAAAAATAACTTAATGCTGTGGTCAAGTAGAAGGTTTTTATCGTAATAAAATATTAGGGTCTCACGGGAAATCCGGGACGGTCGGACACGCCGGAGTAAAAATAAATGTTGTCTATGATCGTCTCACTAGATCGTAAAGCCGTGGTCGCGATGCGGGAGATTTTGTGATTACTAGAGATATCGCCATTTTGTGTTTCAGTTAGTTTTGATCACGAAGATCCATAACTTTATAATATACTGGTTTTTGTCGCGATTTTATTGATCGGCCACTTATGACAAAGGTGGCAAATGAGCCGACGGATTGCCTGATGGTAAGCAATTACCGTCGCCCATGGGCACCCGCAACACCAAGGGAGTCACAAAGCGAGTTGTCGACCTTTAGTTAAGGGGGGTTGGAGCTCTGGGAACCTTACTCTCCATCAGGAACACAACACTACATACCTGAAAGGTAGCAGTGTTTTTAAAGTATGGCTGCGGAATTAAAATTATCCCATGTCCTTTCTCGTAGCTTCTAACTGTCTACATAGCAAATTTCATCCCAATTAGTTCAGCGGTTTAAGCGTGAAGAGGTAACAGACAGACATAGAGAGTTACTTTCGCATTTATAATATTAGTATGGATTACTATAAGTATACTTAGGAGCTAGTGCCCTAGGTTACCAACTAACGAGCTAGTGTACTAGCTTGTTAACTATAGCCATAAATAAACATGAAAATAATTATGTCTATGTAACTAATGTGTTCGGGTAGCCGATAGCCCAATTGGTTAAGGCGGCAGCTGCGATAGCTGGAGAAGCGGGTTCAAATCCCGTCTCGGACGCCGGAGGTCCTCGTCACATTTTTTTAAGTAGGTATAATGTCATATTTTTTCATTTATAAATTACTCGTATGTCATTTGTTTAACAGAGCGATGCGACGCGATTTTATTTATGGGCGGGAAAGTGACAGTTGTTTCACCCCGGAAAAACCTTATTTTGTAACTACCAAAGCAGTCTCGGGCGAACCATGTTTTATTTTTTGACATTTATGTTTATGGTATGCCCATCCTTGTGAATTTCAATGTGGTTTGCTATACAATGTTTTTTTTTTTTGTTGAATTAAACGTATTTATTGATACATCCTTACAAGCTACCTGGGTATACCTACAGCTTTAATGTTCACTTTTTTTATTTTTTAGTGCATTCAACGAACTTATTATCCTTAAATGTGGCAGAGTAGCTGTCATCCAGAAGAAAATGTAAAAAAACTCATAGACATAAAAAAAATAGCAAAATTGGATTAGGTACTCTGTAAAAAAATATACGTGGTTATTACAATCAGCGAGTGAACAGTCAATTTATCCCCTACCGTTGGTGTTGGATTTTTATTTTAACAAACTTTATGCGACCATATTGAGAGTAAACCCTTTCCGATAAAAAAATCTCACTACTTACATAAACACAAACAAATACATACACAAAAAATATACGCGTCGCGTCACTGCTATTCTATTGACAATTTGGTGTAATCGACCATTAGAATCCTTTTGTTCCCATTACTTGCATCTCGCTCATAATACAGGTTACAAACGAGATGCAAGTAACGTTGATCGTAAAGTCCGAATGCCACGCCAGCCGTCCTGGCCGCAAACACAGTCGTTTGCTGATGTTAATTTCTGGCCGGCGGCGGTCACCGGGGATTATCGTCAAGTTGTGTTGCAGCTCAGAAACAGGTCAATAGTTGGATGCCTGATAGATATTGAATTGAAAGCAAATATAAGGGGAGTGTGATTAAAACGACGGCAGTTGATTGGTTCTGGTGAACGATCTTAATCCTGAACATGGTAAAGATTAGATTACGAATTATAAACTAAATACATTTATTTACAGAAATTACAATCGTATTATGATAACTACAAATACTTAACTAGTTACAGTATAAAATCTAAAAAAGGCCCTTGAAGCATTGTACCAAGGATGCTGGCGGAATTCCCTCGTTGTATCACAATGCTGATACGTTGTGCGAGGAAGCCGCCAGCTTTTCGGTCACCAGTTACATCAACCAGACGCTTCGCGATTTCTGCAAAAATTTTGTGCGCGCTGGGACCCCATGGACCTAACGTCTCTACGCCAAATTCTTATATTTTGAGATGTGAACTTTTCACCGCCATGTCAAAAAATACCTGGACAGATGGACATCAGCGTCCATCGAAACCCAATTTAAAGCTACTGCGGTCGCAAACCCCTCACCAAGCGTGACGACTACGGCAAGTCCTAAAGATGACAAGTCATATTTGGAGGAGGGCTTTGTCCAGCAGTGGACGGCTTACAGCTGAAAGGATGATGATGATATTTAAATGACTTAAAAAGTGAAACCTTTCCTCGTATTAAACTCGTAAAACTATTTTATTAAATAAAGCAACAAAACGAATTCACAGGCTTCGCAGAGTAAAACGGAGAGAATAGTATAAACATTTTTTAAATCCAAGTGCGACAGTTGCTACACACCTGCCTACGTAACTGACTGACATCAGAATGCAATGCAATAAAACACAGTTTGCACCCGACCCGAGTTTACCTAGATTAAACTGCAAGTATCACCTGAAGTGCAGTCGCCATCAGATATATCGGAGCTTTGGAGGTGGCCACAAATGTCTGAACATGCACTTTATAGCCTTGACAATAGGGGCGTTGTTCAGATATTTGTGACAACCTCCACAGCTCCGATATATCTGATGGCAACTGTACACTTGGAAGCGATGTAAACCGGTTCCTTTATATTTTAGCTCAGCTTAAACTCAAACTGTGTCCCAGATACTATGACATGGCTAATTGAAATTGAAAACTGTTATAATCTAAAATCATATGTACAAATGTATTAAAATAATATTAAATACAATAAAATAAAAGACTGCGCA
Source organism: Grapholita molesta (assembly GCA_022674325.2). Taxonomy (NCBI): domain Eukaryota; kingdom Metazoa; phylum Arthropoda; class Insecta; order Lepidoptera; family Tortricidae; genus Grapholita; species Grapholita molesta. The sequence goes on along the minus strand of CP053125.2, from coordinate 2,246,487 downwards.
AATCATGTCTCCACTTAGCCGGGATAGCATATAATTCCATAGCTACATCTGGGTACTGGGTCTCTTCTGGGTACTAGGTCCATTACTAATGTGACCAGCCCAGTCGCTTTCCGTTGCTAATACTGTGTGTAAGTCTAATACGGGCGAAGAATTAAACCAGACATAGGATATACCAGTATAATCATTAACCAAAAGGTTTTTCTTTAATTAAACCTATTATACATATGTAATTATTTTTTGTAAAATTTATGCGCAGTAATGTACTGCGAACATTACGCGATATAAGCTTTTGAAACTTACTGTCAACGAGTGTTTAACTCGAGTGTGTTGCATTACATTGCGGGCTGATTTTTTTTATATGGATAATTTGTTTATTGTACTTCTAAGCAAAAGTTATCTAAATATATTTCTTATGTCCTATTCTACCCTCCGTTAAGAGATTCGCCCGTATAAGATTTACACACTGTATTTTAAGCTATGTCAATCGCTTTAGTTCTCTATCGAATCGTTTGATAACGGAATCGATCCAGCTTAGATATTCCAAGCGTCGTTCTTTTGCTCGCTAAGCGACTTTACATTTATCGAACAGACGCTTCGTTAGCGACAATGGAGCCGATTTTCGAGTCGTGCACTCGAATTAAAAAAACAATGCGGACGTAAATAATTGCACACAAAAGTTTCTCACCATTATTTGTGCACAAAATGAATAGTTTCGATCCCTACGATAATTAATTTCTACCATTAATGTTTCTAAAATACAATTTCTTCGTTTTTTGCAGAATTGATACTGTCACAAGTCGAGGACGCCGACGCTCAAAATCTGCTCCCTGTTAGCCTAATTTTGATTATTTGACACAATATCTGTCACGCTCCAACAAGTATGTGAGTGCGAAAGTGACAGATACAGACGATAAAATTGCCGCCATGCTATCCGTAAGGCACTGGTCCCATTGGGAGCTAGTAAGCTATGAGCTATCAGCTATTTCAAGGGACAAAAGATAATCGATCCCGTGTAAATAAAAGAGAGAGATATGTCATACGCCGGGCGATAAGCTATAAATATATATCTCTCTCTTTTATTTACAATGGAGCGATTATCTTTTGTTCCTTGAAATAGCTGATAGCTCATAGCTTACTAGCTCGCGGTTGTCCCAGTGCCTTATGGTCTCTGCTCCGTATGCCATTATGGGTAAACTTCTTCTTCATTGCGCTATCAACATGGTTTACCGTCATTCAAAAGAGAACATTTTCTGTACTTCAGACTTTAATGTACTCACTAGTTTATCTTTTCTCTACGCGTGTAACATCTTTTTATTTCGCCGTAACCGACTGCGCTCGCTCCTTATTTTCCGTACGACAGAAAACCGATATTTTATTTTATTTGAAACGCGACTGCAGTGAAGTTTGTCACTGATAAATGGTGATATTGCGGGAAGCAATCTGCTTTGAACGATTTGTTTGAACTATTTTGTACTCGTAACTAGAAATGTTGCATTTATTATTTTAGTGCAGTTGCCCTGCAGTTGGCTGATAAGTTTCGAATTAAAGCTATACATAAATACTTGTACTTATATGGGAGTTATCAGGAAAAAGTGTACGTATCCAATTACCACCGTGGGCTGTAGACAATTTAAATCATGTCAGATTCGGGAGGATAATTAAGCAATGAATTTCTATAAACACTTAAATGTGGAGATCTTCATAAAGTATTGCAATATTATAATGAAAATAAAAGGAAAATGAGTTTTCATAAAATTTTCATGCTCAATAATAGCCCAAAACTGACATAATTAACTTTTTCACAACCCACGCTAATTGAGTACGTTTTTTTGTTTCTGAAAACTTCCATAGAAGTAGCGTAATGGTATTTTGAATACACATTTGGACACTCTGTGACAACTATTAAAATGGTTTCTGGTAAAATAAGTCTTGTTTTAATCGAAATGCTACCGACTTACTACAGGACATCCTTAAAATATAAACTGACTGAGCCGCACGGTAAGCTCAAGATGGCTTGTGTTGTGGGTACTTAGCCAACGATATACATAATATGACACTTATGAAAATACTGAAAAACTTAAAAAACTCCCATGACTCAGGCACCTGTGTACCTTTGCTCATTACACAAATAAATACCCTTACTAGGGTACGAACAACGAACCACCTTATTGTGAAAAATCACTTTCATTCAATTCAGTTCATTCAGGTTATTTTCACCCTTTTATATAATAATAACTCAAGACCTAACAGAAGAGTCCATTGTTCACACACGGCGTAAAGTACATTTTATTTCACTTTTATCGTACTTTGGTGAAACATAAACTTACTTTAATACAGTATGACTGTCAACCGTGGGACATGTGTGACAAATGGTAAAAATGAAATGAAAACTCTACCACCGTTTTCTCTAACCGTATTAAAATAAATACTTGTTGTTTACGAGTAGCTAGATCTGCACCCTAAACGCGTTAGTTCCTTGTAGCATAATTCCCAGTGACATTTTTCCCACTAGAGTTTATTTATATTCTTGCATGTCAGCATTCGCATTTTTCCCCACACGAATTGCTACCCAACCGGGTTTTTTTTATCAGTACCCTTACCATAACTAAGTTGTGACTTTGTGGTTTTCGATAACGAGCATCGAGTTTACTATCTGTACATGTCGTTCGCACTAAAATAGAACAAGCGAGATGCACAGATACTAAACTCGATACTCGTTATCGAAAACATCAATGTCACAACTCATAGTGAGGGTACCTATGTTGTCACTCGTGACAAATAAATAAAGGAATAGGTATATCGCAAAAAATGGGTAGGTTTGTTAGGTAGCTTTACATTCCCGAAGGGCAGATCAAGGAATTGGAGCCCTGCTTAGCCCGCTTAGCGGGGCTTCGTCGACTTGTATAGCGAAATTATCGTGTGTGAAATATGTATAAGATATATGTGCGCTGATGGAACTCCTCTTCTTTACACTATTTGATGTAATTATATGGAACAATAACTTAATTTGACGTTTTCACAAACCATTGTTGAGTCAAGCGTTGGTCGCATTTGAAAAAAAACACATTATTTCCAATCAAAATCATAAACGGAGGAAAATATAAATAGGAGACTGAAGTGCCCTTACCATGAGTTGTGGCATTGAAGTTTTCGATAATGAGTATCGAGTTTACTATCTGTGCATCTCGCTTGTACTATTTTAGTGCGAACGTGATGCACAGATAGTAAACGCGATACTCGTTATCGAAAACGTCGATGTAACAACTCAATGGTAAGGGCAAAGGTGTCCCATCTAAAATCCACTTACGTTACTTTCCATAGACATTGTATAGAAGTAGCATAATGGAATTTTGATAAACTACATTGAGACTCTTTTCGTGTCCTATTAAAATGGAATCTCCTTTCGATTTTTATTGGAAATAGTGCTTTTTTTTTCGAAATGCGAGCAACACTTGATTCAATAACGGTTCGTGAAAGCGCCCAAATGTCTTTGAAATGGACAGTCAGCTGCAGAAGTTGCTCAGCGGGCCAGGTAGTCAGAATTATATTGACACGCTCTTATTCTCTTGAAAATAAAGTCGTGTTAAGGTCAACCCTCGCCCGCTATCTATTTGTAATGTAACAAGGATCGGACAAACGCCCGTCATTTTGAAAACATAACCCTGTTCGGCACAACGGATACTTCCTTGTGATACTAATGCATATATTCTATTTTTTATTGTTTATTCATTGTTATTTTTATTATACAACCTGAATTAAATCGCATCATCTAATGATCGCACAAGTGAAAAAATTGTACAAATAAGTCATTCTTTTTGGATCACGACAGTGAATTTTTCACATAACAACATCCATTCCAGATTCATTCATTCATTTTATTGTCGCTGAATGTATTCTTATAAAAAACAGTTTAAAATAATAACATTTTACAATATAATGAAGTCTCTGTAACACGGAACAGGGTTATGTTTTCAAAATGACGGGCGTTTGTCCGATCCTTGGAATGAAGTATTACGATTAGTATTTTTGAGCAATGGTCCTGCCACGACACAGACGCCTAAAGTGGCTATGGTTGACGCTGTCAAAACAATTGTCCCGCTGACAGATAAGGTTTATATTTGTTCTTCATTAGCCGATACGTTGGCGTACACGTCACGTTTTGATGCGATAGGAAAAGCGTTCAAAAGGTTAAAGTAAATATTGGGATGTTTAGTTTTTTCTCTGCGAACCAGATAGTATTTAAACAAATTAATAATGAGTGATCCGGACTAAACAGTGCGTGTACCTAAACTTTACAATAACCTCCGATATTTCGAGAACTACATAGTCCGCGAACGAAGACTAAGAAAGAAAATTCATGTTCGAAAACCGTGAAAGTTAATCAGTATTTTTAAAACGTTTTGTAAATTTTGTGCACGTCTGTCCAGGTGGCCAAAACTAACTGAGATTTGCATACGCTAGCCGCTAGCTAGGGAATGAGCTGAATTTTAACCAGCTCCATCAGCGGCCAAGCGGGCTACGTAATTAACTCTCTAAATTATGCCGCAGTCCAGTGGCTCCCAAACTCCGCTGCCCACAGGTGGTCTGTATAAATGACTGTTATTTGGTTTAAGTGCAAGGCCCGTGTAGACGCTTGAGGCGGGTAGCGAGGAGGGGCGGGCGGCGTATATGTTAAACATATGAAAACGTAAGGGACCGACCGCAGCAAGCTGCTTAAATCCTTTGGAAGCTCGCTACGTTGCACGCTCCGGCGATCGCTTTGCGTCGAAATAATACATACGTGATCGTAAACAATAATGTATGTAAGTAAATACAATTGATTAAACACAGACAGGATAATCAAGATATAAAGATTAAGCCAATACTAGAAGACTGGCTTAAAGACGGTATGACTGAATATACTACTAATGATATTTGTAATAGTCTTCTTGACAATATATTTTTAATTTTTTTAGAGGACACCCTTACATAAATTGATGTTGTGGGGCTTACCCACAGTAATTTCAAGAAGACTTGTATTGTGGGTACCAAAGGTATAAATACTTAAATACATAGAAAACACCTATGACTCAGGAACAAATTTACTATCTGTACTCATCGCACAAATAAATTACCTTACTGGGATTTGAACTCATAACCTTCACCTTCATAGGCAGGGTCTCTATCCTCTACGCCAGCTCAGTCGTCATTATTTAATTTAGATAACCTACTCAGTCATATCTATAGTTCGTTTTTTTAAGATTCTATTGTTAAGGTTGTAGTGAAGAAAGTAAGAGGAAAATATGTCATCTTTTAAATTGTTTTCCTAAAAATCGCACGACAACAATCCCACGATTTTTCCAATCCTAAAAAAGAACTTTAGAAATTGCCTAAGAAGCGAGATAAATAATATTTTTTGATATTTCCTTCACTCGTGTTTTGTTATATGATGAAGACGAGACGCATGTGGTCCTTATGAACAAAGTCCCATGTCATAACGCATTTACAAAAAAAAATGTCGTTAGTTGAAAAAGGTTTGACAACCACTGACATAGTTACGAATCCGAGCTTTTCAATTAAAGTTAGCAATAAGCTAACTTTTGCAACATCGTACATAAAACCTTTTGTTACAAAATCAACCTTATACCATGAACCACAAAGTTCAAATTCAGAATGACACAAAACCATACGAGATTGCGAAAATTCGCTTCATCGAAATGATATTACAGTATCTGTGGGGAAAAATACGCCGAAATTAAAACGTAGAAAGTTTTAAGGAAGGCTTGAGTTAGTACAATAGCATCCTGAATATTAAAGGGTATAAGTGCCCTGAACTTACGTAGCGTTTACGACCTTTAATTATTCAACATTGCTGTTTCTGGCAGTTTGATTCTGTTGTGAACAAAAGAGTGTCTTCGCAGTCATTCAATTGTATGTTTCTTTCTGAGTTCTGTCAAACTTCATCTAAAGTTGTCAAAGTAGGCTTGGGGTTGTTTTGTGACTTAAAATAGACTTTTGATGTACTTACATCTATTCATTGTTAAATACAAGTCATTCATTATATTTTGTAGTAAATTATAGTCAATATACGATTTTAAGTTAATTTGGTTGTTCATATTACAATTATTACTTAAAAAGGAATAGTTACCATGTATGTTATGAGAGCGCTGGTGGCCTAGCAGTAAGAGTGTGCGACTTGCAATCCGGAGGTCGCAGGTTGAAACCCCATCATTTGATATTTACCAGTCGCTTTTCGGTGAAGTACAACATCGTAGAAAACCGGACTAATCCCAATAAGGCTTAATTGGATGGTCTGGGTTGGAAGGTCAGATGACATCGAATATTATCAGTCGAAGTCAAATGCTCAAAAATCTCAAAATATTAGTATTTATGTTTCTTCAACTTATTTAATGTTATAGCCGCCACGCGCGCCGTGTCCAGGTTACAATTATATTATAATTTATTTATTTATTTACAAGAACAATGTAACTCGGCATTACAGTAAAAACCAATGCGCTGAGAAAGCAATAACATATAAAATACATAATCAAATAATAAAAAATAACTTATTTATAGTAAGGTGCTGGATGGCCTATCATCCATCACCTCACAAAACCTCAAGCATTCACGGCACGCAGCCGTCCATCTCCAAGCAAATAGGTCACATTCAGGTGATGATGTCATAAGCGCATCGAGGAGTGTTAACGCACGCGGAAGCGGCGAGTTTGCTCGCGATACCGTGCGTGCAGCGGGCACTGCTAAAAGTGGGTGAGAACGAGGCCTCAAACAGATTTTGGGAACATCCGGGACGTACAGCTTGCAGACTCGAGCAATAAGTTCTAGGCAGTCCGAATCACCACGCAAAATGCGACAAACGGTAGTCAGCAAATAATTATTATGAAGCCATGTTAGGCTTGTTTGCAAGCGTGCCGAGCCCCCGTTCGCGTGGCTATAGTCACCGTGCCGGCTATGCGAACGGATGCTCAGCCATTTTAGCGCATGAAATACAACTCTCTCGAAATACGTAGTGGTACGGTAAATGGTAGTGGTACGGTGTTTAATAAATTTACTAAAATGTTATAAAAACACTTCAAATGATGTATGGTTTACTATTTGTAGAAACATATATTAGGGGTAAGCAGGCAGTAAAGCAGTAATCGCGGAACCCGGCGGGCGCGAGTAATTGGCGGCGCCGCGCCGTAAAACCCAACTGTTATAGTTGTCTCATAGTAACAATGGACACGTAAACCAGTCAGATAAGTACTAATAATGATGATTCTACTAGTTTTTTTTATGACAGGCGGCAAACGAGTAGACAGATTGCCTGGTGGTAAGCAATTACCGTACCCCATGGCCCCGCAACACCAGGGGTCTCAAGCGCGTTGCCGGTCTTTAAGGGGGGTTCGAGCTCTGGAAACCTTACTCACCATCAGGAACACAACACTGCATACGTGGAAGGTCGCAGTGCTATTATGGCTGTGGTCTTCTGTAAGGAGGAGGTACTTCCCCAGTTGGGCTGCTCCAGATTCAAGCGTGATTGATATATTAATAATTTCAATTTATTCTCGCATAACTTATATGCGACATATAAATGATAACAATAATTAACAATAGGCGTAAGGATGTGACGACCCCATCGCCCACTGGTTTTTCCAGTGCAAGCAGTCAACGCAGGGCAGCTGGCGGCGAGCTGTTGGAGAGTAGTGACTGCAGGTACCTGAGTGCCCCCTGGGTGCCCTGTCAGACAGGTGGGACAGATCCCTTGCCTCTGGCTTACTAACTTACTTTTCTTTTTGACTACGATCGTTCTCAGAGGGTGCGCGTTATTATTTATAAGTGCGCACTCGAATCAGTCTAAGCCGGCATTTGCGCTCCCTTTGTTTTCTCACAGAAGTTGACAAGAAATTTAGTTATATCAGAACTAGATGCTTCAATACAGAGATAAGAATACCAAATAAACAAATATTAAAGACGCCGTGTGATGCCGGCTGATTAGAATAGCACCACCCCATCTCCTCCCGCGGGTGTCGACAAAGGGAAAAATCCTACGGATGGGCAGCAGCGTCTGTCGAAACCCAATCTACAGCTGCTGTGGTCTACTCGCCTGCCAAGCGTGGCGACTATGGAAACTAGCCCCAAGATGATACAAGTCATATTTGTGGGTGGTCTATGTCCAGCAGTGGGCTGAAATGTAAATATTAAAGGACAACCTTACAGTAATTGGCTGAGCCCAACGGTAAGCTCAAGAAGGCTTGTCGTTGGTACTCAGCCAACGATATATATGATAAACAAATACTTAAATACATAGAAAACATCCATGGCTTTGGAACAAATATCATGGTCATCATACAAATAAATGCTCTTACTGGGATTTGAACCCAGGACCATCAACTTTAAGCCTGTCGTCAAAGTCAAAACTAAAAGAAAACAACATACAGCTGGCTATCCCTATTTAAGATAATAGGGGGTGATTTCTGTTTCTAAGAGAAATGGGAAGGCGTTTACGGAAGGGGGTATGGACCCTCGCTCCTGGTCTTTGCTGATGCAAAGGTTGTCTATTGCAGTTCAACGTGGCCCGCGGCGAGCGTGATGGGTACCTTTGCGTCTGCGGGATGAGTTTTCTAGGTTGACTGTTTATATAAATCAAAGTAACAAAACACCTCTTAAGCTAAAATCCATCGAGCTGTTCAGGATACTGAGCGGGCCAAACGTGAATCATCCTTAAACCTACATACATACGCACATACTTTCGAACAACTTAACCCTCCCTCTGGCGCAGTTGGTAAAAAAATATCTTAGTTTTTGAAGTCTTCAAGAACTTCTGAAAACAGCTCGTCTTAAACAGACAAAAGACACACTTGAGTTTCGCCGGCGCAAAGACGTCTTTTTTGTAAAAAAACAATACCTATTCAACTTGTGTAAAAGTATGATTTGAGCGATGATTGATGAATGAAAATGTTTTTGAGCTTTGTCTTAAATATAAAGAATGAATGAAAAGATGAATGGCATCCTTCTTAAATGCTACGTTGCGTGTTGCCTAGCTCTCTTTGAGAATACAATGCTACGCCGTATCTTGTTTTTTCAGCTGTATCACATCTAGTCTTTTTCATACTGTCTTTTTCTTCCAGCAGTGCACTCGTCATTAAAAAGGACTGCGTATAGATTATTACTACACCCCGTTATCTAACGCTCATTTTGGGGGCAAGCTAAAATAGCGATGTTGCTTCACATATTTAGTCGATTCATATTTATCGATAACAGTTATTTGGAAAACTAAAATTCTTCTTTAGTGAACGCCCGTGAGATAACTCATTAATTCCTCTTTTTAATCAGATCGGAGGGCGATAATTATAAATATCGAATATCGTCAGTTATTGAATATCGTTAATTTTGAGTTCGATAATAGTTAAGCAAGATGCCTTGTTGCCAGTTCGCTACGCGCTACGCGTAGCAAATCCGAACCTTTTCACACTTTAAACTGAAAAGCGGACACAAGTAGAGTACCTATGTAGCGGGCTCTTTCTTTCTTTATTCTTTCCGTTAACCAATTCAAGGTTTTGTTTTCTTATATTGACATTAAGCGATCTCTTTTTGATAATATTTGACAGTTCTCCTAAGTCAGTCACTACTTCAGTCTTGACAGGTTCAGTGTTTAATCCATATTACTCCTCTTCAAAATTAGATCATTAAAAAACATTATCCGAATGTTACTTATGGACACAAATTCTAAATTTAAATTTTAAAATGGTTTACTACAGTTATTATACAACCTTGAAACGTCTGGCAGTGTGAGCGAGATGCCAAATGCTACTACCCGTCTCGCTTGCACTGGAACAGAACAATACACACTGACTATTAGGATTAGCTTTTGAAATAAATAACAAATAAATGTTACAGGACATCCTTACACAAATTGAGCCCCACGGTAAGCTCAAGAAGGCTTGTGTGGTACTCAGCCAACGATATATATAATATACAAATACTTAAATAACAGCGATGACTCCGAAACAAACTTCTGCTCATCACACAATGAAAGCCCTTACTGGGATTTGAACCCACGACCGTCGGCTTAATAGGCATGGTTACTAACGACTAGGCCAGACCTGTCGTCAACATCTTTGAAATATAAGACTGGCAACCAACAACAGATTCTTGAAATTTGAATGATTTTAAGGTAGGCAACGCGCATTGGAATACTCTGGACTGCAGGCGCCGATAGGCTACGGTAATTGTTTACCATCAGGCGGGCCGTATGGTTGTTTGCCACCGTCGTTTTATAAAAAAAAACTAACCATGATTTTGACGTTTCAAATTATTTTTTATTAAATATTTTGATTTACTAACACTACTATATAAATTATAAATAGATGACATATACTTAAGAAAAAACACCATCTCTCTACTATATAACTGGAGCTGTAGCTGGAGATGTAGGTTCAAATCCCGTCTCAAACGCCGAACGACCTCGTCGTTTTTCTTATCATCTATTTTCAAGTTTGTAATTACCCCAAGGTTTAAACAAACAGCTTTCTCGCAAATAGCAATCTAAAACCCTTTTACGAGTATGAGCACTTGTTTGTTTCCAACTTCAACAGCACTTAAGTTAAAGTTTAAAGTTACCACCGACGTGCGGTATTCTAATATCTTGAAATAAAACAACTGAAAACAAATTTAAATTACAACTCGCAGGACTGTCTACTAAATACGCCACTTTAGCTATAATAGTTGCTTAAGTCACACACAGAACACAAAATGACTAAATCGGCTCACAGTCCATAACTCAAAATGACCGAAACACAAAATGACTACAAAACAATTAGTCACATACGAAAAAAACACCAGAGGCTCTAGTGTAAGTTTTTTTCTTAAAAACGTTTACGAACGCGTAATTGATAATGTTATTTATATGGGAAACGCAAACGCGTTCGTGACGTAAAGTTAAGTACGTTAAAAACTTACACTCAGAGGCTCTAGTGTAAGTTTCTTTTGACTTAAAAAAACGTTTACGAACGCGTAAGTGATAATGTTATTTATATGGGAAACGCAAACGCGTTCGTGACTTAAAGTTACGTTAAAAACTTACACTCTCACTGAGTCCTGATTTTTTTTTACGTCAAAAGAAACTTACACTACAACCTCTGATGCGGAAAAGTAAACCCACTATCCTATAGGTAGGTTTAGGTTATGTTCGATTTATATAGGGCCAAAAGCATCCAAAAATAGGAGCTCCGTCGCCTAATTATGTTGTGGTCATTTTGTGTTTTGGACTATGCGCTTTTTATGTTTTCTTTTTTTTTTTTGACAAAGGTGGCAAACGAGCAGATGGATTACCTGATGGTAAGCAATTACCGTCGCCCATGGGCACTCGCAACACCAAGGGAGTCACAAGCGCGTTGCCGACCTATAAGTGGGTTGGAGCTCTGGGAACCTTACACACCATCAGGAACACAGCACTACATCTGCAGTCAAACTGTTAAAACAGTTTCGCAGGGCTTCTGTAACTATGTGATTTTGTGAACAAATAATAATTTTTTAAATAATAATAAAATAACATACCTGAAAGGTAGCAGTGCTATTATGGCTGTGGTCTTCTGTAAGGAGGAGGTACTTCCCCAGTTGGGCTGCCCCAGATTCAAGCGTGATGGTCATCACTGTGCCCTACCTCTCATTTTTCTGTCTAGTCTAGTCCGTGTAGTTTAACCACCTGGGCCTGATCTAACACACAACATACGACAATATCGATTTAGGTAAAACAACAACAAAAGGTTATGTTCTAGTATGAGACACATATGAGCTTATGACATTTTATGATTGAATCGATACGATTTTTATTCCAAGTTTCTTTACTGGGACAAAGTTGTTTTGTATCGCGATGTTTTATACAGACAGGACCTTGTGTCAGTAAAGAAACCTTTGCAATCCGGATTGAGGACTTTATTGCGTGACGTTAAAGAGATAATAAGAATGATGGCCGTTTTCAAAGAATCTTGGCTAAAGCCAAACTTATGCCTCCAACTTTATGTTTCAAAGGAGATTCTAACTTATGTCTACGCACTGAAGTACCATATTTCATTCATACTTTTATTGGTATGGATTTACTATGATCAACACTGCGATAGATTTTGATGATAAAAGGAATTCTACTTGTATCCTTTTTGTTGGATAATATTGAAGAGTTGAAGACAGAGAAAGGATATGTTATGTTATTTGTCTCTCCAGAAAGTTTGCAAATTGATTTTCTAATTGACATCTAAGTACTAACCTTTATCGTAAATTTTAGCAAATGCAAAAAAAAAATAACTTATTAGCTGATCGTTACTCAAACATTTTTGTTTCTCTTCTTGACATTAGTAAGTGTATTGTAGTATTATAAGTCTAAATAAATAAAAACTTATCTATTTTTCTTTTTTTTAATGACAGACACTTTTATGTATCATACCTTTTCCTCACGACTTCGTCGGCCAGCCATGCCCGTCTTTAAAGTATGATTGCGGGATAAAAAAATTCGTATGTCATTTCTCGTAGCTCAAACTCTCTCCCTATACCAAATTTTATGCCAATTGGTTCAGCGGTTTAAATGTGTGAAGAGGTAACAGACAGATAGATAGAGAGAGTTACTTTCGCATTTATAATATTAGTATGGATTCGAAACACAAACATTGTTGCTGACTTTACCTACCGCAGTTGAATTCTATAATAACTGTTATACGATATTAAATCTAAAATCCAAACTAAACGCAATAATCGAGTTTCACATCACTAACGAGTACGGAATTTGATCGGTCTTCCGAGTAATTTATACCAAAAGGTATTGTGAAACGCTGTTCTGATTATAAAAATCGCAACTTGAATTGTTATTTAAAAGCACGTAGTCGTAAAGTACATTGTCGAAGTGAAGTTAATTTGGTACAGTGAAGGTCAAATATATTGATTTTTTTTATACGGCGGTGGTAAACAAGCATACGGCCCGCCTGATGGTTACCGTAGCTTATGTACGCCTGCAACTCCAGAGAATTCACATACGTGTTGCCTATCTTAAAAGTTGTTGGAGCTCTGGGAACCTTACCATCAGGAACACAACACTACATTCCTGAAAGGTAACAGTGCTATTATGGCTGTGGTCTCCTTTAAGGGGGAGAACTCAACATAAGATTCTGAATGAATCTGATTGAATCTTTCCAATGAATCTGTTGAGCTTCCAATTAACTTCAAAATTTTTATACTTAAATAACTTTCGTGAGACAGTGGAAATTTGTATAAATTATAATAACGGCTCTACTCACGCTTATTTAGTCACTAAATAAATGTGAGTAGAGAAAGACAAAACCTTTGGAATTCTTTCCAGCTTCCCTTAACGACGGGATTATTTTTCCAATAGCTGTTACAGCACTTATGGTTGTTGGGAAAATATCAATTTAGGGGTGGTGAATATGACGTGAATCGCGTTTCAATGCGATTTGCGTCATATTCATAAAAAATCAAATGACGCGAACTGACGTGAAGTGCGTGACGGCCGGCGACGCAAGCGGCGAGGCGAACGGACACTCAGCACTCTGAATACTTGAAAATGGAGGCCTATGTTCTCCGAAACATGTCACGCGAGTGACGAAATAAATGTGAGTATAGCCGTCATTTTCAATTACAAAATATTACAATAACTCACGAAAGTTTAAATACAAAAATCAAGCAACAATTTTTAAAGTCAGAATTACCTCAGTAATTAATTACGGTACCTGTCCGAGGACGTTATTATTAGTTTTAGTTTTAGCCTGGGTTGACTTTATTAGATTAGTTATAAGTTTATTTTGGATGTACTTAATTGAATAATTTTATTAAGATGCTTCGTTTACCAATTTTGTTAAATTCATACTAATATTATAAATGCGAAAGTAACTCTGTTACCTCTTCATGGTTAAACCGCTGAACCAATTGGGATGTTTGGTATGGCGAGTTTGAGCTACGAGAAGATATAGGATCATTTTTATTCCGCAACTATATTTTAAAGACGGGCGAGGCTGGCCGACGAAAGCTAGTGATAACATAAATATAGTATGTATCAATTTTATTATCATAATAGGCAATCATTATCATCTCAGCTATATGACGTCCACTACTGAACATAAGGCCATTCCCTGGACCTCCACAGGCATCGGTTGGAAGCGACCTGCATCCAGCGTCTTCCGGCGACCTCTCGGTTTCTCTTTGTTGCTAATACGAGTAGACACCCACGGAGTATGTAAGTAATTAATTGTACCTAACCAGTCATAAACAGTTTCAAAATAGGTGAAATTAATTATATTTTATTCGCCTCGTTCCCCGGCGCCCGCGCTGCGGTTTCCCGCCCGTTCGCGAAAATTTAATATTTCCAGGCCCCACGGTAATGCGCGCTTACTCTGCCGTAGTTTTCAACACGGAATATTTTACGATATTACATTTTACAAGTATAATTTTAAGCAATACCAAGCAGTACAAATATGCTGATCAACTTCAAATTTCGCTAATTAGTTTTTTAATTAGTAGCAAACAAGCATACGGCCCGCCTGATGGTAAGCCGTTACCGCAGCGTGCAACTCCATAGGTGTTAAATGCGCGTTGCCGAATATATCTGTACACTCCTTTTTTTTAAACCCCATACTGTAATCCCTCGGAAAAACCGTGGCAGGGAACTCATTTCACAGCCGGAGCTTTCACGGGAGGAAGTTCTCATAACCACGCGTAAATCTGGTATATCTTCTATACAATAAAATATGAAATGGTAGTCACTTTCGTGAAAATTAATATCTGTGCCACATCTTGGGATTACGTTACTCAGCGGACATCAGGCTCCATAGCGAAAACAACGAGATTAAAAGATAGATGCTGAAGGCTTTTTCAAAATGAAATGCCATTTCTGCAATAACACATGTAAATCAAAATGTTTGGATATAGGTACCTTGATTACAGCAGAATACAATTTTATCCCATTCGGCGTCGAGACCGTCCGTGGGGCCCTGGCGCTGGAGTCTCTTTGAGTAACTTTCTAAGAGACTCAGAGATGCCACAGGAGACCGAAGAGCTAGCAACTACCTCGTTCAGCGTATCTTACAATTCAGCGAGGAAATGTTGCCAGCGTCTTCGGTAGGTTCCATGCCGCGGGGGCCTTATTTAGATTTACGTTAGTTTTAATTATTAATTGTTTCTACGTTCGTTGTTTTTGGTTTTACTTCATAAATATAATGTTAAAGCTTATTTTATTTTTGCATCCAAAGCATATGTTTGTACAAGACATCATTACCTGTACACATTTATTCGAACAAAATTTACGTTACTCAAAAAACAAAAGATTTGAATTCGCAAACAGCGACGACAAAATGTACATTGTTATTTTAATAAATCTCTTCGTCCTTTATCCTTGAAATATCTTACATATTATCCTTTGAGAATTACCATTATCCAAACGTATTCATAAACAAACAAAGCCCAATACACGTAAAACATCAAATGTATATTCGATTGAATAAAAATACCCTGGAGAGTTGAAAGGCAAATACGGAATGTTGGTCAAACGCCCTCGCCGGGAAGTCTTCCCTTTCGTCCCAAACCTCGTGCGTACCTTCATTCATTTTCGTTTTACGGCACAAACATCCAAAAACCTCTAGGCATACAACTTAAAAAAGGCCTAAGTACAACGGAACATGCACGGGCATTCACCCTTGTTACAGTAGCGGTATATATTTGCGGAAGAACCACATTCAGGGCCTCAATCAGGCCGGTGCAAATTGAGGCGTTTTTTTAGCTTTTAACTTGAAACAGAAATACGGCGAATAATTTTACTGTAGCTGCGTGGGCGTAGGCGTGTTTTTGAGTTTAACCTTAACGTGAACTTTGAAGCGTTCGTTTTTAATTCTATTTGATTAGTTTAGTTTTCAAAAAGAAAGTTTATATTTCCCTTTCGGTGAAACACAGAAAGATTTATTTAACATCGATTGTTTCTAGTAGGTAGTGTGTATGAAGATAAGGGTATTTTATTTTAAGGTTTTAGTTTTCAATCACATAAGTTTATAAAAATTAAATAACTACTGTCTTGGGCGAGACTAGAATCCGCGACTTTCAATTGTATTTTCTAAGCACGTTTTTGTTTAACAAAAAATTAAGTTAACAAACAAATGCCATTCCGGTTTTGTAAATCAGGTATTCAGATGGTTTGAAAAATAAATCCGATCTCTTTCCCAGATCCGAATTCCTCCGATGTATAGTTGCTAGACTACCAGAATTAGTTGAGACTCGAAGCACTTTTAGTCTTCACAATTACTCAAATAACCGCATAGTAAACAGAATAATACCCAAATTAACCGTTATTATAGCCTAATTTGTTGATACTTCGTAGGTGTATTTCCACCTCTCGCCTCGAAAGTATTATTAATAAATAATAAAATTGATTTTCCATCAATCCAACTTAAATCACCCGGACATGATAAATATCAGTATTGCGTGCACTGATTTACCCCAAAAGTGTCACGATATATATCATTAGTCATGTCATCAGCGCCTTTGTGCAAGAAGTTTTGGACCCGGGTATGTCCTTAAACTACGTCCAACAATGAGAGGTAGAGCACAGCGATGACCATCACGCTTGAATCTGGAGCAGCCCACTGGGGAAGTACTCCTTACAGAAGACCACAGCCATAATAGCACTGCTACCTTTCAGGTCTGTAGTGTTGTGTTCCTGATGGTGAGTAAGGTTCCCAGAGCTCTAACCTCCCTTAAAGGCCGGCAACGCGCTTGTGACTCCCCTGGTGTTGCGGGTGCCCATGGGCGACGGTAATTGCTTACCACCAGGCAATCCGTCTGCTCGTTTGCCGCCTATGTCATAAAAAAAATAGTCATACCATACTGGTTGATTTCAGCCTCGTGAAGCATGAACACAAGGCTGACAGAATCTGAATAGAAACCTATGAAGTCAAAAATGGAATTAAACCTTAACGTCAGTCATTCGATGTGGAATGAAAAGTGTTATGCTCTGAGTATCTCTGTGATACTATTGAGAATAGGAAAGCACTAAAGTAATTAACATTACGCGCTGGATACAGAGAAGCACAATGCAACAGTTGCAGTGAAGTGGAAATGGGTACTCCATATAACCTATAGAGTCAATGGCTGTTAAGCAGAAACGACCTACCTATAGAGTGGCGACTGTGGATAGGAGCTTATCGGACAAAAAGTAGTTGGACGATATAATTCAGCTCGTAGGGCACGTTGGGAGTTGGTAGCAGTGTGCTGCCTACCGCTCCTCCTGCAGTTCTGTGGCTGATTAGATAGGTAGGCGTCAGCTGTTGCCCTACCATCGCAAAGTGCGTAAGTTACAAGTAACCCGGATAGATTGATGACGGCAAGCTACAATCTCGGTTTTTTTTTATGACATAGGCGACAAACGAGCAGATGGATTGCCTGGTGGTAAGCAATTACCGTCGCCCATGGGCACCCGCAACACCAGGGGAGTCACAAGCGCGTTGCCGGCCTTTAAGGGGGGTTGGAGCTCTGGGAACCTTACTCACCATCAGGAACACAACACTACAGACCTGAAAGGTAGGAGTGCTATTATGGCTGTGGTCTTCTGTAAGGAGGAGGTACTTCCCCAGTTGGGCTGCTCCAGATTCAAGCGTGATGGTCATCGCTGTGCCCTACCTCCCATTGTTGGACGTAGTTTAAGGACATACCCGGGTCCAGGACATACCCGGGTCCGGATAAACACTCTTAACCCAACGAAGTCTGTTGCAGATTGACGCCGCTTAATTTTTTTATAATCTTGTAGTGGCGCGTAAAACTAAATTACACCTTAAGTGTATAAAACTGTCCAATAATAGAAATAGAAATAGAAATAGAAATGGTTTATTCATGACAAATACAACAGATAAAAACACAAAGTAAAATTTGGACATATAACGACTTGTCATGAAAGGGTCGCAACTCAGCGTAATGCTGGCAACACCAGCGCTGATCTTCCGTTGCGACCCCTTGGTGAAGACACGGCGCAGTAACGCCACACGATCGCACATACTAATTAAATGAGTTTAACAATATAACACAAAAATTTATTTAACTATTAAATTATTTAAACTAAATACAAATAACAGAAAAAAAAAAAAAAAAAAAAACTAAATTAAAACTAAACTATATGACAGCAAGAATAATGCCGTCGTGCAACCACCGCTTAGTAAAGTTTGCTGCAGTCTGTGGCAAACAAAATTTTATTCTATTGCCAGTGATAGATTACGTAACCTACAGCACATGTAGGTCAAGGGAAACATTATTACATAAACGAGATTTATGAACTACCAAAATCAATTCAGAATTAATACTTTAGTGTACACAGACAAGTAAAATAACTGCTAGGAAAATCAAGCTCCACATAGCCATTGGGACATAAAATAAGGTATGTATTTGAACCAAACTAGAAGCAACTAGTATCATGTATGAACATTTCTTGGCTCTTTTGGTGATCTCTCAAGTGTTTCTTTAACTGTGCCCTAAAATTATGTATACATTTTAGGTTCCGAAATGGTGGGCTCAAATTATTCCAGCATTTTGTTGCTACATATCTGAAGCTTCCCCGAAAAGCAGCCGACGCATGTCGATGGGACAACAGCTGCGAACTACATTGCCGATTACCCCATTGCTTACGGAAAGTCAATTTGTCGAAGAGATATGCTGGGGTCTGGGTTTTGACTACACCGAACAGAAGACATGCCATATGAATGTCATGACAAAATGTAGATAAATGTAATTTTTTGCTTAAGATTCTTTAGTTTATTGTACAATTTACTAAAGTAAAAGGCGGGCAGATTTGTTAGTTATTTAGACATTCATTTTAAGTTTTGTATTAGTTAGTTAAAATGGTAAGTTGCATCCCAGATTGGTACAGATTGAGCTGTCAATTTAGGACCAACTCTGTAAATATTCGGTTAAAATGGATAGTTGTAGAAGATACCAACACATTTCGTCCCACTATTTGCTCAGCACTACGTTTTGTTGCCGATCCCAGCATTATCTCGTATGTGAAGGAAAGCGCCTAGCGCTTGGGCACTCCATGTTGTCATCACTAACTCTGTTGAACATTTCTAAACTCAGTTTGCTCAAAACTAGAAAGCTTGAGCTATAGATATAAGAATGAAATTAAAAAAAACTTCAAGTTTCTACATTCACGCTTGAGACTGGAGAAACCCAACTGGGGTAGTACCTCCATCTTACAGAAGACCACAGCCATAATAACACTGCTATCTTTCAGGTATGTAGTGTTGTGTTCCTGATGCTGAGTAAGGTTCACAGAGCTCCAACCCCCCTTAATGGCCGGCATCGCGCTTGTGACTCCCCTGGTGTTGCGGATGCCATCAGGCAATCCGTCTGCTCGTTGCCACCTTTTTCATAAAAAAAATCAAACTTGAAGTCTAAATGAAACTAAGAACAAATCAAATTATTTTTTATGAAATATTTTTGATTTGCTTTTATTTGATAAAAACGGTGCCTAAAACCGTTTAAAAATAAACAAGATCACATATACTTGATTAATTTCGACGTGGTCCGCTGTGTACGGGTGGCCAAATTGGTTAAGGCGTCAGCCGCGATAGCTGGAGATGCGGGTTCGAATCCCGTCTCGAACACCGGAGGTCCTCGTCGTTTTTTTCTTAAGTATATGTTATCTATTTCAACTTTTGAAGTCTAAATCTTAAAACGTCAATTGACAAATGCTTTACAGACAGTAAACCTAAACGAGCAAGACGCCACGTGCCGGGAATGCCGCACGCGAAAAAGAGACGAAAATTGCCAATTTACTGCACAATTCACCCTTAAGTCCGCTCGACGGTTTTTAACAAATGGCAAAGTAAAAGCTCAGTTCAGTATCTACTATAAATCGAAATTCAAACGTTTTCGTTCTGAAATCCGCGCAGACTTGAACCTTATACACATTAGAGTAAAGTTCCAAGTCACGCGGCACAAAATACTAAGTTACGACTATTTGACGAATGTACGGAATACAATCCTTACTGTTATCGTAATGTCTGAAATGTTCAATTATTTACGAGAAAATTTGTTTTCGTATTTGTAAAGACTAAAATATAATCCGAAGTAACGTTATTTTCAAGATGACATAAAAAAAATAGGCGTCATTGTTATGGTCTTGTTGCTATTAGCATTTATTTTGTCACATTAACATAATGTCTTTCTAAACGGACCATATTGTTTTTATACAATCAAGGCTGTAAAATCCTGTAAAGCTTTAAAGAAAAGAATTAGCCATGGAATACACAATGCGCTTTTTGTTATTTATTTATTTAGATCACCAACAGAACATACAATAATGGGTATTTTATCTTCTGTTGGTGATGCCAAACGCTTTCTTTGCTTAGAAATTCATTTGTCTCTGCCTGCATGCGCCAGGAATGCGATACAATTAATTTGAATAAAAAAGTTGTCATATCATATATGTTTACCTTAATTTATTTTTCATTTTTTTTTTATCCAGAACGTACTAACATAAGTATGCTAAATTTCAGCTAAGATGTCTGCCACAAAATTGAGTTGCAATATTTTACCCAAACATACTAGTATATATTTGCATACTTTTTTTTATAATATTCATGGAATAAAATTAAACGGTCTTAGCCTAGTGGTAAGACCGTGTGACTTGCAATCCGGTCGCAGGTGAAAACCTCGGCTCGTACCAAGATGATAAAATGGTAACCATGCTACCGTTCTGGTCTTTAAGTTTTTCACCAATAAATTCTTTGAAAATACATGTTTAATACACTTAACATTTACAACTTAACGAGAGTCTTTAGAAACAGAAAGTTTCAATTGTAACACTTAATTTGACATCAAATTCCCCTTAATTCGCAACACTCGGCTCCTGTCATGGACAGCCCTCCGTTATCTGATCCGAGTGTCAGCCTGGCGACTCTGTGACATGCCGTCTGATAAGAACACTTTAAATGTGACGAAAATTAAATTTGGTGACGTAATTTTTTGTAATCCATAACCGTGGTAATGGAAAAAAATTAAGAACAAATTGTTATAAATTTAAATAAGGCAATGCGTAAAGATCTAAAGGACTGTTAGTCTTGATATTGTACTTACTAAGCAGGAGTCCGGGTTCAATTCCCTAACTATGTTTTGACATAAGTAGTTATATTGTAAAAATCTGACATATAAAATGATTTGTTTTACCAATTTTCTGATTCGGATCGGGATTTTGCAAGAGGTTGCAATTCTAACATTTTTGTCACTACTTTACGTAACTTACTTTTTTGTCAGCCGGTGTCTTATTGATTGTGCATACCATAATAAGGTAAAGCGTCAGTTACTGGTCACCTTTCATTAACTAGCCACATTATACTGAAAATGAATTGTTTCCGTATAAATATATTTTTTATTTATAGGATTTTTTATTTAAGAATTTAAGAGTGTGAATCTCCATGGTCGGCACCTGTGGTACTAGTACCCAAGCGTGACAACACCATAAGAGTTTGCATTGATTATACAAAACTGAATGCTGTGACCAAACCCGATTGTTACCCACTACCAAGAGTAGATGACATTCTACACAGTACTGGAAAATATAAGTACATATCTGCCTTGGACCTTCGAGCTGGATATTGGCAAGTACCAGTTGCAGTGGAAGATCGTGACATTCATGACTTCATTTGTGACACCATTAGGAACATTCCGCTTTAAGCGTATGCCTATGGGGCTCCGTAACTCTGGATCTACTTTCCAAAGACTAGTAGACAGATTTCGTTCCAACCTCCCTGGAGTGACAATACTAGCTTACCTGGATGACATTTTGATCCTATAAAAAAATTTCCCATTTTTGTATTAGGTGATCAGTTACTGGCGATTTATATTAGAATACAAAATAATATTAGTGATATCAATAGTAAATATAAAAGTCCCATCTTCAACGAACTAATGTAACAGCAGGTGCAGCGGCGGAAAGCACCGAAATGTTTAAACGTATCAAATGTAAGAGCCTGGGCAGAGATTACCATCTTGTACCGTTTGGTGTAGAGACGCTAGGTCCATGGGGTCCCAGCGCGCACAAATTTTGTGCAGAAATCGTGAAGCGACTGGTTGACGTAACTGGTGACGGTAGAGCTGGCGGCTTTCTCGGACAACGGATCAGCATTGCGATACAACGAGGAAAAGCCGCCAGCATTCTTGATACAATGCCTCATTTTTTAGATTGACACCCTGGATTAACACATAGGCTACGTTTTCCCTAATAAACCACAGGTTATTGCGGGGCACAGCTAGTAAATTATAATTAACACATAGGATATTTCGACGACCCGTCTGGCCTAGTGGGTAGTGACCCTGCCTATGAAGCCGATGGTCCTGGGTTTAAATCCCAGTCAGGACATTTATCTGTGTGATGAGCACAGATATGTATTCCTAAGTCATGGGTGTTTTCTATGTACATATTTAAGTATTTATATGTATCTATCTATTATATATATCGTCATCTAGTGCCTACCAACCTACAATACAAGCCTTACTGAAATTGCCGTAGGACTAGGTCGATTTGTGTAGGATTGTCCCTAAATATTTATTTATTTTTTATTTAGGATAAATTTTGCCAAATAATATTTTATGCCAATACTCGTAAGTTTTCTGCGACACAAGTGACCCTTAACTAAATGTTCATAAACATACGCCCATCATAATATATGAAAATATAATTTTCTCCTCAATGGTCACAGTATCCAATAAATCAACAGACTATACGAACATCTTTCAATATCATAATGGCTTAGCTGACACATCAAATAATACTATATTTGATACAAATTGTCTTTACCAAACCAACTTCTAAAAACTCCTATCAAAAAAACAGAAACGAAAATACGACTCTATCTCAAGCTACCAAAGTTGATTATCAAACAAACCCAAATCACAATACGACCTTGTTTTCAATAGGTATTAGTGATATACGATTGTGACCCTTACGGCCTTAGTAATAATGATGTGATTAAGTTTAACGATGCCTTTAAATCTTAATGGTGCGCACTCAAACGGAAGCTGTTACTAACACGATGAGACCATTTCTATTAATAAGAGGCCGTGTTTGTTAATGGAGCTGTTATGAGATTACACGCCTTGGGACCAGCGGATATGTAATTACTCAGTCTTAACATAAATATATGTGCTTCTTAACATTCATGATCATCATCAGCAGAAATGGCTAGCTAAAAATATTTAAAAATATAAAAAAAGGAAATACACTTTGGCTTTGGCGCCGCGTACTGTAAAATGGGGTGAGTAGGTTTCGCGGGGAGAGATGGTTTACGAATGGGGAGAGAAGGTTTGAGAGGGGGGTGAGAAGAAATTTTAAGGCTACTGCTACAAAAATAATTTATTCCAATTTAAAATGGAGCTATAGTAATACGCATGATAAAAAAAAATTGATCCAACTATCTTCCAAAATCACTTTTGTATGAAAAACCCTCTCACCCCAAATACGAAGCACTACGGGGTGAGGCAGGTTTTTCTCTTTATCGTCAAAGTTATGAAATGGAAATAACCAAAATAAAATAAAAACTAAAATACAAACGTCCGGAACACTTATTATATATACCATTCAGTTTTCATATGTAAAAATAAAATGTTATCGAGGTTTAAATTTCAGTTTTCAGCCAACTCACCCCATTTTACGGTACGCAAATATTATGATCATTGGTCACGTGAATCGCCATCTTCGGAAAATAGTCTCAGGATTTATTTTAACGTAGGCACTAGTTTTACTAAAGCGAATGCTATCTAACCTTCCTTCTGCCTTTCCTGTGAACATGGCCAAGGTTAAGGACGTAATCAAGGTTGTCTTGAACCCTAATTTTTAAATGGACTCTAATCCAGATAATACAAAATTTCGTTCAAAAACTAAGGAATTTTCTGTTTAACAGTTTACGCTGAAAATATAATGTTGTATCTATCAGCGACGTCCACTGTTGCACAAAGGCCTCTCCTATAGACCGCCACAGGGCGATCTTCAGCACACTGCAGCCATCGAAGCACAAGGACCCACACGAGGTGATCTAGTTTGTGGGCGTCCGGCATCGCCATTTTGAATACAGTCAGCGTCATATAGTTGGTAGCATCCAAAGTACTCAAAAAGTTCGGTACACCATAGAATTAGTACGGTGTACTTTGAATGCTACGAACTATATGACGCTGACTGTACAAAGAATCGACCTAGCCTGTAAGCAACATTAGCAACAAGCACACACTGTTTTGCTTCTAACTCTAAAAACCATATTTTTCTAAATGCATGAAATAAAACAACTAACGACGTTTCGAACCCTTTAGCAGCGTTCGTGGTCATCGGATTTTTAAATGCAGTTAGACAATTTTATGACATTTAAAACCATAACATAGCAAGAGAACATCAGGTAATGCTTAAAGGTACGTAGTAAATAAGAAAACAAAAAGCTCCATAAATTCGGATCAACAACGAAGCTTATTGCAAACTTTCAATCACCAGTCACCGCAAAGAGCAATAACTAATCACAATCAGTGTCGGACCCGGGTATGTCCTTAAACTACGTCCAACAATGAGAGGTATGGCACAGCGATGACCATCACGCTTGAATCTGGGGCAGCCCAACTGGGGAAGTACCTCCTCCTTACAGAAGACCACAGCAATAATAGCACTGCTACCTTTCAGGTATGTAGTGTTGTGTTCCTGATGGTGAGTAAGGTTTCCAGAGCTCCAACCCCCCCTTAAAGGCCGGCAACGCGTTTGTCACTCCCCACGTGTTGTGGGTGCCCATGGGCGACGGTAATTGCTTACCACCAGGCAATACGTTTGCCGCCCATGTCATAAAAGCAGACCTCGTTTGCCGCCTATGTCATAAAAAAAAAGTTTAAATTCATTGATATAAAAAGCATGGGTGCTCAATACTTCTGGCCAAAGTATTTCGATTAGGCAGAACATTGCTAAGTAAACATCCTGCTTTACCTACAGAAACATTTTTATTACAATATTTACTCGTCGTCTCTCACTTATAAAATGTTCGTGCAAAAATCCTTTATTATATTACGAATTGTCGCAAGTAAAAAGCAGGAAACGACAACTGCGTGTGAATTTTTGTTAACGTTACTTCTCGGACCACTTATATAAGGTTTATTTTTATAATATGTAAGAAAAACAGGTCACGTGCGTGTCGAACTACACATAAAGAAGGGTTCGTAATTGTATCGGAATATAAAGCAAGAAACAACTCCATTCCCGCCATTTTCACCATTATTAGACAGAGTAAACATGGAAAGCACAGGTCATAGCATTCAGACGCGATTCAAAATTGGGAAAGGAATATATAATATGGCTATTCGACATCATTAGGCGAAGGACGTTAACTAAAACTTTATCGACTTTGAACAAATATTTGTCTTACAATGGAATGACACAAAATAATTCCCTTTATGCTACCATGAACCAAAAGACTATGATCAAGTGTGTTGAAAAGTTTTCTAATCTCAAATGTATAAAATATTTGTACAAATTCCGCAATCCTTATCAACTTTTTCTGTGTAACTAAAGGATCCAGATTCAATTTTAACCAACGTTACAGTTTCGGATTTTAGGAAAAAAACAATTCTACAAGGGTCGACCTAGTTCTTTTATAAATACCGTCTTTTGTAGCCGAGTTACCTCTACAGGCCTCTACAGCGTAAATAAGGTAAAGCTTTGACATTTCGAAAATATAGCCTTGGCTTGAAGTATTGAGCACCCATGTTTTTGATTAGTCGATATTTTAGCGCAGTATTTACGTCTTTTCTAATAACATCATCAATTTTAACTGATTGGGTATTGTCGTTGTGGTGTCTGGTGATTGCATAGAAAATTTGCAATAAGTCACTTCGTCGATCAGAATTTTTCGAGCTTTTTGTTTTAGTAAGAAAACACGTATTTTTAAGAATTATTAACTGATGTTTTCTTGCGTAAATATTTTAAGGTTTGAAATATCAGAATTTTTTTACCTGCATTTAGAAAGGTATGGTTTTTAGGGATAGAAGAAAAAAAGTGTATGCTCAATAGTTTTGGCGAAGGCTGTACCTACATTCTTCAAATGTCTGAGAGTCTATAAACAACAAAAGATTTTAAGCAATTCAATGATGGTATTTATTTCGAGTTAAGCCACAAAGTCAAATACGACTTGAAACGTATACGACCTGAGGTAAAAATGTGCACCTACTTCATAAAAAAATAATTAATCTCCATCAACTTTATTGGTAAACACCCGGCAGTACGGTCGCAACCGCCTCCTTTTTTTTTGTTGTCGTAGTGAGGAATGCCTTTACGCATCGTCTCCCCTGACCGTGGGAAGGCCATATTGGGGGGTGTGTGGGGCTCGCCGCTCTGGTCCTCTGAGGAGGGGAGATTAACCCACTAAACCCCACTCCGGCGTTTCATCCTCTTAGCCGTTGCCATAGGATCGCGAACATTCTACCACGGCGCCCTCCGGCGGCCCTAACTCAGCGCCACGGCATCCGCACAAAGGAGGTAGAGATCAGAAACGCTAGATCTCCCCCCCGACGACGTGCAGTGCGGGTCGCGTACCCGCTGGCCTAACTAAGGGTCTTCCTGCCATTTTACAAGTCCAGCAACCACTATAGAAATACTCAAGGGAAACAACGGCTTGCTCTAAGAGCAAACTTGTTACATTTACTTGATTGTCATTTTACTTTGACATTGGTGAAATCATTGACAGATAGTTGTTGGAAGCCATATTTTAAAGGAAGAAGAAATTAAAAAAAAAGGGTAAAAGAGTAAAAAGGGAGAGGAAGATGTATGTTTTACCACATCTATACGGAGTAACAGGTGTCGGGAGTCGATTCACCATTATTATCATCATCATATCAGCCGAAGGATGTCTACTGCTGAACAAAGCCTTCCCCCACAGGGACCTACAATGACCATTTGCGCCCGCATCTTCTTCCGTGATTTTTACCCGGTCCACTTTGTTGGGTGTCTGCCACTGGGGCACCTTCCAGTATGTGGTTGCTCATCGAGAACCTTTACCCAACGGCCGTCGGTTCGCGTGCCAGTGCCCCGCCTACCACCACTAGTTTTACCAAACGGTCGATTACTAACATCTTTACACGGGCATCAAACCAGTCAAATAGCACGCTAAGATTTATTATTCTCGCCACCACCATACATCTCTTCCTGTATTTACGAGCAACCCCCTCATTCCGCCAATTAAGACAACGCATTACGGCGTCCCAACAAAACCTCCAATATTAACCCAAACATGGCACGTTTATTCCCTGTTTCCCAACCTCTCAAAACTTATAACACAATTTTCGAAATATGTACTTAATGATTCAGGTAACAAGGTTGCTATCATAATGCACAAATACATCTTGATACGATATTTTTATATTTATGATCGTGCAATACGTTGTTTTCTAAATGTGTACTTTATGGCGCCTGTTTTAAGGTCGTGTTCGCAACGTGCTGATAAACAGATACGAGCTTTATGTATATATCTGTGCCTCCTTATTAATGATTCAACACGCGTATACAATTTATCAGACATAAGTTTGTATAGCTATATCTTATTTATGGGCTTTGAGCAAACTCGACCGGTACCCGAGGGCCCTATTTTTGCACTTTGAAATCGGGTTAATATTGAACCGCCCCAATGTTGTAAAAACTGACCTACTCCAATAGATAAAGTACCTACTAAATATGTTTGTGGGACGAATGAAGTAAACATAGCGTTTTTTGTCTCCCCATGAGAGCACAAACTGTAATACTGAAAAAAAAAATCACTTAAAAGGGATAAGTTTATACATATTTAGTTTTTCACCTCACTACCTCTGAAAGCCCGTTTTTAATTAACAACAGATAAGCAAAACTCTATTTTATTCACAAGGGAGCAAAGTAATTTCATACAAATGTTAGCCGTTAGCTGGTTTGGATTGTTTTTTTTTTAATTTGGAGTAAATTTTAGTGTTAGTATAAATAGTCAAATGAACTTTTTGTGTTTCACTTGGTAGCAAAGTTTATTTCTTCTCGTGCCTTGAAACCCTCCCGACGCTCTCGGTTCCATTCTCTTTGGAATCTTGAG
Source organism: Grapholita molesta (assembly GCA_022674325.2). NCBI lineage: Eukaryota > Metazoa > Arthropoda > Insecta > Lepidoptera > Tortricidae > Grapholita > Grapholita molesta. The sequence goes on along the minus strand of CP053125.2, from coordinate 2,218,402 downwards.
CGTTGATTATCATCATCTCCAGATGGAATCTTTCGCTAACTTGAGTCTCAATATAAATAAATAAAAATAAAATAAAGAAATAAATATTTCGGGGCAATTTTACACAAATCGACTTAGTCCTACGGTAAGCTCAGTAAGGCTTGTGTTGTAGGTACTAGACGACGATATTTACATAATAGATAGATACATATAAATACTTAAATACACAGAAAACAACCATGACTTATGAACAAATATCTGTGCTCATCACACAAATATATAATAACATAAGAACGAGAAGGTAAACACTAACTTTGCGCCCTTGTTTAACAAATAAAATTTATGTTTTAATTTTGTCAAACTATGTCAGTAAAAACGTCTTCTATCGTATAGTCAGCTATGTTTAACGCAGCGGGCGTTCAATTGACGTTCGAACGAACAAATAAAACACCTCCTGTTGTGTTTTGACACATCACTAGTTCAATAAAATTTATTACAGGAAAATAAACTATGTTACTGTCACCTTAAAGTCCATTATCAATGCATCATAGCATTGAAGGGACGTGGTACAAATATTCTGTGATATATGGTATTCTGTAAATTGGTTGCTGTTTTTGTATGTACATAAATCAGATGAATCCTATGCTAGGAAGTAATTTCGGTGCAAGGAAATGGAAGATTGACGAAAATGGAAGCCAAAAAGAAAAAAAAATATCTCGTATTCGGGGAAAATATCTAGTTTAGTTGCAAATTTTCGGCCGAAATTATTATTCTGAAAGGAGTACGTTCGCAGTATTTTTGTTCATGTATTTTACATTTTCCATTTAGATTTGTTTACAAACTTTTCTTGAAATTCTAAAACAACCTACTTATAAGGCTTAAACTGAAATCAATAATGAACTGAAACAGTCTAAGCCAAAAAGTAATCAAGTTTACCTATCTAGGTCAAAATGTAAGACAAATTAATTAATTTTGTTACCTAATTAATAAAGTTTCAATGTGTTTTTTCAAATTTGTTATCTTTTAATCTCTTATTAAGTGAAATTATAGTCTCAGTTTTAAATATTACACACGTACTACTCGTAATCATACTCAAAAAAATGGACCTATGTGCCAAAATATGTGGCATTATCTAGCAAAAGGGACCTTATTGTCGATGGCGCTTACGTCGCACCGCGTTGCGTTTGTATTGCGGCATCTTGAACAACGGCGTAAGCGCCATCGACAATAAGGTCCCTTATCATAGATAATGTTACATATTAATGGTCAAAATAGTATTTCGTTCCAAAAAATAACGTAGTGGAGCTTTTTGTGTGAAAACAAAGTTTTAAATTATTTTCATATAAAAATCAGCAAATTTTTAACAATGAACTGTCGTGAGACTCAAATATATATATAACGCTCGTTTTTTTGAGATGAATATTGCTCGACACCACATATGCAGTGTCGACTTAAAAGAATAGCACCACCCCATCTGGTGTCGTAAGCGGCGACAAAGGAAAAAAAACCAACGGATACCTAAGTATTGGTACTGAACAAATCAAATTATTCTTAGATTCTTACCGTGCGCTGCAGTGGGGCTCCGGCTTAAAGTTCCCATCTTTGAATATTAATAATGTGTACAAACGTTAAAGTTTCTAAGAAAACAATCGAGATACGCAAATCTGCGACGAGGCACGTCTCTCACGTTTAAACTTTACAACTAATTAGCGATGCATTTTAAACCTTACACCTCAGTTGCAAGGACTAAAATAGAAGGAATTTATTTAAGATTTATCATACGACCTATAAAATATTAAAATGTCCTTCAAAATAGATTAACGGAATGAGAACTTTAAGTTTTTCTTTCTGAGGACCGATTTTTGAGTGTCGACTACTCGAATAGTGACGTTTTAAACTCTCTTAGAAACGAACAAATGGCATTTTAGAAACATGAATGATAGCATTTTTTTATCGTGGGTATCGAAACTATACATTTAGTGCAAAAATAATGGTAAGAATCTTTTGTGTGAGATTATTTTCGTTCTTCAAGTTTTTCGAATACGAGTGCACAACTTTTTAAAATCGGCCCCCTGTAAGGAGAAATACCTATACTGCCTTCTACCGTATATTTGAATATTCAGGTACCTATTCAACAAAGAGATATCGCCCGCGTCTTATAGACGTTTCTGGTGACCAGAGGCCTGGCCACTCTTTCGCCCAACGGATTAGCTATCCAGCGCGGAAATGCGGCCAGCGTTCTGGGCACGCCACGTACTGACCAGGACCTAGGTAATTGTTTTTATTTATAGTTTCATTTTTAGTTAGTGTCTTTATTATGTTTTTATCTTATATATGTATTTGTGTTAATAATGATAGCTTGAAAACTTTATTTTATATAAATAAACAACGCATTCATGCAAGTTAATTCCGGCTGAAAATACCGGTTCAAATCCGGATAACGGAGGGCTCGGTTCCTTCTTAAGTAGGTACCGCCCATTATTTAGTAGTGCGTAATAAGATTAAGGATATGAAATGACCATTATTTAGTAATTCGTAACTGGTGTTTCTATTATTTAGATCGGAGACAAATTCAATATATGAAAAGTCCTTAAATAAATAAACAAATATTTCGGGATCATCTTACACAAATCGACCTAGTCTTACGGTAAGCTCAGTAAGGCTTGTATTGCAGGTACTAGACGACGATATATATAATAGATAGATACACATAAATACTTAAATACATAGGAAACACCCATAACTCAAGAATAAATATCTGTGCTCATCACACAAATAAATGCCCTGACTGGGAATCGAACCCAGAACCATCGGCTTCATAGGCAGGCCACTAGACCAGATCGGTCGGCAAAATCTGTCAAACTTGGCACACAGAGTAAGCAATAGGAATAAAGGGTGAACACTATTAAATTGTCGCAGGTCGAACATGCTACAGACGACAAAATAAAAATCCAAAGTGCTCAAAATTCTTTATATGACTAATTTTATACAGCGTAAAATCATTTTAAAAAATATTAGGGCTATTTCATCGAACGACGAGAAAATTTCCGGACATTACTTTTGACGTGATTCATTGAATTTCGCACGGAATCATCGCTTAACAATTTTGTGCATTTAATCCATTTTCGTTGAAAATCTGGTAATGAAGTGGCAGGTTGGCAAGTTTTTCGCAGTTTAGTTTTTATATTAGCCCAATATTTTTCGATGGGGCGAAGTTCGGGACAGTTAGGTGGGTTACTCTCCTTAGGCACTACCTCGACTGAATTCGCCTTATACCATTCCAAAGTTCGAGACGAATAATGGCAACTTGCTAAATCTGGCCAAAACAATGTTGAGGAAGTGTGTTTCTTTATGAATGGTAACAGTTTCTTTTTCAAGCATTCTGATATATAAATATCGGTGTTAATTGTCCCGGTAGTGATAAATGGTGAGCTCCTCATGCCGCACTGGCATATAGCTTGCCAAACAAGGTATTTTTGCAAATTTTTCTACCGGGATCACCTTTTCCGATTCGTCAAGATTCGAGATGTCACGAGGGGAATAGTACTGGTTACGTGGTAAAGACTTGAAATCTGCCTTGACGGAGGTTGCATCTTCAATAATTATGCAACATGTTTTCTCAATCAACGAGGTATACAATAACCTAGAACTTCTAACCGCACGATTATATTGATCCACAGTTCTCTTGGGAGCCTTTTGCTTCTTATATGTTGTAATGCCGCATTCTTTTTAATTTTTTGGACATTTGCTTGACTAGTGCCTACTTTTTTCGCCACATCCCGGGAAGAGATACTCGGATTCTTATCAAATAGCTTGCACACCTTTGATTGTAACTTAACATTAGATTTTCTGGTGGGTTGACCTTCACGCCGCTTCCTATCTATAGTTTCACCTTGTTTAATTTTTTTTAGGGTTCGTTGAACCGTCCTCCGAGTTGTTTGACAAGATTTTGCCAGATCTAAAGTTGATAAATGAGGATTTTTACTGAATTCTTGCAAAATTAATTCGCGAACATTTTTTTCGTGTAACGCCATTTTCATAAATAAAAAACAAATGAACATTTTATGGTTGTCTAATATATTACGAGCCTTCTAAATTTAAAATTTTAAAAGAATATTCAAAAAAGGTTCGATGCAACACGCTAGCAAAGTAAAAATGTAGGCGACAATTTAATAGTGTTCACCCTTTAGGAAGAAACTGTATGACAGTATAATAGCATACCGTCGGATTAGTACCTAGGTTTATCGGGTGCTTCCAGTAATAAGAGCAAAAACTTTATGCACCGTTTCTACACTACAAACGTAGCAACATTTGTATTTAAACTTTCGTGAGACATAATTAATGTTTCGGAGAACATTGGCCTCCATTTTCAAGCATTTTCAAGTATTTTCAGTGCGCGATGGGCCGGCGACGCGATCGGCGAACCGAACGGACACTCAGCACTCTTAGTGCTTGAAAATGGAGGCCTATGTTCACCGAAACATGTCGCGCGAGTGAATAAATAAACGTGATTAGAACCGTGTTAATAATTAAGTAGCAACATTTCTTCTACTACTTTTGAAATTAACTTATAGCTTAATTAATATGAATAAAAAAGGATTTCTCAAGCAAGAAATGTATTGTGAAAACTATGAAGTTTGTAGGTTGACAGTACTTAAACGTCAACTAGACTAAAGAAAATACTATTTAGTTTGTTAGATTTTTCTAAAGTTGTACAACAAATTTTGCTACATTCATGGTGTAGAAGCGATCCCTAAAGTTATTGCTGTTATTACAGGAAACACCCGATATAGTATAAATAAAAAAATAATTCAACATAATCTATATACACGTGTAATTTGTTATTTGAAATCCCCTGATCCCTGCGCTGCGAACTATGCTCAATATTAATTTTAGTTATATCATTTAAAAAAATAGTAGAGAATAAGTACCTCAAATACCTATAGTTTTAGACTAGCTGTTGTTTACAGCTTTAGAACTAATGGACCCGGGTATGTCCTTAAACTTCGTCCAACAATGAGAGGTAGGGTACAGCGATGATCATCACGCTTGAATCTGGGGCAGCCTAGCTGGGGAAGTACCTCCTCCTTACAGAAGACCACAGCCATAATAGCACTGCCACCTTTCAGGTAAATAGTATTCTCCAATCCCCCTTAAAGGCTGGCAACGCGCTTGTGACTCCCCTGATGTTTCGGGTGCCCATGGGCAACGGTAATTGCTTACCACCAGGCAATCCGTCTGCTCGTTTGCCGCCCATGTCATAAAAAAATGGTTTTGGAAGTTCCGCAAAATCTTGATTCAGGTGAGAATAATTCCCTCATTCGCCTCTTAAAGAATTCTTTAAATACACTTATAAACTAGTTATTTTTTATTTCTGTTAACTGCCTTTAATTTAATAGTACATTACTGCAGCCGCCGGGAAACAGGGGGTTGAAGGCTGAGTTGTATATACGAACGGATACGGATAGTATACGAAGCCTTCAAGACCCTTTCACGGCTAGGCATGTATAGTGCTTTTCTCAAACTAATGCAATGAAATAAATAAAAAAACATCACTGAACAAAACAGCTTCATGACATAAGTTTTTTAATTTTCCCTCCAATCCCGCTTTGTAGTATTTTTGCCTTCGATGTAATAATTAATGACTATCATAAATAGTCTGGCTATAATTACTATATACAACATTTAGAAAAACCACCAAAAAAGAATGCACTTACCTTTTAAATGATGGCGCTACGGCATCTGCCTTTGGCGGTACACAATAACAAAATATAGATAAATAAAACCGGGCCCGGTTAGATTATTCAATTTTTATACACCCGTAAAACTATATCTAAGTCACAAAAGCATTGAATCACACCATTTACCACTATTTAGTCTTAATAAACAGAGTTTTACACGCCGAGAAACTTTTCCATTCCGCCATTATTAAAACAAGTAAAAGTGTCCTGTGATTGGTTGACTCAAAAATGCGTTCAAAAACGTGCATGCGTGGAGTAGTGTTTGGTGTTGCCAATACAATTTTAAAATTGAGAGCATGAATAATAAATATAATAATGTAATAACGTGATGATATGAATATTTATTTACATGATAAATAAAATAAATCTCTTCATACCATTTTGTCTGAAATAAGCGAGATTATTTTTTAGCCCGCTAATCATTTAGTCACTAAAAATGATAAAAAAATATAATTCAGCTGTTTGAACAGGCTTCATGAACACAGACGCCAGGTATACATAAAAATTAAAAAAAAAAATACTTCCGGGCCTAGGCCTTCAATTTTATATGAAATTCGTTACCTGTCCTCTGGAGTCGATCCGCCCTAAACGTGATACTTCGAAGCCTATTATGACGCACGTAACGAAGACATTTCATTGCATGTTTGAGAAAAAGAAATTCGTCCCCACAGTCCAATAAATCAATGAAATATGGAGCAGCTTATATAAGCAGATTTATACCAAATTAATATCCAACGTTCCGAAATATCCTTTGATTCATGAACCCCCAGTACTTTAAATCCGTATTTCTGCAGACTTAACTTGGCATATCAATTTATCCTTAAACCTATTAGCGGGCAAAAAACCCTTACTTCACCTAAGTACTTAATCGCCTTATCCCACAGACTAAAATGAAAGCAAGAAAAATTCAGCTACAGGAAGTTGCAGCATCTTGTTAAAATTTCCGTATATTTGTAGTTTGCCAATACTTAGGTCTCGCCTAGTGGGTAGTGACCCTGCCTATGAAGCCGATGGACCTGTTGGCCTAGCACAAGAGGGACCACAGTATCACGAGGCGATATAGAACGTCTTTAAAACCGTCTTTAAAATAATATAGTTAGAAAAGGACGGGTCTCGCCTCGTGATACTGCCGCGCCCCTCTTGTGCTAGGCCTCCTGGGTTTAAATCCCAGTAAGGGCATTTATTTGTGTGATGAGCACAGTACCCTTACCATAAGGTGTGACTTTGAGGTTTTCGATAACGAGTATCGCACTAAAATAGTACAAGCGAAATGCACAGATATAGTAAACTCGATACTCGTTATCGTTATTTCAATGTCACAACTCATGGTAAGGGTACAGATATTTGTTCCTACGTCATGGGTATTTTCTATGTATTTAAGTATTTGTATATTATATATATATCTTTGACTGGGTAGCCACAACGCAAGCCTTCTTCAGCTTACCGTGGGGCTCAGTCAATTTGTGTAAGAATGTCCTGCTTATTTATTTAATTTGTGGAAACTTATTGAGATAATTTATATCTACTGTTGAAATTATCGATACCTACATAATGTATATAGTTTATGTAAAACCATATAAATACCGTACAACGGGGTGAATATAGACGAAACATTTAAATCTAGATAAAGTTTATTTTATGCAAATTTAATTGTATTAATTATTGTTGGGGTATTTTGAATTTAAGTTAGTTTAATGATTTTAGGTAGTTCCATTTCACAACTTTAAAAGATAAACACAGAATTGAACTAGTAAGTCATCCTACCTCCCTTGTAGTTGGTGAGGTGGGATTTCATACAATGGAGATTTGAGGTAATTGTTTATAACTGTTTAATAACTCCATTAAATTATATAAACTTGTATTTATTATTTACAATAATTATAATATCATAATAACTACAAGTACTTAAACTACTTACTACCTACGTTAAATCTAAAAAGGCCCTTGAGGCATTGTACCAAGGATGCTGGTGGCATTTCATCTTTGTGTCGCAATGCTGATACGTAGTGCGAGGAAGCCGTCAGCTCTTCGGTCACAAGTTACGTCAACTACTAACATAGCTCAATTTGTAATAAGAATATTATTTAGGTAACAGTAGCCCAAAAACCTCACTCTCTGTCATCTCTACTCTCTTAATTCATAACCCAACTGCTCGCAATCCGTACTCGCCCCATTTCACGGTACTGTTTTTAAATTATGCCAGCGCATTCTTACAGAATCGATTCGCATAATTCAAATGAAAATGGCGCATAAATGAATAACTATACTTATTCATTTATTCGCAGACAGTACAAATAGCGGTTTCTCGTGGGAAACCGCATATTTCCAACTATAATAACGATAAAATGAATGACAATTTTCTCAAAGTTAAGCCTGTTATACACAGAGATAAACTTTATATTTCGACGACAGGTTTGACCTAGAGGGTCTCTGGCATGGGGGTTTAATGTCATAATCGCCACGCGTGGCAGGCGGGTCGGCGATCGCAGTATGTTCCACCGCTATAAGCTATATGTTTCTGGTTGCAATTTAGGGACAGTACCGGCCATGTCCTTACATACAATACTACAATACATTAAAATTTAACTTGGGATAAAAATTAAATTACCTACACACTTTAAATAACCTACAATTTTTATACATAACAATTCAATTCGAAAATATTTCAATGTAAAAATGTCACGACAGATCTCGCCTAATGGGTAAGTCTATCTCTGCCTTTGAAGCCGACAGTCCTGGGTTCAAATTCCAATAGGGGTATTTATTAGTATCATGATCGAAGATATTTGTTCCTGAGTCATGGGTGTTATCTATGTATTAAAAAAAATACTGTTTATTTCATTATAGGACCAATTAATAGAACCAAAACTCATCCATTTATAAATTAGATTTTTTTTCAGTTCAGTCTTAAAAAAGAATAAGTAAGTTAGAAGTTAAAGAATTAGTAAGTTAAGTATTTGTATATATATCGTTGGCTGAGTAGCCACAACTCAAGCTTTCCTACGGGGCCCGGTCTATAATGTAACCTGGTCCGACCATTTCCCTATTATACTCACATTGGATTTGAATATATTAACGCCACGGCTAGATAATAATAATAGCAATTCTGTTGACCGGTCTGTAGTGTGGGGGGAAAGAACAGGGAAGCAGATCACTGATTACAGTGAAAACTGTTAGGAATATTTGAAGAATATTGATTTTTCATCAGAATTCAGGATATGCGCTGATAACTACTGTAATATCCTAAGTCATAGAAATGTTATTGACACATTGTACTGTAGCATTGTATCTGCCATCAGGCAAGCCGCATCCGATAGTCGGGGAGATATGAATGTACGGCATAGATGTAGGTTGGTGGGATGGAACAGACATGTAGGTAAGGCTCACGGGGTGGCCAGAGCGAAATTTAATGACTGGGTATTGCAAAATGGACATAATTGCCTCCCATCACTCAAAGAAAGATTTCCGAGCATTTTGGAAGGCAACGAACAACATGACGTTTCGTTCTGGCCGCCCGGTCAGTGTTAATGGCGAATGCAATACAAAAAACATTGCTAACATTTTTAAGGAACACTTTTTTGTAAAGTCTTTGTTGGATTCGAATGCGGTGGAGTTGGTCAATGCTGAGACAAACATAGCATACCCGGGATTCACAGCCAGGGAGGTAGACAAAGCAATTAAGACCATGTCTCGCGGCAAATCACCGGGACATGACTGCCTCAGCATTGAACATCTTCAACATGCCGGTCCTCATATAGCCAGAGTGTTAGCAATGTTTTACAACCTGTGTGTGACGCATTCTTATCTACCGGGTGACTTAATGCGAACGATTGTCGTGCCTATAGTTAAAAACAAAACGGGAGATCTTTCTGATGACAGCTAAGATGAGTGCTAAGAAAACAAAATGTGTTAGATTTGCTTTGCCGAATGTTACACCGGTGGATACTAGAATACTTTTAAATAATGAATGCTTAGAGATAGTAGATAAAACATTGTTCCTTGGTTTAACATTGGACAAAAGTCTACAGTGGAGTCCTCATATAACAAAACTCGCACATAGATTAAGTTCGGCCGCTTTCGCCGTTAGGAGAATTAGGCAACTGTCGAATATTGAGACAGCTCGATTAGTTTATCATAGTTATTTCCATAGTGTAATGTCATATGGTATTCTGGTTTGGGGCAAAGCAGCTGACATACAGACTATATTTGTATTACAAAAAAGAGCCATTCGTTTTATGTATAACTTAAAAGCAGGTGCATCTGTTAGAAAACTTTTTAAAGAAATTAATATATTAACTGTAGCTTGTCAATATATATATGAAAACATTTTGTACGTTATTAAAAACCTTCAGTTGTTTACCAAAAATTGTGACATTCATACCTATAACACTAGAAATAAGAATAAGCTTGCTATTAGAAAGTGTCGTGTGCGTAAAGTGTATAAATCATTTTATGGGCAATGTATTCATTTATATAACAAGTTACCTGATGATGCCTTAAAATTACCCTTCCCAGTACTTAAGAATTACTTAAAAAAGTCTTTGATGTCTAAGGGCTATTACAGAGTAGAGGATTATTTGACAGACAAACATGCATGGCCCAAACCAGAAACTACCAAAACCACCTAGCAATTAAATCAACAATTGTATGTACTGCCAGCTCATGTAAATGACACAGTTCAGATAAGAAAGCATATTAAAGTATGTCTATTTTGTGAAGTCGAATTTGTTTATACATTATTATTTTTACTTTTATATTTTGTATTTTCATATCTTGTAATAAACTGTTTGATATGTTTTCTTATCGGACTACGCATAATTATGTAAGTACTTTAAGATTTGATGTATCACTGTATTGAAAAAATAAGTCCCGCCGTCGTTTCTTGCCGGTATCTTCACGGGTCAGAGGTGTAGGGTTTGAACCGGTGTAGATTTTTTTTTTTTTTTTGACGTTCATAAGTGCATGTAATGTGCCTAAATTGAAAAATAAAGATCTTTTATCTTTATCTTTTGATGTGAACAACTATAGGCCGATATCGCTAGCTACCGTAATAGCGAAAGTGTTTGATAGTGTGCTTAATACACGCCTAAACGAGTATGTGGATTTAAGTCATAATCAGTTTGGTTTTAGACAAGGACTATCCACAGAAAGTGCAATATTGTGTCTTAAGCACACTGTCAAATACTACATAGATCGAAAAACTCCCGTTTTCGCCTGTTTCCTCGACTTTTCTAAGGCTTTTGACTTGGTTTCCTATGATATTTTATGGAAAAAACTGGAAGCCATAAAAATTCCACCAGGATTAGTCCACATATTCAGGTACTGGTACGGAAACCAAGTCAATTGCGTAAGATGGGTGGATGCTGTCTCTGACCCCTATAAGCTGGAGTGCGGGGTGAGGCAGGGGGGGTTGAGCTCACCCACCCTATTTAACTTATATATTAACGAGCTCCTGGATGCGCTCAGCAGCATGCATGTCGGATGTCATATTGACGACGTCTGCCTTAATAATATCAGTTATGCAGACGACATGGTGTTGCTGAGCGCATCGGTGGGTGGCATACGTGAGCTGCTGAAGGTGTGTGAGAGATATGCCGACGCTCATGGCCTAAGGTATAACGTGTGCAAAAGCCAGTTTATGGTCTTTGAGGTAGGTCGTGGCAAGACAGTCGGATTGACGCAAATTAAGTTGAACGGGGCGGCCCTCGAAAGGGTTGACTCGTTTAAATATTTGGGTCACATAGTCACGTCAGACCTCAAAGATGATAAAGATATGCAACGGGAACGGAGGGCTCTGTCCGTCCGGGCGAATATGATCGCTCGTAAGTTCGCGCGCTGTACCAGGGAGGTGAAACTTACATTATTTAGAGCGTACTGTACCTCCCTGTACACGTGCAGCTTGTGGCGCGCGTACACACAACGGGCCTACGGAGCCCTCCGAGTCCAATATAATAACGCGTTCCGGGTGCTGGTGGAGCTGCCTCGGTCCTGTAGCGCATCAGGGATGTTCGCTGAAGCGAGGGTGGACTGTTTCTACGCCACCATGCGTAAGAGGGCCGCATCCCTGGTGCGCCGCGTGCACGCCAGCCCCAACACCATCCTGAAGATGATAGGGGACATGCTAGACTGCCCCTACATGCTACGCTGCAGTCGGCTACATGCGCCGTACTCGACAGCGAATATAATTAGGTAATCAGTTTTTTTATGTATAGAGGTCGTGTTGTTTTATTTTTATTGTATGTATTACTTAATATTTAGAAATAAGCTCTTACTAACAGAAAATGAATATGAATGTATGATATGAGTGTAACTTACTCGAAATAAATGATTTATATTATATATTATATTATATTTAAAGATGCACTGTAATATGTATTTACCATTCATTGCAGAAAGTTAATCCTAAAATTCAATGTATAATGTTCTGTTTCAATGCAAGTGAGACGCGTAGTAGCCTTTGGCATCTCGCTCACACTGTCACGTTCGTATAATAAAGATAGTGAAACAGGAAACGAGACAAAAAACGAAACAACGAAAGGAAACTATGAAACGAAATTATAATTGGAATCATACCCCAAGTAGTGTAGCTTTGCGTCAACGGCATATAAAATACGGGCCCAGAACATGTTCAACACAGTCAGAACTAACAGTCAAATAGAATTAGACCAGCCATTGCGTTCTCTAACGAATCACAAATCAGTTCCTCAAAGCCTGGTCTAAAATGGCGTGTAATGCACTAAAAACCTGGGCAGTTGAGACTTTTTAGAGTTAGAATGGGCAGTGTTTGCATGGGACTGTGGTCGCAAACGTGATTGGTTGTGTGACGGCCTGTTAATTTTGTATGTACAGTCAGGGCGGAAATATACATACACTTTATCAGCGTATAGTGTAAAAAAGTACTTAAATATATATATTTAAAACTAGTACTTAAAACGGGGTAGTTACCATGTATGTTAATTTTAATGAGTTTCTCTTATTTCGGCACTGTTGCAAGATCCCCACGGAATAACTGAAGTACTGCTAGTAATTCTAATTATTAATTTTATTTGAAATTAAATAGAAATTAATTAATGGTGTTTGGATTTAAAATACTAACGTAATATAATACATCTATACTAATATATAATATATATCCATAAGTATCCATAGTAATATTATAAATGTGAAATTAACTCTCTATGTCTGCCTGTTACCTCTTCACGCTTAAACCGCTGAATCAATGGGGATGATATTTGGCATGGAGAGAGTTTAAGCTACGAGAAAGGACATAGGATAATTTTTATCCCACAACCATACTTTCCACACAATCATGGCTGGACGATGAAGTCGCGAGCAGGAGCTAGTCTATTATATATTTATTATTACATATCGGTATGATAAAGCCACAGGGTATTTTTTCTCGTATTTCTCGTATCGATTATTGGCTCAGCCATATAAAAACTAAAAATCTATGAATGCAGTTTGAATTACTTTTTGAACTAAATATAACAATGTTTTATTTCAGTGAAATGTACCATCAACATAATATAAGTACATTCTCTCCATGTGGCATAGCCGATGACGCCCTGCGTATATAGTCGTCCTTTATCTATTTAAAACACATTTTCCAGACTACATATGCATATGTAATAGTTAATTAAATATAATAGACCTCACTACTTCAACAACTGCAAAGTAATTTGACTCGCGGTTCTCGAGTAATTAGCAAGTATCGTAATTATAGACTACTCGCTAGCTGCAAATCGATTTAATTACAGAAAAAATATGTCCTTGCAATATACCGGGTGTTCCCTGTAATAAGAGCAATAACTTGAGGCACCGCTGCTACACCACGAACGTAGCAACATTTGTTCTACAACTTTAAAAAAATGTGTAATTTATTACTTGTGATTTTTTCGAATAAACTAAATAGTATTTTCAATGAACAGCATCGAATAGTCTAGTTTAGGTTTACTGTCAGCCTACAAATTTCATATTTTTCACAATACGTTGCTTTTTTGGATAATCTTTTTTTATTAATATTCAGTAAACTATAATTTATTTTTAGAAGTAATGTTGCTACGTTTGTGGTGTAAATACCATACCTAAAGTTATTGTTCTTGTTACAAAAAACACCTGATGTAAGAATTAACGGGTATTTTTATTAATTTCTTTGAAACTGTTAGGATATTGAGTGAGTGGACGCTCGGAGCGGACTGTTTGGCGGGCGTGTAGCATAGCGTGAGCTACCAAGGGATGCAAGCAGCGTACAGCGTACGGCCACTCCCATACAATTGCATATATCTTTAACATGTACGCTGTACGCCCCGCTCCGTTGCACCTCAGTTGCACTTAGAATATAATTCTCACCAATATTAAAACTTCAATTGTAACACAAATATGCCACAAAGCTACTAGATGTCGCTAGTAGTGTCGCCCGCGCCGTAGTAAAAATGTTGCAAAAAATAAATGCATAAAATCGCTGACCACCCAGAGATGGCGCTGCCGGCGTCATTTATCGCGCTAACGTTCGTCTCCTCTAGAATCATAACCCGTGGTATTGTTAATCGTATTATCTGTCAAGTCTGGTGCGGAAGGGTCCTGGATTTTCCCCAGGCTACCTTCCCCCCACACAGTCTGATCGCTCTACTGTACCGAACGGTCATAGAGCCTAAGTCAGGATCCAAAAAAACAACGTATTATCTGTTACTGTTAGGGAATCAGTATTGCGCACGCTTAAAGAGTTCACCTTGTCGAGGCTTCTAAGCGTCTAGATAATTAACCATTGCTGTGTTTAGGTACTTCAACATAGTTTGGATATTCTGGCGCAACGGTGGTCAATATTTGTAACTAGGATTTTTTTTATATATAAAGGACTGACCAGCGTTTGACCTCAGTCGCACCTGATGGTAAGTGACGACGAGGTCGAGGGTGTAGCACGCTGGTTCAGTAACAGCCTATTCACTCTTGCCTTGAAAAGACCCAAATTATATCTTACCGGAAATATAGACGAAGGGAGCGAATTCCATTCATTAGCAGTCCGCATTAGGAAGGTAGAAGCGAATCGGTTCTTGCGGATGAATAGAATATTCACAACGTAAGGATGAAACCGCTCGTCTGGACGTCCAAAACAAATAACAATACTTGGCTTTAAATAATAAATCAAGTAGTCCCTAAAATTCACGTGTACCCTAGGCTTTAAATCTCGTTTCTCTCTTCCTGCCTTACACCACCAAAATAGTATGATTTTTACTATACGTTAATTAACTACTGTATAATTTTTATCTTAAAAATAGGTACTTACACTTCAGTTATTAATTTAATAATGGAAACAGGGTCGAATGTTGCATATCGTAGTTTTTTTTCAGCATGCACTGCTTACCTGGAACCAAAAAATAAAAAATAAGTAACATTTCAATATTTAATTATATTCCATATTATGTACCTGTAATATTTAATTTGAATTTAAACGAGATAAATAAATTTATTAATTTATTCATTTAATTTTTACGTTTACAAACACAATATTATAAACACAATAATACACAAAAAAAAACGAACACAAATTTTTTTTGTCAAATAACCCACCCGCGTCACTCCAGGCGCAAAGGTGCCTCGGACACTCGCTGCGTTTCCACACTGAATCGCGATTGATAACCTTTGCACTAGGAATGACCTGGAGCGGGGATCAAGTCCTCTGTTTCGCAACCTACTGCCTATCTCCTTAAAAAAAGGCCTTTTATAAACGAAATAAATTGAAAAAAAAAACTGCAGAGAAGAGGCTAGGTTTACAGATAGGAGTACAGTTACAGACTTTCCAATATTGACCTCTAAAGAAGTTAGTTAATTACTTAGAACAAACGCAAAAAACATTTCATGACATTCTTTGATTTGTTCCTAGTTCCAATATTATTTGTTCAATACGGTAAGTGATATTTTCTACGTCATCACTTTACTCAAATCCGCTTGGAGTGCTACGGGGCGTGCTACGAATATGAAATGAATGCGCTACGGCGTAGCCACCGAGTGCTGGTTAAAGATTTCGTAGCTTTGACGTCCGAGTTTTCGGTTCCGAATACCATGGTCATAAAATGAACCCTGAGCGGAATTCAGATTTAAAATTAGCAATGTTTAGTTGGGTGGCTATTTTATTACAACTTGTAATATGAGTGGAAGTCTCTTTCAAATTAAATTAATTTGAAAGAGACTTCCGCTCATATTACAAGTTGTAAAATGTTATAAATAAAATAGTACGACTGTAGTTACTGTAGCGCCTCTGATATATGTAATATGTTCAAAATATGCTCTATTGTCTCAAATCCGGATACTACGAATGTGGCTTGACTGCCGAGAACTGTGGCGCACTGCAAAAATATATCGTAATTTTGATATATTTCTTCTCATATTTTTTTACTTTAAAGTTGAACATTTGTACTGCTGTTTCATTGGTAGCTTAGGTATTCTAAATCTAGTATTCAATTTTAAACATTTTGTGCGGAAAATTCATGAATCATGATAAATAACAACAAGTTACCGAGATCTTTTTATTTACATGGTTAGGTAATCAGCCAAGTTACTTTAAAATTGTCTACGGAACCCTTACTTAAAATATGTTCTAAAATTCTATTTGAAATCAGAGATTTTCCAACTTTTACAGTTTCAGCATGAGTAAGTGAATTATTGGTTAGGTGGCGGAACTGAAAAATTGTGTGTGCATGTGAATTCAAAATACTAGGTTTCAGATAAATCCGTTTCTAAAGTTAAAAGATTTTATCGAATATGTAGACTATGATATCAACATACAGGCTATAAAATCAATCGAATTTCGATATTTACATAAACTTAGCAGAGTTTGTAGAGATTACATAATAAAAAAAAAGTTATCCAAAATGTATATAACGATGTTTGACGACCGGTCTGGCCTAGTGGGTAGTGACCCTGCCTGTGAAGCCGATGGTCCTGGGTTCGATTCCCAGTCAGGGCATTTATTTGTGTGATGAGCACAGATATTTGTTCCTGAGTCATGGGTGTTTTCTATGTATTTAAGTATTTATATGTATCTATCTATTATATATATCGTCGTCTAGTACCTACAACACAAGCCTTACTGAGCTTACCGTAGGACTAGGTCGATTTGTGTAAGATTGTCCTGAAATATTTATTTATTTATTTATTTAAGTTTGACTTCTCTGGACTGCCGATTTCAAAATTAAATACTTAAAATAAAAGTGGTAGGTATTTTTTAATAATCAAAAAGTGTCAAGCGTAATTCAAAAAATTGCAAATGTTCGAGTGACCAATTTACTTTGAAGTTTACAGTAAGTAGGAGTTTACGAGTACTTACTTATATCATATATAATAATAATATATCATATATAAGTAAGTAAACTCCTACTTACTGTAAACTCTTATAATTACGTTTCAAATCATATTTTGGAAATAAAGTACCAAATGAAATGCAAGTAATTTGAGTTTGTAGTTCGGTATTATAAGTTGCAACACATTTGGACATAGCTTCAAAGTTAAATCTCAAGCCCTTAACTTAGTAAGCTAGTTTTTCAAACATTTAGTTCTGCCATTTCTGTTTCCACTTTGCATTGACTTGAGCACTTCCGATATGCATTGACACGATTCTCACGTTAATCATAAGGCATGAGTCAGTATTAATTGCGTTAACTACGTGACCTGTCAGCTGGTATAAGTGGCTAATTCCCAGGCTAATAGCGGAAATGGCTACAAGTGACATTTCACGGATGGACAGATCGGAAATTGCAGCGCGGACATCATCCAGCGGAACATTAAGTATCGCTGCGCTACGCCGTACTTAACACACATTCATTGAAATAGCTTTTGGGAGTTTTCAGAAAAAAAAGTACCCAGTTAGCGTGGGTTATAGAAAAGTTAATTATGTCCGTTTTGGGACAAAATTTCTATAAATAGGTACTTAAGTTTGGTGTTCATTTCAACTTTTAGCAGTAACACAATGCAAAAAATATATTTCCACACAGGATTCATGCTTAATTATCGTCACAAAACTGAAGGCCTTTTTCTGAAACCCCCTTTTACTAGATTTCCTTTTACCGACTTCAAAAAAAGGAAGAGGGTATATGGTCGATTGTATGTATTTTTTTATATGCATGCAGGCATGAATTGACGTTTAACCAGTAAAGAAGCTTAAAGCATAATATATCCCAGGGTCTCGAATTCAAGTATTGCCCTAGCAGTGCATTTTTTAATTCTCCCTTTATTTATTAAAACCAAATTTTACGGAACCTCTCTTTCTATTGTGTTTCTCCCCAAGCTAATAGCACAATTGGTTATAAGTAGCATTTCACGGTTGGCTTGCACGGAAATTGCAGCGCGAGCGTCACCAAGCGGAACATTGTGTGCGCTACGCCGCACTTAATTCACATTTACTGAATAAGCCTTTGCTCGCACTGTCTATTCATGGAAATTGTTGTTCTAGCTTCATTTTTCCCCAGAGCATTTTTATTACACTTGAATGGACATTATCAGTATTAGATCTAACAACGGTAGTAACAACCCTGACTAGAACCTCATTGACAAGGAACGAGAATCTAATATTGTTTATTTTTTTTATGACATAGGCGGCAAACGAGCTGACGGATTGCCTGGAGGTAAGCAATTACCATCGCCCATGGGCAACACCAGGGGAGTCACATGTGCGTTGCCGGCCTTTAAGGGCAGTTGGAGCTCTGGGAACCTTACTCACCAACAGGAATATAAAAGGGTGTAAAGAGGGTTTTACGGGGTCGGCAACGCGTGAATGATGCCTCGGTATTGTAAACGTCCATAGGCTGCGGTGACCGCCTACCATCAAGCGGGCCGCATGCTTGTTTGCCACCTTTGTGGTATTAACAAAAAAAGGAATACAACACTACATACCTGAAAGGTAGCAGTGCTATTATGGCTGTGGTCTTCTGTAATGAGGAGGTACTTCCCCAGTTGGGTTGCTCCAGATTTAATCTTGATGGTCATCGCTGTGCCCTACCTCTCATTGTTGGACGTAGTTTAAGGACATACACGGGTCCAAATCTGGGTTTATGTGCGCTACATAGTATAAAGACATACACGAGGACAGTTAAGTAGACAGGGTAATTACTAACTTCTCTTGGAATAAAGTAGTTTAAACGAACAAAAATCGGTTATACATGCAGGATCCTTAGTCTTTGTATTTAAACTTTCGTGAGACATATCTGATAAATTAAACATTAACACGGCTCTACTCACGTTTATTTAGTCACTCGCGCGACATGTTTCGGAGAACATAGGCCTCCATTATCAAGCACTAAGAGTGCTGAGTGTCCGTTCGATTCGGCGATCGCGTTGCCGGCCCGTGCGCGACGCCGACGTGTTAATGTTTAATTTATCAGGATCCTTAGTCCTTTCATAAGATTAACTAGCGGTAGTACAGGACTCTTAAATAACCTCGGCATCAAATAGCCGAGGCAGCCCTAATGGACACTGCCCTAATCTACTACCTGTCGATTTAATTTCCTACAAGGAAATTAATTCACTCTCATTATTTCCCGGCTAAATTAATTCCCGCCTAAAAAAATACGCCACGTGTCCCTGACGCCAGGATTACGTATTTATTGGCTAAAAGAGCAAAGCGATCTATAATTTTTCACCCGCCATATTGACGTTTTGAAAAGGGTGCTTTGTTTCTTCATCTGACCTTTTTTTAATTACAGCATCCAAAAAGGCAATTATGTTGCCAATAACGTTTTTGTTTTGTTGTTGATGCTGAGATGTTCCGCGAATGCCTCGCAGTTTTTGTTGTCCAATTGTCTCGTAATGTACCTATATATATCTTTTTTTTAATAAATATGTAAAGATTTTTGATAATAAATATATCAGGACAATCTGACACAAATCGACCTAGTCCTAAGGTAAGCTCAGTAAGGCTTGTGTTGTTGGTACTAGACGACAACATATATAATAGATAGATACATATAAATACTTACATACATAGTAAACACCCATGACTCAGGAACAAATATCTGTGCTCATCACACAAATGCCCTGACTGGGATTTGAACCCAGGACCATCGGCTTCATAGACAGGGTCACTGCCTATTAGGCCAGACTGGTCGTCAAAATATCAACAAGTTACCGAGGTTGCTAACTGAACCCCAGGAATACCTAAAGGTTATATAAATACACGTGAGCTTAATCGTTTTTATATAATGTTAGTATGATGACTTAATAACTCATAACAGTTTTAATTTAAACAGTATTAAAACAGTTGTGAACCAAACGCCTGGTTCAACAATCAGGTTACGGAGTGGATGTGAAAACACACAACTGAATTATTAAATACAGTTTATTCAATTAACTAATGCTCGTTTTTCTAATCAAATTTAGTTAACACCGTTTGTACATGAAAAAAAACATAACTGTCACTTTTTCCCGCCGAGGAACGGATGCCCGTATTTTAAGCTTAAACGGACCAGTGTATTTGCCTTTATGATTGGTCGTCTTGACAACTGTCAGAGACGGCTGATCATAGATAGTCAAAACAACTAAATTTAATATAAATTGGTTAAAAATGAATTACATATATATTTAATTAAAAGTTAGTCCTAAAATTATAACACAGTATATTTTAGGGATAGCAATTAAGTCCTATTTTAAATATTTTGTAACATTACACAAGCCAACCTACTCCAACGATAAGTTTGTGTTGATGCTATTAGGCGATGTTATATAATAGATAAGCATATAAATATTTAAATACACGCTTATTCATAATCGGTCCTAAAACTTACTTTAGTGATATATTTTTTAGTCATTAAGTACTTTTCTGTCACTTTGACAATTGTGTTTGTAAGATGCAGACAAAACATTCCTCTAGAACTTCTGGGTGAGTCTTAAAATGGCGTAGACGTCCTGGGTACGTATTATTTTATTTTTTGTTCATTAACGTGGTAATATCGATAACTTATTAAGCAGTTATCTAACGCACAACTGTGCAGCTAATGAAGAACTGATTTCAAAACGCGTTTCACCATTATTTTTGTCATCACCGCCGGGTGATGAAAAGATGAGAATGCCACTTGACAGTTACGGCCTCGGGACTCCAGTCCAGAGGCCGTGGCTGTCTCGTGGCTTTCTGTAAAGTCCAGCTACGCTTTACAAAACGCAAGTTCTAATACCGAACAGCGTCATGATCTAAGAGCAAACTTCATGTCATTCTACTATTTTTTACTTTGGCGAAATCATTGATTGATATATTGATGGAAGCCATATTTAAATGAAGAGGTAGATTATTTCTAAATTAGGTTTAGGAAACGTTTAGCAGGATAGATATTTAGTCGATAATTTGACTATGTTGCAAGATTGTCAATGTCACCAGTTATAAAAGCAATGTTGAAGACTGTCGTACGGGATTGAATATATTAATAACTTACCCTTAAGCAGGGATTTCATGAATATAAATATCCATGGGTTTTGAGATATTATGGGTATTATGGCGGTGGGTTTTATTCCCTGGCTACTGCAAGGTGCGGTACTGAAAATAAAATTGTATAATGTATTAAAGGGCCTCCTATAATAATGATAATAGGTGTTCTATGACTCCTGTCATTTCAATAGAATTTATAACCTATTTCACGTTTTGTGGTTATAAATTGTATGGAAATGACAGTGTCACAGAACTCAAGCTGTTTGAAAAGGATTATAGCCTAGTCGGCGGTTGCCTACGAAGCAGGAAGTTCCAGTTTCGGTTCCTGGCAAGGGCATTTCATCTTTTTTTTCTTCCTCGCGTTGTCCCGGCATTTTGCCACGGTTCATAGAAGGCACCTTGGCAACTGAACCCAGAATTTGGCGTCTCAGGGATAAATATAAAAATTTGACAAGTCTAAGCGGTACTCGTATAGCACAATTGGTAGTGCACTGGGCTAGTGATCCAGTGGTTGTGGGTTCGAGTCCCGCTGCGAGTCAAATTTTTCTATTTTTCTTCGATTTAAATATCGAAAATATATTCAGTTTGGGGGGTTAAACAAAACCTTCCATTTAAAACCCCATAGTCAAAGACATCCATATTGAATACAGATTTTCCAATGATAAATTATAAGAAGGTACAATAAATCATAAAAGGCTATTAGTAATAATAAAGACGGGGTAATAAATTTCTAAAATCCTAGATATCAAGGCTTAAAGGTACTCAAGGCAATGAACATAAATCAGGATGGCTGTAATAGGATTAGAACTATTATTCTACAAAATAAATATTACCTAACAAAGACTTTGAATCTCATAGGCTTAGGTAGCACATAGATTAAAGTGACGGACACCTAGGTTTTGTATTTCCATACATTTATGTATACCCTTGTTAAAGCGGTCAAGAGAGGGCGAGAGTTTGGAGGAATTTTATTTTGAATACATATTCTCGTGAAGCAATAGAGTGGTGTCAGAAAATGTTTGAAGCTATTTATAATAATAAAGGTCATTCCCTTGATTTGTCGATAAATGAAACGTAGTAAGTAGGCAAGGGTAAGGAGTGATTGACAAATTTACAATGCCTGTACAAAACCATGTTCCTCCAAACTGCTGGAGAAACTTATATTTTTGTTACTACGTGTAAAAAGCGCCATCTGTCGAAAATCGTGTGTAGTTACTTAGCAAACAAATTCTATGCAACTGCTAGCTTAATATAATCGGGTTTTTACCACTTGATACAGCATCTGTTACGCTTTAAGTTATGTTTTGAAAAGTGAGAAAGACGCCACTTCGAGATGTGAAAGCGACCACGACAGTACATCCCTATAGAATTATAATAGAATAGAAAACATTTATTCATGACACGCATGATATTAACAAAAAAAACATTAGAACACTACTACATTACAAGCGACGTGTGCCACGAAATGGCCTCACCTCAGCGTAATGCCAGCAAACGCCAGTTGGCGTTTAAACTTATAGCAAGCAGTACGTTACTGTTTTGTATTGAATGTCACAAATAAATATCTTTAATCTTGCGTAATATTAGCGAAATCTTGCCTAATATTGCTTTACCAAAGCAATTGTTATCTGTTTTAATATTTCATTTACCCCTCTGTGCACATTTTACTATATTTTTCTTAGTCTATTTTGCAAATAAATCAAAACCGCTTACGTGCATGTAGAGCGGTGTAAAAAAAACATGGTTTCAATTATATTTTGATAAGTGTGGCTGGCACAGACTTGGTTTGGTACCCGGTTTGGACCCGGGTATGTGCTTAAACTACGTCCGACAATGAGAGGTAGGGCACAGCGAAGTACCATCACGCTCGAGTCTGGAGAAGCCCAACTGGGGAAGTACCTCCTCCTTACAAAAGACCACAGCCATAATAGCACTGCTACCTTTCAGGTATGTAGTGTTGTGTTCCTGATGGTGAGTAAGGTTCCCAGAGCTCCAATCCCCCCTTAAAGGTCGGCAACGCGATTGTGACTCCCCTGGTGTTGCCCATGGGTGACGGTAATTGCTTACCATCAGGCAATCCGTCTGCTCGTTTGCCACCTTGTGTCATAAAAAAAAAACTCAAAAAAATAAATAATTGTATTTTTTTAGCCTTAATACATTAATATAGTTTTAATGAGTTAAATCAGTATGATTCCCAATTTTACAAGCTTTGACTGGGCCTACTGATTTAATACAAATTACAGATAAAAACAACCCAAACAATAAAACTACAGAAAAATTAATAATATAAAATTCAAAAAAACGTCGTTAGAATTGGGCCCCTTTGGCATGGTGCCGAGTTCTAATTAAGTAGTCTAAACATTTAATATAATAAATTAGCAATTGCAATCGTATTATGATAACTACAAGTACTTAACTAGTGACAGTATAAAACAATTTAATATGTAATTTCTTCGTACGTATACTTGTTAGTTTAATGTTATTAGTTATTTCATTTTATCAATTATTATCGCGATAACCGAAGCCAAAAAATGTCTCTTTTAACCGTGTGATTGAAAGAGAGACACTATTATCACTCCATAATACTACCAACCATGATGGGCAGGAATAAATCACAGTGACCCAAAAAGTTAAACAACAACTATTCCCGAAAACCAATATTATTACCTAACAAAGCACTTTCAGTTTCACGGGCGAGGGTCATAGATCAAAGTCAGATCGGACGCCTAGGTTTTCTATTTCCATATGTTTGATGGATACTTCTGTGCAAACGGTCGGTTAAAGGGTAGAATTTATATGAAACATTTTTTGTACGAGTCAGTCTATAGGCTGGCGTGGTATCTCCATGGAGAAAATTTTCCTGCAAGCCATTGAGAACATTATCTTATGGATAAGGGTTTTTACTCAATGCTAAACAAATGATGATCATTTTATTTGACGTTTTAAAGTTACACAGTGGAATTATCAACATACGAGTAGCAAGTGGGATGGATATAGATATTAAGGCTTTATTAAGGTAAATATGCAAAATGCACCAAGAACTTTTAATGAGAAAATTCGCAGTATTCTAAACTCCTCGTCAGGGCATTGCTAGGCTGGTGTGTGAAGTGTAAAAAAAGGTTAGCGGCCTACCTCTAGAGCGTACCTACACAGTGTACCTCTAGAGCGTACCTCTACAGCATACCTCTACAGCGTATCTATATAGCGTACCTATACAGCGCAACTCTACAGCGTACCCATATATCGTACCTATAGAGCGTAACTCTACAGCATACCTCTACAGCGTACTTTAATAGCCTTCTATCGTAGTTAGTAGTGACTGCCTTTTCATTCTCAAATATTACGTCTGCGATTAGAGTCAACTACAATTTTTTCATACATATTAAATATGGTATATAGAGATTAGCCGCAGGCAAGATCTAGAGAACGACACATACGAAGCTATCTCTAGCTTCGTATGTGTCGTTCTCTAGATCGTGCCTGCGGCTAATCTCCTTTATCCTGTGTTCGAATCACTGCTAGAGCATTTTATAGTTTATCAAATTATCACATTTTGTTCTTAGGTTATCATAATAATATTATACAGTTCATGTATAAGTATTTATCATCAAGAATTAGGGATAAACAAATATCAAAAACAATTTAGATTAGTTCATGAACTCGACACTTCAGTATGTACAGTATTATCGCCATGCATTACGGTTTTGTCCACCGTAGGTACATGTCCGCCCGAGAGAGCCGGCAGACATTACTTATATAGCTTATGACTAGTCATCCTAGTGTTTTACAAATTTACATTAATAAAGCGTCATAAAATGCAATTTTGATATACGATTTCAGTCTGTAACTAGATCACCTTGCATAATTAAGTTTGTAGGTACAAGTTTGGCTGTTATTTTTGAGGATAAGCGCAGTCGTATTTTCTTTTAATTACTGTATTCAAAGCGTTCTTTACTAGCGTTTGCTGATTTAATTATTTTCCAAGCAGCATTTTAAACTTAGCAGAAAAGTATCAAACGATACCTTTTTTATTCACATTTTTGGTAACCAGATTTTCATCAGACATACTACGAAGCGTTAATAATTTGCTTTTAAAATGCTATGCAACAATTTTAGTAATTATTTTTAATTTTCATAAAAAAGGGACCAAGTGAATACAGCTGAAAGAAATGTAGCTTCTCATATTAACATAGTACGACCACTTTATGTATTATATTTATTATCTTATTTTTTGATATCGCGTTTCGGTGAAGGAAAACATCACGAGGAAACCGGACTAATCCCAGTAAAAACTAGAGCCTAAGCCAATTCCTGGGATAAGTTACCAAGCGGACCCTAGCCTCCCAGGAGCCGTGGAAAAATGCCGAGACAACTCGAGAAAGATAACGATGTTGTCCCCAAAGGGTCACATTGTTAATTTTTGTGTGGTCTTTAATGGTCTTTGCTATACATCCCAGTAAAACCGCAACGAATGGTTAGGACTTAGGACCAACTAAGTTTTTCATGGATCCTCCCCTTACCAGCACATCGGCAATTTAATCGCCAGTAAACCTCACGTGCCCAGTTATGCATACCAGCTGCCAAGGTATGACGTCCAAGGTTATTTATAGCTTGAATGTATTATGTATTAGTCTAGATTCCACATTGGATTGTGACTTTTGCGTGGTGACTAGGGAATTCTCCCTGATTTTATGTCGGCCGACCATTCCCGATATCGGTGCTGGTGTTCTATGAGAAAATTAAAACCGTGAGCATGCCCTAGTAGTAACAGTGAATCCCCACTTATATTCCCATCGTATATTTGAGATGATCTGTGAATCCAGCAGCAAGAAAGGAAACTTTGTCTGCTACCGACCAAAAGTTTTTGCAGCGAATTTCATGAATTCCAACATTCCGGACGATAAAACGCCAATTTCCCGGCTTCCCTCAAAATTCAATTTGGCGAATCGGCCATCATGGCACTTTAAGTAAGACAATACATTGTACGGAACAAACAATTTGATTTCTGGGCCAATACGTTCTATAAGTGAGTATATTTCATGGCTAGGATACAAATTATTATGGTTATACGGGCGTGAAAGTTTTCATAACTTAACGGCTTACGCCTTTACGTCCGTATTATTGACTTGACGCTGTTACCGGATTGACAAAGCAGATGTCGCTTTACAATAACGCATGATTGAAAGAGACGGCATTCTCTATCAAGCTGACATAAAGAATAATGATATCTAATTAGTGGACTACTTATAACCTCTAGCCGCCTGGAGACCTATAAAAAGGTCTCCCATTGAATGTCATTTTGAATTTTAACTGTGACAAAACATAGTTGCCTTTGGCCTGGCAAGTATTTATCTCTGGGCTGCTAGAGGATAAAATTAACTTTTTTTTTAAATATTTATAGTTGGTTGTAGGATAATCTTGTAGCTAAAAACATACTTGAGTGCACCGGGATTGTGAGTGCTGCCGAACTGTTTCGCCTAGCTAGAAATAGAGAGAAGTATGGAGAGCTGACTGCTAACCAAGGATAGGACAAACGCCCGTCATTTCGAAAATATAACACTGTTCCGTACAGCAGAGACTTCCTTATGTTATTAAAAAAAGAGTATTTGATACATTTATTGGACCATAATTTATATCCAGTGACAAATTAATTTATGATTGACATTCCGAAATTTACTTTCGCCCATAAAATGGAATGACCAAATTTATTTCTACGTTTTCAGTTGTGAGGCTATAACGATGTGAATTTTGGACCCATTTATGCGTTGAAAAAGTCCGTTCACAGTCTACGGACGTCATAGGAGCATATGACATTGGTATACTGTTCTTCCAAAATATTTTAACATCATAAAATAAGGAAGTCTCTGCTGTACGGAACAGCGTTATATTTTCGAAATGACGGGCGTTTGTCCTATCCTTGCTGCTAACCTTTGCTAGTCGAAAAGGCACCAGAAGAATAATAAGAAGTTTTTCTTTCGGTATAACCTCTAGCCGCCCAGAGATGAAAACTTGCAAGGCCAAATGCAACTATGCTTTGTCATAATTAGAATTCAAAATGGCATTCAATGGGAGATGTTTTTAAAGGTCTCCAGGCGGCTAGAGGATAAAACAGTAAGCGAGAAAATAAGTTCTAAAAAAACAACAAACAACAGTAAAAATATTATTCAAGGCACCGCACCGGCTAAGATGAGTTTGACTTATTTTCCTCCAAAATTAATCAAGAGCCGACCATGGCTCTTAAAGCCATAACAAAACACTAAAATGATGGTGTAAATTTCAAATCAAAAGGCTTTCGCAAAACTCAATTACGATTCAATCGTATTTTATCTTCGTAATATTGAACAATCGTGTATTTTTGTTATAATCATTAAAACTACTTAGTTACAAACGGATAAACTCAGGTGTACTTTTATAACGCACTAGGCGACATGTAGTCGAATTGCGATATAAGTAAACGTGAGTTCATTTGTTTGTAACTAGTAGTAACATGACTCACAGTTTTAATTATATAATCATCATCATCAACATCATCTCAGCCATAAGACGTGCTGCTGAACATAGGCCTCCCCCTTGGACCTTCACATGTACCGGTTGGAAGCGACCTGCATCCAGCGTCTTCCGACGACCTTAATGAGGCCGTCTGTCCATTTTGTGGGTGGATGTCATACGCTGCGCTTGCTAGTCCGTAGTCTCCACTCGAGCACTTTTTAATTATATAATCATTAAAAGTTAAACTGTGTATTTTTTGTACTCTAACATGAAATAGAAGTACACGAATACATTTATCTACTTGCATGTTAAGTTTGATTAACTCAGGGGTTCGCAACCGAACTTTTACGATCCCGAACCAACTGCCACGCCAAAAATACATTTCTGGTACTAATGTCTAGGCGATAAGGCTGAAAATCGTTTAAAATATTGAAAAGTGTGCTCGTTGACGCCAACCAACATTTTGTTGGTTTAGGGACGCTACTCCTACTTTGGGAGTAAAGTAGGATTAACTTCTAAAGTTTTCCTTAGTTACATGTTCATTTAGCAACCACTTTAGGCTAGTTTACACGGGAGTGAACCTACCCGATAGGGTAATAGTACGTTAAAACATTTTATGAGCACACAGATTTTTGGACATGGCTTCAGTAGCTCTGTGTATGGTATCGTGTGGATATCGCGACAGAAGATGATAAATTGCTCATTGCAGTCATTTTCATCGTTTATTATTTCAATCAAATTCACGGATAATTTTGGACAAAACATTTACCAAGGAATCTACAGAAGGGATTTATGGGAAATTATATGAAAAGAATAAAAACACTTACGTCTCCATTTAAGCCTTAATTTCGAAGTACCAAATTTAAGAGATGTGATTGAGACAACGTTTTCCCAAAAAAAAATCCAAATTTGTAGAAGACTTGTAGAGAGGTGCAGAGCATCAAGCAGGCCTAGTTTACCCTCTGGGTAGGAGTCACTTTCGTAAAGCTAGTGTCTACGCCAACTCCTGGCAAATAGGTGTCGTGGCAGAAAGCCGGGGCAACGCGAAAAAGATGTCAGCACCACGCAGCGCCTATACTAAGTGCCTACCTAATTGGAAAAACGACAAAATAATTAAAACATCCTTTCTTGTGACAAAAGAGAAGAGTTTCAAAAAACCCAGTGCTCACTGAAAGAGCACGTTTAAACAGTATAATTTAAAACCACAACATTTCGGTTTGTGTTTGAGAAACATTTTTCAATCCGCACAACAAATTGTAGATCATGCATGCGGCAAAGCCCGTGTTTGCTTAAATAAACGGAACACAAACAAAGGATATACTTCTTGTAGCTTGCATGGTTAGTAATCCAGTGTAAAATGGTCTCTAAATGGTTTCGACGGACGCCGTCTACAATATGCTTATAAATTTATATACCGGGTGCGGCCTGTAATAGGAGCAAAAATTTTAGGGATCGCTTCTACACCACGAATGTAACAATATTTGTTCTACAACTTTACACAATTGGGTAATTTATTACTTGTGATTTTTTCAAACAAAATAAATAGTATTTTAAATGAACAGCATCCAATATACTATTTGACGTTTACTGTCAGCCTACAAACTTCATAATTTTCGCAATACATTGCTTGCTTGGATAATCTTTTTTTATTAAGTTATTTTCAAAAGTCGTAGAACAAATGTTGCTACGTATGTGGTGTAGAAACGAGGCCTAAAGTTAATGCTCCTATTACAGGCCTCATCCGGTATAAATATTTAAACAAGCCGACTTGCCCTACAGTAAAAACAGTAAGACATGTTTGCTGTGGGTTGATATAACAAAATTCGTAAAAATACTTATAGATAATGTCCATGACAAATATTACTTTTAAAAATACACAACTAGGATTCAAAGATGGGACCTCAGCTTCTGAAATAGGCATAATTATTATGTGTTGGGCAGACTCCATGGCATTAGTGGAATTTTGGCAGACCTCCACTGCATTGGGCCCTCTTGTAGCGTTATGCCAAACCTTCTGTATAAACGTTTCAAAATCATACGTCCTTTTGTTATTTGTTTTGTAAGAAAGGGACAAAAAGTCCCGCAGTTGGTAAGCATTTCTAATGCCGCCATCCTCGTCCGCATAAATACGATCGTCCTAAAACCTTCGCTATTCGTTCTAGAATTCGTCCGAGCCGCGCGGCACATTTCCAATTTCAATAGGACCCTTTTAGACCATTCATCGGAGAACGTTTTCGCAAGGTGACCAGTCCCTAGACACATTAAACTTTGTGGGCCTATTGAGAATCGCAAAATGTGATGCTGGTTTCAATTCTGGTTGCTTTTAGGAAATTAATAAATTACGAGTAATAATTAATTAAAGCGGCCTTTCAAGCAGTGAGTGATCTTACCCACAGGCTAAAGGTATTACATTTTGTGGTGGAGACCCGGAGATTAGCAAATTTTCAAGAATCCACGTTTATATCTACCAATGTTTTTGTTTAATACATAATCATTTTTATCAATGCATATAAACCTAGATACAAGAGGCTAAGAACTAATCGTAATTTGGGAGCTTCCGTGCTTTAAACTATCCTATGAATCTGATTAGATCTATTATCTCTCTTGCCCCGTATTTAATATTAACCTAAATATTCAATTATTTAAGTGATGTATAAATATTATTTGTATAGAAGTGACATGACATGTATGACATGCTTATGTTGAGCAGTATTCGACATATAAAACATTAGTTACCCACTTTTATGCAATTATTAATGGTTGCATCTCACGATAGTTGTATTTAATATGTATTTTCTTATTCAGCAAACATTTCTTGATTTTATAGTAATGTTTACAGACTAAGAATAAATGTGCCTCCAAGCAACCATAGCTTTTTAATCCTACTGAAGGAAAATCTGTAATCATAAATGTAAAATGACCTCCTAATCTTGAACCATGAATTAATAACAAAAGTTAATAGGTACATTCGTCCAGCTTTTAAAATATACAAAGGTACAGTTTATACAAAAATAATGCGCGATTTTGTTCGTTGATAAATTACTATTTATGTCAATATCTCCCTCAACTGGTCTATCCAATGGACGGGCGGGATATTTTCGATTTCAATGGGCCTTAACTAGTGTCCGTAAAAGTTACCAAGTTTGGCTCTGACATGCCACAGGCATATTAAAAAGACGTAAAAAATCGTTTGGACCTTAAACTACGTCCAAATGAGAGGTAGGGCACAGCGATGACCATCACGCTTGAATCTGGGGCAGCCCAACTGGGGAAGTACCTCCTCCTTACAGAAGACCACAGCCATAACAGCACTGCTACCTTTCAGGTATGTAGTGCTGTGTTCCTGATGGTGAGTAAGGTTCCCAGAGCTCCAACCCCCCTTAAAGGCCGGCAACGCGCTTGTGACTCATCTGGTGTTGCGGGTGCCTATGGGCGACGGTAATTGCTTACCACCAGGCAATCCGTCTGCTCGTTTGCCGAAATAATCAATGTTTAGACAAGAATTTTGGAGGCAATATAGTTTGAGGAAGTATTTCTGTTATAAAATTAAAGCTGTTGGGATCCACTTAGTTACAAACGGATAAATTCATATTTATTTATATCGCACTAGGCGACATTTTTCTGGTAAGCTCTGGTATACTTTCTCAAGTAGAACACCGCTCGGGTGAGGGCGTTATTATTTATTAGAAATTATCTAATTGTTATAATCTCACAAAAATCCTCAATGATTTGTGAAAATGATTATATTATCAGTGCTACGAATGTGGCCAATTTACTAAAATGAAAGGTTGTATTTGCATGCGTGTCAATAATACAGTTAAGGGATAAAAGGAACGTCTATTCCCATAAATGTCCCCACAGGGAGTGAACCCCATGCCCTTCGACGTAAGCACTTCACCGTAAGCAGATCATTGAACACGGAACCCCATTTGTAGAATGAGGTACGAACTCAATCCTATTCAGGTCTCAGATTTTTCTAGCTAGAATGTCAAACAGAACATGATAGAAAAAAAGAATTCAAAATCAGTCTACCCTGCTATACATGACGACTTTAGAACCTCCTCCGTAGTAACACATATGGGTGTGGTGAAATATGGGCCAGGAATATACGATACTAGCTTTTGCCCGCGGCTCGTACGCGCAGAAGAATACTTGTAAGCATTTATTATTGTTGTTTTATTTTCAATAAATAAGGAATTTAAACGTTTAAAGTTTCTCAGTTGACATTAGAGTCTAATGTCTGGAGATGGTTGGAGATGGAGTCTAATGATTAGACTCCATCTCCATACAAACTTTTAACCCCCTTTTTGACCCCTTAGGTGATGATTTTCAATAAACGCTGAAATTAATCTTCTTGAATTGGAATAAGGAGTGATTACACAAAATTTCAAGTTTCTCGCTTTAAATTTTACACAATCCCCATACAAAATCTTAGTGGGTCCTTACGGTATATAACCTACCTATTGTGAAAAAATCAGCTATCTAGGTTAAGCGGTCTCGGGCTGGGCGTTGATCAGTGACTTTCACGTTTATATATATGTATATATTTGTCAATATATAGGGATAGTATTCTTATTTACATGGCAACAGGCAACACTATACCGAAAGGTATAGTGAAAAATTATTCTCTATCTATCTACCTGTTTGCGATATGTTAATTTGGAATTGGTTTCTAGCGAAATAATTTTAGATCCTGAGTGTTTCATATTTAGCAGTTTATTGTATACATTATTAATAATTTTTGAACTTTTAAAACATTATGTCATTCGAGTAAACCGACACAAAGACTCTGACAATAGTGAAAACCCATCGTAAAAATTATTACCAGTGCAAGAAATTAGCTTCAATAAAGGTCCAAAACATGAGGCATGATTCATATACATTTCTGGCAAAACTTTAGCAACTAGAATAGCGAAATAATCGATCTAGATCTTTATTTATACAGCAGTAGCAATATTACAATATATTTTTTTACGTTGACTACCAACTATATGGATGTTTTGTTATAGTATTCCAGACTACTTTTATTTGTTACTTAGTCATTGAAAATAATACCCCTTGTACAAGGTACGACTGTAGGCTTGTCATTATTCATACATTAGCGTCGAATCGGTGAAAAATTTTAACTGATGGACCATGTTTATGTAGTTGTGCAGACAGTTAATATGGAACTTACGTCAAAATTTGAATATAGAACGCTGATATGCGTGTACTACTACATAGACCAGGGCATTCAGCTAAGTTTTTCCCCTATACCCGACACATAAACAAAGCAATACCGCTTTTACAACTTTTATTCAAGTAAAACTCCACACCCGCTCAAAAGCACGGCTAAGACCCTTAATTTGCCCCATTATCCCCAGTTATTAAATAACGTCCCCATACCGCGTAGATTAAAGGACAATGTGGCAACGTAAGTGTCCTTTATTACTTCAACCAGTGGAGATACGCCTAACTGAATTAATTAATGTCTGATGAAGTTTGCCCTCCGTAACTAAGAAGCTAACGGCTGCACTGAGATAACCCTTTTTGCTGGCCGGGCCGCCATGTAATGCCGGGAAAAGTTTATTAGAAAAATGGATGCGTGCGCTACAGCCGCGCGTATGAATATGTAAAGTACAATTTTATATTTGCATGTATTTCTATGTTCTTTATGTTTTATATCTCTATGGTTCCTAACCTAACCTGTTGCTTTAGAAATATAAACATTTAATTATTGTCTAAAATTTACTTTTAAAACTTTGCGTTTGTACAAAAAAAATACGAAGTGTCTGTGGAGTTAGGTTGTTTAGAACGTTAGTGATTTAAATATAATATAATATTTAAAATGTTATAGCCAGACCTAGGAATCCGTGGGGCAAGTTTTGTTGACAGGTTTGGACTTCATATATCGACAAATTAAATTATCGATGTTTGTTCTATATACTAGTGATAACTCGAGGGTTTTCTTGCAAAAATATGCTTTTATTAAAAGTAAAAAAAAAGATTAATAAAATAAATAGTATTCTCAAATAATATTCTTGGTTATTACAAGTTAACTTGGTTAAGACAATTTTATAATTTTACTCGTCCCATTTTGTTTTTTCAACTATTTTGTAGTGCAATAGATATTACACCCTAAATTTACATAACCTACAGATTATTTAAAATATGCTATGCACAATGTTGGAGGCGATCACTAGTATATAGAACGGACACCGATAATTTATTTTGTCGATATAGGAAGTTCCTACCTGTCAACAAAATTTGCCCCATGGATTCCTAGGTCTTGTTGTAGCATTAAATACCTAAAATATACCTGCGTAGGTATTTAAACTTACGAGTATAAATGTTTTCACGATCAAATATAAGCAATTCAATGAGTCTGGTCTTGGTAACGAAAACATCGAAGTTCGTAAATTTCGAGCATCTTTCCCTTTTACTCCAATTAAGGTGTCATGAGAGTAATAGACATAGTCGTTCGAAATTGACAACTATCCATTTTCTCGGTAGCGTCGCAGGTAGTTTTTGTACGATGGACAGGTTTTAATTTTGTCCATCGGAACGAACAGAGATTAAAAGTCGATCTGTTATCATCAGCACCTAAACAAATTCTTATGAATCTGATTGGATTTCTCACTTTTGTTTATTGTAAACTAATTAAGTATTTAAATCGAAAGAAAAATATAAAAAATTGACTCGAAGCGGGACTCGAACCCACAACCACTGGATTTTTCTATTTTTTTTTTTTCGATTTAAATATCGAAGATATTCGCTAGCAGACGTTTCTGCATAATAAAAAATTACTAATGAAATAATTAATAAATACTGCACTAAACCAATGTGTGTGTGTACAAATTTTATCGTACCTCTTTCTATTACAAAAGTATTTGGACATATAAAATGTAACAATTTTAAAATGTAAATAAAACTTCGTGAAAGATATTCCCATTAACACGCCTGGTACTCGTGAGCCGAATTTTATTTATTCATAAAAACAGGTTTTAATGACAAAAAGGCAATTACTGAGTTAAATGGATGCCACACGTAGCCCGCCGAGCTGTTGGTCACAGTCACACCTGATTGTTGAAGCCATACACACGGATACGACTGGAAGGTGCAATGTTTCATCTGGTGTAGTAGATATTATTTAAAGCGTTACATTTTATGCGTATGATTTTAAATATTCGTATGTAATCGCACCAAAATTACTTTGAATTGAATGCATTCCATCTTATATGTTGAACATTATAAGTGAGTCTAAGAACAAATCAAATTATTTTTTATGAAATATTTTTTTGATTTGCTTTGGTTTTTAAGTAGTAATACTACTATATAAATTAAAAGTTGAAATAGATAACATATACTTAAGAAAAAAGGACGAGGACCTCCGGTGTTCGTGTTTTTTTTTTTTTTTTTTTTCTTAAGTATATGTTATCTATTTCAACTTTTAATTATAAGTGAGATTTAATGGCATCTATCTGCTCGTACAATATTTAATAGTAGTTTATGTATCTGTGAATAATGAAGGGCAGTACAGCAAGAGTTGAAGAACAAATATAAACCTTATCTGTCAGCAGGCCATGCTTTGACAGCGTTCACCTCACTATCTCTGAAACAACTGTTTTATTCCTTAAAAACAGATGGCATAGTTGCATTTTGTATTCACAAGAGTGCAAAGTGATTCCATACAAATTGTTTATTACTAATCGAGCGTCTTTTTGACGGTTGCTGATTGGATGTTCTTTTTTTTAATGTTTTTGATGAATGCTAAATGATAGATGCCAGTAAAGATTAAAATTTTTATGTTACAGAGCTAATTTTATCCTCGCGGTAGTGGCTAAGTCTGGTGCGACCATCTGAAACTCCGTTAGCTACTTCCCTGAACAACCTTTTCCTATAATCTTTGCGCTGGCAGGCCGCGGGCGGTGGGTGCGGCTGTAGTGGGGTGGGGAAAAAATATGTAATGTGGGCTCAGCGACTTTTTTTTTTTAAACAGTTGCTCTGTACTCCATGTGCACCCAAAAAAAATTAATATACCGGGTGGTGGTAGCGTTAATTAAAAGTACCAAAATAGTAATTATTTTCGTGTGGGCTCAGCTGTATTAGCTTTTTTCTGACGTGTGATTAATCAATATGTGACCCCCAAAAAAATAACCATGCAAAAATATCGGTGGGAAGGTATGGAAAAAAAATGTTGAAATTGTCGGATCTTTCAGTGCAGATCTTGGAAAAATTCGTTTATATGTCTGTCTTTTACTTATATTTACACGGAAGGGATTATCTTTTGTCCCTTGAAATAGCTGATAGCCTACTAGCTAAATTTCACGTTGAATTGGAACATTATAAGGAAATACGACCGATAGATTGTTATCTACCGTCACGTATTGGAGTGACGGATGTCTCGCCTGCGGTAGAACGTGACAGCAGTCATTTGTCACACAAGGGTGCAAAGTTGGACTCGTGTTATCGCAGTGTGTAGTTGACACACGAGTACGCCGAAGGAATTTGTGGCATCATCTATGAAAAGGGACCTTATTGTCGATGGCGCTTACGTCGAACGGAACTGGATTTGTTCTGCACCATTATTAACAAAAGCTTAAGCGTCATCGACAATAAGGTCCCTTTTCATTGATAATTACACATTTATGTTTAAACTACGACTTGAAGCAAATGGTTAAGAAATAGAATTTTGAGAGTGACGAGAAGTAAAATAATATTTATAGGTAGTTTCACGAGACTTGAGGCGAATGGATTACGCACACAACTATATAAAGTACTTATTGCAAAAAGAGTTAATGAATGGAATGGGTGAATGTAAATAAAAACAAAGTGTAACCAGTGCCAGTTTTGGTCTGTATTCGCTCAATTCGCTGTTGAACTTGCTATCGGTATGAAAAAAGAACTGTAATTTCAAAATCTTTCTATCATTACATGAGATGTTGTGTGCGTGACTTCAACTCTCGTGAAACTACCAGTAGCAGTCGTATGTAACACGCAAATTCGCGTCATTATAGTATGTTTTTTATTTCTTCTTGTTTTGTATTTATCTTATAAAAGTCATGCGTGTTCTCTCTGTGTTTAGTTGTGGAAACTATCAAATTTGTGCAGTTATATTCACATATTAGTAAATGTTATCAAGTAGCAAACCTTCATTTTAGACAACGCGACTGAACTTCTTAAACGATGCAAATTGACACTGGCTGCATTTTTGAGCCATTTGGGATGGAGATACTTGGACCGCGGGGACCAGGAGCACAACATTTATAAGGAGTTCGTATAGCGCCATATGATGCATGGGTCATATATATGTCAGGGCATCAGCATTGCCGTCCAGCCCCAGAATATACAATAGGAGTAGTACAGTTCAGCGCACTAATGCCAGCCTTCTGGACACCCTACCGGTAGGCACTGATTTAGACCCCATTGCTTATTTGTAAGTAGGTATATTTAGATTTTACTCTTTGTTTAGGTCTATTTATGCCGTGTGATGCCGGCTGACTAGAATAGCACCATCCCATCTCCTCCTGTCCGAGGCGACAAAGGGAAAAATCCTACGGACGGGCAGCAGCGTCCGTCAAAACCCAATCTACAGCTACTGCGGTCGCCAACCCGTCTGCCAAGCGTGGCGACTATGGCAAGTACCCCCCAAGATGACAAGGCATATTTGTGGGAGGCCTATGCCCAGCAGTGGACTGCATACGGCTGAAATGTATGTATGGTGTATGTATGTTAGGTATATTTTAGTGTGCTTTCTAGATACTGTTTAACATTTTCGGCGCCACGACTTGATAACAAGTCGAGGCTTTAGACCTAACGTACTGAGAGGTAAGGTTTACTTTCCCAAAATAAGTAAATAAGATTAAAGTTTATTCTTGCAAATTTTTGGCGTGTGACGCGCTTCTTAGATTTTTGACGTGACGGCGAAAAGGTTAAGAACAAAACAGTCACTTCGCAAAATATGCATGCGGCAAAACAAAAGTTTGTGACTTCCTTGTGCATATAACCTTCCATATAACCTATATATACTTCCGAGAGAGTTGTGTCTTTATGAAAAATATTCAGTAGCCTATATCATATATACTATCTATATCATACTAAAATTTCGTGAGATTTGACTGATACCACATTTTCCCTATGTTTGCTGCGGGGTCCTTTAAGAGATTCTTGTCCTATTTTTGGATGTTCTCTAACCTACATAGCACCAAATTCTGTTCTTTCTTAATAGGTAACAAAAATATGACTTTCGGTCATATATAAGCCGATAAATATTGACTACAGCAGAGACAATAATAAGGGAATCCAATACTTTGGGGCAATATTTAAACCGCGAATGTTTAGAATGCAGAATCTGCGTATTGGACTCAAATGAACACCTGAATCTCTGTTAGACCCAAAATCAGATAGTGTCAGTCACTCTAAGTCACGTCTCGGAGTGAGTGATCTCCAGCCACGGAGCGAATCTAGGCAAAGGGTAATGTTTCTTTCATTTATTCCAAACCTTTAAGTCGACTACTCTGTGGCTTTTTTATCTACATTATTTTATAAGTGCTGGAAGTGAAGCTAACGTTTTATAATTATCGTGGATGATTTTGAGGTTAATTTAATGCTATTAAGTTATATTTGGATTTTCATTAGATTTCATGAACTAATTAATTGTTCTATTATCATAATACAATTGTAATTTCTGTAAATAAAAGTATTGAAATTTATTGTAGCAATTACCATGCATTAAATTATGTCAATTAATTGTTCAATATGATATTCACTAGTGACCACAGAATTGTTTATATCTTTTTTATATTGTTTTAAAATTTCAAATTGATATAAGTTTACTAAAAACAAATAACGAAAATAGACTCTATCCATACTATTTGTATGTCTCTTCCGTACACGGAACAATGGTGTTCCGGACATTTGGGAGGCGTAGGTACGCGGAGCCGGATCGAGCCAGCGCGCAGAGGCCCTTTCGACAATTTTAATGAAATGTAAGGGGTACACTAAGCGAATGCTGCCCCTGTCCGTATTATGGGACGCGCGCATAGACAGCACCCGCCATGGTGTAAGGACTATTGAGTGGAAATGGAATGAAATCTAGAATGTACCAGGCTATTGGGTGTAAAGGATGGACTAGCTACTGGGCTATTGGATAAAAAACCGGACGTAAATATTTACTATTATTTACCATTTTAAATATTATTTACTATTTTTACTATTATTTATAATAATAGAAATGCGAAAGTAACTCTGTCTGTCTGTTACCTTTTCACACCGGTGAACCAATTGGAATGACATTTCGTATATGGAGAGAGTTTGAGCTACGAGAAAGGACATAGGATAATTTATATCCCGCAACTTTAACGATTAGCATGGCTGCCCGACGAAGTCGCGAGGACAAGCTAGTGAATAATAAATGTTTGTTAAGTAAATTTTGCAACTAAACGAGTTAACTAAGAAAATTGTAAAATGGAGGAATAAACACATATGTGACATTATCTATGATAAGGGACCTTATTGTTTTACCTTACGCCGTTGTTCACGGGCCGCAATACAAACGCAACGCGGTTCGACGTAAGCGCCATCGACAATAAGGTCCCTTTTGCTAGATAATGTCACATATATGAAAACGTTACAGACTAGAAAAAATATCGGAATAAGAACTACAGTGTGACAGACAGACATCATCACGGTTATTATAACCCTCTTTTAACATAAATTTAAAACAACATCACAACTTTGATGTAAATTAATAAGAAAACAAGTTATTTAAGCCCTTATGATAGTTTTCAAAGAATTTCTCTATTTACTGCTTCAACGGATGAACGATTCAACTAACTAGAAGCTTTGACTGGATCGCCACTCACCTGGAACTAAAGGAATCACTGGATACCTAGACAGCATCAGCATAGAATACTAGGACATGAACTATGCACAACTTCTATGTGAAATCTAGTTTTCCCTATATAAAAGTCTATTCATCTTTCTATACGAGTAATATCATGTAAACAAACACTTCTCGCACAATTTTCTCTGGAATTACACAATACTGATTACTTAAATGTTGTTAAAACTTAAACTACTTACAAGTGTTGAAATGAACCAAATTACCACTGAAAATATCATTTCCAATAAGATTATCGTTAATAATCTCAGTAACGAACGAATCACCCCAAAAACGTCAGACAGTATAGATTTTTATGCATAGACAATTTAGGTTGTTTTTGCAATGCAATCACAATAGTGTGTTTCTAGTCACTAGTCATTGTCTATGAACATTATAAGACAAGTAAGGACAAGAGACTTTAATAGGTGTTTGTATATTTTCCCCTATTCCCTAACTTTACACCTTTGAGTCTATAATTTCCTCCTTATGTGAGTTCTATCGCCTGTACAATGAATACTCTGAAGAATTCTTCGACATGATGCCTACGGCCACTTTCTATCAGCGGACTTCTCGTCGGCAGGGGTTCACCCCACACCCTGGAGACTAAAGGTGCACGGGAAAAGGGAAAGATAGTGCTGCCACCTATGCAACTAATAACAGATCTTTTTAAAAGTTGAAATAGATAATATATACTAAAGAAAAAAAAAAAAAAAAAAAAAAAATTTCATAAAAATAATTTGATTTGTTCTTAGTTTCATAGATGGCAGCACCACCTCTCTAGCTATATCAGAATCCCGAAAGGTATTCATATAGGAGGTGCAAACACGTAGTGTTTCACCTTAGAGCTGGTAAAACGGTGCCTAAAACCGTTTAAAAAATAAACAAGATCACATATACTTGATTAATTTCGACGTGGTCCGCTGTGTACGGGTGGCCAAATTGGTTAAGGCGTCAGCCGCGATAGCTGGAGATGCGGGTTCGAATCCCGTCTCGAACACCGGAGGTCCTCGTCGTTTTTTCTTAAGTATATGTTATCTATTTCAACTTTTAATTTATATAGTAGTATTACTACTTAAAAATCAAAGCAAATCAAAAAAATATTTCATAAAAAATAATTTGATTTGTTCTTAGTTTCATAGATGGCAGCACCACCTCTCTAGCTATATCAGAATCCCGAAAGGTATTCATATAGGAGGTGCAAACACGTAGTGTTTCACCTTAGAGCTGGTAAAACGGTGCCTAAAACCGTTTAAAAAAAATAAACAAGATCACATATACTTGATTAATTTCGACGTGGTCCGCTGTGTACGGGTGGCCAAATTGGTTAAGGCGTCAGCCGCGATAGCTGGAGATGCGGGTTCGAATCCCGTCTCGAACACCGGAGGTCCTCGTCGTTTTTTCTTAAGTATATGTTATCTATTTCAACTTTTAATTTATATAGTAGTATTACTACTTAAAAATCAAAGCAAATCAAAAAATATTTCATAAAAAATAATTTGATTTGTTCTTAGTTTCATAGATGGCAGCACCACCTCTCTAGCTATATCAGAATCCCGAAAGGTATTCATATAGGAGGTGCAAACACGTAGTGTTTCACCTTAGAGCTGGTAAAACGGTGCCTAAAACCGTTTAAAAAAAAAATAAACAAGATCACATATACTTGATTAATTTCGACGTGGTCCGCTGTGTACGGGTGGCCAAATTGGTTAAGGCGTCAGCCGCGATAGCTGGAGATGCGGGTTCGACTCCCGTCTCGAACACCGGAGGTCCTCGTCGTTTTTTCTTAAGTATATGTTATCTATTTCAACTTTTAATTTATATAGTAGTATTACTACTTAAAAATCAAAGCAAATCAAAAAAATATTTCATAAAAAATAATTTGATTTGTTCTTAGTTTCATAGATGGCAGCACCACCTCTCTAGCTATATCAGAATCCCGAAAGGTATTCATATAGGAGGTGCAAACACGTAGTGTTTCACCTTAGAGCTGGTAAAACGGTGCCTAAAACCGTTTAAAAAAAAAAAAAAAACAATATCACATATACTTGATTAATTTCGACGTGGTCCGCTGTGTACGGGTGGCCAAATTGGTTAAGGCGTCAGCCGCGATAGCTGGAGATGCGGGTTCGAATCCCGTCTCGAACACCGGAGGTCCTCGTCGCTTTTTCTTAAGTATATGTTATCTATTTCAACTTTTAATTTATATAGTGGTATTACTACTTAAAAATCAAAGCAAATCAAAAATATTTCATAAAAAATAATTTGATTTGTTCTTAGTTTCAGATCTTTTTTATTTAATAAAACAACAATTATTTGATTTGTTCTTAGAATTATAGTTCATGTTAATCAACATGATATGTTTCGATCATCATCATTAGCCACCCCAGCTAGACATGGGGCTCTTAATGCCATAATAGTTAAACTAGGCAGGCGTATCTAAGTAGGTGGTATTTAAGTCTAAATTTAGAGATAATACCCCGGGTATTGTCCCTATCTATCGGCAGGGCATTCATCCTCACACCCTGGAGCCTAAAGGGTCTCGCACTGAACGGTTTAAGAGGAATTTCCTCCCGCGAACGCTCCGGCTGTGGAATATACTCCCTGCCGAGGTTTTCCCTAGAGACTCCAATATGAGGTTCTTCAAAAAAGGAGTGTATAGG
This sequence comes from Grapholita molesta, assembly GCA_022674325.2. Classification (NCBI taxonomy): domain Eukaryota; kingdom Metazoa; phylum Arthropoda; class Insecta; order Lepidoptera; family Tortricidae; genus Grapholita; species Grapholita molesta. The sequence goes on along the minus strand of CP053125.2, from coordinate 2,176,264 downwards.
TTCTTAAAGGGTAGCCAACGCCCATGTGAATCCTCTGGAGTTGGAGGCGTCCATAGGCTAAGGTAACTGCTTACCATCAGGCGGGCCGTATGCTTGTTGTATTATAAAGTACCCCAGTTTCAATATTTAATGCTTACTGTACCTCTACATTATGAATGGGACTGTACACAAGATTTCTAGAACCTTCGACTCGACCGCGCGCAGTTAGTGATTGGAATTTGCCCCTCGTTGTTGGGCGTAGTTGGGAGTTATGTAAATGAGAATAGCTACGAATATTTGAATCGTATAGCTGTGGGAGCTGAAACTTTGTTGGGCATCGAGCAAAGGTGTGGCTTGTACAGTCAGCAGCAGAAGTGGTTAAGCTGTTGAGGTGTTCAAAATGAAGTCAACACATCTCTATTCTTTAGAGAGTAAGAGCGCGTGTATGTCATTTTGAATATTTCACTCACTCGGCCACTTTTACTATACATTAATATACAGTTAGACGCGCTCCAACGAGTGAGCGAAAGTGACACAATAGCGTGATAAACGATAAAATGACAGTCATGCTACCCCTTCTGTATTAGATACAACTTCTACTATCAGCATAGACGCCCACTACTGGACATTAGCATCCCCCATAGACCGCAATAAGGAGCGATCTCTGAATATGGGAGTTTAATGCCATAATCGCCACGCTTGGTAGGCGGGTTCGCGATCGCAGTACGTTGTACGGCCCTAAGATAGGTAGAATCTAGTGTGTCATAACTAATAACAACGCCCTAATTTACTAGATTCTCTAATAAATAAACGTAAATAGCGAATATCGATACATTTAAAAAGTGGTGATAAAAAAAAAAAAAAATCTTTATTTTTCAATTTAGGCACACTTATGAACGTCAAATAAAATCTACTCCGGTTCAAACCCTACACCTCTGACCCGAGAAGATACCGGCAAGAAACTACGGCGGGACTTATTTTTTCAATACACTGATACATGAAATCTTAAAGTACTTACATAATTATGCGTAGTCCGATAAGAAAACATATGAAACAGTTTATTATAAGATATAACAGGTGCCCAAGCCTCCCGACTGCCCAATGCAACCCTACCCCTACGCTGCTTGCCGGTTTCTGGTTGGGGGGTATCTACACCCCCTCGTTTACCCTAAACTCCTTAGATACAATATGTATTACTATTAAACTAAACTGCAAAGAACTAGTACCTACGCCAATTCCTGGGATTAGTTGCGAAGCGGACCTATGAGCTGCGGCATAATTGCGGGGACAACGTGAGGAAAATGAATTCTTGTCATGTTAAAAGGTACCAGTACTGTAGGAAATAATATTGTTTATTCCATAAATAGGTATTTCAACATCAAAAATACACTGACGGGTATCAACGTGTCATGTCACTTCCTTTTCCGACCCATTTTCGCGACATATTTCAAAATCTCACCGATGTTTTCGTACAATTCCACTACGATAGATAAATTAGATAACATTGGTATTTTAGTATGCCAAAAGAGAAATAGGTTTTGTTAGTTGTCAATATCTATTATCATTTACTTAAAAAGTTATTTGTCTGTAACATTTCAGACAGACAAGACTATTCACTCCCGTGGGACCTTCTTAATTCTGAAGAAAAAGCTACATTATGTTGATAGAATTTGAAGGTAAAAATTGCTTCGCCTTTTTGTGTTTGTGTAGAACAATTTATCAATTCAGAGACTATTGTTTTATAACTGAATATTGAAATAAGAATTTGAATATAATAATATACTCAAAAAGATAGCTTACTCAATTTATTTTACCTTTGTAACTCATTTTAGTAGATACTCATAAAGTTATCATAGTCAACAAACCGACTTCGAAATATTTATTAAGCTTTATTATTTGTCTTATTTAAAGTGCTGGTGGCCCAGCGGTAAGAGCGTGCTACTTGAAGATACGAATCGGAAAAAACGCTAGTCACCGACATCCACTGCTGGACATATTATGTAGCTCTCCGCCATATGCCGCTACATGTACACTGCAGCAACTCCTATCGATTGGTAAGAGGTTATCCGATCACCTAGCTTGCGGATGTCCGATACTATGTTTTCCTACACGTGGTCACAGCTTCATGAGTCATGAATCATGACCTTTCTGCCTCAACAGCCATCGACTTCGCCGGGTTCTGTCGCCGGCTTATTATCACTTAAATAACGCGATCCTGCGAGCTACGTTGGTTACTTGTTTTTCTTCATTTCAGCCGTATGCAGTCCTCTGCTGGACGTAGGCCTCCAACAAAAATGACTTGTATCATCTTGGGGGCAGTTGCCATAGTCGCCACGCTTGGCAGTTGGGTTGGCGACCGCAGTAGCTGGACTTCGATCAGCTGGACAGATTGGGTTTCGACGGACACTATGCTGTCCATCCGTAGGATTTTCCCTTTGTCGCCTCTTACGACACCCGCGGGAGGAGATGGGATGGTGCTATTCTAGTCAGCCGGCATCACACGGCAATGTTTGTTGTAATGTTTTTCTTCATATATCCTTATTTCAGATTCTCATCATAATCATATCAGCCATAAGCGTCCACTACTGAACATAGGTCTACACCCTGAACCTCCATAAGCATTAGTTGGAAGCTGCATCCAGCGTCTTCAAGCGACCTTTATAAGTTCATCCATCCATCTTGTGGGTGGACGTCCTACGCTGCACTTGATAGTCCGTGATCTCCACTCGAGCAGAAAAAATGAGAGAGTTTCAGACTCTATAACAGGTTTAGGATGCTTTGAGTTTGTAACATTTTTTAAATCTTGTCAAGCCGCTATAAAGGGACAACAAGCCATTTAAAATTCCGATAATAAATAATTTTAAACAAGTTTTAATTTAATTTTCCGGAAACCAAAGGGAAGCCATAACAGTGGAAAGTTCGCGAACTCGTGCCCAAATGCCTATTCTGAGGGCCCAAGTTTTGTTTCAAGGGAAGCTGTAAAACTGGTAGAGACTGTAATTAAAAAGAAAACAAATGTAAAGTTTATTATGACTTAATTAATTAGGGCAATATAACAATATGTTCGTCGCCATATGTCTGCATCACCAAATAATATTAAAACGGTTAGCTAAAAAGATAATCATAATCTCGAAAACTCATACAATCAAAAACATCAAATAATTTTATAAGTATTGTTTTGACCGGCCGGTCTGGCCAAGTAGGTGGTGACTCTGCCTATGAAGCCGATGGTGATTGTGTGATGAGCACAAATATTTGTTCCTGAGTCATGGGTGTTTTCTATGTATTTAAGTATTTATATGTATCTATCTATTATACATATCGTCATCAACACGTCATCAACATAGTACCTACAACACAAGCCTTACTGAGCTTACCGTAGGGCTAGGTCGATTTGTGTAAGATTGTCCTGAAATATTTATTTATTTAGTTATAAATGAGAAATACAATGTATTTAATTCGCAAAAAAAATACATGCATTTTATTTAGAAATCCGACAAAGTCGCAAGTCCAACTGTGCATTTAGTGCATATAGTGTTAGTAGGGAATCAAATTATTTAATAAAAATAATGTGATTTGTTCTTAACATGCTTACGTGTGAATATAAAACTAAACTGCTACTTCCTTTCGCTAGTAACATTACTTTTTACCCTTAAATTTGTAAGACTCTTGGGGCAGGAAAAACAAGAGGCTTTTAGTAACTAATTTGGCGCTTCAGTGACCCCGCACTTGTGTATTTTTTATTTCATTAACGAACGATACTTACCTATTTAGTAACGCATCGACTACTTTGGTGATCGATAAGAGGTGTAACTTTATTTTATTTTATTTTATCTCAAGGAGATACTAATCCATACTAATATTATAAATGCTAAGGTAACTCTCTTTGTACTCGTATATTACCTCTTCACGCTTAAACATCTGAACCAATTGGGATGAAAGGTATGGAGAGACTTTGAGCTACGAGAAAGGACATAAATATGATAACTTTTATCCCGCAACCATACTTTAAGGACGGGCATAGCTGGTAAACGAAGTCACGAGGAAAAGCTAGTATAATATATAAGTACTATAGAAAACGTAATCAATTTAATACTTTTCCTACTCCTGACAAGGTAAAGCATAAACCAGACATTTCTGTTATTTATAGTTGTAATGTAAGTGGGTAAATTTCAACAGTACTAGTTTTTTGTGTCATTCCGGTGTAATTCTTTATTTACGTTTCTTCGATGTTTCTTTTAATGTCAATCGACACCTAAGACTGTTCTTTGATAAGCCTCTTACAGAGCACTTGATATCTTAAGCATTTTGTGAATTATCGGAGAATAAAAAAAAATACTCGCACGTGAATGATAAGTATACACAGGAATGATATAACACTCCACCTGAATGACATTTTTCCACCGGAATGAAAAAAAATACTCGCACGTGAATGATAAGTATACACAGGAATGATATAATACTCCACCTGAATGACATTTTCCCCATCGGAATGAAAAAAAAAACACAGGAATGATATATATACACTAAAATGAGAAAAATGCTAAGAACTGCCTAAATCAGCCAAGTTCAATAATTAACCGAAAATTTATTTCGAATGCCCATCATGTTCAATGTAGAACTACTCCAATCTAGCATATCGAGTATTTCTTTAAAAAGTGCCACTTTTATCTCGCTCCTTTCCTTAATGAGTTTCCGAGCTAGAGAGCGTTTTAGTTCTACTGCTCCGTTGGGCCTTGAAGAACTTAGACCCGGAGCTGTGGACAGCTTCTACAAACCCGTCGTTGAGTTCGTCCATCTCGCTTCCTAGACAATCAAAACGGTTCCGGAGCTCTAATGAAAGCTCTCGGGGTTTTGGATTTGGATTGGTGCTGGCCGGAGTGTAGATCTCATCAGTCGCGAACGTTCTAACTTAACACTTATATTCAATGTGCCTCTAACCAGACGGTGATCACTACCGGTCTTAACCGTATTGATTACAGAGACATCATTTAATATATGTAACTTCCTCGACATGATGAAGTCAATCTCGTTTTTTGTTGCACCATCGGGACTCATCCAGGTCCATCATGCTCACGTTTCTTGAAGAAAGAGTTCATCATATAAAGTCCCTCTTTCTCCAAGAAACCAGCCAGTAGTTGGCCCCGGTGGTTCCGACGTCCGTATTCAAATTGCCCCACTCTCAGCTCTGCGCCGTCTCTCTTGCCCAGATTCGCGTTGAAATCCCCCATAACAACGGTGAAGTAAGTTTAGGAGCTATGCATGGCCTTTGAGATGTCCTCATACATAGCCTCCACCTCGTCGTCGGAGTGTGTCGAAGACGGCGCGTATACCTGGATGACCTTCAACGAGTATCTCTTGGATACTCTGAGTATCAGGTACGCCACCCTGGACGACACACTCTCGAACTTCACCACGTTGTTTACGAGGGACTTGTGGACGATGAACCCGACACCTCCTTGGGACTGGTGGTCGCCCTCCCGGAAGTGGAGCAAGTTGCCGGACTTCAGGGTTATCATGTCCTCCCCCTCTCTTTGGACTTCAGATAACCCTATTATATCCCAATGCAACCTGCTCAACCCTTCCTCCAGATCCACTATCTTTTCTTCGGTCCGCAGCGTACGCGTGTTGTATGTTGCCAGGGCCAGGAGTCGTCGGTATCAGGATGCCACCCGGGGTTTCTTAGCACCCCTGATCCCTTTTGTACCCTGGCCGCTACCGGCATAACCAGGGTACCGGGGGCCGTCGGGGACTCGAGGCCATGGTTTTAGGATGTTCATTTCATATGGGGGGTATATGCTATAATCGTCACGCTTGGCATGCGGGTTGGCGATCGCAGTGCTTCTACCGCACTCTAGGGATGCTGCTGTCATCATAGTTTTAGGACAGACCCGGGCCCATTTTTTTTATTCGTGGCATTCTAAAAGCAAATAAATCTCACATCAAAGTTGGTCAAAATCGCGAAACTTCAACTACGGACTCTTAAAAAAATTATAATAAATCAATGCTACTTGCATTTAAAAAATAATAATGGTACTATAAACATCACTGAAGTGTTTTTCGAAAAATAGTTTTGATTAATAATTAGTAATTACGTACTTGGGGAATTTTGACAAAATTTGCCAAAGACAGGTGTTTACTAGTTTACCCAATTGATGTTAAGGCCTACTTTGTAACCACAAATTCAGGGGTCTAGCTTTACCCATCATAAAACGACATGAGGTTAAATAGCTTGTAGAAAAAGATGGTACAGCCGGAATCTTATTTTGTCGGACTTGGCGGGGGCATGGCAGTGCCCCCAAATAATACTTAATCCACAAAAGTGAAGCTACTTTTGATATCATTTCGGTGTTATTTTCATTCTGGTGGGTATTAAAGCCATTTTACTACACCGGAATCACCGGAATGAAATTGGTGGAATGATAAACCGAGGTGAAAAAAAATTATAAAAAAATAGCTAAATCTCACATTCTTTAACTATCGCAACATTTAAACTCACAAGTACAAAATACACGATCTGTAAATATTTGAAAAATAACAAATATGAAACAAAAAACATATAGCAAACTCCGGAATGATATTTTTTTTGTCCCCGCAACATCGAAATGACATTCTGATGTGGGTAGCGGATCTATTTGGCATCGTGTCGACGTCTTATTGTTGTGAGAGCCGCGGCACAAGTGACTCTAAAAGTGCGCAAGAGGCGGGGGGGCGTATGAAGTCAAACTTAGCCAATAAACCTCGATGAAATTTGTCCGCAGTAATAAGGATTATTTTGCCGGACAAATTTCTTTACACATAATAAAGGGGTTTATTAAACAGTTGGTAAACAAGTAATATTTTAAAGGGTTCTTTATTGATATGGTATTATAATGAACTAAAAACAAATTTGATATCTTGTATAGTTTTAGAGTTATGCGGCATTAAACAAGAATAACTGGGTTCCGGACAACCCACCTGAATGAAAAATTGGGCCTTTATTATTTTTTTTCAATTATTAAATCATTTAATATTTTAATATTAGTTATTGCCCGAGGTCGATAGCTAAGAGATGTTTCCAAAAAAAAATAGTGTATGACTATTTTGACTTTCTGCACCAGCGTTTTCAGTCTTGCCATCAAATTTTATTGCTTGGGATATTCACCCAAGTACTCGTACAGTGGCGAGAGATTTACTTATTTTACTTTCCATAAAACAACTCTCGAGTCTTGCAAAAGTAAATAATTTATTACCTAGTCTTGTCTATACCTCTTCTACGTCAAAGCGGATCGGATAGGATTTCGACTTTGTGGGTTTCAGAGATCGGCAAAGGTAAGCTTGAAAAATTTGCATGTAAGTATTCGAAGTAGCTGGCTAACGGCCTATTTACACATTATTGTTTGGTGCATACATTTGCTATTTGTATGCTGTGTTAAGTAATGAAATAGTATGAACTATCACCAAACACTAAACAGCATGTAAACAGGCCCTAAGATCTGATGCCGTATTCAATAAGCTGTAGATCGAGAGTGAAGTACCAAGAACTCCTAACTAAAAACCTAATTTTACAGGAACAAAAAGTTTAATAATTTTAATGTTAATACTGATATACTTTATTTATACTATAAGCCTGTTTTGAAGACATGTAATATAAATATAGTATGTATAAAGTACGTATGTACGTATTTTCGTCTCTTGTAAAATTTGGTTTTCGTAGTTAGAAGTTCTTGGTACTTCACCGTCAATATAGAACAAGTGACAACCTCAGCGGAACTGTGTTTAATTAAGACTAATTGTGGATGGGAAAACCTGATATCCGCAGTAAACTGAAATCCCGGTCGTAAAAAAGTCCCGCATCTCATTATCTTTTTGAACGATTTTCCTCTCTCGTCAAAATGTAACGTGTACGCTAACGTCTGGACTAATGAAGAACGAATGTAGACCTTATCTGTTAGCAGGAACATTACAGCGTCCGCCTTAGCTAATTTAGATAGGTAGGGTCATGGTAGGTACGTCACGCGACCATTTTAGGTGTTCTTGGCATTCAATGGGTTAATATTAGCCACTCCTAATATGAGACATATCACATATCTGGAGTGTTAGTAGTAATGCCTACAATATGGTTCTCGGTCGCGATGTTTTTGCACAATCATATCCGAAGGAATTCTAACGAAACTAAACACCACTGGTTTATCTTGTGTATTTTAGGAGTTGCTTTTGCTACCTTCTGGCTCCAGCATCAGATCAGATCAATCGTACCATAATATTGAATTTTTATCCACCAAGGAAGCAAGTGCTTTGCCAACTTGTAAGGGTTGGAGCTCTGGGAACCTTAAAATTGCACCAAACTTACATAAGTGTTCTAAATTTCAGCTCAATCGGTTAAAGATGGCTGCTTCAATATTGAGTTACAAGATTTCACCGGATTAACATACATACATTGCAAGTCAAATAAAAGCTTGTAAAAATATCATTGAAGTCGTATCTAAATATAGACCGTCAGATGTTTTTCATCGCGATCAACCCTTTTAATATTCACAAGAAGCCTAGTCACGGTCAAAAAGGTTTTTTTTTAATGGGTCCTAAGACATTTTCTGATCCGCTCTGAATGGACGGATAATCTATCCTCCTCTCTACTTTAGGCACAAATTTTGTTAAAAATGCGTTTACTGGATTGAATAAGGCTTCTAAACTCATATATAATGCGATTATTTATTATATAATGAATGCATTATATAATAAATAATCGATTTTGGACCCGGGTATGTCCTTAAACTACGTCCAACAATGAGAGGTAGGGCACAGCGATGACCATCACGCTTGAATCTGGAGCAGGCCAACTGGGGAAGCACCTCCTCCTTACAGAAGACCGCAGCCATAATAGCACTGCTACCTTCAGGTCTGTAGTATTGTGTTCCTGATGGTTAGTAAGGTTCCCAGAGCTCCAATCCCCAGGTATTGCGGGTGCCCATGGGCGACGGTAATTGCTTACCATCAGGCAATCCGTCTGCTCGTTTGCCGCCTATGTCATAAAAAAATATATATATATATACAATATTATAATAACTACGAGATTTTAACTAATTACTACACTAAATCTAGTCTAGGCCCTTGAGGCATAGTACCAAGGAGGCTGGCGGCATTTCCTCTTTGTATCGCAATTCTGATACGTTGTGCGAGGAAGCCGCCAAGTCTTCGGTCATCAGTTACGTCATCCAGACTCTTCGCGATTTCTGCAAAAAATTGTGCGTGCTGGAAACCCATGGACCTAGGTTTATTTTCTGACCTTCTAGTAGGAGCTAAGTATCAAACCCGTGACCTACGACATAAAAGTCAGACAGCTCCGCTAAGCAATGAAAATATAGCTTCATTTTAAATAAAAATATAGCTCCATTTTAAATAAAAATATAGCTCCATTTTAAATAAAAATATAGCTTCATTTTAAATAAACACCAATCAAATTTACATTTCTGTTTCTACATTAAATTAACTGAAAAAGCATTGTGCTTTATTATTTGATGATTGATAGAAAGATTGCGTTAGATATTCATTTCATAAATGAAGTCACATCATAATGGGCTTTTATTACTCAGTTAAAATATAACCATTAAATTTGAAATATGAAAAAGCCTCCACCTTCGACTTCGTGTGGGAAGGAATCGTTAAAACATTCCATCGGAATTTCAAATTCCTTATTTTCAAATAAAACACAGCTAAACTAGGCATTACAAGAACTACTTAACTAGTACATTACGTTATTAACACGTTATTACAATGTCTTAACAGCTATCTGGATTAATGCTTATAAATAAAAGAAAAATGGACCACGACGAGACTCGAACTCACGAATCCGGAATACCAGCCCGCCACTCTGCCAAGTTACCGATGGATCTTCTATATAAAAAAAATATAAATAGAAAATAAAATTTACCAAATCGGCTCAACCCTAAATAGAATCAACCCTAAATACAAATTCAGCCGTGTTTTATAACTTCTGACGTTTCTTCATTACCTTATTTAGATTTAATACGCTATAAAATTATCATTTATTATGTATATACTGACACTAATATCTGTAATACTCCACATTACCGCTATTAGCTAGGTCATTACGGTATATTACATATATGGTATATAGTATGTAATGTAACAAACCAGAGATAGGACCGCGCGATGTAAGATTACCGTAATGGCCGAATGTTAATCGTAAAATAATTATACCTGACCATTGTCATTACACAACCATTATAGGACGTTACGGTATTACACTTTTCGAACAAGCTTACAGAACAACCTAATCTGGCATTTCGATTTGACATAAGAAGGAAATATAAAACAAGAACGGCAGTGTGATATACGTCGTTTTGTAAGTAATAATGTTACAATAGCTGTTGATATTCTAGAATATATATTCAATAAATGATAATATCACTTATACTTATCAAGGATATTGTAGGATTCTTATGGTGAAAGCATTTTTGAAATTGGATCAGTAGTTTCGCTGCTTATTCAATGCAAACTAACAAACAAATGATCAAATCTTTCGTATTTTATATACTGCCGACAAGGCCAGACCTGTCGCCAAAAACACTATAAGCAGCCTATAGTGCTTTTGGCGACAGTGCTATATAATGTTTATTGAATATATAAAAAGTCTTCCGTTGCTAAGCCGCTTGTTAAAGCATAAAATAAATTACCTTTCATTAATTTTGACGATATTTTACCTAAGTAGAAACGTATAAGAAATTATACGAATTAAAGTCACCGACATAGCCCACTAGATTAGCAAGCTGAAGTGGAAATGGGCAGGCCACATTACACGCAAAGCACAAGGCCGATGGGGTCGAAAAGTGGAGACCACGAAATAGCAAGCGCAGTACGTAGGTCCACCCACAAGATGTGTAAACGATTTTATAACGATCGCCGAAAGACGCTAGATGCAAGTCGCTTCCAACCGATGCTTATGTTCAGCAGTGGACGTCTTAGGGCCTACGCTAACTTAGGCGGACGCCCGACACGTGACCATATAAAAGTCGCTCGCTGCCCGGATTAAAATTTGTACACGCGGCGAGCGTCCGCTTCAGTTAGCGTAGGCCCTTAAGGCTGATATGATGATGATGAAGTAGACATCGCATTGTCATGTCCTATTAGATCTTACTACAGAACATGGAAATCCAATTGTCCCGGCATTATATTACTCCCAGACAAAAGATAATCAAGAGTATTTGTTGTACAACGAGGTATTAGGTACTCGGCTTTGTTCTAAATAGTGATGAAACAGTGTTTGGTACATTATTTATAGACGAGGCAAACATCGAGTTATATTTTGAAATGGAAAGAGCTATGCTCGGAGTTTTAAGTGATAGAATCAGAAATGTGAGTATCCGAATTGCAGTGATGAAGTGGGAATGGGCAGGTCACGTGACTTGGAGAGTCGATGGCCGTTGGGACAGAAAAGTTCTAGAGTGGCGATCACCTATACTAAAGCAGTGTCGGACATCCACAAACTAGATGGAGTCGCTAGCTGAAGATCGCTCCCGGTGGCGGTCTATGGGGGAGGCCTATGTCCAGCAGTGGACGTCTGTGGCTAATAGACAAATAGTTTTTTTCCAATGTCTTCACATTCTAATGTATAACAGGGTGGCACCAATGTTGGACACTTTAAGCTGACAGGCACCAATGACGGACATTTAGTTCTTATTTCAAAAACAAAAACGTTATAAATTGATTGACCAACGAATTGACTTGACTTCTTTGCGCTTTCTTTGGGTCGATTCGACCCCATGCAAGTATGGTTAATAGCGACGTTAACTAATTGCCGTAGTATTACAATAAGCACGAATGTTCATGATTGATTTTGTCGATTACTGGCGTAGTCGCCCTACTCTAAAATACAATACGAGAACCAGCGTCAGAAAAAATTAGCCAAATCGGTAAAGCCGTTCGCAAGTTATAGCCTGACCAAGAGAAATAGGGGTTCATTTATATATATATATAGATTTTTTCAAAACCATTGACCTAACAAGTTCAAAATAATTTTCCTAGCAAGTTTATGTAAAGTTCTACTTTTGAGTTTTCATATTTTTGAAACTTGTGGTTCAAAAGTTAGAGGGCGCACTTTTTTACTTCTGGAGCAATTATTTCCTAAAATATTGACATTATCAAAAAATGATGTTAGTAAACCCCAATTCATTTTTAATACCTATCCAACAATATATCACACGTTAGGATTAAAATGAAGAAAAAATCACTTCCTACTTTACGTATAGGGGGTACCCTAAGAAAACATTTTTTCCACTTTTTATTTTTGCACTTTGTCGGCGTGATTGATATACATATTACTACCAAATTTCAGCTATGTAGTGCTAACGGTCACTGAGATTATCCGCGGACGGACGGACAGACATGGCGAAACTATAAGGGTCCCTAGTTGACTACGGAACCCTAAAAACGATACTGAATATACTATAACAACATAACAACTGTCTCGCCGGAAGATCAGCGCTGACTCTCGGGTCAGCATTTATATCTATTATTTATATGTTACAATGTTTGTAGTTTTAATATAACATAACATAACAATACTGTTTATTGCATAACCCAAACAAAATATAAATCAAACAGGTTATAAACTTAAAGTATAGGTAACACAATCGGCGGTCTTATCGCTAAAGAGCGATCTAAAGAGTTTATCACGAATAATTTTAATTTATAATTTGAACTGAACAATAATAATTCAGTATTATAGCGCTAAAAGTAGGCAGACAATGAAATATTCAATTTGTATTTAATCCATCATTTTATTCAAATGCTTTTCGTTTTACCAGCCTCTTTGTAGAAATAAAATAATATTGACTTTTTAAAAGACGGTAATCGTAATTTAACATGACAACTTAAGTATTTATTTTCTTCAAGTTAAGTACCTACCTATAGTCATTCCCTAGTAACTGGCCATTCTACAATAACTGGCCATATTATAGAAAAAATGAACTCTGTTTATAGGCCTTTAGAATTCATTTTAGTGTGACGTGACCAGTTATTGAAGTGTGGCCAGTAATTAACCCCATTAGAAAATGTATTCTATTTATAGGTAAACGGAATTCATTTTCAGTATAGAGTGGTCTGTATTTGAAAAGTCGCCAGTTACTGGCGATATACCCTATAAGGTTGCCAAAAATAAGGATTTTTGAAAAGTGTCCAGTTACTGACAATGTACCATTCTGTTATTTAAGTTGCCATTGCCATTGGTACCGGCTGAGAATAGCACCACCCCATCTCCCCCGCGGGTGTCGTAACAAGCGAGAAAGGGGAAAAACCGACGGACGGCTAGCAGAGTCCATCGAAACCCAATCCACAGCTACTGCGGTCACCAACCCGCTTGCCAAGCGTGGTAACTACCCCCAAGATGATACAAGTCATATTTGGGGATGCCTATGTCCAGCAGTGGACGAGTTGCGACTGAAATGATGATGATGATGGTAACTTTTACCCAGCTTAACCGCTTTATTAATTCCTAGATTCCCACATAATGACGTGGGTTAGCAAAAGATATTGCACGCCTCGCATGGTGACTCGGGTACTGCCACAAATGAGCTTATTACGCCAACCACAGACTTTGCTCACTAGATGGCATTCTTTACGACAAAAGAAAACGGGGCCTATTTGTTTGTGGCTAGTCCCAAATTAAGCAAAGCTTATTGTAAGGTTATTTTGTGACGGTACAGGTATAGATTAGAAAATAATATGTAGGTATATAGAATATTAACTCGCTGACAAATACACTCACAGAACTCACAGTATACTCGCTCTGTTCAACTAAGTTCGCGTTACGTGCTCATAATTATATATAAAAAAATATAGATTCGTAATACTGTGTCTTGTGTCACTAACGAAAATGGTGGGTAAAACTCTATTGCTCCGGCATAAAATGGTACATATAAAAACAACAAGAGTAAAACGTAATATGAAGGATTCAGTAAAAGATATAATTCTAGCAGTTTACAAAAAAATATCTAGTGAATTTCAAATAAAGCTTTCAAATAAATAAATATTACAGGACATCCTTACACAAACTTAAAGCTCAAGAAGGCTTGTGTTGTGTGTACTCAGCCAACGACATATATAATAATACAAACACTTAAATACCTACACAGAAAACATGTACTCAGTAAAAAATCTTTACCCCATCACACAAATAAATGTCCTTATTCGATTCGGACCAAGGACCATCGGCTTCACACACAGGGTTACTACACCAAGCCAGACAAGTCATCAAAACGATTTATTTATTTATTTATACTTCGTAGCACAAAAAACAAATTTAAAGTACAAAAAGCGGACTTAATGCCTAAAGGCATTCTCTACCAGTCAACCATTGGGCTAAGCAGAGAGGATTCTAGGCGGTGCATTAAAATTTACACTTGGATATTATACACTACTTAAATACTTATATGAAGATACATACATTACTTACATATACAAACGTATTAATAATTAAACATAATAAATACATTACATACACATACTTATACATACATATATACACAACAATTCTTGAAGCAGAAACTTAAGACTCTTTAGAGCTACCAGCAAAGAAATCACGCACATTTTTTAAATACAAACTTGCTGTGTGCTTCTCTAATATGGTGAGCAAGACCGTTCCAAAGCTGTAACTATAGTATCAAAGTAGCCCTAAACTCTCATAAAGTCATTTCACGTTGTCTACGCGATGTAGTCTGCTACCATAGGCCGGGCTGCAATCTTCTGAGGAAATGTCAGTATGAAACTCATATACCTACGTGCATTCCTCTTTGAACGTGTTGTAAAGTTTTATGGGGACAATTAAGCTTTGCGCTCTGTTTCTAGAGAATTAAAGTTTTCCATTATTAGAAAATTGCACTGGAATTACTTTCTGTGTTGTCTTATTATATTTCCAGTGATTACTAGTCATAACATTGAGAACGTTACTTTAGATTGTGTTGTAATGCAATTTGGGGGTGTTGTAGTCTTTATTAAACTCAACGGATCGATGGCGGGTCATTTTTTTTTATGACATAGGCGACAAACGATCAGACGGATTGCCTGGTGGTAAGCGATTACCGTCGCCTATGGGCACCCGCAACACCAGATGAGTCACAAGCGCGTTGCCGGCCTTTAAGGGGGGTTGGAGCTCTGGGAACCTTACTCACCATCAGGAACACAGCACTACATACCTGAAAGGTAGCAGTGCTATTATGGCTGTGGTCTTCTGTACGGAGGAGGTACTTCCCCAGTTGGGCTGCCCCAGATTCAAGCGTGATGGTCATCGCTGTGCCCTACCTCTCATTGTTGGACGTAGTTTAAGGACATACCCGGGTCCATTCTTACAACCCTGTTTTTTACTATAATTATAACTCTTGCGAGTCATGTTACTACTTAGTTGCCAACGGATGAATTCACGTGTACTTATATCGCACTAGGCGACATGTTTCGAGTAGTGAGTGACGCTCACCCCAGCGGTGTGTCCTGACTCGGCTTGAAAATGGGTACCAGTACCCTTACGATGAGTTGTGACTTTAAGGTTTTCGATAACGAGTATCGAGTTTACTATTTGTACATCTCGTTCGCACTAAAATAGTACAAGCGAGATTCACAAATAGTAAACTTGATACTCGTTATCGAAAACCTCAATATCACAACTCATGGTAAAGGTACAGAGCTTACCCGAAACATGTCGCCTAGTGCGATATAAGTACACGTGAGTTGATCCGTAGTAGTATGTCCTGCAGTATTTATTATTTGTTTATTTACTTTACGACTCCCTCGTTAACCGACAGCAGGCAGCGCTCGCTACTTACCTTTTAAAAATTGGAAACACTAACTTTTATTTTACAGTTCTCTAAAACTACTATTCTAGAGTTGTCTTTAGATCTGTAATTCGAAATCTTTTCTATTCGTTCTATTTCCTGGAACTAAAACGCAACGAGACAAAGGCGTACTTATCCTTAGGAATCTGCTCCAATTAGTCTTTGAGCGGACGAGAGATTTTTTCGTGTTTCGAGATAAGGTGCGGTCTCAAATAATCGAGAAGTTAAGTTAATTCGAGATGCTGAGACCTTGCGATTAACTTTACTTGAAGTTTAAATGAAATCTTTTTATAGACGAAAACTTGAAGCAGTTATCTTTAACCGATCGAGCTGAATTTTAGCTTACTTATGTGAGTTCGGTGTCAGTGGAATATTATTTATATTTTTTTTATAAATCAATATTTCGGGCCAATCTTACACAGATTGACCTAGTCCTACGATAAGCCCAGTAAGGCTTGTGTTGTAGGTACTAGTCGACGATATATATAATAGATATATACATATACATACTTACATACATAGAATACACCCATGACTCAGGAACAAATATCTGTCCTCATCACACAACGAATGCCCTGACTGGGATTCGAATCCAGGACCTTCGGATTCATAGGCAGGGTCACTACCGGTCGTCAAAATTATGGCACTTCTGATCTAATCTGATACTGGAACCAGAAGGTAAGTTGATGATTGTACAAAAAATGTTGACGGCAATAAAGGCTTGTACCAAAAATAAAAAATACAGAAACTTATTGGCAGCTAAATATAGCACAGCTTGAAACAATTGACCTTTATGTTATTGTTTACGCCTGAAATTCGGGCGGACATTTTGGGACATGAACAGTCGACGTCAAAGATATGTATACACTTTTTCACCTTAATCCTTTGTAATAAGGTGCAAAAGTGTGTGCTATGTCTTTGAGTCGACTGAACAATAGAAAATGTACTATTGTAGCTATAATTGTGTCGTAAACGGGATTATAGTTGTGTTTATGGTTTTGGATATCGCATTTACATATCTTTAACCATTAAGTGGTCTCTACATTTATGATTTGATGTCGCAAAAAACGGGTGTTTGACGCGATAAAAGTTTAAGGCTGTTTAGAGTCGTTTTTTCTTGTAATAAATTCACAGGCATTTGACGACAGGTTTGGCCTAGTGGGTAGTGACCCTGTCTATGAAGCCGATTGTCCTGGGTTCAAATCCCAGTAAGGGCATTTATTTGTGTGATGAGCCTGTGCTCATATACAAAACGCCCATAACTCAGGAACTATTTATCTGTATATTTGTTCCTGAGTTATGGGTCTTTTCTATATTCATTTAAGTATTTTTATATTATATATATCGTTAGTTACTCAACCAACTTGGGTACTCACCCACAACACAAGCCTTCTTGATTTTAGCATGGGGCTCAGTCTATTTGTATGAGGATGTGTTGTAATATTTATTTATTTAAAAAAATCTATCCTTTGTAGGTTATGTATTACTTCACAATTTTTTTAAAAACAGATGTATGTACCAAAAATATTATGTAAAATGTATAAAACATTGTTTGTCTAATGGACTGTAATTTAATAATAGAATTACCATAGAAGTTGATATCACAGAAAATAAAATAAAACTAAAGCTACCACGCAAACAATTTTGTTAGTAGGTAGTTTAGAAACAAGCAGTTTTCTATTTAATTTCTCAGAAGCCTGAAGTTAAAGTTTCTAGAAACTTTCCACCTGTATAAAGTTACTTTAAAAATGTATTTGAAAAATACTAGACTTGACGTTTATAAAATAAGACGATGATAAATTAAAATGCGAACATTCATCGAGCTATAGGTCAGAGATCATTACAGATGTAGTGCAAAACTATTTTAAATAAATAATTAATAAATAGATATTTCGGAACAATCTTACACAAATCGGCCTAGTCCTACGGTAAGCTCAGTAAGGCTTGTGTTGTAGGTACTAGGCGACGATAAATATATACATATAATAGATAGATACATATAAATACTACTACATAGAAACACCTTTTTTACCTTCGACACTAAACAATAAAGTTCCATATCAATAGATGTGAAAATGTCACTGATTGGATAATATAATTGATTGGAGGTTGCAGGCGTCCATAGGCTACGGTAACTGCTTACCATCAGGGGGGCCGTATGCTTGTTTGCCACAGTCGTTATAGAAAAAATAGGTAATAAGATTCAGCAACATACTAAAATAAAAATCGTCTAAGCTTAGTATAGGCTTGGTCAATTTTTTTCCTTAAAATATATACATTTCAGCCGTATGCAATGCAGTCTACTGCTGGACATAGGCCTCCCACAAATATGACTTACATCATCTTGGGGGGTAATTGCCATTAGTCACCACGCTTGGCAGGCGGGTTGGCGACCGCAGTAGTTGTAGATTGGGTTTCGACGGACGCTGCTGCCCGTCCGTAGGATTATTCCCTTTGTCGCCTCTTACGACACCCGCGGGAGGAGATGGGGTGGTGCTATTCTAGTCAGCCGGCATCACACGGCGAAATATATATGCGATCTATTTCTATTCATAATACCTACATACTCCAGTTCCATACAAAGGTAAAATGAATAATCATAACGTATATCTCCGCCACGAAACGACCGTCAAAGCCCCTATAATTGACAGAGTTCAATTTAGTATGCAGGGGCCGATTCCGGACCAAATTCGCGGTACCAGACTGTCATTCCAACAGTCCGATATTAGTTAATCTATCAGCATTACCACAAGTATTCCGAATATTCATTATAGGTTATAGGTTATCACATTCAGGTCATACACATTGAATAAAACAAATGAATATTCTACTACTGCTGCTGCCATGTCTTTTGCAAAGTCTTTTCTATTCTCGGCTAGTCTTGTTAGTGTGTCGGGTCTTTGGTGTTTCTCCATTTCTTTATCCCCATTTTCTCTCTATTTTTCCTTCTATTATAACCTTCAGCAAATAAACATCTGCTAATAACTTCTGCTAATGAAACCAATAAAGAATATAATAATAAAGTCAAAATTGAAAAGTCGGTTGTTTGGTTGTTGGTTGCGTATTTTTCCATCATATGTGGTAGTCCACATGACAAGGTGCCTTGGCGTTTACGTTGCAAAGTGTCACATTAGTATTGAAGCATCATTAACAATAGCGTAAGCGCCAATCATCATGAGGTACCTTTCCATGTGGATTACCACATATCCTTCAATGCGTGCACATCTAACGTAAATGTGTGGACACGTAAATGTATACCGACCTCGCAGGCCAATTGGCGACTCTGAGTTAGTGAGTATTTAAGGTTAGATACAGAGCCTTGAGCACCGTCGCGGGCTTGCTAGTTTGTCTGTGTTTTACAGGATACATTTTGCAGAATGTGCACAGGAATTGCACGATTTAATTCCGCCAACTTCATTCCACCACCGGACATCCAGGCAAGAGGAGCGGTTTCATCCTTACGTTGTGAATATTCCATTCATTTGCACGAAGCGTTTCGCTTCTGCCTTCCTAATGCGGACTGCTAAGGAATGGAATTCGCTCCCTTCGTCTGTATTCCCGGAAAGATATAATTTGGGTCTTTTCAAGGCAAGAGTGAATATGCTGTCACTGAACCAGACTGCTACACCCTCGACCACGTCGACACTTACCATCAGGCGTGTACCAAATATATGTCGACAGTTGAATTTTCCATGTTTCCTTCATTACTACTCGTAAGAAAAGAAATATAATCTTCTAAAGACAATCCTTGATCTTACTTAAATATAGAAAGCCTTGCTCTCCGAAACTTGTCGCGTGTATGAATATATAAACGTGAATGGAGCCTGTCATTCATAAATTATTAGAATGGCAAAGTTTAAATACAACCATAACGGGGAGTTCGTTTCGTTGTCCTAAAAGATTTCGCGAAGACATGTTGAAAAGACTTGATTAAAAATTCCTCCCGGAAGACACGTTTGAATTGCGTGGCAATTGTTTTCGCCGGATTTCATTAGAGCTTTATTTTATTTCAGCAGATTAACTTGAAGAATTTCTGAGGCGTTTATACTGACGAGGCGTTTATACAGAAGCGACACGTAATAATAATAATGGCGTAGGGATGTGACGACCCCATCGCCCACTGGTTTTTTTCGGTGCAATCAGTCAATGTAGGGCAGCTTGTGGCGAGCTGTTGGAGAGTAGCGACTCCACATACCTGAGCGGCCCTGGGGTGACCTGTCGGACAGGTGGGACAGGTCCCTTGACTTAGCCTGCCGTCCAGAGTGGGGTCGCAAGAACTGCGCTCTCGAGGGTAGATGTAGATACATAAGTGGCGAGGTGGCTATAACGGTCACTGACATCCATTGCTGGACATATGCCTTCATCACAAGGAGCGATCTCTACCTGTTCGCTTTATACATTAAAAGTTTTACTAAAAACATATTTATTGACACCCCTATTCCGCTTATTCATGAGTGCCATACAAGAAGTCCCTAGCCAGTTGACAACCGAATATCTATATCAAAAACACCCAAGTTTTTGAGACAGTAACACTGGCTTGACGTCAATTTATCACGCAGATAAGTGCCCAGACATAGATTAATAAAATGCTGGAAATA
Source organism: Grapholita molesta (assembly GCA_022674325.2). Classification (NCBI taxonomy): domain Eukaryota; kingdom Metazoa; phylum Arthropoda; class Insecta; order Lepidoptera; family Tortricidae; genus Grapholita; species Grapholita molesta. Next base: position 2,155,863 of record CP053125.2, on the reverse strand, counting down.
CGGCATACTTTAGTCGTGAAATAATTTCAGTTAAAATCGTTTTTTAAACAGTAAATAAATATTACCGGACATCCATACACAAATTGACTGAACACCACGGTAAACTCAAGAAGGCTTATGTTATGAGTGCTTACCCAACGAAGAAGGTTTTATAAGTAACGATTAACACGGTTCTGCTCACGTTTATGTAGTCACTAGCGCAACCGTCCGTTTTAATCGTTAATACTATGTCTCACGAAAGTTTAAATACAAAAAGAAACAGATTTTACCCACATTGGGATCATCTAGTCTAAGAAAAAACTACTTACCGCCACTGATAATAACACAATAGTAAATAAATACAGCTTTAGAAAACCTTTTTATTTTATTTTTATCGTATAATAATGACTTCACAAAATGGCCGTTTTTTAGTAAGCACTCGTACTCACATATTGAAATTTCTCGATAGTAATAGTTGAGAGATAGTAATTACGGTTCCTTAATTTAAAATTTTGGCAATTTTACCTTTATTTAGAACTAAGTATTTCAATCAAAATTTTTGGCAATTTTCATTTGACGACGGCATCAAAAGGCTGTAACGTGTATTCCAACTGCTATGTCTCAAGTGTCGTGTAATCCGTGAAACTGCTCCCGCTAAAGGGATTCTAGTGATACGAAAAATATTTACGGAAATACTTCACTGACGATACTTCGGAGAGGCTTTTTGAGTCGTTGTTCGAAATCAAATCCAAAAGGGCTTAAGCCACTTTGTTTTACTACTGGATTAGATCCTTAAGAAACTGCGCAAGCTGAGTTTGTAGAACGTTTTAGTTTGTTGTTATATCTGATGTACTTGTGTATGTAATATAACTAGGTAAATATTGGAACTTACATTTCGTCGCTACTTTGAACTGCCGGCTTCCTCGCACAACGCATCAGCATTGCCTTCATCGAGGGCCTTTTTTACATTTTTCATGTAGTAAATAGTTACTAAATAGTAGTAAGTACTCGTAATATTGTAAATAAAAAGTGAAAGATAAAAACAAATAGTGCGATGCCCCGATGTACCTATACCTACTTAATTATTATATTATTATTTTTTACTATGCAGAAACGTCTGCTAGCGTGTCGATATTTAAATCGAAAGAGAAATAGAAAAATTGACTCGGAGCAGGACTCGAACCCTCAACCACTGGATCACTAGCCCAGTGCGCTTCCAATTGTGCTATCCAAGTACCATAATTAATTTATAATAATTTCGTTTAGTTTTATTTCGTACTTGTTATTTAAACTTTTTTGAAAATCTAAGTTCAATTTAAGCTCCTATGGCATGTTCCAAGGATGCTGGCAGCATTTCTGCGCTGTATGCTCTTTTATCCCGATTTTAATTTTTACGAAAATTATTATCTTTTCAACTAACCTAGCATTTAGAATGTTTAACATACCTACGAATAAGTTTAAATTACATAAATTGTACTTGTGATTTTAAATCGAATTTCAAGTACTTAGCATAATCATAATAAAATAAACTTTACCATTTAGGTAATAGCATTTTAAGTGGATAAGTTTTTTATACTTTCAGTAAACGCATTATCTTAGAATTAACTTTTCTAACATAATTTTTAGCTACGAACGAATCATCATTTTTATAGATAATTTTTAATATACTTTTAATAATTTCTGAATAATACCAAATTTTAGCTTTTTTGTACATTCGAGGACGTTGATATATTAAAAGTTAAAAAAAAGTGTAGGTACTCAATTAGTGCGACTTCTAGAAAAGTTAAAATATGTCAGTTTTGTGACGATAATTAAGTATGAAATCTGTATGGAAAATAAAATTCTTGCCTTTTTGCATTGTAATATTGCTTATAGTTTATGTAACGTTCACCAAATCTAAGTATATCTAGACATTGAATGCATAATTATCTTAAAACTGACATAATTTAAATTTTCTACAACTTACTCTAAATAAATAATAATATTAATCTTTCGAGGCAATCTTACACAAATCGACCTAGTTCTACGATAAGCTCAGTAAGGCTTGTGTTGTAGTACTAGACGACGATATATATAATAGATAGATAGGTATAAATACTTAAATACATAGAAACATGACTCAGGAACAAGATCTGTGCTCATCACACAAATAAATGCCCTGACTGGGATTCGAACCCAGGACCATCGGCTTCATAGGCAGGGTCACTACCCACTATGGCAGACCGAGTTTTTTCTGAAAATATGTTATGCCCTTGGCTGTTAATGACCTCAAAACTAAGCCGTGGATAATCAGATATATATATACTCGTATATATATTGAGAAACTGTAATAGTTAACTTCTAATTTACTATGGACCCCTAGCTATGTACAAAGCAGAGATGCCCATCACACTTGCAGCGTTACCACATAAAACTGATATCAAAGTAATTTTAATTAAAACCTTTTTTTACTTTACTACTCCGCCCGGCTCCCAACAAGGTGTTACGTTAATGATAGCGTGGCAGATTGTAACTAAGGGTCGGACTCATTCTCAGCCAGTTTGCTACGGGTCATGGTCAAAACGAAAACTTAATTAACTTATTCCGGGAAATTCCGATTCTTGGCATACAAATTAACTTAAATTTTCAGGGAATTCTGATTTTGTATCTTTTTATGCTACAACTCGCGGGCCTGAGGCCTATTTCGCGAATACTTGTAGCTTATAATACAAGTGGAAGGCACTTTTTAACACCTGTTCTTAGAAAGTCACTTCCGCTTGTATTACAAGTTACACGTTTTTTTTATGACATAAGGTGGCAAACGAGCAGACGGATTGCCTGATGGTAAGTAATTACCGTCACCCATGGTCACACAAGCGCGTTGCCGACCTTTAAGCGAGGTTGGAGCTCTAGGAACCTTACTCACCATCAGGAACACAACACTACATACCTGAAAAGTAGCAGTGCTATTATGGCTGTGGTCTTCTGTAAGGAGGAGGTACTTCCCCAGTTGGGCTTCTCCAGCCTCAAGCGTGATGGTACTTCGCTATGCCCTACCTCTCATTGTCGGACGTAGTTTAAGGACATACCTGGGTCCAAAAGATCGACCAAGAGAGTGTTCGAGATATAGGCCCCTGATATTAAGCAGTCATCGTAATCCGTTGGAGTTACACCAACGGATTTACACGCGCGTTGCCTACCCTTTCGAATACTTAATGTCTCTGACGATCTTCTTACACCGGTAGGAACACAATACAATTAATAGAGTCTAGGACTATTTGGCTGTGATTTTCTGTCACACATCACATTTCAGCCGTATGCAGTCCACTGCTGGACATAGGCCTCCCACAGATATGACTTGTATCATCTTGGGGGTAGTTGCCATAGTCGCCACGCTTGGCAGGCGGGTTGGTGACCGGAGTAGCTGTAGATTGGGTTTCAACGGACGCCACTGCCCGTCCGTAGGATATTTCCCTTTGTCGCCTCCTACGACACCCGCGGGAGGAGTGGTGCTATCATAGCCGGCATCACACAGCATGTGATTTTCTGTAAGGTGGAGGTACTTTCTCATTTGGACTCCACTCCAGATTTGTTCGAGACGTCATCGGCTGAAAGTGCATACCACACTCGGCAAGATATCCAATAATCCAGAGTATTTCCTACTTTATGAGAGGTAGGGCACAGCGTTGACCATCACGCTTGAATCTGGGGCAGCCCAACTGGGGAAGTACCTCCTCCTTACAGAAGACCACAGCCATAATAGCACTGCCACCTTTCAGGTATGTAGTGTTGTGTTCCTGATGGTGAGTAAGGTTCCCAGAGCTCCAACCCCCGCATAAAGGCCGGCAACGCGCTTGTGACTCCCCTGGTGTTGCGGGTGCCCACGGGCGACGGTAATTGCTTAACACCAGGCAATCCGTCTGCTCGTTTGCCGCCTATGTCATAAAAAAAATCCTACTTTCAGATGGTTTTTGATGATTATTGTGAGAACATAGCCTTTTCAACTATCCTTAACCATCCGTTACTCATGAACTAAGATTATCATCAGAGATTGTTTTAATTCTCAAGTTATGACAAGTTGACCTTTAGTTGTAAAGTATTTCACCAATTCGTTAGATACAAATGGAGACTGCGGGTAACAGTGCGTAGAAATGTCCAGAAATCGTTGTATTAAATTCCAAGGCCTTTGAATGGTATGTTGCCTCAGTGTACACTATAATACAGAGGGTTAACAAAAGCGTAAACATACACTATCTACTGTTTAAACACATGAATTTACCACTGGATTGAACAGCAATTATTCCTTAACTTGCTGTTATGTTTACTTAAACTAACAAATTATAGACAGAACAACTCGATCAATAAAGAATGCTTATGAATTGCTCGTGAATAGTATATTCTTCAATAATCAAAGCAACGATTGAGACTACAAATGTTTAATTGATATTATTAAGTTGATTGCGCGTTTAGACAACTAAGAATATGTAAACAAAGGCTAACTACAAGTAAATTTGTACAAGATAATCTCTAGCACGAAATGAACGCACTTTAGTTTAGGGATCGGATAACAGTACCTACTTTATTCAATAAAATTAACCGGTATTCCATTTCGGCAATTATTATTGGATATTTTTGCGGTTTATTCATATAATCAGATAGTATTATGTTCGCACATCGGGGCTTGTTGAATTTTCTGATACCATTGGTCGTAAATGCGATATTGACGCAACACAAATCACTAAATAAAATTATTTGTATTATACATACTTCTATACGACCCGGTATTGTCCGTACTCTGTGGCCATGGGAGCAGCGTTTTGAGAGCGTTAAAACAAACTTCGATCGCCAACCCGCCTGCGTGGCAATTAGGGCATTAAGAGGGCTTAATGCATACTGCTTACAGCGGTTTATTATGGAGGCTCTCTCCAGCAGTGAAAGTCCTTAGCTGAAATTAGTATGTCTATATAGTTTTGTGCTTAAATTAGTTTAGTATTAGGTGTTATTGTAATGTACACATTTACACACGCATTCTAGTTATTACGATTGTACGTTCGATGTTCAAATATTTATGACAATCTATTCTAACGACTTTCAAGCCAGCCAGCATGGCTGTTGGTTGCTATGGCAATAGCTTCATAACACCATAACTCGATTTGCGTGCTAACAAAACACCTCCGTTTATTGCGTTATGATTTATCAAAACCTGCATTTTGTTATCGTGAGCTTGTAATTCCGTTAATGGCCGGCCGTGGGGCTAGTTAAAAGTTTATGACCGTATGGTATTTGGGTACGCGGGATATTAAGTTAATTATAGTAGACATTGAACCGGTGTGGTGAGATTTTTATATTACGCGCATTTAGTTTTATTTAGGAACATTTTAGCTTAATATGTCGTATTATATTGTTCATCGCAATATCTGTCACGCTCTAATAAGCACGTGAGTGCGAAAGTGACAAATAGCGCTATAAAGGATAAAAAGGCAACTATGCACTCCGTTCAGGACACACTTTTCTACCGGGTGTACGATAATAACAAAAAAAAATCAAATGATCGTCAATATTACATTACACTACCTCATCTACCTACATTATACTACCTCATGAGTGTACCTTCTCGTAACTTACGGAAATCTCGGTAGATTTCTTTTTTAAGGCTTTTTAGGCCTCCTAGTCTACCACTTTGCGATAAAAACTAATTATAGAAAAAAAATTACGACGAAATGTATAATTTAGGTATTTTCAAGACAAGAGTGAATAGGCTGTTACTGAACCAGCATGCTACACCCTCGACCTCGTCGATACAGCATCAGGTGTGAATGAGGTCAAATGCTGGTCAGTCTTGTATTAAAAATAAAATAATAAAAACTAACACAGTCCTAAGACGAATTTTGTTGTATTCGGTTTGAAATACAGATTCTGTATGCTAGACCCCGGGGTCTAGAATCCGGATTCTTGTGGCGTTGACGTCGCAATAGGGTAACGTGGGTGTAAATGGAACAGTAGTACTAATACGTATTTATCGGGAAAAGATAAATAAATAAAAAAACATTTTTTTTTTGTGTTAATACGAAGATGTTACTTATTATTTTATGATATACCTATTACTCCGAAACTTCCTATAAACAACTGATGTTTAAGTTATCGACATTATTCTTTCGTTAATTGACCAATTTCTATTGTGATTGATTAGAACTTATTCGATAGATAAACGTTTTTTTTTCTGGTGCAATTTATATATTATTTAGCTTATCTTATTTTTTGTTTATGTAATATATTTTTTCCACCATTCCATTTACACCCACGTTACCCTATTGTGACGTCATCGCCACAAGAATCCGGGGTCTATAATCTATATATGACTGTCCGTTTTAGTAGCAATTACACCCAAAAGCCCATCAACACTCAGATAAATTATGAACTCGTAGAGATTAACAATTATATTCCCCTGCCATTTAATACTTTTAATTTTTCCACACTCCCTTAAAAACAAATACAGCACCACAAGCAACATTAACAGGTTGGCACTAAACAATCAACAACCAAGTTATAAAAGCGGAATGGCAAAGTAATATCGTTGTTAAGAAACTTACACAACTAGAGGCTATAAGAATGAACAAGAAAGTACTAACCGCAACACTCTAAGCTGTACATTAGTGGACCTTATTATATAAGGCATAAGGTCCACCTATGTACAGCTAAGAGTCTTGCTGTGTGTACTATGCAGAGTCCGCTGGGACTCACCTGGCCAAAAACTTGGCAGGTAAACAAATATTTTTCCAACAAATTTTAAAAGAAACCGTCGGGCGTATAATCAAAGGCTCATCCACGTGATAAAGCACACGCCTCTTTTCAGCATCGTGCAATTGAAAAAGACATAATGTCACTATCACGCTCTCTCGTTTATACATGCGACCATCATATCGTTATAGTATTCAATATTATTTCTCGCTCTATTATCTATGTACGCTCGCGGGCATTTATTTGTGACCCAGTTAAGGTTGACAGTCCTGTCAAATTGTATTAAAGTACAAACACTGACATAAACAAATAGACTGCTACACGCGAACATATTATGTACAAAGATGTAGTGAATAATCCTTTCCTTTCGTATTTTCTCGGTAATGTTCGTTTTTATCTTACTACTTCACTCGCACTCAGTACCCATCGAGACAACGTAGGGAACGGTCGCATTGCAAGAGGAAGTATCTATATAGAGTAGTTAATACCACAGAAATATTTTGTTGAAATATTTTATTGATGTTAGATTTTGTGATAAAATTCATTGGACTCGTGTATTAATGCAGGCCACCTATATTTTGATAGACTTTTTACATGTCACTCTTGTCTGTCATTTTTGTATGTGACCACGCCATCAAATGCGAAAACGATACCGAAAACATGAACCTGAGTTGGAAAATTATATGGCTAGTTTTGTAATCACCGTTCATGAAAACTCTGACGATGATACACCAGAAAATAGTTCTGATTCTGACTGTGGTATGGAAGTTGGAAGTATTGTTTCACATCACACTGTCCACCCCGCTCCTCCACATCTTATCCTGCTGTCATAATCGAAGTCGTTCATCCAATCAGAAAACCATACTTATTTATATTAATTTCTCTGCTGGTTTGTTTTGTTTTATGTTGAGGTGTCTTTTTTGTTATGTCATAGTATTTTTAATTAATTATAAAAAAATATTGTTACTTATAAAAAAGGTCTGCAAAATCCTACTGTAGTTTTGACTTATAGTAAGACTTTTGGGGTTTCAATCCTTATAGAATCATTAGATCATCCCAACCGGAATTTGGTTTTTATCAGTGCGTTTTATTGAAATAAAACGTCCTCGGTAACTTTATATTTTTGTTTACCTAACGAATTTTTTATATTATATAATCGTGGTGGTTTTAACATCTCAGTGTAAAATACGTCAAACGGGCAGTTTGACATTTGACATTGATAAATAAAGTATGCGATTTATTTGATACCTACACGTAATTTAATAATACAGTAATTCATAGGCACATCGGCACCATTCGGGTGTTATCGTTGTGCCGAGATTTGCCGATAGAAAAGGATTATTCACTACATCTGTACAAAAATATGGCACTAAATGACTTTTCTATCAGGTTCCAGTTTATGCTAATAATGCTAATTTATAATCTTCTTTTAGATAATATAAACAAAGAAAAAAGAGCTCAGTGTCCTAATTATTAAGTATCAAACTTCACTATTGATAAAGTAATAACTTTTCAGTCATTGTTGACACTTGCACTGACAGCGGTTCAAAGAAGACTAACTGAATGTGCCGCCCAAGTTGTTCGAGCGGCTGTTTTTAGAGCCATTTTTTTGGGGCTGATTGTGAATCTACATTTATTATATATCGATGAGTACAAAGGATTTTTTGCGAATTGTACCTGTTTAAGTATTTGTATATTTATGTATGATCGTTGGCCGACTAACGCTCGTCTATGTGAGGTAAGCAAAGAGAACTAGGGAACAAGTCCGGCTCGTGGCTAACAATATTATCTTCAGAGATAATTAAGTTTATGAGAAACTTGCAGCTAACTAAAGAAGTTCTTCATGCGGTGTTGTTCTGGGCGTTTAACATTCGATTTGTTATTCAATGTGCGCAAATAAAAAACAATGTTTTCATCAAAACAAAGATGTATTCAAATCTGTTACGTGCTTCTAAAAATGTAACTATACGTACGTACGTAAGTACTATAGACGGCTGGAGGCGATTTTTTTATATCAAATGTCATTTTTGGTTTAAGCTTTTATTGCCGACTGTACTTTTTTTGTCACAATCGTCATCTACTCATCGAATGGATTCTAACGAGCCTAAACACCACGGGTTTATCTTGTGTATTTTAGGCTATACGGGATACCTTTGCTATCATCTGGCTCTAGCATCAGATCAAATCAGTGATATCATAATATTGTATTGTCACCGAACTTACATAAGTGTGCAAAATTTCAGATGTCTAATTCAAAACTGAGTTGCAAGACTCCACCCGGACAAACATACATACATTGCAAGTTAAATAAAAGCTTGTAAAAATTACAATATATATATTTATGTGCAAGTATGTATTTTTGTGACGTGTGGTGCCGGCTGACTAGAATAGGACCACCCCTTCTCCCACGGGTATCGTAAGAGGCGACGAAGGGGTACAGCCGACGGATGGGCAGCAGCATCCGTCACATAATCTGCTGCGGTCGCCAACTCGCCTGTCAAGCGTGTCGACTATAGCAACTACCAAAATGATACAAGTCATATTTGGTTGGGGCCTATGTCCAGCAGTGGACGAGTCACAGCTGAGATGAGGAATTATATAGTTATAAATGCCTATTTGTTGAGTTTAAGCCCGGCCATTCCATTAATTGAGGATAGGAACCCTCAACCCCTAAATCAGGACTTCCTCTATGTAATAATCCACAAGGAAACGAACCTTCACTAAAACTACCATAACTTCTTCAACAACTACTCCGGGCCGGAACAGGGAAAAGACGGGCCGACTCCGCTTTATTGAATTTGTCCATGATTTGTAGTAATATTCGGAGAAGCTACAGTTTACTGGAACATTTACGAATGTTTTCTATATTTCGATTTAGGTACAGATACAAACAACCTAAACAATAAAAACTACAGAAAAAATAAGAATAGAAAATTAAAAAATGTCATTACAATTGGGCCCCTTTGGCATGGTGCTGACGATGCTGGCAGCATTCCCCCGCTACATCGCGTTATTTGACAGTTTAAATGCGTATGTTATAAAACGAGGGCAGTGATATAATCATTCAGTTTTAGCGACACTTTGGTAGCTCTGTTAATTTAATAATGACCGGGTGACGGACTTATTTAGCAAAAGTTCAATATAATAAATACAATACCTTCATAATAAATTTAAATGTCAAAAAGAAAAGAGAATAAAGTTTATCAAATCAGTATAATCTCGACTAAAAGGTACATCAAGGGCAAAGAGATCTACTCAACCAAAGTGCCAAAATATGTAAACATGTACCTTTATAGTATGGTAATAAGGTATACAAATTATGGCACCTTGACCGCATCAGTCAAAAAGATATAGAATTCCTAAGTTTAGGAATTTATATGAAACAAAATATAAATGCTACGAAATGTTGACAGATTTCTTTGATTCTAAGCAATGTAAGAGGCTGGTTTATCATTTATAAAACTACTTTTACAAACACGTGTATTTACAATTTCACTAATCCGAATGGAATACGAAGGTGCCCTAGGTAGGACCTTCGTATCAACATCGGTGCCAGACTTATCAAGATTTTACAGTATTAGTTTTCACAGATGTTTATGACTCCCTAACGCAAAGGTCAGGGTCACAAGAACTTTAGTCCCATAAAGTCGACTTCTTGATTCCAGATTGCTATATGTATCTCTTTCGCTCTTACAATAATCGCACCAAATAGCGACACGGCAATATAGAACTCTTGTCCAAATGGCTTTAGAAAAGTGGTTTCACTTCTATTTCCACTTCCATAATTCAAGGGCTATAAGTATTTAAGCCTGAGTCATTACAATAACATACTCGTAGGTCAATTGTAGAATTTTCGTACAGTCAACTACAAAGATATGTATTCATTTTTTCACCTTAATCCTTTATAATAAGGTGCAAAAGTGTATACATATCTTTGTAGTCGACTGTACCTTTCGTCCCATAATTTTCTCAGTTTCGTTAAACTAATGTATGGTTAATTGTCGTAATGAACCATAGAAAAGTGTCAATTTTTTATCAGTATCGTTAGAAAGTTACCATACAAAGTAGGGTAAATCGCCAGTTACTGGCCACCTTTCAATAACTGGCCACCTTTTACTGAAAATGAATTCTGTTTACCTATAAATAGAACACATTTTCAAATGGGGTTTCAATTACTGGCCACCCTTCAATTACTGGCCACCTTATACTTAAATGAATTCTGTTTATAGGGACCGAGCGCGACGACAGCGCCACGTGACAGGCGGCCATTATGGACAATATTGTCACCGCTGTCAAACAAGAAGTAAGTAAATATTGTGAAAAATAATAATGAAATCTTGTGTTATTTTACTATATTACACAATTTTGGACAATGGTAGTCAGTAACATTATTAAAACGATTAGAAAATGTTTACTGCAATATGGATTTGACAGCTCAAGTCAGCGACAAAAATGACATTTTTAGCCGTAGCGAGCGCTGTGATCGTTTAGGCTACCCCCTCCACCCGCTTTGCACTCTGCCAATAGGTAAATAGAGTTCATTTTCAGTATATGGTGGCCAGTAACTGGCGATTTACCCTATTATTAATTGATGTAACATAACTGAGAAGAAATAAGGGACAAACAAAGGTACAAAAATTCTGCAACTGACCCAATTAGTTAAAAACACTCGCGTACGGAGATGGAAATGGACAAAGGGGAAAACCGACGGATGAGCAGCAGTACGTCGAAACCAAGACAACAGCTACTGAGGTTGCCAACCCGCCTACCAAGCGTGGCGAATATAGCAAATCCCAAGATCATACAAATCCACTACAATTCATACTCGGGGGAGGCCTATGTCCGGAAGTGGACGTCTTACGGCTTTAATGATGCTGATTATACGGAATAGACTTAAATGCTTGTATTAAATATGTAATTTGTATAATTTGAATGTTTAATTTAGAACCGATTTCGTTCAATCATGTATAAGATAGTAAATTTCTTGGAAATATAATTAATGTTATACATAGATAAATTGGCGGGACAAGTTGCGTACTAGAAGAGAGGCCTATGCTCAGCAGTGGGCGATAAAGGGCTGATATGATGATGATGATAGATAAATTAGCGAGAGCATGGAATTGCATCTGTAGTGGTATTGTGTGTTTATAGGCATTATATATTTGAAATTTCCTTATTCCCGTACAACCACTACAAATGCAATTCCATGCTCTCGCTAATTTATCTATACCACACATTTTTCTTGCGTCACCACCAAACCCAATAGTTTTTTTTCTCTAAAAACTTTACAGGCTTATTCAGGCATGCTCGCGTGCCGCGTGCTGATGGCGATCACGGTAATAAAAATTGACAAATTATATTTTTAAAGCCTTGACGCCATTTTTTTACCTTAAACGAAATTACAAAACGGAAACGTCACTTCGTCATATCCGTTTGTCATTTATTATTTGTGTCATTATCTAGGAAGCTTAGCTTAGGCGCTTACGTGGAATCGCGTTGCGTTTGTATTGTAACGTCTTGAACAACGACATAAGCGTCATCAACAATAAGGTCCCTTTTCTTAGAAAACGTCACATTTGTACCCTCGCCATCAGATACATCGGAGCTGTGGGGGTGGTCACAAATATCTGAATAACGCCTCTATTGTCAAAGACATAAAATGCCTGTTCACATATTTGTGACCACCTCCACAGCTCCGATATATCTGATGGCGACTGTACAATCCACTGTAACGTGAAATTAATCTTACCTGCTTTACAATTTTTAATCTACGAACGCGACAATGTCTTCGGAACTATCTGAATATAATTAATTATAATTACATTCATAATTTATTTAAATTCATATATTATACTGCCAGTCTGCTATTTCATTTCAAAATACGAAATAGATATACACTCTATTCCATAAATGAAATAAATTGTTACACTTAAAAAAAATGCACCATAAATTATAAAAATAAGTATTTTCTATAACATATCCAAAATATATTAAATAATATGAACCACATCACTTATTCTGCCAGAACCTAGGATACACAAATGTGCCTTTAAAAGCTCCCAAATTGTCATTTTTTACTCATTTTGTCTGCGGCCGACACTTCTCTGAAAGTTTGCCGACCTCCACTAAGCCTTATTTATATTTAATAACGTAGAACAAACCTGCATAGGATTTTTTAAATTAAATTAGTTTACTTTAGTGCAAGCGGGAATCATGGAAGCATTTAAAATTAGATGAATCACTCGCCTTCTCTGCATCCGAGGAAGCAATTAAAACCGTACTTATGAATTTATAACAGTTTAATTCCGGAACAAAGAGAACAAAACGGTATATATTAGGGATGTTCACTGACGTGAAACGAAATTTTCCTAACTAGTGCGTAAAAAGTGCACTTTGCGAACGCTTCGCGTGCGGAAATTTCACTTTTTAAGACACTTGTCATGAAAAATTGTGTTCGATACACGTGTAAAAACTTCTTTAAGACTCGAGTGATTGTCACCCTCGTTTCACTCGGGCTCCAACTTTCACCCTCGTCGAAAAAAAAATTTTTTTCACTAGTATCGAAATGTACTATTATCTTCCGATGTTTTGTAGCTGTCATGAGACACTTCGCGATGGTTCTGGGAGCCGATTTTCAACTCCCGCACTCGAATAAAAAAACTTAAATAATCACACACAAAAGTTTCTCGCCATTATATTTGCACAAAATGTATTGTTTGACGACAGGTTTAAATGCCAGTCAGGGCATTTATTTGTGTGATGAGCACAGATATTTGTTCCTGAGTCATGGGTGTCTATTTGACGACCGGTCTAGCCTAGTGGGTAGTGACCCTGCCTATGAAACCGATGGTCCTGGGTTCGATTCCCAGTCAGGGCATTTATTTGTGTGATGAGCACAGATATTTGTTCCTGAGTCATACGTGTTTATTTGACGACCGGTCTGGCCTAGTGGGTAGTGACCCTGCCTATGAAGCCGATGGTCCTGGGTTCGATTCCTAGTCAGGGCATTTATTTGTGTGATGAGCACAGATATTTGTTCCTGAGTCATGGGTGTTTTCTATGTATTTAAGTATTTATCTATCTATTAAATATATTGTCGTCTAGTACCTACAACACAAGCCTTACTGAGCTTACCGTAGAACTAGGTCGATTGTGTCAGATTGTCCCAAAATATTTATTATTCTTTATATATATATTTATATATATATATATATATATATATATATATAAATAATAATAAATATATATATATATATATGTATATATATATATTTGTATATTATATATATCTTTGACTGAGTACCCACAGCACAAGCCTTCTTGAGCTTACCGTGGGGTTCAGACAATTTGTGTAACAATGTCCTATAACATTTTATTTTATATTTAATTTTTTTAATTAATCACAATTAACACAAATAATCGCTCTTGCCAGAACCTCGCTTCGCATGCAGTCACCAGGCTAGCAGAACTTAAGTCACTTGGAAGTGACTTTGCCTACGAAAACTCATATGCCCCATCTAGCAAGTAATCTGCGATCGGGAACAAAGGACTGCCGGGATGATAGATGACCGATAACTGCAAGTCATCTCACATGCAGAAACCCTAAACCTTATTATGACGTCAAAACTTAATTCCTTTGTTCCTAGCGTGATGAAGCGTGTATTCCCTTGTTTTGCTGACTGTACATACATGTGTATAACTAGTATATACGCGTACACCTTTTTCATAGTACCAACGTATATAGGAACCCTGGAATTACAACGTGAAACAAAATGGCCCCTACACAACATTACTTTTTCATGCATTTTAGAGAATTCATTTTCAAGAATTTCAAGGCAAGATTGATTAGGCTGTTACTGAACCAACCTCGTCGACACTTACCATCAGGTGCGACTGAGGTGAAACGCTGGTCAGTCTTGTATATGTTTTTTTTTAAATAATATTGTCTTCTGTAGGTGCGATAATTAAATTTGAATTTGAATTAAATTTTTCTTGTTATTTTATTATTTTTGTACGTGTGCTTGTATTGAAAAAAAACTTTGAGGACGAAAATAATCACACACAAACGTTTCTCACCATTATTTTTGCACAAAATGTATATTTATCTAATTGAAATCCTATGGACACTGTCTGAAATAAACGAATTTGAATTATATCGCTTATACTAATTTAAACTACATCCCGTCCCATCCGTTTCGAGCCCTAATTTTGCAGCGTTCGTGCTCATCAGCCGGATACGTTAGTACCTATACGTGGTATAAATCGTTTCCGATATTTTTTTATACAAATAGTTTTCTTAACACTTATGAATATGAATTCTTAGAAAGAGAGGAAAAAATTGAAAATCAACTACCTACCTCGCTCAATTTAGTGATGGGGTAGCGCATCAATACCTATCGATGAATTCTCAATATGACTTAAGCCTCCGATGCGAGTTAGTGTGTACAGATTTACGGTAGATGTCGCTAGGCTCCTCCCGAAGGCGCACTGAGGGATATGGTGGAAAATATATCTATGTATTCCGGAGTTACGATTCGATTCTCGTCCGATATATTTTCAGAGCCTCTGAGGCTCTCGTGTAAGTTTTTAACGTAACTTTACTTCACGAACGCGTTTGCGTTTCCCATACAAATAACATTATCACTTACGCGTTCGTAAACGTTTTTTTACGTCAAAAGAAACTTCCACTAGAGCCTCTGAGTGTAAGTTTTTAACGTAACAAAACGTCACTATCGCGTTAGAGTTACCCATATAAACAACATTATCACTAACACGTTCGAGGCGTGTTTTTAAGTCAAAACAAACGTACACAAGAGCCTCAGTTTTCCTTTAATTCTAAGAATTAACGCTTCGTAGTCGTTTCTGAATATGATCATTCTCGTATGAACATTGTCAGATAAAATCACAGTTCTAACTTAGTCCTCTTCATAATGAAAGTTTTAATCGATATTCAAAGATAAGATAAGATAGATAAGTTAACACGTTTCATCGCTGGCACTAAAAGGAGAACAACGCACTATGCATCGTTCATAATTCACCTACATACTTTAGCCGAACATTTCACAGAATAAGCAGTGTTGTTTTGTTTTACCTGAAAATACTTGGGTGTAGGAATTTCTTTTTCTGTTACAAAATAGTCGAAACATGCCGAGAAAAATAATTATTAAGTAACTACGATTTGCACTTCTAGGCACATTGCACCTAGAACCGTTAACCGTTCGGACGTAAAGGTTCTTGAATGGCGCGAGGCGCGGCGTGGGAAGACCCTCCACAAGGTAGAACGACGATATGGTAAAGATCGCGGGATTTCACTGGATGCGGTTGACGGTCATTGTGAGTCGCTTTTGGGGAGGCCTATGTTCAGCAGTGGTTATTCGGCTGATATGATGATGATGATAAAGGACGACCGGTCTGGCCTGGTGGGTAGTGTCCCTGCTTATGAAGCCTATAGTCCTGGGTTCGAATCCCAGTCAGGGCATTTATTTGTGTGATGAGCACATATATTTATTCCTGAGTCGTAAGTGTTTTCTATGTATTTAAGTATGTATATCTATCTATCTATTATATATATCGTCGTCTAGTGCCTACAACACAAGCCTTACTGAGCTTACCGTAGGACTAAGATTTGTGTAAGATTGTCCCGAAATATTTATTTATAAATATTTATTAAAAAAGGACATTTCGATAACGAACTCTCATGACGGTAAGACCAATTGTATTTTTGTATGTACGAAATATTATTCGATTTAACAAAACCTTAAATACATCGGCGAACAGATTCTGAGTATTATGTTGAAGTACCCAACCCGTATTGGTGTTCTTCAGCTTGATTGTTTGCATAGGTTGAGAGAAAACCTTTAGACGGGATACAAGCTAACATATATTATTACTCAAAAACACAAAATTATCGTGAAATTCAAACATTAATTGCATAGACGACCGGTCTGGCCTAGTGGGTAGTGACCCTGCCCTTTGTGTGATGAGCACAGATATTTGTTCCTTAGTCATGGGTGTTTTGTATGTATTTAAGTATCTATTTATCTATATATATAAACGTGAAAGTCCTGACTGACTGACTGATCAAAGCCTAGCCCAAACCGCCTATCCTAGATAGCTGATTTTTTCACAATACATAGTTTATATACCGTAAAGACCCACTAAGAATGTAGGTATTTTTGAAAATTCCACCATTAAGGGGGTAAAAAGGGGATTGAAAGTGTGTATAGGGATTGTATAAAATTTAAGGCTAGAAACTTGAAATTTGGTGTAAACACTCCTTATTCAAACACAAGAAAAGTAATTTCAGCGTTTTTTGATGGCGTGCGAAGCCGGGGCCAAAAGCTAGTCTATTATATATATCGTCGTCTAGTACCTACAACACAAGCCTTACTGAGCTTACCGGACTCGATTTGTGTAAGATTGTCCCGAAATATTTATTTATTATTATAGAAGCGGGTAACGTTTAACAAAATAAAAAAACATTATATTCATCATTTTAAATTCGTCTGCTTTAAAAGGGTTTTAAAATATGAAGTTGTATTTGTCCGGCCAAATTCTCGTATAAAATTGTCCTTTGTATTGTATTTCAAAAACCATTTCTCTTTTTGATTAAAAACTTCGTGATATTTCCGAATAATTAATCAAAAGCTGTTGAAATTCAGTTTACCAAAGAATTTAAGCTCCAGATTCAATCAACGAAGCATATGTTTTTTACATATTTTGTCTGTCTACCCTCAATATTTTTTAAGATGATTAATGTTTAAAATATTTTTTTTATTTTTGATATTATTGTGACATTATTATTCAAATACATATAAATATTATATTGTAATAATTTTACTAATGAATTGCTCTGTATTAATTATTTAATTAATTATTAGATTAAAATTATATTTGTATTTGACTATTCGAAAGTGCTTGTTGCTAGGCCTACTTGAATATAAAATTAGAATAAAGAAAAAAAATAAGTTCAGAATTACACCAGGATGCTTTTTTTTACCTGACTTAGGCTCTATAAGCAGTTCGGCTAATTATAGCGATTGGACAGTGGGGGGAAGGTAATCTCGGGAAAATCCAGGAGGCTTCAGCATCAGACTTGATCTGTAAAATTTACCAGTGTAATTTTGACGTGACATCGTCTGCGTAAAATCCCATAGGACCGTATAACCGGGATATCTGTATGACAAGGTTCATGTAAATCCTTGCAGGGTTAATTGCATGATTGAGTAAGATGGCAGTAGACATAATAGTAAGAGAATTGAATTAAGGATGACTCACGTTACACCGTCGCCCTTCCTACACGTCGACCTCACGAGCCCGAGCCCGCCGTCGACCCACCGGGGCGGCACGACACTCGAATATTGACATTAACACGAGCGTCGTTCCATCCAACCATTTGTTGCGAGTAGACGATCACACGCCCGTTGATATCGCGTGGACATCACGTCGCCTTTCCATCACCGGGCCGAGCAGAGCCTTTTTACATCGCCGTAACGGCCGTGGCACGACCGGCCCGTGTCTGGACCGAGTGACTCGGGCAGCTCGGTGGTCACGTGATTCATTCCATACATAATGTCGCGACGTTAGCCTCGGCTCGGACGCGGGCCGGTGTAACGTGAGCCAACCTTAAATCGATCAATCGGATCTATTGCTATCCGAAAGTCGCAGGTTTTAACCCCGGCTTGTACCAATGACTTTTCGGGACTTATGTAGGTGAAGGATAACATCGTGACGAAACCGAACTAATCCCAATAAGGCATAGTTTATCCTCTGGGTTGGAAAGTCAGATGGCAGTCGCTTTCGCAAAACTAGTGCCTACGCCAAATCCTGGGATTAGTTGCACAACCGGACCTCAGGATCCTATGAGCCGTGGCAAAATGCCGGGGCAACGCGATAAGGGGGATGAATATGATAAATCAATAAATTCTCAAATGTGTTTGAAACGTCCAGATATAATTTAAGTTAAGTATATTTAACATAATCCGGTTTTACTTGGAGTCTGTAATTGTTTGACAGAACATTGTTAATGTCTCATTTGATCGGACTACAAGGCTAACTGACAAAACTGAGCCTCGCCCAATACGGGCGACATGAATTTTTAAAAGCGTTGGTGGTCTTTAAGGCTTCCGTCTTGAGTGCCTGACAGCTTTTATCGATAAACTGTCAAATAGCGATCACAGATCATTAATATCAGCACATTATCGCATGCGGAGGATTATGGATACAGATCCTAAATGCGGCTCAAGGATAATATTTCAAAACACAGCGAAGTACCATCACGCTTGAGTCTGGAGAAGCCCAACTGGGGAAGTACCTCCTTACAGAAGACCACAGCCATAATAGCACTGCTATCTTTCAGGTATGGTAGTGTTGTGTTCCTGATGGTGAGTAAGGTTCCTAGAGCTCCAACCCGACCGGCAACGCGCTTGTGACTCCGCTGGTGTTGTACCCATGGGCGCCGTAATTGCTTTTACCATCAGGCAATCCGTCTGATTGTTTGCCACCTTTGTCATTAAAAAAAAACTATCATTTTTAGGCCATTTATTTTGTTTGAAAAAGAAAGCATCTGAAAGTCTGCCATTTGCGGACACAATTGCACGATTTAATTCCGCCATCTCCGTTCCACCACCGGACGTCCAGGCGAGGGGAGTGGTTTCATCCTTACTTTGTGAATATTCAATTCATTCGCACTAAGCGATTCGCTTCTACCTTGCTAATGCGGACTGCTTAGGAATGGAATTCGCTCTCTTCGTCTGTATTCCCGGAAAGATATAATTTGGGTATTTTCAAGGCAAGAGTGAATAAGCTGTCACTGAACCAGACTGCTACACCCTCGACCACGTCGACACTTACCATCAGGTATGTACCAATATGAGTATCTTCAAGGCAAGAGTGAATAGGCTGTTAGTGAACCAGCGTGCTACACCTTCGACCTCGTCGACACTTACCTTCAAGTGTGACTGAGATGAAACGCTGGTCAGTCTTGTATAAAAAAGTGTACAGTCAGCAGCAGAAGTATCTCAACGGGCAAGGTGTTCAAAATGAGCTAGAGGACTTTATTGTTAAGATAATAAGAGCGTGCCAAGATCCTTCTGAAAACCTGGCCAGCTTAGCAACTTTTTCTGCAGCCTGTACTGTCGCCATCAGATATATCGGAGCAGTGGGGGTGGTCAAAAATATCGGATGCACTTTATCACCTTGACAATAGAGGCGTTGTTCAGATATTTGTGTCCACCTCCATAGCTCCGATATATCTGTTAGCGACCCTACACATTTTTATATTTGCTAAAGTCTGACTATATACGAGTATCTGTATGCCTGTACCTTATACCTATTGTTTGTATTCGCCCAATTGCTGACTGGTAGAGAACTTAAGTCATTATGTCCGCCACTTGTACTTGTATACTATATATTATGTAATAAAGTCTAAATAAAAAAATGAGAAAAGCTATAATATCGACAACAATAACTTAATACGGGATAGTTACCATGTATGTTAATTTGACTAAGTTTTAGATATCTCGGCACTGTTGCAAGCGTTGTTCCCATTTTAACCGTTATTCCCATATCCCATTTTAAGTAATAGTTGTAATGTGGACGCCTATGTTAGTTTAAAATCGGGTACAGGCATCATCTCAGCCATTAGACGTCCATTGCTGAATATAGGCCTCCCCCTTGGAACTCCACACGTATCGGTTCTAAGCGACCTGCATCTAGCGTCTTAAAACGACCTTAATGATCCCGAATTTTGGACCCGGGTATGTCCTTAAACTACGTCCAACAATGAGAGGTAGGGCACAGCGATGACCATCACGCTTGAATCTGGGGCAGTCCAACTGGGGAAGTACCTCCTCCTTACAGAAGACCACAGCCATAATAGCACTGCTACCTTTCAGGTATGTAGTGCTGTGTTCCTGATGGTGAGTAAGGTTCCCAGAGCTCCAACCCACTTATAGGTCGGCAACGCGCTTGTGACTTGGTTGTTGCGAGTGCCCATGGGCGACGGTAATTGCTTACCATCAGATAATCCGTCTGCTCGTTTGCCACCTTTGTCATAAAAAAAAAATGAGGTCGTCTGTCCATCTTGTGGCTGGACGTCCTACGCTGCGCTTGCTAGTCCGTGGTCTCCACTCGAGGACTATTCGACCCCTTCGGCCATCTTCTAATTTACAATTTCAATATTTAGTAAAATGTTATTCATCTTCTTCACAAGTTTGAAGTACTCGTATATATTAAGAGAGATGGACGGAATAAATGTGACTGAAGAACAAAAGCTTATTTAATCAAGAAGTTCGCGAATTCTTCTCTCGACTCGGAGGTATTCTACGAAAGTATGGAAATATTGACCTGCTTACAACTTCGGTCTGTAAGGCATTCAGGCCTCAGTACCAAGGGAGAGTTACAAAAAATGCGAAATTTCTACAACGAAACATTTCTAATACTTACGTAGGTACATTAAGTTTCTTTAATATTTTTTGTAACTTTGGTTCGTATACAGGGAATATCAGTAACGACTATACCCAGAACAAAGGTCGTAATAACTGATCATTAAATGTGACATTATCTATGATAAGGGACCTTATTGTCGTTGGCGCTTACGCCGTTTCTCAAGATGTCGCAATACAAACGCAACGCGGTTCGACGTAATCGCCAGCGACAATAAGGTCCCTTTTGCTAGAAAATGTCACAAATATAGTATTTTTGTACAATTACCATCAATAGTAGCGTATGAAACAGCCCACCAAAATTATCTAGGTACAGTTTTTTTTAACTTCTTCACAAAAAGTGACAGATTTCTGCGTGTTTATCCATTTAATTGCGATAGAAACTTTGAAAGGCGAACTGTGGAAAATATCTTATTCGTAACAAAATATGCAGAATGGCAGATATTTTGTTTCATACGTTACTATTGGTGCTGTCTGTACCACACATTCTAAATTCAAATCAATATTAATTACCTTCTCGTCTCTTAAGCGAAGTTTACACTTGCAAGTTTTCAAATATCACTATTTCATTTTTGTATATAGCTGCGTCCCTATACTTGCTGCAAGAAAACTTGCAAGTGTAAACTTCGCTTTACATGTGGCCAACTATAATCTGAGGGCCTACCGCGAAGATCACTCTAATACCCCTTAGAGTAAAAGAGCCTGAAATATTAAAACTTCGATTTACGCAGTTAGCCCTCAGGCTTCAAAACAAGGTCAAAATCAAATCAAAATCAAAATTGTTTATTCGTCCAACATAGGTTATGGGTTGTTACAAATTACATTTAGTAAGTTTCATAAATTTGAGAGCATGCATGACAACATATTACTTACGTCTAAAATACATAATATTTACATGTCCTTATCATTTAGAAATTCATTGATGGAGTAGTAATTTTTCTTAAACAAAAACAGTTTTAACATACTTTTGAATTTATTTAGTTGTTGTGTTCTTATGTATTCTGGCAGTTTGTTATAAATTCTCGGAGCCATTCCGATCACATTTTTCTGAAATAAAGTTGTATTGGGTATCTTAGGATGCAATATTTTCCAGCGTAAACGTGTACTTTTAAAAGTTAGGAACAAATTAGAATTACATTTTATAAAAACACATATTTCATAGATATATAAACTAGGAAGTGTCAAGATTTTCAATTTCTGAAAATAAATCTTACAGGAGTCGAAATAGCCAATACCGCATAGTGACCTAACACATTTCCTTTGCGCTAAAAATGCGATGTCTCGGTCTGTGGAGTTACCCCAAAATATGAGTCCGTACCTTAACGTTGACGTAACAAAGGCGTGGTACGCGGTCAGTACGGCCGAATAGTTAACTCTCTTTCGTAAATTAGATAATGCATAAGAATATTGACTTAATTTCTTACAAATAGAGTCAACATGATATTCCCACGTCAATTTATCATCTACGTATAGTCCTAAAAATTTAGTTATGTCAGTTTCATGAATTTTATGTCCCTTATAAGCTATATTAAGATTAGGTGTATAATTAGTCCTTTGTTTAAATGTCATTAGTTTCGTTTTGTCTAAGTTAATTTTTAAGTTATTTTGTGTTAACCAGTCTATAATTTTATTTAATGTAGTATTAATGTCAGCCTCATACGTATCTAAGTTATGTCCTGAAAAAATGATAGTGCTATCGTCAGCAAAGAGCACCATTGGGTGGTCAATAGTGTTTGGCATATCATTTATATAAATGAGAAATAACAGGGGGCCCAAAACACTCCCCTGTGGAACACCATACTGAACTTCTCTTACATCCGACGTACAAGTAAGTTCCATTTTTGACTTGAGGCAAAGCCTATTAATTTGAGTCATTTGAGTTCTACCACTTAAATAAGAATTTATTAAGTCATTGACATTACCACGTATTCCGTAACGCGAAAGTTTGTCTAAAAGTATTCGATGGTCAAAAGGTCAGTAAGGCGATTAACACACTGCCACGCACCACGCAGCGCAGCGCGTGAATGCGTGATCTAACGTCGTTTGTATAGAAAACATGACAGTCCAACACACCGAAAAGACGCAACACGCTGCGTGATGCGTGGCAGTGTGTTAATGGCCTAAGAAGAAGACAATACTTATACCTGTAGCGAAATGACTAGTGTAAGAATTAAATAGTATGATTCTCTGTTTCTAAGTATTCTAAATGTCTTACTGACCTAACTATACTCTTTAATATCAGATATTTTTGCCGTCTCATCTCCAAAGAACTAATGTAATAGCGGGTGCAGCGGCAGAAAGCGCCGAAATTTTTAAACGTAACAAATATAAGAGCCGGGACAGAGATTACCATGTTGTACCGTTTGGCGTAGAAACGCTAGGTCCATGGGGTTCCAGCGCGTACAAACTTTTTGAGGAAATGAAGCGTCTGATTGATGTAACCGGTGACCGAAGATCTGTCGGCTTCCTCGCACAACGTATCAGCATTGCGATAAGACAAGGAAATGCCGCCAGCATTGGCACAACCCCTCAAGGGCCTTATTTAGATTTAATGCAGTAACTAGTTAAGTACTTGTAGATTTCATAATATTGTAATTATTGTAAATAGTAGGAGCCAATAACAGCATACGAGTACATATCAGTAAAAACCCATGATACTTACTCATGCATAGATTCTTTGTCTGAGCGTTGATTGGGCACCTATATCGGTCTCTTGAATTAGTGACGAACCAAGACGCCATTCAACGGTTTTCAATAGGCCCTTGTTTCAACGTGAAATTGAACACGCAAGCTTGAGTTATAAAATGCTGGTAATAAAGTTGGTCGTGTAATTACTGAAATACTCTAGACAGGTCAACTAAGGTAGATTACCGATTACTTTGACATGTTATTTTTTATATACAAGACTGACCAACGTTTGACCTCAGTCACACCTGATAAACAGTAATTGTCGACGAGGTCGAGGGTGTAGCACGCTGGTTCAGTAACAGCCTATTCACTCTTGCCTTGAAAATACTTCTTATATCTTTCAAAACAAATTATATCTTTCCGGGAATACAGACGAAGGGAGCGAATTCCATTCCTTTGCAGTCCGCATTAGGAAGGTAGAAGCGAATCGTTTCGTGCAAATGAATGGAATATTCACAACGTAAGGATGAATTAAATCGTGGAACTCCTGTGCACACTCTCCAAAATGTATCCTGTAAAACACAGACAAACTAGCAACCCTGCGACGGTGCTCAAGGCTCTGTAACCTTAAACTCACTAACTCAGGATCGCCAATGAGTCTGCGAGCTCGGTGCTCTCATGCAACCAAAGCAGCTAGCTGATACTTGGCAGACCCCTCCCTAAGGTGGCAACAGTATACACGAACCTGAGTATGCCGTTTTTTTGACCCTAGAATCGATGACATGGTTCTTAAGACAGATCGTATTTCCTATAGTTACAGACTTGCACATACTGACCGATCTCATTGTGTCTCTCTGTACACTCACACTTTTTTTGGAGTGGTAGTAGTATATGAGAATGATGGTGCTCTCTCTATGCTATAAGTTACTCCGTTACCAGACTGTATTCTACATATACTTGATTGGACCACTTTTTCCAAATTCCGTACCTTATTATTATTATCCTTTCCGCGTTCCACATCCAAATTCCCTCCCTTTTACTTGACACTGGCTACGGGCAACACCGCCCCAAAGTCCATACAAAGAAAAAAAAAATACTCCGTTACCAGACTGTATTCTCTCTGGACTTTAACTTTCACCCGGCACGCCATTTCAATTGAGGGTGTTGACTTAGGGTTGATCACGTGCACGTTTTCAAGGTCAAAGGCTGACATACAAACAAACAACTCTTTGATCAATAACATTTTGTATAACCAAATTATTGAGGTGTATTTAGAGCGATTGAAGTATTGTTTTCATTCATATTAAGTCTGGCAAATCTGCTCTATTGGCGGGAAAGTTTAGCCAGACTACAGTCCTATAAATGACAGATCGATCTGTCTTACTTTAATCTACCCAGTGCGACCCATAATATCCGAAAATTATTTTTTCTTCAAGCGAATTACTCCGTTCCCATATTTTCCCGGTCGCATTTTCCACCAATTATTATTTTTAACACTTTAATTTTTCTCATCTTTTTTTCTACTCTCTTAATTACCTAGGAACTATTTTCATTATAATAATTTAGTATTCTATTAATATAGTATTTTCGATTGTAATCCCATAGAACTTGCAGCTTGGTGGACTCCTATTTCTGGGTGATTTGCCATTCGGGCACAAGAAACTATACCTAACTAACCTAACCTACCTAATATTCTAGGACAGGTGTTCAATGATTGGGAAAGTATACGATAAAAAAAAATCGATAAATAATGCCTACAGAAAATAGAACGTTGGAAACAAAAACACCGGGAAAATATAGGACAGGAATAATTGCTACGAATGAGAAATGATTTTTGGAAATTATGGGCAGACTCACTCAGTTTTATGATCATTTAAGTACAAATCTAGATAGGTGTCTAATTTACAAGTATAACCTAATCTACTTATTATTAAAACCGCGTAACTATATTCCTCATTCATCATCGTTCTGGATAATATTAAAAGTTTATTTGTAACAATGAGTAAAAACCGTAAAACACACTTGTCTGAATCAACGTACTGTCGCCATCAGATATATCGGAGCTGCAGAGGTGGTCACAAATATGTAAACGCCTCTGTCACGGCATATTTTTATTGTCAATTTCATGTTTTTCTCTCAATGCTTAGTCCTTAAGTAAGATTGTTCTACGGATTTATAAAACACAATCTACGGATTTCTTTGGATTTTCAAGCATAAACACTGAGAAAATCTGGCAACACTGGCGATACCGTGCAAGACCAATCACAAAGTTGAACAAGGCTTGTAAAATATAAGTAATCCTCTTTTGGACCCCAGAGCGCGGGTTTCGAGAGTTCACAGATTCTGCGGCGCAATTTCATAAAATTTTTAGTCCAATTGGGTCATTACTTTTTGGTGGAAATTCGGGCGGATGTGAATTAGGTGAAATTGTCTGTGGGACACTCGTTTGTGATTTTTTGAAGCAGAAAACATAAAAATTAGGATCATTGTGCTTGTTTGAATATATTAAGCTGTAGCTTTCTTTTATAACCTATGTATTTCATCATCAGCATAATCATTTCAACGGTAAGACGTCCACTGCTAGATATTGGCCTCTAAGGGGGGAGTTGCCATCACGCTTTGCAGACGGGTTGGCGACCGCAGTAGCTGTGGTACATCTGAGCATTAACCTATCTCCTAGGGGAAAAGCCGACGGATGGGCAGCAGCGATAAACGGCATGGGGGTATAATGCTTTAATCGCCACGCTTGGCAGGCGGGTTGGCGGAGGCAGTATGTTCCACCGTTCTAAAGGGACGCTGCTGCCCGTCCTGATTACTAAATATATAATATCCTTAAATACATAAAGAAAAACTCCCATGACTCAGGAATATCTGTGCAAATCACATAAATGAATGCTCTTACAGGGATTTGAACCCAGAACCGTTGGCTCCATAGGTCACTACCCACTAGGCCAGACCTGTCTTCACTCATTACATTAAATAGTTTGCATCGCTATTAAATAGCAAAAGCAATCCTCTTACTCCATTAATTACTAATTAAATTGTTTTGTTTCGATTCCAATTAGCAGAATAGTTGCGACGGCGGTAATTATTTTCCAATTTCAACGATAATTACAATTCAATTAGTCTAATTGTTAGCTTTATTTACATTTACGAATGTAATCACTTAAGTATGTAAAGATCGAAAACATTTTCATTTTTCCTGATGACAGGAAAGACGTAAAGAAAAACTTTTGTTTATGGATAAAAAAGTTTTTATTTGCCGCCATTTAATTTTCCATTCGTATTTTCATATGCGGTTTATGTATTTATTCTAGAGATCTTTTAATACGAGTATGTGTGTAGATAAGGTGTATTGTTCATTGTCAGTTATTTTAATAATTTAATAGTCTAGACGTACATCACCAATTTGCAGAACGCATTACATTCGGACCCGGGTATGTCCTTAAACTACGTCCGACAATGAGAGGTACAGCGAAGTAGTCTGGAGAAGCCCAACTTGGGAAGTACCTCCTCCTTACAGAAGAACACAGCACTGCCACCTTTCAGGTATGTAGTGTTGTGTCACTGATGGCGAGTAAGGTTCCCAGAGCTCCAACCCCTTAACGGTCGGCAACGCGCTTGTGACTGTGTCCCCTGGTGTTGCGGGTGCCCATGGGCGACGGTAATTGCTTACCATCAGGCAATCCGTCTGCTCGTTTGCCACCTTATGTCATAAAAAAACATATCTTTTATGAGTAGAGACTCCGGACTCCACAGTCAAACTGTGAAAACAGTTTTGTGGAGCTAAGTATAAGAAAAACGTTGTATTGTATTTTTAATAATAATAATAAATAAATAATATTTAACTGTACATAATTAGGCATTATGTAGCCAGTAGCTTAAAGCACCATTTTAGTTCTTTCGAGCGTTTTATAATAAACCATTATACGAGCTTCGGAAGGTCCAATGAAAAAGTACAGTCAGCGTCATATACCCGACAGCATTCAACGTAGTCAAATAGTTCGGTAGGTACGCCATATTAAATTCTAAGGTGTACCAAACTTTATGAGTACTTTGCATGCTATCAACTATATGACGCTAATTGTATATGTTTGTATGTCAAAGTCTACAAAACCGATAATTGATATCAAGGTTAACCACTCGAAATTTGTAATATTAGCGAAAGTCCCTTTCCAATTTATTTTATGAGAAAGAAATAACCGCTAATATTATTAGTTGTAATATCGCAGCCGGGCCATGGTCGTTCATTATAAGTATAAGTAATCGTCTACAAAGTCGAGTAGAAAAATATACACATACTACATCGGGTGTGGCCTGTAATAAGAGCAATAACTTTAGGCATCGTTTCTACGCCACAAACGTACCAACATTAGTTCTACGACTTTTGAAAATAACTTATAGTTTTTAATAGAAAACTCCCGTGAGGCTCAGACATACTAGAAATATATACAAACGGGTCACTCACGTATCTTAAGGTCGAAAACCGCTCGACATATGTTTCTTATAACTTATAGTTTACTAAATATTACTGAAAACAAAATCCAAGCAGGCAATGTATTGTGAAAACTATGAAGTTTGAAGGCTGGCGGTAAATATCAAATAGATTATTGGATGTTGTCCATTGAAAATATTATTTAGTTTGTTCGAAAAAATCCCGTGTAATAAATTATACAATTTCCATTATGTTGTAGAACAACTTTTGCTACGTTCGTGGTGTACCTAGAAGCGATCCCAGAAGTTATTGCTTTCATATTATAATAAATAAATATTTCGGGACAATCTGACACAAATCGCCCTAGTCCTACGGTAAGCTCAGTAAGGCTTGTGTTGTAGGTCTACGACGATACATATAATAGATAGATACATATAAATACTTAAATACATAGAAAACACCCATGAGTTAGGAACAAATATCTGTGCTTATCACACAAATAAATTGCCCTGACTGGGATTCAGACCCAGGACCATCGGCTTCAAAGACAGGGTACCCACTAGGCCAGACCGGTCATCAATTTTATTACAGGCCACACCCGGTATATTAACACATACTACGATTATGTAACTCAAATAGATAGATGATTAATTGATAATTTAACTCGCGTAGTCAGCAACATAAGCAGCTAAGCGGCTAAGGTATTCATAATGAGCTGGACACAACTTAACAACAAGAGCGTGTCAGGATTTTTTGAACACTTAGGCCGCTTTGCCGTGTAATGCCGGCTGACTAGAATAGCACCACCCCAGCTACTGCGGTCGCCAACCCGCCTGCCAAGCGTGACGACTATGGCAACTGCCCCCAAGATGATACAAGTCATATTTGTGGGAGGCCTATGTCCAGCAGTGGACTGCATACGGCTGAAATGTATGTGAGGCCGCTTAGCAATTTCTGCCGCTGACTGTACCCGTAAAGAATGGAGTGGTCCCCAATTTCAAAAGTATTTAAGCAGCGATGAATTAAAACTTCGCAGATTTGATTACACGACAGCTGATTACAGTCTTGGAGGTAGGAATTTAAAAAGTTAACTGTAGACATTTTGTTTCACAACTTTGCGATCATTTTGCGATTAATAAATTATATGGCAGTATTTATAATTACATCGTACAATGAACTTTAAAAGTGATGTATGATTGTAGTTGATTGTTATGTTATTTTTATTTTATGTTTTATTGTGTTTGTCGGTATTTGATAATTTAATTTTTGTAATTTATGTTAATTGTAATTTATTTGTATTTGACATATGTTTTTATGACATTAAATACATTTAATTGAATTGAATGAAACAGCGTAGCAAAATGTAATGTTTTACATGCTTATATATAGTAGTCCACATGAAATGGTACCTTATGGCGATTGGCGCTTACGCTATTGTTAATGACGCTTCAATACTAATGTGACACTTTGAAACGTAAGCGCCAACTGCTATAAGGTACCTTTTCATGTGAACTACCACATATTTACTTATAAAGAACATTACGCTTACACAAACTGAGCAACACAGTAAGCTTAAGAAGGCTTATTGTGAGTACTCTGCCAACGATATATATACAAATATTTACATACATAGAAAACAAATATAGAGAACAAATATCTGTACACATCACACAAATAAATGCCCTTATTGATTACCCAGGACCGACGCAAGGCCGTAATTAAAACCGTTAACTTTGATGTCCACCTGAAAGTCACGATCTTAAATATCAGTATAACTTATTACCATCTCATGATTTACTGGTCTTAAGAGAGAGAAAGAATTAACACTATGTTATGTTCCTAAATATAATACAGTCGCCATCAGATATATCGGAGCTGTGGAGGTGGTCACAAATATCTGAACGAAACGCCTCTATTTAACTTAGAACAAATCAAATAATTATTTATGCAATATTAGCTGTCCCAGCGAACTTCGTACCGCCTAAAAGTGTTTAAAGTCTTTTTGTGATTTTTAAGCATAACTAGTAAAATTTTGGCCAAGACGATCACAATGAACCCAAAATCGTCTAAATCGGTTCAGCCGTTCTCGAGTTATAAAAGCCGGAACTAACACAACTATCTTTTATTAGTATAGATTTCGATCTGCTTTGATTTTTAAGAAGTAACACTACTATATCACATAAAAATTTAAATAGATGACATATACTCAATAAAGTGACGAGGACCAAGAGGCGTTCGGGTGGCCCAATTAGTTAAAACGTCAGCCGCGATAGCTGGCGATGCAGGTTCACATCCTGTCATGGATTCCGGAAGTCTTCATCTCATTGTCTTAAGCATATGTCATTTATTTCAATTTTTAACGTCTATATTGTCAAGGTGAAAAAGTGCATGTTCAGATATTTGTGACCACCTCCACAGCTCCGATATATCTGATGGCGACTGTACGAAGTTCATTAAAATGTACCGCATGACCGCCCTCGAGTACTCACGAGACGACAGCTATAAAAGTATATCTTGAGACGGGCCTCGAACACGCATCATAATATAAGCGGGGCAAACATTGGCCTATTGGTATACTTGGCAATTTGGCATTATTATGTTAAACCAGTGACTGTATTTTTTTTTTAAATGACATATGCGGCAAACGTGCAGACGGATTGCCTGGTGGTAAGCAATTACCGTCGCCCATGGGCACCCGTAACACCAGAGGAGTCACAAGCGCGTTGCCGGCCTTTAAGGGGGGTTGGAGCTCTGGGAACCTTACTCACCATCAGGAATACAACACTGCATACCTGAAAGGTAGCAGTGCTATTATGGCTGTGGTCTTCTGTAAGGAGGAGGTCATCGCTGTGCCCTACCTCTCATTGTTGGACGTAGTTTAAGGACATACCTGGGTCCAATAGATAGACTTCGTATCCATTATCTTCCAATATATATCTTCCAAACTTCCAAATATTGTTTTTAAGTATGTACATAAACGCTTTATCTTAGATTTAAATTTTGTTTGACGATCCTTATTGGGCGACACGTATTTATTATTGTACAATATTATAACTGTTATTTCCATTGTGAATATGAAATTTTGACGATCATGATTGAAATTATTATAACTTTGCAAATAAGTCAAACTTATAATGTAATCCTTCCTGAAATAAAATAAACTAAACTAAACTAAACTAAACATTACAAAATGGTGCCCAAAAATAAATGTTTCGTTTTGCGGAAACAACTTTAGAAGGACTCAACGCATTAGAGTTTAACTATGAAGCACTGGCATAAAGAAATGGACTCCTACACGCGAACAAATTATGTAGAAGAATATGGCAGTAAATTACATTTCTATCACGTTCCAGTTTATGCTAATAATGCTAATTTATAATCTTCTTTTAGATAATATAATAGAAAAAGATCTGTGTTCTAATTATTAAGTATCAAACTTCACTATTGATACAAGTAATAACTTTTTAGACATTATTGACACTTACACTGACAGCGGTTCAAAGAAGACTAACTAAATGTACCGCCCAAGTTGTTGGAGCGGTTGTTTTAAGAGCCATTTTTTGGGGGTTATTGTAAATCTACATTTATAATACATCGATGCTATGAAGTTTTTCAATCAGTAAAATTAGATATAGACAGTGAGAGTAATATTGTCTTTTTTCTACATTAGTAATGTCACCAAAAGAAAAGAAATGAGTATATTTCATCTTCTACCGCTAACTACTAAACATTTGTTGTGCCAGGCTACATTGGACGTCATTTCAGTCTCAGACTGTAATTTCTTTTAGGATTTATCATTTATTCTCTCGGTAAACATAAATATTGGAAATATAAAATAAATAAAGACATATTGGATCGTGTAACGTCGAGACGAAATGTTCTATTTTTAAAACATTAAAAGGTCTGTGACAGCAGTTTTTCGTTTCACTCTAATGTTGGTGCTAAAAAATCCAGAATTCTTTTAAATAAATATCAATTATATGGATCGTAAATATCGTAATATCTGCCATATTATGAAATGCCTAGTTCTATCGTGAAACGTGAAAAACATTATTCCATTGCCTGAGTTGACAGAGCCCCGCAGTGCGGGACTCAGACTCTACCTGAACTCGTTTATTGTGATTAGTATCAATATTAACAATATACATAGATGGCGAATTGAGTCTGCACAATAACCTCACTAAAATAATTCCACATAGGCAGAGTCTAAAAGATAGTCCTTCAACAGACGTATATTTTTTTATTATAGCCAATCAAAAATTGATAACATTTTTCTAATAGCGAGAACTGAGAAATCACGAAGTCGTTTTGATATATTTTTTTGTTTTTGTTAATTGACGTTGTTCAGTTTGTGATACTGATAGCTTGTTATGCAGTCATCTAACGCAGAATTGTGCAGCTAATGACTTGTTCTGAAACACGTATCACCACTATTTGGTTAACCGGCAGTCCCGGAGCCGAGGCCGGCTAGTGGCTTTCTGTAAAGTCCAGCTACTTTACAAAATGCAATGGCTACTACCAGTACTACCGTACACTGGCATGCTCTAAGGGCAAATTTGTTACGTTATTCGATTAATTTGTTACAATCACGAAATCATCAGCATTCATGGAAGCCATATATTTTTTTACAGTTTATTGTCTTTTATCAGACAAAAGACAAAAATGCAAACGTTTATCATTTGTAAAAATGGCTTTACTTAATCAAATCGCAACCCGGAATAAATTATTTCATCTTGATCTTTTTCTCTTCCAATTACCTTTTAGACATTTTTATTTAACTTTGCTCTCATTATTCATAAAATATTTTGCGTATTTCTTAGAAATACGCTTATTTTGTTTCGTTTGCCATTCTCAAAGGCGTTTCTCCGATTATCGTTATTCGACTCCACTGCAAACAGGTGAGAGATATGCCTACACATAGGGCATTAGGGCGTGCACACATCGATGATTCGTACGTTCGGAAACTGGTTAACTGGTTATTGCAATGTCGAATGTCGATCGTTAACTCAAACGGAGCTGCATATAAACTTCTCTATACCTAAATTTGATTTGATAATATTAGTTTATTTGTGTTTTGGATGCTCTCAAGTAATTTATGTAAAATCGAAAATAAATCAGGACGATATTGTCAAAGTGCGAATGCCGCTCATGGCCTCATTATACATTCACGTCAGTACACGGCGCGCTGCGTGTTCACTATGGTACCCGCCGTGTACTCTATATTACACATTCCCACGGTCTAATGAACGTGTATAACGCTGAATGACACGTATGATGAGCAGCTCGTTCGGGTATTGGGACAGGTGTCATATATTGTTTTATATAGATACATTCATACCGCTATTTTGTACAGTAAGGTTGTTTTAAGTCACCTGAAAAAACCTTTTACACTCAACGCGACTAAAATTATTTTCATATCGTATAAGATTTAGTGCATACATTCAGTAGATATTTAAAATAGAATATATTAGTATAGTTTAGTATATAAATTATTTTAAAGCAGAAACGTCTGCTAACGAAACCATAATTCTAAGAAATAAAATAAAAATTGAAAAATTAATTGCCCCGAGCGTGACCTGAACTCACAACTCTTATATTATACATGCCCATCGCTCTTCCAACTGAGCCCAAAGGCTGCGGATTTCCCCACAGTTTCGATTATGACTTTTCCATTTTTCGTATATTTCTAGTAGTTTTTACTAATAACTCCCTATTATATAAAATCATAAAGTAAAAAATAGTGTTCATTTTTCGGACATTCATTTAGAAAATATTCGTACAATTCCAAATGCGCATAAATCTAAAAAACCGCAAAATCACTTTCCAACAAATGGAACACACCAATCTAAATAAAAAAATACATTTCTAAATTCGAACGCCGTTGAATCCACATTTACAAATCATCGTTAAACTTACAAAAGCGCATGTCATTCCAAGTACCATTGTTAATCGAGTAGGCGGTATAAACACGGGTATGCAACAGCCGCGCAACAGGCAAAAACGCGGGAAGCCACGCCGCCATTTTAAATAGAAAAAAATATATCTGTCAATCAACGACTACCATAGAGTGCAATAAAAGGTGTGTGTTTTTAATGTTGTTATGTTATTTACGTACCAAAAAGTGGTGTAATAACGGCTGCACGCGATCGCGAGGTGGGTTCTGCCGCGCGACAACTCGCGGACTGCCGCGCTGGGCTGAGCTGGGCCGGCGGCTCCGCTGACATGCGCAAACTACGCGTCCAACTAGGCTTTGTCCTGATAAGCCTGCACATTGCATTTCAAACTATTTATACATATTTACTTTAAGTTAGCCGGCCAGGCTTAAAAGGGGCTGGTTTAAAATGGAGTTCAGTAGAAATTAAAAAAAATATTAAAATTAACTTAATCAAAATTGAAAATAGATGAAAGAAGAAAAAGTGATGAGGAACTCCGGCATTTGAGGCAGGGTAATAACGGGATAGTAGTGTTACTACTTAAGAATCAAAGCAAATCAAATTATTGGATAAAAAAAAAATTGTTCTAAAGCCAACTTAATCAATTTATCTCTAGTCTAAACTACCCTTTTAAATCTTACATCATGGGTATCTATTAACACAAAAATTTTATCGACTCTATAATAATAATTTTAATCTTAGTGATAGGAGTTACTTTTAAGTGTTTTTAAAACAATAAATATTAACCAAATCTGACATGTTAGCCTTTTTGTTCTCTCTATTTTAATTTAGATTCTATCATACGTACATAAATTGTATAATTTTTTCTCATCATGTTGCAAAAATGCGTCATGATTAATTATATTTTTTTAAAGGGATACACTTGTACATGTTTAAAAGGTTTCTTTTCCCTTTTATTATAAGTAGATAGTTTTATATAAACTCTAAATAAAAGTTTCTTTTATCAGTACGTTTTCTTTGATCTGAATTTCAGATCAAAACATAAATATTTAAAAATTTCCAACCTTTTTGAAATAGCCGATCATCAAAACACCCCGATTTCAGAAAGATGTAATATTCTCTGACCTCTGCCCCCAAGTCCCCACCCTACGGTTACGAATAATGATGCAGGAAGGGTGTACCCGGTTACCCGGATGAAGTGAACACGGAACCACACGCCGGCTACAAAAAAAATCCTATTCAACCTTTCAGATCGTTGTTAGCGAGTTGGGAACTTTGGCGAAAGTTGAGACCTACAGTCTGATTCGTAAACAGATTTTCACCTTAATCCATTGATATAAGGTGTAATTTTGTGTAAATATTTATGAAGTCGACTCAATTGCTAATAAGGCCTTTGAGCGGGAACGATAGCAGAGCGTAAATTAAAGTACTTAGATACAATTATAAGTTCAAAAGTCTCTTCAGTCGTGTACTTTTGTAACCAGCCGGTTGTTAACAAAGGTAAGTAATTTTGTAATCGCGGCTTGTACGAAAAACGTTTGCCCCAAATTATCCCTATCACTCGGAGCATGCCAATGGGATTATACTTTTTTTTTATATTCCTATGCCGCTGTCATCAGTCAAGTTCTTTCTATGCCAGTGGTAGAGGAGAACAAACGTTAACACA
Organism: Grapholita molesta; assembly: GCA_022674325.2. Lineage (NCBI taxonomy): Eukaryota > Metazoa > Arthropoda > Insecta > Lepidoptera > Tortricidae > Grapholita > Grapholita molesta. The sequence continues at coordinate 2,120,100 of CP053125.2, read as the reverse complement.
ACTGTTGTGTCACCGGCATTGGCAATAAATTTATTTGAACACACGTGACATTGGCATAATAGAACGATCTTTTTAGACACATTTTTAGATACGTGTCACTGGCATAAGAGTTCGATAACTTGTGATCATAGACGTTGTGACGCTGGCATTGGAGAAGGTTTAATAAGATCACAGACGTTGTGTCGTCGGGGCTGAATGCGTTAAGGCTTGGGCACATAGGCGCGTTTTGTGGGTGTGGCGCAGTGGGGCGCGACGCTGCTGTCCGAATGTGTACCTTATTTCGTTACACTAGCCACACCGGCGTCGCGCCCCGCTGCGCCGCGCTCACAAAACTCGCCTATCTGCCCGAGCCTTTAAGATCACTGTTTTCATCAGTTTTGTAAAATCATCGTCCGCCCACTGTGCCGCCCGTGTCCAACAATTTCAAGTGACCCTGAACAAGTTGTAAACAGATCGTCTGTCCTCCTAGTTGGGGGCTTCCAAAGATCCGTCTTCTGTTACGCGGTCGCCACTGAAGATCCTTTTCACCCTATTTCTCTCTGTGCTTTATGGTGAATTTGTTTGACAATTATTTGTTGTTTGGTCGAGCAAATTGAAGCGCATTTTGTATATATTTGCAATTGGCTACAACAGTTTGTATATGTAGAGATCGCTTCTTAATGATAATGCAATAATGGTGCCTGTTGTTTCACCTCTATTTTGATCAAATTCTGTCACTCTGTGTTCTAGTAAGAGTCATTGTATAGAATTATAAAACATTATAGTCAAACGCTGGTCAGTCTTGTATAAAAAAAGTGCCGTGACTTGCATGTTCGTAGCCAGCCTGAGGAGACAGGCAACAACGTCTTCTTGCTATGTGAGTTTTTACAACTACCCGGAATTGATGACCAGACCAACACATGACTCCCACGACATCCTTTACATTTATTAATTACTTATTGGCGATCCTGAATTACTGACTGTAAGGTTACAAAGCCTTGAGTACTGTCGCAGGGTTGCTAGTTTGTCTGTGTTTTACAGGATACATTTTGGAGAGTCTGCACAGGAATTGCACGATTTAATTCCGCCATCTCCGTTCCACCACCGGACGTCCGGGCGAGGGGAGCGGTTTCATCCTTACGTTGTGAATATTCCATTCATGTGGACTGCTAAGGAATGGAATTCGCTCCCTTCGTCTGTATTCCCGGATAGATATAATTTGGGTTTTTTCAAGGCCAGAGTGAATAGGCTGTTACTGAACCAGCGTGCTACACCCTCGACCTCGTCGACACTTACACAGGTGTGACTGAGGTCAAACGCTGGTCAGTCTTGTATAAAAAAAGTGCCGTGACTTCCATGTTTGCAGCCGGACTGAGGAGGCGGGCAACAACGTCTTCTTGCTGTCCATTCCCAACACGCAATTGTTGCCCAGACACACGACTCCCACCTCCCACGACATCTTTTATATTTATTAATCACCGGATTCCACGCCGTTCAACACAACCAACCACATTCTCGATACGACCCTTGACATTTGACGACCGGTCTGGCCTAGTGGGTCACTACCCTGCCTATGAAGCTGATGGTCCTGGGTTCGATTCCCAGTCAGGGCATTTATTTGTGTGATGAGCACAAATATTTATTCATGGGTGTTTTCTATGTATTTAAATATTTATATGTATCTATCTATTATATATCATCGTCTAGTACCTACAACACAAGCCTTACTGAGCTTACCGTAGGACTAGGTCGATTTGTGTAAAACTGTCCCGAAATATTTATTTATTATTTATTTATTTTAATACGAACATGACTACCACCGAGTGCGATACATATTAATAACAAATCAAGTCACGATTTTTTTTATCATATAGGTACTTTCTTTCCTTTATTACAGCAAGCATCAGAAGGCGCAATAAAGCGTGCACCAACACAGTACTAAACAGGGACTGTAATATAATGAAATATGGTTCTTTGCTTTTTTGTGTTTCCAGGAAGTGGAGTTTGCTGTAAAGCTTCCATAAAATGCCAAAAGCTATTTTATTATAATAACGTTTCAGCACAATATTGCTTAAAACCTATTACGTACAGTCCCCATCAGATATATCAGATGAGATGGTCACAAATATCTGAATAACGCCTCTATTATCAAGGTGATAAAGTGCATTTTTCGATATTTGTAACCAGACATAGACTATCAATCCTCTTCACGTTTATACACCTCTAGTTTATTAATTTAGGGATGGAGATAGCTCGAAGTCAGAGTATGCATTGAGAATACCACCACTCTGGTATTATTCATGGCAAAAGGAAAAGCCGACGGTGGGCAGCAGCGTCCACCGAAACCGAATCAACAGTTACTGTGGTCGCCAACCCGCCTACCAAGTGACTATGGCAACTCCTTCCCATAATAATACAAGTCATATTTGGTGAGCAATGTCAAGCATTATACATCTTACGGCTGCAATACTGATGATGAAGCTAGAATAAATTACCTTCTCTCACTTATTTAAGTTCACCGTTTCTCAAAGCACTTTTGTTTAATAAGCTATTACTTAATGGCGGCACTCAAACAACTTCCCCCAATCAAAGCGAGAAATTCAAAACCAATCAAATGAAAAATCCGGCTCGGTGTGATGTACATTTCCATCGCCCCCATATTTCTCGGGATGAATACTAAATTAAAATACTTGGAAGGTCGATATCAACAAAGAAAACTTCATTAAGCGAAGGTTGTACAGTTGGAGAGGAATCCGACTGTATAATACGCACAGACATAAGTTGGAATAGATGACATGTAATTACAAATTAATGGACGGCCGGACTAACGAAGCGGGCAACAACATCTTCGGGCTGTGCGAACTGCGAGGTTTTCCAACTACCCGCACTTGGTCTTCATTAATCACTTGCACACTAGGATTGTTTCCAGACACAACACTTACGACATCCTTTCGGCTGCAACCATGGAAGGTCGGCAAAAATCTAGGTTAATAAGACCTTTAGTTGTCACGCTATTAAGTCTCGTTTATTTTGTAATTTTGTGTTAAATTCTTGAGAGATTAAATCAGTATTTATACTGATTTACTGACAAGATGCGACTAAAATGTCGCAAAAACTTTTCTAGAATTCACCTAGTTTTAGAGTTAGAACAAATAAAATAAAAAGATAATTAATGAGCGCACATCTCTTTCTTGACGGCAATTATTACATTATGAGCATCCCCGTTGACTATTGTTTTGTTGATTGTTGACATCAAAGTATAGATTTTAAGAAAAAATGCTTTCATGTGTTATTACACATAGTTTTCTCATTTTACATCTTATTTTATGTGTCAAAATAAGTACTTGCAGTAAATAAGGATATAATTTTTTGGCCTCAGAAACACGCTGTTAAAATTATTCCGTTACACAGTGTATACTATAATTGGATTTTCACTTCTCATGCTCTAAAAGTGTGTCATATTATGCTTGCCAAGGCGGACTAAAGTAGTACATTTAGCCTCTTGGGAAAATATGTATACATATTTATGATATACAAAACGTTTTAAATTGACCAACCAGAACGCTTCACCTTATTAAATCCACCAATCACGACACACATCGAAGTTAATTGCAACTTTAGATTCTTTTTTGGTGCGAATACTGTTTAAAAATGTGAAATCATTAAACAAAACTTTGTATAAACTATCAACCAATCAGATATACCGCAATATTAAAATCGACCAATGAGGAAACGCAATTAAATTCTCAAAGCATTAGGTGCTTTTTAGTTCCTACTTCACAAGCATTAAAAAAAAGTTTAATTCGTTGGCAAACTCTTCGAAGCCCAAATTATATATTGTCTATGGCATTTATTCACGGCGTAGATATATTCTATCTGTATCAAAGTACTGAAAAAATACAAAGATTACCAAATTAAACATGTTTGACTCAGAATTCATTGCGGGCGATAAAATTGTATTTTTTTATTGTTAAAATGTTACTTTATTTTATTTTCTCGCAATCGAAGTGAAAACTAGTAGGTATGTATAACTTGGGTCTAAACGCCATATTACCCATCGAACAATTTTCCCTCACTTCGTTCGGGAAAATAACCATCTCGTGGTACTATGGCCTACTTTAGCCCCTTTTGTCAAACAATCTACTATTCAATTCTGACTAGTGCAATTTTGGTGTTCATTTTATTTAATAATGCATTCACTACTGTAGTACCTATTAGCGAGTTAAGAGGCAACAATACAAGGGTTGTCAATGGCGTTGAACATCTATCTATTTATGTATCTGTGACCGGTACAGTCGGACTGGGTTTCCGATTGTATAATCAGCTCTGTAAACAGCATCTAACGAGATAAGGAAAAACGTGCTTATTTGCTTTTGAGGTTAACTTGTAGTCGGGTTAGGAGGCATTCAAAAGAGTTTGCGTGATGTGCAAGGTGAATTTTTCAACAGGAATGTTCGAAAGAATCTACTTTGATTGGCCAACTTTGACTCAAGAGACAAAGTATCTTAGTAATGTTAGTATGAGCCTTCTTGAGCTTACCGTGGGGCTCAGTACATTTTTGTAAGGGAATAATCCCGTCCCGTAATATTTGTTTATTTACTCGTATTTTCGTATCAGAGTGGTATCGCAATTCTCAAGAAGAGGCGCTTTTTAGTGGCGTAGAAAATGTTGCCTTATTTTTTCGATGTATTTGTCTAGAAAACATTCGGTATAATTAATTTTTTTCTTTATGGTTGTGTCTGTTGTACGGTATTAGGAGTTTTCGAAATGTTCAATGTTATACCATGATAGAGTTTTGATATAATAGATTTTTATTGAACATATGCAAATATCGGATGTGTTTTCGATGCCTTGTATGATGTAAAGATTCATCCAGTTAGATTATATTTGATAATTCTATAGCCATGTAAATGTATGACGGCCATTTGTTTAAGTTGTACACGAGACTTTTTAGAAAAAAAGTGAACGTAATTGGCGCGACTTGTAGAAAAGTTAAATGCATGAAATCTGTATCGAAATTTAATTTTTTGCCTTTTTTGCATTGTAATATGAAACGATATTATAGTTTATGATTATGAAACAATCATAAAATCAAGTTATAGTTTAATGCTGACATAATTTAACTTTTCAACTAAACACACTGATTGAATGCCCTTTTTTTTTGGAAAACTGTAACACACTATTATTTTCAATTACCAGTTTCATACACTTTATAATACAGTAACGGAATGGATATAACGAAAAATTAAAGTAAGAAAATTTTGGGATATTTTTTCCTAATACTAGCAGGTTTGCCACATAAAATGACAAACGTTTCAGTTTAGTTGATGACATAGTTTCATATTAGCTGTATAACAGGTATATTTATAGAAAAAAGTAGAAAAGCGTTACAAATTTTCTCAGAACCACGCAAAAATACATAAAAGTCTCATAAAATATTTAAGAGCATGCACTGAAGTCCATTACCCACGACCACCCAGACACAATCCTTTAAATAATGGAGGAGTTACGACATGGACGGACACATAAATAACCTATCCACAGATGTCCACTGCTGGACATGGGCCTCCTCCACAACCCGCCACAGCGATCTAGCTGACTCTCAGCGTTCCGTAACGTCGATGTTCAGAAAACCCTTTGAACGGAATTCGGGGGCCGTGACTAATTTGTTGGAACACGATCGTTGTTATCCAATCGTTCTTCTGAGCCCTGAGTGTAAGTTTTTAACGTAACTTGACGTCACGAACGCGTTTGCGTTTCCCATATAAATACATTATCACTTACGCGTTCGTAAATGTTTTTTTACGTCAAAACAAACTTACACTAGAGCCTCTGGCTATATGCCCTGCCAACTTCCGGGCTAGCAATTCTGAGGGTAAAGTCGGTGACTTCTCTTGGGTATCTCTTCATGATGAGGTGACTTAGTACTTACTTACTTTACCTATTCCTTCAGTGACGGTAGTACCTAACAAATAAGAATCTATATATCTACTTACCACCACCAATCAGAAATTGTAAGTCCATAGTCTCTTTTAAGAAAGCAGGCAGACTGAAGCGGAGATGGCGGGACGACTTGGACGCGTTCTGCGGAGAGTGGATCACACAATTGACAGGGTTGAATATGGAAGCATTGGATTATGAAATTCATCATGAACTTTATCATCATCATTGGCCTCCGAGTCTATTACAGACTATACAAGCAGTGTCAGGTAGGGCGACAACGTTTTCCGTGGCTGTGTAAGCCAATACGGGAGTGACATACACGACCACAAGCCTGGCAGGTGTAATGTGCCCGCGGCGAACAGCTGTCGGGGTTATGTCTAGGCATCGGACGGAAGAGTGCAAATGACATAAGGAACAGGACTTGTACCATAATGGAGTAGCTATCAGCGTAACATATTTTATACAGTCGATCAATTTGTCGATGTCATCGACATAATTATTTCATCGTTATTAATTGTGTTAAATTTAGTAATTTAGAGCCTAGTAATATTTTTTTACCAAATACATTTAGAGCGAAATTAATTTGTTTTCTGGAGAACAGTTCATGTATCTTCGGTATGAAGTGTTTTTATAACAATTGTGTATTAGTAGGAGATTATATCCTGCTCTCTGCAGATTGTGTGATTTTTGCCGTATTTTGAATGCTACTGCTACAACGCAATTGATTTATCCTTCTAACCTTTGTCATATAATTATAGACAACCATTTTATATTGACGAACTTCATCACCTTGAAAAAGAATGGCCAAATAATTACGTGGACTTTTTATCTACGACATCGACAAATTGATCGACTATATAAAATATGTTACGCTGATAGCTACTCCATTATAGTATAAGTCCTGTTCCTTATGTCATTTGCACTCTTATGACGCTTGAACTTTATATCGTTACATTAATTCGTTATCTTAATATAAGTAAATAACTTAGCTAAAGGACCTGGTTTTTGTAGTAGTAACGTGTCTATACACGCATGTTGGCGTTCCATATTCAAATTTTGACGCAAGTTCCATATAATTTGAGAAGTATAAGTTGAAACCAGTATAATGTTTAGTTTTTGTCATACACATAGTAGTTTCTACTATGTATATTATTTTATAACCTTGTTTTTTGGGATGCACTGAATATTAGAAGAAAATTCTCTGCACAACTACATAGATATGGTGATTCAGTTAAGATTTTCACCTATAGTAATTTAGAAGTAAATACAATTATTTAAGTCTTATTCTCAAGGACTAATTTAACGATCTTCCCCTCTAAAGACATGTTACGATATGAGAACAAAGCCTTTAAATCCGATATCGGGAGTTACTGCTCTTATTAATGTACAGATTTACTACGTCGCTAACTTGTTTACGACGGTGACTGTACCAAAGCTTTGCCAATTTGAACCTTATTGCAAGAACTTAAAGACCAAACTCTTGGTATTCACCGGGACATTGTGATCCTTCGTTCGCCTGTCTTACTAACTTTGTTCGATTTCACATCTACGGAGTAACTTTTTAAGATCTTTCTCGAAAGTTCTTCAAAATTACTACTTTTTTATTATTGGTAGTTAGGTAAATCGCCAGTTACTGGCCACCTTTCAATACCTGGCCACCTTATACTGAAAACGAATTCTGTTTCCCTATAAATAGAACACATTTTCAAATGGGGTTTCAATTACTGGCCACCCTTCAATTACTGGCCACCTTATACTTAAATGAATTCTGTTTATAGGTAAATAGAGTCCATTTTCAGTATATGGTGGCCAGTTATTGAAAGGTGGCCAGTAACTGGCGATTTAACCCTATATCTTAGAAACAAAACTTTGATCAATGCAGATTCAGAAGTATATACCTATATACATATACAGTAAGCAGCAGAAGTGGCTAAGCGATTGAGGTGTTCAAAATGAGGTCAACACATCTCTATTGTCAAGAGAATAAGAGCGCGTGTATGACCTACACGCGCTCTTTGAACACTTCAAACGCTTAGTTACTCCTGCTGCTGACTGTACTACTTCATTATTGTATTTAAATTTCGAACGTCTGTAGAGTATTTCGGACCGCAACCACAACCTTTTTAAAAGCAGTATATTGCCTCATAAGAATTTGGGGTATTTAAGTCATTTCAAAACATCTGCGTGATTTATCACCCGGCCATTCATTTTGGAACCGGAAGAGCCGTCTATGTGCAGCTTCATATTATTTGTGTATGATTTAATGGATCACCAAATATTAGCTCTATCTATTAGAAAACGCGAATAAAATAATGTATATAGTAGTATTACTACCTAAAGGTTGCATGCAAAATCAATAAACGTTAGGTTAGCTGGTGGCTATTAGAATATTGATTTTATTTATACAGTGTGGAAAGTTAACTCGGGCCCAGGAGGGAAAGCTACCTTAAATCCTTAGTTTGGCTCATTTTACTTATAGGAGAAATTCCTTTATTTTCAAAAAGAAACAAAACTGCATTCAAAGACTTATCAGTTTTTTTTTTTTAATTTTGCTAAGAAAAAAAAAATCTGAATACTACATATTCAATTTTAAGGATATTTTGTACGAAAAACGAGTGTCATAACGTATGTTTCTTCGAGAAATGTTATTATAAACATAAACTGTATCGACTAGTATAATAAAATAGCACATGTTAATTTTTAGAAATTTTTAGTTTTCCTCGATTCCCGGGCGAGACAAGTGAATTTAAAAAATGTTAGAATCCAGTTTTGTTTCTTTTTAAAAATAAAGGAATGTCTCCTTTAAGTAAAATGAGCTAGCCTCAAGGATTTAAGGTAGTTTCCCTCCAGGGCCCGAGTTAACTTTCCACACTGTATAAATAGGTAGAGATTTACATAACCTCTAGCTGCCCAGTGATAAAACTAGCCATGCCAAATAAACTTTTGATTAGTCATAAATAAAATTCAAAATTACATTTAGCGGGAGACCTTTTTACAGGTATCTGGGCGGCTAGAGGTAAACGTTACGCCATAAAGTCTTGCGGTATTATTGTTCGTAAACATTACATTGTCAGCCTGCCTGTCCGTCTGTTTTTATTATTTATTTATTTGTTATATAGTAAAAACAATGAATAATGACTTAAAATTAAAAATTTGTCCTGCAAAACTGTTTTCACAGTTTGACTGTGGGATCCATGAGTGAGACTAGGTATAACAATTACAAGTGGTAGGTACTCTATGGTAATATTGAGATTATGGATATGACAGTTACTTTAAATGACAAACAAATTATAAACAGAGGTAGGAGGTAACAGGGCAAAATTCAAAAACAAAACATTCAGATACTGTCAAGGTAGTGACGGAACAAGGCTCTTTTGTACTTATTTCTGTCGTTTTCGGTTCTAATAGCCGCTTTGTCCTATACGCTTAAACCACTTAACCGAATGAGAATGAATTTGCAAATCAAAATGTTTCATAAAAAATAATTTGATTTGTTCTTAGTTGTAAATAGATAGTTCTGAAATATTGAATAATACTTAGTTTACATAAAATGCCTAAAACTATTAGTATTAGCAGTAAAAAAAACATTGTAAATACTGCAGGCACGTTGTAAGTGGTGACATCCTGATATAAAAAATATATTCCTATTTTTTAGGGTCTCTGGGGGCAAAAGAGCTTCATTGGATTTTACGTAAGAGATCCCGGGTAAATTTTAATTGTATCGATAGGATTATTACAAAGTCCCTCGACAAAATGACATTAAAAAAAATACCTTTTTTCCTTGCATTTCTTTTGTAAAAAAAACTCCTTATACTAATTTACTAGTATTGAGATATTTATTGCTGTCAATATTTTGGAAATAAATAATGGAATTGTGATCGGGGACTACAATACCCTTTATTAGCGTTATAGTACCTCATTGTACGGAACTCTTCAACTTGCTCACGAGCATTCTGGCGTTAACAGATGTTTTACTTCCATATGTGTAGTAGGTATATAGGAAAAGGGACCTTATTGTTGATGGCACTTACGTGGAATCGCTTTGACATCGCGTGGAAACGACATACGCGCCATCGACAGTAAGGTACCTTTTCGTAGATAATATCACACATAAAGCTGTTATCTATTACACAAGCTATGTTATTATATAATGTTAAATGGATAGCATTTTTCCAGTATTTATATTTTATATTCATATGTTTTGTTATTGACGTTTTGTGACACTATATTTGAGCTTGATATGTAAACCTATACTAATATTATAAAGGCGAAAGTTTGTGAGTGTGTACGTTAGTTACTTCTGCACGTCTAAACGGCTGGAGCGAATTTAATAAAATTTGATATGGAGTTAACTGACACCCTGGATTACATATAGGCTACGTTTTTTCTCTTAAAAACCGCGGGTAACACAGCAGGCCACAGATAGTAAATCAATAAAACTATTATTTATATTCCGTTGTGTCTAGTTAAATATCAAAACCCTGTCGAGTGTTCTCAAATTCACTTACAACACTTCATTTTAATTCACAGTGCCGAAAATGTAAAAAAGACAATAAAAAATGTGTTAGTACTTAGTAAAAATTAAAGGGACCATTTTGACTACTGGATGTTACGCTATTACTTACTTACGCAATATTTTCGTTAACACCTTCGCGACGGCAATTAGACAACGTCGCAATTAACCATACTAGCATCGGGTCGAATCGAACCAATTAAAAAAATTAAAAAATATTATTACCAATGCTGCAATGCCGCGGTGAACGTGCAGAATGTGTGGTGCGATGAATATTTGTTATTCTCTATGAATAGAGAGGCTAAACGGGTAAACGAATGGAAAAGTCTATTTTACGGGCCAGTAACTTTTAATTTACTTTCACTGGTTTTAACCGGAACAGTTTTACTGTTCCATGTGTTAGTTAAACCAGTTTAAACTAACTGTACCCTTACCATGAGTTGTGACAGTGAAGTTTTCGACAACGAGTATCGAGTTTACTATCTGTGCATCTCGCTTGTACTATTAGTGCGATCGAGATGCGCAGATAGTAAACTCGATACTCGTTATCGAAAACCTCAAAGTCACAAATCATGGTAAGGGTACTGCGTGTTTAAAAATAAATAAATATTACAGGGTATCCTCACACATATTGACTGAGCCCCACAGTAAGCTCTAGAAGGCACGTGGTGTGGATACTCAGTAATGATATATATAATACATACAGTCAGCAGCAAAAGTGGCTAAGCGTTTGAAGTGTTCAAAATGATCTACACGCGCTCTTATTCTCTTGACAATAGAGATGTGTTGACCTCATTTTGACCACCTGAAAATTTTGACCGTTTTTTTCCCATTCGCTAGAAAAAGTGCATTATATTAAAATACATGATTATTGATTATATAATACATAGAAAACACCAACATTTTTTTTTTTAATTTTGACCGTTTTTTTCCATTTGCTAGAAAGTGCATTATTATTACAATGCATGTAACTCAACAGCTTTGAGTTACGAGGTTTGCAAATTTAACCGACGCGTCTCTTCCATAGCTGCCGAGAATAACAACCGGTATTTCTCGGACGAAGAATCCTGATTGCCCCAGCTCGGATTATGGCGGCTGAATCGCCTTTTGTAACTATACCACAGTGTCCCACAATGAAGTAATAGATTGATTTTATAATAGGAAGAAAAATGGAAAATTCTCAGCGCAAAACTTTAACAAAGCTTGTAGAACTGTAATAATTGTATAGAACCGGGTAACTCATGTTTTATAAGTCGAATATTGCTTGACATGTTTCACTTCATAACAAGGAGCATAATCATGAGGCGTTCGCATTGGCTAACCCACGCAGAACTGACATATAAGATAACTTGCAACCAAGAAAAATACGAATCGCGTTGGCAAAAGGTGTCCAATAATTGTTTATCGGAAATTCTAAATTCCAATATTTGGGTGAAGAATACAATATTAAGTCCAAAACAAGTTTTGTTAAAGTTTTTCCCTCGTATTCCAATCACTGGTCTTAACTAACTGTCTCCATCAGTCATTGTCTTATCTAGGTATATTAGGTATCGGCCATCTAGTCTAGTCGATATAGTGTCCATACCTACGGAACAGGAGGTACTGGGTTCGAATCTTAGACTGGGCATTTGTGTTTATGACGAATATTTGTATCTTGAGAATGGACGCTATTGTCGCTATATCTATGTATTTAAATATCTATTATATATATTTGACGACAGGTCTATAGCCTAGTGGGTAATAACTGCCTATGTATCCGATGGTCCTGGCTTCAAATCCCAGTAAATCCAGTACATAGGTACCAGTGGTCGGTTCCAGCCGCCTTGACTAACTTTACTGCAGTTCAACGGTTTTCCTTGGGCTCAAAAAGAAAAGGCTAAGACATATCGGCTCCGTCTTGCCTAAGAAAGAAATTGGTGCGCCGACACTGGTACTGCAGTCAATTTATGTATGGAATGTCCTGAAACATTTATGTATTTACGTTATATATCGGCGGCCGATCGTAAAATCCGCTGGATTGTAATGTTCCTGTGTAATAGGCTATGTTCGTTAAGTTGCTTCAGATTCCCGAAGGGCGAACTGACCAGACTGCCGAGTACAGAAACACGTGGAAAATCATGGTGTATCAGGTGACGAAGTTCTAGCTTGACACGAACTTCAGCATAGAAGATACCGACTAAGAAGTGAGACTAGCATTTTACAGGGTGTAATTTTTTACGTGATACAAAATATGTTTCTCTAATCCCATAAACAACTAGCATTTGGATGCTCCTACTCCTTTTTTTATTATTGGTAATTTATTTTACTTTTAACTGCTTTTTGAATCACGACTCATGACTGACATTAACATTCTTTTGTGATTTTATACTAGTTTGAAAAGTAGTTTAGTTAACTTTACATTTTAAATATCTTATAAAAGCTGTTTAAATATCATAGTTAGCTAATCCTTTACAAGTAAAAAAATATGTTTAAAAATTAAAAAAAAGCGTCAAAGTAAAAATACTCAGAGTTACAGCTTTCACTTCCTAGTTGATTATGGAGTTCAAAAAACATATTTTGTATCATGTAAGAACTTACATCCTGTGTAGAAAAAACGGCTGAAATAAAGAAAAGACCGCGTGGCTGATCGCCTACCCGTTGTTGATCAGATCTCATTAAGACGCTCACTGGCCTGCCAATAAATAGACTATTCGGACTGCCGAGAACATAAACACATGCGTAGCCAGGCGGACTGCTAGTATTCTAGATATAAAATGCCACTGTGACTGAAATAAAGGGAAAATTCACTGAGAAAAAGCCTGATTATCCCGGCACAGATTATTACGGCACACTGAACCGCCTTTGTAAGTTTACAACTGCGTCTTACAAAGCATTTCAATGGACGGAATGAAAACTTGACTGTTTGAAAAACGAAGATAATCTTTATAACTAAAATAGCTGCGCGAAATATAGTCCAGTGCCTAAGATAGCCCGCATTTTTTTTTAATTTTAACATTTGAAGGAATTTAAAGGGTGTAGCAGGATAAGCCTTCAAAAAGTGCCCCCAAAGCTTTGAGTCCAAAACTGCTACCAATGCCCCGTCAAATGAAAATAATCCATACTAAGTTTTAGCCCTAAAAGTTTTTTTTAACAAGTGTAAAAAGTACAATATATCAAATTTTTCATTTCAAAGAAAAAAACGAGCTCTTTACTCATCAAAGAAACAGTCGATTAGTAATAAACTATTTTTATGACATTACTTTGCACTCTTGTGAATAAAATGCAACTTTGCTATCTGTAAAGAATAAAACAGTTATTTCCGAGCTAGTGAGGTGAAAAGAAATTGAATTGAATTGTTGTATAGCGCGGTCTTTTGGCAGTCTACACGACGTCACCGGGCGCCATGTTTGTCCCACTTACCCCACTAACGGCGTTGCCGTGTTCGCCCCTAATTCGCTAATTACCCCGGATTACCCGCGTTGTCCATGTAATTGAGCACTTAAAACGTCTAAAAGGTAAGTGTTATTAATTCGGTTTACATTTAGGGTAGTAATGATTTGGCAAATATTGCGTTTGCCTAATTGCTACGGCGTATCTTATGTACAGTCAGGAGCATAAATATGTGTACATTTTTACGCCCTATTCCATTGATATAAGGTGAACCGTCTAAAGATATTTATGCTCTATAAATGGTCTATATAACCCCTTATTAATAAAACTTTGTTAACGTCGGATAAATTTGTCCTTTTTAACAAACAAATATTTAAAAACACTGAACTTTTCATCAACTGTCTTTGAGTGACCCTACGTTTGCTTCTTACCAACATAATATTCAGCGGTGATACCGCGAAAAACGATGTTCATAAATTTCGAACGATTGTCTCTGACACTCTCATGAAGCCTTAATTAGAGTAAAAGAGTAAAGCTACCGTGCCTAGACCAATCGACCACTCTATACGCATTTGTTCATACTGAGCGGCTACGTGCTTCCGGCCTCGCCAATACACTTTCCCAACAAAAACAAATTGGTTGAACGAGTATCAACCTCATTCCCACAGGCAGTTACGCCATTCCTCCACTGAAACTTATACAAACAAGTCCCAGTAGGATAAGTTAGGTCGTAAGCGCCAAGTGTCGTATAATCCTTTTTCATATGGGAAAGAAAAGGGGAAAAACGAACGAAATAATACCTATAGGAGAGTGTAATGAAAAGAGGGCCTACCGCGTAAACCGAAATACACAAATTACGTCTAATATTCTCTCTGTCACTCTAATTACGAGTAAAAGAGAAAGATGCACGAACTTTTCGAACTACGATGTTCGCGGTAGGCCCTAAAGCTTGGAAAAACAAGGAATGTTGTTTGACAACTGGTCTTTTGTCTGTCGGTATTAAAATGTCATTATATTCCAAATGTGTATTTTTAATATCATTTCAGCCGTAAGACGACCACTGGACATAGGCCTCCCCCAAATATGACTTGTATAATTTTGGGAGTTGTCACAGCCACGCTTGACAGGCGGGTTAGCGTTCGCAGTACTAGCTGTTTTGACGGACGTCGCTTATCATTCTTCGGTTTTTTTCCTTTGTTTTTTCGATACCAGCTTCACGGAAAGGTGCTATACTCAGCCAGCACCAAAGGCCTCGCCACACTTTTTTTAGAAGATACTATTAATGCCCTTGATTCTTGAGCCATTAAATTGTAATATTTATTATTAAAAAGACGCCTTTAGGTACTCACGTTAAGTCAGTCACTCAGAGCGGCGAGGCGAACGGACACTCGGCACATTTAGTGCTTTAAAATGGACCTAATCTATGCTCTCCGAAAATTGTCGCGCGAGTGACTAAATAAACGTTAGTCGTTACTTATCGTTACCGTCATTATCATTCACAAAATATGTGTGTAATGTTTTGAAATGAAATGAAAATGAAATGAAATGAAATGAAAATGAAAATGAAAATATGAAATGAAATGAAAATATTTTATTTCACTGTTAAACAGGTATTATTAAACTAGGTGGGGACTTCCTGTTAAGTATACAATACTTGTGTTAGGAAGGCCCGCTCCTCCACAGCAACTAGTATTTATCTACATTACAGAAAATAATTGTATGTATGCATGGGTGTGTGTGTGTGTGTGTGTGTGTGTGTGTGTGTGTGTGTGTGTGTGTGTGTGTGTGTGTGTGTGTGCGCGCGCGCGCGCGCGTGTGTGTGTGTGTGTGTGTGTGTGTGTGTGTGTGTGTGTGTGTGTGTGTGTGTGTGTGCGCGCCCGCGCGTGTGTGTGTGTGTGTGTGTGTGAGTGTGAGTGTGTGTGCGCACGAGTGTGAGTGAACATATGCGTATATGAGTTTCAAAAAATAACTTTTAGTTTTTGTATACTTGGTTAATAAATTTTAGAACCTCTGAACACACAGAATGTTTATATATTATTTTAATTATGTACTATATAGCGAAGCTTCAGTTTCCTCATAACTTAGCGTCAAGAGCCATCCTAATATAGATTCTTTGCATTTATACATTTGTAATTGGTGTATATCTAATTGTTCATTAAGCTTATTATAAAGATATGCTGATTGCGCTGCAAATTGCCTCTTTGCAAATGCAGACTTGGCTGTAGGGAGTGGGGCAACGTTGGGCTTTCGTCTACGCTCTTGAGTAACACTGTGAGGGTTATATTTTATGGTTTTATGTAGGTTTAGCGTTACAGAGAGAATGTACAGCTTTCTCATCGATAAAAGGTTAGTTAGTTGATAGAGTTCATTAGTTGGAAATCTGAAAGGCGTAGAATACATTACTTTCAACAAACAGCGTTGCCCTCTCTCCACCTCCAAGAACTTAGTTTTTGTTGAACCACCCCATGCTGATATGCAATAACTCATGATGGACTGAGCTAATGTAATGTAAAGTTGATTAAGAAGTTTCTTCGTGGTAATATGTCTAAGTTTTTTAAAAATCCAAATCAATTTACGTATTCTGTTATTAACATATTCAATATGTGTGTGCCATGACATGCGTTGGTCCAACATTACACCAAGATATTTGGTACAGTTAACTTTACAAATTTCAATACAATTACAAGAGGAGGGATCAAGTCTCTGACAGGTATGAATTTTCAAAGTTAGATTACTTGGTTGTGTCCTATTATATTTAGAGAAACATATAAAGTTTGTTTTATATACATTAAGTGTTAGAAGGTTGCTTCCTAGCCAAGAAAATACAGTACTCATACCAGCTTCAGCTTTTCTATAAACAGATTCCCAAGATGGGCCCTCAAAGACTATAGCGGTGTCATCAGCATAAGAAAAGGTATGCCCACATTGTAGTTTGAGGTTCGTCAAGTCGTTAATATAAATTAAAAACAATGTAGGCCCCAGTACAGACCCCTGGGGGACGCCATGTGTAACTTTGGCCTCTTGACTAGTGAACTCACCTATTTTAACCATTTGTGTATATTAACCATTATGTTTTCATTTAAAACATACTACCATTTTATACAATGACGGTTGCAAACAAGCATACAGCCCGCTTGATGGTAAGCAGTTACCGTGGCCTATGGACGCCTGCAACTCCAGAGGATTCACATGCGCATTGCCTACCCTTTAAGAACCTATACACTCCTTTTTTGAAGAACCTCATACTGTAGTCCCTAGAGAAAACCTCGGCAGGGAATTCATTTCACAGCCGGAGAGTTATTTAAGAACTAAATTCTAGTCATTCAAATATCCTTAAGTTATTATTAGTGTCTGAATAGTATTCCTAGTAATCTATTTAAATCAAATGAAAACTTTACCTGTCTGGTAAAGAACATATTCAGACCTTTAAAATAAGATATAGAGAATAACTATTGATTAGTCTTGCCAACTACTTATTTAAAGAGTGACATTAATAGTACACTGCAGAAGCCGGGAAGGGGCCGATTAGAATTTACAGGTAGTTGTGAGGCCGATAACCTCTTCATGCTGATGTATGTAGTGTTTTTCTCAAACATGTATTAAAATGAAATTGATAAATAATAATCTTTAAAACAAAAAAATATATATGCTATAGCACATTTCCAGAGTCCAAAGTCCAAACCAGTCACTATATGCTTTGCAGGCATGCAGTGTCACTCCAATCAGGCTATGAGACCGTTTATTTATATTCACCTCACTAGCTCAGAAACCACTGCTTTATTCATTAAAATCAGATAGCAAAGTTGTATTTTATTCACAAATTTCATACAAATTGTTTCTTGCTAATCGAGTATTTTTTGTTAGCTATAAATGATGGACATCAATAATTTTGATTAAGTTTTTAACTTAGTAATCTTTCGCTAGCTCGGGGTCAATATTAGCACGAGAAGGTAAATACTAATTATGCTCCCTTGTGTAACAATTAACTATTAATACTTTAAAGATCTGAATACGCCCCTCGGCCATAAGTAAGTTCTGAATACAAGCTCGGCTGCAATCACGTAAACCGATCGGATCGGATCGGATCGGATCCGGCCGCTAATGACCACAGTAACAAAGAAGACGGACTAATTCACATCGGAATACCAATGGAATTTCTGAAATGAATTTATACTAACTGTGTTTGAACTGTGTCTAACGACTTTCTTACCTAGTTGGTATTGACCCTGTTTACACAGCTAGTCCCACTGGTAACACAAATATTTGTTGGGTTATGGAAGAAAAAAAATATTACTTACAGGTCATTGTTACACAAATTAACTGAGACCCAGGGTAAGCTCAAGAAGGCTTGTGTTGTGGGTACTCAGCCATCGATATATATATATAATAATACACCCATGACTCAGGAACAAATATCTGTGCTCATCACACAAATAAATGCCCTTACTGGGATTCGAACCCAGGACACTACACTCACTTGACCAAACCTGTCGTCCGTCCTATCGGATGAAAGACGTAAGATTTTTTTTATGTCTGATAAGATAAACAATATTTTTTTTACAATAATCGTGTAAAAACTATGCATGTTTGTGTCTATACATACATGAATGAATAAATAGATTGCTTATAAGAATTAAATAAAATTTAATTACAAATATCAGATACATGAGGCAATTTGGATGTGACATAAATATAATATATCGACAGTGGAAATTTCAAATGTCGTAAGTCGCATATAAAAGTATGTCCCTTACGACATTTGAAATTTCCACCGTCGATATATATGTATATACGTTTTTCAACTACATATATTTCGCTGGCACATTAAAACCATTCGTAATTACCTAATTGAAAGTAAAAGTACCTCAAAGTAAACAACGTCGGTTTTCTATGACAACGTTTACAATATTACAGGTGTAAATAAAGTCACCTTAAGCCCGGGCTAGACGTAAACCAACGACACCGGCCCACTAGACGGCGCAATACGATTCACACTCGCCGCTCAACACATTACTGCACCCCGTTATCTTACTCCGCGTTTAGACATACTGGCTCGTTACTCGCCTCGCTATTCATCGAAACGTTCGACGAGACTTTGCCAATACAAAAACGCGATGCGAGGGACGAGAGGAATAGCGAGACGTCCGCGTACACATGCGTGCTCGCGTTTCGCCTCGCCATTCGCCTCGCTACTCACGCGAATGTGTGGCGGCAGCATTATGCTCAGTACCCTTACCATGAGTTGTGACATTGACGTTTTCGATGACGAGTATCGAGTTTACTATCTGTGCATCTCGCTTGTACTATTTTAGTGCGAACGAGATGCACAAATAGTATACTCGATACTCGTTATCGAAAACGTCAATGTCACAACTCATGGTAAGGGTACAATTTAGGGGCAAGTAATTGGGTAGTTACGATACTCTAATTCGATAAGAAATGAAGTTGACTTACTCAATAACATGTCAACAGATCGTCGGTCTGATTTTTGAAATAGTCACCAAGTGTACTATGTTTATTTCTTAGTATTAAACCTACAGTTTCCAAAACTAATTTCAAATTAAAATCACACAAGCATCCTACTCGTATAAAGTTCTCTTTACATATATTAATTTTTTTTTATGTGTTCACACTTAAAGATTACGGGTAAGTGGATAACCAGTTTCAAGGATAGCATTATGAGACCACCGTGTAGGACGATGGAGAGGCTAGTTGGATTTTCATGAATCTTAAGCACTGATGTCCAGATTCTGTACGAGATCAGGACGAGTGAAGGACTATCTTGTAAACTGTCAAGAAATATTCAGGGCCCCATTGCACAACAATGTATAACTAGTAAAAAAATCGGAACTTTCTTACAGATAAAAGCATTTGGAAAGAGTATGAAATAATATTACAAGTTGTTATTGTTGAACTCCAGGTTGAAATAATTTTGCAAGTTCGTCGCGATGTCTAATATTAATTGACTAGGCTTCTTCATATACGCCCGGTGACTGAATATATATAGACACAGCTCTCCATACAAAAATGCCTTCCAAAAATGACCCCAGGCGCGCTGACACTGACAGCTATCCTCTTCATAAATATGTCAGAGCAGCTTAGAGTTTATCCAATAGACAATTTCGCGCTATTAAAAAAAGTTGTGATTGGTTCATAAAAGTTTAAAGTGTCAAACCTCATGCGCGGCGTTACAATATTATGGCGTTGTCAAACTTACAGGGATGATACTAACTGAGATGGAACCAATTTATATGAATATTAGTCTACACACGATTTTTTTATTAAGATTACTCTTGTTCATACTTTATAAGAAGGTATATCGTTAATAATGTGTTGGAGAAGTAATTTATTTTCTAACCTAGGTGGGTTACAAATTAAATTCAATATCGTATAGTAAACTGTCACCATAAGAGCAAGCTAGAATAGGATGTTACTTTGATATATCGCAAGCATTGTTTTATTTTAATTATGAGGCAACAGATTTACTAAATTGACGCGGAGTACTGAATTTTGGGACGTCAAGAAACTTTGCCAAAAACGGATAACTACTGAGTTGTTCATCTTTTTAGTTCTTGCAATCTTCGAAAGATACGGATGCAAGTAACGAAATTTCAATTTTCGAGGTTCGCAGTAGATAGATTCGCAAAGAATGTAATACCCATTAAGAAGCTGACACAAGCTGAAATTAAATTCCATGACTGTACGTAAATATTTTTATAAAATTATTTTAAACAATAAATTATTTTCGGGGCCTTCGGGAAACTAGAATAATTATGTCAGAAAGTTTACCAGCGGCACATTTACAGCGGTCTTGTTTTTCGAAATAAAACCAAATAATAGGAATTGCTTGTTACTTGAAAAATACATGAATAATTTACTTGTGAGTATAATTGACGCATAACCTAATCCCCAATCTGTCACTCAGCATCATAAAGGCATAAGTCATTATAAAACTAGTATAGATATACGACATTTGGTTCAGCGTATTAGTCTATACAACAATATGTTACTTTAAATAATTGTTTATCACATTCAGGGTTAAACTTACACAAACCAATGGATCCCATCGTTTTTCTTGTATTTTTGTGCAGTTGTTGCGGGAACATTTTACCGCACAAGAAGACATTTTATAGGGTTTTTTTAATTTAACAATTTTATATTAGCTGACATCTTAAATGTCATAGAAAGCTTCTGTACTACTAAATCTGTCAAACTCCGCCGCGGCACAGTCGATCGTTCGTAGCACACTAGCCGTGGGGTCATTTTTGAGCTCGAGTCAGGTTTCTATAGTATTACTAGTTCGTTGTATACGCCTATAAAAGCGTTTTATAGAGTTAGAGAATGAAAAGGTTTTTCATCCACTTATTTCTCATAATTTAGAGTTCTTTCCAAACTAATTAGACAAAATAATTGTCTTAGAACATTCCATACATTTTTGAAATCTTCTCTTATGTTACCATCATGCAAGATATAGTAAGACAATAGGGCAGGAACTTTGGGCCAATATATTTTTTTTTGTAACAGCTAATACAATATGAAAAAAATGTACCTACCTAAGATTTTTACTAGATGAGTAGAAAAAAAAAATCTTAAAATAACAAAAGTTTGTAAAGTGGCATTTTTAGAAGTGCTCATAAGACAATACATTATCTACGTGACGTAGTCAATGCGGTAAACGAATCCTGAATTAATTAGGTTTACAAGGAGAAGGCCATTTGTCATTTTCTTGGTCCCGGGTTACGCGCGGGTTCTTGGATAACTTCTAAATTGTTTACTTTATTTATGGTGAGTTACGTGAACTTATGATATAAACCTCAGCTAACCCAAATCATGGCTTATCATCAGCAGAGGTCGGAATTCTTGTAGCATTTTTGAGCTATCATAGGGACTTCTCGTTTATCGACTTCCGATTAGTCAAGTCGATATCGATAAATACAGAATACAATATGTAAAATATGACTACGTGAAGAAGTAAACAACATGCAGTGTTATCGCGATTACGTACCTACATACGAGTATATACATTTCAGCCGCATGCTGCCCACTTCTGAAAATAGGCCTTCCACATATGACTTATATCATGTCGTGATTGAGCTATCTAATTTCTAGGAAATTATAAATAAAAGTTAAAATAATAAAATTTGATTGTGGATTTAACAATTTCAGCTACTCAAAAGTTATCTAAACGAGAACGCTCTTTAGGTAAGACTGCCTGTTGTTTACCAATACTTTTAATGTTGTTTAAATGTTGTGTTCTATAATTTATCGATATTTATGAATATGGTAGTCGATAAATGAGAAGTCCCTATGACAGTTCACAAATGATACGAAAATTCCGACCTCTGCTTATCAGTAATACGTTCCTGGGTTCAAATCCTAGTAAGGGCATTTCTTTGTGTGATATGCACAGTTATATGCTCCTGAGTCATGGGTGTTTTCTATGTATTTAAGTATTTGTATATTATACCATTGGCTTAGTAATCAGTAATCACACTACAAGCCTTGGCTCAGTGGGGCTCAGTCAATTTGTGTCAGGGTGTCCTAGATGTATTTAAGGATGTCCTATAATGTTCGCAGTACTATACTGCTCAGAAATTTCATAAAAATCAATTACATGTGTATAATACAAACAAAAAACCTTTTAGTTAATAATTATACTAGTAAATCTTGTATATGGTTTAGTTCTTCGCTCGTATTAGATTTACACACAGTATGTGTACAGAACCCTGTAAAAAAAGTAAAGTAGAAAAATAGTATAATTTATGTCGGCTATTCAACCTTTTTGTTATTTTATTTAACCTTAACACGCTATCCAAGCTATAACTGTCATGATGGAGCTGGGTGGGTTTTAATAGCAATGTACCGTGGAGATGTTCCCAAAAGTTGCAAAATTTTCTATCCGGAAAATTCTCACAATGTAAATTACAAAAAATATTAAAACACACAGACAACGTACTGATTGTATATGGCCAAAACGCCAATACCTAACTGGCCAACTTACACCGAAATTATGTTTACCTACACAAACCAAAACGTTTTCTAATGGGGATTCAAGTACTTCCTTCCTCCTGTTGTCCCGGCATTTGCCACGGCACATGGGAGCCTGGGGTCTGCTTGGAAACTAATCCCAGGATTTGGCGTAGGCACTAGTTTTACGAAAGTGACTGCCATCTGACCTTCCAACCCACAGGGTAAACTAAGACTTATTGGAATTAGTCCGTTCCTCACGATTTGGGTTGGGGATTCAAGTACTAGCCACCCAATACTAAAGCTTTAACAAATAACCGGACTAACAGAAATAAAATAGAATAATCCGAAAATCTGAGTCAAATTACGTACAAAAAACTTCCTCTATGGAAACTTACTTATTCCTTGAAATTTCTCGTAAACTTCATAGAACAGTCTCGCATTTTTGAGAACGTTATGCAAATTGTACATTGTTAGTTTGAACGCGCGACCATCGCGGATTTAAAGTCGCATACCTTCCCGCTAAATCACCGACGCCCTAAGTATTCTTCTTTTATTACTCATAGGATTCCAAACGGCTTTCTACAGTTTTAATCTCCGTCATAAAATTATGTCGTAAAAGGTAACAGTCTATTAAAATGACACTCAAAAGAACCTACTCGTATTTACTTATTCTGCCAAAAGAATACAATAGCGTTGTGTAAAGTAGACATTATTTATTCAGCAGGAAGCAGATAATGGACGAAAAATCCACGCCACAAAACATGTATCACTTTCTAACATGAAGTGCTTGAAAGAGCCGGACTTTGACAATACCACGCCGACGAGTAGGCTACTGCGACCGCCATATCCGTGTCTCAGCTTCAAAATAAGATAAGAAATAAGATAAGATAAGAAATATTTTATTAGCACAAAAGTAGGTAAGTACATATAATGAATTTTAATATTTACAACACAACAGTATATTGAGCTAATAGGTCCTCACTCAGCTTATTGTCCCGAAGTCCGTCCTAGGACACACTGCGAGACGCTGATTTTCAGTGAAGCCTTCTAAAACTAAAAATATAAAATAAAACTACTACTACTAAAAACTAGAAACTAAAAACTAAAACTAGACGACACCGACATCCAAGAAAACAACAACAATTTTTATAGAAAATAAATGAGATACAAATCAATATGAATGTAAAATGTGAACTGCATATTTCTAGGGGTTTTATATGTAAAGCTGAAATATGAGCAGACCTGGGACAACTCGGGGCAAGTTATAGGGATTTGATATCGATAAAAAAATGACGATATAATATCGATATATACTTGATACGTCACTCATTTCTATTCCTAGAGTTTTAAATCAGTAAATAGTAATATGCCATACATGACATAAATCGGGATATAGAGTATAAGTAGTTTTAGATATTTGATATTGATTAAAAAGATGTCTATATACCATTATCATTAAATCAGTAAATAGTAATATGCCATACATGACATAAATCGGGATATAGAGTTTTAGATATTTGATATTGATTAAAAAAGATGTCTATATACCTAATTAAATTAATACATAAGCTCATTGGATCTATTACTGTAAAGAGGTACAATATCATATCTTGTACGAGTATTTAAATAAAAATATTTATGTAACATTTGTTATAAACTTTAGATGTTGCCATTAACATCGATATATTTTTTTATTGATAAAATATTTGGTCACTCACTTATACATACCCCCAGGTATGAATAGTTATGAGTGATTTATGTTCTTAGTGAGAATTCGAAATAAAAAAGAGATTGTAAGTAGAGTGAAGAAGTAATAAAATAGACACGTATGTTGCGATTTATTGTGACACTATCTTTGAAATTTGTATGGAAATATCATCATCATCATTTCGTCCGTTCGATGTCCACTAGTGGACATACGCGTCCCCACATGACTTGAAGTATCACTGGTGGAGTTGTCATAGTCGCCACGCTTAGCAAGCAGGCTGGCGCCCGGAGTAGCTGTTAATTATGTGTATGAGAGCAACATATTCAACAAATAAGAAATAAAGTAGTAGTACTTCTGATTCCTTACTTATCACCTACCCTTTAAATTGTAAATGAAGTGATTACTGATTACTATTGTAAGATTAGTTTTAATAGTAGAGAATTTAGTATACTTAAATAGTGGTGCCAAAGTCTACATACTTTTTATTTAAACTAAGTAAGAAAATAGACAGTTTTGTGCATAGACTAGGGCTTAAAATCTTACATCATATAGATATATATGATAAAAGACAGGTCTCGTCTTGTAGGTTGAGACCCTAAGTCCGAATCCTGAATTCAAATCCCAATAAGGGTAATTATTTGTTTGATTAGCACATATTCATATAATATATTATACATAAATATCGTTGCTTGAGTACCTACAACACAAGCCTTCTTGACCTTACCGTGGGGCTCAGTTAATTTGTGTAAAGATGGCCTGTAATATTTATTTATATTACTTTAGTAGCTACATTGAATAAAGATTTACATATACAATTCATATTTTGTGCCGTGTGATGCTGGCTGCGCCGTGTAATGCCGGCTGATTAGAATAGCACCACCCTACATCCTCCCGCGGGTATGGTAAGAGGCGACAAAGGGAAAAATCCTACGGACGGGCAGCAGCGTCCGTCGAAACCCAATCTACAGCTACTGCGGTCGCCAACCCGCCTGCCAAGGATGGCGACTATGGCCCCAAGATGATACAAGTCATATTTGTGGGAGACCTATAGTCCACAGTGGACTGCATACGGCTGAAATGTATATTTTGTAACAATTATTGCCACGCGTTGATACACATTGAAAAGGATCGATTATTTGAAATGTGAACTTACACACATTCTCCATTATTTTACGCGGGAAAAAAGTTCAATTGCCTGTCCAAGTCTCGAGTTGGGAAGAAATATGGCCGACAAAGTATTTTAGAATGTAATAAGGGTAAGATTTAGGTACTGAGGTCTGTGACTTTTGATTTGTTATAAAGGAAGAACAGTATTATTTTGTCGTCGTATCGTAAAACTATAGATATTTAACAAGCGTCAACAAAATCATGGTAGCTACTTTAGTAGCGTCAACAAGACGTTTTTTATGACATAAGCGGCAAACGAGCAGACGGATTGCCTGGTGGTAACAATTACCGTCGCCCATGGCAACACCAGATGAGTCACAAGCACGTTGCCGGCCTTTAAGGGGGTTGGAGCTCTGGGAATTCCCAGATTCAAGCGTGATGGTCATTGCTGTGCCCTACATCTCATTGTTGGACGAGGTTTAAGGACATACCCGGGTCCAAACATTGTTTAATAACCGATCCCTGATACGTTACAAACCGACAAACTCACGTGTATTTATATTGCGCTAGTCCCTCGCCGCCTCTTTAATTTGTGTTATAATATAAGCAGCGATATTTTCCTGTGTTATAGGTGTCTTATATCGATTTATTTAGTACAGTCAGCAGCAGAAGTAGCTAAGCATTTGAGGTGTTCAAAATAAGGTCAACATGTCTCTATTGTCAAGAGAATAAGAGCGCGTGTAGGTCATTTTGAACACTTCAAACGCTTAGCAACTTTTGCTGCTGACTGTACCCATAACACAAGCCTTCTTGAACTTTTTTTTATACAAGACTGACCTGCGTTTGACCTCAGTCACACCTGATGGTAAGTGTCGACGAGGTCGAGGGTGTAGCACGCTGGTTCAGTAACAGTCTATTCACTCTCGCCTTAAAAATACCCAAATTATATCTTTCAGGGAATACAGACGAAGGGTGCGAACTTACCGTAGAGCTAAGACAATTTGTGTTAGGTTATCCTGCAAAAAACATAGTGATAATAATTCTGTCGGCGCCGTATTCGGCTTCGTACGTTTTCGGGTTAAATAATCAAATGGGGAATTCTAAATATCCACATTGACACAGCAGTGTATGAACGAGGGTCTGAACAATGGAATGTGACCTTTTCCGTATGCCTTTGTCTTGGGTTTCTTACTGCAAACCGTTTCCCTGCCGTTTCTTTATACAGAGAAAACATTCCCGACGTTGTTTGGGATGTAGAGAATTCGTCTAAATATATAAAGCTGTCGATGTCGTTACGTTTACAGGCAGACATAGTCTAAATACTTTTTTTCTGATTCCCTGAACATTTTGAATTCTGTGAGGAGATTGAGAGATTGAGAGAGATTCTTCCAATTTTATGATGTTATTCGGTAATTTTTGAAATTTCGTTGTTTTAAAAGCTGGTCTCGAGTATTGTGTGTAATTTTTTTTATGACAAAGGTGGAAAACGAGCAGACTGATAGCCTGACTGTAAGCAATTACCGTCGCCTATAGGCACCCGCAACACCAGGGAAGTCACAGACGCGTTGCCGGCTTTTAAGGGGGGTTGGAGCTCTGGGAACCTTACTCACCATCAGGAACACAACACTAAATACCTGAAAGGTAGCAGTGCTATTATGGTTGTGGTCTTCTGTAAGGAGGAGGTACTTCCCCAGTCGGGCTTCTCCAGACTCAAGCGCGACCAGATGATTTCTAAAGGGACTAGCAGCGTCCCTTAAGAGTTTGAAATGTTCTGCGATCGCCAGTCCGCCTGCCAAGCTTGGCATTTATCGCCTCATGCTCCAAGATCGCTCCCTGTGGCGTTTGTGGAGTCCTATATTAAAGTTTTTGAAGTGACTTTCTCTTACAATCTATTGTTTAACTTTTTGATAACATACCCGGGGGTACAGTTAACCACTTCGTACGTTGTCGCAGTGAAAATCTATATGAAAGACGCAAAAGATCTCTTATTAACGTCACTGTGACAAGGTTCGAAGTGGCCTAGGAATCAAATTGGTTCATTATACGTCCACTACGTCCAACAATGTGTGTCAGGGCATAGCGAATCACCACTTCTGAATCTGGAATAGCCCCACTTGAGTAATCACAGAAGAAGCTTACAGCTATAATAACACTACTACAATTTTTTTTGGTATACAGTGTTGTGTTCCTGGTGGTATGGTTCCCAGAGTTCCAACTAGTGTTGCAAGTGTCCATGGGTGACGGTATTTCCGTTTGTCTCCTAATTTCATAAAAAAACAACGTATAAAATTATACTCGTAAGACATCAGTCATTTAATATCTGCATTCGTCACACAAACATTTTCAGGGTTTTGCATACAATTGATCTTATAATATTAATATGGGTCTGGCTTAGCGGTAAGAGCGTGCGACTTGCAATTCGGAGATCGCAGGTTTAAACCCCGTGCTTTGTACCAATGAGTTTTTAGGAATTTATATACGAAATAACATTTGATATTTACCAGTCGCTTTTTGGTGAAGGAAATCATCATGAGGCAACCCGACTTACCCCAATAAAGCCTAGTTTACCCTTTGGGTTGGAAGGTCAGATGGCAGTCGCGGCTTCCATGAGCCATGATGATGATGATGATCTTATAATATTAAAATGTAGGTATCGATACATTAGCTACTAAATTCAGTAAAAAAATGTCCTGCACTGAATGGCGGAGGGAGACAGATGCTACCATGGAGAGCTGAGCAAACTCGACGAACATGAGAAGCTTTTAAAAGACTTCCGTGTATTTTCCTGACTAAGAGCGCGGGCACACAGTTTTTCTCTCCTGCGTTTTCTCGGCGTTCGCATGTAAAATTGCACGCTGCGGAGACGCACGGACGATTACTATGGAAATCGTAAGGAAAACGTCGAGTGGCCGCCGCTAGTATGCCCGGGCCCTTAGAATTTAAAGTTACTTAACCAGGTATTGACCTTAAATATTGCCTATGACCTTGTCCTCGTGGTCTCGGATGAAGACTGACTGGCTGACTGGCTAAGCCAGTCTTCATCCGATGCCACGAGGACAAATTCGTTCTCGAAACATTGGAGGTAATATTTAAACTTAACATACACGGTTAAGAGCGTGGCCACATGTCCACGTCACAGCGTCGTAAACGTAAAACGACGCGGTGTCGCGTCGGAGCGCGGCACGTTTTCCACCGTGAGAATATACGTTGCGGCGTCGTGAAAACACACGTTGCCACGTCGTGCAGATACACGTTGCCGCGTCGTGAAAACACACGTTGCCACGTCGTGCAGATACACGTTGCCGCGTCGTGAAAACACACGTTGCCACGTCGTGCAGATACACGTTGCCGCGTCGTGAAAACACACGTTGCGCGTCGTGCAGATACACGTTGCCGCGTCGTGAAAACACACGTTGCGCGTCGTGCAGATACACGTTGCCGCGTCGTGAAAACACACATTGCGCGTCGTGCAAATACACGTTGCCGCGTCGTGAAAAAACACGTTGCCACGTCGTGCAAATACACGTTGCCGCGTCGTGAAAACACACGTTGCCACGTCGTGCAAATACACGTTGCCGCGTCGTGAAAAAACACGTTGCCAGGTCGTGCAAATACACGTTGCCGCGTCGTGAAAACACACGTTGCCACGTCGTGAAAAAACACGTTGCCACGTCGTGCAAATACACGTTGCCGCGTCGTGAAAACACACATTGCGCGTCGTGCAAATACACGTTGCCGCGTCGTGAAAAAACACGTTGCCACGTCGTGCAAATACACGTTGCCGCGTCGTGAAAACACACGTTGCCACGTCGTGCAAATACACGTTGCCGCGTCGTGAAAACACACGTTGCCACGTCGTGCAAATACACGTTGCCGCGTCGTGAAAACACACGTTGCGCGTCGTGCAGATACACGTTGCCGCGTCGTCATGACAGTCTGATAGTGCAAATGCTACGCGCACGGCGAGACAAAGTCAAATGCCAATCCGTCCTTAAGCCTTTCTTCAAGATGGTTGAGAACATCGATTACGATTTGTTAATTTCTTTGGTAGAAGAACGTTCAACGCTCTGAGATAAAACAAATGATGATTTCAAAAATTCCTCTATTCACGGTGGAAAACGTGCCGCGCTCCGACGCGACACCGCGTCGTTTTACGTTTACGGCGCCGTGACGTGGACATGTGGCCACGCTCTAAGTCCTGTTTTTTGTTTTAATTTTTTTTTTCCATTATTTTCTTATTGTGTGCCTTATGCCGCGCCTATTCATAAGTTCATAACACATTACGCAGTACCGACGGTCGTTATTTGCCGGAAAAAATGTGTTTAATGGTTCACTATATTTGTATTAGCACGAATGACTTATTATATTATTCCCATTATGCAATAGTATGACGCAATTCCAACAATTTGTTCAGCTGAAAGTATTTGAATAACTATGGAAGCAGTTTTTGAGAGTCGAGTATTCGACTTCGTCATTTAACCGATTTGTTGAGGATGGCACAACAGGCGTGTCATCAGTGTACTTAACGTGTGGCGTATGACTCGAGCCGTGTGCCGTGTGGTGCCGGCTGACTAGAATAGCACCACCCAACTACTCCCGCGGGTTTCGTAAGAGGCGAAAAAGGGAAAAATCCTACGGACGGGCAGCAGCGTCCGTCGAAACCCAATCTGCAGCTACTGCGGTCGCCAACCCGCCTGCCAAGCGTGGCGACTATGGCAACTACCCCCAAGAAGATACAAGTCATACTTGTGGGAGGCCTATGTCCAGCAGTGGACTGCATACGGCTGAAATGTACCTATGTATGACCCTATTTTTGAAATATGTGTAATTATCAATGAAAAGGGAGCTTATTGTCGATGGCGCTTAAGCTTTTGTTAATGATGCCGCAGTACAAATCCAGTTCCGAGCAACGTAAGCGCCATCGACAATAAGGTCCCTTTTCATAGATAATGCCACATATGAGTGATAGAACTTCAAAATAATTAGTATGTGTCAGCGGCGCAGCGTCCATTCAAGCCGATTCCGACCTGCTTAACTAACTTTTCTCGCAGTTCAAGTCTTCCTTGGGTTCCCGAAGAAACAGCATAGACATATTAGCTTCGTCACGCCTAAGAAAATAATTGACCAACAGTTACTCTGTGTATTATAAACTTCATCCAAAAATATTGGTGTCATAAACTATTGGCGATTAATACTCGATTTCGGACACTCTAAAGTAAAAAACGACTCTCACCTATGTATCACTAGGTACATAAATTCCCTTAAAGCTAATAAGTCTTACTAACAAATAGTTGAACTTTTGACGCATCTCACCAGCGACAAGCATAGTTTTTTTAAATAATAAGAAAAAAACTATGAATGCTTTATTCTGCACAGACTTAAATGAAATTTTTCAGAATATTTTGAGCACGCTTAAACAGAGGGAATAAAGATCTTTTATCTTAAAATATAGTATTTCTGTTTACATAAGATGGTACAATTTATAATAATAACATTATAACACATTTTATAATTACTTTTATAGGTACCTACTATTTTTTTAAAGTAGGTATCTTCAATTCATTAAAATAAAATCTCAAGCAGCTAGAATAAAAATATATTGTGTACAAGCTTGAAGGCATAATTTATTTTGTAACGTAATATTAACATTAAACAAAACAAAATAGGACCTAGGAGAAGAGGAAAACCTAGAAATAGGTGGATGGATTGTGTGAGAGATGATATGAAAAAAAAGGGTGAGGAGGAGGAGATGACGAGCATTTGAGAAGTATGGAAGGAGAAGACATGCTGCGCCGACCCCAAATAAATGGGAATGGAAATTTTTGGACCCGGGTATGTCCTTAAACTACGTTCAACAATGAGAGGTAGGGCACAGCGAAGTACCATCACGCTTGAGTCTGGAGAAGCCCAACTGGGGAAGTACCTCCTCCTTACAGAAGACAGCCATAATAACACTGCTGCTGCAAGCGCTTGTGACTCCCTTGGTGTTGCGAGTGCCCATGGGCGACGGTAATTGCTTACCATCATGCAATCCGTCTGCTCGTTTGCCACCATTGTCATAAAAAAAAAAGATGATGAATCGACTACTACCACACGTATCGAGAGAGAAACGTAACATTGATGAAACGACCGCATTTTCCAACCTTTACCTCCCAAAGGTACGCACTAATCAAAATACTCCGGGAAAACGCCAACATTCCCGTGTTTAATTATTTGCCTTGGCTGCAGTCACAGAATCAAACGATCCGGGCTTAAACTTGGGGGTTTCACGCTTAGGCACTGGTCCCACCGCGAGCTAGTAAGCTATGAGCTATCAGCTATTTCAAGGGACAAAAGATAATCGATCCCGTGTAAATTCATTATAAACATTTCATTAAATTGTCGAAAGGGTCTCTGCGCGTTGGCTCGAGCCGACTCCGCGTACGCCTCCCAAATGTCCGGAACAACATTGTTCAGTGTACGGAAGAGACAAACAATAATGATTAATAAATAATAATAATTATTATAACATTGATATATATATGATTTTTAATAAATAATGGTTATTTTCGTCCTCAACTTTTTTGAATTCGGTTGCACGACTCAAAAGTCGACTCTTATAATTCTATTTTGAGTTACATATGTCCTGCGTATACTTGAAAAAACCCAATCTCAGTTTGTAATAAATCCACGACTCGAGTTCCCATAACGTTTTTCAATGTCATTTTTATCGTTCCACGCAGAACGGGCAAAGTTTGAATAGGGGGGAGCTTATAAAAGTCGTGAATCTACCGCGACCGCGACATTGCGTGAGACGCGATGTTCAGGTTAAAAGTTTGAATTCAAGTTCATCATAGTTGTTCAATAAAACATTTAATCCTCAATGAGGAAGGCACAGAAAAGATTTTTTTAAACGGCCATGAGCAAGTCGGGCTATGCTCTTGCTCCGTAGGGTTCCGTTGTTCATCTTCCTCGCGTTGTGCTGGCATTTTTCTACGGCTCCTGGGAGCCAGGGTCCGCTTGGCAACTAATTGCAGGTGTTGTTGTAGGCACTAGTTTTAAGAAAGCGACTGCCATCTGATCTTCCAACATAGAGGGTAAACTAGGCCTCGCTGGATGTAATCCGGTTTCCTCACAAAGTTTCCTTACAGTGTAGGATGCCGTAGTTATCGATATCGATAAGTAATAAAAAAAATCGGACTACTCTGTAAAATGTTATGCGTGGGCATACATAATAAATATATATACGCGTCGACTTGAGAACCTCCTCCGTTTTCCGTTGTTTTACCGATCAATTTCAAAATTATTTTCCTCGGAAGTCTCTATTAAACTGTATTTTCATATTTTTTCTTACGCTACTGGTTTGCTATATAACTATTAAAATAGCAAAATTAGGTGTAAAACAGTTTTTTCATGAAAGTAACCACCATTCCAAACACCCAAACACTGGGCCTTAAGGTCCGGTGTCAAGATATTTTCCTTTACTTAAAAATTTGTGGTATAATTTGAAAGCCGTACGTCTTACTGCTAGGCTGCTTATTTTTAATACAAGTTCATAATCTTAAAATGCTCGTTCCTTTTTTCCGGCTGTTAGATTTCCTTATTTTAAGTATACCATGTGCCGTGTGATGCCGGCTGACTAGAATAGCACCACCCCATCTCCTCCCGCGGGTGTCGTAAGAGGCGACAAAGGGAAAAATCCTACGGACGGGCAGCAGCGTCCGTCGAAACCCAATTTACAGCTACTGCGCTCGCCAACCCGCCTGCCAAGCGTGGCGACTATGGCAACTACCCCCCAAGATGACACAAGTCATATTTGCGGGAGGCCTATGTCCAGCAGTGGACTGCATACGGCTGAAATGTAAGTATACCATATGTTTATACCTTACGACAAACATCGTATGTTAAGTCTAAAGTAACTTCACAATTTTCGCGCGTACTCATTTGTTAATTTACATTTCCTCCAATATTAGAATTTAGCTTTTTTCTTTGTTTTAAACCAACTATTTATTTGTGTTAGATTGAATACAGTAACTCGTAGTTATTATAATATTGTAATTATTGTAAAAACATACGTTTAATTATATGAAAAAAAAATATTTATTATATAGTACGTCGATAGCTTACCAAAGTCTTAAAATTTATTAAAAACGAAGAAATAAAGTTTTCTAAAAATATTTGATAGTAAAAAAAGTTTAAGCCTACATGAAGTCTACCTATGTTATAGTTCTACATTGTTCATGCTATTTCACTCTAAAATGCAAATTAAATGTTGACTAAGACCATAGACTAGATAATCATACAGTCTTTATATAATACTATCTCATCCTAGCACCTAATAAGTCTGCCAATAAAAACCTTTTTAGGTTATTTTATTTTACTATGTTACCCGTCAGTTTTGTATTGCCAGAACATAAATCCATGTGAAAATAATGTCGCAGAAAAATATCGCACGGTTTAATTGTTTCAAACGATTGAATAAATATACCAAACAAACAAAACTGTCGAATTATTCTTATCGTTTTAAATATAAACAGTATGACTACAGCGATAAAGTCTAATTTAAATTGAAGATCCGTGTACATAGGCAACGCTCACACATCGCCATTTATCTTTGTATACCGTATTGGGACCGAGCGCGACGACAGCGCCACGTGACCGGCGGCCATTATGGACAATATTGTCAAAGCTGTCAAACAAGAAGTAAATAAATATTGTGAAAAATATTAATGAAATCTTGTGTTATTTTACTTATTACACAATTTTGGACAATGGTAGTCAGTAACATTATTGCCAATAATATTAAAAATGTTTATTGCAATATGGATTTGACAGGTCAAGTCAGAGACAAAAATGACAATTTTAGCCGTAGCGAGGGCTGTGATCGTTTAGGCTACCCCCTCCACCCTCTTTGCACTCTGCCAATACGACTATCGACTTTTTTTTATATAAACCTAACTTGGGCTCTATGACCATTGCTGCACATTAAAGCGATCGGACTGTGTGGGAGAAGGAAGCCTTAGGAAAATCCAGGACCCTTCCGCGCCAGAATTGATTTGTACTACTGGAATACTCCCTACTACTACTAGTTTACGCTTCCAGCAAGACTGATTGAACTCAACCGAATCTGAGTGATATGTAGTGGTATCGAACTAATGTGAACTATCGACAGATTATCAATTGTCATATAGTGACAACAAAATTTGTATGATAACTTAGAAGATCCTGATGTGATATAATGATATCTTGTGTTCGAGACATATTTTTTATCGTATAAATACCGTTTGTCTACCCACAGAGGATGTGGGATTTATGAAAAGATTTTATCCGGCAGCGTTTCTCGTTACCCACATAAAACTGTACGCTGCGGAGACGACGGTGTGCCGATTGCTATGGAATCGCCAACGTCGAGTGGCTGCCGCTAGTGTCCCCGGGATCATACTTCGCTAACCCATGGGTTCGAACCTGACCATGGTCAGGTTTGTCGAAAGATAAACTTATCTACCTTTTAGCCTAACCAAGGATGGTTTTTTGTGATTCGTGTCAAAGGATATGATCTTGCATTTTGAAGTGAGCACCTATTATTCTTATTTTTTTCTAGGTAAATCAAACTGTTCTCTGTTGTTACTTTGTCCCGTGAACCAGGGGACAACAGGGGGGTGCGATTATTTTCGTCTTAGTAATGAAAATGTGCTTTACTCACGTTTGCGCAAGTGAAAAAATAAACGGCATTTTCATGAACAAAATATTACAATGATTCAGGAAATATTAGTTTCGTCCTCAAAGTATTTGAATTCGATTAATTGCACGACTCAAAAATCGGGCCTCGGCAGGACACGATATTTTCTCGAACGTTGTTGCCTCCTTCTTAAATACCTAATAAGGATAAGAATATAATCTAAAGCCAATCCAAACCTTTTTGCACTCAATGACGTATTGGCAAATGGAATCGAAAAGATGCCGCGTGTGAATGAAGCCTAGGCGGCATTTACTCAGTTTCAAAATCAGTCAGCGAGCCGAGTAACGAACGTTAACAATGTACAAATATACAAACATGTCACATTCACAAATAACAAAAAAAGATTTCTAGTTCCAATTGTTTATTTTAAAGTTATTATTAATCTTTGAGATAATCCCTTTATGGATAGTCTTGCAACCTGCAAATCGCATCGTCTGCACTAAATAGTCGTATAATCACGTGTTCGTTTCTATAAACAAATAATAATATAATAAGCATGATATACAATTATGCCGTGTGATGCCGGCTGACTAGAATAGCACCACCCCATCTCGTCCCGACCCGGGACCCGGACCCGGGTATGTCCCTAAACTACGTCCAACAATGAGAGGTAGGGCACAGCGATGACCATCACGCTTGAATCTGGAGCAGCCCAACTGGGGAAGTACCTCCTCCTTACAGAAGACCACAGCCATAACAGCACTGCTACCTTTCAAGTCTTTAGTGTTGTGTTCCTGATGGTGAGTAAGGTTCCCAGAGCTCCAACCCCCCTTAAAGGCCGGCAACGCGCTTGTGACTCCCCTGGTGTTGCGGGTGCCCATGGGCGACGGTAATTGCTTACCACCAGGCAATCCGTCTGCTCGTTTGCCGCCTATGTCATAAAAAAAAAAAAAAAAAAAAAGGCAACAAAGCGAAAAAACCAACGGAAGGGCAGCAGTGTCCGTCGAAACCAAATCAGCAGCTACTGCGGTCACCAACTCGCCTGCCAAGCGTGGCGTCTATGGCAACTCTCCCCAAGATGATACAAGTCATATCTGGGGGAGGCATACGTCCAGCAGTGGACGACTTACAGCTAAAACGATGATGATACATATCATAATTAATACCGGAAAAACAACTCCACATACGTAACGTAGCATAATGAGAACAAAGTATGTTTTAAGTAGATAAGTAAGTTACATTTTGGTTAAGTAGAAAAGTTACAATAAACGAGAACAAAGACAAACTTAGTATCAAAGCGTTTTCTACTTATTGTTTGCTTAAACAGCTTTTGTGACATTAATCTCTTAGAAAAAAGTACAAAGCCAGTTAATCGGTTTAATTGAGGTACTCTTTGAGATCCACTTGGTGATAGTCTGTAGGGAATCAGGAATGCATGTAGTGATTAGAACTGCTTGGCGAGCATTGAGAATAACCTATAGACGTCCAATGCTTTTTTTATAAGGCAAACGAGCAGACGGATTGCCTGATGGTAAGCAAACTACCGCTGCCTATGGACACTCGCAATACCAGAGGAGTCACAAGTACGTTGCCGATCTTTAAGATCTCTATACGCTCTTTGGTGGACATAGGCCTCCCCTAAAACAATTTTATTTTCAGCCTAGGAGGATATAACCAATATGGAGCCGACACACGCACTAATTTCTATCGGAAAAATTCTGCCGTTTTCGGCGCGGGGTCAGGTATCACACATAAATAATGTTAACACTAAGGCATTTTTACGTGCGTCGCTACACATGCACATGACATAATTATCAAACACTAGCATAAACTATATTCACACAAGTTCAAGAACTATGACCGGCGGCCGAGTAATTTTGGCAGAGGGGAACGCCTGTTTATGGCTACTCCATATTGGTTATATCCTCCTAATTTCCAGCAGTCATTATTGATATTATAAAGGCTGGGATCGCCCGCGCTCGCGCAGCCTCTCAGAATATCCCGCGAGATTGATTAGTGCCTAATCCCTCTACCTGTTGATTTTAATCATGTTGATTGGTTTTTTTGGTGGGAAAATTGAGGGATTACCCCAGTTACAGTATACACATACAGTTCAAAGGAAAATTGACGAAATAAAATACTTTTTGTGTATAAAACGTTAAAAAGAATATCTAAATTAATTTGATTATGATGACAGGTCTGGCCTTAGTGGTAACCCT
Source organism: Grapholita molesta (assembly GCA_022674325.2). Taxonomy (NCBI): domain Eukaryota; kingdom Metazoa; phylum Arthropoda; class Insecta; order Lepidoptera; family Tortricidae; genus Grapholita; species Grapholita molesta. The sequence goes on along the minus strand of CP053125.2, from coordinate 2,082,634 downwards.
GCCTATGAATCCGACAGTCTTGAGTTCAAATTACAGTAAGGGCATTTATTTGTGTGATGATTAAGGTAAGTTTTGGACCCGGGTATGTCCTTAAACTACGTCCAATAATGAGAGGTAGGGCACAGCGATGACCATCACGCTTGAATCTGGGGCAGCCCAACTGGGGAATCTGGGACTTCCTGAGTTGTAAGTAACTCCCTCCCTCCGTCTGTATTCCCGGAAAGATATAATATGGGTCTCTTCAAGGCAGTGAATAGGCAACAGCCTATTCACACTAAGCTATTATTTCTGGTTCAGTTGTTACTGAACGCTGGTTCAGTAACAACTGAACCAGCGTGCTACACCTTCGTCGACACTTACCGTCAAGTGCGACTGAGGTCAAACGCTGTCAGTGTCAGTCTTGTATAAGATAAAATAAAAACTCCCGGTTTAAACAACGTATCTCCACAGTTCCAAACACGCAGTATATAAGTTTTATACGGTGCACAATTTCACATTCGGTGCACTTGCGCTACATTGTTATTTTATTTTCAGTGCACTCATAGCCTTGCAGGTAACCCGGGAACATTGTAAGTAACGAACTGTTATATTTATTTCTGAATTTTACTACTTTATACTAATATAATGGTAAGCAGTACCACGTGACCAGAATCTTGTTATTTATGGTATCTGTTATGGAACGTTCTAAATATTAGTTTTAAGCCTATGTCTTTCCTGTACACGGAACAATAGTGATCTGAACATTTGGGAGGCGTACGCGGAGCCGGATCGAGGCAACGTGCAGAGGCCCTTTCGACAATTTAATATGTAAGGGTGACTCTATGTTATTATTTATGTTATAAATGTAATTTAATTTAATTTGTGGAAACAATCGATCCTTGGTCAGCTGACATGAAATCCTTTATAGAGGCCCTGTCGAGACGGCTGGTCAACATATCTGAAGACCGTAGAACTGGCGCGTACCTCTCCCAGCGTATCTCCCTCGCTGTACAAAGGTAACGCCGCCAACGTCATATCGGGTGTGGCCTGTAATAGGAGCATTAACTTTAGGCATCATTTCTACACCACAAACGTAGCAACATTTGTTCTACGACTTTTGAAAATAACTAATACTTTAATAAATATTAATAAAAAGATTTTCCAAGCAAGCAATGAATTGCGAAAACTATGAAGTTTGTAGGCTGACAGTAAACGTCAACTAGACTATGGCATGCTGTTCATTGAAAATACTATTTAGTTTGTTCGAAAATCCCAAGTAATAAATTACCCAATTATTTAAAGTTGTTGAACAAAAGTTGTTACGTTCGTGGTGTAGAAGCGATCCCTAAAATTTTGCTCCTATTACAGGCCGCACCCGGTATATGGGATCTATGACGCAGGTGGGATTTTTAGAAGGCTTCTTTTCTTTTTATAACTGGGTGTATCTTCTACATTATATCTACTTTTATTTTAATTTAACTATTGTTTATAATTTCAACTTTAAGTTTGTGTTTTACCTATTTTTGTGTTAAATATATCATTTATTAAAATGAAAGAAAAAAATAACAATTTCATGTTATAATTCATCTTGTTTTGTCTCGTTATTCGCCTCGGTATTCGTATGAAAATGTAGCCGTAGCATATGGATTTTGAACCCGGTGAGTACAATTACATTGATTTCCAACGACTATAACCTATATCAGTTTCTTGTTATTTTTCAGTGGCGGTGGGTCAAATTTTCTCAGGCAAGACGGAGCTACTATGACTACCATTTCTTCATGAGCCCAAGGAACACTATTGAACTGCGAGAAAGTAAAGGCGGCGGGAATCAGCTTGTATGGACGTGCCGCCGCTATTATTTATATTTAATTTAAAAAAGGATGACTCACGTTATACCGTCGCGTCTCCTACACGTCGGCCTCCCGAGCCCGAGCCTTCCGGTTACCCACCGGGCCGTCCTGGGCCCGAGCGGCTCGAAACTCGAATATCCACATTAACACGAGCGTCGTTCCATGCAGCCATTTGTTGAAAGTAGACTACCGTCATACGCCCGTCAATATCGCGTTGATATCACGTCGCCTTCGCCTCGGAGGGCTCGGTGATTACGTGATTCCATACAAAATGTAGCGACGGTGGCCTCGGATCGGCGACGGGCTGCTCTAACGTAAGTCAACCTTAAACCAACTTAACTACACTCCAGAGAATTTATTTATCATCACTACACCACGAGGACGAGCGAAGATACAGTATGAATTGATTTATGTTTTATTACAGATTTTGGTTGCTTTCAATTATTTTAAAAACATAATTGTTTGTAGCCATGGACAACACAAGAAAACCTTTATTCAAACGTAATTTCTTTCCATTTTCTCGAACACCCGAATCCATTCAAAAGACAATTACAGAGTCCTTCGTAAAGAAACCGTCGTAGAATGTCTTCTAAATAGGTTTTCGACGTTTTCGTTGACTTATGTAAAAAGTCAAAGGAATATTTTAATTAAACTCCGCCAGATATACGTGAAAATCTTAACCATGTCTGTTGTAGTTGTGCAGATAATTAATAAGAAACTTACATCAAAATTTTGATGTCCTATTTTTTTTATACAATGACAGTGGCAAACAAGCATACGGCCCGCCTGATGGTAAGCAGTTACCGTACGCTTATGGATGCCTGCAACTCCAGAGAATTCACATACGCGTTGCCTACCCTTTAAGAACCTATACACTCCTTTTTCCTTTATTGCCAACATGCGTGTACAGATACGTTAATACAATATTCTTAGTGACTGTGAAAGCCAAGCAAACTGAATAAAACAATATAATTATACCTATTTGTACAGTAAAGGGCAGAAATATGTTTTTCACTTCTCATGCTCTAAAAGTGTGTCATATTATGCTTGCCAAGGCGGACTAAAGTAGTACATTTAGCCTCTAGGGAAAATATGTATACATATGTATGATATAGGTACAAAACGTTTTAAATTGACCAACCAGAACACTTCACTTTATTAAATCCACCAATCATGACACATATATAAGTTAATCGCAAGTCTAGAATCTTTTTTGGTGCGAATACTGTTTAAAAATGTGACATCATTAAAAAAAACTTTGTATAAAGTATCAACCAATCAGAATACCGCAATATTAAAATCGACCAATGAGGAAACGGGATCAAATTCTCAAAGCATTAGGTGCTTTTTAGTTCCTAATTCACAAGCATTAAAAAAAAGTTTAAATCGTTGGCAAACTCTTTGAAGCCCCAATTATACATTGTCTATGTCATTTATTCACGGCGTCGATATATCCTATCTGTATCAAAGCAGTGAAAAAAATACAAAGACTGCCAAAATAAACATTTTTGACTCAGAATTCACTACGGGCGATTGTATTTATTTTTTGTTAAAATGTTATTTTTTTATTTTCTCGCAATCGAAATGAAAAATAGTATGCATAACTCGGGTCTAAACGCCATATTACCTCTCACTTCGTTCGGGAAAATACCCATCTCGTAATACTATGGCCTACTTTAGCCCCTTGTCAAACAATCTAGGTACTATTACACATCTGAACCTGTACCTGGTTGTAAAAAGGTGCATTTTTTTTTATAAGTGATAGGTTAGCATTTGGCCCCAATCTCACCTGATGGTAAGCGACGATGAAGCCGATGATGGAGCATGCTGACCTAGCAAGTGCTTGTTCACTATCGACTTGAAGACATTCAGGTTCTATTGTTCCGGGAAAAGATCAGCTGGAAGAGAATTTCACTCTCCAAATCAGGGATCGAATAACAGTATTATTTTCATACAAATTAACCGGTATCCAATTTCGGTATCTCAGTTATTATGACACATTTTTGTATTTTATTCAACTAATCAATACCGTATATTCCTTACCTAAATATCATTTAAATAGATGAAAGTATAATAACAAATTGACGGCAATATTTAGATTTTTCGTAATACCGGTAACGATCCCTGCTCCAAATTATACATATTTATGCACTGTACTACTCAGAGTGTTACTTGTTGTAGATGTTTCCCGTGTATAAAGTCTCGAGTGGGTAATTTGTTTCCCCCTAAATGAACACGTCTTTGTGTATGTGAGAGACACTGTGACTATTTAGTATTTGTGTCTTGACAGAAGTTCCCGTCGTTTGCTTAGTGCCTCGCATTAATCTTTGTGTCCTTTTCCTGCTTCAAACAAATGCAAGGGAACACATTTACATACATGTACTATTAAGTACATGCCTATTGTATGTACATATGTACTTAATGTGTTTTTAGAAAATCGATTATTCCTAGAGACGATTTTTTCTATTCGCATATTTTGCGACTTTACTTTTATATCGATTATTCCCGAATGTACCCATTCGCATATTCACTGTTCTTTCCCAAAACCTATAGTATAGAAAAAATATCCCGTAAGAAATAAAAACTTTATAATATTTACTAAACACAATCGCACAATTTGAAAAGCTTGCATTCGGTAATTATAGCTATTGAGAAAATGAATGAGAAGAGAATGTATTCATATTCGGTGAAATAAATACAGAGAAAATGAACTTCAGCCAAAAGTGGCAAAGGAAAAAACGACTGATAAATTTTGCAAATGGAAATATTGCTATGAGAAAAATAAGAATCTGTCAAAAATATCGCCACAGTCTTTCCATCTTGTTGGTGTGTGTGTATACACTCCGACACTTCGATCAAATCAGGTTCAGGTTTATAAATAATTTATTTACACACGCGTTACTTTCCGGAAGATACCAGCATCTCCTGAGTCCTCGTAAAGGCAAAACACGTGTCGAGTTGCATTATTGGTGGTCTGTTATATTTGTATCTATGGCAGCATGGCATCTCATACATCGCAATAAATATGTCTCTCAAAACTGTGCAAAAGGCATAAATATAATTATATGTTTGTTTGGAGTTTCTTGTGGAGCTGAGGTCAGTTCCATGGAAGTATCTTTGGGTAAGGATACTTTCAATACTGTATAAGGAGATTGTAAGTAGTCATTTTAAATGTATAGTTGGGTCATAGCATAGTATAGCAAAGGGGGTGCAATTTCGCTGTATTTCCTTTTTCATAGTGAGTCGGGTGTGTTGTGAACGCAAGATACCTAACACTCCTCCTCGTTTCGCTCGTCGTCATACCAACCGGTGTCTCTGGCACTGTATTTTCTTTTTGATAGTCTGAATATCTCGGCCATTTTTGATTCCAGTGAAAACTTGCTCATACAAAACATGCTTATTTTAGAGTCCTTTATCCGGTCGCACCATAAAAAATAGGTGTTATAATGACACCACCCAATTTTTTTTTTGCTATACCGCCCCGCTTTTAAGTCCCGCGTCATAAGTGCAAGTAATGTGCCTAAATTGAAAAATAAAGATCTTTTATTTTTTATCGAAATTTTTCAGTTTCGATTCTACTCACCCAGTTTTACGGTACTCTTACGCAGACGGAGTCACGGGCAGACGCTAGTTATTAAAGTTCAAATATTAGAAACAATACCTATCCTTTATTCCTTAAGTAGCTTGAAAATGTGTATTTTCCAGCGAAACCTTCGCCTGTAATTCGCCTATTTTGTCCGAAAGGCCATCGTTCATCAAATTACTTAGGTAATGTAATATACTCCTTCGGCCCTGTCCAAACATCTTTTTATAGCATTTAAGGGAGCTCCGTTTACCTTATTAACTTTACTTTGTACAATATAGTTATATTATAGATCTATACACTGAGACAACAAGGCAGTCGACCAAGGTCATCACGGAACAATTGATTCTGGCCATTTGGGAGTTCGCGCAGTCAAAACCCGAACTGCCTACCGCGAACATCGAAGGTCGAGAATTTTGTGCATTCTCTTTTAGTCTTAAAGCGTAATTATAGTGATTGACAAGCGTTCACAACTTGCGAATTTGAATTTTAAAGTGATTTTGAAATTTTTAAGACCCTGGGAGGATTTTTGACAGTTAAATGAACGAAGGGATATTGCACCTATCCATGTCATGGGATGCGCACAGAAATTGCATATTAATGGATTTCATAAATTTTAGTGACCGACCGAAACATGTTTTTTTGCCGAAACCGAAACCGAAACCGAAGGTTCGGTTTGATTTTAGTTTCGGCCGAAACCGAAACCGAAACCGAACCTTTTATAAATCTAATTAAAATACTAAAGATAATGCTCGTAGGCTCGTTTTTCCTAAACTTTCATGAATACAATATCTCGCCAACCTAATATTACACGTTTCTACGTTCAAATTTTATCACAATGAAATTTCAGCATGGTTACGGTAGAACTGGATCTAAATTTTACTACCACTGGTAGCGACTTTTTAATTTATATAGGTGGTATAAAATAAAACAAGTTTATTACTTATTTAAAAAAAAGCTCATATTTTTATTTACTTCTGGTTTATTAATCATTTTAATTTCAGTCATAAACATCAAAATGAGCTAGCCTAGAAAGGCTAATTCGAATATAATTACATAATCTAATCACCTTTTATACTTATTAAAAACAGTATTTTTGAAACACTTACAGAGACCAGCATTTTCCTTTTTTAGGATTAACTATTTAAAAACTGTATTGTTTATTATAAATACAACTTTACTTAGCCATATTTTCTTTGTATTATATCTTTATCTAAAAATTACAGATGTTTAATTAGTGCTTTAATTAGATACAATTTCCATCATACGATGTGGACGCAAAGCATGATTTTTTGACAAAACTGGGTCAGTTTTGTCAAAAATTCATTACATCCTCCAGAGTAACAATAACGATTTCGGATTTACAGTTTGCGAACAAGACATTACCGCTGTGAGAAAAAATCGTTCTACGTCAACCGCAATTAAACAGGATTCGTTGTTCGTCAGTCTTTGGTTTTTAGCAGTTTCTTTTAGCTATCTTCCTTATTTGGAGCATTGATAAGTAAGGAGGCCAAAATGTTGTGTGAAAAATATTTTTTCATGTAATAATAAATTGGGAGGGGAGGGGAATAGTTGTCGGTGACAGGCGGTTGTCAAATCTTCGTTTCGCCGACGACATTGTTCTCTTTGTCTCTTCTGCCGACGAACTTCAGCTATTGCTCCAAGATCTGAGCAACGCAAGCCTTCAAGTTGGACTTCAAATGAATCGTGCAAAGACCCAAGTCATGACCAACAGCACGAAACGTAGGGTATGTAGTGTTGTGTTCCTGATGGTGAGTAAGGTTCCCAGAGCTCCAACCCCCCTTAAAGGTCGGCAACGCGCTTGTGACTCCCCTGGTGTTGCGGGCGCCCATTGGCGACGGTAATTGCTTACCACCAGGCAATCCGTCTGCTCGTTTGCCACCTTTTGTCATAAAAAAGAAAAAAAAAAAGAATTCTCCAGATGATTAATTAGTCAATTATGATTGGAGCCTTGTTTTGGCAGCATATTTTTACTTTTTTTTTTATTAAATCATGCCAAAGAAGGCGAAATAGTCTCTAATTAAGCTGAATATATGTTTGCCCGAAATATATTTTCTACACCATATTAAAAACATCATATGGTCCCTAAAATGAAAAAAAGTAAATCTTTCTTACATTAGGTATGGCTTGAAAATAATCATGCTATTCATTCATGCAAAATCAAGCTATACCCTAAGAATACAGAAGTACAACTTAATACGTAAGTCAACAGTTAGACCCAGTTTTATTTGTATTTATAATAAACGATACAGTCTTTAAACATAGATTAAAGTTTCGTCGTCACTTATGTCTACGACTGTAGGTACTAAAGAAGTACCAAACTTCTTTTTTAACTAATGTGTAATAACTATTACACGTCAAAACGAGCAACGAGCACTGATTCAGTAACCGAGCGCGCCCGACGTTAACTGAACGCAATCCGAAAGTACGATGTTAAAAGTTTCGGCTCGGCCGAAAGGTTCGGCCGTTTTTGGCCGAAACCGAAACTCGGGCCGAAACTAGATTTTTTGGCCGAAACTGGCCGAAACCGAAACCGAAACCGAAACTTCGGTCGGACACTAATAAATTTACTATTGGGTGAAAAAGATGGACTTAATATTAAATAATTGGATGATTTTTTTATAGTTTTAGAGTAAATTTTATCTTCGCGGTAGTGAGGCGAAAAATTGTGTGTTTCATTCGGTAGCAAAGTGTGTTCCCCTCTCGTGCTTTGAAACCCTCCCAATGCCCAAGTATCCACTCTTTAAATTATGGAATCTTTCTCTAGCTCGGGTTTCAATATTAGCACGAGAAATGAAACGCTAACTTTGCTCCCTTGTATAACAAATAACTATTTCCATTTAAATACACAATTCTCTCTTCGTTTTCCAGTTACCACCCGCCTGAGCCACCGTTGAATCCATAGTCTAACCTTCATACTTTTTTAAATTGTGTTCGAACACGCGTTCTAATACTGCCTAATTAAGTAGTCTGTTACATTTAATGAACTAAATACGAATGTATTTATTTATAAAAAGAAATAATTATATTGCGATAATTTTGAACTAAGTAACGAGTTCGCTTACAATTAAATTTGTAGAAATGATTTACTGTAAATATAAATCATATAGGTAGCGGTTTACTTTATACGACAAAACCTTTTATTTTTTGCTTGTTGCTAAGAAAATAGGTGATTTTTATTTATAAAGCTAATGTCCAATATTTTACAGGCAACATTTGGCGTCTAAATCGCGGGACCCTCATCTCCTTACCTTTACACCTTATTTCTCACTTTCTTGCATGAGTCGGTCTATTTGACAACTCTGTAAACACCTGAAAAGAAAATACTCTTTCAAACGCATTGGAAATTAAAACTTATCCCCATGTGATTAGGTTTGAAAATTGGATGTAAAAATGCGAGTTTGAGAGGCAAAGTTGATTGCAGCCAGAGTAATTGATTAGGTGCCAGTCGGGTAGACACGACGAGATTAATCGTACCGCGATTAAACTTGACTTGCCGGTAGGCGTATTTAATAACATTATGGAAATGTGCATTCAATTGTGGACCCTATTTACAAAGACTTAAGCTTCAAGATATAAAGTATACACGTAATTGATTATGTTAGCTTTCAGGAATACAAGAAAATTTATATGACAATTCGTTTTCTTTTCTATGAATCGCATTATGAAACAGAACTGCGGTAACCGCTTTGTTATTTGAATAGTTTCTCGACGGGCGAGGGATGAAAAATATAATACATTTTCATGTATACTAGGAATAATTGGTGCATGTAAGGCTGCACTCGGTTTACGTAACCGGCGGCGCGTAGAGCGGGGCGGAAAGCGAAGCGGCGAGTGGAGCGCAGAGCCAAGCTGCCAGCGGAGGACACCAATGTCGTCCAAAAAACGCTTATTAAAGCATTTATAATTCGCTGTCATCGACGAACTCTTCGCGATATTTGGGTGCGTCTATATATGGATGCGCCCTACGAACTACAAACAATTTGGTATCTCGTTATATAATATCATACGTACATACTACATGCATATTTCTGTGATAATATTATCGTCTACGTTTAAGCTACTGAACTTAATATTTGCGGTAGTGGCGGTATGTAAATGACGCTTCAATTTTAATGTGACACTTTGCAAAGTAAGCGCCAACCGCCATACGGTACCTTTCCATGTGAAGTACCACATTTTTAGATATGGACTGTGTTGGATATTAGCGGTGTGTGTACTCTCCATGCCGCTGGCCGCTCCGCTCGCTATTCAGCCCGACGCTCCGCTCCCCGCGCTATTCGCCGCTCCGACCCCCACGCCGCCCGTGTGTCAAGTCTGCGGCCTAATAGAATTGAACACTTACCATTACCTCAGTAAATTTGTCGCGTCGCACAGCGATCGGTGCGATTTAGCTTAATAGCATTGAACGATATTTATTGCATATTGGCAACATTGCCCCTGAGGGAGGCCGTGTTTTTGTACAATTTAAGACGGTAATATACTCAATGTTTTCGTACAGTGAGCAATGTAGGTATAGCTAAACGGGGGAGGCATTCAAAATACGACTGGACTTTGTTACATTATTACAATTATGTACCCATTAAAATGTGTAAATCTTTTAAAATATATCGTTTGCTTTTATGCTGATGCAACTCTCGCTTTTTAATGAATACGTGCATGAGAATAGGTGTTATAAGTATTACGTGTTCTGTGTGTGTCTCTATAAACTCTAACTGCCAAAGACTATTAAATACACTGAAATAAGATTGACCGGTAGGAAGTTACTTTGCAAGACATTTTAAAAATATAAAAACAGAAAAAGTGTACTCAATCAGCGTGATAAGTAAAAAGTTAATTTATGTAAGTTCTGTTTAGAAAATCAGATGTATCTTATTTGGCTTTTTGTAAATTCCGCTACCACTATACAAAACGCAAGGCGCTTGAACAAAGGCATGCTCTAAGAGTATCAATAAGTATTTAATAATATCAATATGTTTAATGGAAGCCATATTTAAAAAAAAGGAACAATCACTCACAGCTGGGTACTGAAATAACAAAACAATTGCTATTTTACAGTTCAATCACTAGCACATGATAAAGGGTATAATGGTGATACACCAAATGTATAGTAGTCACCCTCAGGCACTGACATTTCAAAGCTATAACTATATTATAGCCTAAAGGGCTCAGAAAGGTCATCTGACAGCTGACAATGACTTCGCCCACAAGATGTAGCTTATAGTTTTGAGTCTTAACTCCGCGTTTAGACATGCTGGCTCGTCACTCGCCTCGCTATTCGTCGAAACGTTCGACGAGACTTTGCCCATACAAAAACGCGATGCGAGCGACGAGAGGAATGGCGAGACGTCCGCGTAACATGGCATATAAAGCGATGTTTTCACTTGCAAGTTTTCTTGTAGCAATTAGGGACGCAGCTATATGCAAAAATGAAATAGCGATATTCATATCTCATTTTTCCTTATAGCTGCATTCCTACTTGCTGCAAGAAAAGTTGCAAGCGCAAACCGGCCTTAAGGATTATACTTGTGTCTCAATCAACTACTTCTTGTCACTCGTTGTCATGGTGGACACTTTAAAAACCAGTTTTTATGGCTTCTAAAGAAACAAATTATGCATTTTTGTGGTAACAATAATGTCCTTCGTTAACAAGGCGTGTTAGTTGAACGCGATGCCATATTTCTTGAACAAAGTACGCTTCAGTTGTCCCCTCGGTGATGGGACGGAACAACAACATAAAACAGTTGATTTACCCTTGTGCTAATAATCTATAGACATGTCAGAATTTAAAAAGCACAAATTAAATAAGGTATAAACTTGAGCATCAGGTTGGTCAGTATTATGCGTGCCGTGATGTAGTATGGGTATAAAGATCTAAATTAAGATAATTGTATCGCCGTGGTTTAAGAACCTTTTTTTTATAAAAGACTGACCAGCGTTTGACCTCAGTCGCAGCTGATGGTAAGTGTCGACGAGGTCGAGGGTGTAGCACGATGGTTCAGTAACAGCCTATTCACTCTTGCCTTGAAGAGACCCAAATTATATCTTACCGGGTAAACAGACAATTAGGAGAGCACTCATGTACATATAAGAAGTAAACTGTATTGAACTAATTTAGTTTAAGTCTACATCGTTAAGGTCCGAGATAAAACATCCGAATCCTAGTATGTATCACCATCATACTTAAGTCATTAGAAATAAAGGTGCCTGGGTGTCCACTTGGGAATTAATGTCAATCTAGGAAGTTTACCCTACATACCTTTTATTCACCTACTGCTAAGCCCTACAGGCATTCACAAAAAAAGGCTGTATAAAAGTGTTTGTAAAAGGTCATAAGCAACAGATCACAGGCACAGGAAGGAGCATAAAAAGTTAACACATATAATTATACAGCATCCACCCTTAGGTACAATGTACTAACATTACGAAGCTATAACGTCTTTATTAGGACTTGAGTGGGTCTGAAAGGTCATCAGCTGCAGACTCAGCACACACAAGATGGAGCATATGGGAGTTTTCAGAAAAATGTGTATGTACCCAATTAGCGTAACTTGTAGAAAAGTGAAATTTTGACAGTTTCTTGCCGATTTTTTTATTAATAAATATTTCGGGACAATCTTACACAAATCGACCTAGTCCTACGGTTAGCTCAGTTAGGCTTGTGTTGTAGTTCTTTACGACGATATATACAATAGATAGATACATATAAATACTTTAAAACTTATATTAATACGTAATAACAAAAATAAAAATAAATTATACTAATTAAAAATAAAATAAATAAAAATAAATTATAAATACGTAAATACATAGACAACACCCATGACTCAGAAACAAATATCTGTGTTCATCACACAAATAAATGCATTGACTGGAATTTGAACCCAGGACCATAGGCTTCATAGGCAGGGTCACTACCCACTAGGCCAGACCGGTCGTCAATTAAGCATGAAATTTATATAAATACTCTTATTTGGTGATCCTTTAATAGACCATAAGCAATATTACAATGCAAAAACATAATACGTATAAAAAACAATAAATTAATTTAACTTAACAGCAGTGTACGTGTAACGGCTGAAATGATGATGATGATAAATAATGCTCAATCTATATAAGGAAGTCTATGTCATCAGCATATCTAAATTGACACTACGCTTACCGAATCTCGATGCGGCAGGTTATTACGGCCGCGTTTATGGCTTTTATCGCTGTGGATAAAATGTTTGTCGCTCTCGCACTAACATACTCTTCAGAAGGAGACGGCGGTTGAAGATAAACTAGTTTTATGACAAAGGTTGATGAAGACGGGTCAAAGTTATTTAATTTTAGTATTGTATAATATTAGCGAAACTCTCTTTCTAATGAAATAAATTGGAAAGGGACTTGCGCTAATTTAGATTTGTCAGAATCATTTTGTAAAGAAAGAGGCATAAGTACAGACACCGTTTAGAGGTATATCAAAAATATGTCAGAAAGTGAAAATCATGAAGAAAAGAGAAGAACAAGCGATTCCGTTTTTCCGCGATTTTGTACATTCGCAATAACCTAAATACGAAAAATAGTGTTTTATCCATTCCGTTACCATTTTCATAGACTTATGAGGCGGTATCGGTATGGGAGTAACAAATATCTAGTACCTAGCTATATTTTATGACACTTGTCCATATTAGGATTGAAAAACTTGTGGTTCTATGTAGAAGGCGAATAAAATAAATTCAGATTTAAAAACTTACCTGACCTTACTTTATTGTTTAATGTCAAATAACAATTTCACTTTGATGTTAGACACTAAAAACAAAGTTCCATATGTGAAGATGTCATAATTTAATACAATCATGATCGACAGTTCGGCGTGCCATTTCGCATCGAGTACCCATACCATGAGTTGTGACTTTGAGGATTTCGATAACCAGTATCGAGTTTACTATCTGTACATCTCGTTCGCACTAAAATAGTAAAAGCGAGATGCACAGATAGTAAACTCGATATTCATTATCGAAAACATTAATGTCACAACTCATGGTAAGGGTACAGATCCAAGTTTTCCCCATGAAAAGTTTTGTACTACACCTACATCTTTACGTTCCGGATAAAAGCTATTGAGAAAACAAAATAGTCGGACATTTTGCGAATGGTAGGAATCCGTTCGGGAAAAATGTGATTTAGAAAAGTTAAAATATCAAAATATGCTAATGACCAAAATCACTAGAAAATATAGCGCCGGTGGACCGAAGATCTAGTCAAGGTCGCGGGAAATCGGAAGCTCAGGGCAGAACAGGTCCGGTCCATCCTGTCCTCCTGCGGACCACTAATGCATAAAAGAAGTATCCACCTAGGCAGGCAGGTACTGACACCTTATGAGGTACACAACATTACAGCCCAAAGAATCTCGAGCTTTCTGGACTCAACGGGAATCAGTAATGAGTTATAAAAGGGCTGCCACAATAGATCATAACTGGTCGATGCGGCGCAGTCAATAACCCAAAAAACAGTAATAATAAACAGGTTTTGGACCCAGGTATGTCCTTAAACTACGTCCAACAATGAGAGGTAGGGCACAGCGAAGTACCATCACGCTTGAATCTGGAGAAGCCCAACTGGGGAAGTACCTCCTCCTTACAGAAGACCACAGCCATAATAGCACTGCTACCTTTCAGGTATGTAGTGTTGTGTTCCTGATGGTGAATAAGGTTCCCAGAGCTCCAACCCACATATAGGTCGGCAACGCGCTTGTGACTCCCTTGGTGTTGCGAGTGCCCATGGCCGACGGTAATTGCTTACCATCAGGCAATCCGTCTGCTCGTTTGCCACCGTTGTCATAAAAAGGTCCGGTTAATGTGGACATCATTGAGGAACGCCCTAGTCCAGCACTAGACGAATTTCAGCCGAGATAGTGTTGCAATTTTAAAATAAACAGCCTACATACAAATTCACGCCCAAAATCGAGCATAAAAAATTCCTCATCACAGCACCATGTCAAATAAATACAAACAGAGGGAACTTGCCGTCAACAAAAATCAGCGTTTGAAGAAATGCGCATAAATATTACCGCATTACCATGTTTATATGGAAAGCCAATTTATTTGTTTTGATGACAGCTAGTGACATACCGAAGCAATATGCTATACACGGAGTTTATTTTATTACAAGCTTTTATTTAACTTGCAATGTATTGATGTTTATCCGGGTGGAATCTTGTAACTCAATTTCAAAGCAGACATCTTTACAATACAATTAAAATCAGTTAAGACTTCGGCCAACCTCGGTAATTGTCGTGAATCCCTCGTCTAACACATAGAGTTATCAATTTACAGATTTGACCTTTAATTATATATATTACTCGTTGTCTTATTGAATACAGTAGGTACAAGAACGATATGAGCAACGAAACCACCTTTGTAGCTCAAAACTACCACAACCTTTATATTGAAATAAGAAAGATGCTAGCAAGTACTAGACTTGTTTGACAGTCTGCCTTCTTAGTGTCAAATAAAAGATACAGTCGTTAATGGTGCAAATTTTAGACTTTTCAACACTCGCAAAATCTATACTTCCCGTGAATTTAGAAACTTGAAATTGGGCACGAAGCACTCTCATATAGCACAGATCAAGGAAAAAATTACGAAAAGTAGACATTTCTAACAAGATCAAACAAAATTTATTTTTTTAATTTTGAGCTTAACTTTGTTGTTTTACTATAAGAAAATGAAATATTACCAAAATTGGCCAAGCCGTTTACGAAATATGAATAAAAAACGGTTGAAGCCGGTTTTTTTAAGTTTTAATTTCATGTTTATTTTATTATCAATGATTAATGCGACATAATATCGTACCTACTTACACCAAAAAGTAAAATATTGACTCATGTATGTATATATATATACTGTTATTCAAACTCATGTCGCCTCTGCATAACAAATTTCCTAGGTGTACCGGTTAATAATGTCATCTTGGCAGGTGCTTAACATTGCGTTTGTGATCCTTCAAATTAAATGCTACCTAAAAGTAAGCGGGGCAATGTATATCGTGCCATTTCCGACTCGGAAATTAAGCGATGACACCCGAGAAAAACCGAAGTCTTAACTGATTTTAATTGTATTGTAACCGATTGAGCTGAAATTTAGCACACTTAAGTTCGGTGACAATCCAATTATATTATGCCACTGTATGATCTGATGCTGGAGCAAGGCAGGTAGCAAAAGCAACTCCTAAAATATACAAGATAAACCCGTAGTGTTTAAGCTCGTTAGAACCTTTTCGATGAGTAGTAGTTAGATGACGATTGGGCAAAAAAGTACAGTCGGCAGCTTGTACCAAAAATGTCATTTGACAGAAACTTATTTCTATTTAATATGACTAATATGTTTGTGATGTGACTTCACGACTCTGTTTTCATACCGCGTGTCTCCGACAATAGGGCTTTAAATATAAGATTTTTCTCATAAAACTAAGCTACTTTTAGTTTACAACTAATCGAATAAAGATTATTACTGCCGTACGATGCCGGCTGACTAGAATAGCACCACCCCATCTCCTCCCGCGGGTGTCATAAGAGGCGACAAAGGGAAAAATCGGGCAGCGGCGTCCGTCAAAACCCCATCTACAGCTACTGCGGTCGCCAACCCGCCTGCCAAGCGTGGCGACTATGGCAACTACACCCAAGATGATACAAGTCATATTTGTGGGAGGCCTCTGTCCAGCAGTGAATTTCATACGGCTGAAATGTAATGGCATATTTTTTTTTTTCAACATAACAACACGTTGATTTAACATTGTTGCTCAGCTACAATTTTTCATCAAAGACTGTACCATCCATGTCGAACCACGTCGTTCGTTTGCTCAACTATTTTGAGGCCTCAAAGGCTAGTGGGTAGTGACCCTGCCTATGAAACCGATAATCCTGGATTCAAATCCCATTCAGGGCAATTATTTGTGTGATATTTTCGTTCCTGAATCATGGGGTGATTTCTATATATTTAAGTATTTATATGTATCTATCTATTATATATATCGTCGTCTAGTACCTACAACACAAGCCTTACTGAGCTTACCGTAGGACTATGTCGATTTGTGTAAGACTGTCCCGAAATATTTATTTGCCTCTTTATCGCTTGTGAATGCAAGATAGAGATGAAGTAGATAAATTTGTATTTTCGCTGTAGGAGTTCTGAGCTCGCTACGAATGCTACGACGCGTAGCTCGCAGCCGGAAACTTGCCGCTACGAAACGGACATCGTCCCGGGAATCGGATTTCCAATTGAATATTTGAATACAATAGACAAGATAAATTATTTCATTTATGGCATGAATGAACTTATTTGTGTAGGTCTAATATCTATACAGGACCGGTTAAAAGTTACACAAAAATAAAAGTCTTAATTAATAAATAAATATTTCGGGACAATCTTAAACAAATTGACTTAGTCCTACGGTAAGCTCAGTAAGGCTTGTGTTGTAGGTACTAGACGACGATATATATAATTTATAGATACATATAATACTTAAATATATAGAAAACACCCATGACTCAGGAACAAATATATGTGCTCAGCACACAAATAAATGCCCTGACTGGGATTCGAACCCAGGACCAACCTTCATAGGCAGGGTCACTACCCACTAGGCCAGACCGGTCGTCGGATAGCAATTAGGAGTCGTAATTCGCTATACTGATAGAAACACAACGTTAACATAACACTTTTACAGTCGCCATCAGATATATCGGAGCTGTGGAGGTGGTCACAAAAATCTGAACATGCTTTATCGGCTTGACAATAGCGGAGTTGTCCAGATATTTGTGACCACCTCCACAGATCTGCTGATGCCAACTGTAAGACTGTATTTATTTTTATTTTTATTTTTGAGTATTAAGGACATCAACAGCAAATACAATTTATATCAGCTATAAATAACAGCAGCAAACATAGCCAATTATAGATATCCACCAAAACTGTAACCACTGTAAAATAATAAAGTGTATTTTAACTAATTTTGACGCTGACATGTTGTGTATGGCTGCTATAAAAGTTGTTATCAAGTAAAGTGCGCAAATACGCAACATTAGATTTTTGGGGTGAAGCCCCTTGGACCCTGGGGACCCGGAGCACACGCAATTTTCAAACAGCTGAGCAAACGTCTAAAAGACGCTACGGGTGACCAGAGGGCTGGTTCTTTCCTTGCCCAGCGCATTGGCATCGCCATTCAGCGTGGCAACTCCGCCAGCCTTCTGGGCACCCTTCCGTCAGGCTCCGAGCTAGAGCCAGTTTTTTATTTGTAAATAGTTAATAATATTTTATTTTTTACGTTAGATTTAGTTTTAGTAATTTTAAAGACTATTTAGCATACTCGGCACCATGCCAAAGGGGCCCAATTTTAACGACGTTTTTTAAATTTCTATTATTATTTTTTCTTTAGTCTTATTGTTTACGTTGTATTTTTCTGTAAATTGTTGGTTATTCTAAATAAATATTATATTGAATTGTATATGTTTATCTTTATGTGTGCTTAATAAAGAACGCCCCTTTTAGTAAAGTGTAACAATTGTAACGTACATTCAGCGTTATATAGTAAGTTGCAGTCAGAATGGCCAAATATATCGAAACAGATCTTTATTTATTTAGCAGTAAGGCAGTCAGCAAGCAGTAGTTTGTAAATAATCTTATTACTGGCTGACGGTTGCAAATTATTGTTGAAGTGGATAAAATTAGTCCGGGATATTTTTAAATCGAAAGAAAAAAATTGAATAATTTGACCCGCAGCGGGACTCAAACCCACAACCACTGGATCACTAGCCCAGTACACTACCAATTGTGCCATACGAGTGCCGCTTGGACTTGTCAAATTTTTCTACTATATATTTCCTGGTATACGATTTTTGTATTCTATTATTTCATTGGATTTAAAAATATCGATGATATGCTAGCAGACGTTTCTGCTTAATATAAAAACAAAATTAGTCATGGATACAAATCCCTTTGTGTGTGTGATGAGCATGTGCATTAAGTTCCTGAATCATGGGTGTTTTCTACGTATTTAAGTATATATTACATATTTTATATGTCCTTGGCTAAGTAGCCTTCTTGAGCTTACAGTGAGGCTCAGTCAAATTATGTAAGGATGTCCTGTGATATACTTTTTGTTTTGTTAAAGTAAAATATGATCTTAACAAAATTGATTACTAATTTCGCTCCCTTCGTCTGTAATCCCGGAAATTTAATTTGTGTCTTTTCAAGGCAAGATTGAATAGGCTGTTACTGAACCAGCGTGCTACACCCTCGACTTCGTCGACACTTACCATCAGGTGCGACTGAGATCAAACGCTATCTGCAGCCTTGCATAAGAATAACCTGTAAAAATACTTAGTGTCATAAAATTGCAATACGAGTTGAATTATATTTTAACATCACAAACACAAAAACGCCCAACGAAAACGTAATGTAAACGTATGAAAAAGGCATTTCTAAAAGTCACGTGATATTTAATTTACAAACTTTTATTTATCTTCACCGTCCGCTGTCTGAAAATAAATCTTCTAACTTAAGTTTGTCCGATTTTCCGGTATCCGTTTGAGCTGAAATTTTGCATGCATAATATGTTTATCATAAAAAATGATAAAATATCTTTTTTTTTTAATTTAGGCACATTACGTATACTTGTGAACGTCAAAGATAAATCTAGCACCACCGGTTCAAACCCTACACCTCTGACCCGAGAAGAGACCGGCAAGAAACTGCGGCGGGACTTATTTTTTCAACAGTGATACGTCAAATCTTAAAGTACATAATTATGCGTAGATTCAAAAGAAAGCATATCAAACAGTTTATTACAAGATGTAACTAAAAATACTAAAATATAAAAGTAAAAATAATAATATATAATAAAATTTAACTTCCCAAAAAATGATATACTTTGATATGCTTTCTTACCCGAACTGTGTCATTTAAATAATCTGGCAGTACATACAATTCATCAATTGTATGTACTGCCAGACGCCAGATGCCAGAAAAAAAAATGATGAATTAAATAACATGAAGCTGATTTGATGGTGGATATGGATTCCGGAAGGTCATGGGAACTCAACTATAAAACAACGTACCCTAATCATGGTTAGGATCTTTAGAATTGTCGATGAGCGGAAAAGAAAACATAGACTATGTCTATGATAAGACTTGTACAATTTTCATTTGGCTAAAACCTATTTTCGTTTAACGTTGTCGATGAACATTATTATATACCTATAGAAAAAAATAGAAAAGCGGAATTAAGTCCAATTCCGTGTATATTACGCCACTGATACCCAACCTATTCCTTGCTACAAACGGTAGCTTTGTAAGAAATTGCACGAGCCACAACAGTAGCGGACGCTGCCGACATATGTGACAAGGTATTCCGGCTGTGTTACTTCGTAACACAGTAGGCATAGCGACAGTACGTATATTCTGAGTTAGTGAATCATGGAGGCTGTCACAGGCGCGAAAGATGAGGTTTCGCTTTTAAAAACCATATATGTAAAAAAGAGACGCAAAAACTCTGTCCATACTAAATTTCATCCTAATTGGTTCAGCAGTTTAAGCGTGAAGAAGTAACAGAGAGACAGAAAGAGTTACTTTCGCATTTATAATATTATACTATCCATGGATTAGTATGGATGTGCGTCTCTTAAAATTGTACGTTCTTTCGATTCAGACAATAATAAGGAGCACTGAAATATGAAATGTTATCTATTCCTCGGCAAGGCGAAATGACTTTCATTCATACACTATAAAAGGTCTAGTATCTACTTATCTGTATTATGAAACCTTCAGTTTTAATAAAACGCTGAACTTCTATATAATATTGTAAATCTGTAAGGAGGAGCGGTGTCTCTTGGCACAGGTATTTTCATACCTAAAAGAACACCAACCTGACTTTTGTTATGTATAATATTGTTAATAATAAATGATTTTGATTTCTGTTTCTTTTTTTTGTTATAATATCCTACCTCGCCCATCAAAACTGTGGAATGATTTGCCGTCAGTGGCTTATCCGGACCGATACGATCCTCACACCAAGAAAAAAGCGTTTATCTTAAAGGCCCACAACGCGAAAATTTATCATTTTTTCTCCCCTGGTGTTGTGGGTGCCCATGGGCGACGGTAATTGCTTACCATCAGGTGATCCGTCTGCTCGTTTTTTTGTATGTGTAGCTAATCCATCCTTTCCACCCAATAGCCTAGTACATTGTAGATTCCATTAAAACTAATAGTTCTTACACCATGGCGGGTGTTGTCTCTGTGCACTTCCCAGGATACGGACAGGGGCAACATCCGCTTACTGTACCCCTTACATTTCATTTAATTGTCATTTGTGACCCATCTGGTGTTGCGGGTGCCCGTGGGCGACGATATTTGCTTACCATCAGGCTGCTCGTTTTCTTTTAATGTTATTGTTTTTAATTCAAGTCCAAAAATGTATTATTTACATAGTCGGTCTGCTGCCTACGTGTTGACTGTGCTCGGCCCCAGGGGGCAGCAACAGGCGCCTGATCAATGAGCACCCCCTCCCCCTCCCTCCCCTGCGCCCGGGCCCCGCTGCGCCGCACTTGTTGCGCGCTGCCATTACAGTAGCCGCAGTATCAATTGGCGTCTACAGTCATAATGCCATCACGTTCAAACTTATTTGGTTCTAGGAAGCGTAAAAGAGTAAGCGTTACGACTGCATTCGCCAGTTGTTATTGTAGAGAGTATAGGTAACATCCAAAAAAAATCTAACCTCAAAATTAGAGTATGAACTCGGTATTTCCGCTTTCAAGGTATTATTAAATAATTAAGTTCTTTTGTAGGTTTAGATTTTCTTTATTAAAATAATATTGAAAAATAAAGTACCCAAATTAAGGTACGCTCGAGAAGGCTTGTGTTCTGAGTACTCAGCCAACCACATATATAATATACAAATACTTAAAACACAGAGCATGGCCAGCAACAAATACGTGTGCCCATCGCATAAATATATGCCCTTACTGGGATTTGAACCCTCGGCCTCATAGCAGTCTTCATAGCCACTACGTGTTGTCAAAATAAATAGTTATTTGTGCAACAAGAGAGGAAAGTTGTTTTTCTTGCGAGTGTTAATTTTGAGTCCCGAGTAAGCGAAAGATTCTATAATTGAATCACGAGCGTAGCGAGTGATTCTAGTCTTAGAATCTTGAGCGTAGCGAGGCACTCAAAAACACGAGATGTAAAATAACTTTACTCTAGTGTGACACATACAACTTTTCACCTCAGTAGTGAGAACATATTAAAGGTTAAATAAGTTGCCAAAAATGTCATTTTTAGTACAAGCTTTTATTGCCGACTGTACTTTTTCACAATCGTCATCTATTCTCTTCGAAAGGATTCTAATGAGCCTAAAACACCACGGGATTATCTTATGTATTTTAGGAGTTGCTTTTGCTACCTTCTGACTCCAGCATCAGATCAGATCAGTGGTACCATAATATTGCATTGTAACCGAAATTACATAAGTTTTCTAAATTTCAGCTCAATCGGTTAAAGATGTCTGCTTCAAAATTGAGTTGTAATATTTCATCCGGATAAATATACAAATACATACATCAAGTTAAATAAAATCTTGTAAAAAATGAACATCAAGTTAACCACACTCATTTAAGTGTTTTATCTGCAACTGCACTGGCTTCATTACTTAATATTTTGTTTAAATATTTTTCATTATTAAATATGTACATTTCAAAATTATAATATTTGATTAATTTCTGAGGGTCCGAAAGTGTTAGTGGTGTTAAGGGACTCCATTATGTCCTATTATAATAAATATATACATATAAATATTTAAATACATATAAAATACCCATGACTTAGGAACAAATATCTGTGCTCATCACACACATAAATGGCCTGACTGGTATTCGAACCCGGGACCACTGGCTTCTTAGGCAGGGTCATAACCTAGTAGGCCAGACCGGTCGTCAATTAAAAGCTACTTTGTCTCACTCCCTGGGTGACAGTAACAACTTTCCTCACTCTCTGAAAGTGAGGAAGTTGCACTCCTCACTCCCTGGAGTGAGGAAAGTAGACATGTTCGAGCTGCTGAGGTGAAAAAATATTTTGTGACCATAGTATAAAAATCTGTTTATTCCAACAGTAAAAGGCTTTTGGTTTATAAATAGGTGACCTACCTAGACGAAGATTTATTTAATAGATAGATTACCTAATAAAAAGTAGAGAGCGCCGGTGACCTAGCGGTAAGAGCATGTGTCTTGTAATCTAGAGGTCGCAGTTTAACCCCGGCTTGTACCAATAAGTTTTACGGAACTTATGTACGAAATATCATTTGATATTTACCAGCTTTTCGATGAAGTAAAACATCGTGAAGAAACCGGACTAATCCCAAAAAGGCCTAGTTTACCCTCACGGGTTGGTCAGAAGGCAGTCACTTTCGTAAAACTAGTGTCTACGCGAAATCCTGGGATTGTTATATTAGTATCAAGGAAGATGATGGATGATGAGATTACGTAAAAAATATCATAGGAATCGTCCATAACCCAGAAACAAGAATTAAACGAACTTACAGTTTAAATTTTATTTCACAATTTTACACGTCTTAATTTTCTATATCTCTGTTAAGAGTATATTATAAACAATACAGTGGAACTGAAAGGCAAGACACTAGAGCCCTACACAGCCCTCACCTCACCTCAGCTTCTAACCTCACCCCTGCACCTAACCTCACCTCACCATCTCAACCTTATTAACCTCGTGGGCGACCTTTAATCTTCGTGTTGTTTGTTTTCCCGCAATCTCTATGTATAAAGTTCAGGATTTCTGTACAAAAATAATAAATACTTCATCTCTTCAATCTGAACAAGAAAATAGATATATTTTGTGTTTTTTTTGAGTAAAATAAAAAAAAACTTGCAATATTTAGTGTTTTATTCTATTACAGTCATACGTTCGATTCTGGCATCATTAAAGACATTGTACCTATTCGCCTTATACCTAATACATATATGCTCTCTGCTAATACTTAACAAAGTTGCAATGCTTTTGCTTTAATTTGAGAATTCTTTCTCGATCTGGTCTCAGTGTAACAACGAAAGGTAGAGATCAAATGTTCTCTTTCCTTCCCGCTATACCTAAAATATACATACTAGCATATATATACAACCAATACATAATAAACATATTCTCGTAATATTATAAACACATACCA
This sequence comes from Grapholita molesta, assembly GCA_022674325.2. Lineage (NCBI taxonomy): Eukaryota > Metazoa > Arthropoda > Insecta > Lepidoptera > Tortricidae > Grapholita > Grapholita molesta. The sequence goes on along the minus strand of CP053125.2, from coordinate 2,058,991 downwards.
ATACATATACATAATGTCCAGCCAAGGAAAGTACTTACGAAAAAGACAGACATTTGCCAGCTAAGAAAGTGCACACAAACCTTATTTTCTGTCGAACCGATTTGATCCAATCGTATCAGATACAACTATATACCTAGTAGTTAGAAATCATAAACAGTTTTACTATAAGGGGTATTCGATTTCGTAATTGTAAAAATGGTTGATTATTCTGAAAATCCACTCTTATTGCAATTGAGTACAGATACTTTTTCCCTCACTAGCTCGTAAAGCGCTTGTTTATCCTTTAATACGAGAGTGTAAAAACGCATTTTATCCACTAGTAATTAAAGTAAGTTGACTTCTCATAGCTCTTATTGCTATGGTTTTAAAGTCTAAATTCGCGAAGTACAATTCTCTTGCCCCCGCCGCGGCGGCGCGGCGGTAACTCACACACGCACCGAGTAGAAAATCGAATTAGAGCATTCGAAAATCGTACTGGTCACCACAAGCTAACCAAGGAACCTTTTGTAAAATTGTTGAATGTATCTAAACGCAAAGAAGAAGTCAATGCGATTTCAAAACGTTTTTGCATGTTTCACTTTCCTCGCTGTAGTGAGGGAAAAGATTTGTGTTACACACGGGTGCAATTGTAATTTAATTCTCGTGTATTGAAAAACTCGCTACGCTCAGGATTCTATTTTAAAACCACTGGCTTTGCTCGTGGTTAAACTAAAGAATCCATTCGCTTGCTCGAGTTTCAAACCCACACTCGCAGTTAAAATACAATTTTGCACCCTTGTATAACAAATAACTATTATTCATTCAGAATAATCTGGATACCACTTGTATATTTCGTAATTTACTGAACTCATTAGTTTTTGCTAAAAAACTTAGTCGATAACTATATATATATATAGATAGAATGGGTAGAAAGTGTGCAATCGAGCAGTCGTTTTAGTATTTTCTACACATAGCATAAAATGAAGTAGCGTTTAGCTCCGTCGTTTATTTGAAAACGGTCTACCAACGATTAGAAAATCTTATGAAGAATGTTTTTAAGAAAAAATCGAGCGAGGCCAAGGTTAAAGCTAGAGCCATCGCAAAGCTAATATTCATAACGCTTTTGTATTCACCAGCTACGCAAAACACTTCAGCAGTGTATTACACCCTTAAGATTTAATTGGATTCTTTGTCCGGAAGGGAAACAAAGGACAAGGGTTAGAATTGAGTAATAAAGTTGCGAGGTTCATCTGTTACGGTCGACCTTAAAACCGCCATCCCGGGATTGAACAGGTGACGTGAACGGTGCATTAAGGCACGAACGCCGTCTACATAGGTAGGTAGTACATTTTAGACAACGTTGTAACACAGTCCCGTTTGTTACAAATTTCGTAATGGTAGGCAAGGTAAGAGGTATCTACTACAATTTGCAGAATTTTGTCATGTCCGCTACATCTTTAAAGGCTAGTCAAAATTATACTAACAAGGTATTTCGTTATCTTTTTTGCTTTTAGAAAAAAGTTAGGAAGTATACGATAACCCTCAATTTTATTTATATAGTTACGACCGGGGATATTTTACTGAATACTGAATATGAATATCCAATAAAATAATAAAAACAACGAGTTATTGAATTATGTCCAGGGTACGCTAATTTTACTGGTCTATTTCTTATAATAAGAAAGTTTCCATTGAGAACACTATCTTAAGGATTAGGGTTAATTAAACAATAATCTTTTTATACAACGACGATGGCAATGGTAAGCAGTCACCTTAGCTTATGGACGCCTGCAACTCCAGAAGATTCACAGGTGCGTTACAACTTTTAGGTACTTAAAACGGGATAGTGACCATTACATATTTAACTCGATTACTTTATCATCGTAATTATAACGTAATTATCGTCGATGTTCGGTAACGTATAAAAGCGACAAATAAATTCTCAAACAACCTTTACATTTAGATTATTATGTTAAAGAATATCGATTTACCGATTCGTAACTACGTGACTGGCGTTAAGTGAACAGAAATTGGAACAAAATAATAGCCGTGGTCCTAATCAAACTCACACTTCTCACAGAGCTAATAGTTCTGCAGTGCTGACAGCTCAGGCCCGCTGCCGCGAAGTTTGTATATTTCGAGCATCTTTCTCATTTACCCCAATTAAGGCATCATGAGAGAGACAGAGACAATCGTCCGAAATTTACGAATGTCGTTTTTCGCGGTTAGAGCATGCTCATAGCAGACGCAAATCGGACCACGGCAAATGTTCATGTCCGGAGCGGTACCGCGAACATTGAAGTTCGTATATTTCGAGCATCTTTCTCTTATACTCTAATCTCTGTCTCTCTCAAAATAGAAAAAAATGACTCGAAGCGGGACTCGAACCCACAACCACTGGATACGTGGGTTCGAGTCCCGCTTAGAGTCAAATTTTTCTATCTTTCTTTCGATTTAAATATCGAAGATATGTTTCTGCATAATGAAAAATAATAATTTATGTATTTTCACCTAAACTTAGCAAACAAACGTTCAAACGTTTATTCAGTAAGTAGGTACCTATGCCATTTTTACACGTCGAGTATATAAAAAGTAAAAGAGAAAAATAAAAACTTTCCCGGTTCTAACTCTACACCTCTGACTCGAGAAGAATTTTAACTTTTATGACGGGCCAGAAACTCGGCGGGAATAATTTTTTCAAATAATATTACAAAAAACCTTAAACATAAAAATACATACATAAAAATGATATACATAAAAGTGCGTTATTCTAGAACAAAATATATCAAACAATTAAAAAAATACCATAACAAAAATATTAGCAATCGCCTTTATTTGCCCGACCCAGTGCAACTGTACTATACCATCCGCAAAACTATCTGGCCGGTCAAGTAATAAATCATCGGAATTGTGCTATCTCTTTCACACCTGCACAGCTTATGGAGAGGGTCGAGCTGCAAAAGGGCAGGTAGCGTTACGCATAAAAGGGAATGTCGATAAGGTAATGTCGACAAAGAATATAAATTACGTGTTTTATATAACAGTATTGTACAGTTACAATCAAAATATAAATAAGTATATTGATTTAAATAATCAAAATATAAATAAGTATATTGATTTAAATTATTACAATAAAATAATACTTAATCACGTATTTAGCTAATTATTTAAGAAACATGTTAGACATTTTAAATATTATTCATTAGATAACTTTAAAAACAATATCAATATCAATAACGATATAAGATTTCATTTGAAAATACAATAATTTTATCGACGATTACATTATAAGTTATCGACATGTTACGCCCCTAGCGGTAGCGGACGTTTATTACCCTACCGGCCAGATAGTTTTGCGGATAGTATAGCCAGTCTGGCTTTTCAGTAATAACACTCAGGATGTTGTTGGAGCATATTCGTCACAGCAAAGACGTGATTTTTTGCACAAGATACAAAAATGGTGGTATATACGGTAGTAATTAGGGACTTAATCGCTATGTATGAATAATGTACACATACTTTATCTCTAATATCAAGCTATCTAAAACAAACAAATGACAAGAAACGAGATAACTTGTGTTTATGTTACAGCGAAACTCGATATTCGTATATTTCGAACGATTGTCTCTCTCACTCTCATGACGCCTTAATTGGAGTAAAAGAGAAAAAGCAATATACGAACTTCGATGTTCGCGGTACTAACTAGCCAATATTGGGAACAGAGTAACAAACAATACACGTAATCGATTATTGCCAATGACGTTGCAGTACGTGCCGGCGATACAAGCCATGATAAACGCAATTTGTAGTTATGGGCTCTGCAGTATACTTGTCCGTTATCAGTTCTTTCTACGAACAAAACTATAATCCATCCTATACCGCTTTACAATGCGTCAGCATTTGAGCGGTAAGAGTAGGAAGGAAGTAGAACTTTATTAGGAACCTTATTATTGCGCCCATTTTAGACTATCCTCTGCAATCTGCATCGGCCACTTTATCCTGAGAGATACAGATAAAAACATATCTTGCTCTTTATTTCTCACAAAAAAAAAAATGTAAATAATAAACCCTTTTCACTGCTTATCTCAGTTTGATTTTGGCGGCAGTTTATTTAAGATACCTGCATGAACGACCAAGTTATATTTCCGAATAATAGCATTTACTACAATAGTTTTATAAATGTATGCTAATTAAAAATATACATCTTACGAGATCTAATTTAAGCAATGTGTTTCGAAATTTCATCATGTTTATTTTATTTTGAAGGCTGTATTGTAACTTGTCTTTGCCTCTAATGACAAAAATGCAATAACATTGGTTTGACGCTAATTTCATCATTTTCTACTCAAGAAAATCAATTTAGTAGCATTGCAATATGATGCATAATCCATTAAAATAAAAGTTAGTTCTCAATATGGTATTCCCATTTATAGACGGGACTGATACGGGATTATTGCAATTGAAATAAAACAAATAAAAAGTTTCTGGAATTATAAAAATGTGAGTGAATGTCAATTTGTATGCTATTTTTGTATTGGTCTCTACGCTATGCCATCTTAGAAACAAACTTATGGTAAAGATTGTAGATAGGCTACCGTCTTATTTGTGTAGGTAAGTACCGAACGCCCAACTGCTACGTAACAGATAATAAGACCTTGTAGGCTGGGTTATTTACCAAGTTTTCGGCGTAGTATCGGGTGCTCATTATGAATAATGTCATTAGAACCAGTTGGCGTGACGCTGCGACGTTAATAGTGCTCAGTAAAAAGGCTGTGGTGCCGCGTGAGGGTGTAAACTACGATATACTGTTCCAGACTCGCACGGCGACCGCGTCGTTCGCGAACAGCGTGGTTTTCCCTGGTGGTGTTAGTGAGCCCTCGGACGCGAGTGAGGAGTGGCTGAAGTTGTTTAAGACCTTCGGCTACGGACAGAAGCACTTTGAGGCGTTTCACGGCGCCGGGGCTCCGGTCACACCGATTCTACGTGATAACCCTGTCAAAAGGTAATGTAAACATTGCATGAAATATATTTTTACAACTAGCAGAGAACTAGGTCTTAATCGATGATAATCAAGTGCTAATGCAGCTCAAGTGAGTGTTAAATTACTAGTCCTTACAGAATTACATGAATTTTATCTTATTGTGTGTGGTTTTGCTATTATCTGAGTGTATTCTCTGCCAAAGTAAACATATATACCAAACCTACTACTGGCTAAATTTCAGTACAGTAATCAAACATACCTGAACAAACAATGTACATGTTTAGAATCTGTGTATATTAACTTGTATGTCCAAGTATTATGAAATCTGAAGAATTTAGAGATGGAGCATTGTAATACTGTTTTGCTTAGGTATGAAATACCTTTAGGAAAGATTGTGGCCCAGTTTAGTTTATTGTTTATATGTATAAGATTAAAGCATAGCATCAAAAGATTATATATTTAATAAAAAAATAATATATGTTCTCACTACACTTATTTCTTGGTAATCTATTAACTGGTTCCCGAGAACAATTCAGGAGATAAGGATCACTAGAATTCTAATTACATCCCCCGAATTATACGTACTTAGTTGCCATCACCATCATATAAACAACATTCACATTTATGTAAAATGAACTATCATGAAGTAGATATAACACAGAGGTTCCCATACTTTTTTTTCTTGTGGACCTCTTTTAAAATTTTACTGGTTTCGGTGGACCCCCTTGCTGCTACATTTCTACTACATACCCATAAGACGTCAGCTAACATAGACCCCCATCGAGCGTCCAGTGGACCCCTGGACCCCTTGGACACCTGGACCACTTTGGGAATCACTGATATAACACAATGTACAACGGCATAAAATTTAAATATTGAGACAATATTCACAAATGGCATGTAGCAAGTTTGTGATCTGAGAAGAAATAACATTAACATGAAAAACTGACCTGCAACAAAAAAATTTTTTTTATGCAAACCACTCAGCTGTTAAAAGAAATATTTGTTACTATAATATTAACACATTCACGGACAGTATGCCCACAGGCGTGGCATAGTCGTTTGTTTCCTTTGGCCTATGACAGATGACGACACACTGTGCCTGTGAATGTGTTAAAAAATTACTGCATTTGTGTGAACACAGTATTGAGCATGTAGCATGTTATTGTTCGTTCATTTTGTGGCAACTGCTTAAACAGCCGTTAATGGTTCACAGTTGATTCCGAAAATTTTGAGTTTACATAAATATTTTTGTTTCAGACATATTGCTCTACGAATAACTGCAATCCGAGAAACGTTTGAAGAGCTGGGTGTTCTCCTGGCAAGAAAAGAACATCAGAAAGACAGGAGCAGTCTTTCAGCCGGTGTCCTGTCAGATCTTGATATCAAGCATTGGCAGACCAAGGTATAATTTGTGCATTTAAGAATAATGTAAAAAATTTGCATGAATTATGTAACTCATTCACAATCCAAGTACAGTCAGCAGCAGAAGTTGCTAAGCGGTTGACATGTTCAAAATTAGATCAACACATCTCTATTGTCAAGAGACTAAGAGCGCTTGTAGGTCATTTTGAACACTTCACCCGCTCAGCCACTTTTGCTGCTGACTGTACAATTTTTTTTTATTTCCACATAAGTAAAAGGTAGCTAGCTACTTTGTTATGGGTCATTAAGAAATGCCTAGCTACGCATTCCATTCAGATTATTACTATAAATTATATTATGGAATGCTGTTGTCTTTGTAACACATATTTTAATAGAGAAATCAGAATTATTTACATGAGCACCATTGAATACAGTAGAAAGTGATTTGATTGCAGTGTATACCTGGTCAGTTATAATCCCCATGTGTGGACTTGTGAAGATAGTTCATTGTGACCCATATATGGGGTAGTGGAATTGAAACTTTATTATGTACAGTTACAACTAACACACTTAATAGGCATGGGATGGTTGACTGCACTTTAAGTTGTTTCTAATTTCTATATATTTAATGTTTCTATTGATGACAAATAACATAATTATTAATTACCATACTAGACATGAGAACTATTTAATTATTTGAATTACTAATTGCTTAATAGTACATTTCGATACTAGTGAAAAAAAAATTTTTTTCGACGAGGGTGAACGTTGGAGCCCGAGTGAAACGAGGGTGACAATCACCCGAGTCATAACATAAAGAAGTTTTTACACGAGTATCGAACCTAATTTTTCATAGCAAGTGCCTTAAAAAGTGGAATTTACGCACGCGATGCGTGCGAAAAGTGCACTTTTTACGCACTAGTTAGGAAAAATATTTTTTGAACTTTACTATTATAGTTGCATATAGTTGTATTTGTAAAATTCTGACTTTTGATCAACCTACTTCACACATGAGTTTGAGACATTTTGAGATACAGCTAAAGGGGCTATGCGCCTTGTAAAAGAGAATTGAGTTAAATAGTGATATAGTACTGTATGTAATTGTAAATGTGTGTATTTGTGCTTTCCATAGAAACTTTAATGAAAGATGATTCTAAAAAGATATCAAAATGTTAAAATATAAATGTTATTTAATTTTCACAGATAAGCAGCAACCCTGAACAGTTGCTAACCTTGTGCAAAGAACTTGGTTGCTACCCTGACATCTGGTCGCTGCATTATTGGAGCAACTGGCTCACACCAACGAACCTTCCGAAGAGGTTTGACACTGCCTTCTTCATCACTGCTTTTGACGAGCGCCCTCAGGACTTGGAGTCCAGTAAGGAAGTTGTGCATGCACAGGTATAGTTTATAGAATAATTCTATAGTTAACTAGCCTATCCCGCCGATTTCACGCTGTCATACAAAATTTCAACCCGGAATTAACCCCATCAGGAGTTGAATTAATAATAATCACTTCTTAGTAAATGCCTAGTTTATATAAACAGTCAGTTGTAAATATTTCAACTTCCTCCGTACGGTATAACCTCATAATGCCGAAGGGCCTATTTTTAGCACATCAAAATGTAGTCAAGATGAACTTTCTTAAACAAAATAAAGACTTTTCTGGAAGCTGTAAAATTCAAAATATGATGTCCTATATTTAGTACATGGGCTTTTATTTTACTTGTTCTAAAAATAGACTGGGCCTTACAAGATTAAGTCAGTCGACTCAGGATGTTCACGTTTATATAAGCTTTTTTACGTATAGATAAAATGAAATAAATCATATCTTGAATACCATAACGCGGATGTGGTTATTCAACCTAAATTCAGTCAGTATTTTCTCTTACAACATAGCACTTTCTCCGATCATTATTAATGTTGCAGTAACAATTTATTGATTACATACATTTCGTGAGGAAATTCGTAATAGACAAATAAACGCTTTTAACAGAAATCGAACCCGGGTACTCCAGCTTTGTGTCTACAAAGCTGGAGTCCCCAAACAAAGATGGGAAAATTTTTCAATTACTGAAAAAGATATTCTGTAATATTCATACTAACTCGACCCAATTTTCATATTTACTTACTATTTCCGTCAATTTAGTACCTAATTCCTTATAAGTAGGCGGTTACTCATACAATTCTCCTATTAAATGTTGATTCGTGACGTCGTTCAGTCGATTCCCGTGTAGTGGGCATATCCCCAAGAACAACAGCGAATCACGTCACTCTGAGTCATTGTGTCCGTAGGATCTCCGCATATCTTTAAATCTAAATTTCGGTATAGGTACTTATTTGGGTGACAGTTTACATTAAAATGCATCTATTACAGCCCAGAAAAATCCACACTTGTAATAAGATTTCTTCTTTTTTTATATCTTAGAGACAGAGAAATTACAATGATTCCTATTGAATTATTCAAGGAGGGTTTGGCAATATATTATCTTTACATAATGAAAAACAAGCATGATATGTAGAGGGATCCGTGTGCCTCCGAACTGCCTGCGAACTAAACGTATATTTTTGGTACTAACCGCCACAAGCGCCATCTGTTGAGTATCGTGTATCGTTACATTGCGGGTGTTTGCCAGCGAACAAATTCTACGCAACTGAGATCTATTGCGGCCATGAAACACTAGATGGCTCTAGTACCTTAGCCAGCAATGCAGGAACGATACATTGTATTGACATTGCGTATCCAAGTTTTATATCATTCTTGGTTTTAGACAAAATTTCGAGACTCTGTAAAAGAATTAACTTTTCTCAGACATGCACTACAATGTTCACATTATGTTCCTTATAATAGGCTTCGAAGTATGTGGTTGCAGGTTTGGCTAGCTGAGAGGCACGAGAGGCCAGGTCCTCTTTTTTAATTGCCACTCCGCATAAATTTATGACACGGCATCATGGAGATTGGCCATTAAAAAAAATGATGGTTTTATGACATTTTGCCACTACGCCTATTAAAAACAAACAATTTATGGAACGTTTTGCTGTTTTATATGGCATGTTTACTTTTAGTTTTTCTAAAAATGAAACTATTGTATTGCATGTTTGAGAAAAACACTTTAAAAGCACCTCGACGCGGGAAGGGATTGTCGGCCTCGTAACAATCTCGGCCTCTACAGTAATGTACTATTATTTCCAGTGGGCCAGCCCCGACGACATATTAGGAAAGCATCACAGGAACGAACTAGTACTGTTTCCGCCCCAGATCTACGAGTTGAACAGGCTGCGCGTGGTCCCAGACTGTGACCGAGTCATAAGATTCGCGGCGGCCCGCAGTGCTCAGGGGAATGCCCTTATCTACCCCGTGATCTTGCAGGCTAAAGATGGCGAGCTGCATCTGTTACCAGGTATGTTGTAACATACCTTACCTATACCTTAGTTGTACCTAAGGGTATAAATTTTTTTTATGACAAAAGGTGGCAAACGAGCAGACAGATTGCTTGATGGTAAGCAATTACCGTCGTCCATAGGCACCCGCAACACCAGGGGAGTCACAAGCGCGTTGCCGACCTTTAAGGGGGGTTGGAGCTCTGGGAACCTTACTAACCATCAGGAACACAACACTACATACCTGAAAGGTAGCAGTGCTATTATGGCTGTGGTCTTCTGTAAGGAGGAGGTACTTCCCCAGTCAGGCTTCTCCAGACTCAAGCGTGATGGTACTTCGCTGTGCCCTACCTCTCATTGTTGGATGTAGTTTAAGGACATACCCGGGTCCTACTTGTAATATTGATGGAACTCTTATTTCTATTCCTATTTGAAAGAAAGGAAGCATTTATTTGTGGCGCCAAAAAGTCAAACATTACAATACAACGACAAGTACATTAAACAACAGAGCCACGAAATGGTCCCGACTCAGCATTGTACTAGCCGGATTTGTTAGCAAGGATCATTCAAATATGTACTGTATTAGGCCCAATTAATTATTCTGTGTAGGAACAACCAGGGCGTTGCCATGGTTACGTGCCCCTGGGTCACTCTTCAAACCACAGTTTAATTGCATCTAAATACACAAAACATAGATATTTGTAGAAGTTATATGTTCCTTTCATAATGGGTCAGCTACCAAGCGCGTCAGTAGTACGCGGTGCCACATTTCTTGTAACATTTCTCTTGCTGATGGGACAGAATAACAACAACAAATAGTTGATTCACTCATTAACAAAGTATTGGGTCCTTACCTATGAAATTGGCGTTTTTCAAACAGTTACAGTACCGGCCAATAATATATCACCTTTGTGTTTTTTAAGTAAACATGTTTATAGTAACATATATTATTAAGATTGCAGAGTGTAAATATTACCCGGAGCTTTACCAAATAAATATAATGCATATTTCAATAAAATAATGTGGAAGTACAGTTATACTCATTAAATACTTAAAACCTGCACAACATAACTTAGTGCAGTCGATCTTAATCTACCTATTTTAAATCAAAGGAAGTGATAGGTTAACATAATATATATTTATAAAAGTGTAACACATTAATACTTTGTAGCAAAGCCTTTTGATTCAAGAACTGCTTTACAGCGTCTAGGCATAGAGTCCACAAGGGCGTCAATAGTTGATTGAGGGATTTTATACCATTCCTCCCGTAGCTGAGAGAACTTTTGACTGGCATTAGTGGTTGTTTTACCTTTCAAGCGTCTTTCTAGTTCATCCCATAGCGGCTCTATTATGTTTAAGTCAGGGGATTGACTTGGTCAGTCCATTAGAGTAACGCGACGCCGCGTGAACCATTCTGTGACACGTTTTGCACGATAGTTTGGATCGTTGTACTGCTGGAACATAAACCCGCGGCCCAGAAATTGTCGCGCATATGGTAACATTACATTGTCCAGAATATCTAGGTACATATTCTGGTCCATGATACCTTCAATTTTATGAAGACGGCCCATGCCTTTAGCGGAAAAGACAGCCCACATCATTACAGAATCTCCTCCGTGTTTTACCGTGGGAAGTTGGTACTCGGACTTATATTGGATACCAGTAGGACGACGTACCCACTTCATACCATCGCTCTCAAACAAAAGAAACTTGTTGGAATTGAATTAAATTGCTCTTATCGCTCCAGAGTGTATCAGACCATTGTCGCGGTGTCCAGTGTTCGCGTGCTTTACACTAAGCTACTCTTTTTTTTCGGTTCTTCTCAGATATAAGCGGTTTCTTTGCAGGGCGTCTGCCGTTTAATCCTGCGTTTTGCAAACGACGTCGGATAGTCCGTAAAGATGGAGTACGCTGTCCTGGGGTCGATATTTCTTTAACTGTATCCGTCGCCGTTAACCGAGGATTCTGACGTGAGACTGGCAAAATATTTCGGTCGGTCACATATGACCTACATATGAGGTAAAACGCGGTCTGCCACGTGTTTTATTGCCAATGGAACTTTTTGGTAGCTTTAATCGCTTCAGCAACTTAGTAATCGTGGTTCTCAACACACTAGACTGCTGCGAAAGCTATTTGTGAGTACGCCCTTGCTTGTAGCCGGCAAATATAGCTTGTTGTTAAGAGGCATTCAAATTTTTCGCCCCACGAGTCTTTGTCATCTTCACCTCGTTAACCACCTATCGTTTTTTTGCTATTTTTTAGGCAATAATTTCACATTTACATGCAACCGTAGGAAAACTGCCCTGTAGTGATTATGCAGAAAATAAACAAAAAACTAAATAAAAACCTTTTTATGTGGTCAGGTTTTCATATCGCTCGTCCAAAGAGTCTAAATACTACCCCTTACATGATGAGGAAAGGTAAAACATGTAAAGATATATAAAAAAAAAGTTTCGCCCTAAATACCTAAAGGTGATATATTATTGGCCGGTACTGTAGTTCGATAAAACGTCAATTTCATATGTAAGGACCTAATATATACAAAACCACGTTTTCTTTATTATGGCAAACGCATTACATTAACGCACCAATATATTATAATATTGTTAAATATATCTATTAATATCTATTAATAACAATATATATTATAAATACATGCAAATAGGTACCTATACAATAATTAATGAAGTAGATACGACTATCGTTGGTAATAAAATCCGCGTAACTACCATTGCTTAATATGTGCAATTAACAAATGTGGATATATTAATATTTCCCGCAAGCGAACGTAAATTCCTGATATAAACCAACCATTTCCAACACCCGTTGCACGTAGCCAGTGGGCTAGTTGTGGGTTTTCGTGAGTAATTATAATATTATTATGAAATTAGTTACACCGCGGCCCTGTTGTCGTTTGATTACCGGTCTGGCCGGTCCTAGTGGGTAGTGACCCTGCCTATGAAGCCGATGGTCCTGGGTTCGATTCCCAGTCGGGGCATTTATTTGTGTGATGAGCACAGATATTTGTTCCTGAGTCATGGGTGTTTTCTATGTATTTAAGTATTTATATGTATCTATCTATTATGTATATCGTCGTCTAGTACCTACAACACAAGCCTTACTGAGCTTACCGTAGGACTAGGTCGATTTGTGTAAGATTGTCCCGAAATATTTATTTATTTATTATTTATTTATGTTGTTATTGTGCGACGATTTCGCGTAACTGCAATCAGATGCCTATTTCTCGAAAACTTGTAATACAAGCGGAAGTCACTTTTTGACACCTGTTGTTAGAAAGAGACTTCCGCTCGTATTACAAGTTGTATTGCTTGTAGGTAGTTGTTGTTGGAGGAATAGACCCCAGGTGACAACGGACGTGCCTTGATATCGCCACTACTTTGAAAAACTCGTAACTCATTCTGGCATTGAAAAGAAAAATGGCGTAACTACGTATGGGACGAGTGCAGAGTTACTCCGTTTCAACTTGGAGTATCTGTGTCAAATACGAGATTTTTTTAAAGCAGTGACGATATATTATTGTGGTTAAAACTACAATTATCTGCCAAAAATATTGAGTAGGAAAATCTATACATGACAATCAGTGTGTGAACAGTCGATCAACCCGTTTTAAAAAATATATCCAACCTTAGGCACTGGTCCCACCGCGAGCTAGTAAGCTATGAGCTATCAGCTATTTCAAGGGACAAAAGATAATCGATCCCGTGTAAATAAAAGAGAGAGATATATATTTATAGCTCATCGCCCGGCGATGAACTACGATCACCCGGCTATGATATGCGGCGCGGTGGGATCAGTGCCTAAGAGATGGAAATATTTTAAAAATGTATATGGAACCAACCAACCACCCTTTAGAATTAAAAATAGTTTACAGAATCGGACTGTACATGTAAATATATATATGTATGCGCGTCGACTTAGGACTCCTTCGTTTTTTTGTAGGTTAAAAAGGAAAAAGTAGCCTTCAAGATAATAGATACGCAGTATATACCATTACCAGTTGATTTGCACAGTCCTCTACGATATGTACCCCATCTCTATATTTGTAACGTGTTTTCGAACCTGTATTTTGTTCCACAAACTAATTTCCTTTCAAAAAGAAAGAATAGTTAGGAAATAGTCACATAAACATTCGTATTTGTCATAATGAAATATTACAAACAGACCTATTGTTCCAATAAAAATTAAATAATACATACGCAGACTGCTGTAGGTATTTATCATGCGATAGTCAGAAAATATCCAGATTAATATAATTTACATTGTAATCATGGCAGGCCTTGTCTAATTATTTTATTTTTGAAACTAAAAATAATAGTGCTAAATCTTTTTTTAGGTGACGAGCTCTATCCATCAAATGTAGACTACACAAATGATGGTCAAATTATACAAAAAGACAAGACAGTGCTAGAGACACGAGAGAGCTGTCAGACACTACACCGCTTCGAAAGAGGCGCAGCCAAGCAGTTCGTCTTCAAGAACTGCACACTTGACAACCATATAGATATGGGCAATCGGGTCATCCCTGTAGCATAAACTTTATTTTAAACGTTAACTCCAGCGTATCATATTCAAAATGGCGACCGCCTGGCCTAACAGTCAAGAGGATTACGAGTTGTTAGAGGTTATAGGAGTCGGCGCGACAGCGGTGGTGCATGCCGCGCTGTGCAAACCCAGGAACGAAAAATGTGCCATCAAAAGGATCAACCTGGACAAATGGAACACCTCCATGGACGAACTACTCAAAGAAATCCAAGCCATGTCCTCATGTAATCATGAGAATGTAGTCACCTACTACACATCCTTCGTGGTCCGTGAGGAACTATGGCTGGTCTTGAGACTTTTGGAAGGCGGGTCACTCCTCGACATCATAAAGCATAAAGTTCGAGCGACCAACTGCCGCCATGGAGTATTCGATGAAGCCACAATAGCCACCGTTCTCAAAGAAGTTCTACGCGGACTCGAATATTTCCATCAGAACGGGCAGATCCACAGAGACATCAAAGCGGGTAACATCCTTTTAGGGGATGATGGGGCGGTACAGATAGCTGACTTCGGAGTGTCGGCTTGGCTGGCGACAGGTCGAGACTTGTCCCGACAGAAAGTGCGGCATACCTTCGTGGGCACACCATGCTGGATGGCGCCCGAAGTCATGGAGCAGAACCACGGCTACGACTTCAAAGCTGACATTTGGTCTTTCGGTATAACCGCCATAGAAATGGCCACGGGAACAGCCCCGTACCACAAATACCCTCCCATGAAAGTTTTAATGTTAACTTTACAAAACGAACCGCCCACACTGGACACGGGCGCGGAGGAGAAAGACCAATACAAGGCGTACGGGAAGACCTTTAGGAAAATGATATCGGAGTGTCTTCAGAAGGATCCGACGAAGCGGCCTTCTTCTACGGAGCTGCTGAAGCACGCGTTCTTCAAGAAGGCTAAGGACAGGCGTTACCTGGTGCAGACGCTGGTGTCCACGGGGCCCAGCATGGAGACGCGCGCGCACAAGGCATCGCGCCGGCAGCCCGGGGCTTCGGGCCGGCTGCACCGTATGGAGACAGGTGAGTGCCATGGCTTTTCCTCTGGATTTTGTGTTTTTGTTTTGATTTTGTGCAATTGTCATGTGTAACGTGGAACCATAATCGACCTAGTTTAGATGTAGACTAGTTTTTCATGTTACAATACTTAAGTAAATGTGTCCACGCCCACCAGCGTTTGAGGCCGGACTTGGATTCTCCAGTTTTGGCGACTGACGCCCTGCCCACCTGGACGCAGTGGAACCGGTCGAAATTTCTCAAGTATACTGCAAGTTTTCATCTGTATGAACCCCTTTCTGTATTAGGAAGTAGCTAGAGATCTACTGGTTTGCACTGACACTGGGCCAGTTTTTTAAGTATCATCATCATTCGTCATTTCAGCCGTAACTTATCCACTTGTATCATTCTGGGAGGGTCAGTCGCCACGCTTGGCAGACGGGTAGGCGACCGCAGTAGCGGTAGATCTAGTTTCGACGGACGCTGCTGCCTATCCGTCGATTTTTTCCGTTTGTCGCCTCTTACTGCGGAGATGGGGTGATGTTATTCTAGTCAGCCGGTGTCACATGAGCATGGCTTAAGTACATGTCATCTGTATTAACTTACGTACAGAGCCCGGAATTTTCATGGCAAAACGAAAGACTGTCGCAAACTTACTAGTGTTAGGTGCATTTTTTTTATCGACATCGACAGTTGTGTAATGGTAGAATAAAACTATCCAATAAAGAAAAAAAATATTAATAATTCTCTTCTTTAACCTTGACTACCTTTTTTTTATCGGTGTGAAAATGCATTATGCATCTCCCGACCCGGGGAAGGTCAATTGGGGCAGTATGTGGGGCTCTCTCCTCCCGAAACTGAGAGAGGAGACTGGTAGCCAGAGAGAGGGGAGGAGCATACCCACTAAAAACATACCGGCGTCACCCGCATTACCGTTGTAGGGGGACGTCATGGGGTCGCAAGCATTCTACCACGACGTCCCCCCAAGACCTCGACTACCTGATTTAACTCTCCTCCCGCACGTGCAGGCGAGTGGGTGTGGGAGAGCGACGACGACAACGACTCGGACTCGGACGGCGCGGCGCGCGACCGGCCCATGAACACGCTGGCGCGCGCCGACTCGTCGGACTCGGAGCCCGAGGCGGGCGCGGGCTTCACCATCGGCTCCCTGCGCGCCGCCGCCGAGCCGCCGCTCATCAACCTCGTGCTGCGCATGCGGAACGCCAGGAACGAGCTCAACGACATCCGCTTCGAGTTCGCGCCGGGGAAGGACTCGGCGGACGGCATCGCCACCGAGCTGGTCGGCGCCGGGCTCGTGGAGCAGAAGGATGCGAGCGTTGTGGCGGTGCAGTTGCAGAGGTTAGTGATGGTCATAACAAATATGGGCCTAACATTATGAACAGAGCTCAACGGGGGTGAGCTGTTCAGAGTTTGCACAACATGGACATGCCTTGTTATTCGATATGTGGTGTAATCTGTTTACTAAAAAAATATTTTTCCTAACTAGTGCATAAAAAGTTCACTTTGCGCACGTTTCGCGTGCGTAAATTTCACTTTTTAAGGCACTTATTATGAAAAATTGGGTTCGATACACGTGTAAAAACTTCTTTAAGACTCGGGTGATTGTCACCCTCGTTTCACTCAGGCTCGAACTTTCACCCTCGTCGAAAAAAATTTTTTCACTAGTATCGAAATGTACTATTATTTAGGCTGCCTTTCCGCTACGATATTTGCGTCGCCATTCTGATGTTATTTTATTCTTTTCATAATTAATAAAGTTTTATTTTCCTTTATTTTAATATTTCTTTCTGAGGTGTATCTATATTAATATCTATAATTGACAAAAGAGACGTCAAAATGGCAAACCTCTGCCGAGCTCTGATTATGAAGCATCCATCTGCTACGGTTAATGAACAAATAAATATTGCAGGACATTGTTACACAAGTTGACTGAGCTCAAGAAGGCTTCTGTTGTGGGCATTCAGCCAAATATACAGGGTGATCAATCCAAATGGGTTAGTAGCTGAAATTCAGAAACTATGAGAGATAGCGAAATCTGTTTTTAGGAACCATGGCTTCGATTTGAGATTTAATAATAATGGCATTCAAACTCTTTTTTAAGCTCACATACATACGGAATCGAACCTTGTCGAAATCTTGTAAACAATGTTATGTGTAAATCTGAAAGATTTTAGTTGTTACTGTTGATGGAAATATAAATTCTTGAGTACATTTTTAATATTGTCCAAGTAATTGACTAAAAAACCTGCTTCCAGCGCTTCTTATTACCAAGGATCGGATAAACGGCCGTCATTTCGAAAATATTACCCTGTTCCGTACAGCAGAGACTTTCTTATTTTATGATGTGAAAAGATTTTATTTTATAAGATTTATTTAATAACAATTTAATACTGTGAACGGACTTTTTTAATGCATAAATGGGCCCTAAATTCAAATCGTTATAGGCTCACAACTGAAAATTTAGAAAAAAATTTGGTTATTCTATTTTATAGGCGAAAGTAAATTTCGGAATGTCAATCATAAATTAATTCGTCGCTGGATATAAATTATGGTCCAATAAATGTATAAAATACTATTTATTTATTAACATAAGGAAAGTCTCTGCTGTACGGAACAGGGTTATATTTTCAAAATGACGGGCGTTTGTCCGATCCTTGCTTATTACGAAGGATTATGGTAATTTAAAGAGACGATGAACTTGTAAAGTGTTACAACTCACAGTGTGTGTATATTTACTTGTGGTGTACCGTGCAGGCTAGTGGACAGCTGGCTGTCGCCGACTGGGGGGCCGGCGCCGCGCTCGGCCACGTTCCGGCTGGACGCGCCGGCCGCCTGCGCCGCGCCCGACGAGCAGGGGCTGGTCGGCTTCGCGCAGCTCTCCATCGTGGACTAGCAGTCTGCAGGTACAAGGCCGACCCTTCCAGACGCTTCTGCTACCTTTCAGATGCTTCCGCGACCTTCCAGACGTTTCCGCGACCTTCCAGATGCTTCCGCCACCTTACAGACGCTTCCGCGCGAACCTCCAGACGCTTCCGCTACCTTCCAGACGCTTCCGTGACCTTCCAGACGTTTCTGCGACCTTCCAGACACTTCCGCAACCTTCCAGACACTTCGGCGCCCTTCCAGACGCTTCCGCGACCTTCCAGACGCTTCCGCGACCTTCCAGACGCTTCCACGACCTTCCAGACGCTTCCACGACTTTCCAGACGCTTCCACGACCTTCCAGACGCTTCCGCAACCTTCCAGACGCTTCCGCGACCTTCCAGATGCTTCCGCGACCTTACAGACGCTTCCGCGACCTTCCAGACGTTTCCGCGACCTTCCAGATGCTTCTGCCACCTTACAGACGCTTCCGCGACCTTCCAGACGCTTCCGCAACCTTCCAGACGCTTCCGCGACCTTCCAGATGCTTCCGCGACCTTACAGACGCTTCCGCGACCTTCCAGACGCTTTCGCGACCTTCCAGAGGCTTCCGCGCAGCCGACTGCTCCAACAGTCGAACTGATTTATTTTCATTGAAACCGCTATTGACATCGAGATATACAGTGTGTATTTATGACTAGACCCCGGATTCTTGTAGCGACGACGTCACAATAGGGTAACTTGGGAGTAAATGGGACAGTAGTGATGAATACGGATTTATTAAGATAAGATGAGATAAAAAAATCATGTGTTAATCAATATGACTATGTTAATGTTACTTATTATTTTATGGTATATTACTGCGAAAATTCCATTAAATCAATTGTCAGTTTTTTTAATTATCGACATTGTTCTTTCGTTAACTGACCAATTCCTATTGTGATTGATTAAAATTTATTCGGTTAGTGACCGTATTTTTTTCTGGTGCAATTCATATATTTTTAGCTTATCTTATTTTTTGTTTATGTAATATTTTTGACCGCCGTTCCATTTACTTGCACGTACCCTATTGTGACGTCATCACGATAAGAATCCGGGGTTTTATGACGTATTTTGGCACATGAGTGCGTCATGGAGTGACCGATGTTCCGACGAGTTTCAATTGAGGTCTACCCACACACCGACACAACCTACCTAAAAACTGGTTACTCTAAATCGCCAATAACTGGCCATCTCATACAAAAAATAAATTCTGGTCACTGGTCACTGGCGGTTATTAATAGTATTATTATCAGTAACCACATTAGCTTAAGTATTTTCATCTCTTTCGCTATGCCAGTCCAGTTCATATATATCTATTCTATTTAAATAAATATTTATGAATTCACGTTGTAAAATGGAAAGAAACTATCATACCGCAATGCATGAAACTGTATCAAATTGACATATTAGTGAAAAACTTAGCTAAAGCACCTGGCCTATGTAGTAGTAACATGGCAGGCATGTCTGCGTTCAATCTTGATTTAAGTCCCATATTAATTCTCTGCACAACTATATGGACATGGTGCTTCAGTAAGTTTTTCACCAATAGTAAAAATGGTTTTACTTTACAGGGTGCAATTTATTACATGATACAAAATATGTTTTTATAATTCGTAAACAACTTGCAATTGAATGCTCCTACACTCGCTGGCTCGCATGAAATCAGACAAAATATTTTAAATCTTATAAAAGCTGCTTTAATATAATAATATACTTAACAAGTAAAAAAATACAAAAACAGAATGTTAAAAAAAAAATGTGTTATCTTAATCAGAGTTACAGATTTCATTTGCTAGTTGTTTATGGAGTTCGAAAATTGCTATTTATTTTTTAACCCTTAGGTAATTTTGAATTATGTAAATACTACATCCTGTATTTGCTAATACTTTAACATTCTAAGTTTAATTATTTTAGGCTAGAGCTAATTTTAACATGTATTCGCGAATTTATTTTCCGCTAGAAATGCTAGCCGAATGAATTCGCTCGGCGTCGCAACTTGCTGGTTGAGTGTTGAAAATTATGGAGTGTTGTTAAAATCGATTCTAGTTTTTTAGCAATTACGAACGAATCAAATTTTATTAAATATTTTCATTTGCTTGTAGGTTACGTCGTGGCCGGGTAGTCGGCCTGGAAAGTTGGAGGTGCCAGTTCAAATGCTGCAATGTTGGTTGGACACTGTCTTAACTTAAGTATATGTTGTCTATTTTAATTTAAATTAAACGCTTAATTACTTCGAACCCTTTTTAGATTCAATTATCAATTTAAACCTTTAAGTATATACAAATATGAAAATAGACTCAATGAATGCTTATTCATGTTTTTTTTAATAAAAATTTCATGCTAATGTTGTAGTTTGAGGTCACGAGGTCATTGTTACGACAACACATATGTATATATTTTTCCAAAAAAAAATTACCTTTGAAAATCGAACATCTCTGAACATTGAATATATTTTGAAAGCAGGGACCCAAATTATTTATTTTGTATTATATTATAAGATTTTTTTTTTATGTCTAAACTGGCGAAATTTGTTTCCGTTCAGTTATAGGCAACTAAGCTACCGAGACTTGTTCGAGCTTGGATAACGCTGCATTACAATCAAGATCGCCATCAGATATATCGGAGCTCTGGAGGTGGTCAGAAATATCTGAACAACACGTCTAATTATCAAGGCAAGAAAGTGCATGTTCAGGTATTTGTGACCACTTCCACATCTCCGATATATCTGATGGCGACGACAATCACGCCTGCGTCACATTGACGACTCCGACGTCAAATATATGTATAATTATGTTTTACATTCAATTGGGAACTAATCAAATTATTTTATTAAATATTTTGATTTGTTGTTTTTAAGAAGGTTACAATTACAACTTACTAGAGTAATTCGCTAGTAACTGAAAAACTGGACACATTCTACTAGAAATGACCTATGTTTATACTTATGTGACCAGAATTCATATTTAGTGACCAGTTATTGAAAACTGGTCAGTATTTGTTTTAGCCTATATAAATTATAAATTGAAATAGAAAACTGGGGGTGCGGGTTCTAATTCTGCCTCGGACTCTGCCTGGTCACTTATAGTCAACTATCTATGTATATTAATTTATGTTCTACATTGTTTATGCGTATAGCTCTAATATGTATTAATTCACGAACGATATTGATTTATATGCTGACCTTACCTAAAATTAAATATTTTAACAATTACACAATTATCCATAACATCAGTTTTCCGTCGGAATCGGTTAATCAATTAATGATTTCATGTCGCCGTTAGTTCCTATATTTAGCCATAGTTACTTAGAAAAGTAGGGTTTTTTTTTATGCGCCATTTCCAATGCTTGCATCCCGCCCTCGCGAACTAAAGCAAGACCAACGAAACATCAATATCAAGAATTTAGTTTTCCACCATTTTGCATTTTATTATGATTTTAAAACAAGATTGATGTGTAATATTGTTATATTTACCAAAAGGCGTATGTTATTAGCAAACTTATAGTGACTTATGACCTTCCTAATATTTAGTAGAGTCTCAAGGGTCTAACTTATTATCCTTATATAATATATGCTATAAAAAGGGAGAAAACGAATTTAGATTTTCTTCGGCTCTTTAATTAGTGTTTTCTTTATAATGCAATAAAACCGGGATATAAAGACAATATTTTTTTTACAATGACAAAAATATAAATTGATAGTGACAGTCAAGAGCATATGTATGTATGTACATTTTAACTTTTGACTGCAGCTGCCTCTTAATGGCGAATTCGATACCAAAGGTAATTTTTATTATATTCGAATATTTATATCTGAGATAAAATGTACTTTAATCCATGTTGAAATGAAAAAAAAATACAGACGCAAATGCAAATTGAAAATAAGATTACCTGACTCTCGAAAGAAAGAAGGGTTATATTTTTCTTAATTACTGTTTTTGTGGGTTTTGCATTAGTGCTACTTTCCTCTACTTACTATGATTTCGATTGGAAATGGTACATCGATAATTTTTAAGCCCATTATCATAGCTTTGTAAATAAAATGTTTTATCCTGACAATAATATTAGTCTTCAAATTATGGGATGAAGTTGTTCGCTAGATAATCTTTTGTATACTGAACCTGTACAGTATAGTGTTAGTGGACGATCGAGCGGCAGCGGGGAGACGTGCGGCGTACATTTGAAACATATGCAAATGTATGGGAGCGACCGCGCATGCTGCTCCATGCTATCGCGGCGCGCCCACCGCTCCGCTTCAAGCGTCCACTCATACCTTATATACTACTTTACATTACTACAGAGGCTGGGAAGTAAGGGGCTGCCGGCCGAGTAGAATAGTTGTGAAGCCGATAACCTCTTTTCACGCCGATGTACGTATAGTGCTTTCCTCAAACATGCAATGAAATGAATAAATTAAAAAACTAAACTACAACTAAATGCCATGATGCTTCCCGGCCTAGGCCTGCAACTTGTATGAAGTGTCATTACAGACCTCATGTCCCGCATGAGGCGTGATACTTTCCAGCCAAATATAAAGAACATAATATCAATATTTCACAACATATTTGGGAAAAATACGTCTGAAAATATGTATATTTATTTGAAGTCACAAAAACAAGTATCCAAGACTACGGCATGGATGTCGTGTCTACAGTCACCATCAGATATATCGGAGCTGTTTAGGTGGTATAAATATCTGAACAACGCCTCTATTGTCGTGGCGTTAAAGTGCATGTTCAAATATTTGTGAATACCTCCATAGCTCCGATATATCTGAAGGCGAGTGTGCCTACATATTTTTGTCACTTTAAATGTATCCATATTTTCAGACGTGACCATCGCTCTAATGTCGTATGACATTTATAAGCGGATTGCATCAATACATATCGCCGATATACTTACTCAACCTCGTGTCTGCAACACTCATTTGATGACAAAAACACCCATATTCCAAATGAATGAAAAGCGACATTTCCATCAAATAATTGTTGCAGATATGAGGTTGAGTAAGTATAGCGACGATATATTGCACTAGACTGCATAATCCGTAAATGTCTACTAGGACAAGAATATTCAAATATCAGCATTTTTTTCTTTGTAAAATGTTTCTCGCTTGTATTAAAATACTGCCTTAGAATCGCCTTCACACTTCCATGTAAGATTACAAATAAAGACATGATATAAATTATAAATATATAGATATGTATGGTGCAAGAGAGATTGACTTATGAAGACTATGTAATTGTTTTATTTATTTATTATGATTATTTATATTGGAATTCTCGTATTGTAAATGTTTAAATTGATAATTTAATGGATAATTTGAAACTTTAACACGTTCGCCCTCGGTACTGTTTTACTAAATGCTTACAATATGCCGGTAGAAATTATCTCGATCACTTATCATTTTTTATTCCTATGCCGCTGTCATAAGTCAAGTTCTTACTCCTATGCCAGTGGTATAGGAATACAAACGTTTTTAACACAACTGTTGTGTCGCCGGCATTAAAGAGCCGAGCCGGTAAATTTATTTGAACACACTTTCGTTATACCGTCATAGGAGAACGATATATTTAGACACAAATACGTGTCACTGGCATTGGAGGTTTAATAAGATCACAAACGTTGTGTCATCGGGGCTGAACGTGTTAATTATACCTAATAATTATAAAAAAAAAAAAAGAGTACGCACATATATTTTGTCTATATGTTTGTGGCGAACGAGGGAATTTCTCTTGAACGCGTGCTGTCCTTTTTTCATTAATATTACGTTGATAAGGACATAAATAAATAATTACAAGATGTTGTGACTGTTTCATATCATTTAGTCATACATTTTGTATTACGGCTCTTTCATATGACTTGTGTAAGTGCCATAAACAGACACTGTCAGTAATAATATTAAAGGTTTAGGGTAAAGCTTCGGTCGCGTGCATAAAATTGTAACCCATTTCGCAAAGAAATCTTTTGAACTTTAATACAGTTTGCAAGGATCAAGTGGGTCATAAATAAATAAACGCGCTCATACCATTATGTCGGCTGTTAATCCGGACGATTTTTAACCAAATTCATCAATAGTGTAAAAACTAAATTAAAATTTGATTTGCTCGTAAAACGAAACAAAAAAAAAGTTGCATAACTTTGTTCTAACGGAAAAGTATACATAATATAAATTTCACAAAATAGCACTCAAGAAACCACATATGTTGGTTACCTACAGATCTTTATTTGTATAGCAGGAAGGGCGTAAGATATATTTGACCACTGACTGCTACTAACTATATTCTGAGTGTACTATATGCCGATGGCCGGTGGGGCGGAAAGGTTCTGGAGTGGCGACCACGAACTGGAAGACGCAGCGTAGGTAGGCCTCTCACAAGGTGGACCGACGACCTAGTTAGAGTCGCGGGATACCGCTGGATGTGGAAGGCGCAGGATCGGTCTTCTTCGGTCGTTCTGGGGGAGGCCTATGTCCAGCGGTGGACGTCTTTCGGCTGACATGATGATGATGATATTACAATATGTTCTGACAGCCGACAGAGATGGTTACTACAACTAATATTACATTTTGATAATTTGACATTTTGATCCCCTACAAATATTTTGCTCCCTATAACCTCTAGCCGCCCAGAAATCAAAACTGGCCAGGCCAAATGCAACTATGGTTTGTCATAATTAAAATTCAAAATGGCATTCAATGGGAGACCTTTTTATAGGTCTCCGGGCTTGAGGTAAGCACGTATTGTGCGAAATATTATTGCTGACGGTGATGCCTATTGATAACAATATGAGACAAGTAAGAATTGTATATGAATACGCTAGGGGTTGGTAGTTCTAGTATTATAGTAAAAATATAGATGTTTCCTATTATATGTACTATGACATGCACATTTAGTCGGCGGGAGAGGGAATTGTTTAATTTGCTGCCGTTTAGTATCGGAAACTAAACGTATTTTTTTTAACTGAACTTATTTATTTTTATACTGATTTAAACTCATGGTTAAACGTTAACCCATTACTGCATGCATACGAAGCCAGAAGTGAATTACTTCATATTATAACAAACATTTATTTTATGTCAAGCAGTAAACGGTTAAACCTAGATTTTTGCCAACGTTTCTGAAGTACTGTAGGTAACTTCCTTTAGATTTGTCGCGATTAAGTTTAATTTGTAATAATTTATTTATCTTCTGTTCAAATTAATTTGAGTCTATTAAAAAGATTTCCATACTTGATTGTTGTATGTTTTTTTTTATGACAAAGGTAGCCACAGAGCAGACGGATTGCCTGTCGGTAAGCAATCGCCGTCGCCCATGGGCATGCAAAATGTACTTTAGATATGGTCACATCCGAAAATATGCATTAAATATGTGGCAAAAACATGTATCCCAAGACTTTACGTCATGGTTAGTGTCTTGAGACATTAAATGATTCTCTCTCCCGCTCACTCGTGGTTCTCGCAAACCACGATTTTACATTGTTATTTGTTTGTTGCTTATTTTGAGGTATTTTTAATAATAAAACGAATAAACTTTTCGGCAGGATATTTTATTCAAAACCTCTAAGATTCTCCAAAACCTTACCAATATCTAACTAGTCTTAGTTGAACTACATGTTAGTAGTGAACACACATTGTCAATAGAATTTATTTTAAACAAGTTTTTGGACGAATTATTGCTTACATGTGCTAAATAAATGGATTCTGACGCTTAATGCCAGGAACGCAAAATGTCAGATTAGCAAGATGCCAGATTCGGTAAAAGTTAGATGCTCAGAATGTCATATTCGCAGAATGCCAGATTCGCAAAATGTCAGTTTCTCTGGCATCCTGCTAATCTGACATTTTGCGTTCCTGGCATTAAGCGTCAGAATCAATAAATGGCTTTGCGACTGAACGTACTAATATTTCACGGTCCCAACAAGTCCACGAGATTCTCACATTATCTTACACTCTTTCTGCTTTAAACATCTGGAAGTAAATAAGTAAGTGTTCGACGCGCAATTATAATCCCGCTTCGTTAAAATAATAGAATATAAGATATCTACAAGGTGTTATAGTAGTAGTATTGGTTGTAAATAGTGGGGATCCGTTAAAAGACATACATAAATGTTTTACCGATTGTTTTTCGTCCTTTGTATGATTTAGGGTTGGTTGACTTACACGACCTGTCCCATAGAAAAAAATAACGCGTCAATTAAATTTTCTTCGCCAAAGACGATATATGTCACAGACCACTTAGCAAAATAGACTTACATGCATGCATAAAGTTCAATTACAGTTTTGACATTTCGGTGACGTGGCATCTGACTTTGCGTTTGACATAGTATTGAAAAGCTTAAACGGATACCCACTGTATCCCTGTAGATCATCTTACCCTTTACTAAAATATATATATAATTTGGATTTTCATGTTTTTATTGTGTCGCATAAAAGACAGTAAAAAAAACAGTCATTATTTATTGACAATGTGTGCCCATTGCAGAACGTACAGTTGACGCTAACTGCAAGTCGGCGTAACGGAATGAGAATACAAAAATAACTTTTGTATAAATATCAACTTAACTCTTTAGCCGTTGGTCCATGGAAAAACAACCCATTGCATTATTCTAAGTCGCTGAGTGTCTACGCTTATCTAAATAAAATTGTTTATCAATAATGAGTAAGCTAAACACTAAAAGTTGAACTAAAACTTTTAAATACCTAAAAAAAATCATTGAAACTTGTAGCTATATATTCTATATGCATGACACGAAAATATTTATTAGAATTACAATAATTACGATGTAGAAACAATGGTGTGTAAAATCCAACGATTAACTAATTATATCGCGAACTAATTTATCAATTTCATTCCGAATTTCGAACCCTTTATCAGGGTTTGTGGACACCGGGCATAGTCTGTGAAGATGCCTTTGTATTTATAATTTTTTTTTTTTCAAAGTTTCGCAATCAACAGTTATGTAGTTTTATGTGCTACAGGAATTGCGAATCTTAACCATTGCTTTGATAATATTCAATTTACAATTGGCATTTCAAAAATTTAGGCGGTAAGCATCAAACTCGAAAAAATTTATATTAACGTTCCTTTAGAATTAAAATTAAATTATATTAAAGTACAGTCAGCATCATAGCAGCAGTCAAAGTGGCCAAAAATATCGTAACACGTCCTTAATGACATACAAATAAAGATCTGTTTGATTTTTGTTGCGACAGTTTGAAGCTGACTGTACTTGTGTAGTTCTAAAAAGACGTCAAAATTAGACAAATGGTGAAACGGTTTATCAATTTTACATTTTTTTTTTAAATTTGAAGATTAGTAAAATCAATAAGCACCAGATTCATACATATTTTGTTGGAACATTTGGTACGGACGGCGATAAGCGATAAAAACAGCATAGCTATTAAAGCACTTTTTTATAATATACAAACAATTCATAATATTCAATAAATTAATAAACATAATTTTCCTTATAAATAGCATCTTATTGTTAAAACTTATGTCACAAAAATCTATAACAAAAAATAACTAGTTAGTTTGCTGCCATGACTTCTCGATCTTCTACAGATATTAAATAATCTTGATACACGCTGAGCGAGAGACAAATAAATATGACTGTGTGCGTACAGGAAATAATTCTAGACAATGACTAAGCAACGTATCCAATAATCTTTGCTTCAACTTACCCGACCCAATTTTTGCCATTTTTTTTATATATGTATGTGGTATATTACTCATTGAAGCCTTCCAGTCGGGGGTATTAAAATACGGTAAGGTATATTTGTAATACAGAAAAAATAATTGAGAATCTAACTTTGTGATACCGACTCTGTTAAATGAGTTCACCAGAGTGTAATGAATTCACTAGAATACTAATGGAACCAGTAGATACCGGTATTAAAAATAACCATGTAGGTTACCGGTATTGTGATGTACAAAATCCGAAATTCCGGTAATTCTCATACTAACAATACCGGAATTATATTGCCCTAATTGCGTTGCTTAGCCCGTATCCAGAAAATCTAAAAAACGACTGTGACTAGGCGAAGTCTTATTCTTACACTAACACGCTCACTCTAATAAGGCATTATTAACATTAACGAACGAATAATAAAATAAACACTGCAAGTGCTACGTCACAAATAACAACAACTAAAAATAAAAGTAAATAACTATACAATTCCTCGTGAATATAATCGTTTAATATTATAAATTGTGCATTTTTAATATTTAAGCTTAAACGCTATAAAAATAAAACTTTGAGGAACGTTTAAAAAGATCTATAGCTACGTTTTGTCAATTATATCAATTAGTATGACTAGTGTGAATTCCTCATGGCACAGAATATTGACAGTTCGACATGTTAACACCATTTTTACATTGACACAGATCCATTCACAAGATTTGGTGCCATTTTTCTATATAAATCTCAACATTTGAGTACAAGTTTCACGCCAATTCTTGTGAATCCACCTGTACTATTATACCTCTCCCGGCAGAGCGAGTAAGGTCCCTTTAGGGGTCTTCTGGGAGAAGCACTCAAGTTTAAAAGTAGCAGAAAGGGTAGCCCACCTCGCTCCACCCTGATAAGCCCCGGTAAAACCGGCATGGCAATCACTTCGTACCATCAAACATAAGTTATTTAAACTTAATTAGGTATTATACATAAACGTAATACGTTAGTATATATAAATGCTCTGTAAATTACGTCTAATAAAATAAATAAATAAACTTGGAAGACTATTGCCAAGTGGAATGTAAAAAAATAAGCATGAGATTCATAATTAATGCACATAAGTTTCACATTTAAAAATTTGTGCGAAAGATACTTAAAATTACTTGCGATAACTGTTATACAATTATTAATACAGTTATTTCATGAGGTAAGAAATTAAAATCAAGCATAGTAACTATTTGGATTCCGCTCACCGCTATACATGACAATGTGTGCATTTAAAAATTGCACCTTCATGCATTACGATAAAGCTTATTTCAAAAGAAATCATTCACATAGGTACAAGGTGCTATTAAAAATACTGATCCTTCTTTCTTATCGCCTTTTCACGCAGTTTTCTAAAGATCGTAAATTTTGACGACGAATGCCCATATCATAGATATGTGTACGCGGCAAAAACAAAGAAATCAGCATATGATATACATCAGTATTTTAACAGACATTACTAGGAATAACAATACCGGTATGAGTTGAATATGTAATACCGGAATTCCGGAATTACCAATCCATTATTACTACCGGAATTGTAAACACTACCCTCCATGTATCCTCAAATATAAATGAATAAGTAACTTTGTACTCAAGTTTTTTTTGTAAAATATTCAATTAAGTACATGATTTATGTATAATTAATTGTATCACACCATTTCAAATTCAACAAAACTTATTATAATAAGACAGTAATATTTACTGCGTGTCAGACAAAGAAATGCTTTAGAATGCGGCCATTTAATAAAAAAAATTATGACTACTTGTTTGTGAAGAAATGTCTATCAGTACAACGTAATAAAATAAGCAACTATCACAAAGGTTGTGCTTAACTTCAAATGTTTGTGCTATTTTTAGATATAATTAATTGTACTGTAAAAAAGCGTATAGCGGTGTACTAACCTAATTTGCAGACTATTTTAAGTTTTCAAAATTAAATCTTAAAAATCTATATAAGTACTAGGAAAACTATCAAAACGTGTCGGAAAAATTTGACACTTTGGAATTGTCCTGTTTGATCTAAATTACTATTCTTTGAATACTAAATTCGAATTTTGAACAAATGTGTATGATTCATCAATAAGTGTTGTCATTGGTTATTTTGGACTCAGGAAAGAACCCTTAGTAGATTTGAAAATATTGGATCGATTTTGTTGTCCCAGTAGATTCCAGTTTCCGGAATTCCGGACTTACAATTCTGAGATTTCTTCGAAATAGGGTAACTAAACAAAATCTCGGAAATAGAACATTACTCCAACTTGACAAAATGTATATGTTTGATGACACAGTAGGTTTATTATTTTTATTCGAATTTAGTATAAATAAAGCCTAGTATTTTTTACCGGGATCGTCTTAGCACAAATACTATTCAAAACATTTCGGGTCCATATAGAGGAACTAGTATTAAATATATAATCAGCAGTTCTATTATACATATTTACTTTTAATTTATTTGTTATGTCATGTATTTATTTGTTTGGCAAAAGCTTGATTAGAAGATTGATAAAAGATTTGTTAGATTTTTTAATAATGTCCGTACAGTCGAGGCATAAGTATGTAATATATACACATTTCCGCCTTATAGCCATGACATAGGGTAAAAAAGTTTATATATATTTATTCCCTTGACTGTAATTACTTAGTTTATTGTGACTTTCATTTGTCTCGGCTTAAAATTTATAATCGACGTTTTTGAAAATGTTTGGTTATTTTACCATTGCATTACATAATGTTACATAAATGCTGGTCAAACCAATTATGCCCTTAGTATTTTTCTAACAATTTGTGATATTGTTAGTTTATCCCATCAGTGGAAGATTGATGTGTTTGGAAAATTACCTATTATGGAAAAGCAAGATAAGGCAAGTACCCACAACATAATCCAGTGTTTTTCGCCTAAAACTAGACACTAGAGTCACCGAGGCGACACGTTCAACATGATGAGAATTACTGGATTCCTATTCCAGTGAAGTTTTTTTTTTAAGTTTACAGAACAGATTTAGCATAATTAACTGACACTGAATATGTGTCCGGAATTCCGTCGCATCAGTATTCAGTCGCACTGAGCCAGAGACAAATGAAAGACACGAGATTTCTTTCTCGAAAACCTTTAGACTCCGACATTCGCATGCATCGTTCGAATTTTCGTACTAGTAAAATATCTTCGTGCTATATTTATTTATACAATCGATTATTTATCCTATCGTACAAATCTCACAGGGCATGCAATTTTATCGAAATGACAACCTCATTTAGGTACAAGTAATCTCTGATTTGATAACTGGTATTATTCTACGCGATTATATGCTAAAAAGGCATAACCTTATAGTGTTTTTATGTAGGTACATATGTATTATTGTAGCGGAACGTTTAGAATATCAGAAGGCGAAAATCTCGAGTAGGTATTCCTTAAGATTCGATGTTCGATAGTGATAAAGTACCTAAACCTATTGTAGAAATTACAAAGAGAGAAGCAGAGGGAAGTGATTACCGGAATTGGCCATACCAAAATTACCGGAATTAGATACATACACACATACAAAGTTATATTTTCTGAATCTATTCATGATTGCTATCAACTTTTACAATGGCCATAACTGAAAAACCTGTTAATAAAGTGACCTGCCCATACTAACAATAACAACTATAGCTAGTTAGCAGTAGCAGCTAGTATGCGAAGGTCTTTTTTTTTTACTGAATTTTCGGTTGAGACCCCATAGTAAAAGTTGATCGTAATCACGAAAAACCAGAAATATATTTGTGTATTACCATTTTGATTTCACAGATATACACGTGTTTATACAATTTAAATCACTTTTAAAGTTATGCTTTTTTAACAAACCAAACTTCCGAAGAGACGTTTCAATACCCTACCCTACCGCGCAAACACCTACCTCGACAAAATCAGAAGAACTCCATCACTTTCTTCTTCAAATACTCCTTCAGCGGCGCGTAATAGTGATGCCGCAGCGACATCAGCTCAGGTTTCCTCTTCAGCGGCCGGAACATCGGCCAGTCGGTCTCGAAGATCAGCAACGCCAGGAGGGCTAAGGAGAGCCAGACGAATAGGAACGACGGGATGAAGGTGCGCAACAGGGAGAAGGGGCGAGGGGTGGGGCAAGCGCTGGAGGGCGCCAGGCGTCCGGCGCGGGCTGCGCGGCCCCGGAGCCCGGCCCCGCGCCCGGCCCGGCGCCCGACGACGACGACGACGGAGACGCCGAGTCTCGCGCCGGGTACTCCGAGCACGACACTGCAATGACACGCGTGTCAAATGTGGCATTATGGGACCTTATTGTCGATGGCGCTTACGTCTAACCGCGTTGCGTTTGTATTGCGTCATCTTGAACAACGACGTAAGCGCCATCGACAATAAGGTCCCTTATCATAGATAATGTCACAAATAATGTTGCGTCTGCAGTTAAACTCCGCAAAGGCTAGAGCGCTGGTGGCCAATAGGTAAGAGCGTGCCACTTGCAATACAGTGTCGCAGGTTAAAACTCCAGCTTGTACCAGAGTTTTTTGGAACTTATGTACTGAATATCATTTGATATTTACCAGTCGCTTCGGTGAAGGAAAACGTCGATGGTCCTGTGTTCAAATCCTAGTCAAGAGACTGATTTAAACTTTCACAGTTTTTAGCACAAATATTTGTTCCTGAGTCATGGATGTTTTCTATGTATTTAAGTATTTATATGTATCTATCTACTATATATATTGTCGTCTAGTACCTACAAGACAACACAAGCTTTACTGAGCTTACCGTAGGACTAGATCAATTTTTGTAACATTGTCTCGAAATATTTGTTTATTATTATCATTTATTTATTATTTGATAGTATTTGACGTCGGAGGCAATTTTAAAGTTAATATACGCGGTTAAGTCATGTTTAAATAATCCCAATAAGGCCTAGTATCCTCAAGGTTGGAAGGTCAGATGACAAAGGCTTTCGTAAAAGTAGTGCAAACCCAAGGCTGCCATAAGTCGTGGCAAAAAATGCCGGGACAGCGCGAGGATGATGAGCTAAACCCCGCAAAAACATGTGCCCTGGAAGTTGTCTACCTACCCTAAAAGTGGTTGGAGCTCTGGGAACCTTAACATCAGGAACACAACACTACATACCTGAAAGGTAGCAGTGCTATTATGGGTGTGGTCTTCAGTAAGGAGGAGGTACTTCCCCAGGCTATTCCAGATTCAAGCGTGATGGTACTTCGCTGTGGCCTACCTCTCATTGTTGGATGTAGTTTAAGGACATACCCGGGTGCAAGAAAGTTGTGGTCTTACATGGCTTGTCCTGCGACCGCAGCTCCTGCGGTGCCAGCGCGATGTCGACGGCGGGCCCGGCCAGCAAGCAGGCGCCGTTGCACATCTCGGCACCACCGGCCAGCCCGCCACTCTCCTCCAGCGGTGCGCTGTGCGTGGACCGAGGCAAGCTGCTGTACCCTGGGGATTCACACTCCGCATTTGAAAAAGTTTTCAAGATTATTTGTTTTTTATGACTAAGGCGGCAGACAGAAAAGATGCCTAATGGTAAGCAATTGCCGTCTCCCATGGGCACCCACAACACCGGGCGAGTCACAAGCGCGTAACAAGAGGAAAGATACTAGAACACCTTTTACGACATGACGAAAGCAGAATACATGAAGAAAATTTTAGGGGGAAAGTTAGCTGGAAAGAGAGGAAGACCCAAAAGAACAAATATTGATCAAATAAAAGAAAAGTAAACGTCATATGGTATCGGGATAGAGATTAGAGATGCATAAAAATTGCTCCACCGACAAGAGCCCACCACTTCAAAAAATAAATAGAAAATGCTTTAACCGATTCGTTGCGTCTTCCATTTTCAAAAACTTTTGTCTGTGGCGGCGAACAATTATTCCATGACGCGGCAGGCGTGCCTTACGCCATAGAATGTGATGACACTCCTCTCGTGTCATACGCCACACGTTAAAAACATTGATGACTCGCCTGTCGTGCCATCCGCACTGAATCGGTTAATATTATATTTTTATAATTATGTCAGCCGTCTGGTTAGAGATAATTAAGTAAATATGTGTACTTTTACAGTTCCCAAATTACAGGCTAAGATAAAATATACTTTATCACCTTGACAACAGAGGCGTTGTTTAGAAAATTGTGACCACCTGCACAGCTCCGATATATCTGATAGCGCCTGTACTATTGTTCATGCAAAACAAGCAAGTAGTATACTAATATTATAAATGCCACAGTAACTCTCTCTCTGTGTGTCTGTTACAAATAAGGGGTATTGATAGGGTTGTTGATAGGGTTGTTTTAAATACCCTATCAGTTTGGTAAGCGTATAATTGACTTACCCGGATGATAGGCTAACCAATGTAAGACTTAGTTTGAGTAAGCGCTTACCAATTTCAAAAACCCTCAATAAGGTTACTATCAAGTGTTTTTCAAATGCGTTTAAGCGATTTTAAACTCTAGAACTATCTGCCTACGTGGAAAAGAGACGCCCATAGGGTAACCCAATGAAATAGTAAGCGCTAAACATTAAAGCTATTTTTACCCCATCCGACTCGGTAACAATGTGAAACCCGGGTAAGCCTATAATGGTTTCCATATCGATAGGGTAACCCTATTATAGGCTAACCACAACGTTACGGTAAGACTTCTATAGGGCTACCCTGTCGATATGATTAATCAAATGAAGAGGTTTTCCGGTCTCTGGTCTGTTACCTCTTCGGTATGGAGAGAGTTAAGCTACGAGAAAGGACATATTAGGATAGTTTTATCCCGCAACCATACTTTAATGACGGGCATGGCTGGCCGACGAAATCGCTAGAAAAACTAGAAAAACCCTTACCTTGAAATAAGTCACAGAACATGGAAGTATATGTAACATGCATATCTAAGTAAGTAAACAGGCAATCCGAAAACGTGCAATGAAATGCTATCATGATAGAATCTGCTACAAATGTTTTTTTTTTTTTAATTAACATGGGCGAAAAAAAAAAAAAATTATTAAGCCCATGGTTACCCAAAGCATAATAATCTTAAATGAAAGAAATGTTAGTCAAATATAGATTGATCATATATGTTAAAAAATAGTATAGGATAGAAAACATAGATGTAATAAAAACAATATATAAACGAAAAAAAGATTTTTATTAATATAATAAATAAAGTAACTAAACTATTAAAGCTTTAAAATTTACTACAATAAAATATTCTATTTTACAAATAATAACCGCTAGCCGCCCAGAGACCTATAAAAAGGTCTTCATCTTATATTTAGATCCGTAATTTTGACTATTTAAAATTGTAAATGGAGACTACAAGGTTCAGAAATAAAGGAAAAATATATTGCCCCGGGCGAGACTCAAACTCGCAGCCTTAGGGCAAACCTCTGTAGCTCAGTTGGTTGAGCGGTGCCTATGTAACACGTGTTCGAGTCTCGCCCGGGGCACGTTTTATTTTTCATTTCCCTTATTTCTAAGAATTATGGTTTCGTAAGCAGACGTTTCTGTCGATTTTTTTTATGAAAAAATGTTAATTAAATAAATGATAATACAGGGTGTGCTCTGAGCGGCTAGAAGGTATAATAATAAAACAATAATGACTAGAATAAAAAGGCAAGGCAGTGTAGATGTCGGCGGCCGATGAATGAAATACTCTTTATTGAATAATGATTACTACTTTAAGACTTGAGACTTTTAAGACCTGTGTAACATCTTGTAACTTATATTAGCAGACGTCTCTTTCTAATTCCTTTTATTGGAAAGAGAGTTGCGCTAATATTATTGTTAGAAGTTGTCATGCATTAACTCTTTGTAAGATTACACATTGTTATAATATAATACATGAATCAAGCTATTCTGAAAAGTTAACATTGAACGAAATGTTCGCAAATTAATATCGATTTGATATTTTTTAACCAGGGTTAGTCAATTAACCCCGGATTATTAGATTTTATTTCTACATCTTAATCAGATAGCGATCTCTAACTTCAAACGAAAGAGAAGTAGGGCATCCCACCTCACCCCAACGGGGGTATTTTATACAGAGGTGATTTGGGGAAATTATTGGGTCCACACTTTTTGATTATGAATAGGTATTTGGTATTACTATAGCTCCATATAAGATTATATTAGTAGGTAGCAGTACCCTATAAAAACCTCCTCACCCAGCTGTCTTCTCTACTCTCCCCATTAATCGCAATCCTTACTCACCCCACTTTGTGATATATGATCTAGAGTAAAAGTTGAAAAAGATGACATATACTTAAGAAAAAGCGTTCGAGACGAGATCCCGTCTCCTCGCGGGAGGTCCTTGTCGCTATTTCTTAATTATATGTCATCTATTTCAACTTTTAATTTATATAGTAGTATTACTACTTAATATCAAGGCAAATGACAATATTTCATAAAATAATAATTTCATTTGTTCTTAGTTTGATCTAGAGTATTTTTTTTCTTAGGCAATACATAGCCGTTTCTCAGGAATATTGAACTGTAGAAAAGTGAAGTGATATAGATAAAAGGTGCAGTCTAGCAGATTAAGCAGCGGGGTTGTGCTCAGTAAGCGTAGAGATATAGAACTTGTGTATAACGAGATTGATCGAGCGTTTACCGAAGTCGCCCGTCATTGGCGTAGACGGCGTCGCTGGCACGCTGGACGCTTTACGCTTGCCGCCGCCCTCCTCCTGCAATCAAACAGTACTTAGTGTAAGACCTGGGGCGAGAGTGGACGTGGAACATCATCATAACTGATTATTACGAAACTATAACTAAACCGCCTAACATTTAAATCATCAATTGTATCTACTGCCAGATTATTTAAATGACAGTTCAGGTAAGAAATCATATCAAAGTATGTCTATTTTTGTGAAGTTAAATTTGTTTATATACATTATTATTTTTACTTTTACATTTTAGTATTCTTAGTTATATTTTGCCCGAGTTATTCCACTCAAAATGCTCATTATTTTGCAACTTTAATCACGACTCGGGAAAATGGGGAGTTATAAAATAGAAATACTCATGAAAAAATGCTTAGAGTAATAATCTGCGCTCGTGGCCAGGTGATGTCACGGATTCTAATAGCAGTTTCAAACAAGCGTTTTATACGCGCATAGGATTTCGTTTTTTAAAGCGCGTGCACTCGCGCACAGGTGCGGATTTCGCAGGTTCGATTTAATGTAGCGCGTGTAAGTACGTATGCCAGAAACGAGCGTATACGCGCAGAAAAAAACGCTAGTCTAAACCGCTCGAAGGATCTCCTCAAACCAGCCGACGTCGATTAGGCTCAAGCCATGCGTAAAAAACTTCATCGAACACGGTTATCCGAAATGATTCTTCCGAACGGGATTCTAAATATAATATGACCACCTGAAATGCGTTATTTTGTATAAATAGCGGAAATAAAATGGTCTAACTCAGACCTCTTGCCAAACAACTAACCTGTGAGTCCCTCGGTGCGAGCAGGCCATCTCGCTCCAGTATCTCCCTCTCTGTCCGCCCCACGTACTTGAACTTCGTGCCCCAGGAGAACAGACCTCCGCCGGAGTACACACACGCGTCCGATGACGACGCCAACCTAAATCAAATGTACAAATTAACCCTTTCAATGCTCATAAATAATAATAAATATTTCGGGACAATCTTACACAAATCGACCTAGTCCTACGGTAAGCTCAGTAAGGCTTGTGTTGTAGGTACTAGACGACGATATATATAATAGATAGATACATATAAATACTTAAATACATAGAAAACACCCATGACTCAGGAACAAATATATGTGCTCATCACACAAATAAATGCCCTGACTGGGAATCGAACCCAGGACCATCGGCTTCATAGGCAGGGTCACTACCCACTAGACCAGACCGGTCGTCAAATTCAATAGTCGATAAACAAAACAAAAAACAGAACAAAAACTCTAATAGGCGGACGAATATTTTTTGTTTATGATATGAATCGATTTGTTTCATTGGATCAAATATCGCTATGAAGTCAATTGCGTAAAAGGTAAACAAAAGTCAGAAGTTAAAGTCTGAATTTCGCACTGTTCGCTCAAAACGCACCTAAGAAAATAATGCTTAACTATGACGTCACGCATAGGTCGACGTCCACTCTAAAGTATGGAAAAATAATGCAATTTTTATTTTGATTGTAAAATAATGCGTTTATGTATAGTTACTTTACCACACATTTTATTTTCAAAAAAATGACGACTGAAAATCATTATTTTTCTTAATTCCGATATTTTTTAAGACCGTAAAAATTATCATTTTAGGGTCAATTATCTTTCGAACATTCCAGTAAATTTATTCAATATCGTCTTTATTAAGATAAAATATCTAATTAACTTAATTTTGTTAGAAATTAAAACATCTGTAGTTAGTTAGTGTGTAGTTAGTGCCTATTATTAATCTAGAACATTAAAAAATCCGCAACGCACACTTCGCCAGAAAACACAATTCAAGCAAAATAAAGCATAATAGGCTTGCGAAAAAATTGGTTGTTTATTTGTACCATATTGTATTGTACAAGTTTCTGGAAACCTCTCCATGTTTCCGGAAACTTCTCCGTGTTTCTGGACACACCTCCATGTTTCACCCACATAAAAACCAAAATGGTCGCGTACCCAAAGGTTTCAGAGGAATTTCCTCCCGCGTACGCTAAGGTTTTGGAATGAGCTTCCTGCGGAGGTCATCCCAAATGACTACAGTATGGGGTTCTTCAAAAAGGGTGTAAAGAGGTTTTTATGGGGTCGGCAACGCGTGGATGTAAACGTCCATAGGCTGCGGTGACCGCCTACCATCAAGCGGGCCGCATGCTTGTTTGCCACCTTTGTGGTATAAAAAAAATGTTTCTCGAAACCTACGACAACTATAAACGTCAGTAGACGCGACTCACGTGAAGAACAGCATCTGCTCGATGGCGCAGCACCACACGTGGCGACACGCCGGACCGTTCGGGCACTTGAAACCCACTGTATGCTTTTTCTGAAACAAATATGATTATTTTTATCAACAACTAGCTGTGCACCGCGGTGTTACCCGCGGTTTATTAGGGAAAAAACGTATACCAAATTTTATTAAAATCGCTCCAGCCGTTTAGACGTGAAGAAGTAAGAAACATACACACACTCACAAACTTTCGCGAACTTCATACCACCACTCAAAATCCGGACACCCCTTTAGCAGTTTTATATTTTTAAGTCTCTTAATGCTTTCTTACTTTACACAAACAGTCCGTGTACTTTTGCCGTGTGGCGCCGGCTGACTAGAATGGCACCACCCCATCTCCCGCGGGTGTAGAAGAGGCGACAAAGGAAAAAAACCGACGACTGGGCAGCAGCCGTCCGTCGAAACCCAATATACAGGTACTGCGGCCCCATATGCTCAGAGATCGCTCCCTGTGGTCTATAGGAGTCCAGTGTGTCCAGCAGTGGACATCCTAGGCTGATTGGGTAGGATATGGGCGCGACCGCGTGGTATAGTTGGTCAAAGCGTCAGCCGTGAATATTGAACACGCGGGTTCAAATCCCAGCCCGAACAAATTTTCTTTACTAATCAGACAATAATGATGAGTAATCAAGTAATCATATTCATTGAGTCCTAAGTATATTGCATAACTTTACAATTATTATGTAACTAAGTTATTGTTTACTGGAAATCATCATGAGTCATACGTAATACCTGATTCCCGCAAGAGACATTTTGAGTTTATGACTCATAACCAGAGTACGAACTTTGCGTCATTGCTTGCAATGTGGACATGCCTCAATATTTTTATCTAAAATTTTATTTCGGTTGTTAATCAATAATCAATAAAATTACACAAATTTATCTTAACACGTTCAAGGACAGTACGTCGATAGACGTAGCGGAGTCGTTTGTTTCAGTTATACACAGGGTGTCTCCTTCAGATCGGTCAGTATGGGGACATCTGGAACTATAAAACACAAAGATTTGTTCGTAGGAACCATGTCATCGATTTTAGGGACATAAAAAAATCTAGTACTCTGTTCGAGAATCGAACCAGGTTGTTTTGGAAAATAAAACTTTTAATTATTTCCGTTTGGATAAATATGTAGGTTATAAGCAGCAAAAGTTACCATGAAACCTGCTATCTCAAATGAATAAAATGCAATTCAATATCTTTTAACAACTTCTTGTCCCTAAAATCGATGACAGAACTTAAACTCTTAAGAACGAATCTTTGTATGTTTTATAGTTCCAGATTTCCCCATACTGACCGATCTGATTACTATACATATATACTTTCTTTAAAAAAAACAAAGACCACCACTGCCACATTTATGCTGGTTTAAATTACTGTCTTCGAGAAATCAAATCTTATTTCAAGAAAATAATTGATTAATTAGATAACTAATTATTTTTTGGGTTATATCCCTGTTATTCCGAGCTCCGATCTCAGCTCAAAACTATATCACTATCAGAGATAAACACAGTTGGTGATATTTTACAATTATAATATTGCGCAATATTCATGAAATTATGCATCTTCCTCGCGCCATCGCCCAAATTCGCTTCGCTTGGCAAATAATCCGAGGAATTGGAGTATGTACTATCTTTTATCTACGTACATATCATTAGTGCTCTAAAATGAGTCCAGAAACCGTAGCCAATGACTAGCAATGCCAACCATCAGAAATTAATGGACATGTAAAGTTAACATTACCTCCTGAAAACATTAGGTTCTGAGTTTAAATTTGGAACAGCTGTCAAATTCAAGTGGGGTTTATATTCTAGTATCTATAGATATTAAAACAGTCATTGATACGAAACGCCAATTCGATATGTTTTTTTAAATCTAAATCGAACGACATTTGAACTCGAGTGACAATACAATAGGGAGTTCATTCGCTTGTCTATGGTTTAAAAAAATATTATTAAATTAAATGAAGGGCATTCATTATGCACAGATACATAAACTACTATTACGAACGCGACTGCCATCTAAACCTACCCTAAGCGTAAACTAGGCCTTATTAGGATCACGATGTTTTCCTTCACAAAGCGACTGGCAAATATCAAATGATATTTCGTACATAAGTTCCGAAAAACTTATCGGTACGCGCCGGGGTTTATACCCGCGACCTCTGTATTGCAAATCGCAATACCATTAGGCCTCCACCGGTTTATTGCTCAGTTTGTAGTCGATTAAAATAGCTGATCATAAAAAAACTTTAATAATTACTTTTGACATTTTATTTTATTATTTCACTTAATCTAGTAAGAGATTTAAACAGAACAATCCAGTGAAATAACAAAGACCACAGTCCTGGTTTTAAATCCCAATGAGGGCATTTATTTGTGTGATGCGCACAGATATCTGCCCCTGAGTAAAGGGTTTTTTCTATACATATATTTAAAAAAAATAAAAATTAAAGTAAATATTTCGGGACGATCTTACACAAATCGACCTAGTCCTACGGTAAGCTCAGTAAGGCTTGTGTTGTAGGTACTAGACGACGATATATATAATAGATAGATACATATAAATACTTAAATACATAGAAAACACCCATGGCTCAGGAACAAATATCTGTGCTCATCACACAAATAAATGCCCTGACTGGGATTTGAACCCAGGACCATTTAAGTATTTGTATATTATATATATCGTTCGCGTTGGATGAGTACCCACAACACAAGCCTTCTTGAGCTTACCGTGGGGCTCAGTCGATTAGTGTCAGGATGTCCTCAGATAATGGTTAACAACAAGTCTGGCCTAGTGAATAGTGCCTATCAAGCCGGACCTGCGTTCAAATCCCAGTGAGGCATTTATTTGTGCAATGAGCACAGCTATTTGCTCCTGAGTCATAAGATTCTATGTATTTGAGTATTTGTATTATATATACAGAGCTGTATTGTTGGCTGGGTAACACAAGCCTTCTTGAGCTTACTGTGGGGCTCAGCCAATTTAATATATATATATATTTAATATATATATATATTATATATATCGTCGTCTAGTACCTGCAACACAAGCCTTACTGAGCATACCGTAGGACTAGGTCGATTTGTGTAAGATTGTCCTGAATATTTATTTATTTATTTATTTATATATATATATTTTATACCATAGGCGGCAAACGAACAGACGGATTGCCTGATGGTAAGCAATTACCGTCGCCCATGCCCACCCGCAACACCAGGGGAGTCACAAGCGCGTTGCCGGCCTTTACGGAGGGTTGGAACTCTGGGACCTTACCGTCAGGAACACAACACTACATACCTGAAAGGTAGCAGTGCTATTATGGCTGTGGTCTTCTGTAAGGAGGTACTTCCCCAGTCGGGCTGCTCCAGACTCAAGCGTGATGGTACTTCGCTGTGCCCTACCTCTCATTGTTGTAGTTTAAGGACATACTAGGCTCATTGATGGGTCTTACCTCAGGATAATTGAGGTGAACAATGAACATGCGGCCCTCGAAGTTGATCTTGTGCACCTCATTCCACTTGAAATGATGGGTTTTTCTGCTACCCTGGAAGGTAAGGATGCCGCTGTGGTTGATGCCCAGGTACAGTTGGTTGCTTCTGTGATCCTGTTTAAAAAAAGGGCATTGTTTGAATGCATTGTTTACTAACTGTACCCGTAAACGTGGAAACCGGCCTATTTCTCGAACACTCGTAACTTGTAATATAAGCGGAAGTCTCTTTCTAACAACAGATGTCAAAAAGAGACTTCCGCTTGTTACAAGTGTTCGAGAAATAGGTCTATGATAATATTTACAGTTTTTTTTTAATACACAATGAGTGCAAAG
Source organism: Grapholita molesta (assembly GCA_022674325.2). Classification (NCBI taxonomy): domain Eukaryota; kingdom Metazoa; phylum Arthropoda; class Insecta; order Lepidoptera; family Tortricidae; genus Grapholita; species Grapholita molesta. The sequence goes on along the minus strand of CP053125.2, from coordinate 2,016,318 downwards.
AACAGCATCTAATCATTATAAGGATCTATGGTGTAGGCTTTACACAGTATACAGAGGTATATAATTTGACTTATTTGAATAAGATTTTGTTTTTATACAACAACGGTGGCAAACAACCATACGGCCCGCCTGATAGTAAGCAGTTACTGTAACTTATGGACTCCTGCAACTCTAGAGGATTCACATGTGCGGTGCCTACCCTTTAAGAACCTATATACCTTGACGACCGGTCTGGCCTAGTGGGTAGTGACCCTGCCTATGAAGCCGATGGTCCCGAGTTCGATTCCCAGCCGGGGCATTTATTTGTGTGATGAGCACAGATATTTGTTCCTGAGTCATGGGTGTTTTCTATGTATTTAAGTATTTATATGTATCTATCTATTATATATATCGTCGCCTAGTACCTACAACACAAGCCTTACTGAGCTTACCGTAGGACTAGGTCGATTTGTGTAAGATTGTCCCGAAATATTTATTTATTTATTTATTTATTTATACACTGCTTTTTAAGAACCTCAACTGTAGTCCCTGGGGAAAAGCTCGGTGAGAGTTCATTCTACAGCCAGAGAGTTCGCGGGAGCAAATTCCTCTTAAACCTTGATCTAATAAACAAATAAAAATTACTAAAACTACAAATAAGTCTAATAAAGGTCCCTGCAGCATTGTAACGAAGACGCTGGCAGCATGTCCTCGCTGAATCACCTCTGCTAGCTCTTCGGTCTCCTGTGGCATTTCTGAGTTTCTTAGAAAGGTCCTTAAAGAGACTCAGGGCCCCACGGGTCTCGACGCCAAATGGGATAAAATAGGCGAGACGAATGTTTTGTTTATGATATGAATCGATTTGTTTTTTGTGGGGATCAAATATCGCTATGGGATCAATTGCGTATAAGGTAAACAAAAGTCAGAAATGAGAGTTATTCTGAATCTCGCACTGTCCGCTCAAAACACTCCTAACAAAATGATGCTTAACTATGACGTCACGCCTAGCTCGTCGCCCACTGTAAAGTATGGAAAAATAATACAATTTTTATTTTGATCGTAAAATAATGAATTTATGTATACAGTTACCGTACATTTTATTTTTCAGAAAAATGTTAGGAGCCGACTGAAAATCCTTGTTTTTTAAATTCTCAATTTTTTTAAACCTTAAAGTTTTTCATTTTAGGGTCAATTATCTTTGAAACATTACAATATCGTAGTTATTAAGATAAATTGCTCATTAAATACTTTTTAACTACACATGTGTACTGTGTAGTCATGGTTGTGGAATAAGCTTCCTGCGGAGGTCATCAGACTACAGTATGGGGTTCTTCAAAAAGGATGTAAAGAGGTTTTCACGGGGTCGGCAACGCGTGAATGATGCCTCGGTAATTGTAAACCTACCCGCCTACCATCAAGCGGGCCGCATGCTTGTTTGCCACCTTTGTGGTATAAAAAGTCATGCCTATTGTATTCTGCTCTGAGACCACTGTATTTGTTACCTTGACAGGATGAGGATCAACGCCATAGGTATCAAGTTGGCAGGCTATCTTGAGGAACGTTCGTTCGGCCTCCTGCGTGGACATGCCCTTCACACCGCCACTGCCTCCCGGAGTCCCCTCCACTGGCTCCCGATGTAGCTCCTGCAATCATACCCTTAAATCAACAATATTTTCCTTAGGTCTCCTCAATTTCACGCCATCGTGTTCGATCTTCGGCTGTTCGCATCCACCCCCTGCCAGCCATCTTGCGCAAGTCGTCACTCCACCTAGCCTGAGGGCGCCCTACACTACGCTTGCCGAGACGGACTCTCCACTCAAGAACTCATTTACCTCAGCGGTTATCGCTTCTACGGCTAATCCAGCCCACTGCCACTTTAACTTGCTAATACGGCGGGCTATTTCTGATTCGATCCCGCAGAGAAACGCCGAGCGTAGCCCTTTCCGTAGCCCGCTGAGCGACTTTCAACTTGTGGACCAGCCGTACCGTCAGTGTCCACGTTTCGGCTCCATACGTCATGACGGGTAGGACGCACTGATTGTAGACTCTATCATTATTCTCTTACTGTTCTTTGCAACATTGTAAATGTTTATGTTTACATATTGTCTATAGACAAAATACCAAAAAAAGATGGGCCGATGACATATAAGACATTGCAGGAGAATGATAAATGTTAGAAGACAGGGAAAAATGGAAATGGATGGAGGAGGCCACGTAACAAAAATTACAACAAGTACCTATTTAAATAAATATATAACTGGTAGAGAATGCCATAGGCATTAAGTCCGCCATTTGAACGTATTTTTATATTTTGTGCAAAAGTTTAAATTAATTACTAAAACATTCATCATTGTTAGATGGCATTACTAATTATCTACTTAGTTAGTTACAAACTGCTTACAAACGGATAAAGTCACGTGTAATTATATCGCACTAGGCGACATTTTTCGGGTAAGATCTACCCATCTTCGAGTCAGGACACACCGCTTGGGGTGACGGTGTATCACTCACTCACTGAGTGACTCGGCTTGAAGATGGGTAGGTACCAGAGCTTACTCGAAAAATGTCACCTAGTGCGATATAATTACACGTGAGTTTCTCCGTTTGTAACTAATTAGTAGTAACATGGCTCACAAAAGTTTTAATTATGTTAGATAGCATTGTAGAGGGGAGAAGGGGAGTTAGAGGGGGTAGGTACTCTCAGGTTTGCGACGCTGAGATATTGGCCTGCACCTCAAGTCCATCATACACGTCCCCGTCCTCCCTGATCTGCCGCCGCGGATCAGAGCGGAGCCAACCAGTGGTTGACCGTACTCCCTGGGCAATGCTAGTGGTCATTATGGGCGTCGCACTTTTACCACTCTACCCCTGACCACCAGTAGCTAAGTATGAGGGCGGCATCCGGCGCGGGCTACGCTCCTACCAGTGATGTGGCACCCCCCACCCGCTGGATGTTATTAAATACAAGTAAGTGTATATATCTAAGTATTTATCACACGCTAATTATAAGATGTCCTCCCCACGGTGTCGGCAGAAGGTGTGAGTACTTCTGACGACCTATACCTACTCACCTGTGCTAGACCCTGCACAGTAGAGCGCCGTACGCAAGGATGAAGGGATCCTGGAGACTGAGGCTCAGCCAACCCGCGTGTCCAACACGTCTCTTTGGCCCTGATTTCGGGCAAAACGGTAGCCCGTACTGCTCAGCCACAGTACGGGAAACGGGTATGTGAGGTACCGTAAGTGGGCTCACGGCGAGAAAAGGGAGGGCCGCGGAGACAGTTTCGGCTGTCAATGCGGTGGTGAAAGGCCATGCTGAGGGAGTGCGTACGGGTGACCCTGGCGTGGGGCGTCTGACCTGGGCGACCCTGCGTCCCATCTGTACAAGCTCCTGATGTCGCGCAACTAACCAACCTCACTTTTCTATACCCGAGTCGGTGTCCTAACGACTGAAAGCACCGCTATGTGTGTGAGTAGGCGTTCCCAAAGGTGTGGGCCCTTGTAGGGTGGGAGCCGACGAGGATGAAGACTTGACGTTTGACACCATGGCTAACAGGTCCTCAAACTCAAATCTGGCCGAACCAGAGGCGTCCATCGCCAATGGTAAAGCCATACAGGGCAGACAAGCTGTTCCAGCGACAGTGAGTCAGCCCACAAACCTGCCGGTGCAATCCGCAGGTAACAAGGCCTTTACACCAGAGCCAGTGCCAGTCAGGCAACCCCAGCCGAGCACTTCCCGGGGTTGTCAGCAAACCAGTCCATCAGGTGAGCAGACGGCAACCGGCCTCTTTGCGGACTGGAAGGTGGTGGACCGCAGGTCCAAAAAGCGACCCGGTGACGGGAAGCTACCTCCAGCCAGACCGGCAAAGAATAATCCTTCTTCGCAGCCGCTCCCTGTTAAAGGTCAAGGAGAGGCTGCTAAGAAACAAAAGAAAAAGAACAAAAACCAGAGGCGTGCAGGCCGCCTAATGCGGGAGCAGCAGCTGGTCAACAACCCTGCAACCGGTGAGGGTGAACGGTCCGATCCAGGGCCACCACCCAAACCGGCAGCGTCACAGCAGGCAGATGCTGGTAGACCTCCGCCTAAGGGGAAAGGTCCCATCCTACCCCCTGGGGCTGGTAAGTCGGCCAGTACTCCTGCGGCGATGTTTGCAGGCCCCCCCAAACGACGCCCAGGCAAAAGCGCACGAGCCGCCGCTAAGAGGACACGGGAAGAGTCCGCCTCCCCGCAAGGAGGAACAAAAAAGCAGCGGCTGGTGAGCCCGAGCCAACCGGGTGTCTCCTACGCTCAAGCGGCGACGTCTGACCTGACTATCGTCATAACTGACGAAAAGACAGGGAAGATCACCGCCGAGCAATCCAACACCATTCTCCGTGGCATCCACGTCGCTCTAGCGGAGGAAGCCAGGAAGGACACCCCAGGGGCCACGCCACCGAAATTTAAAGGCCGACCTATCTTCGCAGAAGGGCAGCTGAGGGTCTTCGCGCAAGACGAATACTCAGTCGCCTGGTCTCTGCAGAAGGTAAAGGCCCTCTCCATACCGGAGATCTCCCTTATGGCAGTACGCCAATCGGAGATGGTAAAGAGAGTAAGGTGCGGGCTCTTTATACCAAACATCGACAACTCGTCCTGGGAAAACGTCCGTCAAGCAGCTGACGGACTGAAGTACCAGAACGATTGGGCGAAAGTGGGCACATGGGCCATCACGACGATCCTACGGCAGGATCAAGGATGGTTCGTGACGTTCACCATCCCCGAAGACCTTGTCCCCGCCTTTGTCACCAGAGGTCGGATCTTAAACTGCGGGTTAGGCCAGGTCTACCTAATGTTTAGAGGTCCTGGGGGCAAGTACATCGACCAGCCCCCCACACTAGAAGATCAAACCCTGAAGGTGACGGGGGCTGTGATGCCTCACACACCAGCGGTGAGCAGGGTGAGCACCTCCACCCCAGCTGCCAACTCGACCACCCAGTCGACACCCATACCGACTCTCACGGAGCTATCGGAGGATGAGCTTCTCGGCATTGGCAGAGGACCAGCCGAGGCAACCACCGAGGGCGAGGAGCTATCGGGATGGATGGAGACTGGGCTCAGTCTGGTCGAAGAGGAGGAGAGGAGCAGTAGCAGAGCTAGCTCCCCTTCCAGCGACGCACACTAGCGTCATACAGGCCAACCTCCAGCACAGCGTGACCGCCACGGCCCAACTGAGGCGCTGTCTGGAGGGCCTAACCACAGCGGTTGCCCTCCTACAAGAACCATGGGTGGGCAACGGAGCCATAAAAGGACTATCCAACACGAGAGGTAAGCTCTACTACTCTACGGTACACGCCAATCCTCGGGCTTGTATCCTAACAACCAATAACATAGTTGCACAACTGCTCACCGAATTCTGTTCAAGAGATGTCTGTGCGATCAAAATACAAGCTTCCTTGACTACAGGTTGTCGAGACCTTGTCCTCGCTTCGGCTTACATGCACGAAGAGGACGAGCCGCCACCTCACGAACTACAGCAGCTGGTCAACCACTGCGAGGGAGCAGGCCTGGCAATCATTGTTGGGACTGACTCCAACGCTCATCACCCGATTTGGGGAATGAAGACCAGCAACAACCGAGGTAAGACACTATTGGAATACCTTGTCACAACGAACATGAACATCCTAAATGTAGGTGCTGAGCCAACATTTGTAAACAGAAGATGCAGTACGATCATAGACCTAACTCTGGCATCAGAGAACGTCTGCGAGCTGGTCGGAGGATGGCACGTCTCCACGGAGGCCTCCTGCTCAGACCACAGGTGGATTCGCTTTGATCTACTAACCACCTTCAAAACACCTACCCCTCGAAGAAATCCTAGGAAGACGAACAAAACCGTCTTCAGGACACATCTAGGTGCAGGCATTATGGAACAACCTCTAAAGGAACCCATTCAGGGACCCGCAGAGATCGATCAACAGGTAAATATATTAACCGACACTCTAGTGGACAGCTACCACACAGCGTGCCCGCTGAACCCGCCGGCTAAGACGGCCATGGCGGGGCAACGGTGGTGGGGACCACAACTGGAGAAGCTCCGGCGCAACACAAGGAGACTCTTCAACAGGGCTATGAATACCACGGCGGAGGCAGACTGGGATAATTACTACGATGCCAAGGCCAAGTATAAAAAACGACTGCGATACTGGAGGACCCTGTCATGGAGGAACTTCTGTAGCAACATAGAAACACTAGACCACGCAAATCGGGTAAGGAAAACACTAGCGCACAAACCCTCTACTCAACTGGGATCACTGCGCAAACCCGATGGCACATATACATCTTCCCCTGCGGAGACTCAACGCATCCTGCTGGAAACTCACTTTCCAGGTTGCGTCAGTCGTCCAACCGGGGAACAACAAAACGAGCCAAATCAACACAACACACCTGACGACAACTGGCACATGGCGAACAGAATCGTCACTGCTGAAAAACTCAGGTGGGCCATTGACAGCTTCCATCCCTTCAAGGCGGCCGGTCCGGATGGGATTTTCCCGGGTCTACTCCAATGGGGCTTAGATCTCATCGAGGAACCCGTGATGAGAATCATGAAGGCCAGTCTTGTCTGGGGCTATGTACCAGAGCGGTGGAGGGATGTGAACGTGTTATTCATACCTAAACCAGGTAAGAGCGATTACACAAACGCAAAATCGTACAGGCCTATCAGTCTCACATCTTTCCTTTTAAAGACTAACTGTGTGACAGGGACCTGAGAGACAAAACGTTGAAGAACTTACCGATGCACAACAATCAACATGCATACAGCTCAGGTAAATCTACAGAATCGGCTCTTCACATGGTCGTCAGCCGTATCGAGAAAGCCATCGAGGACAAAGAGATGTGTCTCGGCACGTTCATTGACATCGAGGGCGCCTTCGATAAGACCCATTTTACCAGTATAGGGAATGCACTTACCCAACATGGCACGGAACCCGGCCTAGTAAAATGGATAATGTACATGCTTAAAAACAGAACTATAAGGTATGCAGGTGAGCCTCAGGCAGTCACTGCGGTACGTGGATGTCCGCAAGGTGGGGTCCTCTCGCCGCTGCTGTGGAACATTGTAGTCAACAACCTAATAAACAAACTTAATGAAGAACACTTCTTTACAATAGGCTACGCAGACGATCTGGCGATACTGATAAGAGGTAAGTTCGCCAGCACAGTCTGCGACCTTACACAGTCGGCCCTCAGAATTGTGGAGCGCTGGTGTAGGGTATTCAACCTATCTGTAAGCCCCAGGAAGACAGAAATGGTACTGTTCACCAACAAAAGGACACTCGGCAACTATAGCAAACCCAAACTATTCCAAGCTGAGTTACAACTGTCCAATGAGGTAAAGTATCTAGGGCTCATCCTAGACAGTAAGCTCAACTGGGCCAACCACTTAAACAATCGAATAGACAAGGCAGGGTCATCTTCTGGCAATGCAGAAGAATGATTGGGGTAAAGTGGGGGCTTACCCCAAAAATCACCCTCTGGCTATACAAAACAATTATCAGGCCGCTATTCTGCTATGGCGCGCTGGTATGGTGGCCAAGGACCAACCTCACCACCGTACAAGATAAGTTACAAAGATTACAACGGCTTGCATGCGTGGCCACAACTGGCTGCACAAGTACCACACCGACTGCGGCCTTAGAGGTCATGCTAAACCTCCCACCGCTTCACCTCCACATTCAACAGGAGGCTGCCCTCTCAGCGGTAAGGCTGCAGACCCTCAACATTTGGTCCAATCTCAGGACCCTACATACAACATGCCTGGACAAGGTTTACGATGAATATCCGACGCTCAAGGCAGGCACGGATAGGATCCAGAAACAAGCCGTCTTCGAAAAAAGGTATAAAATACAATTATTCGAGGATGACAATCAGGAAGGACTCAACCCTCGGGAGCTGAGAATCTTCACGGACGGATCGAAAACAGACACGGGGGCAGGCTCCGGAACCTTCTCGGAAGACCTGAACATGTCGATAATAACTCCGCTAGGCGCCCATAACTCAGTCTTCCAAGCTGAATGTATGGGCATCATCAACGCGGCTGCTGCAATCACTGCAAGGAAAGTAACAGGTACCTCCATCCGTATACTCTCCGACAGTAAGGCAGTACTAATGGCTCTAAAGAGCCACATCACTACATCAAAGTTAATACAAGAATGTCACGAACGACTAACGGAGGTATGTCACTACAACACGATCACTCTCCAGTGGATCAAAGGACACAGTGGTTCACGGGGCAACGATGCAGCGGACGAGCTGGCCAGACAAGGGTCATCAGCGGGACCAATCGGCCCAGAACCGATACTCCCGATACCCTTCAGCAAGGTACGCTCGTTACTCCTCGAACGCACTGGGAAGCTGCACATATCGCACTGGCAAGGTCAGAGAGGCTGCAGGCAGGCCAAACAAGCCTTGCCTAGCGTCAACGGCAAGCTCACCAGGACACTCCTCTATCTAAACAAAACCAAGTTAAGAATGGTAACTAGTGTCATAACAGGTCATGGACCATTTAACAAGCATCTATTTAACTTAGGTGTTACAGACAGTCCCCTATGCCGAGGATGCTTGGAGACAGAAGAGACGGCCGCTCACATGGTGCTGGAGTGCAGCGAAGTGGCTACACACAGGGCAAAATATCTCGGTACCCCGAGTAATCTCCACGAGGTACTACGAGACGTTAAAGGTCTGGTTGGATTCCTCGAGGAGTTGGGCTGGCTGAGCTAACCGGCCTACCATCACGCAAAATAGGCGCCCAGTCGTCGAGTTGCGGAAACCCGCCCGTATAACAATATACAATATACAATAGCATTGTAGAGAGGCCCTTAGTACCGCCCACAACTTTCCCAGAATCCCAACACAAAAGTTTGACACTGGCTACTGACAACACCGCCAAGTCCATTTAGAATTTTAGAAGAAAAAATAAAACTAAGAACAAATCAAATTATTTTTATGAAATATTTTTGATTTGCTTTGATTTTAAGTAGTAATACTACTATATAAATTAAAAGTTGAAATAGATAACTTAAGAAAAACGACGAGGACCTCCGGTGTTCGAGATGCCGGATCCCGTCTCGAACACCGGAGGTTTTTTTCTTAAGTATATGTTATCTATTTCAACTTTTAAGAAAAAAAAATAGTTATGCTTACTTGTATCCTAGCTTCAATGGCGTCTGTTTGTCTCAGAAGCAGTCTCATTTCTGTCACATAGTTTCCAACATGGATATTAGGATCATAGTCTCCCAATTCAACTGAAAAAAACAAATATAACAACTCAATTACAACGAATGAACACACATGAACATATTAGTGACATGGGTCATGGCAAATTCGCGTCATTGCTCGCAGTAATATGGACATGACTCCAAATTAATCAAAATGTTATTCAATTAATTATTTAAGAAAAAAAATTTTAGTTTCTTATATTTACCTATTACGAAAATGTTATTAAATGTGGTTAGCATTTTCGTCAGAAGAAAAATAAGTTACGATGTTAAACTGACACGATTATAAATATCCTGCTATGATTTTTATTTCAGACGAAGACGTTTTTTAGTTTTATAGGCCTCCGTGGATATTCTTATTAAACTACGTAAGTTTGCCCCATTACCATCAGTGGATTGCGAGCGGAGTTTTTCAGAACTTAAGTATAGTTTTGATGTGTAAAGAAGAGAAATTTAGACAAAATACTGTTAAAAAATCTATACTTTAACAAACTTTTGTATTTATTGACCAGGAATCAAATTATATGTCAAGTAAGAAATTAATTAAATGATTACTTATATGATTAATTTTAAAGTCATGTCCAGATTATTGCGAGCAATGTCGCAAATTTGTCCGATCTCTGGTCATGACTCATAACTCATAACAGTACTTATAAATTGAAATAAATGCCATATACGAGTACTGAAGAAAAAGCGACCAGGTCTTCTGGTGTCCGGGCATGGTTTTTGAAATTAAATAATTTAATGGAAAAATTACAACCTAAAGTATGAATTTACTTTGCTTCCTTGTGAATAAATGCTATCGGTTTTTAAAGAATAATAACGGACTTTCAGATAGTGATATGAAAAACTTTTCACATAAATAAATAAATAAATAAATATTTCTGGACAATCTTACATAAATCGACCTAGTCCTACGGTAAGCTCAGTAAGGCTTGTGTTGCAGGTACTAGACGACGATATATATAATAGATAGATACATATAGATACTTAAATACATAGAAAACACCCATGACTCAGGAACAAATATCTGTGCTCGTCACACAAATAAATGCCCCGACTGGGAATCGAACCCAGGACCATCGGCTTCATAGGCAGGGTCACTACCCATTAGACCAGACCGGTCGTCAAAATTACATTTTTGATTTCTTTAGTTTGTTCACCAACTTCATTCTTCATGTTTGTTAGTACAAAAGTTTGTTATGTTTATATTTTAATCTCATAACTTCCACGTTATCTAACAAGTGTCTTAATCTATATAGAACACAATTAGGGATGCCCCTAATTGATTAAAGATAAAAGCAATGCCATCAATTAAACATGTGTTTGTATGCTTATTTTAAACTCAAAATTATCGTGAGACTGAAACATATTGATTGTATAAAAGCCCACGTTCAAACTCACGTTTTATAAGTCGAATATTGCTCCACATGTTTCACTCCATAACGAGGAGCATAATCATGAGCCATTCGCGTTGGCCAACGTGAGTTACCCGCTTTTATACAATTAATATGTTTGCTTATTCTTTATGGCACTTTTGATATACAATTATACTAACTTTAATGTAGAGTAACTTGAAGTTAGTAGCAGACTCAAGACAGAATCTATATCTCTGCTGATATACTTAATTTTAGTTACACTCAAGGTTATAATTAAATAAATATATATTATAGGACATCCTTACACATATTGACTGAACCTCACAGAGCTCAAGAAGGCTTGTTGGGGGTACTCATCCAAGAATTTTTTTATTTTTTATATTTTATTTTTTTTATGACAAAGGTGGCAAACGAGCAGACGGATTGCCCGATGGTAAGCAATTACCGTCGCCCATGGGCACTCGCAACACCAAGGGAGTCACAAGCGCGTTGCCGACCTATAAGTGGGTTGGAGCTCTGGGAACCTTATTCACCATCAGGAACAGTGCAGTAACAGTAACATAGCAGTGCTATTATGGCTGTGGTCTTCTGTAAGGAGGAGGTACTTCCCCAGTTGGGCTTCTCCAGATTCAAGCGTGATGGTACTTCGCTGTGCCCTACCTCTCATTGTTGGACGTAGTTTAAGGACATACCCGTGTCCCATATATATATATTATACAGTTACTTAATACAGCGTGTCACACCCTTGACCTCGTCGACACTTACCATCAGGTGTAACTGAGGTCAAGCGATGGTCAGCCTTTTATAAAACAAAAAAAAAACACCCATGACTCAGGCACAAATATGTGTGCTCATTAGACAAATAAATGCTCTTACTGTGATTTGAACCCCAAGACCATTGGCTTCATGATCACTACACACTTGGCAAGACCAGTCGTAATTTTTTTGTCGTAACTTTTACACCTTACAGCAATGATATAGGGTGACACTCATCTGACTGTCAATTTCATGGCAATTTAAATTTGCCGTTTGACATTTAAATTTCAAAATTTCTCTTAAAATGCCAAAAAAGATCATTTTTATTCCTGTTTTTTTTTAAACACAGACAAGCATTTGACCTCAGTCACACCTGATTGTAAGTGTCAACGAGGTTGAGGGTGTAGTATGCTGGTGCAGTAACAGCCTATTCACTCTAGCCCAATAATATAATATCCACAATCCAAAAATAAATATTCATAATAACAACACAAACTAACGCCCTTGCCAGAATTTTAACTTGGGAAAAACATACTTTGAATAATTAGGGCTCCAAGCATAGCAGCCTCATTTGATGTACAGTAAAGCCTCCCGTGAAGGAGGTCCCTCTTCAGTTGCAAGTAGATCTGGAACCTGGTTACATCCTCCTTGAGCAGCAGCGGGTTAGGTGGGTAGAACTTTACTCGGAAACTGAACAATATTGGAGATGCATCTGGGAAATTTAGAAAAAAAAATTAAAAGTTAATTTTGAAAAGATACAATAAGTATTGTACAGTCAGCAGCAAAACTGGCTAAGCGTTTAAAGTGTTCAAAATGACCTACACACACTCTTATTCTCTTGACAATAGAGACATGTTAACCTCATTTTGAACACCTCAAACACTTAGCCACTTCTGCTGCTGATTGTACCTAAGATTCAATAAAAACTAATTATACCCTTTTGTAATAATTGGCAATGTCTGCAGCTATATTCAATATCTAGAGTAGGTACGTCATTTTATTCAAATTTGGAACCTCTAATATTTTTAATACCTATTTTTATAACATATAGGTCCCAAGGCCTGCAGAGTAAAGATTCTAAATAATATCTACATGCTATCAACATGTTACATATACATTGTAAAGTTTAGTAAAAATGTTAATTTCTTTTAAAATACTGTAATAATAAACATGTAAGTGGCATTCAACTTGTTTGGCCAGTACTGGGTAAAATAGTTATTACAGGTAAATATTAAACATAAGAATAAATGAAAATAAAACATACCTTTCACTTGTTTTAATATTAACTTTGCCATATGCAGCCAGTGCTGAAAAACGGTAAATAATTAATATTTTATATAAAAGTATAATATGTGGATTAATGTTTCTGTTGTTATTTTACCCTCTGGCCGCCGGCGTCCACATACCGAAGCCCGAAATAATCAGTCTCCGTGAGATTCAACTGTTGGCACACATGCTCCAGCAAATACTTGCCCTTGTAACTCGGCTGGAACACAAACCTTTCGTCAATTCATCAAACTCTTGAGATTACTAAGGCACTAAGGGTATCTGCCTAGTCATACGTACGTGAAATTCACATTCTAATATCTCTGTATCCTCTAAAAGTCGCACTGTACATTTATAAACAATATCGCCTCGACTTTTAAACATGTCGGTTTATGCTTTTTACACGTGTTTTAATAACACAAGCTAAAATTTACTAATTCAACATTTTAAATTAAACCGACTGCGTTAACTTCGTTTCGTTCCCATTTATAAATTAGTGTTAATTTTCATTTGTTTTACAATTTTCGCATTAGGATTTTTTTGTATGAATGAGGATGAGGTGTGAGGGAGGGGAATGGGTAAGATGATGACATTTCTTCGATGGCTCCCGTTTAGGAACATTTATATCAGCATGAGAACATAATACGTGAAAATTATTTTTATATATTTATTTTAGTGAGGTAGATTATAACAAAGTAATTTACGCCTATTTACTTGCTAATTAATTCCATCACACAATCTTAAACACTAACTATTCCATGAAAACTAAGGTCACATATTATGTAGTAGCAACTAGTTATTAATAAAAACATAAAACTGGTGCCAAATTTGAAACATAGAATGTTTCAATTATCAAAACTACATTTCTTTTGTTTAAAATATTCTTTCATATTTTTGAACGAAATCATTTAACCTGCCTCTTCCAGGTAGTGACGTCATAAAAAAGTGAGGGGTAGCCAGTATAAAAATACTACCCAGTAAATGAGTGAAAATAACATCATGTTTACGGCTACAAACTTTCTTTCATTAATTAGAGGAAAAAGTATAAAATTAGGACATTTTAGTTTACTAAAATAAACATACAAGAATTTAAATATATACAGAAAAATACAACGTAAACAATAAGACTAAAGAAAAAATAATAAAAGAAATTGTATTCAATAACTTAAGCTTGTTGAGTTAAGCTACGTAACGTTAAATTAACCAATATTTCAGTGAATATTACATTGAAGTGACCTTCATTGTACCATTGTATATGTTTTTGAATTAATTTTGAATTAATCGAACTCAAGCAGATAGAAAGTGTAATTTAGAACACCAGTGCTTTTCACTTTTATATTAGGAATGTTAACATACTATATCCATCATGTTAACTGTTGTTGTATATCAATTGACTGATATTTAAGTATTCTTTATGCATTTTTTTATGTTTGCCTGTATGGCTAATTAGTAAATGCATTAGCATAGGCATGTATGTTGTTCGAACTCTACACCTCTGACCAGAGAAGATTATTGCCGGCAAGAAACTAAGCTGGACTTAGTTTTTCAAAACAGTAATAAATACATCTTAGTAATAAATCTTAAAGTGGCTTTGCGTAGTTTCATGAGAAAACAAAACACATTATTAATAATAAAAAAAGTAAACATAAATAAGACACTTAACTAAATCTGCTTTCTAAATTTAAAATTCCATTTCTAAAAAGGACTCATCTGGAGCACTTAATAAATCTTGTACTGTAACGACTACCGCGTCGTCGTCTTCAAGTTTATGGCCTCTAAGGTATTCTTTCACTTTCTGTCTCAGAAATACCTATTTAATCACTGAGGGCGAGATTTGGTGAACACGGAGGATGCCTAAGGATATCGAACCCAGCATCACGAATCGCAGCCATTGCAACGGCGGACTTGTGTGCCGGGACATTGTCGTGGTGGAACAGCACAACTTTCGAGAGTTTACCTCGGCGTTTTTCGCGGATCTCATTATCTTCACTATCTCAATGTTGGTATTTGTTTGGCATATAAAGTGCCCGTAATAGTTCCTTTTCTTACATTAGGCAACTTTTTACTGTAACGAGTAAGGAAATAACATATGGTTTGTTCCGAGCTTGATGTTCCATTGACATAATTGTCATTAAACCAATTAGCCAGTTTTTTCCAATCTGGGTCTTTATAACTGCTCATCATCTTGTTGAAATAAGCAATGCTTAGCATGCAGGTACTTTACATGTTTATTAAACTTTACGTCACGTGCATAATTTTTAGCGAATCCCATTGCCTTAATTTGTACTGGAAACTGGAACTAATAATAAATAAGTTTAGTAACAAGACTTACATTTCCACAGAGACCAGTTAGATACGACGACTAGCGAAGCTACAACGCGCGAGCCGAGTAAGTGAAGCGAGCCGAGTGAGTGAAGCGAGCCGAGTGAGTGAAGCGAGCCGAGTGAGTGAAGCGAGCCGAGTGAGTGAAGCGAGCCGAGTGAGCGAAGCGAGCCGAGTGAGCGAAGCGAGCGTACCGTGGTAGAGGCCGGCGAAGCGCCAGAACCGACTTTTCATATTACTATACATTATAGGTACCCATAACACTAACTACTAGAGCCAGCAAAGAGTATATGTGCAATTAGACCTTCTACGTAATTAATATAAATGTATATTATTCCAAGTGACCCATTCAGTAACCAGGTATATGAAAAACTACATTAAAAAAATCGTTAGGTTTGGAAATGAAACTAATTATTTCAATAAGTTGGCATTATGATTTGGACCCGGGTATGTCCTTAAACTACGTCTATCACGCTCGAGTCTGGAGAAGCCCAACTGGGAAAGTACCTCCTCCTTACGGAAGACCACAGCCATAATAACACTGCTACCTTTCAGGTATGTAGTGTTGTGGGTGCCTGATGGTGAGTAAGGTTCCCAGAGCTCCAACCCCCCTTAAAGATCGGCAACGCGCTTATGACTCCCCTGGTGTTGCGGGTGCCCATTAGCGACGGTAATTGCTAATCATCAGTTAATCCGTCTGCTCGTTTGCCACCTTATGTCATAAAAAAAAATGATGTTTGAGCATAATCAAATTCGGCCAAACATTGGTTGGGAAGTGAAATTCGGCCATGAAATTTTTGCCGATCAATAGAGAACCGTATAACAGGTCCTCAAATGGTAATTTAACGCGTTCTGACAATGCATAAGAATGTATTGACCTACAATTCGACTGTAAATTTTGTAGATGGAACGGAAACAAGCAACGGAAAACACATCTTGAACAAAAAAAGTAAATATATATTAGTATATCTACGTTTTTATTCTTGTACGATAACATATGTATTTAATTTAATATGACATATTTAGTTTTTTATATCACATTATACCTATGTTTTTTACAGAAATAGGGTAAATGTATTTTTTAATGTAGCTACACTTTACGGAGGACCGGAAGTGAGTCTCGTCCTTCCAGCTGAAGGAAAAATCATTTCTCGGCCATTCTGTTGGAGTCTTTCTCGGATATTACACGTAGTAATCCGTGGTGAGTGTCAGAAGAAAATAGTTAAGTGCAGTGAAAAGTGTAATTATCTAAACTTTCGTTTGATATTGTGTTAATATTTAGTAATGATTAAGCAGCAAATATGATTTCCCGTAAATTGATTATTTCCCAGCGTTAAGTTTGCCACTGTGGTGTAACTCTAAACCTGCCGATTTGTCAAGTTAACAACGTGGAATTCTTTTGTTAAGTTTAAATTCATCTTTTGCAGCTTTCACATGTTTTTAACTGTGAACCGCGTTCAATAACGCAAGTTTATACAACTTTCAATCTGCTTACGCGTCACAGTTGCGCACCGGCATGCGTTGCACCACGTGGTAGTGAAAAAGATTTGTTTTAGTGTCCGACGTATTTTGCATTAAAATATTTTAGTGTTATTGTACTTCTAGAACGGTTTGTGCAAATAATTTAATTGAATCAATAACTTTCCACAAACTTAATGGCTGACATCCATTGTGAGATGTCAAGATAGGGCGAGGCGGCCATGCGGCCGCCATATTGCCGGTCGCATATCTTGTACATTGAGGCACTGTCCGACCTTGTGTACGTGCATCCTAACGTCGTCTTGTAATTGATTGCATTATATTAATATTATCTTTTCGTTTTGTTTTAGACTAACCAAAAATGGGCAAGGAAAAGATTCACATTAACATTGTCGTGATCGGACACGTCGACTCCGGCAAGTCCACCACCACCGGCCACTTGATCTACAAATGCGGTGGTATCGACAAACGTACCATCGAGAAGTTCGAGAAGGAGGCCCAGGAAATGGGTAAGGGCTCCTTCAAGTACGCGTGGGTGTTGGACAAGCTGAAGGCTGAGCGTGAGCGTGGTATCACCATCGATATCGCCCTGTGGAAGTTCGAAACCGCCAAGTACTACGTGACCATCATCGATGCTCCCGGACACAGGGATTTCATCAAGAACATGATCACTGGTACTTCACAGGCCGATTGTGCCGTGCTCATCGTCGCCGCCGGTACTGGTGAGTTCGAGGCTGGTATCTCCAAGAACGGCCAGACCCGTGAGCATGCCCTGCTCGCCTTCACCCTCGGTGTCAAGCAGCTGATCGTGGGCGTCAACAAGATGGACTCCACTGAGCCCCCATACAGCGAGTCCCGTTTCGAGGAAATCAAAAAGGAAGTTTCCTCTTACATCAAGAAGATTGGTTACAACCCAGCTGCCGTCGCTTTCGTACCCATTTCTGGCTGGCACGGAGACAACATGTTGGAGGCGTCCACCAAGATGCCCTGGTTCAAGGGGTGGCAGGTTGAGCGCAAGGAGGGCAAGGCTGAAGGCAAGTGCCTCATTGAGGCTCTTGACGCCATCCTGCCCCCCGCCCGCCCCACAGACAAGGCCCTGCGTCTTCCCCTGCAGGACGTCTACAAAATCGGAGGTATTGGTACGGTGCCCGTAGGCCGTGTCGAGACTGGTATTCTCAAGCCTGGCACCATCGTCGTATTCGCGCCTGCCAACATCACCACTGAAGTCAAGTCCGTGGAGATGCACCACGAGGCTCTGCAAGAGGCTGTGCCCGGTGACAACGTTGGTTTCAACGTAAAGAACGTCTCCGTCAAGGAGCTGCGTCGTGGCTACGTCGCTGGCGACTCCAAGAACAACCCCCCCAAGGGTGCCGCAGACTTCACCGCACAGGTCATTGTGCTTAACCACCCCGGACAGATTTCAAACGGTTACACACCTGTGCTCGATTGCCACACAGCCCACATTGCCTGCAAATTCGCAGAAATCAAAGAAAAGGTTGACCGTCGTACTGGCAAATCCACTGAAGATAACCCCAAATCCATCAAATCAGGAGACGCTGCTATTGTCAACCTGGTCCCCTCCAAGCCTCTGTGCGTGGAGTCCTTCCAAGAGTTCCCTCCTCTCGGTCGTTTCGCCGTGCGTGACATGAGGCAGACGGTCGCTGTGGGTGTCATCAAGGCTGTCAACTTCAAGGAGGCTGGCGGTGGCAAGGTCACCAAAGCTGCTGAGAAGGCCACCAAGGGCAAGAAGTAGCTAGCACTATTAACAGCACAATTTTTCATCCAACTGCGATACTTCATTCACCGAAAGGTGTTCAGAAGGAAAGAAGGGCTACAAACTCATTCCTTTTCTATATTTTTTACAAGG
Organism: Grapholita molesta; assembly: GCA_022674325.2. Taxonomy (NCBI): domain Eukaryota; kingdom Metazoa; phylum Arthropoda; class Insecta; order Lepidoptera; family Tortricidae; genus Grapholita; species Grapholita molesta. The sequence goes on along the minus strand of CP053125.2, from coordinate 1,998,015 downwards.
CTTATACTGTAACATTATTTTATAATTTATATAAGGTGGTTATACATATATCTGAAATATTTTGTTATGACTGCAACTGAAAGTGTAAATTCATAGAAATAAAGGTAGCCTCCAGTACAGAATTGTATCATTTCTTTAAGACCTTGAAATAGATGCAGTAAATAATTTATTTTTGTTTTAAGTAATGGTACACAAATAAATTTTAAATTTCCAGACATCTTTCCATTATTTCATCTAGCCAACTTTCAAATATCAAGTGATATTACGTCTAGAATCCATCATTACATCACTTCATATTTGAATTTAACCATTAATAATTCCCATTGGTATGAAATCATTCTATTAGAAGAAATAATACCTATACTTATTTTATATCATTCATATTGAGAATCAATCTATCTTAGATTAATTACTCTATTCTTAAATGATAGATGTATTAAATTAGAACTCCCATTTACAAACTTTCTCTTATCTCTGGAACAAAGAGAAAGGTACTATAGATAAAGATAACTTAGATAAGTTTGCTAACAAGCTATAGATATTTATGAAACCTGAAATGTTAGCCCGTCGGGCATCAGACATTCAAAATAATCAATACGGTCTGGATTTTCTAGGTAGGTAGTCGTAGTTACAGAGGGGTGTCTGGGTTCCTAGCCTGGGGTTATCAGGAGGCCCGCGCATGTCATGTAGCGATGTCTATTTTTGGAATTAGCGAAATGCAGGGTGCACCGTTGCTAGGACCCGAGGTAGGTCTGGTAAGTTAGCTGTGCGTCAGCGTAGGATACGCGCTATAAAGTACTTGTACATAATTATGTAGAATCGGGCGGAACCAGATATATTTTATAATTAAATTAACGTTATATACGTGTATGTTATTCACCGATCTAGTAGTCTCTTAGTGACCCCGCCAACGAAGCAGAGGTCCTGGGTTCAAATACTGGCACGGTCATTATTGTTTTCTGTTTAAATACGAATATTAAATTTGTTTCTGGGTTATGGTTAGGTTAGTACTAGGTATATACTATTTAATGTCGTACATCGACGTTAAGTAACTGAAGCAAAGTTAGTGTTTACCTGAGGTAGCGAAAGAAACCAAAATTGAACGAGTGATTTAAAAGGTTTCAAGGCACGAGAGGGTCAAAAGTCACAAAAGTGGACGATTATTTCCTGAAATATGTAGAAAATTAACCCTTACTTCACATGTAGGGGAAGTACCCTGGGTACATTTTTTTTCTCTTATTTTATTTGTCCACGTGATTGATTTACCTACCAAGCTCTCCATCACCGAGCATAGCCGGGGGCAGACAGACATGGCAAAACTATAAGGGTTCCTAGTTTTTTTTTTTATAATTACTACCACTACTAGATCTAGAACACCTAGTCAAGAACATTACCTACATATAAATAATAATTTAATTTAAAGTGCAATATTGTGGATCTACATTACCCGACGTGTTAATTAGTCTAGTAGACACAATTACCTATATTTCACACCGGAATCGGAAATCGTCAAAAGGCGGGCGAAAGTTTCAGAAATTTCATAGGGCCAGATAAAATCCTTTGGCGGGCTGAAGTGACCCGCGGGCCTGTGTCTGTCTACCGACTTTGTTCATCAGCATCACTGAGCTAGGCGATCAAAGGGTTTAAGTACTTAATTAAAATAGTTACATGTTGCAGGTAACTATTTTTCCTAACTAGTGCGTAAAAGTGCACTTTGCGCACGCTTCGCGTGCGTTAATTTCACTTTTTAAGGCACCTATTATGAAAAATTAAGTTCGATACATGTGTAAATACTTTTTTTTTCTACTAGTATCGAAATGTAGGTACTATAGTTTGATTTTGGTAACTGGGATGCTAATGTGATGTTATTTAATTTGATGAAACATAACTACGATTTGTTAATAATATATGTATAACACACAGTGTAATTACACTTGTGTGTTATACATATATTATTATTATATAACTACGATTTGTTAATAATATATGTATAACACACAAGTATAATTAAAAATCTGAAGGTCTACCTCGAAAATGAAACTTCGCAAATTTCAAACTTAATTAGAGCAAAAGCGAGACTTCCGAAATTTTCTAAATCCTCGGTAGGCCCTCTGGTTATTACAGGTACTTTCTCTTTTGAAACTACGCAAACCGAAAGAATGAACCAAAATCGATGACCGTGAACGCCCGCGACTACTTTGGGAGGTCAATAACCTCATCTTGATGAGTGAAGACTGGAGAGTAGCCAACATACAACAACACCAGGAAATGATTCTAAGGTAAGCAGGTAAATGAAACAAAATTAAACTACAACATTTTATTACACTAATTAAATAATGAAACTAATTAAATATCAATTTAGTAAGAGTTAGGTTGTTCGCCTCGCCTTGCGGCTTCTGCCGCCTCCTCTTGTTCTAAGATCATGTTAGCCCATTCCTCTGCTTGCCGATACCTTTTCCTCTGCACATGGGGCGCGTAAAATAGCCTGTGGACGACAACCAAACCAGATGTGACAGATACGGCCATTAAAGTCTTTACCAGAGGGCTGGACGTCTTGAACCAACGTCTGAGGGCCTCCATGGTTATTTAACTTCCGAAGCTGCTTCAGGCGGCGGGATACGCTTATTCCTGGGGAAATGCTCTTCAAAAAGCGGTCTCCAGATATAAACTCCGCCAAAAACTCCAATAATTGATACTAGGATAATTTGACCTCTTGTTAACCCTCTTGGTCTATAGATGCGCATATTAACTTTCGTACACTATTTGATATATATTTCTTTTTAACGCTAAATAATATTTCAGAGAATAGTGTATTATTCATATAAATAACATTTTTACATCAAATTATTTTAGGTTATGTCACAACATAACCTAAAAACGTTTTTTTTTTTTTTTTTTTTTTAACATTTATGGCCTGGAAACTAGTCCTTTAAGCCAAGTCTCTATTTGGTTCGATTATGAACTTCATTTAAAGAGTTAATATTAAATGTACAAGTTAATCTACACTTCACTTAAATGAATACTCCACTTTAAATCTTCAGCACTGTATTTTTTATATAATTGTGTAACGGAACGTAACTGTCGGCGTTTTTTAGAATGTCAGTTATACTAGTAACAGACGTTCCGATTTGGCTGGAGCCGACCGTCCGACCACGACCAAGACGGAAAGTTCCAACATTGCTACAGACGTTCCGACGGTTGGCTATCCAGCCGTCAGTACCCTTACCATGAGTTGTGACTTTGACGTTTACGATAACGAGTATCGAGTTTACTATCTGTGCATCTCGTTCGCACTAAAATGGTACAAGCGAGATGCACAGATAGTAAACTCGATACTCGTTATCGAAAACTTCAATGTCACAACTCATGGTCCTCACCATCCGTCCCCACAACTGTACCCTACAGTTGTCTTTGCTCTGAATAGTGAACGGCCGTCATGCCGGCCACCCTTTCAAAACAGGCGATAGCCGCTATAGTTGTGGCAGCTACATTAATGCCTCTAAAAAATGGGACAAGTCCCACAAACAAGGAAACCTTTTGTATAATTCTAAAATGTTGATTATTATCTCGCGTTCTGTATGCGCATTCATTCCTTCTCCGTCATCCTCCATGTTGACGTCCTGCGTCGGCGGCGTTGCAAATGCGACTGAGCTGCTTTTGGTCGGAACAAAGCTTCCAGACGTTCCGTTTTGGTTGGACGGTCGGCTTGTCGGATGCGCCGGCGAGCCGACCACGTCCAACCAGTAATAATAATAATTATGTTGGACCAACCGCCCTACACACTTTCCGTTTTGGTCGTGGTCGGACGGTCGGCTCCAGCCAAATCGGAACGTCTGTTACTAGTATTAGGCGGCGGGGACATTATTATTAAACACTTCACATAATTCACTTGCAAGGATAAGTCTTTCAAATGCAAAAGCTCCACATTTAAATATAAGGTGTTCAACATCGCCAACACTGTCATTCTGACAGTGAGGACACGTGCCATCGGGTATTATTGAAAATCTTGCTAAATGTGCTGGTGCACAGTTGTGACCAAATCTTAATCTATAGATGGTGGTTATAAAATTACGGCTTCCCATCTTCATTTTCTCATACCAAGGCTTACAAGGTAACTCAGACTGAATACTTGCGTACCATCTTCCTTTTATTTCTCTATCTCTTGTCCATATATCAATCCACATCTTTACAACACTATTTTTAATAGATACTTGACAATCTGTCATTGGAATTTTAGTACTACACCTTACATCTAATTCATTTATACCTAAATAAGCAGCTTTGTCTGCAACTTCATTACCAGTTATACCAGTATGAGATGGTATCCACATGAAGTTAATATTTACATTATTACTTTTTAAAATGAGTAACATTTCTTTAATTTTATACAGAATGAAATTATTTTTATAGTGTAATTGATTATTTTGTAAAGTATAAATTAAGCTAAGTGAGTCAGTAAAAACAAAGAAATGTTTATGTTCATATGAAACTCTAATTATTACTTTCAGGGCTTCAAATACAGCATATGCTTCAGCTGTGAAGATGGAACACAAATCATGTAATCTAAAGCTTTGTACAAATTTAGCCTGAGGATCATACACTGCACTTCGAACATGAGAGTCTGCCTTACTACCATCTGTGTATAATTTATAATAATTGGGAATTTGCGACAAGAAATTTAAGAAGTCAGTATTGTTATAAATAGATTTAGTGCATACTGTAATGTTTAAAAATTTACTATTAAAGCTGTCTTTATAACATGGCCATAATTCATTCTTATATATATTACAAAAGCTAGCTTCCACCTGAAAGAGTAATGCTGTTAACTTTGGGATTCTGGGATGAGATTTTATTCTTTTAATTACACTTTCGTTATTTTTGGCATATATTTTAATTAAATATCTATTAGCTAACAGCACCCATCTTACAGGCAAAGGCATAGTTTTAGTTTCAACTTCCATTGCTCTTATTGGGGTTGAACACATTGCCCCTGATATGATTCGCATAGCTTTATTCTGAATAATTTCTAATTTACGTGTGTGATCAGTATGCATGTGTACAAGAAAACTGTAGTCAAAGTGGCTTCTGACAAGAGCTTTGTAAAGTAAGGACAATACTTGAGGATCAGCACCCCAAGAAATGCCGGCAAGACATCTCATAATGTTTAATCCTTTAATAGAGTTGGTAATTATATGATTAGCATGTAAATCAAAATTTAACTTATTATCTATAACTACACCTAGGAACTTATGAGAAGGGACTTCTCTAATTATTTCACTATTATATACAATATTTACATTTGATGTGTCCTTGCTTAATATTAAAAGCTTACTTTTGTCAGAGTTTATCTTTAAGTTCAGATAATTATTATAATACATGTAAAGTTCGTTTAGAGCATTGTTAATATGATTTTTAGCTATATCTAAATTTGAATTAATAGAATATATTACAAGATCGTCTGCAAATTGGAGTATATGTACATTAGAACTATTTACAAATGAGTTAATCTCACTGGTGTACAAATTATATAGTAAAGGAGACAGCGTTGCCTCTTGCATTGTTCCTTTTGAAACTTTATGTGGTCCATGTAATATGTTATTAAATTTAACAAACAGTTGTCTGTTATCCAAAAAATCAAATATCCACTTGGATACTTTCCCAGGAATTTTGCTATTAGATAGTACTTTTACTAAGACTGTAGGGTCAACATTATCAAATGCTCCTTGCACATCCAAGAATATGCAAACAGCATGTGACTTGTTGTAGTTTGCCAATTTCAAGTCCAATACAAGAGATAAGAAGCTGTCTGAACAGCTTCTGCCTCGTCGAAAGCCATTTTGAAAAGTAGGTAATAAGTTATTGGCCTCAATATACCAATCAAGTCTGGTCTTTATCATATTCTCAAAAACTTTACCAACACATGATGAGAGCGAAATTGGTCGATATGAACTTGCCTCATTAGGAGGTTTTTCAGATTTTAAAATGGGTATTACACATTGTGTTTTCCAAGAGGTAGGTATTTGCCCTTGAGACCAAAGTAAGTTCATAATTCGAAGCAACACTTTTTGTCCAGTAGTATGCAGTTGTTTTATTATTATGTATGGTATGTCATCTAAGCCTGGGGTAGTATTTTTCCTAGATTGTAGACTTACAATGAATTCCTCCCAAGTAAACGGTTGAATAAGGTATTTGGACTCCTCGTTTTCATTATGTGTATTAAATAAATTTTCTATAGAAGTCATATCATTACTACAACCTTGCGTTAGTTTGTTTATAAACGGATCTATAAATTCATCATTTTTATTAACCTCTTTAGATTTCGAACCTTTAAAACGTTTAATATTATTCCATATAATTCCAATAGGTGTACATCTATTTAAAGAAGCACAATAACTACGCCAACTACTAGTCCTCTCCTCTGCTATCGTTCTTTTCTTTAGGGCTACAAGTTTTTTATATGTAACATAATTTTCTATAGATGGGTTGGCCCTATAAAACTTCAACGCCTCATAGGCTTTGATAACGCTATCTTCGCACTTTTTATTCCACCAAGGAACGGGCGGTCTGCTAACAAAACTTTTACTTCTAATAAATTTTGGAATACATTGTATTTTTAACATATTAATTTCGGAAATAAAATTGTTATACGACTCTATAGGGTTATTGTCATTAAAGGAAAAATGAGAAAATACTGCTTCTGAAAGGTCTTTAAATTTATTCCAGTCCGCTTTCTTATATAAAAATTTGTCTATTGGATCATTAAATTGATACTGTTCAAGGGAAATCAATATATTAATTATAGTAGGATAGTGATAGCTACCCATAGGATCATCGTGGACATGCCACTCACACAAAGGTGCTATACTTGCACTGCAAAAACTAACATCTATCGCAGAAGGATTTCTATTAGGGTAAGTAACTGTCGTTGGCTTTCCATCGTTTAAAATACATAAATTTAAGTCACATATTATATCAAAAAGGGTATTACCCCGGGATTGATTGGTTGCGCAGCCAAATGCTGTATGATGTGCATTAAAATCGCCTGATATTATTACAGGGGTTGGTAAATTATCTATTATATGTTTAATTCTATTTAATCTTAAACGTGGGCGGTTAGGAGGACAATATACACATAAAATTGATAAAGGCCCTCTGTCGGTCATAATCGAAACTGCTACATTTTGTAAACTTTCATAAAAATCAGTCTGAATAAATGTATGCTTATATATATTTTTAACAAGTATGGCAACTCCACCGTGTTCATTTTTAGCATATTTACAAAAAATATTATAATTCGGTATTCTAAAATTTGTTGTAGGTTTTAACCAGGTTTCATTAAGGAGACAAATATCAATATTGTGTTCTTTTAAAAACTTAATTAGCAACGGTTTTTTGTTTGTAACTGACTGAATGTTAAATTGAGCAATACGAATAAGCGATAAATCCATTATTTGATATTTTGAATTAGCATGTCTTTAATAACGTTATTATTAATTGGATTGGAATCTGTCTTGTTGGCTAACTGTACGAGAGTGGCTACGAGCGCGTTCATTAAACCAGTGTTTTGTAGTAACTCTTGCTTGAGATCGAATATGGGCTTTTCTGCTGGCGCAGGCTGTGCAGAGGTATTATTTGATTGTGTCTTTTCCGTGATTCTTACATTTTTTCCTAGAGATGGAAAGTCTATACTACGACTTTCAGTCTTAGCCGCGTATGTAATGTTGGTCTTTTTCTCCGTGATTTTTTTTAATTTAATTGGACAAGCTTTCGATATTGCCAAGTGTGGCCCGCTACAATTGGCACAGCACATTTCAGTAGGTTTGTCACACTCTTTATAAAAATGGTCTCCTGAGCAAATGGAGCAACGCTGTCTACTGTTACAGACTTTAGCTGCATGGTTAAATTTAAAACATTTAAAACACTGCAGCAGAGGAGGTACATATTCAAACACTCTGTATGAGAAAAGGTCATACTGGACGCTGTCCGGTAGAGAATTGGAGAGAAAAGTGATACTCACAGTTTGTAACGGTACCCGTTCCTCTCCAACTTTCTTCATGAAACGTCTTACAGCGAGAATATCATAATTAGACGATAACTTGGTAAATAAGTCCTTGTTGGAAATGTTTGTAGGGACGAAACGAATTATTCCCGTTTTTTCAATTTCTTTTGCCGGAATGTAAGCCTTGAGGTGGTAATTTTTGAGGAAAGATTCATTTGATAAGAAATTATTCGCCGTATTAAATTGTTTAAACGTAACAGCCAGTTTGTTAGCGTTTACCCGATGCACGGACAGAACACCCTTAACATTTTGTGTAAAAATGTGATTTAAGTAAATGGGACTCTTGTTGCCCAGTTTTTCTTCATTGTCACTTTCTACGAACACTTTGAACTCGCAGTTCAAAGCATGTTCTGGATAAAGTCTTTTATATCCTGGTTTTAAATATGGTCTAAATTCATTGTCTTTACTCACGGACCCGCCGCCGTTGTTATTTAAAAGTCTTTTCGCTGCTTTAGCTGGCGGTTGGCCGTCGGAACTTTTCCCACCGGGTTCAAATTCCACTACCACGTCTTCAGCCATGGTTTGTTAGATATTTACATAAATTTTATACCTAGAATAACTATTTATACAAAATTATACTATTTACATGAAATTTACACAACTTTTGCAGTAAAATTGCAAAATTTAAATTTCCCACGAAAAAATTTCAACCGCCTTTTCCCTAAAAACGTTCATTAAGGCGTTTTTTAATCTTAAATTGTAGACATTATTATAATTTTATGAATGGTCTGCCCAGTGCTCGTTTTGCTGCTTCATATATGCTTTTGCACATTATGTTATTGCTTAGATAAATCCAAAGCCATAAACCATACATATAAGTAATGTATAAATTCCCGACTTTATCCTAGACGTAGCCTTAACTTCAGTGTTACTATATTCACGTTATTTATTTTTGACGATTTTGGCAGATAGATGACAGTAAATATCACAAGTACCACAACGTGGGTAATTTGGTATCTTTGTTGATTTATAAATGGAAATTTAAAATAATTAACATTTCCAAAACGTAATTAGCTTTAATTACGCAATATTAATAAGATAAGAATACCACCATGGCTTCGTATCCTAGGCAGGTCCCAAATATATTGATAACAGGTGCGCATAAGATGCAAAACAAATAGAACTTCGGACCCGGGTATGTCCTTAAACTACGTCCAACAATTAGAGGTAGGGCACAGCGTTGACCATCACGCTTGAATCTGGGGCAGCCCAACTGGGGAAGTACATCCTCCTTACAGAAGACCACAGCCATAATAGCACTGCCACCTTTCAGGTATGTAGTGTTGTGTTCCTGATGGTGAGTAAGGTTCCCAGAGCTCCAACCCCCTTAAAGGCCGGCAACGCGCTTGTGACTCCCCTGGTGTTGCGAGTGCCCATGGGCGACGGTAATTGCTTAACACCAGGCAATCTGTCTGCTCGTTTGCCGCCTATGTCTTATCAAAAAAAAAAAACTTTGAAAGTTGTAAAAGGTGTAAGCTAAATAAATAACTTTACTTTTCTAGGCACTCCTGGAGTAGGAAAATCTACTCTATCGCAGTTAGTAGCAGATAAGACCAAATTTGCCTGGAGAGAGGTTTCCAAACTAGCTGAGGAATATAACTGTTTAGATGAGTATGACCCCGAGTACCAGTGTCCATTTCTCAATGAGGATAAGGTACTTGTTAAATGTAATTTTATAGCTAATTAATTGAATCAGGCGTTACTTTGCAGAAGTCCATATTATTAAAATCAATAATATTACTTTGCTATTCTGCTGCACAGACGTAGATATGACCGATTTAGGCGGCCAAAAGTCGATTTTACAAAAATCAACATATTGATAAAAAAATACCACGTGGAGGTAGTCTATAGACCCAGGCATATTATATGACTCACCCCACTCCTTATCATCAAACCTGAACCGCATAACAGGCAGTCGAACTCTGACTATCGCTCAGCGCGCAAGTTTCTGTTCTCGACGCTCCAAAATATTGCAAGTTTTCCCAAGTGTTTAATTCCTTTTCTGACGTTCTCATAAAGTTTTTTGATTGATTCTAGTTATAAAAGTAAGAATTTATATATCTCAATAATTTTATATTACATTTTTGGCATTTATCATATATTTTGAACTCATTAAAATGACCCTTCACAAAATGTTGTTTTTGTGAAGTGTAATTTTTCAATGGTATTTTGTTATACTTCAGGGTGCGTCCCTGTCTTGTATTGTATATGCCTTAACAGATTACTTAGTCGTCTTTATGGTGTCTCAGAAATTAGCCGCCACTAGCCGCCCCTATGTGGTCTTAGAGGCTTTCAAAGATAACATGAAAGAAGCATTGAAAGCGAAGTGAGTGATGTATAAAGTGAAAGTGAAGTGATATTTAGTTATTTTTATTTGTAATCTACATTTGTGTGTATTTTAATTTTGTATTAAATAAATTTTAATTTTTTTCATTTTTATTTAAATATATTGTTTGTTTGTTTGCATTGAAAAGGCTCTGGAACTAGTGAACTAATTTGAATCAAATCTGAAAACACCATTAAAATCCTAGATTATCTCTGATGATCATAGGAAATATTATTTTTAATATTTATGAAATATTAATTATTGACTATAGAAGTTTTAATAATTATAAATATGCAATATTTTTATGCAATTATTACTAGACCAAACTTTATAATGTATTTGGCTGTTAATTATGATATTATAACTTATTTCCTAGATGCATATATAATTAACACCTACACCACGACATCGGTCCGATTCGACCCGATGCAAGTATGGTTAATTGCGACGTTAACTAATTGCCGTCGCGAATATGATTGAATCTCATGATAGTCTCTTGTTTTTGTTAAATAACTACATCTACAGTGCAAAGGCGAGGTGGGCCTCTACTCATATAAGTTTGCCTGTGCACCTTAACACAGTAATCTGTCTACATATGGTGTCCTGGCATAACAGCCAAATACATTACAAAGTTTAATGTATCTGGATACTATGCGCTGTTAAGTCCCATATAATTGTAACAGGATAAGTATGTGTATATCTTTGGCCGAGTACCCATAACTCAGGCTTCTTACTGTGAGGCTCTGTGAATGTAACATGCCCTGTAATATTAATATATTTTATTTTATAATTGTCTACATACATAAGTGATTCATGAGATGTGAGCAGGACTGAGCTCACAGACACAGTAAATGATACTGTATCTTTTAGTATCGCACTTAAGTAAAACACCTGCATCTTTTTCTTTTTTTTTGCACTTTTTGTTAAGAAACAATATCTTGCTCAGAAATTATGGTCACCCTACAACAACTAATTAGTGAACATAAATCCTCTTTAATGTTATGACTCTTATGACAGATCTTAGATTATGAAGAAACTAAATTGTCAAAAGTAGCTAACCCTACTGATGAGTTGATAACATCTAATTTGGAGGGAGCAATGATATTGTAGGGTGACCATGCACTTTGTAAATAATTGAAAACTTAATTTTTTAATACTTAAAATAAAAAGATTATTATTTTCACTAAGACTGTTACGAACAGTGGGTTATTATTATCTTAATACGTGGAGAAGTCCTGCTCACGTCTCCTGAATCACCCTGTATAGGCTCGTGAGAGTACATGCTTATCTTTACTTTTTCAGTTACTGGACATGATGGAAGGTTTGATGGCAAAGGGTGGCAATGTGGTGGACTATCATGGCTGTGAGTTCTTCCCCGAGCGGTGGTTTGATGCAGTTTTCGTAATCAGGACGAGCAACACTGTGCTGTATGATAGACTTTCAGCTCGGTAATATACTTTTTAGTTTTTATTAACATTTTCGAGTAAACAATGTTATGGACATCACTTTATAAAGCTTAATTATATAATGGCCCTGGGTATTTCCCCTAAACTACAAGCAGGAACCATCTGAGGATGTGCAGCAGGATTCCTTAAAAGGGTGGAACTTACTGCGATCGCCAACCTACCTGCCACACATGGCGATAATAGAAAAAACTCCCCATGCTGACAACGATCAGCACGTGACCCTCGTGTCTTAAGACCTAGCTCTTTGGAGACAGCATACTTGGTTGCAATTCTCAGCAATCAGGAAACGAGAAAGACAAACATAACGTAATTGAGATAGTTCACCACAATATTAGATTTATGTAGTGTGTGTAGTGTAGTATGTTTAGTCTTAATTGCACAAATGATTTGAAAACTTCTCATACAAAAGGCACACAGTACACTAAAGGCTTGGGCAGATAGGCGCGTTTTGAGAGCGTGGCGTAGCGGGGCGTGACAGCGGTGTGGCTAATGTAACGAAATAAGGCACACATTCGGACGGCAGCGTCGCGCTCCGCTGCGCTACGCCAAAAACGCGCCCTATGTGACCAAGCCTTAAGGAGATGTTGAGAATAAATAATAAAATTATCTTTGCAGAGGTTACACTGGCAAGAAGTTAGAAGACAACATTCAGTGTGAAATATTTGAAACTTTACTAGAAGAAGCACAGTCATCATATAAACCGGAAATAGTAATTCAGCTCCAGAACGAGACGCAAGAACAGTTGCAACACAATGTTAATACAATAGTCGAGTGGATAGAGAGGTGGAAGGAGGAGAACTTATAAAAAAAATATGGTCTAATGAGGGTTGGTAGATTCTGTACAAAACCTATTAAAAAAAGTACCGAATAATCCTATACAAAGTGACACAATTAGATCGGTCATTGGTCAGTATGGGCAAGTCTGTAATTGTAAGACATACAAAAAAAATGTTTTTAGAAGCCATGTGAGCGATCTTAGGGTCAAGAAAAACTGCGTACATAGATAAAAAAAAACTTGTACTCAGTTCGGGTATGGAACCCGGTTCACTGACGTGCCAACCTGTATATATTTACTCAAAATCAATAAATTGCGCTAAGAGTCAAACAACTTCTCCATGGGAAAATTGTGTACTTCAATTTTTGAAAATGTTGTTCATCATTCCCGTTTTTGGGACGACATTTGATGTCTAATTACGTAAAAGTAATACAAATGGTCATAAATAAAAGTAAAAGTTTGCCGTTCTCGCGCAACGCACGAAACGCCTCTAACTAAATGTCATTGTTTAAATAAGTCCTTAAAAACATAGAGACTTGGCTTAAGGTACCAGTTTACAGGCCTTAAAAATAAAAAATGTCATTGTGGAAGTTCTGACGTCGCAACAAGAATTCACCTATGACTGACTCACACGTCATAATGAATGGTTAATGTAGAAGATTGCTATTTTGAAATTGTTGTTTTTGAGTAAATAGTTTTGTACTATGTATTTTTTTTTATTAAAATGTAAGGAATTGAATGGTATAATTTTTATTTAAATTTAGGATTCCAAAAATTATCCTGTAGGTCAGGGCTTCCCAAACTTTTTTACGATGCCCTAGGGCATTCTCATTTTTTTGCTACGCCCCCCTCTAGCCTAAAACTAACTACATACACAGAGGGGTCACAGAGGAGGGCTCCGGTGGTTTGCTTTCCTCTGAAAACCATGAAAGTTACAGACATTATACGTGCTGCGACAAGCATTTTGCCGGATTTTCACTGGACCCTACCCCCACCCCCATAGTCAAACCCGACGCAGTTTGGGAAGCCCTGCTGTAGATGTACATAATTTTAAACGTACAGTTTTTACTTTGCCTTTTTTGATTGACTTGCATATAACTAATAATATCCGATTCCATGTTCTCGATAATTTACCTATATTTATTTTTTCCATGATAAACTTTGGAAATAATAAAAACAATATATTGTTTTTCAATAAAACTAATTGAAAGTTTCATACGATGTGCTCGTATATGCAAAAGCGATAGAGGAAAATAGTCAAATTTCAAATGTCGATTTTCTTATAGGCATTTCAAGGAGACAAAGAAGATCACTTATTAGGAAGGTATTTTGTACAATTGTATGTTAATGTGTTAAACAATGATGTTCTGGCAGATTCACGGAGGTTAGACAGTTGCTGAGGCGGGGCAGGTGAAAACCTTAACTGAAGAACCATGTCTATGTAGTCTGTAGAGAATTAATATGGAACTTAATACATTCGCTACCACCCCCTCTAAAAATGTATGGAAATAAACGCGCATGTGCGTTGGTGGCAGTGAATGCGTTAAGTCTAAATTTGAATATAGAACGCCAACATCCGTGTATATTGGGGTCAATAGAAAACGAAAATCGAATACGGCGACAGATAATGCTTCAATGTGACTTTCTGAACCTACCGCGTTTATTCTACCCACAATCAGTAAAAAAATATTAATTGCGGCTATACGCCCAGATCACATAGGCACCAATCCTTGCGTCGCTGACACCAACCACCACAAAAATGAGCCACCAATGTCTTAGACCTTACGCACAGCTATGAAGAGGATTAAAAATGAAACAACAAAATATTATAAATACAACCTAATTTATTCATTATCCCACTGACAGTTACGAAATGCATCAAAATTACTGTATTTAGAGCAACCTACAAATTACGAAATATTTATAATTTCACAATCTCCGTACTAAAAACAGCTTTTAAATGGAATGATTACTTTTACAATGCAGTTAGTAAGCGTAGAAAAATAATTGTTTCTCACTGCAATTGAAAGGTACAATAATTTCTAATAACTTTCTTTCTAGAATTAAATCTTTTTGTAAATTCTTTCGTGTTAAATAATGAGACAGATGTGTTTAACTACCGACCTAGGTGTGTAATCTGTTGAGAACCTATTGAACGCTTTGCTCTCTCGTCAAAATGTCACTTACGCGCCAACGTCTCGAATAGTGAAGAACGAATGTAAACTTAATCTGTTAACAGGAGAATTGCTTTGACAGCGTCCGCCATGACTGTAAGCGTCGGTGGCGTGGTAAACACGACAGGACATGACATTTTTAGGCGTTCTTGGCGTTCAATCGGTTAAAGCGAGATATGTAAGTGTAAACCAAAAGTGTTGTTTTTTTAATTTATAGTTGGGAAGATTGTGCCTGTATTTATTACTTTCAATACGTTTACATTACTATAAATTATTTATGAACTATTTAAAACTAGATTGACACTTCCCTCTACAAAGACAAGGTGTTTTTAATTTTACGAAAATCACCATTGTTTTTTTTTTTATTTGACCATTTGTAATGTTGCCAGTGTACAAAAAAGTAACTTTGCATTTAAACTGCTAATTAACAGTCGAGGTCTCAAATATAAATCGGGACAAAAATATGTGAACACAAATCTTATTCCCAAGATCAAATATTGTTTTTTTCTCTACAACTGTCAACATTACAACTGCTAGATGGATGTTCTTGAAAAGATATGGCGAACATTTTATTTAGTTTTAGTGTAGTCATTGCTTTTGAAGTTATATATATTTTTCCACATAAAGTAGACGCACACACACATACTAGGGCATCCACTGGTCGCGACATCCGAGCTTTTAAACGTGTACAACAAATGTAGAGTTTATCTGACTTACTTTAAACTTGAACATTCTAATCTTTCATTCACTCAATGTATGGAAGACCCTAATTGAGCGCCAAAACCGTCATATGCCGCTCTGGCGCCGAGTCACGCCAAAGCGTTTGTTTTCGATTATGAAAGTTAATTAGCCCTACATCTTTTTCTTGCCGGTGCAGTGCGATAGGGACGGATGTCGCGACCAGTGTTGCCTTCAGATCTGTATAAGCAGATTACAGTTCATCTCTCTTCTTCTCGTTGCCGTTTCGGTCGAAGCCCTTCAGCTCGCTGGAGGCGTGCTCGGCGACGAATTTGACGAAATCCTCGAGACCGCGTCCGCTCTGAAACAATATATAGGAGCATATGTTAACTAGTTGGTTGTTACTAGGGTTGCCAACTGTGATCTGATTCGCGGTACATTTACGATCACATTGCGAGACCAGGCTTAAAACCGCGGGACACCTAATGCACCCCCTCCCCCCCTAGAGAGAAATGTAAGAACAATAGTGTGTTAACCTGTAATACGAGGACCTGAGACTTTTACTTAATCACATCTAACAAGTTCTCACATCAACAAAATTATCGTAACATGCAAATTAACGCTCGTTTTACTGCTATAGTCTAGTCTAGTCTGAAAACGGGACAATCGGCGTCCCGCGTGGACCCCTTGCGGGACGCATGCTCTAGGGCCTCAGAAACGGGACGTCCCGCATATAGCGGGACGGTTGGCAACCCTAATTATGACCCTGTTTACGAAGTTTCTCTAAATGCCATCTAGGAAGGTAAGTCCCCGGTAACTAGCCACGTTATACTGAAAATGAAATCTTTTTTTTTTTTTTACATAAGGTGGCAAACGAGCAGACGGATTGACTGATGGTAAGCAATTACCGTCGCCCATGGGCACCAGCAACACCAGGGGAGTCACAAGCGCGTTGCCGACCTTTAAGGGGGGTTGGAGCTCTATATCCTATAAATATAACCTATTTTAGGTATAAGTCGTCACTTATTGAAACCTTATTAGAAAATATGTTCTATTTATAGTCTCTAGCCGTCCGGAGACCTATAAAAAGGTCTCCCATTTAATGCCATTTTGAATTTTAATTATGACAAACCATAGTTGCATTTGTTCTGGCAAGTTTTTATTAATGGGCGGCTAGAGGTTAATAAACAATTCATTTTCAGTATAAGATGGCAAGTTACTAGCGAATTACCGTATAACTGATAATGTCAGAGATCTTCCACAAGCAATTCAAATGACAAAATTTTGAGTAAGTCCTCTCCGCTACGATTATTTCTCAGTTTTAACTCCCCTGCTACACCAGTATCTTTAATAAATAAATATTACTGGACAAGCTTACATATATCGACCTAGTATTAGGGCAATTTCACTTTTAGGGACACCCAATTACCTTAATTGTCAAATAAAAGTTAAATCATTGGCAAGTTAGTGACGACAATTAAGCTTTAAATCTTTATGTAAATCATCTTTATTCGCATTTTTCTATTACAATAACACATATTTTTTATCGATTGAACATAAAACAGTAGATTGTATTGAAATTTAAAGCTTAATTGTCGTCACGAAACTGACCACCGATTTAACTTTTATTTGACAATTAAGTTAATTGGGTGTCCCTGAAAGTGAAATTGCCCATTATATAGATAAACAAGATCAAGTGCGGGTAGTTCGAAAAACTCGCGGCTAGATGTTGATGTGAACTTTAGCTCGTCTTAATCCGAGACCACGAGGACAACGTCGTCTTCGAAAAGTCGGAGGTAATTTTTAAAGTTAATATACGCGTAGATGTCGGTAGATGTCGCTACACGTCACCCGTAATGACGTATATACCAAGAAGGATAAGATAGAAAAATTTGACACGTCTAAGCGGCGCTCGTATAGCACAACTGGTAGTGCACTGGGCTAGTGATCCAGTGGTTGTGGGTTCGAGTCCCGCTGCGAGTCAATTTTTTCTATTTTTCTTTCGACTTAAATATCTTTAATATACGCAGTTAAGTCCGGTTGATGTTCTGTGAGCTCGTTGTGAGGCACTGCCTTTCGATATTTGTATCATGTTATGACATTATTTTCGCATTGCGAAGACTAGATGGCGCTGAAGGCACTGTGACGCGCCGCAACCATTATAACTGCGTTCACATTTATCGTCGGGTAGTGTTGTACAGCAGCGATCGTAGCCCACAAAAATGGTCCCGCCGGAAGATCAGCGCTGACTTTCGGGTCAGCATTTATGCTGAGGCTGGTCCATTTCGTGGTAAACTTTTTAATTTACACTTTTTTAATATTATAATTGTTCATAAAATAAAACAACTAAAACGGATTAAATCGCGTATACTAATTTAAACTTCATCCCGACGTTTCGAACCCTTTAGAAGCGTTCGTGGTCATCGGGTGGACTGAGGAAAAATATTAATTTACCTCCATCCTCAAAATCCGCGATCCGCGATTTAATCCGTTTTAGTTCTTTTATTTCTTGAGTAATTATCGCGGCAACCGAAGACAATATTATTACAATTGTTTCTATGTTACATTTTTGTAATGTTTTGTAATTAATGTAGTTTATCAAGAATAATCAAGAAGAAGAAATTTATCAAGAAATTGGCCGTGTGGTGCCGGCTGACTATGGCCGTGTGGTGCCAGCTGACTAGAATAGCACCACCCACAAAACAGAAAAAACAGTAGAAGTGGCACAAGCGGTGATTAGTATGGGAACCGATGTCGCCAAAACGCACACCAGCTCACACACAAACACAACAATTTCTGATAGGTGGTTGGCTCTGTCAACTTAATAAAAAAGTCATTTGTACCACGACTAGGTACGATAGTTCAAACTTTAACATAAGTGGCGTCTAGCGTCAAGTAGTGGAACTACAATAATTATGGCATAGCAATTTAACAATAGAAATCAGGATTAGCGCATATGTTCTTTCTCCCTTACACTTTTGTAGTCTTAGCAAGAGTTAGTAAGATACCATGTAGGTAGTACGTTATGGTAGAAAGATGCCATAGTGATGTCCAAGTGTCGGTGTGATATCGATAAAAAATATATACGTGGGTAATGTATGTAGGTACGTAAATGCATATTACAGAAATCATATTGATCACGCCTCTTATATATTATACGAATAGATAGTACTTAGATAACAAAATCAGTAGTGTAAGAGATCTCGAAATTAAACCAAAAATAAAGAGTATTGTATGATTTAGCTAGAAGATTAAAGGGAAGTATTAAAACTTTGTTAGGATGATATTGAATATAATAATCAGGGTTCGGACAAGTCATCGCAGAAATAGATATGGGCATGGAACAAGAGTACAGAGTCGAGACTTTAGATTATTATTAGATATTTAAAACGGATATTATCGTAATTAAACATTTGACCTTTTTGGTCGCATATCTGTCATGGATTTGTCATAGTGGCTGTGGTGACAATTTAAATTACTTAATACAATTATTTGCTTAACTATGGTTATTTCTAAACATATTAAATATTGTGCAAATAAATACAATGCAACCATCAAAATGTTAATGGAAATACCTTGACACACGTATGGTAAATTTTGGTTTGCGGTAATAAATGTCATTGAAAAATATAATTCAATAATACTGTACGTAATGCTATTCTGTTAATCTTGTTCTATTGCCGTGTTGCGATTGTTTTGCGATGACTTGTCCGAACCCTGATAATAATGTATACACTGGAAATATTTTTCTAAAGTAAGATGTGACATAATAAAGGTACAATATAGTTAATTTTATCAGGTAAACGTTACATCAAGGTTGTTATTCAATATTTTTTAACGGAAAAAGGGGGTAACTAATTACTAATGACTGACCCCGCCTCATCACGGAAAGCTCCTGTTTCAGTATCCTTTATTAAGAAGTGTACTACAACACTACACGGAAATCAGACTGTAGAAATATTTTGAACATATTTTTGAAGTTTCTTCATTTGTATTCATCATCATCTTCCTCGAGTTGTCCCGGCATTTTTCCCCGGATTACGGACAAACTAACCAAGAGAGTTGGCGTAGGTACTAGTTTTTACAAAAGCGACTGCCACCTGACCTTCCAACCGAAGGTAAACTAGGCCTTATTGGGATTAGTCCTATTTCGTCACTGAAAAGCGCCTGATCAAATAATATTTCGTACATAAGTTCCGACAAACTCATCGATACAAGCAATACTTCGAAACCTCATCCATATGGGTAAATAAAATAATCGTAAAAATATATTAATAGAATTAAAATAAAATATCGATATTCAGAAACTCGGACATTTTCCTCGCACTAGTTCGAGTAGCGTACCACAATTGACATGTTCGAGAATGTTCTGCTGTTTGATGCTAGTTGGATTTCAACCTTATTTCTTAAGAGTAAAGTTGGAATTTATATTACGCGTACAAAAATATTTTTCCGAATGAGAAGTATGTCAATAAATTATTAAAATAATAATGAAATAAGATTAACTGGCAGTAAATGATACCTTTGTGATCAAAATTTAAACTCGATCTTTGGTTTACGTTCTCTAAAGTAGCGAAATAAGCTATATTTCTATGATTATTGTCGCTTTTCCTGCTGATCAGTTATGCTTAGCCGCTCGTGACTAACTGAGCGCAGTCTGTGGTACGACTGCGCGCTTCTGCGCGCACTGTTGCCACACGCGCCACGCCCACATTACACTTCTATAGTTTTTATTTTTCTGTGGCACCACCCCATCTCCTCCCGCGGGTGTCGTAAGAGGCGACAAAGGGAAAACACCGACGGATGGGCAGCAGCGTTCGTCGCAACCTAATCTACAGCTACTGCGGTCGCCAACCCGCCTGCCAAGCGTGGCGAGTATGGCAACTACCCCTCAAGATGATACAAGTCATATTTGGGGGAGGCTTATGTCCAGCAGTGGACGATTTATGGCTGAAATGTATGTATGTATGTATGTATGTATATCAAGAATAAAAATTTGAATTTGATTATATGTGTAATAATGTACTCACGTTGTATCTGATCGGTTTCTTGCTGGGGTCGGCAGGCTTCCAGTAGATGGTGGGGAAGCCGGAGACGTCGTACACAGTCTTGGGCCAGTCGTTGGCCGTCGCGTCGATCTTCACGATGTCAACGTCCTCGTCCTTCAGCTGTAACGATCAACACGCCGTTTAGACACGGAGTAAAAATAAATAAAATAAATATTTCGGGGCTATCTTACACAAATCGAGCTAGTAAGCTCAGCAAGGATTGTTTTGTAGGTACTAGACGACGATATATATAATAGATACATACATATAAATACATAGAAAGTCATGGGTGACTCAGGAATCTGTGCATTCTGTGCACATCACACAAATAAATGCCCTGACTGGGATTCGAAACCAGGACCATCGGTTTCATAGGCAGAGTCACTACCCACTAAGGCGAGACCTTTACATGTGGAGGTCCAAGATCCTGTTTTTTTTTATGACAAAGGCGGCAAACGAGCAGACGGATTTCCTGATGGTAAGCAATTACCGTCACCCATGGGCACCCGCAACACCAGGGGAGTCACAAGCGCGTTGGCGGCCTTTAATGGGGGTTGGGGTTGTTCAGCAGTGGACGTCTTGTGGCTGAGTTGATGAATCGATATTATCTCTCACACACACACAGATCATACCTTCTCTCCGAGCTCCTCCCACACCGGGGTCAGCTTCTGGCAGTGTCCGCACCACGGCGCGTAGAACTCGACCAGCGCGTCGCGGCCGCTGTCCGCCACCAGGGTCTTGAAGTTCCTGCCCACGGCCACCTTCACGGGCCCGTCGTTGGACTCCGGCACCGGCTCCGACTTGATGTACGGCTCCAGCTTGCCGGCGAGCAGGTCCTTGCTGAACTTCAGGAGGGTCTCCACGCTGGAAATGTCGAGGGTTAACTTTATAGTCATTATCGGCCACAGAAGTCTAGTGTCGAAAAATCACCCCCATATTATGGCAGTCGCCACGCAGGCGGGTAGGCGATCGCAATATGTTTCACCGCTCTAAAGGGCCGCTACAACCCGTTCTCCCGGTTCTGATCGCAGTTTAGAGACAATACTAGTAGTGGGTAGAATCTTATTTAAATGGGATCACCTGAAAAACGTACGAATAATTAAAATGTTCAGAAAGAAAAAATACACCCTCCGTTTTTTAAGTTAGTAAAAAGTAGAATATCAAATGATATTTACTCAAATATGTTTATACAGTGTTTTAAGTTAAAAAAACTACCATTGAACAGGATATTTAGGGCAAGTATTCCATTAAAAGTTGATACCGAAATGTTTTGAGTACATAGTGAGCTAACCTAGTAATTAAACTGAACTGAAGCGTTCCAAAAACGCATTGATAAGCAATAATCAGAACATAACGTGAATGCACACACACAATGCAGTCGTAAAATAAACGCGTGTTTTATTTTACGATACCTACGGGACACATTTAACAAACGTTAAAATATTTACGAGAAAATTATTGCTATTCAAAAAATATCTATACAGTTTGGTTGATTGAATAGTTGGATTTTATAATATTGTCTACGGTTGTCGCGATATTACTCATAAAATAAAACAACTAAAACGGATTATATCGCGTAAACTCATTTAAAATTTATCGCGACATTTCGGATCCTTTAGCAGCGTTCGTGGTCATCGGGTGGACTGTCCACGTCGGGATGAAGTTTAAATTAGTCTACGCGATATTATCCGATTTAGTTGTCAAAGTTGGATTTCATCAGAAATTTTAAATTTATTTATTTAGTTATTACGCAGCTAAGAAAATGCGTGTTATATAATTTAGACTGCTGAAACCCAACTTAAAAATAAATCAATTTGTAATCTATTTAGATTGGTCAATATGGACACGTCTATAAATTATTGGACTAAGATTTCTTCTCAGAAACAATCTATCTTAGATTGAAAAAAATGTCAGAGAATTCGAACCCAAGACCATCGGCTTCATAGTCACTAAGCGATGCGCGAAAAAATAAAAAACTATTAGTATATGTTCTGTATTAGATTTTAAATACCTAGTCAACTTTTATTTTAATATCTTCCATGAACAAACTTTCGACCCTATTCAGCTATTACGTCATTCCTATATCCTCAATAAATGATGTGATTCTATTGGTTCTTAAAAAACACACTCCTCGCTACACATCCTGTCTAATCTCTGGAAACGCAGCCTAATGCAGGTTTTTATCATTTGTCACCATATCTGTCGCGCTCCAACATGTAGGTATGTGAGTGCGAAAGTGCGATAAAAGGGCAACCATAGTATCCGTTCTGCTTTATTGAGGGGTTTAGACCACAGGTTTGACCCAGTGGGTAGTGCCCTGCATATGAAGCAGATGGTTCTGGGTTTAAATCCCAGTAAGGGCATTTACTTTTGTCATGAGCACAGATATTTATTCCCGAGTCATGGATGTTTTATACAATATGTATTTAAGTATTTGTATATTATACCGAGTGTCATAAAAAACGAAATACAAGATTATCAAGCTGGCATCTGGTCATGATTTGGAACAATTTTTACTATGAGCTCAACTTTGTAAATTGTCAAAAAAAACAACTCTCTCATACGTTTTCGTCAACTTATGCTTGACTTTTCCTATGGAACAGTTTAATTTTTATTTAATTTTACAAACTTGAATCCCATAGTAAAAGATGTTCAAAATCATGAACAGATGCCGGTTTGATAATCTTGTATCGCGTTTCTTATAACACCCAGTACTTATATACATCGTTGGCTGAGTACAACACAAGCCTTCTTGAGCTTACCGTGGGGCTCAGTCAATTTGTGTAAGAATGTCCTGTAATATTTATTGTTGTTGACGACCGGTCTGGCCTAGAGGGTAGTGACCCTGCCTATGAAGCCGAAGGTCTTGGGTTCGATTCCCAGTCAGGGCATTTATTTGTGAGATGACCACAGATATTTGTTCCTGAGTCATGGGTGTTTTCTATGTATTTAAGTATTTATATGTATCTATTTATTATATATATCGTCGCCTAGTACCTGCAACACAAGCCTTATTGAGCTTACCGTATATATATATATATATACGGTATATTTCGGGACATTCTTACACAAATCGACCTAGTCGGCAGTGTATATATATATATATTTTTTTTTATTGTATTATTTATATTTTTTATACGTATAGATAATATATAAGTGGTTACCTGAACTCATCAGCCATGATGTATTTGTTGCCGTCGATGTCCCGGCCGGTGATGATGGGCTTGTCCCCCTTGGCGTATTCGATGCCGTACTCCTTCAGCTCGTGCGCGAACTCTGCGTTGTTGCTGACGGCGAACGTCAGGTCCGGCTGCACTTGGGCGACCTGGTGGAAAATATTGAGGTACTTAGATGATGCGAGTACATTATAAATCAACATTTTATTTTAAGGACAAAACTACAGCGAGACTCAACACTCAACCTTACTGTATGAATTGTGAATATTCAGGTTCAATTGAAAAGAATAATAGGGTAAAGAAATATGGCTGACCGAAAAAGTTTTCCCTCACTAGTGCGAGGAAAATACTGACTATAAAACATTTCATTTTAAAATTTCCCTTATATTATTACTAGGTACCAATCATTTATCATTCAAAATCCCAGCTAACGGCAACGGTAACATTCAAAGTGTGACTATGGTCCCTTGTAGATAAAATACAGTTTTGCCATTAGTTTCCAAACTCAAACTCAAACGTTTATTCAGTAAGTAGGTCACAAGGGCACTTTTACACGTCGAGTATACAAAAGAAGAAAACATAAAAACTACACCGGTTCTAACCCTACACCTCTCAAGAATAAAACAGTTCTTTCCGAGCTAGTGAGGTGATTTCTCATTCTACTTCAGTTCCAAAATATTGGAAACAAGCCTATTGGGCTTCGTAACTTATCCCATCTGACCTTGAGCACTCTGTTCCTCCAGTAGTTGGTGCCCTTGGGGTTCTTGATGTAGTCCACGTCGTAGAATGCCACCACTAGGGGGTTGGAGAATTCGTTGATGTTCTCCTTCTGACGGACGCCGGCCAGACCGTGGCTGTGGACAAATAATACATTGTACTACAACTGGATGAGAACCCGACGTAGCTCAGGAAAAACAGATCAATAGGGGCCGGACTCCGTTCCCTGTAAAGTTGTCAACCAACAAATTATTTATGACTGACGGTACGGCTGGTCCACAAGTTGAAAGTCGCAAAGCTATGGAAAGGGCTATGGCGTTTCAGTGCGGGATCGAATCAGAAATGAGGTAATCCGACAGAGAACTAAAGTCATCGACATAGCCCACCGTATTAGCAAGTTGAAGTGGCAGTGGGCTGGCCATGTTAGCCGTAGAACCGATAACCGTTGGGGTTAATGAGTTCTTGAGTGGAGGCCGCGTCTTAGCAAGCGTAGTGTAGGACGCCCTCAGGCTAGGTGGAGTGACGACTTGCGCAAGATGGCAGGAGCTGGATGCGAACAGCCGAAGATCGAATACGATGGCGTAAAATTGGGGAGGCCTTGATGATGATGATGATGATGAAATTGTTTATGGCCGACCGAATATATTATTAAACTAGCTATTCCTCGCGACTTCGTCGGCCAGCTATGACCGTGTTTAAAGTATGGTTGCGGGATAAAAATTATCCTATGACTTTTCTCGTAGCTCAAACTATCTTCATACCAAATATCTTCCTCCAGAGATAGCTCCCAGTTTCTGATGATAACCCGATTGGGATTGGCAGCAACTTAATGCTTGCAATTCATCATCGTGAGCTCAGCGACATCAGTTAATAATGCATTACCAAGTAGGTATCACCGTTCAGTAATATAAACCTCGCCACACTACAACTTACAATCAATCGAAAGTGCAGTCGCCATCAGATATATCGGAGCTGTGGGGGTGGTCCTAAATATCTGAACAACGCCTCTATTTAATTGTTGAAGTGCATGTTCAGATATTTGTGACCACCTCCACAGCTCCGACATATCTGCGACTGCACATATATCATTCGATAATTCGACATTTGAATTAGTCCATATCAATTTTAATACAGCATAAAGTTCTGTACCAAGGTTATTAAAGCGTGTTAAGAATGTTTATGGTTAATTACGATTTAGTACGCTAATTTCAAGCTAAGCTAAGCTAAGGATTAATACCGTAGAGATTGCGACTATAAAGTACCTAAATATATTATATGTAGTAAGTCAACAGGCATCTATCACTGCTAAGTTTATTGTTCTACAAAATATTTTTTTATTTGCCTATAAAAGTGCCTATAAAAGCCACTGCTGGGCAAAGGCCTCCCTTATTTCTCTCCATGTGGTCCTATCCAATGCACTCTCTCGCCACTCTTAAAAAATGTGTTAAGGTCGTCCCGCCATCTTCGTTTTGGTCTTCCTCTACCCCGAGATCCGTCTCGTGGGAATCATTCAGTTGCTAGTATCGTCCAGGGCTCTGGGTGCATTCGGTAGACGTGCCCTGCCCAGTCCCACTTCAGCTTATTATTATTTGTAAAAAATATTTATATTTCATCTTTGTCTTTAAATATTATTTGTAAACAGCTACTGCGGTCGCAAACCTGCCTGCCAGGCGTTGCAAATATGGCAACACCTCAAGATTATATAAGTCATATTTGAGGGAGACAGGTCTCCCCATTCTCATACCCCATGACCCATAGATCATGATAATATATCTCATCAGCATCACCATACAGCCGAAGGACTTCCACTGCCCAGGTCGTCGGTCCACCTTGTGAGGGGCCTGTCCACGCTGCGCCTTCCTTTATGTGGTCGCCACTTGAGCCGGAGGGCTATATCGGTTACTTTGATTCTTATAGGGACATTTTTTTCTAAAAACTCCCTTATCTAACCCAATAATAAGGTGCAATGTTGTATATGACCCTGACTGTACTGACAATATTAGCATATCTTATTTAACGTCTCAACACATGTAATATATTCTATTGAAGCTTTAACAATTGCATCCATAATTACGACTTAGTTGCACTAATTGCACAAAATAAGCATACCTAATTATTTAAATGTTTACTACCATAAGATGTATATACCTATATGTAAATTAGTGGACGAAAAATCAAAAAAGTTCATGAAATAGACGAAAAACGACTTTTAGAACCCTTTAGCAGTGTTCGTGATGACCGGGTCGACTGAGGAAAGTATTAATTCACATCTATCCAAAAATTACTATATGCAAACCTACCCACATATAAATTTATTAAAAAATTTGGGTGGTTGCACACGCCAATACAGATAACTAGCTTTTCCTCACGTCGGCCCGCCATGCCCGTCTTTAAAGTATGGTTGCGGGATAAAAAAATATCCTATGTCCTGTCTCGTAGCTCAAACTCTCTCCATGCCAAAAATTCATTCCCATTAGTTCAGCGGTTTAAGCGTGAAGAGGTAACAGACAGACAGAGAGAGTTACTTTCGCATTTATAATATTAGTATGGAAGTATGGATGTCTAATGTATGTACAGATGTAGTGAAAAACTATTTTCCATCCGGAAAACACGTATCTCGATCGACATACGACGCCAGCCGAACTGTCAATCAATGACTTAGTTAAATGAGTGACATTTTCATATCTATTAATATGGAACTTTATTGTTTAATGTCACATGTCATTTTTCAATTTGACACCAAATAATAAAGGCCCATATTAATGGATATGTAGATGTCACTCGTTTAATACGATCATTACTTGACAGTTCGGGTGTCATCGTATTCCGATAAAGATCCGAGTTTTCCCGAAGGAAAATTCTCACTATATCGGTTAAATGAACGATTTTGAAGATTACTTCCAGAAACTTCTATTCCGTTGACTGTTTGCATCATGTATAAGAAAGTTTCGTGATAATGTTATACTTACTAGTTCTTCTTGATGAAGGTATTCAGGTTAGGAGTGACGTCATCATCGATTGTGAACGCAATGACGGAGTCTTCAAACTTGTTCTGCAGGCGTTTCGGACGGAATAAGACTACATTGTCTCTGCAAACAAAAGAGAAGCGTTAAACACAAAACTCATGGCACTTAAGACATATTGAAACCAGTAAATCGCGTTTACTAAGTCGATTTTCAAGTCGAACATGTAAGAAACGTATCCACCTGCACCTGCTCAATAGTTTATAGGAAGCCATTGATGAGAAAAGAGCAAAAATGTGATGTTGTTTACAAGTATATTTATAAAAGAATACAGATAAGTAATTAGGATTTGCTTATGCAGTTTTTGGGACAATAAACATAGCAATGAATTATTACAGAATTTAATAAAAAACTTAACAAGGATCCTTCAGAATTTCTTAAACTTAACATGGAGCAGCTCACACCGACCCGGGCCGGGAAAGAAAAACTACCCTTATTTTCAGCAACATTGTCAAGGCAAGCAGTGTTGTACAGTCGCCATAAAATATATCGGAGCAGCCAAGGTATTCTAAGATATCGGAGCATGCACTTTATTGCCTTGATAATAGAAGCGTTGTTCCGATATTTGTGACCACCTCCACAGCCCCGATATATCTGGTAGCCCCAGATATATTTAGAGGGCGTGTAGAGATACAAAACGACCCCACCTATCCACCATTTTAAGTTGGCAAAAGATGTACCAAGCAACCTGTATTTCTTTTTAAACAGTCCAAAGGATGTTTGTGTAATATTCGAATCAATGATTTAATCGACCAGATCCGTGTTACGAGGTGGAATTGATTCGCAATCATAATATTTCCACATTCCACCTTACAAGTTTCACTTTAATGTGATATTTACAAATGCTATTAATTTGTTTCTACGTAAATCAACTATTTATAGTAGTATTGTTGAACCGAGTGCTACGTCGTCCCGAAATCTGTCGATGCGGATTCAGCTAAAGAGACTTGAGACCCTTTAACACTGGTCCCAACTCGAGCTAGTAAGCTATCAGCTATTTAAAGGGACAACAGATAATCCGTCACGTGTAAATAAAAGAGACATATGTGGCATTATCTATGATAAGGGACCTTATTGTCGATGGCGCTTACGTCGAACCGCGTTGTGTTTGTATTGCGGCATCGTGAACAACAGCGTAAGCGCCATCGACAATAAGGTCCCTCATCATAGATAATGTCACATATATGTCATAGCCGGGCGATCGTAGTTCATCGCCGGGCGATGAGCTATAAATATATATTTCTCTCTTTTATTTACACGGGAGCGATTATCTTTTGTCCTTTAATAGCTGATAGCTCATAGCTTACTAGCACGTGGTAGAACCAGTGCTATAGTCGTGTACTTAAGGCTTGGGTACATAGGCGCGTTTTGTCGCACGCTGCCGTCCGTATGTGTGCCTTATTTCGTTACATTAGCCACAACGGTGTCGCGCCCCGCTGCGACACGCTCACAAAACGCGCCTATTTGCCCAAGCCTTTAGATGAAGACTATTTATAATATTGGTTTATGTATCATCAAGTTAGCAACATATCCTAGGACTCGTCCAGAAATTTTGACCCTCCTTTGACACCCCCTCCCCTAGATGATATTCGGTGAGCATAACGCTACCCTCATCCCTTCCCGCGGAAGACTATGTTTTTAAAACAATAAGAGATAACGTGATTTTACTGTCCGACAAAAGCTTATCAAAAAGTGTTAAGTACAGCTTTAAATAAAGTCTGCAAGTGAGAAAACAATTGCAAAACAAAAGAATGAATAAATACAGAAACTAAATAAAGAAGAATTATATATTTATACTTTGAAAACACTTTATTATCATTATAATGATATATTGTGGACGTTAAGGACACGTCAGTTAAAACATTACTATAATAAAAAAAATGTAGCTTATCTTTCCTTATCAGTCGAGTTCTTTTTAAACTATATGAATTTAAAATAACATTACTAAATGAAAATAGATTAGATAACAGTTAATTTGTGACATTAGTAGTAAATTACTTAATATCTTATTCAATTTGTCTATTTTGTTAATTGTCAAGTATAACTTGCCGGCTGTACAAACACATGCTAAGTAAATATGGCTTCTAAGAAAGTCTTTGTGGAATATTCTGGGTCACCTTTGGCTTCAAGAAACCCAACTCCTTTTTGACCTAATGATATTGATACAAGTTAATTAACTTGTCAACAAGCCAGTTTGTACTGAGACAAGAGTATGTAATAAAATAATAGACATCAGCAAGTGTGACAAAGAAAGCGCTGCCATCATTTATCCATGCCAGTCAAACTTCCAAGGTATTTAAGCAGGGTGTGTGCGAATGAATGAAGTCTTTCATCGATACACATCCTTACCGCTATTTTAAAAAAAATCTTAAAATTCTCTGCAACCATCTGATTCTGGCCTGAAAGACCGATTGCAGAGTAAAAAAAAATAAAAACTGTATCAATATCTTTGGCCATACTGACTGTAACTAACTATATGACGCTGACTGTACAGTATCCAGCAGAAGTTGCCAAGTGTTCTAAATGCGCTCATATTACCTAGAGAATAAAGATGCTACATAAACACTTCACCCACCGTACACCTCTGTTGCTGACCAAATAATAAAGGTATCGAGTGATTACGATTCCCTGCGTCACAGCTGAAGAAAGCCGCTTTCGAAAGTGTTAACGAGCGATATACTAAGCATACTATCTAACATAAGCTGTATAATATATTTTCAGAGAGACTGCATAGTAGAAACGTCTTAAAATATAGATACATTAAATGTGAAAAATATGTAGCCACAACTCTTACTCTCTACCTTATGGTAAAGCCTAATAGGTAAAAAAACTTAACTGAAGGACCATGTTACGTCAACATTTGAATATAGAACGACAACATGCGTGTACAAATACGTTACTACTACATAGAGGTCCTTTAGCTGAGTTTTTCACCTATACATATATGTTTTTCTCACATTAAATGTATCTAACTTTTGACCTCTCAGCTACGGCATATGAATATGACACTACGACACAACTTTATCTCAACGTGATATGCGTATTTGGCGTCCAAAAGTCTAAAACCACTTACTTCTGGACTTTTTCAATTTGGTAACATAACATGCAGTAAGTTTGACTGTTCAATTTGATAATGAAGACTTCAATCTTCAATGAAATTTTGAGTTTTTAAATAATGTCTTGGTAAGTGTCCGAGAGACCTAGAAGATAAAGAAAATTATAATAAGTATTTTTCGAAAAAAAAATGTTTTTTTTTTCTACTCAAATTCGCGCACTCTTCAATAAATATTTTAGAAATATCCTCACGTTATCCCGAAATAGGTTACACTTTGTTAGGAAAAAACCTTAGAGACAATTCTTTTCCTAATGAATTATAAAGATCTTTAGTATGTACGAAAAACATAAACTTTACGTAAAATAACAAAACTCCGAAAAATTGTATTTTCTTTTTCGAGAGATGCTCTAATATATTAATTTATACTACTGATTCTATAATAAGGAAACCCTCTGTACACTTACCAAGACATTATATAGATAGTATTATTCAAATTTCCGCAAAAATTTTGAATTTAAACTGCTCTGTTCATCTTAGTTTCCGACAACTCGGGATTCGTAGGTGTAATAACGATAGTATTTAGGGCTGAAAGAATAATTATTTATAGGAAAAATATTTAAATAATACATTTGATACATTTAGTGACACAGATGCAGGGAGAGCTGGGAGAGGTGGCAATGAAGTGAGAGTAGGGATGATACTGATAAATAGACACACCACAGAACAGATTCAATAGATAAAATATTATAAAATACTAATATATATGAAAAAATTCCAGGACTAATTTATATTTTCTCTTACTGTCAAAATAAATATATAAAAAAGCCTTTTATTTCCCAAAATGATGAAAGTAATAGACACAAATACAAGTTTTAAAGTATACAAATCTTTAAAATATCCAACAGTAAAGTTACCAATATAACTAAAATATTTTGAAAGAGTACCTATACAGTCAATTGAAATTAAATACATTTTTTTTCCTGCCTCCTACTGTTGATACCTACTTTATTAATAGTATTACATTTTTCAATGGGACAACAGTTTTATCTCAATAAACCTTCAAACCATTTTTAGATGAATGCTTTAAAGTGGTTGTTTGTGGTTGAGATAGCTAAAAGAAAATCGTTGATAAAACATTTTATATTATTTTAATATCACCAAACCCACCCAAACAGCTTGCCATACTTATATAAATACCTCAATTGTCCTAAATTGTTGACTAATATCAAGTCTAGTCAAGTGACAACTGGCCTGTTACCGAAAACACGAAGTTCGAATATTACGATCATTTCCCTCTCTTACTCCAATTAAGACATCACATGAGTGAGAATCGCCCGAAATTTACGAATATCAGTATAATCAGTAATACTAATAGAACCTCAAATAATGGATTCTCATGTACCCTATTCATAATTATCGTAGTAAAAAAAAATTTTTTAGCTACCCTCAATAAAAATATATAAAAACT
The DNA here is from genome assembly GCA_022674325.2 of Grapholita molesta. Taxonomy (NCBI): domain Eukaryota; kingdom Metazoa; phylum Arthropoda; class Insecta; order Lepidoptera; family Tortricidae; genus Grapholita; species Grapholita molesta. The sequence continues at coordinate 1,966,050 of CP053125.2, read as the reverse complement.
CACTTGTAACCGGCCTTTTCCAAGATGCCTTTAGCTGAGGTGTGCGCGAACGTGACCTCCTCCCTCATCTCTTCAGCGGTCTTCAGGAATTCTCCCTTTAGGTCACTCTCCTTCTCAAAGAACCCGATGACTGTGACGTCGTCTCTCTTGAGGAAGTTCTCGTAGTCGGCAACTGTGAGGAGCTCCTTGGAGCTGGGACCCACTTGGGCACGCATGTATTTGATGATACCACCTGATAAGAAATGTATTTGTTAGTTTTTTTAAATAATAGTTTTAACTTTAACTCACTTTTAGAAATCATACAAAAACAGAGTTAAACTTCTAATTATACAGATTATTTCCGGTGAACACTGAAAGGGTTCAAAAGCACATAATTATTAAAACCCTTATAATTTAAACAAATAAAATGTACCTATAGACCATTATTATAAATTGATAACAGTTTATACAGTTTTCCTTATTTTAATCTAGAAAAAAATATTATTAAATACGAAACAATCTAATCAACAATATCACACTCATAACTTTATTAAAAGATTAAATATTTTCAGATCCTAAACTACCTATTCTATTTAGTAAAATGTTTGAGGGTAGATTAAAAATATAATGTTGACACATTATTTGCTTGCTGATTTTTTATAACTAAATATTGTATCCATGCACTTGTTTATATCATCAGATTTTATATCAAATTAGGTTGTAAACAGGTGCAAAGGACGTCAGGGGAAGTGTGGTGTTGGCAACTCACTTGAGTCCCTGGGGCCATTGTAGTCCGAAGGGCGCTGTCCTTTACGGAAGATCTTGAGGGTGGGGTAGCCGGAGACGGAGTACTCCTCACAGGTGCTCTTGCCACCCTCCGTGCAGTCCACCTTCGCCAGCATGATCTGAGGGTCGTCGCCCTTCAGTACGCCGGCCGCCTGCGCGTACTCAGGCTTCAGTCTTTTACAATGCCCGCACCTATACAAAACATCAATTAAAGTCGTAAAAATCGGTTTACACACCATTCATACAAATTAATCAACCTTTAGTGTCAATGACTTACCATGGAGCGTAAAACATGACGAGCACCGTATCATGTTGAGATAGTACCGACGTAAAGTCTGAATCTACAAGATCTAATACATCCTCTTCGGCGGCCCTACATAAATATATTACACCTAAGAATAACACGATTTTAAGTGATCCCATCATTTTTGTGCCGGCACTTTACTAAGAACCGTGCGGTTTAACTCGCCACCGAACAGAAGCTGAGAAGAATAGAAAGGACAAGGACCGGAAAAATACACGTATGATGCTACAGAATGACACAAGCCGGCACAGCGTTGGCTGTTTCTGATTGGCCTGTTATCGATGCGTTCATGCTCCATTTTAATTCCATTTATCTTTTACGTTGTAACAATGCTAAGCTAAACTACTTATATTAATACCGATTTTTTAAGAAATTATTGAGCTGAATTATAAAAATAATATTGTAGTCGATAAAATTGAGTTACGTTCATGTACCATCGATACACGAACGTTCGATAAGTCCTACCCTAGCAAGCAACTCGGCTTTGGCTTCTGTCAATCGGAAAATGGCAGCGACGAGTGTTGTCGTTCTCGACCGTGGAAATAATACAACTTGTACCGTAAATCTTTTCGGTAAGTGATCATTTCTGTTATGTGCATTGTTAACATTTATTGCGGGTCTTTTAGTTTTAACGTTAAAACAATTATTTTCTAATGTTTTAGTCATATTTAGAGGAGCCGCATAACCTTTGCTTTTATTATTATTTATTTTGGAAGTGAAGCGCGGAAGTTTTCAAATTGTGTTTGTAATTTGTCGCTCGTAATTTCGTGATTCGATAAAGTTTTTTTTTATTGTCGAATGAGCAAGGAGCGGTGTCCGCTTCAGCTTGTTCGTAACGAGTTTTTTTCATAGTGAATAGAATAAGTTGTCTGCCGCGTACTGACCTTGGCTATTGGATTGTAGGAAGTAAACCTTAGTTAGGTACTTGCCTTTAAATTGTAGTTTGGTATTTGATGTACTCACAAAAAATATCCATAAGTAATATTCATAGCCACCGACAGCATTTGTATGAGAAACTAATTGAGAAGTAATTGTGTATGAGAGCTTAATGATGTAATGTTATTGTAAATTATGATAGTTAATTATAGCCACATAAATATTGGTGTTAGCTCTGAACTTGAACTTGGTAACCCTGTTCTGGCCTCTTTGTACTTATTTCAATGCATTACACCTGTCTTATAAAAACATATGCATGAGAAACTTCTCTTTCAGTATGTCTTATGATCTGTAGTACATTTCTAAATAATTTGTTACAGAACCATGTACATAATCAAAAATCTTTATTTTTAAATGAGAGTAATCAAGTGGAGACCTAATAGTTATTATCAGTGCAGTAACCCCTGACCTCTGAGTTATAAATACTTAAGTTAAACACAATATCAGGCATTATATAGACATTTTAAAAGGGTCTTATAGACAAATAGATGCTCTTATTATCTCTGTTGGTCTTTTTGTATGTTTCCTCCTCTTGAACCTCACTGCTGAGGGTCCTGATCATGACTGCTGGCTGCTATTCTGAATATAGGCACTCTATCAATTCCCATCAGTTACTTTAGATAAATAAATAAATAAGGACATTCTTACACAAATTGACTGAGCCCCACGGTAAGCTCAGGAAGGCTTGTTTAGTGGGTACTCAGCTAATAATATATATAATATACAAATACTTAAATACATGTATAAAACACCCATGACTCAGGAACAAATATCTGTGCTCATCAAGCAAACCCATTTGAACCCAGGACCATCGGCTTCATAGCCAGGGTACTAGCCACTAGGCCAAACCTGTCATCATTTCTAGAAAGCTGCTGAATGTGATGTCCATTATGTCTGTATGTTTGTCTGCATGTTCTAACATCTGTTATTTTCCAGGAGCTACGGTTGTATCATGGAGAGTTAACAATCAAGAGCAGTTATTTGTAAGGTAAGATTAGATTATAATGCACTTCTGGTTTTAAAGTGATTGGTGATTTATTAGTGTGGCTTGATCGGAGAAAAGAGGTAATTCCTTGTGTAAAAAACTTTTTAATTATCAATATATTTAATTATTTATATGAAATTCAAGTAATATATGAAGTTATGAAGCAATTAGATTAATTTAACAATTAGCAATTTGAGGGTAGGTAACGCGCATGTGAATCCTCTGGAGTTGCAGGCGTCCATAGGCTACGGGAACTGCTTACCACAGGCCGTATGCTTGTTTGCCACCGTCATTGTCTGTAGATTTACATTGAGTAAACCAATGATAAATAGAACTAGATAAATAGAACATATTTAAAGAGAAAGAGATCATAAAAATCATTTGTGTTGTGTGCATTAAATGTCTGATTTTTTATCTTTTTGATAATTGATTAGTGCTTTGATGACTAGCAAGAATTGCTATGAACATATTGACCAAATTGTGTCCCAATGACTTGAGACTTACATCAGCAATGTTGGTGCAGTACCATGGCCCAGATGAAGCCTTTATGGCCTTGCCTGTTCTTCACGATTCTAAGCTAAGCTGTTGATCTGTGAGAAATGTATAGTCTAGGCTCACTGTCTACCCCACATGATTCGAGACATTATTCCCGCATGCAAATCGCAGGAATCTTTGACACCGCGTAAATTTGCAATTAAAATGGCGGTAATTATCGTTGGCGTACGCATGTTAATTCAATATGTTTCTGTAGGAAGTCAATTGTATATGTTAATCTTAAACGTGGACTTGGTGGAAAAGATATATCTATAGGATAAGTTAGACGCAATGGTTGACTGGCGGAGAATCAATTGTAGTTTCCAAATCCGACTGTATTACTTTTGTGTATCATGTAGGGATGAATACCGGTATTATTTTCATATTTCGGTATCTCAGTTGACGAGAATTGTAGAAAAGATATAGTAAATATTTAGGCACAATCTTACACAAATCGACCTAGTCCTACGGTAAGCTCAGTAAGGCGTGTGTTGTAGGTACTAGCCGACGATATATACATATAAATACATATAACACCCATGACTCAGGAACAAATATCTGTGCTCATCACACAAATGAATGCCCTGTCTGGGATTGAAACCCAGGACCATCGGCTTCATAGGCAGGGTCACTACGCACTAGGCCAGAGCGGTCGTCACCAGATATATTAAATATATGAAAGTATATAATATTGAAACTTAAGCATTAAATTTCTGTAAATACTTAGATTTGGTGAACCACGATAGTTTATAGCAGGATTAAATTATAAGCAATATTATACTGCAAAAGATTTCATGTTTAATTAATAAATTATCGTCACAAAACTGACATGATTGAATTTTTATACAAGTCACACTACCTAATTGGGTACCTTACATTTTTTTCTGTAAACCTGAATTTATGTTATTTTATTTATCTAATCAGATAACGTATTCTTAACATATCACTGGAATAAAATTCATTAAAACTACGCCTTTGCTGCGCACGAATATATACCTAGACAGCTATTAGGTACTATACGTATATACATATTCCTTTAGAATTCACTGTCTTGATGAAAACCGTATGAAATTCTGTCGCGTACCTTAGTTTAAAAAATCAAATCGTAGAGACGTGCGGAAGTGACATGGTTTTATAAGTCAAAGGAAATGAACCTGAATATTTATCTAGTAATCGGTAACCATTGTAACCAATATTATCCAAAATATTTTTTTTCCTCACCAAAACAACAACGTCCTTTTGAAGGCCCTTGACAGTTTAAATAATAATAAATAAGTATTACAGGACATTCTTACACAAATTGACTGAGCTCCACGGTAAGCTCAAGAAGGCCCGTGTTGTGCTCCACCAACGATATATATAATATACAAATACTTAAATATAATACACCCACGACGCAGTAACAAATATCTGTACTCGTCACACAAATAAATGCCCTTACTGGGATTTGAACCCAGGACTGTCGGCTACATAGGCAAGTCACTACCTACTAAGCCAAACCTATCGTCGAACCAATTTTATCACCAATCTAAACTGTCGGATATATTAACACTTACAGTACTTTCGAACATTTTATTGCGAATCATACGCATATTCATCTGCATTCGCGGAAAGATATTTGGGTCTTTTCAAGGCAAGAGTGAATAGGATTTTACTGAACCAGCGTGTTACACCCTCGACCTCGTCGACACTTACCACCAGGTGTGACTGAGGTCAAACCCTGTCATTCTTATAAAAAAAATCTAGTTTTTGCTAGCTTGACGGAAAGTCCGATATCTAGACTCTACATTCTAGAGTAAGTATTTTCTAACATTGTATAATTCTATCCTTACAAATATCTCTATTTTCCTTTCTCTAACTGTAAGCACCACCAATTTGAAGTTCATTAGAAGTTAACACCTTCGAAAAGTTTTTAAACCAGTGTTCTGTTACCCCCGAACCGAAGTCGGTGTCCAAGCGAACGAATTGGGATTGAAAGATAAGCCCATTCAGCGGAGGCAATGGTGTGTGACGCGAGGTCGCAGTCTGAAGCCTGACGGATTGCATTCTTGCGTCGCATTCTATTTTTGATAGTCCGTTTCTGGGCACGTCCTACTGTTTGGTGTAGTGTGAACACAGTTGTACTTTCTAGAAATTTTACTAGGGAATATAGTCGAGCGTTCTACGTAATGCAGTTCTCAAAAACGCAACTCTAAGTGTGAATACTTGAACGGGTCATTGTTATTTCGCCTCGTATTGTCACAGTCATATTAATAACAGATCTCTAGTAGCTTTCAAATAGATTTGTACTATGAGAAGTTACGGAATTGTACACAAATTAAATTGTTTGACTGTAGGTACATGATAGGGATCGTTGAGCAAGATGCGAATGTTCATAATTTTGCATAGCAGCTTAGTTCAAATGTCTGTTTTTAGAAAAAAAAACTGTCTAATTGACGGGTATAACTTTCTTTCCTTAAGGGATAACTTTCTTTCCCCCTTATTCACATACTTATCAAATATCACAAGGGCAAAACTTAAATTAAGTAATGTAGGTAGTTATAAGGGGTTAGTTACCCCACTCCTTTAGCGATTTCTTGACGATTCCTTACTTTTATTTATACTTAATCGCAACAGTCACAACACAATTCAATTGTTTATCGTATTCCCACCGTCTATTTAAAATGTATTAATAAGATAAAGATAGACTTATTATTGTGCGTTTAATGCATGCGTGTGCTGTCTTTTGGTGATGAATAAACTCCAAATTAAGTAGACCAGTAATAAGATAAAGCTCTGATGAGACCTAGCTAGTATTCAGTTAAACAAAGCGCTGACTTCGTTCTCTATTTATGAAACAAATTTGCCTTGTACGAGCATCACACCGTCTAATGGTGTAGCATTAACTTAGGACTGAATACTATAATTTGGGACTTGGAGGTAAATATGCTGCTGGATAATTATGTAATCCCTATTTAGGTAACGTATGCGGAGTGAAATTTGGACAAAGTTTGTATATATAAAATATAAAAAACAAAAGTCTAAATAAAAAATATGTGTATGTCAATGTAAAGTCAATATATCTGTCAATCAGTTTGGTAAGTTTCATAAAGATTGGATGTTTTATTTTGTAATTATGGTTAATCAACAAGAACGCCGTCGTCAAACAGTATGTAATTTCTATAGTAGCCATCCCCTATGGCCGAAATCAAAGGTGGTAGAACATTTTGTGAAAATGGGTGAGAGTCGAAGCACTATTTACAATATTTTGGCGTCCTTTGCCTTGAAGAAAACCACTGCTAGAAAGCCTGGTTCTGGAAACTATTCCAGCTTGAGCAAGTTTTCTGAGAGAGCTCGGTTAAAGAAAATTACAGCCGGCCGTGTCGCAAAATCTTATAGAGAGCTGGGAAGAAAATTTAAAAGTGACGGCAAAACTGTTAAGAAATATCTTCAAGAGATGGGCATCGATAAGCGATGTAGAAAAGTTAAGCCCACTGTCTCTAAAACCAAGAATTCACTCAAAAATTACGGCTGCGTAAATTAGTCAAAGAAATATTTTACGCTAAAAACAATGTCACTTGCGTCATGGATGACGAGTCATATTTCACATTAGATGGAAACGAGTGGCAAGGGAATTACTATTTCGAGAACACCAATGGCCCAACCGATGAGAACGTGAAATATGTTGAGCATACGAAATTTCCTAAAAAAGTTTTGCTATGGCTTGCCATCAGTCGACGCGGAATATCCAAGCCTGTATTCTTTGAGTCAGGTTTAGCTGTGAACGCCGACCGCTACATAGAGCGTTGTTTGCCATTAGTGCGGGATTTCATAAATACGAGTCATAGAGGAGAAAATGTAGTGTTTTGGCCAGACTTAGCCTCAAGCCATTATGCCAAAAAAACCCTTAGCAAAATGGCGGAGTTAAATATCCCATACGTACCGAAGACATCAAATCCACCTAATGTTCCGCAACTTCGCCCTATTGAAGATTTTTGGGCAAATCTAAAGAGGCGAGTATATTACAATAACTTTCGGCCTAAAAATGTACAGAGTTTGATTCGAAAAATAAAATTGGAGCTGAATAAAATGCCGACATCCATGTTTTCGACAGCGATGGACAAAGTACCACAGAACTGCCGTAAAGCATCTCGCATGGGAGTAAACTATTTTTTGCATTAAGCTTTGATATATACATTGTTATAAAAACATAATTACAAAAAAAAAGAATGGTGTTTTTTTTATTTAAAGTAATATTGAACTTTGTCCAAATTTCACTCCGCATACGTTATATGAAACATTATAAATAGTTTTGGCGGTCTACTGATCACCATCCTTGAAGATTGAACTGGCAGTCCTATTGTATCCTCATGGGGGTACGTACGGAAAGAAATATTGCAATTAATAAGTATTTTTTCAAGAGGTCCGCACTTCTTTTTTTTTTTTTCATTTAATGCCTTTCACTCTTTGAAGATTTCGGCAAGGTGGATTCTGTCAATATCAAGGCGAAGATATATGCTTTGCTTTTGAATTTTGTGTTATAGAAAATGTTTGGTGGTTAATAATGATTTTTGGATGGCATAGTTATTATTGACAATACAGCCTTACACATACCGTTGTCTACCTAATTCGTTTATTAGTTCGATTTTGAAACAAAAGATGTCTGACTTCCATTTTCTGTCAAACTTTTTATTCTGTAGACTTTATAGGTTATTTTTATTCTTACCACCAGTAACCACTCTATTCACGCGTATTTTGTCTTGGTTGTTTTTTAATTGGATCATTCACAACGAGTATCATTCAACATTTTTCTTTCACATGTACTTTGACCCCAAAAAAGGATAACAACAGTTTTTTTGGTTTGCTAGACTCTTTGTTTATTGTCCGATACACGACTACATTGTGACCCATCTACTCCGAAAAGCGAGAAGGGTCAAGCAGGGAATTAAAACGCTCTACCCTACAAAAACACGCGCGGGTATAATATCCAACATAATTCTCCAGTTTTTGTGTCAAATGTGCCACTTAAAAAAAAAAAAAAAAAAAAAAAAATATATATATATTTCGGACATTCTTACACAAATCGACCTAGTCCCACGGTAAGCTCAATAAGGCTTGTGTTGCAGGTACTAGACGACGATATATATAATAAATATATACATATAAATACTTAAATACATAGAAAACACCCATGACTCAGGAATAAATATCTGTGCTCATCACACAAATAAATGCCCTGACTGAGAATCGAACCCAGGACCTTCGGCTTCATAGGCAGGGTCACTACCCACTAGGCCAGACCGGTCGTCAAACCACTTGACCCTTTATATTTTCTTAGTTTTCGCGCAGTCCTTTGTCAACGCAACGTTAATGTGTAGGCAACCCTAGTCTCATATTCCTATTAGATGCATTCGGAAAAACCAGTTTAAATTATGTAGTATTGGAACTTTAATGAATATAATATCTCTCATCTGAATCTGTACCTACTTGTTAATAAAGACGTATTTTAAGTAAAGAAGGCTGTGTATGAAAAAACGTTACGGGACGTAATTAAACAAATCAACTACCTACACAATAAACATCCATAGGTCGGAATATTAAAAAAAACCGCGGGTTTACTGACAAAAATGGAATATCTGGCAACGCTGGCACAAATCTAAATGGTTTGTAATGTTCGATCGTCATATCAACAATAAGTGCCCAAAGTTTTTTTCCATTCCGTTACCAATTTTCATAGACTTTATAAGACGGAAGGAATGGGAGTAGGTATACCTAACGAAAAATTTACGAATTTATTTCTTTTAGGATCTAAAAATGTCCCTTATTCTATGTAAAACTTTAAATAAAAGGACCCAAGTAAGACCCACCATCCGATCGAGTCGTTTTAACATTTCCGCCCAGTCTTATAGTGGTTCGATTTCGCTATCCCCTTTTACGGTCCGTCCAAGGGAATAACATCGGGCCAAAGCTCCCGGTCTTGTTTTTGCGCGAGTCTGCGGTCCGCCCCCTGCCGATGACAAATGGTCTGCCCGCTAATGCCCAGATAATTTTATGCTCCCAGTCCCTGTGAGTGTCCAAGATCGCTCGAATGTTCGATCGTGCGTCAACGTTGAAGTTTAGCACTTTAAATGACTAGCTGCGGTATTGCGTTGAAACCAGTATCGGCATATCATAAGAATCATAAGTCAGAGGCGCTACCGCCAAAAACTATATTTGTAAATTTCGGACGATTGTGTCTGTCACTCTCATGACGTCATTGGGGTAAAAGATAAAGATGCCCGAAATTTACGAATATTGTTTTTGGCTATAGCGCCTCTAGTTTCATAGCTCTTTCTATAATAATCTACAATATCTACACTAATATTATAAAGGCGAAAGTTTGAGTGTGTATGTTTGTTACTTCTTCACGTCTCACTGGAGCGATTATAATAAAATTTGGTATGGAGTTAGCTGACACCCTGGATTAACACATAGGCTACGTTTTTTCCCTATCAACCGTGGGTAACACCGCGCGGCACAGCTAGTGTGAAATATAAGTTTGTGTTGAATTGGTAAACCTGGTTTTAAGCCAAATATTGACGACATAATTAGAGACACGTTAACGAACTTTTAGCAATTCGCGGTGGTTTGACCAATAATATATTTTAAAGGTTTACTTTAGCGGAATTTAAATTTGAAGTCTCGCATTATTAAGTCAGGCATATATTATTAAGTCACTTCGCTCACTGTGCGTCGCTTTGGGGGAGGCCTATGTCCAACAGAGGAAGTCATTCGACTGATATAATAATGATGCTGAATGATAAATTACATTACTCAGTGTATTTTCCCAACACTTGCAATAGACTGTATTAAAAGATGTTAAGGAGCTCAAAAATATTTCTACCAATTTTGTACAAGTTTCAATTCAATTCTATTACTAAATGTACTTACTCAGACTTGCCTGCCTATGTAGCCGATGGTCCTGGGTTCGATTCCCAGAGGGCATTAATTTGTGTGATGAGCACAGATATATGTTCCTGACTCATGAGTGTTTTCTATGTATTTCAGTATTTATATGTATCTATCTATTATATATATCGTCGTCTAGTACCTACAACACAAGCCTTACTGAACTTACCGTAGGACTAGGTCGATTTGTGTAAGATAGTCCCGAAATATAAAAAAAAAATCTACAATCGGATGCAGCAATAGGTTTCAATCGCAAATAATTATAGATAACAATAGCTGATTCTGCTACTTACTCACACGGAAATATCGACTATGCCATATCAAATTCACGCCCTCAGAGCTACATTAGAAACCGTGTAACATTTGGTCAGTCCCTCTAATATTTCATCACAGCTGGCTCGTGTAATAAGCGATGGATGTCACTCGTTGACGGAGAAAAAATCAACATGTGCGCTCAATCCGCGCACGTGGGTTTCAGTCGCAAGTTAGTCGTTGCGATTTATTAGTCGCAACGACTAAATTGAATAATTTTGTCGAGTTTTATAGCATATAATATAATTGTGCAATTATTATTACCTGAAATTATTGTTCTCTTTATTCATTTTACATCTTAGGTTAGGTTTTATAACATTTTTATAAAAGTAAGATATAAAAATACATCTAAAACGTATCAAAACATTATAAAAAACCTAACCTAGAGTGCCGCCGGCAACGGAGCAGGGCCCAGGCTGCCGGTGGTTAGGGCTGCAGAGAGAGGAACCGCCGGACTATGCGCGCCGCGTGTCTAGGATTACTGCCTTCTGAATATTACCTGAAATTATTATTATGTAATGCACTGATTTCCGATGCCATTGTTCCGTGTACGGGAAATAATTGCGACAAGGAATGAATAATTGTCGTTATGTAGCTGACTATTCAAAAGTGCTTGATACTCCTTAAAGTTTCGTTCCCCACATTTATATAATCGCTCCTTCATTATGACTTATCCATGTCTTATCTTTATAAAGTAGGGAAAGGTATAATAACATGAAACTATAAAATGTAATATTCCTGATCTAGTCTTTTTGCAAAATTTCATCTGATCCGTTTATTCCTTTTCCCCACTTTTCTCATTTGGCTTAATGCGTCAGGAGCGCGATGCCATATACAAAAAAAAGTGCTTGATGCCAGCAAAATCTCAAAATAAAACTGTTTACATAGAGGGCATATGACTCCTTACAGATTCACGTTTTGCCCTTTTTGTTTTATTGACTTAGACTAATTTTCATATGAAAGGGATTTTTTTTGCAAAAACGCCTAGTCACCATGTGCACTTTCTCAGACCTCACTTGGCATCTATTATACTAAAAACCCTCATTAATTGCAGACAATGTGGCGAACAGCCATTTTGCATAGAAGCTTGACACAATAGTACATTACTGCAGCCGCCGGGAAAAAGGGGGTTGAAGGCTGAGTTGTATATACGGCCGACTGTAAGGAGGCCGGATAGTATACGAAGCCTTCAAGACCCTTTCACGGCTAGGCATGTATAGTGCTTTTCTCAAACTAATGCAATGAAATAAATAAAAAAATACCACTGAACAAAACAGCTTCACGACATAAGTTTTTTAATTTTCCCTCCAATCCCGCTTTGTAGTATTTTTGCCTTCGATGTAATAATTAATGACTATCATAAATAGTCTGGCTATAATTACTATATACAACATTTAGAAAAACCACCAAAAAATAATGCACTTACCTTTTAAATGATGGCGCTACGGCATCTGCCTTTGGCGGTACACAATAACAAAATATAGATAAATAAAACCGGGCCCGGTTAGATTATTCAATTTTTATACACCCGTAACACTATATCTAAGTCACAAAAGCATTGAATCACACCATTTACCACTATTTAGTCTTAATAAACAGAGTTTTATACGCCGAGAAACTTTTCCATTCCGCCATTATTAAAACAAGTAAAAGTGTCCTGTGATTGGTTGAGTCAAAAATGCGTTCAAAAACGCGCATGCGTGGAGTAGTGTTTGGTGTTGCCAATACAATTTTAAAATTGAGAGCATGAATAATAAATATAATAATGTAATAACCTGATGATATGAATATTCAATTACATGATAAATAAAATAAATCTCTTCATACCATTTCGTCTGAAATAAGCGAGATTATTTTTTAGCCCGCTACTCATTTAGTCACTAAAAAATGATAAAAAAATATAACTCAGCTGTTTGAACAGGCTTCATGAACACAGACGCCAGGTATACATAAAAATTAAAAAAAAATTACTTCCCGGCCTAGGCCTTCAATTTTATATGAAATTCGTTACCTGTCCTCTGGAGTCGATCCGCCCTAAACGTGATACTTCGAAGCCTATTATGACGCACGTAACGAAGACATTTCATTGCATGTTTGAGAAAACAATATTTATTCTTTGTTTTACAAGGTTACATACGGAGCTAATTCTTGATACCTATATAGTTTCACCATAGTCAAAATCAGTAAACAAACAACGTCTTTCCGCGGAATTATATAGCAATTAATACGAAATCAATTTGGAAGCACGTATTGTGCGGATGCAATTTGGCGTAGGGACAAAAACTCGTCTCTGAGCGCCTCTAACAAACGACCAAAGCGGCATTCCGGATGCTTAGCGCGCTGGCTAGTCCATTATGTGGGCACCAGTAGGTTTAGTATAGTCTGTAATTTAAAAAAATATGGACAGGGGAACGAGGAGAACTAGCAGGAATCAGATTAGAAAAAATATCGATTAATTTATTTTTATTTTTATTTATGCCAAGCTGGCTCGGTACCGCGAACATCGAAGTTCGTATATTGCGGCCATCTTTATCTTTTACTCCAATTAAGGCGTCATGAGTCATGAGAGTCTTTCCGGTGCATTCGAACCTAAACTCAAATTACCCTATTGCGCAGTACAGCAGATTGTCGAATACACATATTCTCATATAAACACATATTTAAAATAACCTAACCCCAAAATACCCAAGTCTCAAAACACCCTAAAACTCTAAATCCAAAACGAACTTATCTCTATTAAGTACTGTTACTAAGATAGCCTACTGCCATAAAAGCAAAAGGTCAAAACAAGCTATTCTCGTTATACACGATTCATGTTAATACACTATTTTCAAAATACAACAGTTTTAAAACACCCTAGTCTCAAAATACCCTAAATGCCGCATTTATAATTATTTTTTGTGGACAAGTTAAAACCTTCACCATCAATGACGGATATCAGGCCACTTCATTGATAAGTGTCACTTGGAGATAAATGAATAGAATGACTTCCTAAAAACTTGTACGGGACCCTCAGTGTCGCAGAGTGTTAACTCACACTTTTTCGTTTGTGCACATAAACATATTGATTGTACCTACTAGGTACACTCAATATGATGCACAGGAAATTGACGTAAATAATTTAAAGTTAAATAAATAAATTATTAGAGGTAGTATAGTAATATTCATCTACATACAACGTAAAAATTGGTATTTAATTTTATCCTTCAAAATTCGTAAACTGAAAATAAAATATTTAAAATCTGTTCCAGTTAGTCCCGTTCTTTACATGGAATACAATTGTATTGTAACAAGAGCGAGAGAAAGAGAGAGAGAGAGAGAGAGAGAGAGAGAGAGAGAGAGAGAGAGAGAGAGAGAGAGAGAGAGAGAGAGAAAAATAGGGTGTTTTGGTACTAGGGGTTTTTAAGACTATTTTATTTTAGAGAATGGTGTATTTTAGGATTAGTGTATTATGGGATTAGTTTGATCTGAGTTTCGACTCTTATGACATTAGGTGAAGCGGGAGTAGTACATAATAAAGATAAGTGCATTCTGTTATTAGGGTGTTTTGAGACTTGAGTATTTTGGGGTTAGGTTATTTTAAATATGTGTTTATATGAGAATATGTGTTTTCGACAATCTGCTGTACTGCGCAATAGGGTAATTTGAGTTTAGGTTCGAATGCACCGGAAAGATGAGAGCGACAGAGGCAATCGTCCGAAATTTACGAATATTGTTTATCGCGGTAGCGCCGCTTTACATAACAGTGTGTACAACAGTGTGGTTCATGATTTATTTAAGGTCAATGTGGGTAAGCCCGGCATACTATATATTTTAAGGGAAGTCCGTCATATGACACTAAATACCTATGAGATAATGTAGGAAATTGGTTTGTAGACGATCTTTCCAGATAGACGGTCTTACCCACATTGACCTTACGTTTTAAAACTAAAATTGGAGCATATTTTGATAATATTTAAATTGCGCCATAAAACTCCAAACGGTAGGTACCTTTTAAACGGTTGCGAAGACGAAAAAATAGCTATACCGTTATATTCAGTTACGGTATCAATTCGGTTGCGCTAACGAAAGCCCAGTCTTAATAAATCAAAATGACGTCATACTAATATCGTTCTCAATAGTTTTTCAGTTGTTAAAAATAGTCTGCGTATTTTACTTAGTTTTCCTACAGGCAATTATCAACTCGGCACTTGACCGTAACAGGTAATACGAAGAACTGCTTACCAGGATTTCAGAGAAACGAAATACCAATATTAATCTTGACGCTGGTTCCCAATTCTCATCACCCGTGCTATGCTATAAATGGGAACACAACCAGCCGCTAATGATACTATGTGCACGTTATACGTATATCTATACCATACACTAACGAAAAGACATATAACTATCAAGCTACTTCTTAGATGGGGACTCTTTGTAGTTTAAAAATGAGCCTAATACGCTCATACAGTCAGCATCAGATATACCTGAGCGGTCAGGGTTCCCAAAAAAACATACACACTTCAATCGTCAGAAAAATATGAACATCCAAGTTGTCATTTTCACGTAAGCTTTTAGTGCGTCACATACATCTTAACTTTTGAGTTGCTCTTTAATACATACATCTTTATTAAATCGCAATTACATTAACGTTTAGAACGTCAGTGGTAACTAAGCAGTCCAATACGTAGGTACGTCAGCAGGCAGGGTGCCACAAGTTGCTAAGCAGTTGTTATTTCAAAGGTAACTAAGCATAAACATCTTATATGATGACTTTTAATATTGCTGCAAGCGTATGTCATAAGTAATACTTATTTAGGTCTATTTAAGAAGGCATTTCAATTTGAGTATGTAACACCTTCTCCTCCAAAGAAGTATTTTGTCGTCAAGGGTCAATTTTGAGACTCCAAATATGTCCCTAAGTTCTGCGTCATAATCATCGTCCTAGCATTTTTGCCTGAACGGGCTCGGAGTCCACTTAACAACATAATCCACAACGTAGAAAAAACTATTAATGTTAAAACAAAAATCTGATATGAACAAGGACGCGTTTGTTCATATCAGATTTTCCTACTAATATTATAAACACGAAAATTTGAAAAAATGTATCGATGTAGGTACATGTTACTCTTTCACGCAAAAACTACTGAATGGATAGCGACGAAACTTTACAAAATTATAGCTTATACAGAATATAATGTTATTTGTTAAATAAAACTAGCTTATAAAAAATATTGTTTAATTTGTTGTTAAAATATTTTAACATTTTTGGTGCCATTGACTGGATATGAAGTCAGAACACTTCGTGCCCCGTCATTTGACAAGACAAAGTTTGTTGTTTGTGTAATTTGTTGCTTGTCGTGGGTGGCACGCTTTTCCTTGTTTGACTTGGCGGCGAAGAGGCTTTTTTAAGTTTTTTACTAAAACTCAAACCTAATAGTTAGGATAAACATAATTTTCATGGTTTTCAAAAGATTTTGGACCTAATGTAATATGAATTATATCCCGTTCAAAAAGTAATGACAATAATTTTACAGATTTTCAGAACGATTATTTCAAGCAAAGTGAAATGAAGTTGCAAGGATACATTTTATAAAATAAATAAGACGTAAAAAAACACAAAAAGATTTCATAAGTACTGGGTCTCGAACCCGCATTCTCGTGCACTATTTCATGTCGGCTGTACCACAGAGCCAAACGTGCTATACGATAATTGACGAAATACTGTGTTAGTAATATACTTAACTTGACAACATGACACTCGTTTATTTTCAATTCAATGGGAGCTCTACATATGATCGGAGAAAAATCTTAACACCGCGAAGTAGCCGTGAGGACAGCGACATCTCGCAGGGAAAAATTAAGTAATTAGAACTGTAAAACATTCAACATAAGTTATCAGTACCTAGTTATCACTTATTACCTTATTAGTAAGTTTATTGAAAGGCATCTGTCAAACGATTAAAGAGAAAAACGTGAGATGGATGTATGCGATGACAAGGCTGTACTGCTTTCGATGATTGTCAAAACGCTTACCTAAAATTAGTATGGCAACTTTTCATTAAATATTCAACCATATTTATATGCTATAAACGTCCGTTTTCCCATGTTGTTCAGATATATTTGACGCATTGACTGCTTAGATACTACTGGTTTTTTGACAGCTTCGGTAATAATGACTATTTGAAAGTATAGAAATAATTGAATAGCGACTGTTAAGATATTTCTGACTCGTTAAGTGCTCACGTATAAATACAGCCATGACAGTTAACCATTTTTTGATGGTTTAAATGTTGACCTCTCTTTGAGCACCTGGAGCGTATAGCGACTTTTGATGCTGACTGTACCTAATCTAATAGTTAACGCACAAGGTTTTTAAACGAATTCAATTATTAAGTATACATTATAGTATTTATTTGTACCGACAACACAAGTCTCATTGGACCTCTCAAGAATTGAGAAAGGGATGTTTGGACATGCAGAAATTATAAATTATAGAACGCTTACAAAGAGAGTGTAATTTGGGAGAAGTGGAAATGTGTGGCAAGAGGGGAAGACCTCTACGAACTTTTGTCGACCAAATAGGTGGAGTCTTACAGAAAGGGCCGGTAAAAAGTACCCTAAACTGACGAGCATGTGTGAGGAATCTTATGACAGTTAGGTAAGCGAAGGAGGTCTGTCAGGCCCGGTACCGCTAACATCGAAGTTCGTATATTTCGAGCATCTGTCTCTTTTACTCCAATTAAAGGCGTCATGAGAGTGACAGAGACAATAGTCCGAAATTTACGATTATCGTGTTTTGCGGTAGCGCCCCAGGATCGTAGCAAGTGGAAATATAGTAAAGACATAGACATGCCATTTAACTAGAAGAGGCGTGCTAATAAATCTAATAATAATACCACGTTGGAAAGGGATGGTCTTATGCAACTTTCCGTAGGTATGGCAGAGACGGCGCATTTTAGTCCGTCCTTGTCATAGTCTCATATATTTTTGTTCCCCTTCAAACTGACATTTTCAGAACTGTCAAGGTTGGAGGGATAACAAATACAATTGGAGTTTTCTTGTGTTTTCAAACGAAGTTGCGGTAATTAATACAGAATAAGCTTATATTTTTTTGGGCTCACTCAGATTCGGTTGAGACCGTCTCAACCAATCTCACTGGAAGCGAAAACTCAGTAGGAGTATTCCAGTAGTACAAGTCAAGTCTGGCGTCCTGGATTTTCCCTAGGCTACCTTCCCCCCACACAGTCCGCTTGCTCTATCGCACCACACATGTGCATGAAGCCCAAGTCAGGTTCAAAAAAAAAAAAAACATTTTGGGCTACAAAAGTGGGAATACCTTTGTCACCTACTGGCGCGGATGCGTGCTCCAGCCAATATTCCTCCTGGAGTATAGAGTATAGTCTCTGCCCACCCTTCCAGGAAATAGGCGTAAGTTAGAAATCGAAAAAATTTCAAATATAGTGCGTGAGCTTGAAAAATCTTGCGATTTATTATGAGCATTGTTGTGGCTTTTCTGCCTTAATATTTACATACTTAAATGGATTATCCGAAACACTTCACACTTTAACAATTTGTCGTTCTTATCTATTCGCCCGTGACGCAATTATTACGAGTGGGAGGCAATGAATCCAGATTAATGTAGGCCTGTGCGACCTGATATTACCCGACCCGGGATATATTTTTGGACCCGGGTATGTCCTTAAACTACGTCCAACAATGAGAGGTAGGGCACAGCGATGACCATCACGCTTGAATCTGGGGCAGTCCAACTGGGGAAGTACCTCCTCCTTACAGAAGACCACAGCCATAATAGCACTGCTAGCATTCAGGTATGTAGTGTTGTGTTCCTGATGGTGAGTAAGGTTCCCAGAGCTCCAACCCCCCTTAAAGGCCGGCAACGCGCTTGTGACTCCTCTGGTGTTGCGGGTGCCCATGGGCGACGGTAATTGCTTACCATCAGGCAATTCGTCTGCTCGTTTGCCGCCTATACATAAAAAAAAAAATATATTAGGAGGTAGGTCATAAACTGCCACAGTCATCCGAATTAATGCCATTTTGCTTGCGGAGTGAGAAATATGACGCCAAAGACGTCATTTGTCACTCCTGACGCACAGTTTTCCGTCGACGAGTTTAGCGGTCAAAGTATTAAAAAATGTGTTATAGATGAAGGTGTTCAGGTCATAATAGCAAAGGATCACAACAGGATGACAACAGGTCTGGCCTAGTGGGTTAGTGACCCTGCCTATGAAGCCGACGGACTTGGGTTGAAATCCCAGTAAGGGCATTTGTGTGATGAGCACAGGAATTTTCCTGAGTCATGGATGTTTCCTATGCATTTATCGTTATCTAAGTACCGACAACACAAGCCGTCTTGAGGTCTCAAACCAAATAAAGCACCGTTCGACCATCGTGAATACCATTGAACTTACGGCAATATTCATCATTAGATGTGTAGTTAATGGTAACTAATTTAAACCACAGATATTTTTTAACTTTTTTTTTTATCTTTTATCCAATCTTAAGTAGACTACAAAAACAAGACGCAGAGTCTGTGGACTCCTTTGCAGTCCCCGTCTCCGATTCCAATGTACATTAAATATTATTCATAGATCAAAATGTCCCTATTGATTATGGAGTAGGTGCTACGTAGGTGGTTCTAAATATGTCCAATGGTAATTCAGGTAAAAGTAAAAATTGAATCTGAATATACAATTAAATGTTAGACATGGCAATAGCGAGGCAGAGGCGGAGAAGTATTCTATTTGATCAACATACTATATACTCATAATTATTGTCAACCTATTTGACTGGCAGACACTTCTGGTGCGTTGTTTCATACGTCACTATACATGCTGACTGTACCAACCAATTTGATTTATAGGCCACTTCGAACCTTGTCACAGTGAAGTTGATAATAGATCTTTTACGCCTTTCATATAGATTTTCACTGTGACAAGGAGCGAAGTGGCCTATAAATCAAATTGGTTGACTGTACAGTCAGCATGTATAGTGACGTATGAAAGAACGCACCAAAAGTATGGCAGATACTTTTGGTGCGTTGTTCGCTGTACATTCCAGTATATTTTTTTTACAAATGAGATATTTTCTACAGTTCGTATTTTAATTACTAAACACGCAGAAATCTGTATCTTTTTGTGAAGCAATTAAAAAACGGTAGATACTTTTGGTGCGCAGTTCATAATCTACCTACTATTGATGATGACTGTACCATGTAAGTACTGTTTTATAGTTTATATACTACTTAGTTCCAAATGGAAACTCACGTGTAATTATATCGCACTATGCGACATGTTTCGGGTAAACTCTGGTAGCCATTTTCTAGCCGAGTCAGGACACACCGCTCGCGTTGAGGGTGTATCGCTCACTGCTCATACCTACTATTTAACATCGTGCATCGTTTGAAAAATGTGTGTTCTTTAATTATGTACTAACAATAAAATTCCTCTGAAAATTGTTATGTTTCATGACTCGTATTACTGCGTCGGTTGACACTAATTTCTGGCCTCCTGAGCCTCTGAAACGCTCAGTGCATCCTTTGAATTTAGATAACCTTGCTCAATAATTAATATTCATTACTATTTAATTTTGCTCTTTAAATGTGCACTTAGGATGTAGGAGGTTGTATGTATACAGTCTGTAACAAAAATAGCGTTCTGATTAGGATAAAGTAGAAGCATTTTATTGGCACGATATTATTTTTTTTAATGTGGCAAGTCGTCCAAGTCAATCCTCCATACAAAGGATAAAAAATCACTTATCAAAAATATTTTCTTTTCACATTTTCCTAATCAGAACACGATATCGAATACCGCCCTTAAACGGATCCTCACTATTTTAGTTGCAGTTTGTAGGTAAGCTAATTAATTATGTAAAGTATACCCAACTATTCAACAATCATACAGCGTGTGCCCATGTTAAGCCAGATCCCAAAATCACGTCACTTGCACGTATCTGTCAGCTGTGAACGAGTACCAATCGATAGATCATACGCGCCATGTAAGGAGATGGCTACATCTGGTGATGTCATACGCAGTGTTTAGTTCACTGGTGGGCAAAAGCGGCCCGCGGGCTGACTTCGGCCCGCGAAAGAATTTTATCTGGCCCGCCACTGGTATTTCGAAATTTGTATATTGGCTATAATACCACCAGCCCTTTTTTCTCGTGGGAATGGTAAGACGTCTATGTAGGTATGGGAAGGTTTTAATGTTGTGGGCGATGGGCTAGTCACCCTTTCAGCCGTTAATTCCAATGCTAGAAATAGGCGTGTATTATCTTGGGGTGTAGTTGGCATAGCCACGCTTAGCAGGCGGATTAGCGACCGCAACAGCTGTAGCTTTCGTCGGCCCCGTACGTCGGTTTTATCCCTTTGTCGCCTCTTACGATAGCCGCGTGCGGGGTGGCGCTATTCTAGTCAGCCGGCACCACACGACATTGGATGGGTTAGTAGCAAGTTGAAATAATTCTGGCCCGCCCGGTACCGGGAACATCGAAGTTCGTATATTACGAGCATTCTCTTTACTCTAATGAAGGCTTTATGAGAGTGACGGAGACAATCGTCCGAAATTTACGAATATCGGTTTTCGCGGTAGCGCCGTCTGAAATTTCTGGCTTTCTGCCCAATGAAGAAAGTTTGCCCACTACTGTTTAAGTTGAACAGCCAATCTGATGCAACGACAAAATCCGAGGGATTTGCCAGTCGAATATTGGTAAATGTGATCTGTGAAATCTATACTAATGTCTATTAAGCCAGTGTATATAGCCGTCTTATATATATAATATTGTTTACACTACGACGGTCAAACCATCAAGCTTACGGCCCGCCGGATTGTAAGCAGTTACTGTCTCAGAAATAGTCGCCACTCGCCTGTAACTCCAGAGGAATCACAATGTGCATTGCCTATGCTGGGGCTCTGAGCTCGGGCGGCTGGCGAAATGACTTACGAAAGTTTAAATACGAATAAAGAAGGCAGATTTGATTGTTTTATTGCACTGAATAATATTTTACATATCGTCGTCTAGAACTGATATTGCAAGCCCTGTAAGCCTTATTGAGTTCACTGTAGAAGAGGGCGTTCAGAACTTACTAAGGAATTGTCCCAAAAATATTTATTTATTATAATATATAGGTATAATATAATAAATATTTTGGGCCAATCTTACACAAATCGACCTAGTCCTACAGTAAGCTCAGTAAGGTTTGTGTTGTAGGTACTAGACGACGATATATATATAATAGATAGATAGAGACATATAAACACTTACATACATCGAAAACACCCATGACTCAAGAACAAATATCTGTGGTCATCACACAAATAATTTTGATTACGAGTTATAGCTTTGAAATAATGGTGCATCAAAGATTACTAAAAATGTGCGCTTACAAATCAATGTATTGTTTATTTTATGTTTCGAAGTAGGTAGTACACAACATTTACAATAGGTACATAAATTTCCCGCCAAACCGCCAGTCTGTTAGCGAGGCTATACAAGTTTAAAACATAAATTTAAAAAGCACATAAAATATTATTTTCTTAGAAATAATGGGAGATGTAAGAGGACTTTTTATTCGTCTTGTTTCTATTGTTAAGTTATCAAGAAATGTTAGTGTTGATAGTTAACATCTGCGCGTAGGACGATAATGTAGCAAGTACGATGCTAGCACAGATTAACATTGTGAAATGTATAATGAGATGACGGATTTACAAACGCTTAGGATTTATTGCGGGGTTATGACGGAGCCTTCGATAACGTTAATAGTTATGCTTAGTAACATATTTTAAATTAAATAAGTATCTTTATCTTCAAATCTAAGGTACAACAACTACTTAAATACTCCAAATTAAATCTATAAAAGGCTGTTGAGGCAATGTCAAGTATGCTGGCGGCATTTCCTCGTTGTAACGCGATGCTTGTGCGAGGCAACCAACTCTTCGGTCCCCAGTTACGTCAACCAGACGCTTCGCAATTTGTGGTTCACAAATATTGGTTATTTATATACAAATAAATGCCTTTACCAGGATTTCAACTCAGAATCTCATTCTTCATAGATCACTAATCGACTAGGCAACGAAGTCGGTTTTTTAAAAATATTGTTAGATTTTTTTCTAAGTTGGCACTCCATGGCAATCTTAGCGTGGGACGCCCTCCGACTAAGTGATCCCACCTGGTCGGAGGGCGTCCCACGATCTGCGTAAGATTGTAGGTAAATGCTGGAAAAGAAAGGGCGTTCTAGAGCTCTTTATGGGAGGCCTATGTCCAGCAGTGGATTACTATATGCTGATGATGATGATGATGATGATGATTAAGTGGGCACCTATTGATAATATAATGACACTCATTCTAACACGGGACGTATACTTTTTTTTTTTTTTTTTATGACTTAGGCGGCAAACGAGCAGACGGATGATTGCCTGGTGGTAAGCAATTACCGTCGCCCATAGGCACCCGCAACACCAGATGAGTCACAAGCGCGTAGCCGTCCTTTAAGGGGGGTTGGAGCTCTGGGAACCTTACTCACCATCAGGAACACAGCACTACATACCTGAAAGGTAGCAGTGCTATTATGGCTGTAGTCTTCTGTAAGGAGGAGGTACTTCCCCAGTCGTTCTGCCCCAGACTCAAGCGTGATGGTCATCGCTGTGCCCTACCTCTCATTGTTGGACGTAGTTTAAGGACATACCCGGGTCCAACTCTAAATGCCCGGCGCGTATTAATAAAAAAAAAAACACTGCATGGATATTATTATAGATTATGTACTTTAGTATTGCATGAACGAGAAGCGGCAGAGCGGGAAATTAGAAACAAGTAATAAAAAATAATATTGTCTCTGGAACAGTGAATCATATAAATTGTGTTTAGAACTAAACAAAAACCACTCAAGTGTACGACTGGTTTAAAAAGGGTATGTTTTAAACTGTAGGAAATAAGTACAGAATAGGGGTTCTGCTTCGGCATAGACTTGAAATTATATTACTTCGTATTTATAAAATAATTGATCATCGCACCTTTTTTGCCTAAAGAAAAGCTACTAGGATCGACCTTTTTCAATAAAAATGCAGAAATGTGAAAACATAGCTCAAACCCTGACCTTACGGCACCACACAAAATCCACAGCCAAACAGCTACTCATAGTTTTGTGTTTCTATTTTAATATTCTTTGGACCCGCGTGGTATATCCTTCCAGACATGGTTATGTCCTTAAGGGTTGGTCACATAGGGCGCGTTTTGTGGCGTGGCGCAGCGGGGCGCGACGCTGCCGTCCGAATGTGTGGTTTATTTCGTTACTTTAGCCACACCGCTGTCACGCCCCGCTGCGCCACGCCACGCTCTCAAAACGCGCCTATCTGCCCGCGCCTTTAAACTGCAGCGCTACCGCGAAAAACGATATTCGTAAATTTGGGACGATTGTCTCTGTCACTCTCATGGCGCCGCAATTGGACTAAAAGAGAAAGATGCTCGAAATACACGAACTTCGATGTTCGCGGTACCTGCCCTGTGCCCAAAAGATGTATGGGCGATGCGAATGTCATGTTACTAAGTGAGTCTGACTGGGAGGTACAGTCAGCGTCATATAATGAATTGCAGTCAGTATGGCCAAATATATCGATACAGATCTTTATTTATATAACAGTAAGGATGTGTATCGATATATTTGGCCGTACTGACTGCAACTAACTATATGACGCTGACTGTACCTCTACAGAAAACCACAGCCAAACAGCACTAGACCAATCGTAGTGTTGTGTACCTGCCTGTGATGAAGGTGGTCAGATCTAAAAGCCTTACAAGGCTGCGCGAGCGTGAACTATAATGGAGTTACAGGCGTTCATAGTGACTGCTTACCATTAGGCGGGCCGTATGCTTGTTTGCCACCGTCATATAAAAAAACGTAACATTCACATGACACTATTTAAATCGAAAGAAAAATAGAAAAAGTCGCAGCGGGACTCGAATCCACAACCACTGGGTGGAGTCCCTCTGCGAGTCAATTTTTTTCTATTTTTCTTTCGATTTAAATATCGAAGGTATTCGCTAGCAGACGTTTCTGCATAATAAAAAATAATTTACATGACACGTCAAATAAACTATACTTAACTATAATAAATCATTTTCCATAATAATTACCATTGGCTTAGTTAACTCATTGATAAATCACGCTTCACTTAACCTTCTCCGTTGAAAAAGGTTATGTTACTTAGAGATCTAAGTGACTTAGCTCGTTTTTAAACGGAGCCGGGTAAATCTTAAGGATAGTAATAAATCTATTGATCACTTGCTTATTAGACGGAGCATGTTAGTCAGGTTGATGAATAAGCGTTTCCAATTTAAGTTGTACTTTAGGTTGGTTATATTTATGTCTCAACTTTTGTGTGAAAATTTATGGTGAAATATATAATAATCTAGGGAACCTGATGACCACGAACGCCGCTAAAGGGTTGATGAAAGGGGAGAGATGAAATTTAAATTAGTATATGTTTTATTAAGTAGTTGTTTTATTTCATGAACAATTATCGCGGAAATCGAAGAAAATATTAAATACATAAAGGTTTAACATTTCTACTATAACAAATATTAAATAATTGCATTCTTTTTGTCGAAACGCGCAGGCGTCATACAGGTTGATGTCTCCCTCTAGGTGCTCGAAAGCATGTAAAAAGGTCTTCCAATGTTATTCGTTTAAAATTGTAACATTATTATTATATTATCTAAATCTATAATCAGGCAGGCAGTTAATGACAACTGTAATAGCCTGTATATCCTGATATCTTCTTCTAGGTTGATCTCATCTAATATTGACAAACAAAAATTTCATTTGACGTGGCATATGTTGATCGTTAGGCGGCTAAATGATCTCGCGGCGTAGCTTCCACGATGCGGAGTCCACGGGACTCAGTCTGAGTAAATTTAAGGATAGTGGTAAATCACCAGAGCAATCAGACATTGAATATTCTAAGTGGGTGTTTGCTTGGATTAGTAAATTACAAATTGGTGCTAAAGCTGCCAAGGTGCCAATCGGCCAAGGGGCGGTTCGTTAGTCAGAGATAATTTATCTGACACAAAATCTTTGATTTATTTTTTTATTTTTTATGATTAAGGCGGCAAACGAGCAGACGGATTGCCTGGTGGTAAGCAATTACCGTCGCCCATGGGCACCCGCAACACCAGATTAGTCACAAGCGCGTTGCCGGCCTTTAAGGGGAGTTGGAGCTCTGGGAACCTTACTCACCATCAGGAACACAGCACTACATAACTGAAAGGTAGCAGTGCTACTATGGCTGTGGTCTTCTGTAAGGAGGAAGTACTTCCCCAGTTGGGCTGCCCCAGATTCAAGCGTGATGGTCATCGCTGTGCCCTGCCTCTCATTGTTGGACGTAGTTTAAGGACATACCCGGGTCCAAACCTTTGAATCACCCAGAGACCTATAAAAAGGCCTACAGCAAAAATAGGAGTACACAAATTTAATGTATTCTCTTTTACTCCTACTTATTAGCATACCTGGGATAACTCGGGGCATCTATAAGTGCGTGAACAAATATTTTATCGATACTAAAATATATCGATGTTAATGACAACATCTAAATTTTATTAGACATATAGAAATAGTCTTTTAGTCATTTTGTAAAAAAAACGGGTATTTACATGTTTATTTTAAAATAGGTTTCATAATCAATATTTTTTTCATGTTCGTCGGTATTAATGATTATGCCCTGAGTTATACCAGGTATGGCTTATTACTATTTTGGACCCGGGTATGTCCTTAAACTACGTCCAACAATGAGAGGTAGGGCACAGCGAAGTACCATCACGCTTGAATCTGGAGAAGCCCAACTGGGGAAGTACCTCCTCCTTACAGAAGACCACAGCCATAGTAGCACTGCTACCTTTCAGGTATGTAGTGTTGTGTTCCTGATGGTGAATAAGGTTCCCAGAGCTGCAACCCACTTATAGGTCGGCAACGCGCTTGTGACTCCCTTGGTGTTGCGAGTGCCCATGGGTGACGGTAATTGCTTACCATCAGGCAATCCGTCTGCTCGTTTGCCGTTTATGTCATAAAAAAAAATATATCGATGTTAATGACAACATCTAAATTTTATTAGACATATAGAAATATTCTTTTAGTCATTTTGTAAAAAAAAACGGGTATTTACATGTTTATTTTAAAATAGGTTTCATAATCAATATTTTTTTCATGTTCGTCGGTATTAATGATTATGCCCTGAGTTATACCAGGTATGGCTTATTACTATTTACTGATTTAAAACTCTAGTAATAGAAATTAGTGACATATCGAGTAGTAATATATATCGACATTTTTTATCGATATCAAATCCCTATAACTTGCCCCGAGTTGTCCCAGGTCTGCTTATTAGTATATCCGTAATTAGAGTGACAAAGGCGATATTATTGATTTTCAAATGTTCGTGCAAGGTCTCTCATTACATATAATTTTAAATTAATTATGACATTTTTTTATTTCGATCTCTAGAGGTTGGACATGTTTAAGCGCATCTTGAAAAAAAAGTTTCAAATGTTTTTTTTTTCCAAAATTAATATGTTAATTGTACTCAGTAACACGAGCTTTTTCCATTTCAATAATGTGTAAAAGGTTCTTGATAAGTAAGTCCTACAACTTTTGTTTTAGTGAGGGCATTTATATGTGTTATGACTGATGAGCACAGATATGTGTCCGTGAGATGTGTGTTTTCTATGTACTTAAATAATTTTATATTAATATATCGTTGGCTGAGTATTGTTGTAGGTACCCAACCTACTAAATAAGCCTTATTGAGCTTACTGTCGGGCCCAGCCTATTTGTTTATTTATTACTAGCTGACCCGGCGAACTTCGTACCGCCTAAAAAACGACAAAAGTAGTGATTACTTTTAATTAGCTAAAACATATATGATTTTAATTAAGGTAATTGAATAATACACAAACAATTCTAATATTACTAATTTTATTGAAGGATCTTATGATATACAATAGAGGTCATATTTATTTTTGAAATCACGGGATTTTTGTGACTTTTTTTATACTTAATGTCTCAATCAGGGCTGTGACGACTCTAACCAATCCAAAATCATTTGAATCGGTTCAGCCGTTCTCGAGTTATAAGCGGTTGATCAAACCCCACTTTCTTTAATATTTATAGATTTGTTAGTCAAATTTTGCCAGTAATGAGTTTTTAATGTAATATGTAAGGTGACAGACTTATTCAATTTTCACTTCGCATGTCATGGCCTTACAAAATATACTGTTAATTTTCACACCACACCACTATCTCTTCCATTATAACAAGACTTTATCACGCTCATGCAACGCGGTTACAAAAACAATGCCTCACACGTGAACAAAGGCGTCCATTACAACCAAACAGTGGACAGTGACAAACACAGCAAAACCTACTTGCAACCCCAAAAAGCCTCGACTCCCTCCAACTCTCACCAGACTTACGACCTTCTGTTATTGGCAGACCGAGTCTCTCCCTCACCTCAGGGGTGCCTCGGGGTCAGTCCGCAGATGCCAGGGACAGGGT
The DNA here is from genome assembly GCA_022674325.2 of Grapholita molesta. Taxonomy (NCBI): domain Eukaryota; kingdom Metazoa; phylum Arthropoda; class Insecta; order Lepidoptera; family Tortricidae; genus Grapholita; species Grapholita molesta. The sequence goes on along the minus strand of CP053125.2, from coordinate 1,937,745 downwards.
ATTAATAAGACCGTCCCCGCCCTCTGCGGCCTAACACCACAAACTATATGTCAAAAACAGTACAAGTACCTACAAGTTGTATTATATGTACGCCCTTTTTGAATTGGGACAGAGAATTTACAAATGTCTACAAGATAAGCCGATTTGGAGACAAATGCAACGGAGCGTGGCTAAGATACGCTAATTCGGTTTGCTTGCAAATGTTGCGGGGAGTTTGTTCCTCGAGAACATAAATATGTATACACTTTTTCGCCCTATGCCATTTGCGGGAAGGTGAATCAGTGTTTTTTTTTTATGACAGGCGGCATACGAGCAGACGGATTGCCTGGTGTTAAGCAATTACCGTCGCCCACGGGCACCCGCAACATCAGGGGAGTCACAAGCGCGTTGCCGGCCTTTGGGGGTTGGAGCTCATAGAACCTTACTCACCATCAGGAACACAACACTGTATACCTGAAAGGTAACAGTGCTATTATGGCTGTGGTCTTCTGGAAGGAGGAGGTACTTCCCCTGTTGGGCTGCCCCAGATTCAAGCGTGATGGTTATCGCTGTGCCCTACCTCTCATTGTTGGACGTAGTTTAAGGACATACCCGGGTCCAAGGGTATACATATTTATGCAATGCCTGTAATGTAAACACAAGTTTAATTTTCTAAATTGGCATTTGTAACACGATGGTAAATCTGTCTACTTAAACAAAACCGTGTTAACAGGGCTTGGTGCCACATTTTATCTAACAAACTATGTTTCTGTTGTACCCTGGTTCTTGGGACAAAATAACAGGAGAACAGTTTGATTAACCCAGCAAAAAAATTAAGGTGCTCACTTCAAAATGCAACATCATGTCTTTTGGCTTAGTGCGCAAATCACAAAGTCCTTGGTGACGCTAATGGGTGGGTAAGTTTATCCATGGGTTAGCGAAGTATGAGCCCGGGCACACTAGCGGCCCGGCGATTCCATAGTAATCGGCACGCCGATGGAACGCGGCGTCTCCGCAGCGTGCTATTTTACATCATCATCATCTCAGCCATAAGACGTCCACTGCTGAACATAGGCCTCCCCCTTGGACCCCCACACGTACCGGTTGGAAGCGACCTGCATCCAGCGTCTTCCGGCGACCTTAATGAAGTCGTCTGTCCATCTTGTAGGTGGACGGACGTCCTACGCTGCGCTTGCTAGTCCGTGGTCTCCACTCGAACACTTTTCGACCCCATCTGCCATCTCATCATCTGCTATTTTATATGGGAGCGCCAAAAAAGACGGGAGAAAGACTAGTGTGCCCACGTTCTAATACTTGACTACACAATATAAATAGTACGTAGTATAAAAAGCTTAGACTTCTTAAAATATGCAAGCCCGCCAAATCCCGTCCACGTCTCAACAGGGACATTAAGAGATAGATATAGGCATCCACTTTCCACTATATACCTTTCCAGACTAAAATAGACAATCAAAACGTATCGTATATATGATCCCCGTGACAGTATATCGCGTCGAGATAGACCGGGATAAATAGTCTTAGGTCGCCTTGATATACTGTCGCGCCATTTATGTGTTAAGTCTACTGGTAATAGCTTGTGTTCCGTAGTTATAGGGTGAAATAGCAACTAATATCCATTAACCCATACATACTTTCGTGTTGTTAATCTTAATAACATTCCGAAGAAGTACCGATTAAATTCTTAAGGTAAATTTGAAACTATATTTATATAGATTTTCGATTTAATATAAATAAGCAAAAATTGGGCGTCTATCTCGTCGATACTGAAAAATCATCATTAGAAGTACCCAGGATTCGGAGTTATAAAACAACTTGTCCCTTTCTATATAGACAGTCTATATAGACATCTCTTTACTCTGTGCCCTCTGAGTGACTGAGATGCACTGACCATGATGTCGAATGAAGTTAAGATTTTTAAAACTCGAACGCTCCAGCAGCCATAACCTTCGGCACGCCGGAATGAAAGTGTTTTTGCTGCCCGGAAAACGTAGGCGAACGAAGCACGTGCCTGGCTTAGAACGTATTAGCACCTTAACGCCATTGGAATAAAGCCTATATTTCAATTAAGAAATCCGTCTTCATTATCTCGTCATAAAGGTTTTAAGTCGCACTGCTGTTGAGTGTTGTACGTTCGTTTTGAATGTGGAATGGTTAACGAATTTTGTAAGTTTTGATGAGTGATTCATCAGTTGCATTGTTTTAGAATGCTTAGATGCAATCGCACGACAGAAGAATTTATACAAGAACATGGTATTAAAGCGTTGTATATTGTACCTATTTCTTTATAATTTAGTTAGTAACAGAAGTATTAACACGCAAACGAGATTATAAATCACTTCGAAAAAGAAGAAGAATGGATTACAGTTGAAAAACTCAGCTAAAGCACCTGGTCTATGTAGTAGTGACGTGTATGTACACGCATGTGCACGTTCTTGCGTTACTTTTTTTTGCGTTTGCGTTGCGTTGCGCACTTTTTTTACGTTAAAAGAATCTTACACTAGAGCCTCTGAGCTGTGATTGGATAAAAAAAACGTATAGTCACAATTTTTTAAACTTCCAGACTCGACACTCTAAAGAACTCGCCACACTAACTCGGCTTCTCACTTGACCACTCCATGATTGATATCTGACTCATACCTATATGATTAGCAGACCTCGAAGTCGCGGTGGCAATAACATCAATTAACTAGGGATTTCCTTCCGATATAAAATTTATCGATAACTGAATGCTTATTCGGAATTGACATTTCATATATTATTAGCTGTAAAATTTACAGAATAATTGAAAATTAACTAAACTGTGATGATTACTTCCCGTCAATGTTACCTATATAGGAGTTTTTAGGATACTTCTTAGGAATTTTAAAATTCAAATAAAAATCAACCTTTACTACTAAATATTTTTTTCATCAATTTTAATGCAAAGTAAACTGAAACCTAGAAATGCATTTCATTATTTTCATTTAATCAATGATGAACTTTATATTAGTAACAAGTAACAAAGTATTTTAATCTTGTGTTTAGTACTTCAAATAGCATACAAATTGTTACGCATTGTTTCCAAATAGATGGGAGAACGAGATCTATTATTTATAATTTATAAGCAAGGATCGGAAAAACGGCCGTAATAAAACGCGTAATATTAATTCCATCGATTCTCTGAGCGGACAAGATTGTCATATTATATCAACGTCATGTTTTATACCTACATCCATAAAGTATGAATACCGTTATCTTCGTTAATCGACCTTTACGGACCTCAATCTTCATACTGTATAAATAATACAGTTTAATAGATATTGCAAGTTATCATTAAGTATCTCATAATCATAACATAAGTACTGTCATAAGAAAGTACAACTTATCGATAAAATAATATCGTGTGTCTCTCCCTAGCAAAATTGTATTCGTGCCACGGCGACTTCGAGGTCTGATGATTAGTGTTACTTCCTCGTATGCATAAAACCTTATAGTTCATATTAATAATACATTGAATAAATTTAATTATTGCTCTTTGCATTTTGATGAAGTAACGTGTAATTTGCTTGATACGGATCTTGCTATACTTGAATTAGCTTTTTTGAACCTTAATGTAATGATATAGGGTTTTAAATTGTTAGCTAAGTTTGTTAAATAACGGTAAGCTACTAATAGGTAAGCAGACGTCTGCCTTTAAACTTGCATCCTTTGCCGGAGGGGACACTGTATCGTCCGTTTAAATGTCCAATTGTGAACTCTATTGCAACGGTGTAAGGTCTACCGAAAGTCAGTTAAGGCTGTTTGTATGTATGTAGTTTAATTTGTGTACGGACGGGGACAATTAATAGGCGATTTCTTTGACTCAACTGCATGGTAAGGCCTGGGGGATTAATTTGTCTACAAAAGCATCACGTTTTTAAAACAGTCTCTTTTCGACGTCTGTACTGTCGGAATATATTATTCGTTTCATAGGAAAACTTACAGCTAGAGTGATAAGAGACGAAGAGAGAGTTAAGGTGACATAATATAAGTCAGTTCCTCTAGATTCAGAAGTTTCGAAATTCATGTATAGGTTACCTAATTTCCTTTTATTTATAATAACTACTAGATGATGCCCCGCGGCTTCGCCCGCATGGTTAGAGGAAAATGTAACATATTGAGTCTTCCCGTGGGAATGAGATATTTTCCCGCTGGAAAAAGTAGCCTATGTTACTCTCCATCCCTTCAACTACCTCCACTTCAAAAATCACGTCAATTCGTCGCTCCATTTTGCCGTGAAAGACGGAAAAACAAACAGACAAACTTTCGCATTTATAATATTCGTATGGATGATGCTTAGCAGATAAGATGAAATTAAAGTGAACAAGATGAACACAAAAACAACTGACGTAAAGCAACTCTTTGAGTCATTATTTTGCATACAGACCAAAAGTTATCACTAAACAGATATATTATGTGAACGCAATGCTTGCAATGAATGTCCCAGGAGACTAGCAACATATTGGCTTAGTTGTTTCTTTCAATTTTAGTGTTGCATCTCTTTCTTTAGTGACGCAACCATTTGCTAAATATCCAAGTGTGTAGCCGGGATTCGATTCCAGAAAACCACACAAGTAACCACCGCTAAACTTTGCCAGCAAGTAATGCTTAATGTTTGAGAAAAGCATTTAAATACAAGTTCTAGATAAACAAGTTTTACCTAGAATAATGTTGCCGGCCTACGCTTTACTTGGCAATTAGTTAGGGGGTATTTTATTAGACCTCCCGCTGAGGTGTTCGCGATAGTTCTGCAGTTAAATGGATTGTAGATTTTAGAATGTCAAGACTAAGGCGAGTTGTGTAAATTGCAAGTTGTGGAAAGATTCCAAAAAGTTCTAGGAGATATCCAGAAGTTTTTTTAAATATATAGCAAATGTAAACTTAACTAACAAAAAGTTTCAATCCTCATACCAATTTATGGAGAAGTCTGGGTAAAATACTCTTCTATGGGTAAATTACATCAGCAGGTACCTACTATAGGTAAATTACTCGGACCTGGATGATAAGCGCCATCTCCATAAGACGCGACCGAAGCCCTCGTATATCTATACTTATAACTCAACCGGCCAGCTACACTGCGCACATTGTATTCGCATTTTCAAAACCAATTTGGCTTTCCAAGTCACATCAGATCGTTCCATGGTACAGATTAAAAACGAAGGAGTTGCCATCGTCGGTCACGGCTAGGCGGACTACCTACTCAAAGATGCAAAGCTGCTTTAATCTTACTCCAATTAAGGCGTCATGATAGTGACAGAGACAATCGTCCGAAATTTACGAATATCGGTAGCTCCGCAGGATTCTGAGCCTGAACAAAAATTGCAGCAACCAACACAGCATCTTGTTAAACCGGGATTTATCGAACTTAAAACCATGAGTCAATATGTTTAGGTAACCTGGAACTAATTTAGGTTACTTATCTCCATAAATCTCAACGCGGCTGTGATCCGAGTGTCTACTCAGAATCCTGGAATACTTCGGCCACATTGCAAGGAAAGACGGCAACCTCGAGAAGCTTATTGTGACCGGAAAAGTAGACGGGAAAAGACCTTGTGATTGCAGTCCATTGCGTTGCTACCAGATCTGCTCCGCTCTCAACACCTCAGTTCACGCCGCCATCCACACCGTCGGAGATGAAACAATGGAGGAGGACCGTGCGAGAGAAAGTGATGCAGAAGGGAAGTCATGACCCTCATCACTGAGGAATACGACCCAAGGAGTTCTCCATAAATGAACGGAAATTTTATTTTTATTAGTCTTTGTCTTTGGTTATTGTATTTAGATTGTTTATGTTGTCTGCCGTGATATCACTTAAATGGTTCCTACGGAAGACCAGCGCTGGTTACCACACCAGCTTCATGCTGAGTAGGGACCATTTCGTGACATACAGGTATATCTTTTCATTGATGTATCTGTCTGTCTTTTGTTATTTCTGGTATGTTTCGAATAAATGGTTCTATTCTATTCATAATATGTAGCAATAGTGAAACGCGTGTTACATACTTGCGAGCTAAAATGCATTCGCAGAGTTAAATAGTCGATGCCATCAAAGTGCCGGTTTTGATAGACCTATTCTTAAATTATCACAGGCAGATAACCGTATAGGCTGTTATCTTTTACAACCAGAAGCTGCTTAATGGATTATGTTAATACTAGCTCGTAATAAGCTTTTTAGCATCCAGAGTAATATTGAAGTGACTCAATTAAGGTCCAGTTTAATGTCACATTGCGTCTTTTCAGTATCGTGGATAATATTGCCATCGCCACCTGCCGAGCATGGTGATTATGGGTTTCAACCCCCCATTAGGGGGTGGGCTATGTCCAGCGGTGGACGGCCGTTGGACTTAGTTGCCAAATAGGTGGTTAATGTCTTAACCATCTAACCACTTCGTCTGTGGCGCGGAGTGAAATTTACCTCACGCCACATAGTTACTTTGGTAAAGACAGGATCCTATACCAACACAGACGAAGGTTGTGTACAAAACCACTTTTTCTCACTCTAGGTATATCTAATCAACATAGTCAATATTGTCATATAATAATATTTGACAATATGTGATATTTATTATAGTGTACCTCTTGCATATCATTCATTTGTCAAAAGGGCCTCTGCGCGTTGGCTCGATCCGGCTCTGCGTACGCCTTCCAAATGGCCGGAATACCATTGTTTCATGTATAGGAAAGACATACAAATAATATTTGAACAAAAAATATTTCCGTCTGCTCGTTTGCCGCCTATGTCAAAAAAAAAACAGAATTCAATTATTTTTTCTGTTTTTCAAGTTAAATTAATGATTAATAAATAGTTTCAATTAAGCAAATCATGGTTAACCTGTTATTACTTTTGACATACGGTGCATGGGAAGCGACAAGACGTCACCTTGAGTAGGGTTACCAAACTGTATGCAAAAACTTAAAAAAATTCCCATTATTGGTAGTTAATTAACCAGATGATATAAGACCAACGATTTTACGAATTTGGGTATTTAAAAAAAAATATTTTTTTAGATCGATTTTTCGTCCTTAGTTACTAGTTAAACCGGGCTTACCTTCAAAGTAACTTACGTCTTTATAAAATGTAGTTATCTCATTACAGGTTCCTTGAATCTACAGCTGGGTCCTAAAATGATCTAATTGCAGCCCATTGACTTGTCGCATCTTTTATGCGACCTTTTCTTGGAGCCCACAGTTTTTTCAAAAAACTGGTTTACATTATTCTTTTAATATGTCAAAGTAACACGGCCTGCTGCTAACCATTAAGCTTCGCCGCAGATCACTTGCGTCTAGACGGAGCGTGTAGAGTGTAGAGATGACATGCGTTGCCTACGCAATTACACAGACGCTCACTTTCAGTACCCTTGCCATGAGTTGTGACATTGACGTTTTCAATAACGAGTATCGAGTTTATTATCTATGCATCTTGTTCGCACTAAAATAGTACAAGCGTTGATCTACTTGTGAATGCTTTTGCCATACGTTTACACATTTTCGATATACATGTATGTAAATTAGTAGGATACCAAAGATTTAACATGACCTATTCAAAAAGCGTTATAATAAGCGGTATGACATTGGCTATGAGCGGATTGAAATAACGAAGTTTTGAGCCGATGCGACGAAAGAAAATGTCAGCTAGTTTTGTTTTCTTATTTATTTCTTAATGGGCCTTTGCGATATCGGCCCTATAAGCTTCATTTCATAACAATCAAATGCTTGAACATAAATATATTTAAGAGTAGCGTGTGTAGCGTCAGCCAGTATGTACGCCATCAGCTAGTCTTTGTAAAAGTTAATGCGGAGTCCATATGAGGTAATCCCTATTTTCTGTTCTTACTGCATAGTAACTTTTTCACAATCTACTGGGTAAAATAATTAGTAGACTCATTACCTGCTAGAAAGGGTGTTGTAAGCTTTTTTTCGTACTTCCTTTGCAAATCGGTCGCGAATATTAACTACCTTTTTTTACTTACAATTAATCCGATGTGCAGATTGTTTAATAACTTTGTATTTTTTGCTTTACAATTCTTATGCAATTATATACGACGTATATGAATTTTAAATTACTCTTTATTATGTAACATGTTACATGAAAATAAGGTTCACATTTGATATACCGATGCATTTTAACTTTTTTCCTAATAATTACTCTTTAATCCAATTGTTAAATAAATTTGTATTTTTTTATGAACAAATTACTGGTATAATTTCCACACCCTCGCGTTGGGGTAATATTAATGAAATGCCGTATATGGCACAACAGGTTTGTTTGCATCTTAATGTAATTATAACCCTTATAGTGTAGCGCGGTAGCCGGCGCCGGCGCACGCTACCTAGGGTTGCCACTTAGTGTATAACTGCCACTGAGTAATCGCACGAGCTGAGCGAGCGGTGTGCATGCTAAACAATTGCAAACGTATGGGAACTGTCGCAGTTCACGCTGCTCAAATCCCTTGGACGCTGACAAAACGCTGCAGGCCCTACCCGAACCCTCCGAGTCGAGAGTCCACTCTATACATTAAGGAATATTACTAACATCTAGTTTAGTTTAGTTTTTATTCGTAAATACAAACATTACATAAGAAAAAAACAGAATACAAAAAAAGTTCCACTAAATGGCCACATCTCACCGTCTAAAGCACAGAGTTTTATAAAGCTACAATTTATAAGTTGACATATGTAAAAAAAACTATTACTGCGCCATTTATTTACGTAAATGTAGGTTTATTTTAACTTTAGCTCTTAGCTACTTGTATGATATTTATCTACACATATCATAACCTCTCCATAATAATTTCCAAAATTGCAAATTATATCTAGCGTAAATTTTCGAGCAAAGCCATTTGATTTCGACCCAATTCCACCAGTCGACATGACACTCGCAAACAACTTTAACAAATCTTGCACATCACTTACTATGGAACGATATGAGAACCCAAATCTAGATTATCTCTGAATGAAAAAAAAAACTACGATGACTTGGAAAAAGTTTTCATTCGCCTACATAAAATAATGGCCATCGAGAATTATTAATTTAGGTATTATAGAATGTTTTAGTAATACAGAATTTCGCACACGGTGTGTGGTAACCCTAAGCTGGGTGTGACGTGCGCGAAGCTCACATTATAACAATGTTGAGAAACACGATGAGCTTCTAGAGACCAGTAAATGGTAGACTGTATAAGTCTATACAGAATAAGACTATGTCTTAATGCATGCTAGTTGAGAATGAGTTGTTTGGAAAATTTATTGTCGATAATATTGTTTGTACGGGCGATGCATAATGCCTAAATTGAAATGAAGAATATCTGATTTTTACCTAGTATTATTACATAAGTATGGAATCAGACTTGTTTAACTGGCTGTACTAGAAGTTAGACTGTTATTATGTCTGACTGATTTTAAATCGAAATCGAATGCCTATTAACCTACTGGTAGGTATCCGAGTAGCAACGGCGGCGTGTCCACATAAGCCGGTTTCCACCGGCTTAACTAAGCTTTCAACAGTTTGCCTTGCGCTCACAAAGATAAGGCATATTGGGTCCATCTTGCCTAAGAAACAGATTGTCCTGTCGCAACTGCTGATTTGCAATACTTGCAATACGCTTGCAAATTGAAGGTAGGGAAATAGACCCATTCCACAAAACTCAGTCAATGTAATTTGAACTGTCTGTCAAAACCTTAAGACATTTATTCTAATGACATTTTTTTGAAGTTTCTCCTCCTTTTCGAAGGCTCTTCGAAGAAGCCTCCTTTTCGTTTAAGTACGTCCAATTGTATGGTGATATTGTTGTCTTGTCTTTATCATTTACTCGTCTCTTTATGTGATGAGCCTCATATTTAATCAATATTTATGAAAGTATAGAACAATAGCAACGGGTACGAGAAACTGTCGCGGTTCGCGGAGTTTTTGCTCAATATTACTATGACGGCTTACCCGAGCACGGATTAGCGGTTAACATTGTTACGATTGTTCGCCGCGACAAAACGTAATTACCTCAAATAAGATTAACAGAATATCGACGAGAACAAAGGAATTCCCATCTCGGTGCCTAAACACCTTTTTCAAACGCGAAATCTCCCGATTTCATTGTCTCCAAATGCTTCTAAATGACCCGTTTAGAATAACTTTAAACTTTTTAATTGCAGAATACCTAAGATACTGTTTCCGAAACTGATATAATTGGGTAGAAGGCGGGGGGTTATATTTACTGCTATTTGTCTGAAACAAGTTTGGGTATAAAAAGCGGAGTGGACGGAATGTATCGGCTCAGCAGCTCATGAAGGAATCTGATCAGGAATTCTCAATTAAAAGTTTATCTAGTCTGCGTTCGGGGAAAAGTCTGCAGCCAATTGCCGTTGGATCCGAATCACGGAGGGGCGAAGGCAGTGAAAATTAGAATAGCCATGCATCCGATTAGATCACGGGATATCGATTCGAGCTATGCGAGGAATACTTCATTGATTATTTAGCTAGAGTCAATATAAACCTACGTCGATATAAACCTACCTTATTTAATAAGCCTACAGTAAGCACACTGAAGCATAGTACTAGACGAGTATATATATGATAGGTACTTAAAATAAAAACCCGGACACAAAAATTCGTGCATAATAATAAAATGCCGTTGCCGGGATTCGAACTGAATGACTACCTGAGCATACCCGAAATATATCGCCTATTGCGATATAAGTACACGTGAGTTTATCTGTATGTAACTAAGTAGTAGTAACATTTATCGTTTTTCATTAGGTTCGCTAACCAAAAAATAAAGTTCCTTTTTGGTTTGTAAGACTATAACATGTCTTTTGCATACATATAATTATATCCTATATTTAATTATAAATTTTATACATAATGACAGAACTAAACGTACCTAACACTTTCGCTAACCGTAAAGCCATCTCTTATTACCCTACATGCAATTAATATAGGTTATAAAAAACGTATCGAGAACGAATGATATTATAATGCAATAAACGCTTACCGTATTAAAGAATGCCATCTCGTTCTCAACCGACCGAAGTGTTTTATATCTCTTATTATGGAGTCGAAAGGGTGACTTCTATACATGGTATTAGGAATAATGTCACTTTATTATACTCGTGTCATTATAAACTTTTTTTAATACCTATTAAAGTGCACTTGAACATAATTATAACAGTAATGTATTGTAGTAGCTAAGTGTCCGGGAATGTGGTTATTTAATGTGTCGTAAATAATTTAGCCCGTTTTTATCCTGTTTTTAATGATGTTTAATTATTTTATCAGGCTTTATCATCTTTTATTAATCCTTTAGCGTCTTGGCATTGGCAATACGTTCGTTCGTTGTACAGTCAGCAGCAAAAGTGGCTGAGTGGGTGAAGTGTTCAAAACGACCTACACGCGCTCGTATTCTCTTGACAATAGAGATGTGTTGACCTCATTTTGAACACCTCAACCACCTAGCCACTTATGCTGCTGACGGTAAAGACACGTGTGACTACATGTATACATTTAATGTAACAAAAATATGTGGCCAAGACTTCACGTCATGGTAAAAGGTTTGTGGCTGTATAATAATTTTCAAGAATCAGACGCAGAAGGTTAGTCTATGGTATAGTCTTGTATAGTCTTTGATACAACCCGGATAGTCCCACAGTTCCTCTTTCTGTGACCGTATCCACCGGCAGCCCTAGCCCAACGGTTTCATTGATTTTCTATGATTTATATATGTAAATAAATAGCAACCTAACATCTATTTGATGCCTCTCAATTTGACGTTAGCTTGATGTGAGTTGATTATAAATTTAGACAATATACAATTTAAGTGAAACACTTTACAGTAGTCATTTGAATATATATGTACTCATGATCATGACATTGCGTTTCTGAGAGCAATATATCAATACCTTATGAAATATAGTCTACAACGTCTGTTTGTATAATTTATTGCCAGTATTATCATGTTAAGTCTAGCTTCTCTATTGGCTTTTTAAAGCTGGCGTCATATTTGATCTAAAAAGCGTATGTGCAATGAGACTTATGACCTTTACGTCAGACAGCCATCATACCTACTAGTTCTGTGTAAGCTATCACGTCAAAGGAGTGGGACCTATTACTCTTTGAGGGTAAGCGATCGACTCACATCAGAACTAATGTAAGATTAACGTTTATATGTAATCATAAACATAAAAACATAAAATACTCTTTATTGCACACCTCAAAACAAGGAAACATGGCATATATAGGTTACATGGCATTATAAAGAAGAGGCTAAACAATTGGCGGTCTTATCGCTAAAGAGCGATCTCTTCCAGACAACCTTAGGGAAGCTAAACCGTTGTAAATTATGAGAAAAAAAGTAGGTAATCAATAATAGTTCATATAATAATTTTTAGTCATTTATCATTTACTACATCTTTAAGTAGATATAAGATATAAATATGAAATTGCGGCCGTTAAAAAGTAAATCTGGAGCCTGTTGCACGAAAACCTTTAATATTAGCAGAAGGGAAGGTCCTTTTCATTTCCTTTCATTAGAAAGAGAATTCCGCTAATATTGCTCATATTGGTTGTAAATTCTTATGCAATTAGACGTATAGATATTGAAAGAGCCTATCAATGAATTCAAGATAGGTAGTCTAATATTATTAATTATACATTTTTGTCTAGACGCCTACACAAGACGCAACCGACCTCAAGAGATTTTCAAAGATAAGAAAGCTGAATGCCATGCTCATCGCCGACACCCAATTAGACTGGGCTTGGCACCAGAAAAAGATAAATTGTTTTCCTATCCCATAAGATACTTCAGCGTCGTCTAGAAAATTCTAGAAGCTCATTCAAGTTGTGAATTCCATTGAGGTTTTTGAGACGATTGAGAGCAAGTGAGGGGAACAACACCCCATGTCACCGCTGTCTTCCCGGCGCGGACACCGAAATGTTTAAAACGGCATAAATAATTTATATCCAACTCGCCCGGGCCGTTTTTGCGCGGCCTGTCCACTGATGCATTTATAATATAAGGGTGCTTTTTGCAGTATCCGAGCCGTGATGGAATGCAACCGCTAAAATTGATCTTGTTTCGAGAAGTCATTCTTGAACGAAGGGGTTGAATGCCTTGGTGATGTGCGTGGTGTTATAGCTAGGGTTACCAGGCCTCTCTTTCTGATGGAAGTCATTGAAAAGGGACCTCTGCTAATGTAGTTTTTATGCAGCAGTCTGCAGATTTCCCTTTTCCTTTATGTCTAGAAGTTTAAACATGATTTTTTTTATGCCATGGCATCACCATATGTGTCCAACTGAAGCGTTAGCATCCAAGCTAGCAATTTCGTGTGTGAGCAGGCCCGGTACCGCGAACATCGAAGTTCGTTTATTTCGAGCATCTTTCTCTTTTAATCCAATTAAGGCGTCATGAGAGTGACAGAGGCAATCGTTCGAAATTTACGAATATCGTTTTTCACGGTAGAGCCGCAGTTTTAATATTAAAATTGTGGTCATTATGATTAAATATATATAATGTTTAATGTAATAACACATGTACGAGTAGAATATTATTACAAAATTAGAACCAGACAATTGATGACCCCATCGTGTCATCTAAGGATAGACCACCCGGTAGGGTAGAGGTAACCCCGGGTTTCAGCCCTAGCCTATTATCAATTCACAATTAATAAATACCTCAGGAGAAAGTTATTAAACTTTTTCATGCCTAAACGAGCGTGTTTTTCGAATCGACTATGTTTTAAATGCTGTCTTTTAAATTTATGTTGAATATATTCTTATAAGAGCGTACCGTTATAAATAATAAATATATTACGACATCAAATCATGATGTACACACAGCAACACTCTTAACTACATCGGTGGACTTTATGCCTTATATAATAAGGTCTACCAATGTATAGCTAGGAGTGTTGTTGACTGTACTACATAAACCTCGTGATTTGGACAGCAAATATCAGACAACCCTTTCCGGTTGCGGTAAGCAGACTGTGGTCGTGACTTCTGGCGCGTTGTATTGTACGGGCATTATAGTAATGGTTCGTGTTTAAGACACGCAGTGCAGGAATGCGATCCTAGTATAATATTTACAACTAAACTACTTTAAATTATTTATGTCTTTTTATGTATTAAATACTTTACGCCACAGCCATAAAACCTGCACCAATCAAATATCTCTTTTTGGTCCGACGTTTGACTGGTAAAGAATGGCATTAAGCCCGCCACACAAATAAATATACAACAACAGTGTTGTTACTTTACTTTTATTGTAACTTTGGAAAATACTTTTATGTTTATTGTTTATTTAATATAACCATTTTATTTTACAAACGTTGCCATAAGGCTTCTTAAGAAAATAAAGTTTACGGTAAATTATTTTTGTAATCCTTTCATTATTTAGACGATTGTTTGTAAAAGTTACGTTTTTGTTTCAGTAAACAAGCAGTGTTCGACGGCAAGCGGGCGATACGAGGAGGGATACCTTTCGTGTTTCGTAAGTATTCTATTTGATGAGGCTCTAGTGTAAGTTTCTTTTGACGTAAAAAAACGTTTACGAACGCGTTAGTGATAATGTTATTTATATGGGAAACGCAAACGCGTTCGTGACGTAAAGTTACGTTTAAAACTTGCACTCGGGGCTAAGCTTTCTTTCATAAGTACATAAAAAGATTTTCAGCTTGCAAAAATACGTATCGTCATATCAGCCGAAGGTAGGCCACTGCTGGCACCGAAGATTCTAGAATAAACTAGAATCTTCCTTTGACTTTTTAATACGTACGTAATTAAACTGCACAGTTATGTTATTAACCATTATAAGTACAATAAAAATACCTGCATATACTTTCCGGACTAAACCCGTTTCGCAAACGACAATGACAACTGGACTGGTATTGAACTCCTTATAACATAGCTTGATCTCCGAATGCACATGAACATCAAGCTGAAAAAGTTAAAGTTATATTGGTCACCACTTCAAGCCCCGGTATCATGGCAATGTAACCTACAGGTGTTGTACACATATAAGGAGCAATTCATGAATTATATGTTCTAAATTTAGATTAAGCAATTAAACTATAGTAGGGTAAAACGTAAATGTCGGCATGAGCTACACACTAAAAAATAAAGTCAAGTTGATATCTACCACAGCTTTATGATTATTAAATATTTAATAATTTAATTTTATCAATACATCGAGTTAAATCGATAGAGTCTTAACAAAAACCCAACCCAAAACTCTAAGATTAATATAACACAAAACACTTTTATCGATGCTCCTTTAGTGTTTATCTAAAGATGTTACGTCTTACTACTCATGAGTCCTTTTATCTTTTATTTATATGCGAGTTGGCAATGTTAAATTAGAACATCGATCAGATCAATAAGCTCAATAAGACAGTAAGCTCAATAAGTCTTGTGTCAAGGTATCTACTAGACATAATTACTAATATACATAACATGAATAACGTCCATAATACATGAACAAATAAAATAACATTTATGATAAACATAAATAAATGCCATTGCCAAGAATAAAAGAAGGTCAGGTTTTCCTAACATAAACTTTGAAAAACATTTTCATCCCAACTATCAAAATGTCACTCGAATGTTCAAAGATAAAACCTACCTCAGATCTGCGGCAGATATAATTTGGGTCTCTTCAAGGCATGAGTGAAAAGGCTGTTACTGAACCAGCGTGCAACACCCTCGACCTCGTCGACACTTACAGGTGCGACTGAGGTCAAACGCTGGTCAGTATTGTTAAAAAAAAAATGTGACGCGCCCACCTCCACTTCCGCTTGGTTACGATTTCTGCTGTCGAAGAGCCCTATTCTTCGACGGTTTTAGGTGTTTCACAACTCAAATCCGGAACCCGGACCCGGGTATTTCCTTAAACTACGTCCGACAATGAGAGGTAGGGCGCAGCGAAGTACCATCACGCTTGAGTCTGGAGCAGCCCAACTGGGGAAGTACCTCCTCCTTACAGAAGACACAGCCATAATAGCACTACTACTTTTCAGGTTGGTAGTGTTGTGTTCCTGTGGTAAGGTTCCCAGAGCTCCAATCCCCAAAGGCTGGCAACGCGCTAGTGACCCCGTGGTGTTGCGGGTGCCCATGGGTGACGGTAATTGCTTACCATCAGGCAATCCGTCTGTTCCTTTGCCACTTTTGTCATTAAAAAAAAGTAATAACCTAACATAGCTCTGTCCATAGCCCTCTGATTGCCTGTAGTTGGTGGATTACATTCCGGGCGAGCGTCCATGTCTGAGATCCTTATACCAACACAGGTAGGACAAATTGCACAAATACCTATGCGACGCTTGAGATTTATAGACACATGCTTGGCCTTAAGTACCGTATTAATTGTTTACTATAAATTAAATCAATAAAATTAAATCGTTACTACAGCCCTGTTGATGGCTACTGTAAAAACAAAATAACTGCAGTTCTACGAAGTAGTACCTAATTGCATCTAATAGGTATTTAGTACATATAAAGTTTTTGTTACAGCGCCCGTGTGAGTGGTAATTTTTGCATTAATTGTTTGAGTTACTAATTACTGGAGTTATACTAATTTACTACTAATTAGTTACTACTTTCGCATGTTTTACGGCTATTGGATGTCTAGTAATGCTTTTAATTCTTTGTTTAATAGGATAAGAGGTACCAAACAGTAAAAATCGAATTGAAAACCTCCACCTTTTTTGAAGTCAGTTATAAACTAAAGTGACATTATATTATTATAAATCGACTTAGTTGTAAAGACAAAATAATCCACTCGGATTTGGTTGAGACCGCCTCAACCAATCTGGAAGTGGAAATTCAGTAGGAGTGTTCCAGTTGTACAAATCGATTTTGGTGCGTTCGAACGATCGAACGGTTCATAGAGTCTAAGTGAGGTAAAAAAACAAAATAATAAAATTAAGAAAAATATAACTGTTAATGTATAACCTATACCGATTAAAGTAAGGCACAAAGCAACGCACCAATAATGTTCATGAAGAATTGGCTGCCAAAACTTACACGACGAAATTTCTTATCGTAAATAAATCGCCAAATGGGGCCATTAATAAATAATTTTGATTATTACAATGTTTAAGCACAGTGTAGCTATATACCAGTGAACAAGCTCCGGCTATTTTCAGAGCAACGATGGGGGGTGTTCGGGGAAGTGGGCGGGGAGGATTTACCGCGCAATTTTCATACAAATTGCGCGGTCTATTTTTAAGGTGTGTGAAATTATTATGATTAATTAACCAACTTAGGAAAGGTTAGTAAGGTGTATGTAATTTTTATAAAGGGTCTGGGGCATATTTAAGTACAAATCCAAAATGTAATAGTTTTGTTTTTTACTTACTTATAAAAAATATGACTAAGAGTCAGAAAGAGTCAGACTAAGAGTAGAGTAAATAAACGTCTGATATGGCCGTGTTGAGAATAATTATAATATAAAACCGGCATCGGCTCCATCTCAAATTTCGCCACTTTTGATCCGATTATATTGAAAATCGATATCAGAGAATCCGAAACGGGTCTTACTACGATACTAAAGTCAACATTGCAAAAACGGCCGCCATCTTGAATTTCGTCATTTTTGATCCGATCATGGTGAAAATCGATATCTGAGAATCCGAGAGACCTCTTAACACGACACTAAAGTCAAAATTGCAAAAAACGGCCGCCATCTTGAATTTCGTCATTTTTTAAGCGATTTTGTTGAAAATCGATATCTGAGAATCCAAGAGACCTCTTAACACGCCACTAAAGTGAAAATTGCTAAAAACGGCCGCCATCTTGAATTTCGTAATTTTTGATGCGATTTTGTTGAAAATCGATATCTGTGAATCCAAGAGACCTCTTAACACGCCACTAAAGTGAAAATTGCTAAAAACGGCCGCCATCTTGAATTTCGTCATTTTTGATGCGATTTTGTTGAAAATCGATATCTGAGAATCCGAGAGACCTCTTAACACGCCACTAAAGTGAAAATTGCTAAAAACGGCCGCCATCTTGAATTTCGTCATTTTTGATGTGATTTTGTTGAAAATCGATATCTGAGAATCCGAGAGACCTCTTAACACGCCACTAAAGTGAAAATTGCTAAAACGGCCGCCATCTTTAATTTCGTCATTTTTGATGCGATTTTGTTGAAAATCGATATCTGAGAATCCGAGAGACCTCTTAACACGCCACTAAAGTGAAAATTGCTAAAAACGGCCGCCATCTTGAATTTCGTCATTTTTGATGCGATTTTGTTGAAAATCGATATCTGAGAATCCGAGAGACCTCTTAACACGCCACTAAAGTGAAAATTGCTAAAAACGGCCGCCATCTTGAATTTCGTCATTTTTGATGCGATTTTGTTGAAAATCGATATCTGTGAATCCAAGAGACCTCTTAACACGCCACTAAAGTGAAAATTGCTAAAAACGGCCGCCATCTTGAATTTCGTCATTTTTGATGCGATTTTGTTGAAAATCGATATCTGAGAGTCTGAGAGACCTCTTAACACGACACTAAAGTCAAAATTGCGAAAAACGGCCGCCATCTTGAATTTCGTCATTTTTGATGCGATCATGGTGAAAATCGATATCTGAGAATCCGAGAGACCTCTTAACACGACACTAAAGTCAAAAATTCAAAAAACGGCCGCCATCTTGAATTTCGTAATTTTTGATGCGATTTTGTTGAAAATCGATATCTGTAAGTCTGAGAGACCTCTTAACACGACACTAAAGTCAAAATTACCAAAAACGGCCGTCATCTTGAATTTTGTGATTTTTGATCTGATGATATTGAAAATCGATATCTGAAAATCCGAAAGGGGTCGCAACACGATACAAAAGTCAATATTGCAAATAACGGCCGCCATCTTGAATATCGTCATTTTTGATGCGATTTTGTTGAAAATCGATATCTGTGAGTCTGAGAAACCTCTTAACACGATACGAAGTCTACGGTTCACAGAACAGTATACAGTAACATATGATTAGTGGTTCTGTGAACCGTAGACTTCGGAGCTTTTCCTATGAGTGTATTTATGGTATATTTTATTTTTTTAATTGCCGATTTTTTTTACCTATTCGAAAACCTTTAGCCTTTTCTCCTCCTCTACCCTCATGCAAAAAGCTTCATAGTACATATCCTAATCAGTCGCTCCAAATCGAAAGGCTGCAAAACAATGTCAGCCAGTTGTCGAGAACGGGAAAGAGCAACAGCTGCCAGTTCCCTAGCCCCAATATCTACAGCTACCCTAGGCAAAGTCAAGCCCTGCGATTTGTGGATCGTTGCCGCCTATGCTAACAAAATAGGGAAATAACAATTGACCTCACCGAAAAGCCATGTCCTCGTAACTGATGTGACTGGCACTGAGTTTCTCCTCTGTATAACTATCGAAAGCTACCATGACTACCAAAGGTCGATCGCTTGGTGGGCTTCACCTCTGAGAAACCCACGCCACGGTGGTGGTGTTGCCAGAATTGGGATTGTATGTACTCCTAACACTCTCAAAAAGGGCGCTCTTTGCTTGTGAAGGAAATTAATAAATTAAAATTCGCCAATGAAATCTAGACTTGGCCACCATCCGGAGGTTTTGTCAGATTATTGGGTAATGCTTTGCTATAAAATATTTTGGATTATGTAAAAAAAAATCATTTTTTCCCAATGAAGTAACCTATTGCTTAATTTAAAATAATAAAATTGATGCCAGATAAAAATAAAATGATAAAAATATCAAATTTGTGACATAAACAATTTTTTTTCTTCACATTAATTTATTCAAGGTAAAATTCGCCCCGGCCAGTTGGGTAACTTTGCCGCTCGCTGCGTGCTAGCGCATGCGCTCAATGCGCTGTTCTAATGTTTACTTCGACACTCATTGTTATTGTCATCCTACAAAGCCTTTTCACCCGAAAATGAACAAACTGCAGATAAAAATAACGATATGGGAAGGTTCCTCCTATTTCCCCCTTCACCCCTCCCTCGAAACTTTTTTTACAACAACCTTTAAGGAAGTGTGGGCTTGACCTTTTACCCGAAAATAATTGAAATCCGTCCATAAATAACGCGGCAGAAAACTCCCCCCCTTTTCCCCCTCATTTTAACCCCAATCAAAAAAATGGCTCGACAATTTTTGGCAAATAAATCGAGGAACGTACATGCCAAGTTTCATCGAAATCGGATGGAAAATGCGACCTCTAGACCGACACTGACCAACCAACCAACCAACACTAATCCATCTGCCAATACGTCGTACCAGTGAGAGTTAAAATGGAGACGTTCGTCGCCTCGCTTCGCTCGGCTTCTCAGTCAAAATTCGATATCTGGGAATCTAAAAGGGGTCTTAACACGATTCAAAAGTCAAAATTGCAAAAAACGGCCGCCATCTTGAATTTCGTAATTTTTGATGCGATCATGGTGAAAATCGATATCTGTGAATCCGAGAGATCTGACTGACTTTTTGCAATTTTGACTTTATTATCGTGTTAAGACCCCTTTCGGATTGTCACAGATGTCGATTTTCACCATGATCGCATCGAAAATGACGAAATTCAAGATGGCGGCCGTTTTTCGCAATTTTGAATTTAGTGTCGTGTTAAGAGGTCTCTCGGATTCTCAGATATCGATTTTCACCATGATCGCATCAAAAATTACGAAATTCAAGATGGCGGCCGTTTTTTGCGATTTTGACTTTTGTATCGTGTTAAGACCTCGTTCGGATTCTCAGATATCGATTTTCAATATAGTCGGATCACAAATGACGAAATTCAAGATGGCGGCCGGTTTTCACTATTTTGATTTTAGTGTCGTGTTAAGAGGTCTCTTAGATTCTCAGATATCGATTTTCACTATGATTGGATCAAAAATGAAGAAATTCAAAATGGCGGCTGTGTTTTTAAATTTTGAGTTTAGATCCGTATTAAGATGCCTCTCGGATTCTCGGATATCGATTTTCAACATACTCGAACAAAAAAAGATAACGGCAATCTTTTGGGATTTTGACTTCAGATTCATATTAAATGCAGGTAGGTCAAATAAATGGGCCTTTAATTAATATTAAGAAATCGAATTTCAAATTAATTAGATTACTTAATATACAAAAACTTAAAATGGCGCTAACAATTAATTTCTTTGTAAGAACAAAAATAAATAAAACATCGATTTTAACAACAATTTTTTTGACAACCCTGACCCTCGAGCGCAAGTCGTCAGTCAAGGCGTTGAACGGTCCGGTTGTATAGAACCTTTTCGACTGTATATACTCGTTAGGCTGTGGTTTAAGTCTTAAGTATTTATTTACATATGAGCCAAAACCAAGACTCAAGCATATTGGTAGATCTTGACGAACCTGTAGGGTACAAAGGTGGACTGGAAAAGATCCCTTTTGAGTGCTTTCTAATTTCTGCCATTGAATTATGGGTACACATACTACCCATCTACATACTAGTCATACCCATAGTGTAGTGAGTAAAGTTGCTAGAGTTTGGAGCCTTAAAAGCTGGGCAACGCTCATGTAATTCCTCATCCATCAGGCGGGCTGTATGCTTGCTTGTCAGGTAAAAAAAATAACTTTGTTGATATTATGTTGCAGCTCAATTCGGACAATGGGCGTTCGGTCCGCAGCACGGGTTCGCGCGGGTGGCGCGCTGGCACCTCGAGAAGGCGCCCGAGCGGCTGCCGAGCGGCGACGTGGAGGCCGTGCTCTGTCTCATAGACGACGACTTCACGCGCTCCATGTGGCACTTCCAGTACGTCTCATTGTGAACCTTGTAGCTTTACAAATAATGGCTATCCGTCTGCTACAGACGTCCATTCATGGACATAAGCCTCAGTCAATAAAATAAACCAGTAAGAGATTTGGACCCAAAATAATGCCCTGTGGTACTCCTACTGTTTTACCGAATTTTCACTAGACTGAGTTTAGTTAATAGTTTTTTTTTCGTTTACATTATTATGAGAGTGTAAAATGTAGAGCTTGTCAAGTACAGTACTGTCTTAGTTACAAAATAAGCGTGCCATATGCGACGTACTCGTAATCAAATGCCTCAGGTCAAAGGTCACAAATCTGAATAGTATGACCGTTTTTTTTTTTCAAATATCTAGTCTTATACAACCTTATTACTTGTTACATAATCTTGTAATTTTATGTAATGTTTTCATTTTGTAATGTGTTATTTTTTTCTAATCTCTCTTAATCGCTTATAGGAAGTTGTTACAACATTTTAAATGTCACCAGGTTCAGACTGACGTACCGGTTGATCCTCCGCGAAAAGGAACTCCACTTCAACATTGGCGTGTACAACCCCAGCAAGGAGCTGACGTTCAGCTGCCAGCTGCTGCTGCACACGTACTTCAAGGTCCCCGACGTGCGGCGCTGCCAGATCACCGGCATGCACGGCTGCATGTTCATTGACAAGGTGCGTGGCAGTGTGGTCCTCATGTAGCAAAACTACTTCAACATCGGCGTGTACAACCCCAGCAAGGAGCTGACGTTCAGCTGCCAGCTGCTGCTGCACACGTATATCAAGTTCCCGACGTGCGGCGCTGCCAGATCACCGGCATGCACGGCTGCATGTTCATTGACAAGGTGCGTGGCAGTGTGGTCCTCATGTAGCAAAACTACTTCAACATCGGCGTGTACAACCCCAGCAAGGAGCTGACGTTCAGCTGCCAGCTGCTGCTGCACACGTATATCAAGTTCCCGACGTGCGGCGCTGCCAGATCACCGGCATGCACGGCTGCATGTTCATTGACAAGGTGCGTGGCAGTGTGGTCCTCATGTAGCAAAACTACTTCAACATCGGCGTGTACAACCCCAGCAAGGAGCTGACGTTCAGCTGCCAGCTGCTGCTGCACACGTATATCAAGGTCCCCGACGTGCGGCGCTGCCAGATCACCGGCATGCACGGCTGCATGTTCATTGACAAGGTGCGTGGCAGTGTGGTCCTCATGTAGCAAAACTACTTCAACATCGGCGTGTACAACCCCAGCAAGGAGCTGACGTTCAGCTGCCAGCTGCTGCTGCACACGTATATCAAGGTCCCCGACGTGCGGCGCTGCCAGATCACCGGCATGCACGGCTGCATGTTCATTGACAAGGTGCGTGGCAGTGTGGTCCTCATGTAGCAAAACTACTTCAACATCGGCGTGTACAACCCCAGCAAGGAGCTGACGTTCAGCTGCCAGCTGCTGCTGCACACGTATATCAAGGTCCCCGACGTGCGGCGCTGCCAGATCACCGGCATGCACGGCTGCATGTTCATTGACAAGGTGCGTGGCAGTGTTGTCCTCGTGTAGCAGAACTACTTCAACATCGTCCAGCTGCTTTGGTTGATAACGTTTAGCTTCTGCGTCTTTAACATTGTGTTATTATTGTCAATGTTCCATGTAATTAGTTCTAAAGACTAATTCATTATCAACATATATTTAAGAGTTAGACTCTTGTCGGTGGAGCGATTTCCATGTGTGTCGGTCCTCTGCTTTCTCCTTGACAGCCTGATACGACACGACGTTGAGTTTTTCCTTTGCTTGATCTCTTATTCTTCCTTTGCTTGATCTCCCCTCCGTCTCCATGCCTCAACTCTCCCTTCAATTATGTTTTTGATAAATTCGTCGTGTCGTAGCAGGTGTTCAACACATTGCGATACAACGAAATGCTGCCAGCATCCTTAGTACAATGCCTCAATTACCTATTTTCTATGGTTCTCAACAATCTCCTCTTCTCTTCTACCATGCGTACTACCTCTTCATTTGTTTTCTAATTCAAAATATCTTATTTAATCCAATTGGATTACAGACACGAGAAGGAACAGTGTACCAGGAGACCAGAGAAGTGGTGACCATCAACGAGTGGACGGACCGCATCTACCAGAACACCATGCAGGAGCACATTATCACCAACGTGGTGAGCGGCCGCAAGATGAGGATACAGAAGTACAACTTCCCTGACACCGGTTAGTAACTTAGTATACTGGTTACAAAATACGCGAAAAGGCTCATTTGACCAGGAGACCTAGGAAGATGGGGGGGATTTAGTTTCCCTTTGTCGCCTCTTACTATACCCATGGGAAGAGCAGGGCGTTGTTATTATTAGCCAGTGCCTTGTGAATTCTTAACTTCCGTTAGCTATACCAGTGTTAACGGACACTATAACTTCTACTTTTTTTCCATGAATTGTGGTACTCCACATGGAAACGTACCTTATGGCGCTTGGCGCTTACGGCAACGTAAGGTACCTTTCCATGTGGACTACCACAATTAGTCCGTTAAATAAAATATTCACGTTTAACGATGCAGTTCTGTGACACAATCTTTGAGGGTATATTTTTAAAGAACAACCTTCCTATTCTTACAATACATAAATACATGTTACAAGACAAAGATATCCTTACTTGACTAGGTTTCATGGTAAGCTCAAGAAGACTTGTGTTGTGGGTACTCAGCGTACGATATACATTAAACAGAAATACTTAAATATTTATTGGCATGGTCACTACCTAGGCCAGTGTCAAATACAAATATGATTCTTCCGATGATGGCCTCATCGGAAGATCAGCGCTGATGAATGCTGAGATGAAGCCATTTCGTGGCACTTTTTTTTTATGACATAGGCGGCCAACGAACTGACGGATTGCATGGTAGTAAGCAATTACCTTCGCCCATGGGCACCCGCAACACCAGGGAGTCATAAGCGCGTTGCCGGCCTTTAAGGGGGTTCGAGCTCTATCAGGAACACAACACTACATGTCTTAAAGATAGCAGTGCTATTATGGCTGTGGTCTTCTGTAAGGAGGAGGTACTTCCCCAGTTGGGCTGCCCCAGATTCAAGCGTGATGGTCATCGTTGTGCTCTACCTCCCATTGTTGAACGTAGTTTAAGGACATACCAGGGTCACTTTTTTGTATTCTGTTTTTCCTTGTGTAATATATCTATGTTTGTATTTACAAATAAAAACTAAACTAAATAATGCCATAACAACGTGCTATTCCAGTGATCTGGAACCCGTGGGCGGAGTACGCCAAGGAGATCCCGGACTTCGGCGACGACGAGTTCCCCAACATGGTGTGCGTGGAGGCGGCGCGGGTGGCCGCGCCCATCGTGCTGCTGCCCGGCACCGCCTTCGAGGCCTCGCAGATCCTGCAGGTGAGGCCGGGGGACTATATGTTTTTTTTTTTGACAAAGCTGGCAAACGAGCAGACGGATTGCCTGATGGTAAGCAATCACCCGCAACACCAGGGGAGTTACAGGCGCGTTTAAGGGGGGAGCTCTGGGAACCTTACACACCATCAGGCACACAACAGTACATACCTGAAAGGTAGCAGTGCTATTATGGCCATGGCTGTGCCCTCTCATTGTTGGACGTAGTTTAAGGACATATCCGGGTCCAAAAATTCAATAAGTGATAGGTTAGCCTTTGGCCCCAATCTCACCTGATGATGAGCGACGATGAGGCCGATGATGGATGATTGTTACAGCGATTGTGGTACAGTCAGCAACAGAAGTTGCTAAGCGGACCACGGTGTTCAGAATTATCTTGACACGCTCTTATTCTCTTAACTATAAAATCGTCCGTTTACCAACTTTTGATGCCGACTGTACCGCGTGCGACTTAAAAGTGTCACAGACGGACGCTCGGCACTCTTAGTGCTTAAAAATGGCGAGTGAGTAACGAACTAAATAAACGTGAGTTAAACCGTTAATCTTAAAAAAAATTACAAAGTATATTTTACAATTTTCAGGTGATGTAACCAGATGGCGCCAACAACGCCTCCCAGCCGTCCAGCGCCAATGTCAATTACGGATCCTCCAGACAATACACGAGTCTTTTTATTATAGTGCAACTAGACGTTCGGATCGCTCGAAGAACGTACAAACATACAAATATTTTACGTCACATCCGCACCGAATGGCGACGATGTGATGTTACCGTGAGTACTTAGAACTTGGCCACTGATGGCAGTGGCGGCGCAACCTTAGAGCCCTAATATTCTTATACAGTTTTCCTTCGGCCCATATAGAAAAGGAAAGCTATATTGTCTCTGGGTTGATTGAGAAAAAAAAAATCACTACCACTGAGCCCTAAGTATGACGCATAGACATACCATTTAGCTAGACGGAGCGTGGTAATAATAATACCACGATAAAAAGGGATCTAACTTTCCATAGGTATGGCAAAGACGGCGCTATTTTCGGCTCTCCTTGTCATAGTCTCACATATTTTTGTTCCTCTTCAGAATTGTCAAAGTTGAATGGATTCAAACATTCAATTGGAGTTTACTTGTGTTTTCAACCGAAGTTGCGGTAATTAATACAGCATATGCTAATATTTTTGTTATAAAAAGTGTCCTGTAAAGCAAAACTATAGTGAATTATTACATTTTGGGCTGCAAAAGCCAAAATATCATTGTCCCAAGGACTGGTGCTCGCGGATGCGTTCTCCAGTCACTATTCCTCCTAGGTATGACGTCAAATGGTGTCGCTGCTGCCATGGTGTTGTTAATGACAAGTCACTGCTGCAGACTTAGACTGATTCTAAGCTCTTAATTCTGGCTACTAAAATGACGTAGGTATCTATAATGCCCAAATATGGTCCTATCCTGTCCTCACAGTAAAAAAGTAAATCTGGAGTCTATTCATAGCTCGGAGCTTGTTGTATTAGCGGAAATCCCTTTCTAAAACTCCTTTTATTAGAAATGGAGTTCCGCTAATACAATTTAAGCCTCCAGTTTTATACTGAAATGACAGATCGGATCGACAAATTGCAGCAATCAGTCGTTTAAGCATTTAAAGAAAAAATAAAATGTCTCAATCCCCTCAAAGTGGTGAGTGGTTGTGTTAGTCATGATGACACCTACACATTCCATGATCAGTGTTCCAGATTAGCTTAACACGATTATTTTAGGAGCAAGAGTGTCCAGATAATTTTGTACACCTGGCCCGCTTAGTTACTTATGCTACTGTCTGTACAGCTGGCGGTTAAACTTTAAACGGACATCAGAATTTTAAATATTTAACAAATGTATGTTCTTAATCAAGTTGTATAGATTGGTTTTTAGTCAATGATTCTCACTTAGAGCATAGACAAAGAGCATACTTTTCGTTTGTGCTAGTACTATCAACAAAAAGTTAATATTATATTTTCTGCTATTGACCTAATCGATTTGTCAGTTTATATGAAACGGACCAAATCTTTTTATAAATAAAACCGCTTCACTCACGTTTATTTAGTCTCTCACGCGAGAGCATAGGTTTCGCATTTTAAGCACAAAGAGTGCTGTGAGCGTCGTCGCCGGCACGTCACTATTAAAAAAACTTATTTTATAACTTTTTAAGAACAATATAGTACATTCCAGATTGTCTATCACTGCTTAAAGTTGCATTTGATTTCTTGTATTACTATTATTGGACTCATCTATTCACTCAAATTAGCGATATTACTAACAAATAGCTCATTGCTATTTGTAAAATAATACGTAATAAATTTAAAAGAATTTTTATCTCACTCTTTAAGTTGATACTGAGCTACCATATTTTTTTTCAAAACAGTGACAATATGTTTTAAATAAACTTTAGAACTTTTTATGTAAGTCTCATAATATCAGTTGTATTTTATAATTTGCTTCCAGCTAACGGTTTAAAAAAAACAATAATAACAAAAAGTAATTCCATTAATATACATAAAATAAAAATTACGACAGGCTGTAACAAAAGGACCCTCTAAACTCATGCGAATTAGAACGCATTGCCTTCGCGTTTCCCGCCTTTTTACCGGGCAAAGACAATTGTTTTTATTTTTGTAATCATTGACTTGCATGCGTGATACGCGCGTATGGGCAGGCTTTAATAATAAATGTCAACATTTATAAAAAATGGCGTGTAATGTATAATTAACTTTAGTCTGAGCATTAATATCTTGCCAAACAACGTAACTCCTAATTGTTCTTGATCTTTATGGAATAATTTCATTTCTCATTCTGTCGTACCTACGTCTTCCATATTTCTTGTGATACTTGTTATTCCTTAATGTTACTTTATTCTTTCCGTTTCCAATTATTTCGAGAATTTAAACTGTTATATTCAGTTATGTAGAAATAACTACACGGGTGAGATTCTCTACGAAACCAACATGTAAAATAGTACATTGTGCAACGAGGATGGTAAGTAAGGTATAGTAAACGCGAGTCTATTAGAAGCCCGACGACGAAGTCGGAGGGCTTTAATGACTCAAGTTTGGTATACACTTACCACCCGTGGTACATACAATGTTTTTCATCACATTTGCGAGGAAATAAAATAAATTCGTTGGTAAAATATTTGTTACTTATGTAGGCTTAAAATCAAAATACACTTTGAAAACTACAATCAGACCGCATCCACTATAAAAGATTGTCAACAATGTCAACTTTTTTCAATGTCTTCCACAGATAATGCTAACAACTGCGTTTTGTTTTCGAAGTTGCCACATCACCCTGCCAAATAGTATCAATTATCAAAATCAAATAGAAAACAATTATTTTTAATAAATACTAAACATTAAATTGCAGTCAAATTTAATATAAAGATATGTTTTATACATATTAAAAGTTGGTTGTAGCAAACTTTTGAAGATATGAAATACACCTTGGCTGTTTGGAAACATCCTCAGTCCAAGTGAAGTATAGGTTCTGTATATTTTTAAAACTAAACTTAACAGCCCGTGTCAGCTAAATCGGCTATAACTGCTGTGTACTCTCGCAAGTAATAACGCTATTGACGAGCAAGTGTGATGAAAATATAATTCCCGTTTTGAAATCATAAACAACGCGGATACTATAGCGGATAGAAATAAATTGAAAATATCCAATGACTTTCTGAGCGTTTCTTAAAATTTTTGCCACTTTTCTCTACTTCAAATATTTTGGTAAATTTTATGTTTTTTCTTGTCAAAATCGCGAGCTGATTCGATTTATGCAAGAAAAAAATGTGTCTCAAATATTTTTTCCCTATTGTGTTACCTTTTTATATATATTTACTATAGAGGTAACAGTATAATAGGAAATTCAAAAATGTATGGAATTTTATGGGACATATTTTTTTATTGCATAAATCGAATCAGCTGGTGATTCTGACCTTAAAAAACATAAAACTTACCAAAAAATTTTAGGTCGAGAAAAGTGGCAAAATTAAGAGAAACGCTCTTCTAACCATACTCTGTGCGTCTAAATTCTGTAAATATTCTGTTGGAACTCCAAAATACAGAATATTAATTATGAATATTATGATACTCAAGTTTTTGTCATGTAATCAAATGTTGATAGTTCAAAATACTCAGGCATTGTTGTGTTATTCAATTGTTATTTACTTAACTGAGCTTTTCTTTAAAAAATTGCTACTTTTCAAAGTTTTTGTTATTTTACGTATAATTTATGTTTTTTCAATTCAAAATCAATTTTTAATACAATATGAACCAGAATGACCCAGGTTTTTCTATTGTATCCTACTATTATGCATATATGTATTTTGCACGGTGGGAACACTTTCGATAAAAAAAATAATTAAAAATCGGTTCACGGTTCTCTGAGATATCGAGTAACATACATACAAAAAAAAATTGTTCGAATTGATAACCTCCTCCTTTTTTTGAAGTCGGTTAAAAATGTACGGAATTTTTTGGGGCAATTTTTTTGTCTGTTTGTAATGGAATGGAAAGACCTGGCGATTCTGAGTAAATATAACATAATTTGTAAAAAAAAAACAAAAGTTGCAATTTTTTCGAGAAACCCTCAACTGTGGTTTACATTAAGTTTTTTTTCTATGAGGCGACAGTTTTATCAGAAAGATTAAACATTTTGCCTCATAGTACCTAGCTATACCTAATACGTGTTTTTATCTTCTATGCATTAATATTATTAAATATATCGCCTCTAAACATTTAATTGTAATATCCGATTAATGTACAAATTTCTAAAAACATTCCGTGCATATTTTAGTGTACATAAGCGAACGATTTGTACAAATTAATGTTTTTATTTACATTTTTTACCATGTAACTTTTTTTTTAATTTGAAGAATTTTGGAGGCTTTTAAAGTATACGACAGTAAATGTAAGAATATGTACTTATAGATATAACGAGTTCCTTGTATCGCGAAAACACTGTCAAATCTATATATGTGACATTATCTAGCAAAAGGGACCTTATTGTCGATGGCGCTTACGTCGAACCGCGTTGCGTTTGTATTGCGGCATCTTGAACAACGGCGTAAGCGCCATCGACAATAAGGTCCCTTATCAAAGATAATGTCACATGTAGGTATATCGTTTGACATGACGTATGTAAGCATTTTTAACGAACAAGTGACGTCATAACTATCATTGTAACTAAGAAACATAAATATACGATAAATAACTAATTTCATATATTTTTGTTTCTATAATAACTTCGTTGTGGTTTTATTCATATGTATTTCTGAGATTTCATTACGCCAAGAGGGACAGCTATTTTATAGAATGTGACAGTTGACGTCAATTCGTAATGCAAAGCTTAAATGACCTTTTTTATTTTTCGACTTTGACATCTTGTAAAAATATCGCTGGCCAAAATTAAAAAAAAACATGGATGCTCTATTTTTATGTATGTTTTGCATACTTATTAAGAATCAATAATTAATTTACGCATTTAATGAAACAAACAATTTGTTAGTAACATCTTTGGCACAGTTAATATTTTTTATCCAACTCGCTTATCAGCATGTATCGAGTTAACCCTTCCTTAATTCCCTCTTCCCCTAATTTTTAGCTCCTCTTTATCTAACATTACAAGTTAGACAGAGACGGTCATGTGAATTCTCGATAGACGCTGATTTGCTAAGGCTAAGCTAATTGCTAGGGTAAATGTCACAAACAACAATTTCTATAAAATTAAGCTAAATAGTTGTTTACTCTTTGGCGACAAGGCATTGGAGGATTACATGTTATTATAGTCAGGGTGAGTCAACTATTACTTGTTATTCTATCCCATCAGCCATAACACAAAAACTAATATTAAAAATATGGTACAGTCAAGGTTAAAAATATCTATACGAAGAAAGTGTCAAAATATGTATACATGCACCTCATTGTTTCAGTGCGTGTCAAGGTTCATGTGTACATATTGGCGTTTTGGTCGTATCGATATATTAGACCTTGACTGTACAAGTTTCAACATTTTTGGTAGATAATCGATTAAATTTCGTGGATTTAAGGTAACATGGGAACTAGTGACTTGAAAAAGTTGATCCTCGAGAATGGCATTCCATAAGCGTATATATGCGTTCTGTAATTGATTAATTTCTCATTTTCTAAGAATAAATCGTTTTGTACTAAGTGGTACAGATTGTATCGTCCAGTTCAGGACGTCGTTGTAAAATAACTATAGTGATTAAAACATCGAAGTTAGCAACGAAAGTGTACTTTCAATAGGTGCAATAAAGAATAAAGTGAAGTAATAAAATGATAACTTGTTTCATTTCTATTGCTAGCTGACCCTACACTCATACAGCCTTACAGTGTTAAAAGTAAAATCATTATCCTCCTTTTTTTGGGTAGTCTGGTAAAGAAGCCTATATGGGCCATACAGATTGATTAAAACAAAACCGTCTTATTTCGTAAGAGTGAGCGATTTATGTAGATATTTCATAAAATCAAATATTTGACTTTAAAACCCTTTTTTTTTTATGACAGGGGGCAAACGAGCAGACGGATTGCCTGGTGTTAAGCAATTACTGTCGCCCATGGGCACTCGCAACACCAGGGGAGTCACAAGCGCGTTGCCGGCCTTTAAGGGGGGTTGGAGCTCTGGGAACCTTACTCACGATCAGGAACACAACACTACATACCTGAAAGGTGGCAGTGCTATTATGACTGTGGTCTTCTGTGAGGAGGAGGTACTTCCCCAGTTGGGCTGCCCCAGATTCAAGCGTGATGGTCATCGCTGTGCCCTACCTCTCATTGTTGGACGTAGTTTAAGGACATGCCCGGGTCCGAACAACCAATGTCCACAGGAAAGACAATACAACATCAGGTATCCTTGAAAGTGAGCTTAAAATAATAATACGAAACTGATAAGGAAATAATCTGGAAAATAAGTGGTATTGCGTAGTACAGTCGTTATCAGATATATCGGAGCTGTGGAGGTGGTCACAAATATCTGAACAACGCCTCTATTGTCAATGCAATAAAGTGCATGTTCCGATATTTGTGACCACCTCCATAGCTCCGATATATCTGATAGCGTCTGTACAGAAGGAATTCATAACCACTATGAATTATTTTACAGTAGCTTTGGAACAGTCTTTTAGTTGGCTGAAATATTTTTTATATTTTATATAATTTTCGTAATAAACAATTAGTATTTTTTCTATATTTTCCGATTTTGGATGGATTCTGGATGTGGAAGGCGCAGGATCGGTCTTCTCGGGTCGTTCTTGGGGAGGCCTATGTCCAGCAGTGGACGTCTTTCGGCTGACATGATGTTGATGATGATTTTCCGATTTTACTCCTAAGCCTAGGTGACATAAGAACCTTACGTAAGATAATAAGTTTGATCATTTTTCTGATTCAATAACTGATAGTCTGTATGTCTATATTTAATTTAGTCAAGCTTTGGGTATGACCCATACGTTAATCAAAGTCATGCACCAAACCTAATTTTATTAAAACCTACAAAATATTCGAATAAATATTAATGGAGGTACAAAATATTGAAAACTCGTCGAAATATGTTAAACACGTAGGTAAATGTTGTACCTAAATTAATATTTTTTAATTTCTAGTATTAAATATGTATTAACACACCTTACGCATTATCAGGACTTTCATTTTATAAAAAACAACATAACATCGAAACTAATTTTATTAACAATACCCTACAAATATGATTTACGCTGCAACCTCATTCGTCGACTTCCCGACATCCCACGCACCGACGTCAGTAAGCACATCTTTCTTCGACTCGAAATACTCCTTATACCACATTATGTGGTCCTTCTTCTCTTGAGCCGTGTAGAAAGGGTTCTTGGAGAGGCCTACGCAGACGAGCTCCATGAAGTGCCGAATGGGCCCCTTCTGCGGGCACCAGCCTTCGAGGTGCGCATCTAGGAATATGTGCTCGGAGAAATGGACGTCCACTTCATCTTCTAAGCCTGAAAATCATTATGGGTGGTTATGATTTGTAACAAAGAGAATAATCTATGCACGGTAAAGACGTACAAATAAAACAAATAATATATATATACATATACAACATGACTTGGTGAGTTACATTTTGGATACATTTTGGAGTGTGCACAAGAATTAAATGATTTAATTCCGCCAACTCTGTCATATATCTTAGACGAAATAAACAGCAAATCTTTCTGCGTGTGACATTTTAAAAGGCTAATTGAAATCTTACATTCTTCTAGCATAGGAGGCAAGGAATTACACTATAAAGCGGCATCACTGGTAACACAGATTGGTTCAAGACTTTCGTCTTGAGGCACTGAGGTATGTCGGACAAAAGACATTACATAGTTTCGAACACTGTCCAACCTTGTAGGATTCGGAAACTTGGAGCGATAATGTAGGACTTAACTTACCTTGTTCATTATTGATAGGGAACTTCCACACTTTCCCCTGCTCCGTCCAAAGAATCATCTTCTGGAAGTAGTTGGCTGGTTGCTGCGAGGTGGCCAGCGAAACCTCCCGCTGTCTCAAGTTTTCCCACACCGGTAGCTTGGTGCCATAGTTGCTTGATTCTTTCTTGAAGATGTTCAAAGGTTCTCCGCTGAATATGTCCACAACAGTAGGTTGGGGCATGCTGCAAAAATATACATATTTTCAATCAACCAAGGCTTACACTAAGCTAAAGAAGACTTGTGTTGTAGGTTGTAATAAATGATAAGTAATATTAATTATTATACATGGAATAAAGCTACAGAGGATGAAAAGTCTGGGCGTGGGATTTTAAAAAAGAAGTTGACTGGGTATACTTAGAAACAATAACATGTTCCAACAGTTTTTAGAATTTTTGTCTATCAATTTATTTATTTGTATTATATGAAAATGGCTGAACAGACTTTGATGAAACCTTTTACTAATAGATAAAAACACCCAGGTTAACTGGCAGTGACCAAATTTAAGTGGGCAGAAATAATAGTCCAAATAATGTCTAGCTTACTCCATAAACCATAGATTAGAAAGTCAAATGGCACAAATTCCTTTTAAATTAACTAAATGAATGCAATGAGTTAAAAATACTAACCTCCTCCTTTCCCTGGTTGGTGGTCTCCCAGTCTCCCCATCCTGCTTTGGTCTTCTTTGCTCTGTGCTTTGTCTCTGTCCTTCTTTAGCCCTAATAAGGCGTTTTACTTGCTCGCCTCTTGTCTCTCTCTGGATCGGTGCTCTCTCTTCGCCACCCTTTGAATGGTCTACCTTCATGCCGATCAATAAGTCACTGGAATAACAATAATTGGGATTTAATAAAATTTTCCCATGTGTAGTAGCTGGTAGAAAATAGAGCCTGGAGGGGTACAGTTGCCATCAGATATATTGGAGCTTTGTAAGTGGTCACAAATATATGAACATGCATTCTATCAACTTGATAATAGAGACATTGTTGCAATGTTTGTGACCATCCACAGTTCCAATATCCAGCATGTCTGATGGCAACTGTATAATGAGAAAATCTTGAAACCTGGAGAAGATTATAATGATAATTTTTAAGTCAACTTTGGTTTTTTTATTGAGATTTAGTTACAGGTAGAGTCCAATTATTTAAGTTGCATTGTATATTACAGATTGGTACTAAAGAAGTGACATATATGTTATCACAATTAACCTACCTAAGACTGGTAGAGGATTGATTAATTTTCCCCAGAACTTTGGACAACAATTCTGCTTCTGTTTGCTTTACATCTCCACCAATAGCTTGTGCAACGTCACCCGCAGCCTTAGTAATACTTTCCTCTGAAAATGAATAAACAAATGTTTATGTTACCTTATGAGCCTAAACAACTGTAATAAAATTTTACTTGTGCATGTATAATACCAACCTATTTTCTCTACTTTGACCTCAATTTCATCATTTTTACGTTGTCGTCTCACATCTGGAGCAGAAGCAAAGTTGGCTCTGTACTCAGCTTCCTTTGATAGCGGCTCAGCCATCATACTTTTCAACAGGGCTTGAATTTTGTCTGTACTGGAATCCGCTTTTTTATCTTCATCAGCGGCAGGCTTAGGCTTTGCCTCCGGCTTTTTTCCTTCGCCATCCGAAGGCTTGTCGGATAAATACCTTACAATAACTCTGTAATCCCTTTTAAACCTAAGTCTGGAAATTATAAAAAAATATTATTAGCGTATAAAACAAAAAAATTAACTTGAGTTTATTGAACTACGGGTATACCTTGTCAACATTTTAGGATTGTATCAATATATATTATATTAGGAAAACTTGATCGAGTTATAATTTCAATTGGAGTGTTTTTATTTTTAATAATCAACCACAAAAGTCGTAATCTGAAGTTAGGTTAGGTTTTATTACGTTCCGATTTACGTTACATTCACCGCGTTCACGACTCCAACTGTCAATGCGTGTTATGTGTGTCCGAATCATAGACATATGGGTCCGAAATGTATAGGGCTGTTGACACTTATTAAGTTATTAAACTTTAACAAAATTGGTAAATATTGATGAATATAATTAATGTAATAACATAATTATAATAAGAACAGAATTTTTATTTCTAAAATTTCATGAAACCTTGTTACTAATCGATTTTACAATTTCTACTCCAAACGGT
Source organism: Grapholita molesta (assembly GCA_022674325.2). Lineage (NCBI taxonomy): Eukaryota > Metazoa > Arthropoda > Insecta > Lepidoptera > Tortricidae > Grapholita > Grapholita molesta. The sequence continues at coordinate 1,901,951 of CP053125.2, read as the reverse complement.
ACAAAATGAGCCATACCGTTAAACTAGACGGAGCGTCCTAATAATAATAATACCACGATCGAAAGGGATGGTCTTATGTAACTTTCCATAGGTATGGCAGAGACGGCGCTATTTTCGTCCGTCCTTGTCATAGTCTCACATATTTTCGTTCCCCTCCAAACTGGACCCTTCAGAACTGTCAAAGTTGGAGGGAAACAAACAAATACAATTGGAGTTTTCTTGGCTTTTCAACCAAAGTTGCGGTAATTAATGCAGCAAAACTATAGTGAATTGTTACATTTTGGGCTACAAAAGCCTCTTTGAATATCTTTGACTCTTACTGGCGCTCGCAGATGCGGTCTCCAGTCATTATTCCTCCTAGCTCTGCAAAGGCTCGTATATTTCTCACGCTTTTACAATAGTCCGTTAGAGATGGGAATGGGAGGGCGCTAGTGTGCCGACTCATGCAGTATCTGGTTATAATAAAGAAATAAAAAATAAAACATTCATTTGAAAATATAAACGTTTATTAGAACAACTTGTTCGTTAACAGTACATCGCGCTATATAAAAATACGGACATATTTACTTCATACACTTTAAACTCGAAATGCCGATTTGAGCAATCTTTAATGGCCAAAGCACTTTAACATATACAATACAATTTTTTTTATTAAAAACTTATATTTATCTGACTACGGTCAGGTCATATTCTTAACGCGTGGGATCTTTTTATCAATTCAGAGATCAATTTACTTAAACTTTTTATACAGTAGAATAACACATACAAAAGTACCATTGGAAGCACAATTATAATTACAAATATCCAGGGATCGGAAAATGCGAGCAAAGTCGATTGGAATGACGTAAAGTAGGAAGAATTTCTTTTGTTTTTTACAGGGGTAAATACGTCCCCAGTAATACTTCGGAATATGGAAGGTATTTCATATAATTCCTCATAAAGTCATTAAATTTTGCCATTACCTAATGTTAGGTTCAAGATATCGGGTAGACGTGACTTTGATGACAGTCGAAATATATCACTCAGATAAATCGTCGTGTCTTATTTCCTTCTCCCTTCCAAAATAACACTAACTTTACCTTACCAAAAGTCGACTAGCATTCTAATGAATTTTGCTCGCATTCCATCACTGTAAATTAAGATAGATAACTTAAATATAAGTACACATAACATTGTGACATTTGAATACATTAAAATTAATGAGTCAACAATTGGTGACATATTTTTTGAACTCGCTTCTAAAACATATTTTACTGGACTCCAAGAAATAAGTCAAAAGTTTAAATCCCATAACATTATGGCACCTATTATCACCTATAAGAAAAACACGCTAGGTATTATAGCATATTTATTGCTAATCTTTAATGACTATAATTAAGGCACATTGTAAAAATAATCTTTAAATTATACACAGTTTGAAAAATTAAGCCCAAATGGATTTTTAAAACAAGGCTTCCTAGTCCTAACATAAGCTAAAAGTTTGTTTCGTACTATTAAGACATTTGCCATTAACTTCAAATTATTTCAAATGCATGGCAGTGTTTTATTTATTTTATGTCTCCATTAAATGACGAGACTTGTGTTTCATGTCAAGCTATATTTCCATAATATAGCACAATTTCTATATAATGTAAAGTGGGAAGAGATTGAATTACTTCTCATGTGGGGTAAGATAAAATATCATGTGTATACTGAAACATTATTCTTATTTATCGTTTAATCTTCCCCACTTAACAGATGTAGTGCAATACGATTTTCCACCGGGAAAACTCGGATCTGGATCGAAATACGACGACACCCGAACTGTCAATCAATTATTGACAATATCTATTAATATGGAACTTTATTGTTTCGTGTCAATTTGACATTTGCTTTACACTACATCTGTAAATACTAGATTCTGCCAGAATATGTAACTTACGTTTTAGTACATACAATGTACACCACCTCTCTTACCAAAGTTCTTTCGTACTCCGCACGATTTGAGCGCACTTTTCTTAAACTTATCCTTACATCTAAATAAAGTCCAGAGCTACGTTATCACGTTCACTAAACTATTTAGCACCATTCCTTAACACCATTTAGCCCCGCGTAACGTTATTAACTGTAACACTCATGTAGATTTGATTATCTGACAATGTGGTCGAAATTATATTAATTAATTCGCCAGTTGAATCAAAACAGTATGACTATAAGACCGCTAAGTTGTAGTGTTAAAATAGTATCACAAGATGGCGTTAGCATAGCGTCTCCCCCGTCCATACAAAATTATGAACAGTACGATCGATGCAAATATAAAATGTAATCAAACATTTTTGTAGGTAACACTTTATTTTATGCTATAGCTGTCATGATAAGTACTATATTCAAAGCCAGTTTCTGGATATTAGTGACAAAGTAGATTATTTAAATGTCTTTATTTTTTTAACGCCACAGACAGCATATGAATGAGCTATAATTCTCAAAATTATGAAAAAAAAAAACATGTCGGGTATGTAACCCGGAGTCGCTATGGGTTCGTTAGCAGACGATTATGCTTATTACAAACTAGAATTACTCGTTATTTTGAGTTTCACAATGAAAGTTTCGCCCAGTATAAACGCACGCGGGGCCGACACCGTCTCAACAGTCCTATCACAAACACAGCCATTTTAGGAACTAAGTTTCACGAACCCGAAGTACGAGTTGCCCGGCCGCAGCCACAGTATCTGGTTGGGTTCCCTCTGCGCCAGGTTGACGGTGTCTCCAGCGCTGAAGCGAGCTACTGTCTGCACGGAGCAGGACATCTGTGCCTGGAATTAGAATTTTTATTATCCTTTTGAAATAATGCTGCATTTCAAGTCGATAACATTTTATTCCTCTATAGGCACACGATTCTATCCTAGGAAGTAAGGTCTTAAACATGCCACGGTCTAACGGGAGGTGTTTCAGCCCTAAGCTCAGTTGGTCTGTCCTCAAAAGAATATGGGGCATTCCCTAACATTTTCTCGTCAACATATTTGAGTCTCCATTACAAGTTGAGTCTCCAGTTTTGTTGACAGCTTATCGTAATCTTGGCGCGTTTAATGTCCTCCTCCCGCCTATCAGCTCTGGACGTTCACTGCTGGACATAAGCATTGACTACCACAGAGAGGCTATGAACATGGGGGGTAGGACTAAAGCAAAGGGGGTGCTAGACTTTCGGTCAAAAAATTCGATGGATGTTGGGTCATTATAACACTTATTTATTATCGTTTCATCATAGAACATACGCTAATATAAACACGTACACTGTACAGTCGCCATCAGATATTTCGGAGCTGTGGAGGTGGTCATAAATATCGGAACATGCGCTTTACCGTCTTGACAATAGAGGCGTTGTTCCGATATTTGTTACCCACTCCACAGCTCCAATATATCGGATGGCGACTGTACCTATTGTAGAAAAAGCTTTTCGCTAAGACTGGCCGAGATATTCGACATCAAAGTTGGCAATATTTACCGAAGAGTCACAGTTAGCTACGACTACGTTACTACGACACCTAGCTAACTCGCTATCAAGTCTTGTTTTGCCCTTTGCTTTAGGCGGACTCATAGAGGTTCAATACCGTTTTCTTTGTCTTTCTATAACTAGTTGACCGGTCTGGCCTAGTGGGTAGTGACCCTGACTCTGAAGCCGATGGTCCTGGGTTCGATTCCCAGTCAGGGCATTTATTTGTGTGATGAGCACAGATATTTGTTCCTGAGTCATGGGTGTTTTCTATGTATTTAAGTATTTATATGTATCTATCTATTATATATATCGTCGTCTAGTACCTACAACACAAGCCTTACTGAGCTTACCGTAGGACTAGGTCGATTTGCGTAAGATTGTCCCGAAATATTTATTTATTTATTTATTATTTATTTATAGTTTATGGCTGACCTGCTTGGGGTTCTTATTGGAGGTGTTGTCTCCCGTAGCACAGGTAGACAGGAGTCGCGCCTCAGAAGACTGGCGCGCCCAGAGAAAGTAGCAGTTCGGGGCGCGGGATAAGTATACTATCTGTGGAAGAAAAACATAATATTTAGATATGCCAAGTTCATCATAAAAAGTGCCATTAAAAATAAAAAGTTCCAACTCAAAGGATAAACTAGGCCTTATTAGGATTAGTCCGGTTTCCTCGCGATGTTTTCCTTCACCGAAAAGCGACTGGTAAATATTAAATAATGTTTAGTACATATATTCCGAAAAACACATTAGTACAAGCCGGGGTTCGAACCTGCGACCTACGGATTGCAAGTGGCATGCTCTTATACCGCTAGGCTACCAGCGCTAAATTTCACTTCATTTGTTTTTTCTTTTTCTTTTTATTGACCAGCGTTTGACCTCAGTCACACCTGATAATAAGCGTCGACGAGGTCGAGGGTGTAGCACGCTGGTTCAGTAACAGCCTATTCACTCTTACCTTGAAGAGACCCAAATTATATCTTACCGGGAATACAGACGAAGGGAGCGCATTCAATTCCTTAGCAGTCCGCATTAGGAAGGTAGAAGCGAATCGCTTCGTGCGAATGGAATATTCACAATTTAAGGATTAAACCGCTTCCCTCGCCTGGACGTAGGTATATTATGTCAACAATAATGTTATTGGTTATTGTAGTGCTAGTGACGTTATTACGGGGACTTTTCGCGTCATTGCGGTTCGGGGTTATTGTCTTAGATTGGTGACCAAGAACTATTGTTCTACATACGACTACATTACCTACATTGGTTATTTTGCCACAAACATATAGTAATTAAATAACCACTATCATTTAAGGCGAGCTATTTCAGGCGTAATTCATTTTATTCCTATATTAAGGTACCTTATAAACAGCTATTGTGTATCTGTAGTTTAAAAACGACCAGTATTTTAAGGTCATACAGATTATAATATAGGTACGTTTGTCTTTCCTGTGGACATTATGAAAATTAAAGTGTTAAAGCCTATTATTCGATTCTATGAAATAGCCAACATAAACCGCTCCCCCTCTTACGTAAGACTGTACCACAAAAACACAATTTGCTGTCACATAAGCCTGTACTCTACTCTTTTTTTTTCTCTGGTTGTCGACACTTATTTTAATTTTTTACTAAGAATCTTGACATGAATTACGAATCTTTCCTCGGACATCAATAGAGTTGCTCACCTTTTTTAAGTAGTTATATTTCATTTTCATCTACGTATCTATAAGAATCCGATCCAGCTCGGTAATGTAGCGAACATTATGGGCACTTTGGGCGGAAACGACAAAGAACGGTAGCAATTAATGAGAACGGTATTAATTTATAAGAATAACTTTGTTTATATTTAAAATGTATAGACGCATACAATGTTTAGTTATTTTAATTGACGTATAAGTACCAATAACTTGTTGTAACCGGTTACTTGTATATGTTATCTAGACTTATCAGAATTTTATTTTGCGGTTCTTCCCCGTCCTCTTAAAAAGACTGGCTTGGTTACGCTCAATACACGATAAGGCAGTTGCATGTATAATGTTGATTGTTACCTACAAAGTGTTGTACAACATTTTGTCCAAGATTCATCATCATCATCCCACCGCCTGCCGCCACTCTTCAGGTTAGCCCATAGGGCGTGTGGTTTGCAAACGATTGATAAATAGCAAGGATCATAGAATTTGGATGTCTATACAAAGTTGCGTTCCTTCGACATTCTGGCAATACTGTTTTCGGTACTATCTAGGAGGAATAATGACTGGAGAACGCATCCGCGAGCACCAGTAAGGGACAAAGATATTCTGGCTTTTGTAGCACAAAATGTAACAATTCACTAAGTTTTGCTATACAAGACATTATTTATAACAAAAATATTAGCTTATTCTGTTTTCATTACCGCAACTTTGGTTGAAAATCCAAGAAAACTCCAATTGTATTTGTTTGTTCCCCTCTAACTTTGACAGTTCAGAAGGGTTCAGTTTGGAGGGAACAAAATGTGAGATTATGACAAGGACGGACGAAAATAGCGCCATCTATGCCATATCTATGGAAAGTTACATAAGACCATCCCTTTCGATCGTGGTATTTTTATTAACGCGCTCCGTCTAGTTAAATGGTATGTCTATGGGTACTATGGTGGCGCAACGCCATCTATTGGTACATGTTGAGTTATTTTGACAGCGAGACATCTCCATAAAACTAGTATAGAACTGAGACCTACTGCTGTTAAACGCGATAGGTGGCGTTGCATTTGACTGAATGAGGGAACACGATTTTGTATAATTAAATATTACAGGACACTCCTTACACAAATCGACTGAGCCCCACGGTAAGCTCAAGAAGGCTTGTGTTGTGGTCAGCCAGCGACACAGATAATATGTTTGTTGTACTTTTCAATGGCTCTTTCAAATACAATAAGAAATAATATTATCCTAAAGTTTTCCTATTTTGTTACCATCAGCCATATATTTTTGTATGGCTGTAACAAAATAGGAAATTTAAAAAATGTATATAATTTTTGGATTTTTTTTGTCTATTGTCATGGAAAGAGCTCGTGATTTTGTGTGAAAAAACATTTGTTAAAACTGTATTTTTAGAGAAACTCTTAATGAGTGCCTAGTTTTAATGCAAAAATTTAAAAAGTAAACTCACTTGAGCATAGACTAGATAAAGCCCGCCTTCTTTAATAGTGACGTAGTCCTTCTCCGAGTGTAGCTCTATCTTCGTCTCACTGCCTTTGGATGAGACGTTTGCGTCTCGCTCCCACGGACCGATTATTGCTGCAACAATTAATAAAACTAATTATTAATAATGTCATATTTTAAAACTTATTATAACAAACTTACATCGGGACTTTACGGCGTCTTTGAAATGTGGTTTTCAATGGGACTTATCAGACGGCTTAGTCACTTGAAGTGGATGGAAAGAGTTGAGTGTCTATGATAACATCAGAAATGAGGATAGCTGCAGAAGAACCAAAGCAATCGAGGTAGCATAAATAAATATATCGGGGCAATCTTACACAAATCGTCCCAGTCCTACGGTAAGCTTAGCAAGGCTTGTGTTGTAGGTACTAGACGACGATATATATATAATAGATACATATCAATACTTAAATACATAGAAAACACCCATGACTCAGGAACAAATATCTGTGCTTATCACAAAAATAAATGCCCTGATTTGAACCCAGGACCATTGGCTTCATAGAGGCAGGGTCACTACCCACTAGGCCAGACCGGTCGTCAAATCATCATCATTTCAGCTGTAAGCTGTACTGCTGGACTTCTCCAATTATGACTTCTATAATCTTGGGGAAAGTTTTCATAGTGGCCACGCTTGGCAGGCGGGTTGGCGACCGCAGATGTTAAACCGCTTTCAAGGTACACTTTTTTTTTTACTTAAAATCAACTTAAGAATACAATACCATTCAATGACCACCACAATGCATTAGGATGTTTGTAAACTACACACTTTATATGCTCAAACTCAAACTCAAACGTTTATTCAGTAAGTAGGCCACAAGGGCACTTTTACACGTCGAGTATACAAAAGTAAAAGAGAAAACTATTAAAAACTACACCGGTTCTAACCCTACACCTCTGACCCGAGAAGTATTTTGACTTTTATGACCGGCAAGAAATTCGGCGGGACTTATTTTTTCAAAACAGTATTACAAAAGATATCTTATACAAATTACATAAAATGCGTTATTCTTTAAGAAAACATATGCAACAATTACAAAAAATTCTGCCAAAGGAAAAAATAAAAATAATTATTAATTACTTAAAAGTCCAAATCTGACTGCTAAGAACGAAGTTAACAAAACGTTCGATATGCTTTCTTATCTGAATTGTGTCCTTTATTCTAATTTAGAAATTACAGAATTAGTAATCAAAATTTTCAAAAAAATATTATATGTATAGTTATTTTGTTTTCAAAATATACACAAAAATAGAAATACATGCTTATACAAATAAACCTCAGAGATGTATAAGGTCTCCAGGTGTCATGATTTCAATATACTAACACTTTTTGTTTTTTAAAGATAAACAAGCACCGAATGAAGTGTATCACGTAAATAAACAAGAAGAAAACTACCTAAAACATAGCCCCAAATAGCCAAAACAGACCGGTCTCCACAAACAGCACCCGTTCACGAGTATGACGCGTATCTCAGCCATCGCCTCCCTCAACCTTTCTTCGGGAAAGTGGCGACCCGATCAACGACGCCACCATAAGCAAAGACTTTTAAGTGAGCATGACATGTTCAGGCTGGCAGGCTCTATCAATTAACAAATTTAGTCACATGTTCATCCTGGTGAGAAGCCACATTCTGTGCTTGTCCATTACATACTTAAATAACACTTTAGTTATGAAAGGCATATAGAGAAATGTCTCTATGCGTCAGAAGCTATAAATATTTATTTATGCAAATAAATATTCATGAATAATAATATAAATACAATAATTAGGGATGTATAATGTCCCTAAGTGTCTAAAGAGTAAAATAAAACATTATAACAAATAAAATAAAAAAGAAGAGAACAACATGTCTCGTGTCAAACAAACTGGACACTAGTAGGTAAAGACCATATAGTAATGGAATAATCTGTACTACAGTATCAAGCTACAGGCTTAAAGGCATCCTTATCCTCAATGAAATCTTTCAGAGTATAGTATTCCTTACTTAACAAATAGTGTTTGACGTATGACTTGAATTTATTTTGTGGCAAATTAACTACATCAGCAGGAACTTTATTATAAAAGCGTGTACAGTTTCCAGCGAAAGATGAACGAACCTTGGCGAGGCGGTGGCCGGGCACAGCAATTTGATTTTTATTTCTAGTGTTAAAGCTATGGATATCACGGTTAAGTTTGAATTCTTGGATGTTATTCCGCACATACATAATGTTTTCTAGTATGTATTGAGACGCTACAGTGAGAATATTTGCTTGCTTAAATTTTTCTCTTTCGTATGCTCGACCGCGCATTTTATAAATGCCGCGGACAGCTCGCTTCTGTAGCACAAATATGGTCTCAATATCAGCCGCTTTACCCCATAACAGAATTCCATACGACATAACACTGTGAAAGTAACTGAAGTATACCAGCCTGGCAGTCTCAATGTTCGTTAAATGGCTGATCCGCCTCACTGCATAGGCTGCTGAACTAAGTTTCCCTGCTAGGGTGGCTATATGTGGATGCCATTGCAATTTCGCGTCCAGAGTGACTCCCAGGAAAACAGTTTGATTTTCAAATTCCATTGTATCACCGTTTATTGCAATCTTGCTGTTGTTAATCTGCTTGACGTTGGGAAGAGTAAATTTGATGCATTTCGTTTTCTTGGCGTTCAAAAGAAGGTTATTTGCCGTAAACCAGTTCTCTACTGTGGAGATAGCATTGTTAATGCTCTCGAAGTTACTTTCCCTTCTGTCCACTTCAAAAATCAGCGATGTGTCGTCTGCAAACAGCACTATGTCATGTTTATCTTTCACAAGTTTCGGTAGGTCATTAATGTATACCAAAAACAGAAACGGGCCAAGAATAGAGCCCTGAGGTACGCCAAGTGCTATAGCGGACCCAGAAAATTGAGCTCCATTAATAATCACTCGTTGTGTTCTGTTCGAAAGATAAGACGAAACGAGATCAAGGGCCCTGTTTTTTATCCCATAATGGCACAGTTTTCTCTTTAGATTTTCATGATCGACGCAGTCAAACGCCTTCGAAAGATCGCAGAATATTCCAACAGCGTCTTGTTTTTTCCCATGCGGCAAATATATGATTGAGAAGGACAGCACCTGCATCAGTGGTCGAGCGACCGTTAGTAAAACCAAATTGATTTCTATCGAGCAATTTGTTTCGGTCGATGCTATTTTTGGCATAGTCGCTTCGCCTCCACGTTTCCAAGTAAGTCGAGTTTCCTTACTTGAAGTAAAGTGGGCAGATAATGAAGCTTTAAGAACTTAGCCAAAACGTTGAGAAAACGAATTACATACTAACTAAAGTAATATATTATTATTAGGGTCTGGTGGGCCTTTGTCGCATCGATCAGCAGTGACGGGCCTTCTAAAGTTAACTACTAGGTAAAGCCCGTTGCATCCTGAGCCCTGAGTGTAAGTTTTTAAAGTATCAAAACGTCACCATCGCGTTTAAGTTTCCCATATAAATAACATTATCATTTACGCGTTCGATACTTTTTTTTACGTCAAAAGAAACTTACACTGGAGCCTCAGAAAAGTCCGAGGATTATGTCCTAAAGTCCTTATTTACGAGATAACTGAAATTATTGATAGGCGTAAGCTAAATATACTGTTATCTTTCTAATCTTATAAAAATAGGCATAGTTAAATAATGTATTTTAGTCACGCTTTTGATTTAGTATCTAGCTCAAACCCTACTGCACTAGACGGGTTCGTTTCGCAATAAAAAAACAAAGATAAAGTTTATAACTCGAGTACCATCAAATAGACCCATTTTTATTGGATTCATGTTAAGTAGACCGACCGACATATTGTTTATCGAAACAACTTATTGCGATATTTATTTTTTAATGACTGCGCAACGTACTTGAGCTACTAATCCACTCTGTTATCTATGGTCGCTATTTTTAAATTAGATATATAAACGGAAGTTATAGTTTATAAGCTATGCGTGCGCGCCGTATTTTAGTTTTAACAATGAAGTCGCGTTTAATTTTGGTAGTTTAAATTTAGGTTCCTATCTTAAAGGCCGGCAACGCGCTTGTGACTGGTGGTGTTGCGGGTGCTCATGGGTGACGATAACTGCTTACCATCAGGCAATCCGCCTGCTCGTTTGCCGCCTTTGTCATAAAAAAAAAATCACGTCTCGTAAAAGTTAGAAAAAATTTTTTTTTTTCTCATTAAGATAAAATGTATAGAAGAGCTAGTTAATCTTTTTATAACTGGGTTTTGATTTACAATATTTTTTCTTAGAAATAAAGGATAGTCAACTGCCCTAAGCCAGACTTGAACTCGTGCCTCTGAGATATATGCCGTGTACATGCCAATCGCTCTACCAAATTCTCTGTAGCTCAGCCCAGAGTCGCGAGTTCGTTTCTCGTCCGGGGCAATTGATTTTTCCATTTTTCCATCATTTCTAATAATTAAGGTTCCGTTTGTAGAAGTTTCTGTTTAAATACGAGGGAGGTACAAATATTCGCGGAATAAAGTATTAGCAAACTAAATAAAATAACATAAGTATTTTTCCTTTTCTATATAATTACCCTCGAGTTTAATACATTTATCAGATCGAATAATTAATTTATGTAAACCATCAAAAAAATATTTTTTATCGTTGCCCTCAGAATGAGCCGAAATTGCCTCCTTCACTTCTTCATCGTCACGAAATTTTTTCCTCGTAGTTCTTTTTAAATTTGGGAACAAATAATAATCGCTGGGGCCAGATCCGGGCTATAGGGTGGGTGGACTAGCGATTCGAAGCCGCACTTCTTAAGAGCAGCAGTCGCAACATGGCTCTTGTGAACCGGTGCATTGTCGTGCAACAGCAACACACCCTTGGACAGTTTTCCTCGCCTTTTTTCTTTGATGGCTTCACGTAGTCTTTCTAATAACATTGTATAGTATGCCCCAGTTATGGTAACACCCTTGTCCTTGTAGTCGATCATGAGAATTCCTTGTGAATCCCAAAAATCGTAGCCATCAACTTTCCTGCCGATTCTGATACCCTGAACTTCTTCGGAGGTGGTGCACCCTTCTTATGACACTGCATCGACTCTTGTTTTGACTCAGGTTCAAAATGATGAACCCACGTCTCATCTCCAGTCACAATTTGTTCCAATATGTGGGTAGGATTGTCACCGCACAAATTCAAAAGTTTCTTCGATGCCTTAACTCGTTGTTGCATTTGTAGCGGGTTGAGCATTCTCGGTACCCACCTAGCGCTTACTTTTGTCATGCCAAGATGGTCATGCAGGATCCTCAAAATTGTTGTATCTGATACACCAACTAACACAGCTATTTTTTTCTTTTTAAGGCGAGCATCTTCTAGTACTAGCTTTTCAACTTTTGAATGATATCCGACGACGTGGCATCAATTGGCCGTCCTGGGCGAGGGTCGTCTTCACTTGACTCCCTGCCATGTTTGAAGAGGCCATGCCATTTGTAAATCGTGGTTTTAGCAGGGCACTGACCCCCGGCGACAGCTTTCATTTCATTTATTATGAGTTACGGTTGTTTTCCTTGCTTTGATAGAAATTTTATTACGGCACGATATTCAATTTGCTCCATAGTAGCACGTTTATTCCGAAATAATTTGTTTGAAAGGCGAAATCTTTAAAACAAATGACGGTTTGGAATTGACATTCATTTTATTTTTCCTAAAGAGTTCTTATACCAAACGAGCAAAGAGGTTTTGTATTTTTTACCTCCTTGTACTTCATTCCGCGAATATTTGTACCTCCCCTCGTACAATTTAGATTGTTTTTAATTTAGTTTTAGTTTTTAAGGTCTTGCCGAGTTGTTTAGTTTTAATGTAGTTTACTTTAACATATTCATTTAGTTATATAATGTAAATGTAAGTTATTGTTTTTTATGTACAAACCTATACATCAGACGTTTGTCACCTTGTCATACAATCTTAAAATAAATAAATATTTTGGGACAATCTTACACAAATCGACCTAGTCCTACGATAAGCTCAGTAAGGCTTGTGTTGTAAGTACTAGACGAGGATATATATAATAGATAGATACATATAAATACTTAAATACATAGAAAACACCCATGACTCAATATCTCATGAGCAAATATCTGTGCTCATCACACAAATAAATGCCCCGACTGGGAATCGAACCCAGAACCATCGGCTTCTTAGGCAGGGTCACTAACCACTAGGCCAGACCGGTTGTAAAATAATTCTACTAACAATATTTTAATTGTATTTTTATTTATTTATGAAAAACTAGAATTCCTAAACAATATTGCGAATTATATTAAATTGTTTAGCAAGTATTTTTGTCACCTAATCATCTACTGACTAAGGGATTAATAATGATGGTCAAAAATCCACTTTCTGTTCAAATACCAAAATAATTAACTTACTCTAATGATGTCATTGTATTAAACAGAATACTTAAAGATATCGTTAGTAGATTATCTAATCAGCTGTTTCTTTAGTCATTAAAACGATTTAATTGGCATTGTTGTTATTGCTGTTCAGAGTAGGATAGAAGATAAAGATGTACATGCCTCGTTTGACGATATTCGATTCTAAGTCTTTGCAATAAGGTCTAAGGTTGGATAGCAATCTGCGCATGCGACTGATAGGTTCGGTGTGACTGAACTATATGTTTATTTACTATATTTTATTCAAACAATGCTCTTTATTGTTGTTTTGATTTTTCTCACGAGTTCAGCGATTGTGAGTTTTTAATAAATTAAGGGACTGCCGAAACTGTTCGTCTAGGGTTCCGTACCCAAATAGTAGAACGGGAACGAAATAGAACTCTATTATTAAGTACTTTCCTGTTCGTCCGTCTGTCACTAAGCTGTATCTCATGAACCGTTATAGTTAGACAGTTAAAATTGTAGTTGACGTATTTCTGATGCCGCTCTAACAACAAATACTAAAAACAGAAGAAAATAGATATTTAATGGGGCCCCAATACAACTATCGTGATTTAATAATATGATCTAATGTATAGAGAATGGTACAGGCACCTCTTCTCTGACTCGCACTCGGACGGATTTTTTAACTTTCATACACGTTCGAACTAAACTACTATCTATAATTATAATTACCTATAGAACTTTATTGTTGTTACATAGCAGTGATTCTTAGCCTTTCATAGACTATACGACGAAGTTTTTTTTTCACTGGTAGAGGCCAGCAACTTAGAAGTTGTTTTTGGCTTAAGATCAAAAAATGTTGAGGTTCTTAACCTTGGTCTAATGTTTGTTCGTTATACCTACAGATGCTTTATGCTATAAAGCGACTGCAAAAATCATAAATAGATTTAAATCTCCAAGCAGACTTAACTCAGGCATCATTTGTTTAATGGTTTCTCTACATGGCCCACCGCTGGGCCAGCGAGACGACCATGCGATGGTTGAAACGCCACTTCACGACATTCAGTTTTTATCTAATCGTTTTGACCCACTCCCATAGTGGCGCAGCCGCCACCACCATCGGCTACCCTCTACCACCACCATAATGGCAAATACATACGAGAATAATGTTTCTAATGTCGCAAATAAACAGTGATAAAAAACTGTTATAAACACTAATATTTTTATAAACGCACCAAAAACATACTAGAACGCAATTAACGTATCTATAAAGATAATTGCAAGCGATAAGAATCAAAATGTAGGTCCTTCGCATGTCCATGGTTTTAGGTCGCAGACTAGTTAGCAGAAAAAAAGTGTAGGTGCAAGTAAATTATTTTCGGCCAGCTTGTTAATCGCTTGAGCCTAAAAAAGCATACGGCCGAGAGGTCAAAAATGGCTTAAAGGCTCAAGTATACAGGGTGGCTTATTCAAATCGGTCAGTATGCGTATGGGAAAATCTGTAACTATAAGACATAAAAATATTTGTTAAAAGGAACTATGTCATCGATTTAAGCGATAAGAAACACTACATAGATATATTTAAAAAAATGAGTTAATTTTTGGATTCGACTAGAGTTGTTAAAAATAAAATTAAAAGATATTGAATTACAATACATTTTATCATTTATACATAAATCGATGACATAATTCCTAAAAACAAATCTTTGTATGTCTTATAGTTCTAGATTTCCCATACTGACCGATTTGAATGAGCCAACCTGTATATGTGGTAAATTAACGCGTAAACTTTTATAAAAAAAAACATAAATAACTAAAAGTATTTCACGCCATTTGTATTCATACAATACAAGACCTTGTGTTTACGAATTAGGCACTAGTATTTGCTCTCGAACAAAAACTAAGTCTCACATTACATCGTTCGCTGTCTTAATTATTATTGTCGTGAACTAATTGACTACTGTGCCTATGGCATTCCGGGCTTTTATGACGACAGAAGACGATACAGTATCTTAACATAGAGTAAATATATCTACACGAGGGAACTTAGGCGAGCCCCTTTACAAACACGATGAAATAAGCATAAATAAACAAATCGTGGATAATTTAGTAATGAGGATAAAATGAGTAATTATTAGTTAATTATCCTTTATTAGTTTACGCTTGCAATTCAAATTACAACGTGATATTCTCAATAGAAAAAAAATTTTTTTTACAGTTTTGGTGTCCATCGACAATTTTGTTGCTTTTTAAGGATTTTAGACTCTAATAGTTTCTAAGCTTAGGCGTTTTCAAATTTTAAGGATTTTAGACTCTAATAGTTTCTAAGCTTAGGCGTTTTCAAATTTTAAGGATTTTAGACTCTAATTGTTTCTAAGCTTAGGCGTTTTCAAATTTAATGTTAATGTTATTAATCACAGTTAGCGTCTAATAGTGGCCCAATATATCGATATAGGTAGATGTTTATTTATATAGCAGTATGGATGTGTTACGATATATTTCGCCATACTGACTGCAACTAACTATATGATACTGTCTATTTTTTTTTTCAGTGCATTGCGCTTGTAACGTTAACCTTTGAAGTTTCAAAGCATGTATTAAATGACTTGCTTAGTAATATTTAAGCATTAAAAAAAAAATCGTCACTACTTTGAAAAAACTAACTCATTCTGGCAATCAAAAGTAAAATGACGTAACTATGTATGGGATGAGTACAGAGTTACTGCGTTTTATTTTAAAGTATCCAGGTAAGACGCGAGATTTTTTATAGTAGCGACAATACATATATCAGTTGTTGTAGTAAAGTCAATAATTTAGCAACATACATAATAAAATACTTGTGGCATTGCGGCTGTGACGAGCTTCCAAGCATCTGCTTATTGTTTCCTTTGACTGACCTCACTAACATTACACTATCATCTTTATTCTCAACACAACAAGGCACATTTTACCATTGAACGCACAGAGATTAGTTCATAATAATGTAAATAATCAAGCTTTGTATTGTACACACATCCTGGCACATAAATTATCATATTAACTACATATTTCTCATAAATGTACATGTTACTCATACCAGAATAAAGTCATGCAAATATAGATTTTATGGAAATGTAATAAGGACTTAGAAACACCTGTCGAGTTATGTAATAAAATGTTGTCTATGAATGAACACATTTATGGCAAATGCAGGAAAATATAAATAACTAAGTAATTAAGACAGGCCAAGTTATCTAAGGTTTGATGAAGAATGAACTTTATGTTTATAGGATATGATTTACATTTCTATGAGTACATTAAATGTTTGACTGTAATTTAAAATAATATATATAACAAATTTTGTTACTTACATTTTGCTCCTAAGTGAATTTCTCTCATAGCACCATTAAATTGAGCGACTAGAAGTTCTGTAAATCAAACAAAACAATATTATATTAAAGTAATACTTATTTATAAATAAATATAGGTATCTACTTTTTACTAGTCTTTCTGATTATTTATATATCTCTATAAAATAGTTTTCAAATCATACTGCAAACTTATTTAGTACAATTACTTCACAAAAAGTAGATAAAATTTGAGCCATTTTTTGTCCATAAAGGGTAAAATAACCTTATAGATAAGACAAATAAATACCTTTTTGGAATATTGGTAACTCTAACACAGGCACACCAGTCTTGTCTGTTTTCTTGCTTGAGTCCACTAGCAACATATCCTCACCCAAGTCTTCGACATAATATCTCCTTGGCTTGGACTCCTCAACACTAGAATCTAACCGCGGCTCCCTCTCGGGCCTGTAAGACCTCACTGATGTTAGGGCACTCTGCTGGATGTTATCCTGATGGCTATCCTTTACACTTTGATATAAAAACTGATCTCTCATAGTCTCCAGCTGTCTTCTCATAGATATCATCTCATTCCAGTAGTAAAATGCTATGGAACTACTAATCACCATACAAAGTACACTTAACAAAAAGTTCAATATGAACAGCAGCTTTATTTTCTTAGAAGACGCTATTGATAGTGTCGTGTTTATGTGCACGCCGACCTCCGCAGGTTTTTCTAAAAAAATAATAAAGTTTTAAACTCTGGCGCGAAAAAATAAAAAAAAACTTGTCTGTGAAAGTACCTAGGTATTTGACAATCACCTGTGTTGAGATGAATGACAGTCCCATCGGTTTTCGCTTTGGTATTTTTACCAGAATTCAGAAATATGTTTGCCGCACCTGCTGACGCCGAATTCAAGGGGACACCCTCGACATTAACTTTTCTCTCGTCGAACATTATAAATATGGTAGTACGCCGTACTACAATTTACGATGACCGGCGTGGGTGCAGCGTCCTAAACAAAGGAAGTCAAGTTAAAAAAAGTTTCGCACAGCGCGCGATAACCGCGAGGTCGTATAATCAAAACAAAAAACATACATACCGTTACTATAAAACCACTGTTTATTCCATTAGAAAGCCACTGTTTGTTCACTTAAACTACACTTACAGTTTCTTTGTGTTTAATAAAAACCAGTCGGGTAGGACCACTGAATTAAATAAAAACAAAATAAAACTAAAAGTTCTGGGCATCGCACGGGCGACGGTCCGCGAGGCGAGTTGCTAGCGACTATGCTGTCAAGCGAAGGCGCGGGAGATGGCTACTGGTGGCGCGCCAAATTCAAACTGCGAGCGAATGAACGGCAACGGTCGAGGAATGCGGCCGAGATAAGTAGCAAGTAGCGTACGCTTTCGACTACGCTGGACGCTTGATAACCAAACAATACAAACAAACTACCGCGAAACTCCTTATAACTGTTGTTGCTCGTAATAATTGTACGTATCAGCGAAAATTCGCAAGGCTGTATTTTACTAATAAACCCTGGACTAGTGGACTACATAAATGTAGATTAATTGATTCATCACACAAATATGACGCATTATTTACTTACCTATTTGCATATGCTTTACTATGAAAATCACATTGTAAAAGTGATCTACATTCAACAAAGTTGGCTCTTGATAGCTAATGAGTAATGACTTGGACATGCCCAGAAGGATAATTAACTTAACATACCTAACTCGTGGTATTACAAGTGACAAAGTAGCTAGTTATATTTAAATTCCACGATAGTAAAATGTGATTATTACGTTTCTACGCTTATTACCTGAGTCTTTGTGTACAGTGTACAATTGTACATGTCCCTTATCTCGCCCCAAGCAGGTACTTACGGTACGGGACGATCACTCTTAGAGGTTGCTGGCCATGCTTAAATTTACCACGTTGTGATTTATTTTTAATTTATTATTGATCACATTCCACAAAGCGCTGAAAAGTCTACATATTCTATCATTCTTTTTATTATAATAAAGTGCACAAATTAATTATTAGGTTAATATGCTTAAAATAATATTTGTATTTGATAAAAATTCGAATGTCCGTGTTGCTAATTTAATTAAAGAAAAAATTTGGTTATTACATACCTAATAATATTACATTGTTCTTAATGTGCACAGCTACGGTCTATCAAAATCCTTGTCCAAAAATGCAGGCGCAAAGATAATTGCTGTCAGGTATGCAATATAATTCGATTAGAATATTAGGCACATAACTGATAAATTGAAATAAGCAAGCGTCTACGAGAAGCAACAGGCGACCCTCGTGCAGGCAGCTTTCTCGCTCAAAGGATTGCAATTGCAATTCAGCGCGGGAATGCTGCCTGCGTAATGGGCACCTTTCCAAAGGCATAGGTTTGTTATAGTATAGATATAATTTGTTACCTATTTTAATTTACTTGGTCTTAGGCGGCATCAAATTTGTTTTTTATTATTTATTTTAAAATAAAGTATTATACGATAAATTGATAATCAGTATCTGCGGCGTTTCCGCAAAAATCGATATTCCTACATTTCGAACGATTATCTCTGTCACTCTCATATGATAGGTACCTTAATTAGAGAAAAAGATGCTCGATATTTACGAATTTCGATATTCGCGGTACAATGCCTGGTAGTATAGAGATTATTCTACCTGTAGTCCACTCCTGTACATACAACTAAGTTATAAAGCTCTCCTAGACCGTCATAGCTGTGTCCACAGGGCACAGCGTCCCATTTCCAGGACACTTCAGCCTGTTGGCTAAGCCGGTGAGGGTCGGTACTCTCAACGATCCGTACGAGGTCTGTCCATTTAGTTTGCGGATATCCAATACTATCACTTACAGCCTTACACCGCTTTCCTATCCGTTTTGCGGTTCTCAATTCATATGTGTTACACACCTTTATCTAACGCTCATTTTGGAGGCAAGCTAAAATAACAATATTGCTTCACGTGATTAGTCGATTCATATTTATCTATAAAAATTATTTGGCAAACTAAAATTCTTCTTTAGTGAAAGCCCGACAGATAACTCATTCATTCCTCTATTTAATCAGATCGGAGGGCGACAATTATAAATATCGAATATCGTCAATTATTGAATATCGTCAATTTGGGGTCCGGTTTTTGAAATAGTCACCGAGTAACCTTCATAGAGATTCTCATTCATTCTCTATGGAAATCACTCGGTGACTATTTCAAAAATCGGACCCAAGATCTTTTGACATGTTATTGAATGAGTAAGTCAACTTCACTTGTTTTCGACTTAGAGATAGATTTTCGTAACCGAACATTCACTTGCCCCTAAACTGAGCATAAGATAATATGTAACGGGCTGTACATATGGTGTAAAATGGGTATGGAATAACCAATATAAATTTGTATAAAAACAGTCTTAAGCATCTGTTCCTAAATCTGGACCTACAAATTCTGAAACGGCTGGTATGCAGCTATGCAG
This sequence comes from Grapholita molesta, assembly GCA_022674325.2. Lineage (NCBI taxonomy): Eukaryota > Metazoa > Arthropoda > Insecta > Lepidoptera > Tortricidae > Grapholita > Grapholita molesta. The sequence continues at coordinate 1,882,119 of CP053125.2, read as the reverse complement.
GCAAGCACATGCGTTTGCGCATTGCATTGAAGTGCACAGCTGCAAGACATCCGCGGAGGCGCAGACTAGGACCGATTTAGCAAACTATTCTAACGGGCACGGGCTATATTGGGACAGCCACATTCGCTGAAATCGCAGTTTATTACAGCATCGATATTGATTTAAAAAATCATGCATCCTCCAATATTTGACCTGGCCTAGTGGGTAGTGCCCCGGCCTATGAAGCCGATGGTCCTGGGTTCAAATCCCAGTCAGGGCATTTATTTGTGTGAAGAGCACAGATATTTTTACTGAGAGTGTTTTCTATGTATTTAAGTATTTGTATGTATCTATCTGTTAGGTATATGAACGACGATATATATATATCGTCGTCTAGTACCTACAACACAAGCCTTACGCTTACCGTAGGACTAGGTCGATTTGTGTAAGAATGTCCCGAAATATTTATTTATTTAATTTCAGGCGATGTAAACAATCGATTGTAGAAACGCAAATTGTTGTATGAAAAAAATCATAATAATTCATCAACACTTGTCAATCCTAACATGCCGTTTAATAATCGTTTGCCCCTTTCTGCCTTTATGGAAACTCTGTTTGCAAAAAAGGGACAAATTTTTATCTGACTTTCTTTGCTTCTGACTGACTTTTCTAAGTTTGATGACATGACTCTCGTTCGCTGGGAGCTCGGACGGCTCTTGGTTTGGGACATCATATGCGTCACACCCTTGCACATCCTACTTCCCAGGTACCTCATCAAGGAACGCTGCTGAAGCTGACGAACTCCTCAAAAACGATATTTAAATCGAAAGAAAGATAGAAAAATTTAATCAAAGCGGGACTCGAACCCACAACAAACTAGCCTGTAGCCTAACAGTGCACTGTGCCGCTTGGGGTGGAAAATTGAGAAAACGTTCGACGTGGCTTCGTACGGGTGACCGGAGGGTTGGCGCTTTTCTTGCTCAACGAGATGGGAATTGCCATTCAGCGTGGCAACTCCACCAGCCTTCTGGGAACCCTTCTGTCCGGCTCTGGCTTGATACCGCGAACATCGAAGTTCGTATATTTCAAGCGTCTATCTCTTTTACTCCAATTAAGGCGTCATGAGAGTGGCAGAGACAATCGTCCGAAATTTACGAATATCGTTTTTCGCGATAGCGCCGCTGAATTAGAGTCGATTTTTTATATGTATTAATATAAAAATATATTTTTATATTAATACATTTTTATATTCCATTTTTTTGTAGTTTTATTTTGAAATATTTGTTTATGTAGGTTAATATGTACTTAACAATAAGTCATAACAAGCATCCAATAATAGAAACATTCTGGTCAATTGTATTCAATGAAAAGACAAGACAAAATAGAGATGGCAATTCGGCTAATGCGACCATGGCACTATTATCTTAATTATTGTATTGTGACTCTGTAATTATACAGGTAAATGGCCATTGTTAGGATTCGAACCCGGTACCTTCTGTTTCGTAGGCAACCGACTAGGCTACGGGGCTGTCAATAAAAGGTGTTTGACTATGGATGAACTTGCCAGGCCAAATGCAACTATGTTTTGTCATAATTAAAATTCAAAATGGCATCCAATGGGAGACCTTTTTATAGGTCTCCGGGCGGCTAGAGGATACACAATACCTTCATTCAAAAATTCTAATATAAGCTTCTTAATACGCTGTGTTAGGCTTAAACAATCCCAAAACCGGATTAAATGAGTTCATACATTATCGCAACTTTCTCCTATTTGCTAATATATCGCTATTTCATTTAATCGTGCCTTCTTTAATACTAAAAGATATACTATGTCTGAGACCTCACAATAGAAAGAGATAGCAACCAGCTGGATTGTTGCCATGGCTAATACGTTCCTCGGAGTCGCTCTTAAAGCGCGTTAGCATTAGCAGAACGGGCCGCCACATTTCTTCTCACAAACTATGCTTCTATTGAATCTGTTGTCTCCTTTGGCTGATGGTACGGAATATTTTTGGATCCGGTAAGTCCTTAAACTACGTCCAACAATGAGAGGTAGGGCACAGCGAAGTACCATCACGCTTGAATCTGGAGCAGCCCAACTGGGGAGGTACCTCCTCCTTACAGAAGACCACAGCCATAATAGCACCACAGCTACCTTTCGGGTATGTAGTGTTGTGTTCCTGATGGTGAGTAAGGTTACCGGAGCTCCAACCACCGGCAACGCGCTTGAGACTCCCTTGGTGTTGTAGGCAAGCAATCCGTCTGCTCGTTTGCCACCTTTGCCATAAAAAAGATTGGAAATGAATAATAAGGTATAATACTAATATTTGGGATCCTTTTTATCTCTTGTTAGGGGATGGGAATAGTACTTAATTCAGAGTAAAAAGCTCATAAAATCCTAATTAAAAATAAAGTCGTTTGGGAGTACTCTAAATAAGTATAGAGGTTCCATTATTTTAAGGCTTAAACCTGCGTCATATTTGTACTTACATTATTAACACATAGTTAATACCTTAATTAGTTTGTGCTAATTAGACTAATTTAAAAGAAAAAAATGAGTCACCGATTCCTGATTCACGCATGGCATTTGAAACTGCATGTGCAATTAAATATTTTTTCGGTGAGCTGTCACTTCTTGTTTATGGTAACCAGAGACACAAAAGAGTTTTACAGCTGTTTTGTGTTGGTACTTTTGCGTAAATGCTTTTGTTTATAACCAATATGAATCAGTGATTAGCAAATGTTTCTGTCAATACCTTGCAAGTTTAAACCATAGTTTACATACACGTTGCCCTTTAAAACAGAATATTTAAATATAAACAATTAGGTACCTTAATAATATATATTGTAATAAGAACCGAATATCATCATCTTATCCTGTCGTCATGCTTGGCAGACGGGTTGGCGACCGCAGTAGATGTTGATTAGGTTTCGACGGACGCTGTTGCCCATTCGTCGGATTTTTCCCTTTGTCGACTAATATGACACCCATCGGGAGGAGATGGGGTTGTACTTATTTTCACGGTGGCACCCAAATATACAAGCCGATTCCCACCGGCTTAGCTAACTTTTCTACAGTTAAACGATTTTCATTGAGCCCATAAAATATAGATTAAGCCGTATTAGCTCTGAAGCCTTGTCTAAGATACTTAAAAAGAAAATTGACCTGACATACATCATAACATGTCCGCTAAGCACCACCCCATCTCAACTCTTCCCACGGATGTCGTAAGAGGCGACAAAGGGAAAAACCGACAGATGGGCAGCAGCGTCCGTCGAAACCTAATCTACAGCTACTGCAGTCGCCAACCCGCCTGGAAAGCGTGTCGACTTTTTTATACAACAACGGTGGCAAACAAGCATACGGCCCGATGGTAAGCAGTTACCGTAGCCTATAGTCGCATCCAACTCCAGAGGATTCACTTGTACGTTGCCTACCCTAAGTACTACGGCAAATACACCCAAAATGATACAATTAAGTCATATTCGGGGGCCTCCAGGGGTCCAGTAGTGGACGATTTACGGTTGTATAAATATGTCCATGTAAATGTATTCCTTAGTAAAAAAAAACTGCATCAGTTCAAGGTTGGCATGCTCTTGACCAATATTCGGCCGTCCTTATCAAGATATCATGAATCAACACGATCTACCATAATTAGAGGTAATTAGAGTACAGTGACATTACATCTTACTAAGTATATACAGAAACAAAATGACTTAACTTGAAAGAAACTTGAATTAAATACCGCCATTTTCCGGAGGACTTACTGACGTCTCGTCTCAAGCCATCACCATTGTATGTGAGATCTCTGATTACTTGTATTTATTACTGATAAAGCGGTTAAGTTAACTGGATGAAATAATGATGATTTTTTTTGTAACAAATACCGTGTCAATGTTACTATTTCACGGATAGGTATCGAATCTCTGGACTACCGTGTTGGAGATGTTTTTTTTAATGACAAAGGTGGCAAACGAGTAGACGGATTGCCTGATGGTAAGAAATTACCGTCGCCCATGGGCACCCGCAACACCAGAGGAGTCACAAGCGCGTTGCCGGCCTTTAAGGGGGGTTGGAGCTCTGGGAACCTTATATACACACCATTAGGAACACAACACTACATACCTGAAAGGTAGCAGTGCTATTATAGCTGTGGTCTTCTGTAAGGAGGAGGTACTTCCCAGTTGGGCTGCCCCAGATTCAAGCGTGATGGTACTTCGCTGTGCCCTACCACTCATTGTTGGACGTAGTTTAAGGACATACCCGGGTCCAAAACGTTCCGGTTGAACCTCAAAATGGCGAATATATTTTTGTTTTTTGTTCATTAAAGATGTTTAGGGAGTATGTTATATTGATAGCGTATTATCCCACTGCACTGCTAATGAAGAATTGATTTCAAAATGCGGTTCACCACTATTTGGTCGTCACCCGGGAGGTACGGGGCCGTGGCCGCCTCTTGGCTTTCTGTAAAGTCCAGCTACCACTTTACAAAACGCAAGGCCTACTACCGAACAACGTCATGCTCTAAGATGATACGTTATTTTAACTACTTATTTGTAACTTTACTTGACATTGGCGAAATCATCGATTGGTTTATCATATCTTTGACCATATCTTAAAAAAGAACGTAGTCCTGTTCATTAATGCAGTCGTAAGTATTTATGTATATTAGTTTAAGAGATTTTTAAAGCAATTTTGTCCTAAAAACCTATCACTATCACTACCTAGAAATTAAAAGTGTAAAGGAGGTAGTAGACAAAACTAGCACACCGTATCCAATGTGACCACAAATTTGGGTATTATAAATCTTATAATTTCTAAATCATATAAATATTTAACAAATATAAATTACAATATAATAAACCTTATAAACGAAACTTATATTAATAAAAATACAATAAATTTACATACATACATACATTTCAGCCGTATACAGTCCACTGCTGGACATAGGCCTCCCACAAATATGACTTGTATCATCTTGGGGGGTAGTTGCCATAGTCGCCACGCTTGGCAGGCGGGTTGGCGACCGCAGTAGCTGTAAATTCGGTTTTGGCGGACGCCGCGTTCGATTTTTCTCTTTGTCGCGTCTTACGATACCCGCGGGAGGAGATGGGGTGGTGCTAGTCTAGTCAGCCGGCATCACACGCCACAACAAATTTAACTAAACTAAAAAAAAATGCCCCGTGGTATGGTAGCGTACATGCTGGCACCATTTCCCCGCTGAATAATTTCTAAATAAATTCATATTTCATTATTTTTCGAAAGTAAATCATTTTTATTTTGTACAACATTGTTACCTATTAGTTTATTTTTGAAAGTCGAAAAAAATATTCTTCTATCGGTTCTATAAAGTGCTTACCTGCATAAAAAATGTGAGAAACAATATGAAATTGTATGTTATGTTATGAATTATGATTAATTCTGTTGTGGCATGATTTCTTAGTAAAAATAGATGTGTGATGATATGTGTGTTTTATATAAATGTGTGAGTCACAGTACCTATCGATTAGTTATAATAAGATTCAGCAATTTTTAAATATTACCTAATATTTCTTTAAAAAATAGGTAAGCTTGCTGAATATAGTACTAGCGATGTGTCACATTAATTTAGGTCGTATCGAAAAAATATATTTTTCGACTGAAATGTTCGGACGAACACGGAAAATACGATGTCGAGTCGGGATGAAATACAAAAATTTCAACCCTAATTAAAAGTAATGATATGATAATTAATCTATCGTAATGTAAATTTATTTAAACCAACCTTATGTATGTATACGTTACTACCTTTAAGTTTGTTAATTACTAACATACTATGGATCACATGTTATTCGAATGAATTGAACTGAATAAATGAATTGAATTAAATGACACCGTCCCTTATCTCGGGCACCAAAGTTGACGCTGGGCGGCTGTATTCTCGGCTAAGAACCACAAGCGTCGCAAGTACCTATGTCGCACTGGGCAGTAGTTACATATTTGCGGCGTTTGCGGTTGAAATCCGGGGCGTGGGACCCAAAAGCGCACCGACTCTACAAAGAGATTCTATATATATATTTTTTGTGGTATTTCATTACTGAAATTGTTTGATATGTTTTCTTACAGAATTACGCATGTATGTTTAAGATTTTTTTTGTATACTGTTTTGAAAAAATAAGTCCCGCCGAGTTTCTTGCCGGTCATAAAAGTCAAAATACTTCTCGGGTCAGAGGTGAAGGGTTAGAACCGGTGTAGTTTTTATTTTATTTTCCTCTTTTACTTTTGTATACTCGACGTGTAAAAATGCCCTTGTGGCCTACTTACTGAATAAACGTTTGAGTTTGTTTGAGTTTATCGGCGGGTCTTATAGAAATTTCTGGTGACAGGGCAGCAATGCTAAACGCGGAAACGCGGCCAGCCTTCTGGGCACCCTACCTAATGACGTAGGTCCTAGGTATTTTTTTTTATTTATACTTAGTTTAGTTTTTAGTTAGAATATTATGTTTTTATCTCATGTTTTGTGTTTATACTACCTAATATTGAATTAAATTAACACTCTTAGGTGGATGTCGTAAACTTCCTTTTTAGTGGTTGGCAATAAGACCTAGCTTACTGGCCTATGTTGCCAACTGGCCCTACTGATGTATATATATGTAAACAGCTGTTACTTACACTAAATATCGATAACCACTTGTTGTTGTAGGTATAAATTAATTTGAAAGCGAAGTTGTTTACGCGGTTATACCCAAGTTAGCGAAATATCAATACGAAGGAGAATTCTATTGTTATACTTACGGCGGCGGCGCGCAATGAGTATAATAATATGATTTTCTCAAGCATACTACGAAATGTATGCGTTAATGGCACGAAATGATGCCAAGAAGTTGCACATTTATGGATTAGGTCGTGAATAAATGTATGGAGTTAGTATGAAAAGCAGATTATTGTCCGCAGCTCTAACTTTTAAATTTGCCAACTAAGATTAGACTGACGAAGGAAAAAATACATACATCCAAGTTACAATCTCTTTGAAAGCATAATTGGTATTATAATAATCGGTTAAACATGGTGCTGGAATAGCTTTTTCCAATGTCAATCCATTAAAAAAAAACGAAATCTATGAACCACAGTTATATTTTTATAAGCAGTTAAAAAAGGTGTACGAATAGCTTTGTCGAATTTGTTTTCTTTTTTTGTATAAAAAATAAAAAGTATAAAAAATAAATATTTACTTGATTGCTTTGTTGTTATTTTAATTTTATTATTTTCTTGAAATGTTTGAGAAAAGCACTAGGTATACAGGCTTCGGCCTGAACAGGGATTGAAGACTCAATTTATCCGGCGGTCTACCGCAATCTCGTCCTTAAATCCCTTACTTCACGGCCTCTGCAGTAATGTACTATTTCTCAAACATGCACTAACTACATGTTAACATTATGTTCCTTATAATAGGCTTCAAAGTACCTATGTGGTTGCAGGTTTGGCTAGACGAGAGGCAACCGAAGTTTTTTAATAATGATTCAGATTGTGAAAGTTGAATAAACTCAATATTTAGCATAGTATGCATATAACCTTATACCTGGCAAGTGAATCTCAGGTTGGTCTTAGTCATGTGTGTCAATGACCTTATTTTTGGTACAAGCGGCCTCTAGTGACGCATCCTAAACCTCTTGTTAAGCTCATACAGTTATAGTCCTCATTAGACTCTGTTGTTGCACCACAAAGTTCGTCTGTACTTACGTAAAGTTTGTTATACCACATATTAAAACTACAATGCCCTTTTTGTTGGTTGTATCAATTAACACTACTATACTTATTGAGAAATAACGGTAGGTATATTCACTTCCTCAAAAGAAAACCGTAGGTAATAAGGGTTTTGCAAAAACCGCGATTTACAGTAGATATTGGAGTATAAATCTACACTAATATTATAAAGGCGAAAGTTTATGAGCGTGTGAGTGTGTATGTTTATTACTTCTTCACGTCTACACGGCTGGAGCGATTTAAATAAAATTTGGTATGGAGTTAGCTGACACCCTGGATTAACACAGACTACGTTTTTTCCCTAATAAACCGAGGGTAACACCGCGGGGCACAACTAGTTAATAAATAAGTACTAGTCACATATATCAGTACAGGACTTATTTATATGTGGCATTATCTAGCAAAAGGGACCTTATTTTTGATGGCGCTTACGTCGAACTGCGTTGCGTTTGTATTGCGGCATCTTGAACAACGGCGTAAGCGCCATCGACAATAAGGTCCCTTGTCATAGATAATGTCACATATAGCTAAAGATGTTGATAAGTAAGGATTGGACCATTTTGACTGCCAAGTATATGTTGCTGACTGTACCTATTACCTCCATCCGTTCAGAAACTCTTGAACGTTTAAAAGCATATATGTAGTTAGTTTTTTCTTTTGTATTTTATGGCACTGTAACAATAAGACATTAGATTGTTAAAATTAGGCTTGTTAGCGTACAGTTAATTTTCTAACAATAGGTAAGTACTACCTACGGAGGTTTCTTTATCTGTGGTAAGTACCAAATCTAGGACATTCGACAAGGTCATTCACTCGTCTCCTTCCAACGGTACTTACGTTATCCTGAACGGGGTTGACCGTTAGTGAGTTCGAATTTCGAATGTGGAACAGCGAAAGCGGCTTCCGAGAAAACGTGGATCTCTAATTTTAGGACAGATTATTGTGTTACGCAATCTATGATTTATGCGGTCATAGAATTTGGATTCATTGTTTTTTTTTATTAGTGTTGTTTTTTAACCGTGAGTGAGATTTGCTCTACACACTACAATATATTCTGTAGTAGGTGTTGATGTTCTAAAACGTAGTTTAATTGGTATTTGTCATACAAGGAGGCAAAGTTAGTGTTTACCTTCTCGTGCTAATATTGCGACTTTAGCTAGCGAAGGTTCCGAATTTGAACCATAGCGAGTGGTTGAAAGAGTAGAATCTTGAGCGTTGAGGCGATTTCAAGGCACAAGAAAGGAAAGGAAAATACTCTTAAACATTTCAAATTTACTCCAAATTATTAGTATCAATATATAGCCTATGTGTTAATCCAGGGTATCATCTAACTGTATACCAAATTTTATTTGAATCGCTCCAGCCGTTTAGACGAGAAGAAGTTAGAAACATATAGTTACACACTCGCACATTCAGAAACTTTCTCCTTTACAATATTAGTGTACCTAGATTATAAATTCATCGCGGTAAAACTAAAGGTATTGTTACCTAGATGCTTGCCTTAAAATTCGGCTAAAGGAATCATTTATCATTTAAAATTACCCAGCTAACGGTATTATTTAGTCTGTGCTAACGGCAAAAACCATTCGAAATGTGTATGAAATTTATTTGCTCCCTTGTAAATAACATGCAGTATGCTATCTGTTTTTAAATAATAAAAACGGGCTTTCTGAGCCAGTGACGAGAATTTGACTAAAAAAAAAATGGTAAACGATTTTGAACATCAGACGAATTCACGAGATCACGGGCAGATGTAGTAGAAATATATTTATGAGCGGATTCAGTCAATATACTTTTGCAGTCGACCTATTCCCATAAATAGAACGTTTGTTTGGGGAAATTTCCAGAATTTATTTGGGGTACTCATAATTTGTTGATTCCTTCTTAGTTATGTATGAGTTCAGAATTTATATTACACAAAATGCTCCGTTATTAAGATACATAAATAATCATGTTTTGTTGATGCTTTAACCGTCAACTTGTTTGTGAAGGAAATTCATAATATTTCAATTTGTTGGAATACTCGGAGTAGCAATTTAAGCACCTACGTAATTTTCATAAACATTAATAGGTACGATAGAAAATGTTCTTTTTTTTTATGAGATAGGCGGCAAACGAACAGACGGATTGCCTGGGGGTAAGCAATTACCGTCGCCCATGGCCACCCGCAACACCAGATGAGTGCGTTGCCGGCCTTTAAGGGGGGTTGGAGCTCTGGGAACCTTACTCACCATCAGGAAAACACAACACTACAAACCTGAAAGATAGCAGTGCTATTATGGCTGTGATCTTCTGTAAGGAGGAGGTACTTCCCCAGTTGGGCTGCCCCAGATTCAAGCGTGATGGTCATCGCTGTGCCCTACCTCTCTCTCTCTCTGTTCGCTACAAAATCTTTATTATTCCTTTATATTCGTTTTCTTTTCTTTCCTTTCGTACTCAGACGAATCTAATTTGCCATCAGCTGTAGTACAATATAAATACTTAAGGGAGTATTAAGTATTTATGTATTTTAACCAATTTCTGTCATGAAGAGACTTGTTGTTCAGGGATGGGTCAATGGCTGTAGTTCAAGAGGATGTACCCACATGCATTGGACGGATCAGGAGCGGCACCGCGAACATCGAACATCGTAACAAACATACACACTCAAAAACTTTCGCCTTTATAATATTAGTGTACAGAGTGATAACACCAATAAAAAAAATACAATTGGCTTGCATGTTTAAATAATTTAGACTGTGAACAGTGTATGCCTAGACAGACCCGGTACCGCGAACATCGAAGTTCGTATACTTCGGGCATCTTTCTCTTTCACTCTTATTAAGGCGTCATGAGAGTGACAGAACAATCGTCCAAAATTTACGAATAATGTTTTTCGCGTTAGCGCCGTAGACTACGGGGCGTTGGGGCGACTTGGGGCGTATTTGCCATAGTCGCCACGCTTGGCGGTTAGCGACCTCAGTAGCTGTGTATAGTTTTTTTTATACTACGTCGGTGACAAACAAGCATACGGCTCGCCTGATGGTAAGCAGTTACCGCAGCCTATTAACTCCTGCAACTCCAGAGGTGTTACATGCGCATTGCCGACCCTGCGTTACTGGGTTTCGACGGACGCTGTTGCCCATCAGTCGGTGTTTTCCCTTTGTCGCCTCTTACGACACCCGCGGGAGGAGATGGGGTGGTGCCATTCTAGTCAACCGGCACCACACGGTACAATTATGTAAACAAGTATTTAATTAGTTAAATAGAACGTTAAGTTATTTGTCTGTTCAACAATCGATCGGAAATGTATTTGTGTCATTATCCAGGAAAAGGGACCTTATTCTCGATGGCACTTACGTTGAATCGCGTTGCGTTTGTATTGTAACATCTTGAACAACGACATAAGCGCCATCGACAATAAGGTCCCTTTTCATAGATATTGTCACATTTATCCTAATTACTTCATTGACATTTATGTGGACTTAATGAAAAAAGGTACAATTTTCATAAAAAATGTGTGGGACTTGTGACGTTTTCCGATTTAGCTGCAGATTAGTTACTATATCAATTAGTCAGCATTTAGCGTAGGGCTTATAGTATAGATTAGAAGCTTGTAGAAGCAATACTGATTTAAATGTATAGTTTGAAACTGTAATAGTTATTAGTTATACATATTGTCTGTCTTTCATAACGACATTTTAAGGGCTAAAAGTATTAGGGTCATTTCACACGAACCACAACCACGCGACAACCACGACCACGCGACAAGCGCGACCACGTGGTCAGGTGCAAATTTTGTATTAGAAATAAATAGTACAATGCACACGAACCACATTTTGCAGTCATTATCGACCACGTCTGTGGCAACGGCCAGCAACTACACAATTCACACGTAACCACTGCGTGACCACATTTTGACGCTGCGACGTGGTGTGGTTGTGGTCCGTGTGAAACATCCCTAAGTCCTAATGAACTGAAATTAGCATATTTAATTTAAAAAATAAACATACAAATTAATTGGACACACAATGTATATCAGTAATAATTTAATAAATTAAACTTAACAATTGCCAATTGATTTCAGATGTTTGCATTACATTGCTGCTCGAGATTTTTCTTTAATTTATTACTCTTAATTATAAAAGGTAATCGTTATATTGTTTTGATAAAACTGTTAACAGCACTTTAAACTATCGTTACTTAAAACCAATGTCGTTATGAAAGACACACATGGTATATGTAAGTACCTTCTAGTGTTAATATGAGAGCGGAACTAGCGAAATATTCCAAAATTTAACCACGAGCACAGCGAGTCTCAAGTTACGATAGGGGAACAAACTTTGCTACCGAGTGAAACACACAATTTTTCACCTCACTACTTAAAAATATTAACTCTAAGACTTTAAAAAGGTTTAAATTTTTTGTCATTCATCATTTATCATTCAAAAGCATTCAATAAAAGAACATCCAACTAGCTAACATCGAAAAAACACTCGATTAGTAATAAACAATTTGTATGAAATTATACGAATTGAATTGTTTATTATGTACAGTCAAGTGTAAACATTCGTTCACTGCCAAAGTTTCAAAAATATGTACCGAGCAACTCTATTGTACATTAAATAAGGTTGTAGGACGTATTTATGAAAGGATTCTTTCGATACGTATTTTTGCACTTGTCTGTATATGTTACAATATGTCGGGGTAATATTGGTCATCGACTTTTGAGCTATAAACAATGTGATTTTAACAGTGTTTATAATGTATTTTCCTAACTAAGTATTGCGTAAAGTGCACTTTTCGCACGCTTCGCGTGCGTAAATTTCACTTTTTAAGGCACTTGCTATAAAAAATTAGGTTCAATACTCGTGTCACTTCTTTAAGACTCGGGTGATTGTCACCCTCGTCGAAAAAAAATTTTTTTCACTAGTATCGAAATGTACTATTATGCTAAAAATATATGAAACCCACATTATAATAAACCAACCATTTGTAGTAAAAAAATAGGTGATCAATGTTACCCCATAATAAAAATAACCCAAGTATACCGTAAGCTTCATGATTGTGAAGTCTGTGATATTCCTTAAAGAGTAGTTTTTTCTGTGCGGTACGATATAAATTTTTCATAGTGTTCATATTCATACGTTAAGCCCCATTTAAACCAGGCAAGAACTTGTATACAATTTTCATTACATTGCGGGCTATCGACGTACGGCAAATTCGGTCGCCTTAATGAAAATCGCAATGTAATGAAAATAGTATACAAGTTCTTGCATGATGTAAATGGGGCTTTATCCTCATTTACTTGCGGGGATGTAGTGAGTGTTGAATGTTTTTTTTTGCTGGGACGTCAGATATATGCGAAATTGAACTGTGCAACTTTTCAAACAATATGTGATAGGCGTTCTATACTTTTTCTCGCGACTTCGTTTGCCAGCCATACCTGTCTTTAAAGTATTTATTGCAGGATATCCTTTCTCGTAGGTAGCTCAAACTCCCCATACCAAATTTCATTCCAATTAGTTCAGCGGTTTAAGCGTGAAGAGGTAACAGACAAACAGACAGAGTTCCTAAACTATTTATTTTATTATGCAGAGACGTTTACTAGCGAATATCTTCGATATTTAAATCGAAAGAAAAATAGATATTATATTAAATAGGATTACTATGGGTGGATGTGTAAAAAACGCGAAAGTTTAGTGTTACATAGGACGTATATATATATATATACACACATATATATATATACATATACATATCGCCTATGGACGCCTGCAACTCAAGAGGATTCATATTTGCGTTGCCTACCATTTAAGAACCTAATATAGTTTCAGTTATATATATGTATAGTATTATTTAGTTTAGTTTAGGCAAATAATTTCTTACTACAATCCTCGTGTCGCATCTACTAGTAACATAACTATTTATCTTCCACGTTATATTGATAAATCATCAATTTTACTAGTATTTACGTTTACTACAATATTATGATTAATTAGAGAAATAGGATACGCGATCAGGTATTGTTTACTATATGCAATGGAACCTTGATACGTAATCGTTTTTAATTGGGTAGATGGTAAGGTGGTAAGGTGCTTGCTCTGGTTCACATAGACTGCTCTGGCATACACTGTTCACAGTCTAGATTATTTAAACATGCAAGACAATATCATTTTTTTATTGGTGTCATTAAGTTTAGTTAAATATCTTTGCGGGTGGATCACCTCACCCAGATGCGACTGCGGTGCTTTATTCTCAAACCATCCAAAGCATACGAGGGCCCTTCGAGCCCAGAGAAATAGAGAGTCCGTTGTCCTCCAACTGACGTGGCTGTTTGGCTAAAAAAGTTGGATCAATTACGAGTACGTAGGGATGTGATGATCCCATCGCCCACTGGTTTTCTCCAGTGCAAGCAGTCAACGCAGGGCAGCTTGTGGCGAGCTGTTGGAGAGTAGCGACTCCACGTACCTGATCGCCCCTGAGCCATAATGCGGACAGGAGTAACATCCGCGTAGTACCCCTTACATTTCGATAAGAAAATATATCAAACAATTATAAAAATTAACAACCAAAGAAAAAACAATAAGTTACTTAGAAGTAGAAATCTGACTGCTTTGAACGAAGTTAACAAAACGTTTGATATGCTTTCTTATCTGAAATGTGTCCTTTACTCTAATTTCCAAATTACAATAATTCGTCATCAACAGCTTGAAATATATATCGGCAAAAAAAAGTAAATTTGGTTTACAAAATATGAATATTGATACATAGGAGATTTACTCTAGGGGATGAGGGCCCTAGAGGGTAAATATATGTATGGAAGAAAACAAGAAATATATTATAAAGGGTTTATTTAAGAAAAATAAACAAATAGTGCCGACTAGCTCGAGAGCTTAAATTAATTTAAATTAAGGGCTCTAATGAAGCCATAAGGGAGAGACTCAGTGGGCTAACTAACTTATCTCTTAGTGCTTGTTACCACTGCCACGTCAATAACTAAATTTACCGTAGGGGCGCCATCTCAGACAACTCTGAGAAAATTAACAAAAAATAAGATAGGTTCAATAAATCTGACCTCACTCCGGGACAACTCTGAGAGAAATAAAAAAATAAGATAGGTACAATACGTCTGACCTCACTCCGGTGACCTGAGGCCGAAGGGGACCGGCTCAGCAGCTTCTGGGGAAGGCCTGTCCTCAGAACCGCTGACGGCTACCACCTGCAGATGATGCACCGACCGTAAGGCGCGACAGCGCGGTGCCAGACAACAGCGAATCCGAATCCATAAGCAGGCTGGTAAATAAGGTTTTAGTAGGCCCTGCAAACGAAAGACAACTTATAAGTTGCGGCTTGGACATGCCGGCGGCGGAGTAGAAGGCTGGCCACAAACAACTGTCTTACTTACCCGACGCAGAAAAGAATCCCTCCGTATTACATCGATGACATATCAATGCGTCGGGGCCTATTAAATCGTTGTAAAATAGGTCTACCGGGTCATTCTAGGACCCGAGATGCCGGGACTGAAAATAAATAATCCCACCAACCATTACTATTTAAATTTCTCGATGGAAATACAACCAACGATAGATAATAAACTCACTCAAAAGGCCGATGGGACCAGATTATAATATAACGGGAGGCTTCTCTCTCCATTTTTGCAAATAACGACCTCTCCTTTGCCATAGCGGTGACGCTGTCAGATTTGACAACTGAAACGCAGGTTGACCACAACGATGACAGAACTAGGGAGGCGACCAGCCGTATATAATTCACCACAATCCAACTTCAGACTTATTTAATAAAAACCCAAATCTACATAATTCTTTGAAATAAAATTATAATGATTTTTCCCAAAGGACAAAATCGATAATTATGTGAATAGCCATATCAGCTCCCGCAGGCTCTGCTAGATGGCGCTAGTGGTACCTTAAATCGCTTAAAAGAATTATTTAATTTCTCCTTTAGGTTTAAAAAAATAGTTGTTACACTATAAGCTTGTTACAAATTAACCTTAGGAATGTATAAGGTCTCCAGTCATGATCTATATACCATATCCATATAATAAGTTAAAAAAAAAGATCAACAAGCACCGAATGAAATTTATCACGCTAATAATAAACAAAAAGTAATGCATTGAGAAGAAAATTACTTAAAGCATAGCCCCAAATAGCCAAAACAGACCGGTCTCCACAAACGGCACCCGTTCACAAGTATGACGCGTGTCTCAGCAAATTTTTGAAAATTTGCAATGAAAAAATAAAAGATGCTTTACAAACATTTCGAGAGTACGACATAAACGTGACGGCGCCAGTAATGGACATGGAACCAATCATGAACATTAGTGCTTATTTCAAAGGAGTCAAGTATTGTGCATTTGTTGGTACGAGTACATATTCAATTTAAACGTTGTTATTTTTAAATGGGGATTAATATATATTGAACAAATTAAAAACACAAGGAAACTGAAATAAAATAAAATACTAAAACTATAAATAACTAAAAACTAAACCTAAAATACCTATCTAAAATAAAAGATCCCCCCGTGGCATGGTGCCGTAAACGCTGGCAGCATTTCCTCGCTGTATCGCAATGCTTATGCGTTGAGTGAGGAAGCTGCCAGCTCTCCGGTCACCAGTAACGTCGATAAGACGTTTGGCCAAATCTTTGAAAAAGGCATGGGCACTTGGTCCCCACGGGCCAAGGGTCTCGACGCCAAAAGGTACAAAATTGTATTCGGCCCCGAGACCCTTATATTTTGCCTTTTTCAGAGATTCAGCCGTCTCTGCAGCTGCCCCGACATAACTATACTACATAACGACATAACATAACTAGACTAGATATTAAGTGTAAATTACCAGCACGTATACCTATCCACGTATAACGTATGTCACGGTATTTTTTTTTCCAGAGACAATATTTCACGTCGCCATTTCCCGCAAGCGCTTACGTAATTAATGAACACCCCAGCGACGTCGCTTTATTACCGTCTACATAATTTACGTGCAAATCAGAAATTCCTCGGAGAGCCTTGGTTAACTTTAAAGGTAAAATTAAAGCTTTTTAGTATGTATTTTTTTTTCATACATTTAACGCCCGCGACTACGTCTGCGGAAATTTAGTACTTCCAGTAACTTAGTTTCAATGCGGCCCTATTAAACAATATCTTTAAAAATGATAGCTGTATAGCTTATATAATGATAATGTTATTATATTTTGGACCCGGGTATGTCCTTAAACTACGTCCAACAATGATAGGTAGGGCACAGCGATGATCATCACGCTTGAATCTGGGGCAGCCCAACTGGGGAAGTACCTCCTATTTACAGAAGACCACAGCCATAATAGCACTGCTACCTTTCAGGTATGTAGTGTTGTGTTCCTGATGGTGAGTAAGGTTCCCAGAGCTCCAACCCCTCTTAAAGGCCGGCAACGCGGTTGTGACTCATGTGGTGTTGCGGGTGCCCATGGGCGACGGTAATTGCTTACCACCAGGCAATCCGTCTGCACGTTTGCCGCCTATGACAAAAAAAAATGTCTAAAATTCTAAATTGAAAATAATTCGGCTCACAATGGAAATTTCCAGTATCTTCCTGTGGAGATGCTGCCATGAGACTCCGGTCGACCAGCAGGGAAAGCGGAAACGTGGCCTTCCAAAACAGACCAGAGCTCAAAGGCGCTACTGCCAAAAACGATATTCGTAAACGGGCATCTTTCTCTTTTACCCTAATTAGTGACAGAGACAACTGTCAACAATTTACGAAAATAGTTTTTGGCGGTAGCGCCGGATTATCATTGCCTACGCAAAGGCTATTGGGAAGTCTTGGAACGAACTCAAGCACGAGCAAGACCGATCCAAATGACGGCGCACTGTGGACGCCCTCTGGCCCATCTAGGGGACATAGGACAATAAGTCATACCTATTCGTAGCTCTTGACTGGAATCTCCAAGGAAAGAGGATCATTGCCGTCCAAAACAGACCTGGCGCCGGACTATCACTAGCAGAGGCCAAGGCTATTGGGAAGACTTGGAGCGAACTCAAGCACGATCAAGACCGATCCAAATGGCGGCGTACTGTGGGCATAGAACAAGTCATACCTTTTGTATCTGTGTTGCACTCGCCACTCTATTGAAAAGGGCGTAAGTAAAATTGTCTTAAGTCAGAAAGGTTACATGAGCCATATATTTTATAGAAGTTGTGTCCTTTCTCACTGAACCTATTTCACTTAGACCCATTTTGGCTTACAACAAATTTAGATTACTAGTTTGCTATTGCGATTTGTAATACATATGATACCATTATTAATCAGTGTTTGTACATGTTTAATATAAAATCATGTGATGCAGTCGTGTACATTTTCTAATTAATTATTACCAACATTAAAACATACATTCCTCTGTTAGCTATCTAAATTCATATGTTTGGCCTAGTACTGCTATAGCTGCCTATGGACCCGACGGTCCTGGGTTCTAATCCCCGTAAGGGCATTTTTTTTTATGATATAGGAGGCAAACGAGCAGACGGATTGCCTGATGATAAGCAACTACCGCCGCCCATGGACACTCGCAACACCAGAGGAGTCACAAGGACGTTGCCGGCTTTTAAGATCCCTATACGCTCTTTTCTTGAAGCTTTGGATGTCATATCGGTCCGGAAATACTGCACACGATAATTAGAGTTTTGCTGTGCGAGGCAGGAAGTTTCTCGAAAAACGCACAGTTGAGGACTGCCAACCATCTAAGTGGTGATGATGGAAGTGTTGTCGTGTAGAGCGCTGGCGGAAGGAAGCAACTGGGATTAATCCGAACAATTCCTCGGAGCACTCTCCGTAGTAGATGAGGTAGAAAATGCAGAGTGAGGCCACATCTCTACGCAGTGCCAAGGAGTCAAGCCGGTCCGAGATATCCTGGCTGCCGACAATTCTAGTCGCTCTCCGCTGGATGCGGTCCATTTATTTGTGTGTTGAGCACAGATATTTGTTTCTGAGTCATGGGTGTTTTATATATGTATTTAAGTATTTGTATAAGTATTATATATATCGTTGGCTGAGTAGCGCACTACACAAGCTTTCTTGAGCTTACCGTGTGGCTCAGTCAATCTGTTTAAGAATGTCGTGTAATATTTATTTATATAACTTACATAAAAATAAGGACTTCTAAAAACACTTGTGTTGTGAGTACTACAGTCCTGGGTGTCAGTCTCTTTGATCAAAGCGTCAAAATTAATGTCAGCAGAGGCACATTTTTCATTTAGTTTTCTGCTTACACGGTGAACTGGTGAATTTTTTCAGTGCCGTAAATTGCCTTTTCTCAAACATGCTCTACAATTTTGACTTTATGTTCCTTATACATAATAGGCTTCAAAGTATGTGGTTGCAGGATTGGCTAGACGAGAGGCACGAGAGGTTTTTAAGGTTAACATTGTCTTTTTTGATTGTCATTGCATATAAAATTATGATAGAGCATCATGGCGATAAAAAATTTTGGTCATATTTGCTGCTTGGTTCTATGACATTCTGCCACTACCTACGCCTATTAGAAACAATAATCAATTTATGGTTAATTACGCAGTTACTGTTAGTTTTTCTAAAAAATATTATTTTGTTTTCCTTTTTACTTCTTGTATTCCTTGTTTGAGAAAAGCATTAAATATACCTCGGCGTGAAAAGGACTTGTCGGCTCGTTATAATCCTACATATACTCGGCCGGCAATCCTTTCCTTCCCAGTCTCTACATATAATAATACTATTTTTGGCCCCTATCCTATGCGAGCTTCTATAACCGTGTCCACTTGGAAAGGTACCTTATGTCGCTTGGCGCTTACGTAGGAAAGTGTCACATTAGTATTCAAGCGTCGTTAACAATAGCGTAAGCGCCAAGCGCCATAAGGTACCTTTCCAAGTAGACTACCACTTTTTCTTAGATACGATAGGTACTCTAGTTAAAGCAATGCTATGGATATACCTATTAGGCACGGGTTGTACCAAGCTTTTACTTAATATCGCATTCTTGTTAGCCATTCGCTAAACTCATGGTTTAATTAATAATTATTAAGTACTGAATTTACAATCTATACTCGTGCCATATAATCTTCTTTTGAACTCTGACCGGATCACGAAGGCGCTGATAATATAAGTAATAATAATAATATGCGTAGTTGAAGCGATAAAATCACTATTACGAGTTGACAAGTATAAACAAAAATGGCTAACTATGGTCTCCACGTGGAGTAGGCAGTCAGCAGCAGAAGTAGCTAAGTATTTGAGGTGTTCAAAATGAGGTCAACACGTCTCTATTGTCAAGAGAATAAGAGCGCGTGTAGGTCATTTTGAACACTTCAAACTCTTAGCAACTTTTGCTGCTGACTGTACAGCCTATTTGATTTCACAGTGAAAATGTCATGTCACAGTTTCGTTCCATGTCACAGTGAAAATGTATACGAAAGACGCAAAAGATCTCTTATTAACGTCACTGTGACAAGGTTCGAAGTGACCTAGAAATCAAATTGATTGAATATACTTACCTAACTTTTTGACGAGTCCCACATACCTACCCGTCCTAGTTCCCCGGCTAGGCGGGATGACTAAATGCATTCCTCTACGTTAAAAAAAAGTACCTAACTTCAGTCCGTGAGAATCCGAATCAAATATCGGAAGTAGGTAAAAAAAGTGCTAGACGATATGTCTAGATTAAAGTTCCTCACTTATAATAATATAAGTCTACGTAATTCTATTTATAAAACAGCAGTAGCTAGGTTTATCTGTTAATTAACGAGGCCATAACGATTTTTTTTTAATAAAAAATATTGAACAATATTACAATTTCTGTACGGCCAGCTGCATAGAAAAGGAACCTACCACCGTGCCCTATAAACTCAGCTGTCCGATCGACATAGGCCAACAGTTAGATCAAACTGTGGGCCTACCTTATGTTCGTTATATTTACAGTTTACAGTATGTATACTTAGTACCGTATGTATTTTTAAGAAATAAAACCAAGGAAAACTCGATTTGGCCAATTGATGGCGACATTTTATTAAAATTATTCAAATATCCTATTTTTTTTATTAGATCCTGAAAATTATCATTTGTTTTTATCTGTACCAATAGGTACCTATGTCATCACAGTGTTTAACAGAAGCTAAAAAAATGGATATCCGCGAAACTTTGCCTATACAAAAACGCAATGCGAGGGACGACAGGAATAGCAAGGCATCCGAGTACACATGCGTGCTCGTGTTTCGCCTCGTTATTCGCCTCGCTACTCGTGCGAATGTGTGGCGGTAGCATTACGCCTCGCCGTTGTAAGTTCCTATAAACAATTAGCCCCAAATTGCACATTTCACTAAGGACGCTTGAAAAATAACACGCTCAAATAGCTAACGGTTGTTTTCGCCGTTTTCGCACCGAACACCAAATGGCCAATTGGCCATTGCCCATTGACCCACGCAGGTATCATATTCGTCATGTTGTAAAAATGCCGATTCTTTATATTGTAAGTGGAGCCGGACGCGGCAGGTGCATTTCTGGTGTCAATTGGTGTCTTGCGTTGCGGCCTACATTTACGTGTGCATTGTATTGGATAACAATCTTGTTTTTGCGCTTTAAGGCCCGGCTACGACTATAAGGCTATATAAGCGCGGCGAGCGTTTAAAGGCTTGGTCACATGGGGCGCGTTTTGGGCACGCTCTCAAAACGCGCCTATCTGCCAAAGTCTTTATCTGTTCGTTGCGCAGTCAAGACGCGCAATGCACTGCGGTTAGGTGGTATCACACGCAATGAACAGATAAAACGCTCGCCGCGCCGCAAGTCGCGTATAGTCGTGGCCGGGCCGTTAGGGCTTTTGTTTTCAATCTTTGATGCCCAACTATTATAGAGCAGATAATATCATTAGGTATTTTTTTGCCGGCTGACTAGAATTAGCACCACCCCATCTCCCGCGGGTGTCGTAAGAAGCGACAAAGGGAAAAATCCTACGGACGGGCAGCAGCGTCCGTCGGAACCCAAACTACAGCTACTGCGGTCGCCAACCCGCCTGCCAAGTGTGGCGACTATGGCAACTACCCCCAAGATAATACAAATCATATTTGTGGGAGGCCTATGTCCAGCAGTGGACTGCATACGGCTGAAATGTATGTATGTAAATGTATCTTTATTTTTCATTACATGCACTTATGAACGTCAAAGAAAAATCTATCACCGCCTACCCCCCGCGAAGATAATGGCAAGAAACTACGGCGGGACTTATTTTTTTCAAAACAGTGATATATTAAATTCTAAAGTACATAATTATGCGTAGTCCTAAAAGAAAACATCTCAAACAGTTTATTACAAGTTTTTTTTTTTTTTGAAGATACATATATAACTAAAAATACTAAAATATAAAAGTATAAATAATAATGTATAAACAAAGACTTCACAAAATAGACATACTTACTTTGATATGCTTTTTTACCTGAACTGTGTCATTTAAATGATCTGAATTATTTGACAAACAAATATGCATGGCAGAAACTATGACTAAACCGGATAGCAATTATTTCAGGTAAGAAAGCATGTATATTTATTTCGTATAGTTAAAAATGTATTGCTATATTCGGGTCAATAGAAAATGAAAAAAATCTATGAAATAACAAAACATTGAAAGATGGCAACTGATTTACAGAAATGCTATCATAGTATCGTTAAATTCATGTAATATTAAAGCCTACCAGTACCCTTACCATGAGTTGTGACATTGAGGTTTTCGATAACGAGTATCGAATTTGCTATCTGTGCATCTCGTTATTCTCGTCCGCACTAAAATAGTACAAGCGAGATGCACAGATAGTAAACTCGATACTCGTTGTCGAAAACCTCAATGTCACAACTCATGGTAAGGGTACTCATGGCGCTTACGTTGCGAAGCATCACATTAGTATTGAAGCGTCGTTAACAATAGCGTAAGCGCCAATCGCCATATGGTACCTTTATCCGCGTAACATCTCATTTAAGCAGGTACTAGCTGAGGCTCTAGTGTAAGTTTCTTTTGACGTAAAAAAAACGTCTTGAACGCGTTAGTGATAAATTGATAATGTTATTTATATGGGAAACTCAAACGCGATGGTGACGTTTTGTTACGTTAAAAACTACACTCAGGGCTCTTCTTCACTTCAGGGCAGCATCTTCTTTTACTCCAATTAAGGCATCATAAAAGTGACAGAGACAATCTTCCGAAATTTACGAATATCGTGTTTCGCGGTAGCGCCACTGTTGTATATACAATTGTGATGATATCACGAAGATGACACTCATGATGATAGCAAACCCAGTGATATCATACCTAGCCGCATAACTCTAATTCTATGTAATAATAGAATCATTATAAGAATATCGTGCTATGCTTGCATTTTTAATAAAATACTCATTCATCATTCATCATTAAAGCCCGGAATACACGAGGCTAGTTTTTCAAGCCAGTATAGTAAGCTAGTGCTAGTAAGCTAGCAAGCTAGTGCGTCTATCTTCGTGTAGCTAGTAGCGCCCCCCACCACCGATTTCGCTAGCCTGGCTTGTGTACTATCTTCAAGCGGCCGGTGAAGCTAGTATCCGTCCGGCTAGTGCCATGTGGCCATACACGTTTTTTTAACTGTATCTTCAAGTAATTCATCTAGTACACATTTACATAGCTTTTTAAGTAATTGTTTCATTCATGCTATGTATTTTTTTACGAATTACGTTCATATTGACGATTTTTTTACGACACTTTGCAAAGGTACTTGCACTCGAACTGACTTAAAATTACTGGCATCATGTAGACAGCACTAGCCTGGGTTCAAGCCAAGACAGTTTTACTCGCTTACTAGCTTATTAACTAGCTTATATACTGGCTTGAAAAACTAGCCTCGTGTATTCCGGGCATGACGACCGGTCTGGCATAATGGGTAGTGATCTTGCCTATGTGGCCGATGGTCGTGGGTTCGATTACCAGTCAGGGCATTTATTTGCGATGAGCACAGATATTTGTTCCTGAGTTATGGGTGTTTTCTATGTATTTAAGTATTTATACGTATGTATCTATTATATATATCATCGTCTAGTACCTACAACACAAGCCTTACTGAGCTTACCGTAGGACTAGGTCGATTTGTGTAATAAGATTGTCCCGAAATATTTATTTACTTATTTTATTCCAGCCGGAAGTCGTCCACTGCTGGACATAGGCCTCCTTCAAATATGGCTTGTGTCATCTTGGGGGGTAGTTGTCATAGCCACGGTTGGCATGCGGGTTGGCAACCGCAGTAGGTGTATATTGGGCTAAAAAACTAGTACCTATAAATTCAGTTCGAAGTTAGTTAACATATGTTTCTTACTTAACAAAGGATATATCCTGCTGTTCTGCAGGAAGATTGGAAGATTTGAGGAGCACTGTGTGGGAACGCAGCCGGAACAGTAACCTGCAGCTCCAACTACAGGGAACTGGGCTGAATGACTGCAACAGGCGATCGACAGCCCGCCTGAGTCCGGCCGGGCGTCCCTACACTACATCTACATCTACATCTTCTTACTTAACCATGTACAATATTCAGAATTTTCTCAAAAAATCCGCACAATTGTAGAAAATCTCATGAGAAAATGTTCATGCAAGTTGCTATTGAGAATATTAAATGTATTTGATGAGGATTTTTACGCAATTTATTCAACAAATGACGTTCAATTAATTAGACATTTAAGTTTACACTGGAGTCTACATTCAGCATTGTAAGTGCTTTGGAAATTGATATTAAGGGTCCAGAATAATTGTACGAAATTAAATACCAAGTACTTAAAAGATAATTCGCAAGTTTCTATACTTCTCGCTGGTGTGTAACAATATTAACCTAATTGTTTTTTTTTTACCTGTTAAACGTCAATTCGAACGTCACTGGCAGTTAAAACGGCTTTAATATAGGAGGAATAATGACTGGAGAACGCATCCGTGAGCGCCAGTAAGGGACAAAGATATTCTGGCTTTTGTAGCCCAAAATGTAACAATTCACTATAGTTTTGCTTTACAGGACATTCTTTATAACAAAAATATTAGCTTATTCTGTATTAATTACCGCGACTTTGTTGAAAACCCTAGAAAACTCTAATTGTATTTGTTTGTCCCCCTCCAACTTTGACAGTTCTGAAGGGTCCAGTTTGGAGGGGAACAAAAATATGTGAGACTATGACAAGGACGGACGAAATTAGCGCCGTCACTACCATACCTATGGGTAAGAAACAAGATGCAACATGCAGGTTCTGCCGGGAATCGGAGGAAACTGCAATGCACATCCTCTGCTCCTGCGGGCCACTAATGCATAAAAGAAGTATCCACCTAGGCAGGCAGTTCTGAAACCTTATGAGGTACACGACATTACAGTCCAAAGAATCTGGAACTTTCTGGAGTCAACGGGAATCAGTAATGAATTATAAAAAGGGCTGCCACAATAGATCATAACTGGTTGATGCGGCGCAAATAATAGTCCAAAACAGCAATAATATTACCTATGGAAAGTTACATAAGACCACCATAAGACCATTCCTTTCGATCGTGGTATTATTATTAGCACGCTGCGTCTAGTTAAATGGTATGTCTATGGCCTTAATGCCACTGTTTACCTCGTCATTCATTACCACGTACAATCGAGTAGTAGGCTCCCCGAAGAGCCCGAGTCGATTGTGCCCGACAGCGTGTCGCCGATCAATCGATTTCTGGAAACCATGTAGCTGTTGTTCACATCGTTTTCATGACACTCGATTCTTAAAAACCAGATGGAATAGGACACTTGCCATGTTATCTTGCACCACTTACTGAATTTTTAGAATTTGACAGCTGTGTTGTCACAAAAAACCGGATAAAACCAGAGGTGCTACCGCGAACAACGATATTCGTTTTCGGACGGTTGTCACTGTCACTCTCATGAAACTTTAATTAGAGTAAAAGAGACAGATGCCCGAAATATATGGACTTCGATGTTCGCGGTACCGCGATCATCGAAGTTCGTAAACGAGCATCTCTCTTTTAATCCCATTAAGGTGTCAAGAGCGTGACAGTGACAATCGTCCGTTTAGGAATAGATTTTCGCGGTAGTGCCGCTGAGTGGAGGCCTGAAGCGTAGCGTGTATTCTAGCGTCGAGCTTCCAAGAGATTTAAGCAGCGTGTGCCGCGGCCGCTCTCATACGTTTACATATATTTTAACATGGATGCCGTACGCCTCGCTGCTCGCCAACGGGAGCGTCCACTCAGACGCTGAAAATAAAAACTTATAACGGCTTCCTAGCCTAGTCGGCTAAGAAGTCGGAAGTCCCGGGTTCGAGTACTAGGCAGGGCAAAATATTTTCGGACATATACTCAATACACCTATGTATACCTAGTCCTACAATAATAATCAGCGGCGCTACTCCGAATGTTCTTGAATGTCGAACGATTGTGTAGCTATCACTCTCACGACGCCTTAATTTGACTAAAAGAGAAAGATGCTCGAAATATACGAACTTCGATATTCGCGGCACCGGGCCAGACTTGTGTTGCAGAGGTATGAGACGGCGATATTTACCTATGACAAATGTATATGTGTGTTGTGATACATATAAATACTCACACTCGGGAACACGCACAGTCGCCATCAGATATATCGGAGCTGTCAAGGTGGTCACAAATATCTGAACAACGCCACTATTTTAAAGACGATAACGTGCTTGTTCAGATATTAGAGACCAACTGCACAGCTCCGATATATATCAGGCCCCTATTTCACCACAGCGACAATTGTCACGATTCCCGACATATGTAAATTTCTGACGTTACAGGTGTCCATTGGTTGCATTGACCGCTTACCATCGGGTGGGACGTGTGCCTGTTTGCCACCAACACGTTAGTTTCAATAAAAAACCGTTAATAAATAGGCAATAGATAGGCAGTAGTTAGATGAAAGGCTCTTGACAATTGTCACGAGAAATACGACAATTGTCGCGAAATTCCGACATAGGACTAATCACATGTCGAAAAATATCGATATTTGTTCTGAGAATCGTGACAATTGTCAAGAGCTCTTCACCAAACTACTACCTATTTATTGACGATATAATAAAAAATAAGAGCATTTTATTGAAACTAACGTGTTGGTGGCAAACAAGCACACGTCCCACCCAATGTTAAGCGGTCAATGTAACCAACGGACACATGCAACGTCAGTACATATGTCGGGAATCGTGACAATTGTCGCTGTGGTGAAATAGGGCCTGCTGGCGACTGTACCTATTCGTAAAAGACATATATAAATGGCATTGCCAGTATTCGAGCTTTGTAGGCAGGGGCTATACAAGGATAGGCTATTAAATCCCGTAATAAACACTGCTATTTTCAACCACGGAGTTCCACTGTTTGACATAAATAAATATCAGGTACAGGGCATTTTGTCACAAATTGACTGAGCCCCACGGTAAGCTCAAGAAGGCTTGTATTGTGAATACTGAGCCAAAGATATATATAGTATACAAATAATGAAATATATATATGAAACAGCCATGACTCAGAAACAAAAAAATATCTTTGCCCATGATACAAATAAATGTTCCTACTGGTATTAAAACCCAGGAACTTCGGCTTCATAGACAGGGTTTCCCACTAGGCCAGACCTGCGACCCTAACGCAAACAACGATATTCGTAAATTTCGGACGATGTCTCTGTCACTCTCATGACGCCTTAATTTGAGTAAAAGAGAAACATCCTCGAACTTCGATGTTCGCGGTATCGGGCCTGTCTTCGTCTGTTGTCGTGTTTACTTGTATGTTATGTATTGTGGAATAATGTTTAAATAAATAGAGGTAATATAATTTGGGTATCTTCAAGATAAGAGTGAATAGGCTGTTACTGAACCAGCGTGCTACACCCTCGACTTTGATTAATCATATCGATAGGGTAGCCCTATAGAAGTCTTATCGTAACGATGTGGTTAGCCTATAATAGGGTTACCCTATCGATATGGAAACCATTATGGATAGGCTTACCCGGGTTTCACATGGTTACCGAGTCGGATGGGGTAAAAAAATAAAAATAGCTTTAACGTTTAGCGTTTACCATGTCATAGGGTTACCCTATGGGCGTCTCTTTTCCACGTAGGCAGATTGTTCTAGAGTTTAAAATCGCTTAAACGAATTTTAAAAACACTTGACAGGGTAACCTTATTGAGGGTTTTTGAATTTGGTAAGCGCTTACTCAAACTAAGTCTATTAAATTGGTTAGCCTATCATCCAGGTAAGTCAATGATACGCTTACCAAACTGATAGGGTATTTAAAAACAACCCTATCAAAAACCCAGGGTAATACCCCTTATTTGGTAACCGGTTCCGGTCCCTGCCCTCGACTTCGTCGACATTTACTATCAGGTGCGACTGAGGTCAAACTCTTGTCAGTCGTGTTTTAAATTTAAAAAACCTGAATCCTTTCTCATAAGCGACTGTAATAGTTGCGTCGTTCTTGTAAACCCAACTGTTGATGTGATGTTGTTGACATGTGTGCCACGTGGAAATGGTTTTATGCGTTCTCGCAAGCGTTTGTTTTGATCTACAGTCGTAAGTTGGCGAATACTGCGTGTTGATTGACATATGGGTCACAGGTGTTTACGCGATGTGTGGAAGTTACTGAGAATTTACCTTGAAGCGGAATTGAATACGGTAGACAGGTAGGCACCTGGCCCCTATTTTACCACAGCGACAATTGTCACGATTCGAGACATATGTAAATTTCTGACGTTACAGGTGTCCATTGATTGCATTGACCGCTTACCATCGGGTGGGACGTGTGCCTGTTTGCCACCAACACGTTAGTTTCAATAAAATACTGTTATTATTTATTATATCATCACTATTGATGATATTATATAGGTAGTAGTTAGATGAATGGCTCTTGACAATTGTCACGAGAAATACGACAATTGTCGCGATTTTCCGACATAAGACTAATCACATGTCGAAATTTCTTCTGAGAATCGTGACAATTGTCAAGAGCTCTTCACCAAACTATTTACTACCTATTTATTGACGATATTGTGGTATACTGACTTTTGATTGTGATATATTTAGACGATCAGAGTTTTCATGAACAAAAAGTTGCGTACCGGTTTGGATGTTCTTAAGCCAGATAGGCAGACCCGGGCTTGGAGCTCGCAGAGGAAAATGTTGAACAAGCTGGCGGCTCTGAGAGGTCGTTTAAAGTGGGCGAGTCGGTATGGTTGAGGCAGTATAATGCTGGGGACAAGTGAATGCCGGAGTAGTTACTGACCGATTAGGAACTACGGATTACGCGGTTACCACTGATACTGGTGGGGTAGTCCACAAGCACGTCGACCAGTTAAGACCGAGGAGACTGAGTTTGTTATCGTGCCCATCGTCGAGGTCAGAACATGCGGTAAGCGTTACCCGACCGTCGCCTTCACTAGATGCTTCATTTGATTTTCCTCGTAATGCTGTAACTGATTTACCACCTGAGCCGGTTTCCGTTACTGCATCTCCTTCGAGAGGTCTGAGAACACATGTAGACGATCAGAGTTTTCATGAATCTCCTGTGTTGAACCGGCCAATGCCGCGCAGTACTACGAGTAGAAACCAGATCCCTGTATACAAGTAGTACATTTTAGTTTTTATTATTTTTTATTCTTAGTGTATAAACTAATTTGTTGTTTAATTTTGTTATCTTTATCGTTATTTTAGTGGGGAGGATTGTGGTATACTGACTCTATGTTTTGGCATGGATATAAACGTCAGTTAGTTATGATTGAACGGAATTAAATATATTGTGTTTATATTAATAGTTTAATTTATTTCAGATATAATAAAAATAAGAGCATTTTATTGAAACTAACGTGTTGGTGGCAAACAAGCACACGTCCCACCCAATTTTAAGCGGTCAATGTAACCAATGGACACATGCAACGTTAGAAATTTACATATGTCGGGAATCGAGACAATTGTCGCTGTGGTGAAATAGGGGCCTGGCAGCCTATGGCACTGGTCCCACCGCGAGCTAGTAAGCTATGAGCTATCAGCTATTTCAAGGGACAAAGATAATCGCTCCCGTGTAAATAAAAGAGATATATATATTTATAGCTAATCGGCCGGCGATGAACTACGACCGCCCGGGCTATGACATGTCTCTTTTATTTACACGGGATCGATTATCTTTGTGATGGCTTACTAGCTCGCGGTGGGACCAGTGTTTAAGGGTCTCAAGTCTCTCATCTATATATCACCTATTTCAAGGGACAAAAGATAATCGATCCCGTGTCATTAAAAGAGACATATCTGTCATATCCGGGCGATCGTAGTTTATCGCCGGGCGATGAGCTATAAATATATATCTCTCTTTTATTTACACGGGAGCGATTATCTTTTGTCCCTTGAAATAGCTGATAGATCATAGCTTACTAGCTCGCGGTGGGACCAGTGCCTAATATGGTCGGGATTTTATCATTTGTCACAATATCTGTCACGTTCTAGCAAGTATGCGAGTGCGAAAGTGAGTGAGCGATAAACGATTAAATAGAAACCGTGGTAGCCGTTCTGGAGATTTTTTTTTTTAATAAAATTTGCCTATATTTAACTAACTAAACGTAACTTCTTTTTACACCCTTTGTCCACTATTTGTTAATATGGTGTTACTAACTTCCTATTCAAGCACAAATGGTCGTCGTCACAAGTCACTTTACGTCAATATACCTATATTTATATACGAAAACCGTTGTGCTTGGATTTTGCCTCGTAGATTCCTATTTTTTAATATTACAAACGTGAAGACTCCATAAAAGCCACATGGCATGCGACCCGGCGCCGGCGTTTTGCGAATGATATCACTCCTTATAAAATCTTGAAGCCGAGCCAAGGCTAGCCAATTAGTTCAAGGCTCGGCTAGATTTCTAAACGGGAATGTTTTGTTAACACGGCCTTGGTTGGAACAGTATAGTCTAAGCTCCTAAGGCCTACAAGTAAAATGCTACTCGAATTCATTCTTTATAGTGTAGGAAATAAAGTATAATCTCGTTTGCGTCGAAATCGAAGGAAACAAATGAAACTCAACTCTGTTCACATTTTGTAAAATTCAAATTTCCTTAAAGTAATTAGTGCTACATGTAGACCCGTGGGCCTTACGAGGCTAGAGCTTTGTCTATGCCGAAGAATTAAAACTAAACATTTACCTAAACAACGGAAAGCAAAATTTTTAAACGTTAATGTACTCAATTAAAAACTGTTGTGATCCATGTTACTACTAATGGTATTACTCTCTGTCGGGTACTCACGTAATTGGGAGTTTTCAAAATTTGGTAAGTACACCCAAATAGCGAAAGGTATTAAAAGTTAAAACAAAATCACTGTCAGTTTCGTGACGACAATAAAATCTTTATGAAGATCGACGTTTTGCCTTTAGTTAGGCTGTAATATCGATTGAAGTTTATAAAATGTACATCAAAAACAAGTTTTTATCGAAATTTAATGCTTAATTTTCGTCACGAAACTGACAGTGATTTAACTTTTCTTAACAACTTTCACTTATTGATAGGCACTATTTTTTGAAAACTCCCAATTTCACGCGAGTTTATCCATTTATATTTATTAATATATTAAGGGTCTGACAGAGATTACCATTTTGTACCGCATGACGTAGAAACGGTAGGTCCATGGGGTGTATATATACATATATACATACATTTCAGCCGTATGCAGTCCACTGTGACATACATGTCATGAGAGTCACAGTGACAATCGACCAATTTGTGAATAAACGTTTTTGCTGCAGTAGGTACCACAGATTAAAAGCGAAAGTTTAGTAGGAAAAGTCTACGTGAGTATTTAGTTTACGAGTCTACCTGCTTCTTACTTATGTTTTCGAAAACAAAAATAATCAGTTTCCCGTTGTTTATGGCTGAAACAGGGAAGGTTTTAATATTGTCAACTAGTCAGCTGCACACCATCTTTGTACTTGTAGCTGCCTAGGTATTTTTTTTAGCCTTGTAACGCCCACCATACTAAAATATTTAATACTTAAAACCAACCTTATATACTGTGCAGTTGGGTTGAATATGCTGTTGTACGAAAACTAATGAAACAAAAGAAATTCTACCCTATTTCCTTTTATAAAAGATTTCAACTCCATTGAAAGGGTTACGCCTACGGGTTACGAGGTACAGTCAGCAGCAGAAGTGGGTAAGCGTTTGAGGTGTTCAAAATGAGTTCAACACGCCTCTATTGTCAAGAGAATAAGAGCGCGTGTAGGTCATTTTGAACACTTCAAACGCTTAGCCACTTTTGCTGCTGACTGTACATGTCTTCATTTCGTGTGTCAAAATGTCAAATCTTTTTGTAGGATAAGCCACGGAGTTCCATGTGAACATATTTATCTAACATCCTTGTTATTCTACGTAGATATTGTCATTGCTGACTGTACTTTCGAATCTTATCTAGTCGCGACTAATGTTGTCAATAATAAATACCAAGAAACATATGAGGTGTTCGCTGTAATCCTGACTGTGTACATAGGTGCGGCATATACATATTTGTGGTCCTAGAGAAAAAGGGCACAAGTTTCTTACTAGTTCATCGCCACTTATACCCTTGTTCAATATGGTCACATATATTTAGTTAAAATCGTATTATTCAGTATACAGGCTGCGGCGCTACCGCGAACAACTATAATCGTAAATTTGGGATGATTGTCTCTGTTGGAATAAAAGAGAAAGATATCCGAAATATACGAACTTCGGATTCAGGGGATATGAGCAGGATTCACACGGATTCAGTTAATAATAATCTACTGTTTTGTAGCTAGTCCATCCTTTCCACTCAACAGCCTGGTACATTCTAGATTCCATTATAACTCAATAGTCCTTACACCATGGCGGGTGTTGCCTCTGTGCGCGTCTCATGATACGGACAGGGGCAACATCCGCTTAGTGTACCTCTTCCATTTCATTAAATTGTCGAAAGGGCCTCTGCGCGTTGGCTCGATCTGGCTCCGCGTACGCCTCCCAAATGTCCGGAACACCATTGTTCCGTGTACCGAAAAGATCTACTGTTTTGTATCAGTCTTTGTGATATTAGCAATCTTTTTTTAAGTATTACAAAAATAGTTTGAAAATTATTTACGTGTCGTAATGCATTGTCATACCCAAATTTTTTTTTATTTCATATCATAACTTAAACCTATACATAGTACAAGAACATACAAACATGAACATAAAACGATGTACAGTCAGCAGCAGAAGTGCCTAAGCGTTTGAAGTGTTCAAAATGAGGTCAACACATTTCTATTATCAAAAGAATAAGAGCGCGTGTAGATCATTTTGAACACTTCAAACGCTTAGCCTTAGCTTAGCTTAGCCACTTTTGCTGCTGACTGTACCTAAAAAAAATTAGCAATACGATGATACAACATATACAAAAACAATATTGGGACAATAGAAATATCACATTTTAATGCAAAACTTCCGACAAATTAAATGTCATCAAGTTACTTACTTTTGAGAGTTTTCTTCATAATCTGCCATAACAATCAAAGAGGATTTATGTTCATTACTTAGTTGTTGTTGGGTAGCCATCATTTTTGAGATTAAAATTGTTCTTAAGTGCAAAAGAAAGAAAAAGGTGCAGGTGTTTCACTTAACGATATGCGATACTGAAAGATACAGTTTCATTTACTGTGTGGGATTGCTCCTGCGGCGCTACCGCGAAAAACGAAATTCGTATATTTCGGAAAATTTTCTCTGTCACTTTTATGACGCCTTAATTGGAGTAAAAGAGAAAGATGCTCGAAATATGCGAAGTTTGATGTTCGCAGTACCGGACCTGCTCACGTTTCAAGAATCGCCCTGTAACCTTACCATGAGTTGTGACTTTGAGGTTTTCGATAACGAGTATCGAGTATACTATCTGTGCATCTCGTTCGCACTAAAATAGTATAAGCGAGATGCACAGATAGTAAAGTCGATACTCGTTATCGAAAACCTCAATGTCACAACTCATGGTAAGGGTTGTATATATCTGTATGAATTATACTCACAGTTAAAAATGATGCGTATTTCATTTTATGTAAATAATGTTATCCAAATATCGAGTTGCCGACATTGTTCAAAGCGAAGACTCGTGTTTCTTACCACGCTGAAACAAATTTATTTGAGTTTTTATGTGTTTTTTTTTAAGGCCACAACAGTATGCGGATTGTATTTGGGTAGCCCCATATCATTGAACTTACTTAGATAAGCTTTAATTTAACTGGAAAACAATAAGTCGGTTTGGGGACATCCCACGACCGCCGAGGTCGCCTGATTTGTTGCCAACGGAGTTTTTCTTAGGGGTATATCAGGTTTAATAATCCTTATTCTCAAAGAAGATAACAAACTTCATTTATATGAGAAATACAATTATTTATGTTTCAGTACTTATACAAATCTATCTATGGAGCATTCCATGGTTATGTAATCGACATTCGTACTATATTTTAAGACTTTACGGGTCTGTTACTCGTTTCATTTGAGTTTTCGTCGTTTGCTAATTATATTATAACAATACTATATGTATACTTAAAAACATCCATTAACTACTTTTGTCATAATGTCCAAGTTCGTAAAGAAACTAGGTATCAGCCAAACGTTATGTAAGCGACAACAAATCAACCTAGTCTGAAACATAAGTGATATTTTCGATAATTTTAGCGAAATACGAGACAAAGAGGAATAAAGATAAATTACACTCATAAATAATACAATAGTATTATTTAAGAAAATACTAATAAATGCATGTGCCAATGTTAAATGACATATAGTTGTTAATAGACATATAGTTTTAGTTTTATACCAGCCATGTTTAATTAAAATCCAAAAATAAGTTGTTATTAAACATAGAAATCGCGGTTGTTTCCTTACTTGACGCGATGTTTATTACAGTGTTCTCGAAATGTAGCTATGATTAAAAAAAATGTTAAATGATTTTCAAGCTGTATATAAATTCTTAAAGATGATACTTTAAGCCGTAATAAAATAATGTGAAATTATATAAAATGTCAAGAAACTTTTGACGAGAAAGTTACCGATTTCCATGGAATGCTCCCTATATGGTAACTTATATAAATATAGAGGACTAATTTCAGACGTAAATCGCCCAATGACTTGTATCATCTTGGGGCGTAGTTGTCATAGTCGCCACGTTTGGCAGGCGATCGCAGTTGCTGATTGGGTTTCGACGGACGCTGCTGCCCATCCCTCAGTTATTTTCCCTTGGTCGCTTCTAACGCCTCTTACGACACTTGCGGTAGGAGATGGGGTATAAAGAATAAAGATATAAAACTAAATGCCTGTTGAAACAGCCCTCTCGCGTCGCTCCGTACAAAGGTGCACATAATACTCACTGCGTTGCCGCGTTGACGGCAATGGATAGTCTTTGTACAGTCACCGACTTTAATTGTTAAGCCACTTACAGTTCAAGCTATTTTCTTTTGTTTAATACTTACATTATGAAATGCCCAATGTAAGGTGAACCCTAAATGGCTCAACAATTAAAGTCCTTGACCGTACCAGCAAGGCAGCAACGATCCGGAGCGGGGCTCTTATCCCGCAGGCGGTGCAATCCCTAAATAATATTTTAGCGTCCGCACACCGGACGTATCAACAGCTAGCGGAACAAACAAAATAATTGCTGAGTCCCGAATACTTAGTATTTATTTATCGTACGGCATAGACATTACACTGTTCATTCATTAACTATATAGTTTATAATTATAATCAATTTTTTTTACACAATTCGACCTAGTCATACGGTAAGCTCAGTAAGGCTTGTGTTGTAGGTACTAGACGACGATATATATAATAGATAGATACATATAAATACTTAAATACATATAAAACACCCATGACTCAGGAACAAATATTTGTGCTCATCACACAAATAAATGCCCTGACTGGGATTTGAACCCAGGACCATCGGCTTCATAGGCAGGGTCACTAAAGTATATACCTACGAGTATATATTTATATAATTTACTTAGTTTAATTGTCTTAACACTTTTTCAGAATAGAAAGATAGGTGTAGTTATATTATTAGGTAGGTTATATAATACTACGGCGAGTGGTCCGAGGAATTGTTCGGGTTAATCCCTGCTGCTTCCTTCCGCCAGCGCTCTACACGACAACACTTCCATCATCACCACTTAGATGGTTGGCAGTCCTCAACTGTGCGTTTTTCTAGAAACTTCCTGCCTCGCACAGCAAAACTCTGGAATAAATTGTCGTGTGCAGTATTTCCGGACCGATATGACATCCAATCTTTCAAGAAAAGAGCGTGTAGAGATCTTAAAGGTTCGCAACGTACTTGTGACTCCTCTGGTGTTGCGAGTGTCCATGGCGGTAGTTGCTTACCATCAGGCAATCCGTCTGCTCGTTTGCCTCCTATATCATTAAAAAACTACATAGTTTGACATA
Source organism: Grapholita molesta (assembly GCA_022674325.2). Taxonomy (NCBI): domain Eukaryota; kingdom Metazoa; phylum Arthropoda; class Insecta; order Lepidoptera; family Tortricidae; genus Grapholita; species Grapholita molesta. The sequence continues at coordinate 1,845,945 of CP053125.2, read as the reverse complement.
TTAATAGCCAATTCAGCATCTCTTGTTTTCCTTGCACGGGAAACATAAACCTAGCCTTTACTGCTGCTGCTGCTGCTGCTTACAGATAAAGCGGAGGCAAAACAACAAAGCAAATATTCTATAATCCCCACGTGAACCGTAGCCACCAACGTGGACCACATGTGGACGTAGGTGGTAATACAAATGACATATTCACTATCGTAAACTTATAATACATAATAGCACTGCTACCTTTCAGGTCTGTAGTGTTGTGTTCCTGATGGTGAGTAAGGTTCCCAGAGCTCCAACCCCTTAAAGGCCGGCAACGCGCTTGTGACTCCTGGTGTTGCGTGTGCCCATGGGCGACGGTAATTGCTTACCACCAGGCAATCCGTCTGCTCGATTGCCGCCTATGTCATAAAATATATATATATATATAAAAATGTTTACTTATACTGAAAACATATAAATATGTATAAGTACAAATGTGAATCTATTTTCAACATTCATCCAAAAGTAGTTGTCCTTTCTTCATGGAAATGAGGTTCCAGGAAAAGTTTGCGAGTAACCCCGTGAAGGATCGAAAAGGTTGAAGTTGAAAGTTTAAGTATCATCTCCGCATTCACGACATTTTAGACGAGCAAATTATTTTTAAATAAAATACAGCTAAGCTAGGCATTACAATAACTATTTACTGAACTACTATAGATTAAGTCTAAGAAAGGCCTTTGAAGGATTGTACCAAGGATGCTGTCGGCATTTTTTTTATGACAAAGGTGGCAGACGGATTACCTGATGGTAAGCAATTACCGTCGCCCATGGGCACTCGCAACACCAAGGGAGTCACAACGGAGCCACAAGGGAGCTCTGGGAACCTTGCTCACCGTCAGAAACACAACATTATATACCTGGGCGATTCTCCGAGCCGAGCTGTTTTGCGTGACTTCGGTGGAACAATTTAGCCTGAATCTAGGATTTAATGTGACACATTAAATCCTAGATTCAGGCTTAAATTTAAAAATATTGCCGGAAAGGCCCCTTGTAGACTTAACGGTTTTTAAGATATTTTAGTTTTTTAAATCACCGAAATCAAGTCCACTCACCGAAATCAATATTCATAAAAAAGTTCAGAATTGGTGTTAAAATAACTTTAAAAGTGTTTATGTCTTTAAGTTTTTATCAAAAAATACTTGTCCATATAAAGTTTTCTTATTAAATTCAGAAAAATCATGCACTAGAAACTCATTAACTATAAAGTATATACTTAGTTTCATATTTTCAGCCCAACGAGCTGGTTTTAGCAAGCAAACTAGTCAATTCGGAAGAATCGCAGCCTAACTCTCTTGTATTTTGTCGGCGATGTCACGCACGCCCAGGCTTCCTCGCACGTACTCGTTGCGAATTTTATCGAGCCTGGTAACTCCGCACATCCACCTCAGCATCTTCATTTCAGCAACTTAGATGGTACGCAGGTGCTTCTGCGTCACTGCCCACGTCTCGCTGCCGTAGGTTAAAACTGGTCTAATCATGGTCTTATAGATCAGCCCTTTTAGTTTGACCGGCATTTTTTTGTCGCAGGTCACACCAGTCACTTCTCGCCATTTTTGCCATGTAGCGGCTATTCGGTGATGAATGTTGCATTGCATTCAATGTCTCCGCATATGTGCATTATACCACCCAGGTATTTGGACTAATTGCCCATCGATGGGTATCGGACTGTCGTCACGTGGATCTGGTTCGTTCAGGGACATTAATTCTGTTTTGGCAACACTCAACACCAGGCCCCCGGATTGCAACTGGTGCTTCCATGAAGCGAGCGCTTTCTGCAGCTCAGTACGGCTTTCAGTGCATATGGCTACATCGTCAGCGTATATAAATGTCCACTTTGCCAAATCTTGTGCTTCTTTAATAAGCGAGTCCAAAAACTAAGCAAAACAAGAAGGGGCTCAGTACTAAGCCCTGATGAACACCTTTTTTGACCGCTATTGCTTTGGTCTAACCCACCGATGTCCGGACCACTGATCGTGCATCCCTATACATGTCAGCAATGGTCTTAACATATTGCTCTGGGACATTTTTCTTTCGAAGGCTCCACTAAATAGTATCCCTTGGAGCACGGTCAAATGTCTTTTCCATGTCCGGGAATGCAACAAACAGCGGTTTTTTCTTCGAGCGATATTCTTCGGCAATTGTGGACAGAGCAAACATATTAGGATCGGTAGTTGATAAACCAGGTACGAAGCCATAATAATGTCTAGATAGTGAGCACTCTGACCTTATTCGGTTGTCGATTACTCTTTCGTAAAGCTTCATAGTATGGCTTAAGAGCTTGATGCCTCGGTAGTTGTTGCACTCGCTTCCCTTTCCCTTGTAAATCGGAACGATAGTGCGCAATCTCCATGCCCCTGGCATTTTGGAAGAGAGCAACACCTGACTGAAGAGATTAGAAATTAGCAACACACCAGTTTCTTGCAGGCATTTCCAAGCTTCCACTTGGATACCTACGGGGCCTATTTTTGCAGCGCTTTCTAAACCTCATGTGGCTGTATCGGAGGTATGAGACCTACATTTGCTGCCATTTCCGGAAGCTGTGTAGGGTTTAGAAGTTTTTATAGTAGTTATGCCAGGCCGCAATGACATCTTTATCCTTAAAGAAACAGCTTATTTGTACTTATTATATTGCTGGCCGAGCAGCCGCATCCGTAATACAAGCCTTGTGGAGCTTTTATTTATATGGAAGATGGGCGCCGAGAATGCGAACGCCCACCCATCGAGGAGGTTTTTATAGCGGGGTGGGAAACCCAGCACATCAATTATAAGAGCTTATAATTTTGAACCAGAGCCTAAACATCATTGAATACAAAATGGCTGGAAAGTTGATGGCCAAATTTTTCCGGGATTGTCGAGGTATTTTGAAGATTTACTAAAAGGAAAGAGGGTTTCATTATCATGTGTCTTTAAACTAGTATACTTTTAGCTAGTGTGAACTTTAAATTTCATAATTTAAACAGTAATTTAGGACCCAAAATTTCATAAGACGTAACTATAAAGACTTGAAAGAATAGAGAGTCTATTCCAAGATTCTTGATGACCTTAAGCGTCTATTATAGGCCCAGAAGGAGAATCTTTATCAGAAGGCACTGAACTTGGTAGATATAAGTCAACGGTAATCATAACTGATAAAATAGGAAAAATATCCGCAGATAGCATAACCAAAATTTTTTAAAGTTGCGATTAAATATTACGAGTATACTAACAACGTTTGTGGTTAACATTAACAACATATTCAACTGTTTTGAATACAAATATAACATACAAATTATTTAAAAACAAACAATTAACCTGTTTTTAGAGTCAAGATTGATCACGATGGCACCTTTTTTGATTTCGGTGGCCTAAAACCCCACCGAATCCACGGAAATCACACCCACTGAATTCAAATTTTATCGTGATTGAACAATTACACAAAAAGTAGCCATGGTATTGAAAAGACTCACTGGTAACCAAATCACATACTTCTTGGCATGACTTAGGCACTGTTGCACTAAGAAAAGCACAAACACTGAACGAAAAATGTTGTTCACCGAATTCAAGAAAACACGAAACCAAGCCCACCGGATGATGCCTTTGCGAAATCTGCTATTACACCGTGAGCCTACGTCCGCTCTCGTCGGTGAACGCGGCGTAACTGAAGCTACCTGTGAACGCAGCATTGAGTCCCTGGTATATTGCTTTGTGCGATACCGCCAAGTTTTGTAAACTCCAGCGAAATCAAGCGTTAGCGCGGGACATGGCGAAAATATGTTTTTATTTAATAAGGGTAATTCATATATTATGTTCAGTGAAATTATAGTAGAACTAAACTAATTAAGAATATGTGAACCAAATTTAAAAATTAATACAACATCCCCAACTTGAATTATAATTTTTTGTTTCAACAAATTTGGGTGCGGGACACGCCCACTGTACGTAAATTTCTGCACTTTTTATTTTTTTTTATAATATTGAATATGGTGTTATGGAATATTTTATTAATTGTTGAGATATAACAGACGCTGAAATATGTGTATGAATTTTTTCAAAAATATTGGGCCAAAAATTCACGCAAATATAGCCTCGGACACGAAAAAACGCCACCTCTGAGAACTGCCCTGGCTGTGGTCTTCTGTAAGGAGGTACTTCCCCAGTTGGGCTTCTCTAGACTCAAGCGTGATGGTACTTCGCTGTGCCCAACCTCTCATTGTTGGACGCACTTTACGGACATACCCGGGTCCAATTTCCTCGTTGTATCGCAATGCTGATACATTGTGCGAGGAAGCCGCCAGCTCTCATTCGGTCATCAGTTAAATCAAGCAGACGTATAGCTATTTATGCCAAAATTTTGTGTGCGCTGAGAGTCCATGGATCTAGCGTTTCTACGCCAAACGGTACAAATGGTACCTACTCTCCGCCCAGTATTATATTTGTTGCGTTTTAAAATTTTGTCGCTTTCCGCCGCTGAGCCCGCTTTTACATCAGCCCGTTGGAGAAATATCGGCGCTAGTGTGTCTATGCAGGTAGCATCCCATAGGAGCAACCTTGCCAAGCTCCAAGGAACCAAAGATATACCATCAGTCCCTTATCATCATTTTTTTAGATTATAATGTACCTACATTGTACAGTCAGTAGCAAAAGTAAATATAAGCTGTGGCTGTGTGTGGCACGACAAAGAAAACATGATCATGTCAAGAACACTTTGGACATATCGGCGCTTAGCTGCCAGTGGTAGCGTCAGTTTTTTTTCTTAGGCAAGATGAAGAATATGGTAGGGTATGGTAAGGTATGGATTTAGCTTTTCTTCGTGAGCTAAAGGATAACTTTTGAACTGCGGGAAAGTTAGTCAAGCCGATGAAATTCGGCTTGTAATTTATATAGTCGCGTCGCCTCTGTTTACTTGTTTAGTTGTTTACTAGACAAGTAGACATGTTTGACAAAAAAAGTAAGCCCAACATATACCTTATTAGCTATTGTGAGTGTTGAGTTTTGCTATACGAAAAATGGTAGGCGTTATTATTTTTTATTTGTATATTTTATCTGTTTAGACATGGATTTGAGTTAAAATGGAGGAATGGGGGTGGTTGTAATTTATTTGTTCGCTTCAAATTTGCCATAAAATATTAAAAATACTTTACAATACGATCATTCATTGATAATTCGGGTGTCATCGTATTCCGATAAAGAAGGAAAATAAGTTGTCACTATATCTGTTAGAACCGATGTACATTGGGGCAGAACGGTTCTCGAGTGGTGACCACATACTGGAAGACGTAGGGTCTCCAGCTATACCCGAAACCGAAGATCTGGCCACAGGTAGGTCGCTGTGGAAAATTTAGATCATTAGGGGAAGTCGAGCAGTGGAAGTCTTTTGAGACAGCCCTTAATGATCTCATCTGAATCAGCCAAAGCTGATGATGATGATGATTTTTTTTTAACACATTCACGGTACACATGTCAACACACTTTTTTTTATGATATAGGAGGCAAACGAGCAGACGGATTGCCTGATGGTAAGCAACTACCGCCGCCCATGGACACTCGCAACACCAGAATAAGATCTTAAGATCTTAAAGGCCGGCAACGTACTTGTGACTCCTGTTTTCTTGGAACCTCATTTTCATGAAAAAAGGTCAACTTCTTTTGGATGAATGTTGAAAATAGATTCACCGGGTGGCTATCTGTGGATGCCATTGCAATTTCGCGTCCAGAGTAACTCCCAGGAAACAGTTTTCAAATTCCATTGAATCACCGTAGGTATACTCGTATCACAATCTTGCTGTTGTTTATCTGCTTAACGTTGGGAAGAGTAAATTTGATGCACTTCGTTTTCTTGGCGTTCAAAAGAGTCTCCACTCATTCACGGTAGATGTCGCTTGGCGACTTCTAGGCGCAATGTAGGATATGATGGAGAAATTCCCAGCCTTTGGGCAAGCCTCTGTCTCTCAGTTGGTAGTGCGATATGCATGTGTCCCGGAATCGCGCTCTCGAGTTACGCCCGGGCAGTTGATTTTTCCATAATTCTAAGATTGATCATGATGATGATGATTTGGAACACTGGCCTAGCGGTAAGAGCGTGCGACTTGCAATCCGGAAGTCGCAGGTTCGAACCCCGGTTTGTACCAATGAGTTTCTAAAAACTTATGTACGAAATATCATTTGATATTTATCAGTCGCTTTCCGGTAAAGGGAAACATTGTGAGGTAACCGGACTAACTAAAACTAGTGTCTACGCCAAATCATGGGATTAGTTGCCAAGCGGACCCCAGGCTCCCATGAGCTGTGGCAAAATGCCGGGACAACGCGAGGAAGATGATGATGATGATGATGACATGTTAGATATTGAATTCTAGTTTTATCCTTGCACGTAGGTGCTGGGTTATTTGGTAATTTATTTGGCTAGCTAATTATATCATAACGGTGACTCATTTGTTATCAAATCTATTGTGTGGGCTGAGTAGGTTGGGGAGCTGTGACAATGGTTTTATTTTTGAGGCTATTGGCAATTTACACGACCGAGAAGGTCGCATATTTCCAGCGATTTCCTCTTTTACTCCAATTAAGGCATCATGAGAGTGACAGAGACAATCGTACGAAATTTACGAATTGCTTTTAAGGTTGGGATGCGAGACTGCGAAAACAAAACTTAAAATAAAAATAAATAAACATTTCGGGACAATCTTACACAAATCGACCTAGTCCTACGGTAAGCTCAGTAAGGCTTGTGTTGTAGGTACTAGACGACGATATATATAATAGATAGATGACTCAGGAGCAAATAACTGTGCTCATCGCACAAATAAATGCCCTGACTGGGACTCGAACCCAGGACCATCAGCTCCATAGGCAGGGTCACTACCCACTAGGCCAGACCGGTCGTCAAAGCAAATGAAATGAAACTAAATGTAAAAAAAAAAAACAATCATCTGTTTCCCAACGTAAGTATTAATTATTTGTGTTTACTGTGTATTTTTTTTTTGCTAATTTCGATACATAAAGCTATATCGAATTTATTAAAATTATATATTTTAAAAGTGAAAGAATAACTTTGAAATATTTAAATAACCCGTGCTGTTAAGGTTTTGTTATCTGTCATCCATCATAACTGCCAAGTTAAAAAAAAGCCGGAGTTAAAATCAGCAGTGAGCAACTCCCTGTAAAAACTACATATACAGAATAAACAGTATTTCCGGACCGATATGACATCCAAACCTTCAAGAAAAGAGCGTTCAGGGATCTTAAAGGCCGGCAACGTACTTGTGACTCCTCTGGTGTTGCGAGTGTCCTTGGGCGGCGGTAGTTGCTTACCATCAGGCAATCCGTCTGCTCGTTTGCCTCCTGTATCATAAAAAAAACACAATCATGATCTTTTAGGAAAATGTACTGAACAATATTTACACTTACACAAATTTGAATAAGGAAAAATATTTATTGAAAATTTGGGACATAATCTTTTGGGAATCCTGCACGGAGGTTGTGTGGCTGTGAATGAATGAATGAATGATCAATCATTCATTCATTAATTCCTTCATTGTTCTGTTACTGAATTTCTCATTGGCTGAAAATTCACATTAATATGTACTTACTTACTGTAAATTGACCTTAATTTTTACAAATTCTTCATTTCTTATTACTATTATTCTTCAATCGTCTAATTATTATAATTGTAATGTACTATTTAACATGGTTGTAATTATGTTATTTAATAATGTTTGCTTAAATACGAATAAATGCATGTGAATATACAAATTTATGGCAATTTCCCCTCAATACTGGACAGAGCTAGGCCTCCGAAAAATATGTATCATGCATATTACTAGGAGGCCTATGTACAGCAAGGTGTACGTCTATTGGCTGTAATGAGATGATGAAGACAAATATTACGAGAAAAAAGCAACTGTCCACTTCATTTTTCTTGACATTCCATTATTAACGAGATCTCTTTGTCCCTTCTCTACCCAGTACTCAATAGTTGTATATAATGACATAACTCGCATTGTTATAGAATCAACCCGCAATGATGATCATACTACACCTCACTACTTCCACTAGTCTGCATTAGAAAAGACGTTGTTACTTTTCAAAATGCATATTTCTTTTAAATTTCTAATCGTTTTCTTGATAGAAAGTGCGTATAGTACAGCTGGTGAAGATTTTGAAGATGTTGACGATGGTGAAAGCAATTCTACCAACGCTACTCGAGCCCCGGACATACCCACCCTGTTGTCTATATATGCTGCTAATGCGCACATGCTTGCGCTGCTGCAGAGAATGTTCGGAGACAACAAAACTAACTTGGAATATGACCAGGAACAAGAGAAAATGTCAGGCAGTCCGGTCGTGAAAAAATTATTAAAGAAGTTTGAGTGCAAATCTAATGATAAATTTGAATGCATGTTGAAACATCCCCTAACCCGTAACAAAAATCGAGATACGAACGGTAAAAAGAGGACAGATAAAAACCCAGTTACCCGGTCAAAATGTAAGAATAACTGCAAACATAAATGTAACGCTACCGCTGAAAAAAGACATCTGAAGTCCTATTTAGAAGATAACTCATACAATGACATTGATGGCAGCGAAACGGAAACCTTAAGCAACAACACGTCATCGGACGGAATAAATCCAACTGAAGATGATGTGGTTAATAATTGTGAAGATTTCAGTCTCAAATCCAGGCTTTACAGCAAGTTGCCAAAGGTCCGGCAGAACCGGAATTTTCGTATTGCACTTCAATTACCCGGTTTAAGAAAAAACCAGCAAACGTTTGAAGATACGATGTTGGAGACTAATAGTGACCCGAACATAACCGCGTCTCAAAGTAAGAACGATTCAGAACATATCTTAACTCAGCGACCTAATAGTTTCAATTTCAGCGGCATTCTAAATCAAATTTTGAATGCTATTAAGAAGAAACTCCCTCAGAATGTTACAGCACCACGCAACGTAAAATTGCATCAGAACCAAACCCGAAGCCCCAAAAAGAAGCGGCCGTTCTTCTATTTCCCGTTGCGTAATAAAATACCGAAGATTACTCCCCAACCGAGACAGCTGTACATGACTGATGCTTCGAGTTCCACTATCAGAGCCCCGAAAATTAAGTTGGTTTTCCTTTTACTTACATCCCAAAACACAACAAACGTACCACCAGGATTAAGAAACAAGTCCAGAAGAAAATTCACAACTTTTACGACAGAAATTGAAAATACTACATATAAAACAACTAAACGGAATCATAGTCAGGAAACCTATTTAAGCAAATACACTGAGAAAAGGCTGTCCACTACGGTGAACAGATACTATAAATTGGTACAAACTTCTACAAAAACGAATTTGGTAAAATTACATCCTGAAGACATACACGTCTACTGGACTTCCCGACCGAAGTGGTCCATGGAACAGGCCAGTAAACCCCAGATTCCTGCTAGACATCGTAAGATACTTTGATGCGTCAGCTATAGAGAAGCTACATAGCATGATGTCACAATGGAGCAAAATATGCTAGTACGGGCTTTTATAGAAACAATCTCAAAATAAATGAAGATACAAGAGCGCCCGAAAATGAAATAATTTTGCTAACATGTGACACATATTGCTTTTTATATTAAGCACCAGTTGCGCCATCTAGGGTTAGGTTATTCAGATTTAAGCGTGACCAATGTATGGACAACTTAGGTTACTCTGGACGGTGCAGCAGGTGCTAAGAATAAGTAAAAGTTAAGTGAGATATAGATCACCCCACTAAAACTTCCACAACTATACTCAGCACCATCATAGCTAAACTATTAACTTAGTTCTTAAAATGAATGTTGTTTGTGCTGAAATGTATGGCAACAATTTGATTAATCTATTTCTTGTTGTTATGTTCCGCGATTCAGGCTCGGTAACGCGAACAGCGAAGCTCGTATATTTCGAGCATCTTTAACACCATTACAACTATTACTTAAAGCTACCATGTATATTAATTTCAATGAGTTTCCGATATTTCGGCACTGTTGCAAGCGCCATCCTCACGGAATAACTGAAGTACTGCGAGATTTAACGGTGGTTTTACTCCAAAACCAATATCGTATTGCGTATACATACATACAGGAGACATACAAAAAAAAAAGATGTGTAATCGCAAATCGCAAACGAACGATTATCTCTGTCACTCTAATTACGCGTTGGAGTAAAGGGGAAAAATTACCGACAATTTCGAACTTCGATTTTCGCGGTCCCTTAGGTTTGCTAGACAATTTAGTAACATGTTGCAGACACACGTAATAACTATATAATGATTAAAAACTGATCCCAGGAAAACGTAGGCGGGAGTTTAAAAAAAAAATAGTGTACCGTGTGTAAAGTTCTTAAGAAAAGTTAAATCACTGTCAGTTTCGTGACGACAATTAAGCATCAAATCTTTATGACGATCGAGTTTTTGCGTTTAATTATTCCGTAATATCGATTGAAGTTTATAAAATGAACATCAAAACCAAGTATTTAACGAAATTTAATGCTTAATTGTCGTAACGAAACTGTCAGGGATTTAACTTTTCTTAACAACTTTCACTAATTGGGCGCACTATTTTTTTTTAAACTTCCAGACACCACAAAAACCACAGCTACTAGTTTATTGGCCAATTAAAATATATCTTAATGGAATATTGTAAATAATTTATTATTTAAGTGTAGGTATTTATTGAATAACATGTTTGTAAAAAAACTTGAGATTACTAATAAATATACTTTGATATAAATAAAAACACCTTTTTTTTAATACATTTATTTACACAAAAAATACAATCGTATTATGATAACTACAAGTACTTACTTAACTAGTTACAGTATAAAATCTAAAAAAGGTCCTTGAAGCATTGTACCAAGGATACTGGTGGCATTTCCTCGTTGTATCGCAATGCTGATACGTTGTGCGAGGAAGCCGCCAGCTCTTCGGTCACCAGTTACATCAACCAGACGCTTCGCGATTTCTGCAAAAAGTTTGTGCGCGCTGGGACCGGGTTATCATCGGATGGGACGAGTGGTTGTTTGCCACCAACACGCTACTAAAAGTAACGTAAAATACCATAAATGTTCATATATGCTCAATAAATATGTAGTATCCAGTGGTTGTGGGTTCGAGTCCCGCTTCGAGTCAAATTTTTCTATTTTTCTTTCGATTTAAATATGTAGTTATTTGTTGATGGGCTCTTGAAAATAGAAATACGACAATTATCGCAAAATTCCGAACAGAGAACTAATCACATGCCACAAGCATCCTTGGTGCAATGCCTCAAGGGCCTTTTTTAGATTTTATACTGTAACTAGTTAAGTACTTGTAGTTATCATAAATCATAATACGACTGTAATTTCTTTAAACCGAAAATTGTACAGTCGACGTCAAAGATATGTATACACTTTTTCACCCTACTACAAGGGATTAAAAAAAGACGTCTAAAGTACAGTCGACGTCAAATATATGTATACACCTTTTTCACCTTAATCCCTTGTCATAAGGTGAAAAAGTGTATACATATATTTGACGTCGACTGTACATCACATGTTAGCTCAAGAGAAGCCGGCTAATGGCTTCAAGCGCGCCCATCATCACATTTTTATAATCAATTTTTTAAATTAAATGGAGTTAACTGACAGGAGTTTTCATACATTTGACAGGTGGTTTCACAACTTTAGTATGAAAACTGCTGTCAGTTTACTCCATTTAATTTAAAAAATGATTTTAGACCCCCGGACCTTACGTGTTTTAGTTTCTCTCCGCCTCCTTACGATTCAGCGAGGAAATGCTGCCAGCGTCTTCGGTACCATGCCACAGGAGCCTTTTTTAGATTTATGTTAGTTTTAGTTAAGTTTGATTGTTAGTTTTATTAGTTTTAATTATTAATTGTTTCTCTACGTATTTAGTAGTTTTGGTAATAAAGGTATTCACGCGAAATGGAACGTATAACACCACATCATCGTTTTGGCATATGACAACTGTCAATCTCACAACAAACGAGCAACAAACCTAACGAACGGACACTGTGCGTGTCATACCAATTTGTATTTAAACCTTTTTATTAAAGTTTTATTGTAAGTTCGAACTACTTATTTATATTAATGTCCATTCCCGGACATATTGGCGACCGTGACTTAAGTAGTTAGTTTTTTCTTAGCCTATGAGTGTGTCCCACTGCTGGGTAAAGGCCTCTCCCTTGTTTGCCATGACTGCCGATCCATGAGGGCCAGTTCCCGTCAAACGCATCTAGGTCGTCCCGCCATCTCCAAGGTATATAAATATAAAAAATAAAACACACATGTTAAAAAATATTAAATATTCTAACGAGAACCGTGACAATTTTCAAGAGCTGAAAGAATGAATGGTATTTAAATAAATAAAAAATAACTTGTTGGTGTCAAAGAAGTAAGTAGAAATACATTATTTGATTAGCTGGCTGAAATGCAAACATAATTATTAATTATGCAATTATAACAACCAAGATAATCGTCATCATCACTTCAGCCGTAAGTCATCCACTGCTTGACATAAGCCTCCCCTAAATATGACATGTACCAACTTGGGAGGTAGTCGCCATAATCGCCACGCTTGGCAGGCGGGTTGGCGACCGCAGTGGCTGTTGATTAGGTTTCCACGGACGCTGCTGCCCGTCCGTCGGTTTTTTCCCTTTCTCGACTCTTACGACCCCCGTGGGAGGACATGTTGTGGTGCTATACTCAGCCGGCACCACACAGCAACTGAGATACCGAAATTGAATACTACCCTGTATTCAAAATTAAATGAAAATAAATATAATAATTCCGGTATTCATTCCCTAGGTATATACAGTATAGTATATTATATTTTGTTAAAGTCATCCAGTTTCTTTGATCAAATGTACATTGGATACAAATCTTGGAATACCACCCTACGGAATGGTCGTAGTGGAGATTCCCGAAGAAGGCTACGTCTTGCTGATATGATGATGATAATTAGAACTGCGGCAATACCGCAAAAAATTGTTAAATTTCGGATGATTCTCTCAGTCACTCTCATGACGCCTTAATTGAAGTAAAAGCGAAAGATGATCGAAATATACGAACTTCTGTGAACTTCGAAATGTTCGCGGTACCAGCGGCGCTAACGAGAAAAACAATATTCGTAAATTTTGGATGATTCTCTCAGTCACGCTCATGACGCCTTAATTGGAGTAAAAGCGAAAGATGCTCGAAATATACGAACTTCTATGCTCGCGGTACCAGGCCAGCAGGGCTGGGTGCGGCTAATAGCAACTGTTAGCGCTCTAATTGTGAGTGCAGACGCAGCGATCCAGTCCATACATTGCTGCAGTACAGTGACTTCGTGTGTCATAGGACTCATAGGATCCGAAAGTAGCATAGATTTTAGTATTATAAATAGACGACGAGTGTATGTCCTTAAACTACGTACAACAATGAGAGATAGGGCACAGCGAAGTACCATCACGCTTGAGTTTGAAGAAGCCCAACTGGGGAAGTACCTCCTCCTTACAGAAAATAATAGCACTGCTACCTTTCAGGTATGTAGTGTATATACAAAGTGCCATCTAACGAGTATCGTATGTAGTTACCTCGTGGGCGTTTGACAGCGAACAAATTCTATGCAACTGTCTTTATGTCTATGTTCTATGCACAGCCGCAATAGATCTAGTGTTTACTAGATGGCACTAATTGCACCTTAGCCAGAAAAACGGGATCGGTATATTGTATGGGCATTGTCTAGCCAAGTCTCATATCCTTGATATTAGCAGGTAAAAATATATTTCCGATTATACTTAATTTATGACAACAATAGAAAAAATAAGTCAAGAGATAGGAAAACATAAGAATGTCAAATATGGAATAAACACAGTTATTATAAGGCTTGTTCACGAAAAAAGAAGCCACTGCAATCTAATTTTTTTTTTCGAATGAAACCATCGTTATTTTTTTAAGTTATCATAAAAACCAACTAATTTTCTTTCGTTTTAGGTAATGTTGTGGATATATTTATCAGGTGTTCTAAATCTATGGCCCATTAAAAAAAAACTTTGCATTTTGGGAAACTTTTTTCTAATTTGAACATTTGGATCATTAAGCTTGCACTATGCTCTGTACTCAAACAAATTATCAATACTAGAATGTCCCGTGAATAATTTCTCTTAGATTTTACTACAGTAAAAGCCAGATATATTTGTAATTTGACTCAGAAAATGACGTGTTTTTGTAACGTTCATTTTTGTTTTAGCACTACTTGGCGTTATTAACATTCTTAGACGGTTGAGGCTAGATTTTATCGATTCTGACATCCTAGACGTAAAATAGACAAGCAAATTCGTAATTCTATGACTGTTTCCACTACATGGACCAACAGTGGAGACTCATACAACGGCGGCTACTTTTTTTCGTGAACATGGTTTACTGGTCTTGCATATATCTGTACACTGTGCTCCTGCGCATCTGTACCAGAAATTAAATGAGGCGGTCGGCGTTTGCGCAATGTACGGGTACTCCCGATTAGACGCTAACGTTACATTCTGTTATCTATCCCGGTACTTACAAGTGTTCAGTACATCTTAATCTTAATTAGTTCTTGATAATGGAATAAATCGATCATGTAGGTATAATAAATTGAGCGGATGTTAACTAAATTGACTGATTAGTTAGATATATTAATAAAATATTGCCAATAACCGGCAACATACCAATAACTGGCCAACTTATGACAAAAATTAACTCTATAAATGATCGTTCTTAACGGGTCGACTAACGTTACGTGAGTGACTAAATAAACGTGAGTAGAGAAGGCCTTTTTTTCATTTATACAATTTTACAATGTCTCACGACAGTTTAAATACAAAAAATAATCTGTTTATAGGTCAAGAATTCATTGTTAGTATAAGATTTAAGTATTAGTATAAGACGGACATTGAAAGGTTAGTAATTGGTGCTTTCTAAAAAACCGCCCAAGTGCGACACGAACGCATGTCACTTTCTGTATCATTATCTATACTACATTAACATTATACACTATATAGCCTATATAGGGTAAGTAACTGGCCACCCTCCAATAACTGGCCGCATTAAATTAAAAATGAACTCTGTTTATAGGCGATTAGAATTCATTTTAGTGTGAATTGGCCAGTTATTGAAGAGTGGTCAATAATTGAAACCCCATTAGAAAATGTGTGTTCTATTTACAGGTAAACAGAATTCATTTTCAGTATAAGCTGCCACCTATCGCGGTTCATGTTTATAGGTTATATATGTAACTAGCTTTTCCGCGCGACTTCGTCGGCCAGCCAGCCATGCCCGTCTTCAAAGTATGGTTGCGGCATAACAATTATCGTATGTCCTTTCTCGTAGCTCAAACTCTGTCATCAAATGTCATCCCAATTGGTTTAGCGGTTTAAGCGTGAAGAGGTAACAGACAGACAGAGAGTTACTTCCGCATTTATAATATAACGACCGGTCTGGCCTAGTGGGTAGTGACACTGCCTGTGAAGCCGATGGTCATGGGTTCGATTCCCAGTCAGGGCATTTATTTGTGTGATGAGCACAGATATTTGTTCATGAGTCGTGGGTGTTTTCTATGTATTTTTAAGTATTTATATGTATCTATTTATTATATATATCGTCGTCTAGTACCTGCAACATAAGCCTTATTGAGCTTACCGTGGGACTAGGTCGATTTGTGTAAGAATGTCCGAAATATTTATTAATTTATTTATTTATTTATGTATTAGTATGAATTATATGCGAGTATATATAGTCAATATCATCATTTCAGCCGTAAATCGTCCACTGCTGGACATAGGCCTCCCCCAAATATGCATTGGAGGGTAGTTGCCATAGTCGCAGAGCTTAGCAGGCGGGTTGGCGACCGTAGTAGCTATGGGATCCCTCTAAAATACGTCATCTGTAAACTTTCGGACTAACCAGCTATCGCGGTTCATGGTTGTCCATACTAATTCCATACTAATGTTATAAATGCGAAAGTAACTCTGTTTGTATGTCTGTTACCTCTTCACGCTTAAACCAGTTAAACCGCTGAACCAATTTAAATGAAATTTGGTATGGAATGGAGAAAGGACATAGGATAATTTTTATCTCGCAACCCTACTATGGCCGACAACATCGCGAGGAAAAGCTAGTAGGTTATATATATGGTTTATAAAATATATATGTTATGGACCAAGTGATAAGGACGGGCATTATTTGTAATGCCCGGGCATTATGAATAATGACTAGCTATACTGGGCCAAGTGGCAAGTGACAAGCTAAACTTCAATATTTATCACATTGTCTGGTCATTATGAATACTGCTACATCGTCGTTGGGCAATTTGGTCGGGGAGAGAAACAAACTGACAAACAGAGCCAGTATAAAAAATTTAAGCTATTTTGTTAGGTATTCCTTGGTCTCCCTGCTTTCCCGGCTTGGCCCAAGGTCCTGCAGTATAGACTGCATCTGGCACAAAGGCCTACAGCTATTTCTAAACTGTTTTTTTTTCTTAGCGAGTCGGCTGTGTTCGGAACGCAAAAAACCTAACACTCCTCCTCGCTTCGCTCGTCGTCGTACCTACCTGCGACTCTAGGACTGAATTTCTATTTTGCCCTAATATGATTGTCCGAGCTCAGTACTAATTGTATGCTACGATATTGTTAGCTTAGTATTCTGCCCAATAGGTGATAGACATTATTAATAATACCCGGTCAACTTAATAATTTGAATATTTATAATCAAATTGCCCTCTGATATTGGGCGTTTTTCATAATGCCCGGGCATTTTCAATAATACCCAAGTTATCAACTTGGTCCATGACATATACATACTATGTACCTACCGCGCATCTCATTCATACACCCGCGTGTTATCTTAATATGTCGTTATCGCGACGAGATTGTGACATAAACGCAAATATTTACAATATTTTATGATCAATCTGTGTCAATTGTGCGCTGAGCCGGCGCCGCTACTGTACTTCGTACTTACGGTTGTTTAGAGACTTATTGGCCATTTGTGAAACGAATTAAATTGGCAGCCAATATTCAGTGATTATTACTTAAGTTTCGTACTGAACAAATCACATTCTCCCACTGCGGACTGTTAGTTAACACGTTCACTGCGGTACAAGGCTAATTCGCTTTTACAAGTATGGTCAATTGCGATGTTAACTAATTGCCGCAGCGAAGGTGTTAAGGAATGGAATTCGCTCCCTGTATTCCCGGAAACATACAATTTAGGTCTCTTCATGGCAAGAGTGAATAGGCTGTTACTGAACCAGCGTGCTACACCCTCGACCTCGTCGTCACTTACCATCAAGTGCGACTGAGGTCAAACGCTAGTCAGTCTTGTGTAAAAATGTTAGAAATAAAGGAAAAATGGAAAATTTTAATGTCTCTGTCGAGACTCGAACTCGCGACATCGGGACTCCCAAGGCTCTATCAACTGAGCTTCATACAGACTCCACAGATGGCTGTGAATTCCCAAATTTGCGATTTTGCAAATCCACTTTTCATCATCATCATTATCATCATCTCAGCCATAAGACGTCCACTGCTGAACATAAGCCTCCCCCTTGGATCTCCACATGTACCGGTTGGAAGCAACCTGCATCCAGCGTCTTCCGGCGACTTTAATGAGGTCGTCTGTCCATCTTGTGGGTGGACGTCCTACGCTGCGCTCCACTTTTAACACACAAAATTGTTCTCTATATATATTGTTGTAAATCTTAACCTTGTTAGCAATATGGGTACGTGTGTGCACAGTAAACTTTCTGTCCCGCATTTTCTTGGCGTTCCTATATAAAATTACACGCAGCGTTAGCGTGGCGTCTCCGCGGCTTGCGTGCACACACCCGTAGAACAAACATATCGGCAGTATGAGTTCAACGCTAGCGATTACTTTTCGATAGGTCTTTACCTGAGTCCCTATCGAGTAACGTTTGTGGCTGCGCTAGTGATGTCAGTGTGTCGGCATAGTGGTGTGTAAACCGGTAAATATTAGTAACAATAGAGACCGGACTAACCGGATTAAATAATAGAAGATCGGGTAAGCAACAGACTGTCTTGGAGTACCGTAGAGTAGTGCCAGGGGTACCGGTGTTTGAACTGCAAACCGACTGAAAACAGTTTTGAATCGAAGTAACTGTAACAAAATTGCTAACGGACTGCGCAGTTCGTTTGCAGTTGTCGTGCAATCCTATCGGCTGCACACCGACCATGGTTGTAATGTTGCAGTTGGATTATGACTGTAATAAAACTCCCCGCTACTTGAAAAACCCTATTCTAGTCCTATAGAATGAATAGAATCCACGCGTCAATAAGTGTGTCCTCACAAAATTGCATCTGAAGATCTCGAGCGCTTGCGCTCGCGCCGCTCCACTCCGCGCCGGTCCGTCGACGCGCACGCGCGTGCCGCCCCGCAATGTCAGTGTGATCTGTGCTGTGTTTGTGTTCAAATAATCGTGTTTCAGTCATGTATACCCAGGAAGTCCTAAGTAAAAAAGAGAAGGAAATGTCGAAGAATCTAGTGACGGGTCAAATCGAATATCGCCCGAAGAAGAAGCAAGGATGCATGATAGCTCTGGTGGTGGCTGTGGGGGTGCTAGCTCTGTCTCTTGCTGTGTTGACGGTGGTGAGGGAGATACAGATAGCGAGGCTTAGGAGCGAGGTTGATCAGCTGACTGTCAACATGATAGCTGTCACGGCGAACATCAAGTCGCTGAATCAGCAGGTGAACCGGAATTACAACGACTTCAAAACCCTGGATGATGATACGGTATGATAATTAAATCAATTATAGATATAGGTACTTACTAGCTTTTGCCCGCGGCTCCGCACGCGTAGATGAATACCTGTAACGGGTAGCAATTATTATTGTTGTTTTATTTTCAGTTTAAACACAACGCTTTAAGTCTCTCAGTTGACATTTAACTCCACCTCCATAGAAACTTTTAACCCCTTTTTTTACCCCTTAGGGGATGAATTTCAAAAAACGCTGAAATTACTTTTCTTGTGCTCAAATAAGGAGTGTTTACATAACATTTCAAGTCTCTCGCTTTAAATTTTACACAATCCCCATACAAACTTTCAACCCTTTTTTTAGTCCCTTAATGGTGGAATTTACAAAAATCCCTTGATAGTGGATCCTTACGGTATATGAATTACCTATTGTGAAAAAAATCAGCTAGGTATCTATCGGTTAAAGCGGTTAGGGCTGGGCGTTGATCAGTCCAGTCAGGACTTTCACGTTTATTACGTATATTTTGATTTAGTTGTCTTGGAAGATGTTTTTACGGCAGACCTTAGTACCTATTTGATATGAATTTCAGCTTGTTACCTTCTCCACATGTTCCCGAGAAGAAGGGTCTTGACAGACAGACGGACAACTAATTGATAATTTGATCATATAAGGGTTCCGTTTTTATTTTAAGGTGCCGAATCTTAAAAACATGAATATGCCAATAACAAATAATAGATGACGCGCCTTGCGGCTCAATTTTCACTTTGGAGAACTAAGCATTTGATTTAATTAACACAAAAGTTTGATTATGAATGTAGCAGAATAAAGGCTCTTTCATATACATAATCAAAATAAAAACGAGACAACAAATAAAATATTAAATTCTATATTTAGTTTACAATACATAAAATTAGATATGTTAGTAGGGTATACAAAAAACGTGAGACAAGATTATCAAACCATTATGGGGTCAACTTTGTAAAATAAAATAAAAATTAAGCAGTTCCATAGAAAAGGTCAAGTATAGGATGACGAAAATGTATGAGTTGTTTTTTTACAATTTACAAAGTGGGATTACCATAGGCTTAGCTACCTACCTATGGTAATCCCACTCCCAATCCCAAAAGTTGTTCAAAGTCATGAACAGATGCCGGTTTGATAATCTTGTATCACGTTGTTTTTAACAGCCAATTGTTCTCAAATGATTAATTAAAACCATATATTCTTTATTCATTTTAAATCTTAGGTTAGGTTTTATAACATTTTATAAAAGTAAAATATAAAAATACATCTAAAACGTATCAAAACAATAAAAACATTATAAAAACCTAACCTAGAGTGCCGCCGGCAGGGCAGGACCTAGGCTGCCGGTGGTTAGGGCTGCAGAGAGGAACCGTCGGACTATGCGCGACGTGTCCAGGATTACCGCCTTCTGAATCTGACCCTTGATCCAACCACAACCACGTAGCGAGAGTCTCTCTCGTTGTTGGTCGAGACTCTTCGCTATGAGACCGTTCGCGGAAACAACTATCGGTACAATGATCGCCGAATCAACTTCCCACATGGCGGTTACCTCGTGAGCCAAGTCTAAGTACTTGCTGGACTTGTCCTTCTCGGCCTTCACGAGGTTCTCGTCACATGGGACGGTGATATCGATGAGCATTGCCCGGCGCTGCGATCGATCTATCACCACGATATCAGGCTTATTGGCTACAATAGTCCTGTCCGTGATAACAGATCGATCCCAATAGAGGCGTGGCACGACCATTTTCGAGAACTGGCGCAGGTGTGTACTTGTAGTACGGCACTTCGCGGTCCGCAAGTCCATACATAAGAGCAAGCTGCTGGTGTATAATCCTGGCTACAAGGTTATGTCTGTGCAAGTACTCGCCGTTAGCAAGATGAGAACAACCGGAAATTATATGCCTGAGTGACTCTCCGGGACGGCGGCATGCCCGACAAATGTCGACCGTACCGTCTTTCAGGATATACTTCCGGTAGTTATTCGTCATGATAACTTCGTCCGCAATTGCACAGGCAAAACCCTCGGTTTCTCCGAAGAGGTCCCCGAATCGTAGCCAGTTCACCGACGCGGGCAGGTCTACGTCTGGTCCCGTTAGGGCCCTGTAGAACCGCCCGTGTAGCTCCTTACTCTTCCATACGGCCTTGCGGTCCTCGGTGCTTAGTACCACTGGTTTGCGCCAGTTCTCGTTTGCCAAGGCGAGCGGTGTGAGGTTCCTGTCTACTGCCACCACATCACGATGCATCCCACACTCGTGGTTCAGGAAATAATTCCTGAGATTGCACACCTCACGGTTATGGAGACTTTTGGCATTTAAAAGCCGCGGCCTCCACACTTCCGTGGGATATACAATCTCACAACCGACGAACGTGGGTGTAGCATGCGATGTGTGGTGAGTAGTAGTCGGACCCTCCTATCCAGGGCATCCAGCTCGGTCTGAGTCCATCTTAGTATGCCAAAGGAGTATATAAGGGCATTACCCAAGCGTTGAAGGCCCGTACCTTGTTGCCACCTGACAAAAGGCTATTAAGTACTTTTGTCAGCCGACCGAAGAAGCGCTCCTTCACCGCCTGTCTAATAGCCACATCCTCAATACCCAGAGACTCTGACATACCAAGATATTTATAGGTTTCTGATTCGGAGATAGATCTGAACGACATCGTCTCAGAAAGCTGTAAATTTGTTGAATTTACTACTTTCCCCCGCTGTACATGCATAACCGCACACTTATCGACACCAAACTCCATCTTGATGGCACTACTGAACACTTCAGTGTGTTTCAGTAGCTCCAGCAAGTCTCGGGTGTTTGGCGCAAATAATTTGAGGTCGTCCATATACAGAAGGTGAGAAATGACTTCACCCTCTCTCCGAAGCCGGCAACCTAGTCCCGAATCCTTCAGTAGAGTACTGAGTGGATTTCGAGCTAAGCAGAACCAAAGCGGCCTCAAACTGTCGCCCTGGAATATTCCTTGCTCGATGCTTATGAATTTTTGCGGGCCAGGGGGTCATCGCCACCTTCTGGTTGACGAAGGACTGTGGTCCATTGCCTCATACACGCACCCAGGAAGAATCTTAAAGTAGTATTGACTTTATACAATTCTAAGATCCTCTGCAGCCAGGAGTGAGGCACTGAATCATAGGCCTTCTTGTAATCAATCCAGGCGGCCGAGAGGGCCCCTTTGTTCCGCCGGACCTGTTGGCAAATGGTCATGTCTATGAGGAGGAGCTCTTTGTACCACGGGACCCTTCCTACATCCATTTTGAGAGGTGGCCAAAATGTTGTTCGCGACAACGTGCGTGTTAATTTTTGCTCTCAAAATGGATGTAAGGAGCTTGTAGAGTGTAGGCAAGCACGTGATGGGTCGATAGTTTTAGCTTCCGTGGTACTACCGGACTTATAGAGCAGGAAGGTCGTACCAGTTGTTAAGGAAGGTGGCAAGGAGCCGAGCTCAAGGGCTTGTTGTAATTGCGCTGCTAATCGCGAGTGCGAGCATCGAAACCATTTCAACCAGAAATTGTGCAATCCATCCGGCCCAGGACTTTTCCAGTTCTGGGCCGTGCGGACTGCACAACACGTCGTCGGGACTGATGGTGATAGCCCCATAGGTTCGATAGACTCGCACTCACGTTCAACAACGCTCATCCATTCACCCTCCGTGTGTTCAACAGGCACTGACCAGATGCTACGCCAGAAATCAGTCATGACAGTAGCATTCGGCAGCTGCGTGTTATACACACGGGGATCAGCTTCCTCCCATCTTCGGTACACCTTCCTTTGGTCACTCTGAAAGAGGCGATGCTGCTGGAATCGATCCACACGCTCTATAGCGATGAATACGGCTTGCCCATGCATACACTTTCTGCTTCAGGAAGTCGATGCGTTCCGTGATATTTGCCATGTAGTCGCGGGGCCTGATATTCGTCCCCGCGAACGCCTGGCTCACAAAACGCATCACTCGGGGGCGTTGAGTGCGACCCCTGAAGCAGATCAGCTTTTGCAATGAGAGTCCTGAATGAAGTGATACGACGCTCGATCCGTACTTGCCATGCAGGGGACACCCCGGCGGTCCTAGGTGCACGTTCAGCGTCCGGAAACTTGACTTGTGCAACACGGCACGCCGCGATGGCCCCGCAGTACATGATCGAGTGTGTATCATCTAAATCTTTACTAGTCCGAAGATATGGCTCTAGTAAAGCATTCAAGGCTCCCATTATCGCATGATTGCGTCTATTCTTTGGCAAGCGTGGTATTCGAGGCCTAGGGTTGTTTGTGGAGCGATACTGCGTAATCGTCTCTTCCAGAGTCCATATATTATTATTATAATGCCTGACGTAACTTAAATCTATATAATATGTGTACGTAGATTGTTGCACGAGTTTACAAAACAATGTAATGATACTATGTACGTCGCGTATGTTCCTAAATTATCTTCATTAAATAATGAAGTTCCGTTTGGCACCCGCGTGGCCGTAAAATATACGAAATTAGGAGATGTTTACTAACACGAGAGTTTGCAATCAGCTGCCAAATGCTCTGAGGCCAAAAATTATAGGAAAATACCACACGAATGTACACTACTATTTTGAGTACTCGCACCACACGAATGTACATAAATACTTCACACTTGTAATAATTGCACACAGCTATTTTGAGTACTCGTATTAAACTCTGGTGAATTTCAACGATACGTTTGGCCTAGTGGGTTAATCAACTTGCCTATGAAACCGATGGTCGTCGGGGGTCTACCTGTGCGTCGGTTAGCCAACACGAATGTCCTCTTTATAAAGTGAAATATGTCGATCAATATTCGACTTATAAAACGTGAGTTCCCCGCTTTTATATTAAGATATTATTGCCGTTGACTGTTCATACGAATTGTTACCTAAAGTATTTTAATCTATTAGATAACAGAGTAGGTAAGGCCGTGCCACTCGTTTCCATAATATTATACTTAGACCCAACCTTCCGTCCTCTTTTGAACAGGTATAAGACACTTTGTTCTGTTATCCAACTTTTACGACGCGGGCTTTCCTCGGGACGAGGGCAAAAAATAAACAATAGGTTGACAAATTAACCCGTGGATGGGTTTTGTCGATAAAAAATTGTTTTACTTGACAACCATATTAGATACAATGTTTTTTTGGCAACGTTTGGCAGGCGGGTTGGCAGTATATTCTACAGCTTTAATGGACGTTGCTCGCAGTTTAGGGACACTAACCGGTTCCGAGTAACTAGCCAAAGTACGTTCAAAATATTGTATCACAAATAAAAATTTACGAGAGGGCACAGCGATAAGTACCATCACGTTGCGTCTGGAGAAGCCCTACTGGGGAAGTACCTCCTCCTCACAGAAGACCACAGCCATAATAGCACTGCCACCTTTCAGGTATGTAGTGTTGTGTTCCTGATGGTGAGTAAGGTTCCCAGAGCTCCAACTTGGTGTTGCGGGTGCCTATGGGTAACGGTAATTGCTTACCATCAGGCAATCCGTCTGCTCGTTTGCGACCTTTGTCATAAAAAAGAACATGTAGATGTAGTTGACGTAATTAAATATTAAAAATACAAGTTATGGCAGCCATTATATTGCTGCCATGATCAGTTGCGTGTTTCTTGGACATTAATTAACTTTTATCGTATAGGGTTTTCCCAGACCGTCAACTCGAATTCCCGGTCGTAAAAAACACTATCTCCAAGCAGTATGACGACTGTTTTGGCATGTTTATGAAGCCGATTCAAATCCCAGTAAGGGAATTTATTTGTGGGATGAGCACCAGATATCTGTTCCTGTCCATTTGGGTGTCTATAGATGTATATTGTATATTGATATCGTTGGCTGAGTACCAACAACACAAGCCTTCTTGAGCTTACCGTGGGACTCAGTCAATTTGTGTAAGAATGTCCTGTAATATTTATTATCATTTAAAGTAAGGGCGACTAAACAGAGAAACCGAGACCACCATTCCCTCGGATCAGTACCCTTACCATGAGTCGTGACATTGGGGTTTTCGATAACGAGTATCGAATTTACTTTCTGTGCATCTCGCTTGTACTATTTTAGTGCGAACGAGATGCACAGATAGTAAACTCGATACTCGTTAGGTATCGAAAACCTCAATGTCACAACTCATGGTAAGGGTACGGCTTTCGGTTGCAATGTTTATCGCGTTTCTAGAATCGGTTTTAGCTAAATCAAACTCGACACAGACACAGGGAGACTCTAAAGCGGCATATGACGTCGTGTCGTGGTGTCAGGGATACAGTTTCCGTCGACGTGATATTTCGTCTGTGGCGATCAAAATGTTCTCAGTGTACCATATCCAGCACGAAAACGGAATTCGTGAAATAAAGCGTCATCCGGACTTAATCCTTTTCTGGGCATTGCTAATTTACAGTCCAGATGTATGACGCAATACAAGTATATACTGTGTGTAAGTCTAATACGGGCGAAGAATTAAACCAGATATAGGATTTACCAGTATAATCATTAATCAAAGGGTTTTCTTTAATTATACCTATTATACATATGTATTTAATTTTTGTAAAAATTCTGAGCAGTAATGTACTGCGAACATTACGCGATATGAGCTTTTGAAACGAACTATCAACGAGTGTTTAACTCGAATGTGTTGCATTGCATTGCGGGCCGAATATTTTTATATGGATAAAATTTTAATTGTATTTTTAAGCAAAAGTTATCTAAATATTTTCCTTATGTCCTATTCTACCCTCCGTTAAGAGATTCGCCCGTATAAGAATTACACACTGTATTATTGCGAATGAGATAGATGATTTATATTTACGACCAAACTGGCCATTAGTGTCTATATTTATAGATATACATGCACGCAATATCAATATTGGGACTTTATAAAATTTTGGTTGGACTGCCAGTTTCATAATGTAAGGAGCTATCCATACTGATGATGATGATAAGAGGCGAAGAAAGGCTGAATTTCAGCTAACTGCATCAGCAAATTTCGCTAAGGAGGTAAACGGTTTAGGGGATATATATTTGTCTGATATAATATTATAAATGCGAAAGTAACTCTCTCTGTTACATCATTACGCTTAAACCGCTGAACCAATTGTGTTGAATTTTGGTATGGAGACAGTTTGAGCTACGAGAACGGACATAGGATAATGTTGCATGGCAGGCTAACGAAGTCGCGAGGAAAGGCTAGTACTTTATAACACTCTAATTGTCCAAACACATCCTATGTTACGATCTTACGTACCCAAGCTACCTACACAACTAAACAAAACGGACGGGCAGCAGCGTCCGTTGAAACCCAATCTACAGCTACTGCGGTCGCCAACCCGCCTACCAAGCGTGGCGACTATGGTAACAACCCCAAGACGATACAAGTCATATTTGTGGGAGGCCTATGTCCAGCAGTGGACTGCGTACGGCTGAGATATATGATGTATGTACGAATTAAATAAGGAAAGATATAGTTGATGTTAAAATTATATAACTTTGTTTTAATCATTCGTCCATATGTCAATGATGATGTTACCTTCTGTGCTGTTTTGATAACCCAGACATTGAAATGAGAGCTAAATTGCTCCAATCTGTCGAAATAATCTGTTTAAATGTTTTAATAGGAACAAATAAAACACACAAAGAAGTTAGAATGGTTGCCATACTTGTTAGATCGGAACAGCGGTGCTACCGCGAGCAACGATATTCGTAAATTACGGACGATTGTCACTGTCACTCTCATGTCACCTTAATTGGAGTAAAAGAAAAGATGCCTGAAATATACGAACTTCGATGATCGCGGTACCGCCGCAGGTATAGCGCTATTAAATAAATATTACAGGACATCCTTAAACAAAACTAAGGCTCACGGTAAGCTCAAGACTTGTGTTGTAGATACTGGCCAACGATACATTTTATTTTCTTTAGCCTATAGTGTCCCACTGCTGGGCAAGGCCTCCCACGTGGATCCCCACAATTCCCGGTATATATATAATATACAAATACTTAAATACATAGAGAACACCCACAGCAGAGGCAGTCGAAAAAATCAGAGTGCAGACATTAATGCCTACACCGTGCATCTCGTTCGCACTAAAATAGTAGAAGCGAGATGCTAGTAAACTCGATCGAATCGAATACCTTAATGTCACAACTCATGGTAAGGGTACAGTAGTCTCGGCGTAAAATACTATTTTATGCCATTCAGCGGGGCTACCGCGAACAACGAAATTCGCAAAATTTCGGACGATTGTCTCTGTCACTCTCGTGACAACTTAATTGGAGTAAAAGAGGAAAATGTCCGAAATATACGAACTTCGATGTTTGCGGTACCGCTCCAGCGTCGAGACCCTCGTTCCGTGGGGCTATGGCGCTTTGTATCTCTTTAAAGCTAGACCAGTCGAAGAGACTCAAGCCGGCAGCTTCCTCAGCGCTTTTCATTCAACAATTCAGAGAGGAAACATTGCCAATTTTTGAATAAAATTTAAGTACCCGGGTATTTTGGACCCGGGTATGTCCTGGGCACACAGCGATGACCATCACGCTTGAATCTGGGGCAGCCCAACAAGTACCTCCTCCTTACAGAAGACCACAGCCATAATAGCACTGCTACCTTTCAGGTATGTAGTGTTGTGTTCCTGATGGTGAGTAAGGTTCCCAGAGCTCCAACTCCCCTTAAAGCTCGGCAACGCGCATGTGACTCCCCTGGTGTTACGGGTGCCTATGGGCGACGGTAATTGCTTACCATCAGGCAATCCGTCTGCTCGTTTGCCACCTTTGTCATAGAAAAAAAAATATGTTTTTGTATTTAGTAGTCTTGATTTAAAAGGTTAGTTATCACATACCACTGGCGCCACTGCTAGCCTCTATGTGAAGCGATAAAGTAAGCAATAATACGGAGCTATTTCAGTTCACTGTCATATAAGGCGTAGAAGGACAAGTTCCAGTAGCCGAGACGTGTTTCGAATAATTGCTCGTGTTACATAATCCGAATGTGTTCACTTGATCTTAGATAAGACTGGTTTTCTAGGGTTCCGCAGTAAATTGGGATGATGACACATGTTGAAAGCTACGATTTCTAATTAAATGGATAGAAAATGTGCAATGTATCTTAAAACAGTGAAAATTGGAAGAGTCGATTCAAATGATCCAAAGATGCGAGAACTCAAAATTGGAAATTTTTTAGATTTTTCAAAATGCAAAATTTAAAGCAATAAAGGTACCATTTAATTTCTTACATTATACTTAAACAAGAATTGTATTACAACTATATACTCGTACATAAACGCAATATTTCACGGTCAAAATAGCAAAATCATTACTTTTCCATACTTTAAAGAGGGCGACAACGTAGCCGTGACGTCACCGTTGAGTATCATTTTGTAGGGAGCGTTTCGAGCGGGTAGTGCAAATGTAAGACTTTGACTCTCATTTCTGACTTTTGGGTAGCTTTTACGCCATAGGTCCCATACAGATATTTGATCCCTACAACGAAACGAATCGATTGATACCATAATTAAAAATCATTCGTCTCGCCTATTAGGAACCCATTTAGTTTTGCCATGTCTATCAGTCCTATGCCCAGTGGCCCAGTTTGTATTAGAGAGCTGTAATTTGGTATGAACATGTAATTCAATTACGCGGACAAAGTATTCCATTTTTTTTAAGGAACCTCCCCTACATGTAGAGTGGGAATTTTCGGTTTAACCCAGAAGTGTGAGGTGTCGTTAGATAGATCGGTAAATATTTCAAAAAGAATAAGGGGATGTAAGTAAATATTTTCGGAAATTTTCATCTGGAAATTATATATCATCCTTAAGTTCTTCGTCCTTCTGTAGCTTCTGAACAGCAAGTCCAAAAAATATCACGATAATCATGAAAGTACAACTTAATAAAGACTTCAATGAATTTTTTTCAACTTGATCGTTTGATCCGTCGAGCTACGGATCGAAAACTACGGAACCCTACACTAAGCATGGTCCGACATGGTCATGGCCGGTTTTTTTCACTACACCGCGGATGTCGACGGCGTGATTGTGTTATCGTCACGATATTGCAGAATCAAACGTAACTTAACAAATGTACAAGATTGAAGATTCTTTAGTGTGGGCGACAATTTAAAGTGACCTCGACACCTATTACATTACATACATTTTCACAAATATGACATGTATCATCTTGGGGGTAGTTGCCATAGTCGCTACGCTTGGCAGGCGGGTTGGCGACCGCAGTAGCTGTAGAGGGACGCTGCTGCCCGTCCGTAGGATTTTTCCCTTTGTCGCCTCTTACGACACTCGCGGGAGGAGATGGGGTGGTGCTATTCTAGTCAGCCGGCATCACACGGCAATCGACACGTATTAGTAAAGTATAATAGTAGGGAGAGGTTCTCCTCTCCTTCTTAAATTCTTTACTAATACTAGAAATACTTTACTATTCCTTACTCTTACTAGTAACGTGAGATCACGGTTATTGCAATGTAGGATTCATATCAAATTAAGAAATTTTAATATATAGTCGCCATCAGATATATCGGAGCTGTGGAGGTGGTCACAAATACCTGAACATGCAGTTTATCGCCTTGACAATAGAGGCGTTGTTCAGACATTTGTGGCCACCTCCACAGCTCCGATATATCTGATGGCGACATTCAAAGTAGTCAAATAGTTCGGTAGGTACCCCATAGAATTGTATGGTGTACCAAACTTTATGAGTACTTTCGATGCTGGAACAACTGCGGCGCTACCGCGAAACAGGATATTCGTAAATGTCGCACGATTGTCTCTGTCACTCTGATGGCGCCTTAATTGGAGTAAAAGAGAAAGATGCTTGAAATATACGAATTTCGATGTTCGCGGTACCGAGCCTGAGTGCTAAAGATCTAAAGTCACCAAGATGCATCCCGATGAATCCAAAAGTAAACGTTCATCGTGTGACAGAGACGAACATATTCTAATTTCAAACTGTCATTAGGTTTCCCATGAGCGTAAATCTACAAGGAGGCTGTAAAGATGAAATATACTAATTAACGATTAATACGGTACTACTCACGTTTATTTAGTCACTCGCGCGACATGTTTCGGAGAACAGTAAGTTTAAATACAAATATGAAATATACTGTCAACTCTTTATAATTATAACAAACTCTCAAGAAGGACAGAATACTGAATAGTCTACTTAATTTATTCCGTTCCTTTGTTCCTTTGGTGCTCTTACATTTGTTACGTTTCAAAATCACAATGTGAGACTATTACAAGGACGGTAATATCGCCTACTACATACATATTGAAAATTCAATAAGAAAATTCCGTTAGGTCTTGATATTGTTATTGCCATGTCCTCACACCCATTCCGTGGAAGCTGGGGAAGACGCTTGTGTGGGACGCTACTTGCGTTTGTACGCTTGCACTGTCCTACTTACAGGCTACCTCCTCCAAGGCGGGAACTGCGGCTACAACAGCAGAACAGGCCAAACGGACAGACCAACGCGTATCCTACTGTGCGTTTCTCTAGAAACTTCCTGCTAGTATTCCCGGACCGATGCGACCCTCATACGTTCAAGAAGAGGGTAGGTACTGCAATCTTAAAAGCTCGGCATCGCGCTTTTGTTATATGGCTACCATCAGGCAAACCGTACGCTCGTTTGCCACCCTTTTCATACAAAAAAAAGTACGTCTATTGGCAGAGTGCAAAGCGGGTGGAGGTAGCTTAAACGATCACAGCGCTCGCTACGGCTGAAATTGTCATTTTGTCGCCGACTTGAGCTGTCAAATCCATATTGCAGTAAACATTTTCTAATCGTTTTAATAATGTTACTGACTACCTTTGTCCAAAATTGTGTAATATAGTAAAATAACACAAGATTTCATTAATATTTTCACAATATTTGCTTGACAGCGGTGACAATATTGTCCATAATGGCCGCCTGTCAGGTGGCGCTGTCGTCGCGCTCGGTCCCAATAGCTACTTACCATGTTCTGCTCATCATACCAGTGTAAACCCTGACATATTGTGTGACCAGTAAAATATAAACCGGCTTGTTTATACCCACAAACATGTCTCTTATAGAGTCTGCGTGATAACAATTTAAGCCATTAAAAACATCTGCGTTTTAAATCTTGGAAGCAGGCCCTCGTTAATATTATTGCAAATGTAAACAAAATAATTGAGCTTTGCACCCTTTGGTTTTAACCGTCGATTCAACTATTAATCTCTTTCTTCATTATGTCAAAGAAAAGAAGTTACGATTTAACGACCGGTCTGGCCTAGTGGGTAGTGACCCTGCCTATGAAGCCGATGGTCCTGGGTTCGATTCCCAGTCGGGGCATTTATCTGTGTGATGAGCACAGATATTTGTTTCTGAGTCATGGGTGTTTTCTATGTATTTAAGTATTTATATGTATCTATCTATTATATATATCGTCGTCTGGTATCTACAACACAAGCCTTATTGAGCTTACCGTAGGACTAGGTCGATTTGTGTAAGATTGTCCCGAAATATTTATTTTATTTATTATTATTACGTAAATAGAGAAAGGCACTCAACTGTCCGGGTCCGATTTCATTCATTTTGATATACATATACCCATATATACGCAGCTATAATATAGAAGACCACAGCCATAATAGCACTGCTACCTTAGGTATGTAGTGTTGTGTTCCTGATGGTAAGGTTTCCAGAGCTCCACAAACTTATAGGGGCAACGCGTGTGAATCCTCTGGAGTTGCAGGCGTTCGTAGGCTACTGTACCTGCTTACCATCAGGCAGACCGTATGTTTGTTTGCCACCGTCGTTGTATTAAAAAGAAGTCATATTTGGCGAAGTTTTATATCCAGCAGTTTTATATCTCTTACGACTTAAATGATGATGGATATCTGTGGTCTCTATAAACTCTAAGCCTCGGTCAAACCAGAGGGCGTGACGCCACGCCGCGGTCGCGCGCGCGCGACCGCGGCGGCCTTAAACACATGCTAACAGGTTAGCGACGTCAAACAGACTGCGTCCCGCTGCCATCGCGCCCCGCTTCTGTCGCGCCCCGCGCCGCGCGGCCCCTTGCGTCCAGACGGCGCGGGCGCAGCGCGGACGCGGCGGCACGCTGCGCCGCGCTGGGTCTCCTCAGTCGGACGTTAAAGTGGCGCGCGGTGCGTAGTGTGAGAGTGACGCCCGCATCGCGCCGCGTCCACGCCGCGTTCGCGCGCGTGATGAGGGCGTGTTGAAAGCGCGAGGCCGGCGCGGTCCGCGCGCGCCCTGTTTGACAGTCATCACGTCGGCATCACGCAATGCGGACGTCGCGCCGAGCCACGCTCTTTGATTTGACCGAGTAAAAAGAGTCGACAGGCGTGAAAGGCAAAGAGCAATGGAGAGGGCTATGTTGGGAGTGTCTCTGCGTGATCACATCAGGAATGATTTTATCCGCAGTAGAACCAAAGTCACCGATGTAGCCCTCCGAATCGCCAAACTTAAGTGGCAGTGGGCAGGGCACATTGCACGCAGAACCGATGGCTGGCGGGGCGGAAAGGTTCTGGAGTGGCGACCACGAACTGGAAGACGCAGTGTAGGTAGGCCTCCCACAAGATGGACCGACGACCTAGTTAGAGTCACGGGATACCGCTGGATGTGGAAGGCGCAGGAGTGGTCTTCTTGGGTGGTTGTGGGGAGGCCTATGTCCAGTAGTGGACGTCTTTCGGCTGACATGATGATGATGATGATGATGATGAGGCGTGGTACATAAGGAGTTATAGCATTCTTTATAGTATTTACTGTAGGCTCAATAATGGCCTCATTACTGCCAATTACCGCGCACTAGCACGTCTTAATACCCGGCGTGAACACTAAACGTTTCACACATTCGATTTTATACCTTAGCGCTGTGCTATAAATCCCAAATTCTTAATTACTTTTCCGTGGTTGTTATGGTTGTTTGAAACAGGGTAAAGCATTCAGGGATCATTATTTTTACTCAAGCAGGAAACGAAGGGTATTGTTTTTCGATTGTGTTAAATGTGTGTTTAATTTTGCATGGTCTGTAGCCCGACTTGTTGATTTGACAATAGTAGTGGTAGTTCAGTAGGAATTAAACCTATAAGTTTACTACATACAATGTCTGTACTTCTGTAGATGCTGTTAGATACCTGACGACCGGTCTGGCCTAGTGGGTAGTGACCCTGCCTCTGAAGCCGATGGTCCTGGGTTCGATTCCCAGTCAGGGCATTTATTTATGTGATGAGCACAGATATTTGTTCCTGAGTCATGGGTGTTTTCTATGTATTTAAGTATTTATATGTATCTATCTATCTATTATATATATCGTCGTCTAGTACCTACAACACAAGCCTTACTGAGCTTACCGTAGGACTAGGTCGATTTGTGTAAGATTGTCCCGAAATATTTATTTATTATTATTTATACCTAACTTTTGACGCTTTTCTTCCTGTGTCAGAATGTACACGTCAACGTCGAATGAATAAAAACTTAACAATGTATAATGTTTCTTTTTTCTAGTATAATAGGAAAAAAAGTCCCTAAGTTTTTCTATTCAATGTGCCTTTCCATCTTCTATTTTTTGTATGGTGACACACAAGCAGAATAACAAAAGTGTATGAATTTTTCCGGGACTTTTTTTGTCTATGTTGGAATTGAAAGACCTCGTGATTCTGAGCAGAAAAAAAACAGCATTAAAAAAACAGCATTAAAAAAAACTCTTGTCAATGTGGGTAAGACCGGCATCATACTATATTTTTAAGGGGAGTCCGTCATATGACACTAAATACCTATGAGATAATGTAGGAAATTGATCGGTGGACGGTCTTTCCAGATAGACGGTCTTACCCACATTGATCTTAAATTAAAAAAGAGACTGGAACTGATTATACGAAACGCTCATACCTAATATACCTATATATTGAAACTATAAACTGGAGAACAGTGCATTTATTTATTTCAAATTTTGGTTTGTTAATTAGTCATACGATATTTTAATATTTTTAATTATACTTTGACCTTTCAACCGCCACGCCGATTCTAAGTAACGGTATACTAAGCCTTATTTGAATGCATGAAGGTTCATTTTAAGTTATACTATTAATATATACTAATAAGAGTAATGAAGCAAACATAGCGGCGTGGGATTATTTAATGAGCCGATAATAAGAGGAAACACCAGAGGCGGCACCGCGAACATCGAAGTTCGTATATATCGAACATCTTTCTCTTTTACTCCTATTAAGGCGTCATGAGAGTGACAGTGACAAGCGTCCGAAATTTACGAGTATCGTTTTTCGCGGTAGCGTCGCAGCTGAACCCCGACGATAATGCGAACCACTTCGTGTGTTTCTATTTGCCTCTTTATCGCTTATAATAGCAAGAGCAATAGAGACGGGAATTTATATATTTTTGAATATTAATATTGGCGGTTGGCATTTTGTGTTGTCTAATTTTAATTATTTTTAATGCTGTGTTTAATTAACATAATATAATGTATGAGTCATTGTTACTTGAAATAAATACATTTTATTATTTATTTTATTTATTTATTTATTTCGTTTTAGGATTAAAAAACTCGCTTACCCCTGTTTCCAAACTTCATTAAAATTGGTTAAGTTTTCAGTATTCAAATTGTAGGTTGACCAATGTTGACCATGCATGTTGTAAATAATTTAAAACCTATTTTTTAACGTTTAAAAGATTACAAATATTACTATGGCATGAAAAAGTAACTTATTAGTTACTGAATTTGTGGGTTTCCTGCTCACGTCTCCTGATTCATATTGTATAAATACATAAATACACAGGCAAGGGAAATAGCTCTGGAAGAAATATTCGTGATAAACACACAAATATATCGTCTTGCTAGGATTCGAACCGGGGACCTCATGATTCGAAGGCATCGCTACCGACTAGCGGCGGCACCACACGGCTACAATATTAATAATAACACATTATTTGTTTCAGTATTAAATTTCGTCATTGGGTGATAACGAGTATACCAAATACTCGGGTATTTCCAAGTCAGGTCAAAGGCCTTTTATGATTAAACTTAAATAAGACTTTATGTAGGTCATACAGACTAAATAAAACAGTACTCTTTCCTGTGGACAATCATCATCATCATCATCTCAGCCATAAGACGTCCACTGCTAAACATAGGCCTCCCCCTTGGACCTCCACATGTACCGGTTGGAAGCGACCTGCATCCAGAGTCTTCCGGCGACCTTAATGAGGTCGTCTTTCCATCTTGTGGGTGGACAATGTTTATTAATATTGATTATATTAATATTGTTTTTACAGTTATGGCTCCAAAGTAAAAGTTGATCGTAATCATGAATAGGTTCAGAAAATATAGCTTTGTGTCACCATTTTGATTTCACCCAGTATATTTTTTTCCCCTCACTAGCTCGTAAAGCGCTTGTTTATCCTTTAATACGAGAAGTTAAAAACGCATTTTATCCACTAGTGATTAAAGTAAGTTGACTTCTCATAGCTCTTATTGCTATGATTATAAAGTCTAAATTCGCGAAGTACAGCTCACTTGCCCCCGCGGCGGCGGCGGGCGCGGGCGAGCCTCGCTAACGCACCGAGTTGAAAATCGAATAAGAACATTCGAACATCGTACTGGCCTCCACAAGCTAACCAAGCTAAAGGCACCTTTTGTAAAAATTATGAATGTATCTAAACGCAAAGAAAAAGTCAATGCGATTTCAAAACGTTTTTTTGCATGTTTCACTTTCCTCGCTGTAGTGAGGGGAAATTTTTTGTGTTACACACGGGTGCAATTGTAATTTAATTCTCGTGTATTAAAACACTCGCTACGCTCAGGATTCTATTTTAAAACCACTCGCTTTGCTCGTGGTTAAACTAGAATCCATTCGCTTGCTCGAGTTTCAATCCCACACTCGCAGTTAAAGTACAATTTTGCACCCTTGTATAACAAATAACTATTAAAACGCTGTTTTTAATGATTATGTGATCAACTTCAAACATATAAGTCAAGTTTCCTTAAAGATACGAGGTTCAAGGCTGCGACGTCTCGATGCCGTATATATAGTGCTGTGCTGTTATTATGTAACCTACAAAACTGGTTTTCGCGCAAGTTACTCGTACAGTCGCAATCATATATATCGGAGCCGCGGCGGGGGTCACAAATATCTGAACATGCACTTTATCGCCTTGACTATAGAGACGTTGTTTAGATATTTGTGACCATTTCCACAGCTCCGATATATCTGATGGTGACTGTATAAATAAAAATGGCGGCCGGTGCTGTCGTATGCGCCTGCGCCTAGTACGACAACAGAAATATTTTAAAGCTCTCGAAAATCCATACTAATATTATTTAAATGCGAAAGTAGCTCTGTCTGTCTTCACGCTTAAACCGCTGAATCAATTGGGATGTAATTAGGTATGGAGAGAGTTTGAGCTACGAGATAGGACATAGGATATTTTTTATCCCGCCACCATACTTCAGACGGGCATGGTTGGCCGACGAAGTTATGATGAAAAGCTAGTCTTATATATGCTTATAATAACTCCATCCAACGTGTTAAAAACACATGTTGAAACTAATCTAATAATCATCGATTGTCAAACTTGTCTCTGTCACTCTAATTACGTTTCAATTGGAGTGACGGAGACAGATGCCCGAAATTTTTGGACTTTGATTTTTGCAGTTAGATTACGTGTGTCGTGTTGGGTGTGCCTAAAACAGAGACTCTAGTGTAAGTTTCTTTTTGACGTAAAGAAACGTCTCGAACGCGTAAGTGATAATGTTATTTATATGGGAAACTCTAACGCGATGGTGACGTTTTGTTACGTTAAAAACTTACACTCAGGGCTCTGAGGCTCTAGTGTAAGTTACTTTTGACGTAAATAAACATTTACGAACGCGTAAGTGATAATGTTATTTATATGGGAAACGCAAACGCGTTCGTAACGTAAAGTTACGTTAAAAACTTACACTCTGAGGCACTAGTGTAAGTTACTTTTGACATAAAAAAACGTTTACGAACGCGTAAGTGATAATGTTATTTATATGGGACACGCAAATGCGTTCGTGACGTAAAGTTACGTTAAAAACTTGGACTCAGCGGTGCTACCGCGAACAACGATATTCGTGAATTTCGGACGTTTGTCTCTGTCACTCTCATGACACCCTTAATATGAGTAAAAGAGAAAAATTCCCGTAATACACGAACTTCGACGTTCGCGGTACCGGGCCAGGGCTCTGAATGTGACCCTCCGACCACACCAACGATCTCTCAAGATGGTCGAGACTCTTTAGGCTATTTTGTTTGTTTAAATCAAATCACTTAAAGTAATCGTGATGTTTTGCATTCCACGTCTCTTCAACCCGATAAGAGAGGTTACTTTGTAATAAAAAGGTGACCTGCGCAGTTAATCGGGTTTACTAATTAATCGGATCGAACTCGTGTTATTGTTTTGGCATACTTATGTTATTCAAGTGATAGTAAGTTAAGTGGGTTTTTGAGCGTAATTAGTGCATAGGTTATTCCTTGAAGCGGCGTTTTATGTAAGAAAATACGTATATTATTTACGTATGTATATACTACTTACATAGGTACGTAAGAAAAATAAAGCATATTAAAGTGTCTATTTTGTGAATTCAAATTTGTTTATACATTATTATTTTTACTTTTATATTTTAGTATTTTAGTTATATCTTGTAATAAACTTTTCGATATGGTTTCTTATCCGACTACGCATAATTATGTAAGTACTTTAAGATTTGATGTATCACTGTATTGAAAAAATAAGTCCCGCCGTAGTTTCTTGCCGGTATCTTCTCGGGTCAGAGGTGTAGGGTTTGAACCGGTGTAGGTTTTCTTTGACGTTCATAGGTGTATTTAATGTGCTTAAATTGAAAAATAAAGATTTTTTTTTAAATCTTTTTTAAGTAATATGAGTTCCTTTTCGTTTTATTCATATTATTCTATACTGTTAGAGGAAGCAGCTAGCTCTTCGTTTACCAGTTACGTCAACCAGACAGTGCGCTGGGACTCCACGGGCTTAGCGTTTCAACGCCAAATGACTCTTATAAACATACCTGGGATAACTCGGGGCATCTATAAGTGCGTGACCAAATATTTTATCGATAATAAAATATATCGATGTTAAGAGGTAACAGTACCGAAGCCCTTTCTCAGATTTGAGATTTTTGAACGACTATATCTGTCGCGCTGGCGCGCGAAGTGCCCCGCGGCCCCATCGTGCCTGTGTGTGTGGCTCACGCACACAGACTAAGCCCGCGCACTTCGGCCGCAACTAGCCACTAAACCACTCGCTATTCTATTCATACCAGCACGCGACGCGAAAATATTGTTTGTTTTAATTTTGACCACGATTCCGTTTATTGATACTCGAGATTTAACTTTATGCAATTAAATTTTAAATCTATACTTTAACATTACAAGCTGCAACATTATCAAAACCTTTCGTAGTTACTTGAGTAAGTAGGCACCGACTCTTTAACACTTGGGTATGTTTTATTCGCTTTGCAGGTTGATGTTGCCAATTGATAGAGATAATTATATACCTATATGCAATAATAGTTTTCCGTATGGGATTGGAATTATTTAAGTACTAAATTTCATAATGCAAAAGTAACACCACCCGGTGTTACTGTGCAGTTTAGGTACATTTAGCCCGCGAGCCTATCGGGCAGGCGTATAGCAGCCTGTCGCTTCGAACCTCCCATTAGTACCATGTCAGGGTTTGATGATGGAATACCAGAAAAATGCTTCTTCATATAATTTCTAAAGCTATTGAGACATTTGTCTATGACCATAATCTCATAAAAAAGCGCTTGGTGGCTTAGCGGTAAGAGCGTGCGACTGGCAATCCGGAGGTAGCAGGTTCGAAACTTGGCTTGTACCAATGAGTTTTTCGGAATTTATGTACGAAATATCATTTGATATTTTACCAGTCACTTTTCGGTGAAGAAAAACATCGTAAGGAAACCGGACTATTCCCAATAAGGCCTAGTTTACCCTCTGGGTTGGAAGGTCAGATGGCAGTCGCTTTCGTAAAACTAGTATCTACGCCAAATCCTGGGATTAGTTACCAAGTGGACCCCAGGCTCTCATGAGCCGTGGCAAAATGCCTGTACAATTTGAACTTGCGACCTCCGGATTGCAAGTCGCACTCTCTTACCGCTAGGCTACCAGCGCTCCAAAGATGAAATTGATAGCATTATACAGGGTGTCTCATTCAGATCGGTCAGTATGGGGAAGTCTGGAACTACCTATAAGACATACAAAGATTTGTTCTTAGGAACCATGTCATCGATTTTAGGGACAAGAAAAACTGCATACATAGATAAAAAAAACAAAACTTGTACTCTGTTCGAGAATCGAACCAGGTTATTTTGGAAAAAAAAATTCTAAATTATTTCCGTTTGGATATGGATTGTATTGGTTATAGGCAGCAAAAGTTACGATGAAACATGATGTCTCAAATGAATAAAATGCATTGTAATTTATCTTTTAATTTTATTTTTAACAACTGGGGTCGCTTCCAAAACTGAACACATTTTTTTAAATCCATTTATGCTGTTTTTCTTGTCCCTAAAATCGATGACATGGTTCCTAAGAACAAATCTTTGTATGTCTTATAGTTCCAGATTTCCCCATACTGACCGATCAAAATGAGACATTCTGTATACATATAATTAACTAATTTAAAAAAAAAAACTTATAAATAGTAAACCTGTCCGCTACTATGACATGGGCCTCCCCCATAGTCTGTTATAAGCAGCATGAGGGGTTCTGATCGAGTATGTTTTGTATGAGTACTCAGCCAAAGATATTATATAACGATATATGCAAATAATTTACCTATAATAATTGTTCAATGAGAAAATGCATTTTATGTTTCATTTTTTATTGTACTTACTGTCGTGTTATTGGATCTGCTCGTATTAGCATCTATATATATACAGTGGTTCTCATTTAGATCGGTCAGTATGGGGAAATCTGGAACTATAAGACATACAAAGATTTGTTCTTAGAAACCATGTCATCGATTTTAGGGACAAGAAAAACTGCATAGATGGATAAAAAAAATGTGTTCAGTTTTGGAATAAACACCAGTTGTTAAAATTAAAATTAAAAGAAATTGGATTACAATGCATTTTATTCATTTGAGATATCATGTTTTATGGTAACTTTTGCTGTCTATAACCTACACATTCCATTTATCCAAACGGAAATCATTAAAAGTTTTATTTTCCAAAACAACCTGGTTCGATTCTCGAACAGAGTACAAGTTTTTTTTTATCTATGTTTGCAGTTTTTCTTGTCCCTAAAATCGATGACATGGTTCCTAAGTACAAATCTTTGTATGTCTTATAGGTAGTTCCAGATTTCCCCATACTGACCGATCTGAATGAGACACCCTGTATATAAACGTTAGTCCTGACTGACTGATCGACGCCCTGCTCGAACCGCTTAACGTAGATATCTGATTTATTCATAATAGGTAGTTTATGTATCGCAAGGACTCACTTAGAAGGGATTTTCGGAAATTACACCATTGAGGGAGTAAAAAGGGGATTGAAAGTTTGTATAGGGATTGTAAAATTTTAAGCAAGAGACTTGAAATTTTGTGTAAACACTCGTTATTTAAATACAAAAAATGACATATCAACGTTTTTTAAAATTCATCCCCTAAGGGGTCAAAAACGGGGGTTAAAAGTTTGTATGGAGAAGGAGTCAAATGTCAACTGTTACAGGTATTCTTTTGCGCGTGTGAAGCCGCGGGGAAAAGCTAGTATAGTATATTTTATAGACTTCTCACTACTACATGCAATACAATTGACATTGTTACTTCAGTAACATTTACTTGTTACTGTTCTTCAGAATAGTTATTCCGATGGCATTAACTGTACCAAAATTCGGTTTATCGATAACCCATTACATCACTAGATCATCGATATTCAATGTCGACTATTGCTCATGACTATTTGACTGTGTACATATTTAGTACATTGCCTACCCCTCCAAAAACAGTGCGATAGGGACAACTGCAGCTCAGGCGAAAAATCCCGCGTAAAAATCTCAAAAATCGAGGTTTGGCTCTCGACGTTTTCCTCCTCCAAAACTTAACCAATCTGAATAAAATTTTTGGAACAGAATGATGAAGAGTTATTCTGTGTCGGTACGTTTTGCTTTTTGTGTTTTATGCTATATTATTTCAATAATAAGTGAATGTTTGCGAGATAGTTGAGTGAGCCGTTTTTAGCAATGTTTACATAGCTCTAAATCTTAAAAAAACTAAAAAATCCAAAAAAACGAAACATACCGACACAGATATCGATGATATCAATCTGTGCTGAAAAAATCACTGCTCTAGGGTTAAAAACCAGGGAGGAAACAGTCGAGAGCGTTTGTATGGAAAATTGCATACTACCGTTTCCTCTTAATGACAACATCTAAATTTTATTAGACATATAGAAATATTATTTTAGTCATTTTGTAAAAAAAATAATAATACGGGTATTTACATGTTTATTTTAAAATAGTTTTCATAATATACAATCAATATTTTTTTTTCATGTTCGTCGGTATTAATGCTTATGCCCTGAGTTATACCATATAATCAGTAAATAGTAATAAGCCATACCTGGGCTTATTTAAAACTCTAGTAATAGAAATTAGTGACATATCGTGTAGTAATATATATCGACATTTTTTATCGATATAAAATCCCTTTAACTTGCCCCGAGTTGTCCCTGGTCTGCTTATAAAGTCTTACATTGTAATCTGTATTTTAATTTTGGGGACAATCTTGTGACGACGGATATAGAGTAGAAAACAAATACATCGTTTCTCTAGTAATTCAACGTGAAAATACTATCGCGGGATTAGTATCAACTTTATGTAACTGTTGACAGCACATGCTCACTCTATTTAGGTTTCAGGGAAAATGGATATTTTGGCACTTGTTCAAGCTGAGTCCCAACAGATTAATTGTGCGTTGGTTCTGCGAACATAGGAACTGACGGAGACATTGTAGGAATAATATTACTGTAAGATATATTATGTATACCCGCCTGCCATGTATGGCGATTATAGCATTATTATTCATAGATGGCACACATACAATACATGTAAAAAATTGAGACATTATCCACAATAACGGAGCTTACTGACCCGGTACCGCGAACGTCGACGTTCGTATATTTCGGGCATCTTTCTCTTTTACTCCAGTTAAGACGTCTGGAGAGTGACAGAAACAATCGTCCGAAATATACGAATATCGTTTTTGGTGGTCTTACGTCGAATCGCGTTGCGTTTTGTATTGCGTCATCTTGAACAACGACATAAGCGCCATCGGCAATAAGGACCCTTTTCATAGACTATGTTACTGGGTTATAGTGATTTGCCAGTTATATAAAGATAAATATGATTTTATATACTAAGTATGTAAATGTCCAGTAAATAATCGATACGATGAACTATAGAAATAAATTTAAAATAAATAACTTTTCTCCTCACTAGTTCGGAAAGAAGAGTTTTATTCTTTAAAAACGGATAGCAAAGTTGCATTTTATTCACAAGCACAAAGTAAATTCATACAAATTGTTGATTACACCCGCATGTCGGCGTTCTACCTATATTCAAATTTTGACGTGAGTTCCTTATTAATTCTCTGCACAACTACATATACCCGGAAACGTACCCGGGTGTCCTTAAACTACGTCCAACAATGAGAGGTGAGTAACAAACGAAGACCATCACGCTTGAATCTGGAGCAACCCAACTGGGGAAGTACCTCCTCCTTACAGAAGACCGCAGCCATAATAGCACTGCTACCTTTCAGGTATGTAGTGTTGTGTTCCTGATGGCGAGTAAGGTTCCCATAGCTCCGACAACTTTTAGGGTAGGCAACGCTCATCCTCCGGAGTTGCAGGCGTTCATAGGCAACGGTAACTGCTTACCATCAGGCGGGCCATATGCTTGTTTGCCACCAAAACGTGGTCCTTTAGTTAAACTTTTCACCTATTTATACTGATTTACTGGTTGAATCGACGAACGGCGATAATGACCTTAAATTCCAAACGACAAGTTAAAGAAAGTTCGACAATTGTGGCATTATCCATGAAAAGGGACCTTATTGTCGATGGCGCTTACGTCGAACCGCGTTGCGTTTGTATTGCGTCATCTTGAACAACGACGTAAGCGCCATCGACAATAAGGTCCCTTTTGCTAGATAATGTCTCAATTGATGACAACTCGGACGACATAAACGGGCCCAGACGTTAAAGACTAACCCGTCTCCGTAGTGATAACTGATAAAGCCCTACGCTTTATCGCTGTTTACATAAAGCCTAACGCACTTCTTAATGCGTTAAAAATATGCTTGTAACAAGTCATAATTCACCGAAGATTACGTCTGGAGTTGTTAAAACTCTATAAAACAGAGAGAGCCATTAATATTTAACAGCCAAGTGGCATATGGCGCTTGAAAACGCATTAAAAGTATTAGACTTAGTAAAGATATTTATTTTATTTCATTTTATTCTTAGGCTAGGGCTTATATAACCCGGGTATGTCCTTAAACTACGTCCAACAATGAGAGGTAGGGCACAGCGATGACCATCACGCTAGAATCTGGGGCAGCCCAACTGGGGAAGTACCTCCTCCTTACAGAAGACCACAGCCATAATAGCACTGCTAGCTTTCAGGTATGTAGTGTTGTGTTCCTGATGGTGAGTAAGGTTCCCAGCGCTCCAACCCCCCTTAAAGGCCGGCAACGCGCTGTG
Organism: Grapholita molesta; assembly: GCA_022674325.2. Lineage (NCBI taxonomy): Eukaryota > Metazoa > Arthropoda > Insecta > Lepidoptera > Tortricidae > Grapholita > Grapholita molesta. The sequence continues at coordinate 1,802,416 of CP053125.2, read as the reverse complement.
GTGCCCATGGGCGACGGTAATTGCTTACCATCAGGCAATCCGTCTGCTCGTTTGCCGCCTATGTCATAAAAAAAAATATATAAAAGTACATCTAAAACATATCAAAACATTATAAAAAATCTAAACTAGGGTGCCGCGGGTAGCGAGGCAGGGCCCAGACTTAGGGCCTAACCATCGGCAGGCAGTCTGGAACCTGTTTTTTTTTGCCGGGAAAATACGTTTACGCATCCCCCCCGGGCCTGGGGTAGGCACATGATGGTAGTGAGGGGGTATGTGGGACTCTCTCCTCGCTGCTCCTCTTGCTAGTCAAGAGGAGGGGAGGAGAATACCCACTAAAAACCCAGCGGCGACGTCCGCATTGCCGTTAGGGGGAGTGCCACTGGATCACGATTGCACTCGACGGTGACACTCCCCGGAGACAGTCTGGGCCCTGCCTCGCTGCCCGCAGCACCCTAAATTAGGTTAGGGCTGCAGCGGAACCCGGACTATGCGCGCCGTGTCCAGGATTACTGCCTTCTTTTTTTTCTATACAATGGCAAACCCAAAGCCTACTACTACTAACTAAGCAGTTACCGTAGCCTATGGACGCCTGCAATTCCAGAGGATTCACAAGTGCGTTGCCTGCCCTTTAAGAACCTATACACTCCTTTTTTGATGAACCTCATACTGTAGTCCCTAGGGAAAACCTCGGCAGGGAGTTCACTCCACAGCCGGAGCGTTCGCGGAAATTCCTCTAAAGTTTATTTATTGTAAAATGTTTAAACATAAAACATATTTATTGAGAATTGGAATTGTTGTCAAGGAAAGCTCGAGTTAGTTTTGTGAACGACCACGTTTCAGTTCCATAGGACGTCATGAGCGCACGTGCTGTTCGAAGACTTAGGAATACAAAGTTGATTCTGATTAAAACGTTGGACTGGCGGCCGGCCAAGGGAAGGGCTAGTAAACTTCCGTCGATTATTTTTGCGACGATATTTACGTTTACGTGCTTGGCTCGGCTTACTAGCTCATTCATTTGCTCGATAGTAATTTAATTTTCACCTCACTAGCTCGGAAAGAACTGTTTTATTCTTTACAAACAGATAGCAAAGTTGCATTTTATTCACAAGAGTGCAAAGTAATTTCATACAAATTGTTTAGTACTTATTGAGAGATTTTTTTAATGTCAGCTGGTTGGATGTTCTTTTATTTAATGTTTTTAAATGATAAATTATGGTTTCCAATAATTTTGAAAGTTTCAGAGTTATTTTTTCCTCGCGGCTAATTGTGTTTTACTCAGTAGCAAAGTGTGTTCCCCTCTCGTGCTTTGATAACTTTTCAATGCTCAAGATTCCACTCTTGGAATCTCTCGCTAGCTTAGGTCTCAATATTACAAGAAAGTGAACACTAACTTTTATCATTTGCATTTTTAAGGCAATTTTCGGGGGGTTGAAAAAAATATCAAATTGTTGCTAAAATAGTAATGTAACGTAATACTTTGATGACTTTGGTTCCGCTGTAAGCAGCCGTCATTAAACTTAATTGCAGTAGTCGAAATAACGACTTAACTTTGGGAAAATAGAGTATAGTACTATTATTGAATATGGCTTCAAGTCATTTAGGGTTTAAGATGGTGTCATATATTTTTGGGAGAAATATGATTTTAATACAGGTTGGACCAATACAGGAATCAATAACTTCATAAATGATCTTTGCAATCTATATAACTCATGTTTTCAGAAAAAGAGAAAGCGGGTAATAAACAACGGAAACAGTATACCTTGGATCTCAACAGGCATCAAAACATCAAGTAAAATGAAACGGTTCTTAAATAGCGTTGATAAAGGCAATGTGGATGATTCAGTAGATGCCTACCCCTAAAAGTACATAACAATCTTTAGAAAAGTAGTTAGGTATGCAAAAAAAAAATATGGTCGCCTTAGAGATAAGTAAGGCAAATAACTCAGTTAGGCAAATATGGAAAATTGTGAATAGGCACTGTAATAAGACACCGGCTAAGCCACTTGCTAGGTTGGTGCTAAAAGTGACAGGGTTGTCGAAGATCCACATGAACAGGCCAAGGTATTTTCCAACATTTTTGATCATAGTACTGGTGTTTCCACTGCTGATTTTGCGTCTGCTCTGGATATTCTGAGGGTCAATACAAAGAGGGTCGAGCAGTCGTTTGTTTGTGATAGAGTGACTCCACAAGAAGTTTTGCAGATAGTCAGGAATATGGAACGCAAGCCATCAGCGGGGCATGACGAGATTCCCATTACCATTGTTAAAGATAATGTGGATTTGTTATCTGTACCACTGGCTGGGTTTTACAATTACTGTTTTGAGCTAGGAGTTTTTCCGGACCAATTAAAAATGGCGAAAATTCTGCCCGTTCACAAGAAAGGTTGTCGGACCGATCCCAGAAATTATAGGCCGATATCTATATTACCAACACTAGCGAAAATATTTGAGAAACTGCTTAAGACTAGACTGCAAAGGCATCTTTTTGCTAATAAGGTCCTAAACAGCAGACAGTTTGGATATCAGAAGAGCATAGGAACGAGTGAAGCTATAGATACTTTAGTACAGGACGTTATAAAAAGTTTAAATGATAAACTGAAGGTGGCTGGCATCTTCCTAGATCTCAGTTCGGCTTTTGATACAGTAGACCATGAAATCCTTTTAATGAAACTGGAGCACTATGGAATAAGAGCTAATGCTCTTAAATTATTCCAGTCATACCTAACCAACAGGAAACAGTACGTGGAACTAAAAACGTTAGTAGGTGACACGGTAAAAGCTGTAAGGTCGGAGACTACTACGATACGACGTGGAGTGCCGCAAGGCTCAGTACTGGGTCCAATATTTTTTGTGATATTCACAAATGACCTGATCCAATATATAAGGAACTCATACCCTCACACGAAGCTAGTCGTTTTTGCAGACGATACAAATGCTGTAGTCACTGCCGACAACATGACCCAGTTAAGTGATAGAGTAAATTCTGCTTTGCTTTCCTTTGACAAATGGTTTACAATAAATAATTTGAAGCTGAATAGCAATAAAACGAATGTCATATTATTCTCACCGACAGCAAAAAAATCTGACATACTTGACATCAGTTTAAATGGAACAAAAATTGCACAAACTGAATTGGTCAAGTTCTTAGGTGTCCACATTGATGCACGACTTAACTGGAAGTCTGAAATACAAGCAGTTAGCTCTGGAATCGGCGTGCCTATAATTACTTGTGCTGTTAACGGATTTCGTAAATCACCTAAACAACTACAAAAGCACAAGTGAACGTGACAGCAGACTGTACTGAACTAGGCGCAAGGATGTAAAAAGCCTAATTGTCCCGAGGCTAAACATTGTGAAGCACGCTGCGTGTTATCAAGCTGTGTCTTTACAATAAATGACCGTAACAATTCAAGTCAATAACTAATAGTAAATTATTCAATGCAAGGCTCGAGAAGTATCTGTCGGAAGTCTTATTTATTCCATAGATGAATTTGTATGTAATGACTAACGATGCTGTATGATTGAGTCAATTAATTGAATACTACTGGTTATCCATCTACGGTGTACATTGTCAATATTTATAGAACTTGTAAGTGCGTGTGTAAGTTGTATGAGCTGTAAAAATTAGTTTAGTGCTTAAATAGTTCAGAACAAAAAAATTGTTTAGTGCTTAAATAATTTATCTGTGACATAATTCAAAATTGACATCACTCCTTAAATCTGCATGAATTTGTAATATATCTATAATTGAATTTTGTGACTGAAATTTTAGATTTATATTTAGTTTTATGACAATTTATGACATTCTGTACCTAATTAATTATTTATGCTAAATTTATATAAAATATGTAATATATAATAATAGTAGTTACTAAGTATTATTTGTAGTATGCAATATTCAACACAATGAACATTGTTATGAATAAATGAAATGAAATGAAAATGAAATAAAAAAACCTTATAAATATAAAATCATGCTGCTAGCATTAAAAAAAAAAATGTCTTTATCTGGATATTAGCTTCTCCTTCTAATTACGGGCAATTTAAAAGATAGATGAATTAGAATATAAATATTGTTACTCAGAAGAAGCAAAGTAGGAGAACATAAGTGTATACATATATTATATAAGCTATTATGGGATTTTTACGAACCACCTGAGTTAAATAGACTTTTTAAAAGTGTTATACTTTTAGTTTAATATTATTTATGATTTAATTGTTTACTGTAAACATTGAATTTCTTAATTACTATTTATTGGTTGAATAAACATTTTTAGACTACTAGTTTTCCTCGCGTCTTCGTCGGGCAACCATGCTCGTCTTAAAGTATGGTTGCGGGATAAAAAATATCCTATGTCCTTTCTCGTAGCTCAAACTCTCTCATCAAATCTCATCCCAATTGGTTCAGCGGTTTAGCGTGGAGAGGTAACAGACACACAGACAGAGTTACTTTCGCATTTATAATATTAGTAAGTATGGATAGTATTGTAAGTATGGAAGTATGGATTTAGTTCTTCGGTAAATTAAAACTACAAAGTAATCAACTGAATTGAGCGCTATCTAATTAAGTAATTATGTAAATTGAGAGTAATGAAAAAAGGAAATTACTTTGTCCTACTTGGGTAACATTGTCTATATTTTTTACTGTTTATACTAAATGATGTAATTAGCTATTTGTATATATATTAGTAGTTTACTGAGTTGTGGGAACATCTATTGTTTGAGAGCCATTGGTGTTAATGACATGAATTGACGTCAAAGATGAATCATGATGTCATTCATTCATTTATCATTTCAGTCGTAAATCGCCCACTGTTGGACATATTTTTGGGTCGGAAGAAAACTAAATACAAAAAGGAATTTGACATCTGTATTAGCAAGACTTAATCTAAAGTTAGCAGTGGTATTATACATGAGGGAACTCTGAAACTAACAACAAATCAAATTATTTATTTATGAAATATTGTGGAAGGCACAGGATTCGTCTTTTTGGGTCGTTTTGGGGGAGGCCTATGTCCAGCAGTGGACGTCTTTCGGCTGACATGATGATGATGAAATATTTGGATTTGCATTGATTTTTAAATAGGTAGTAATACTACTAAATAAATTAAAAATTGAACTTTTCTTTTTTTCTTAAAGTATATGTCATCTATTTCAATTTTTTTATGTAGGAACTCTGTTCAATAAATATACTGATTGTAAGATTAATTCCAACAGTTTTCAGTTCACCTTGTGGGCGTGTTCCCCGTGACACTTGCTAAATACGTTTACGAAATGAAGCGTTTATAATTTGATATCATAATAAGTTATACTAATCCTTCAACAAGACCCTTTTAGGGTCCCTTGGGGCAATGAAGGTTGCCCTAAATGTTTCAGCTAGGTTTGAATTTGTTGACACAAGAGCTCAGGGTAATGGAATTGTTATCTAACGTCTTCAGTAATTGATTGAGGGTCGTAAACTAATAAAACGGTAGGTAAACTAAGGGCTACGTTACAAATACTAATTTATCATAACCCAACTCAAACTCTGTAAGTAGGCCACAAGGGCACTTTTACACGTCGAGTATACATAATATAAAAGAGAAAAATAAAAACTACACCTGTTCTTACCCTACATTTCTGACCCGAGAAGCATTTTGACTTTTATGACTGGCAAGAGACTCGGCGGTTTTTTTTCTAAACAGTATTATAAAATAAATTTTGAAGAGTTCACTTAATTCCTCATAGATCCCATCATCAGATCTGAATTCTGGTAACAATGGGGACCAACCTTGAAGTAGATGCTTTCAAACAACGAAAACAATTTTGGAATCGGTCCATAAATGACGGAGTTCTGAAGTAACACACATAAAAAAAAAAAAACAACATGCCAACTGAATTGATAACCTCCTCCTTTTTGAAGTCGGTTAAAAATCTTAGACATACTCAAAAATGTGTTATTCTATGAGAAAACATATCAAACAATTACAAGAGTTACCTAAATACCATTGAAAAACTTACTTACAAGTCCAAATCTGACGGCTTAGAACGAAGTTAACATAACGTTTGATATGCTTTTTTATCTGAGCCCTGAGTGTAAGTTTTTAACGTAACTTTAAGCCACGAACCCGTTTGCGTTTCCCATATAAATAACATTATCACTTACGCGTTCGTAAACATTTTTTTACGTAAAGACTAACTTACACTAGAGCCTCTGAACTGTGTCTTTTACTCTAATTTCCAAATTACACTAATTCGTCATCAAAAGTTTGAAATACATATCTGTTTTTTTTTTTTAACAAAATAGTCAATTACAAGCTTTTATTTAACTTGCAATGTTATTATGTTCTGGTGAGATTAACCCAATTTTAAAGCAGATATCTTAAACCGTTTGATCTGAAATTTAGCACACTTGTGTAAGTTCGGTGACAACGCAGTATTATCAGATCTGACGCTGGAGCCAGTAGTAGCCACAGCAACTCTTAAAATACACAAGATATACGCCGTGGTGTTTAATAGGCTCCTTAAAATTATTTTCAAGGATCGGACAAACGCCCGTCATTTTGAAAATATAACCCTGTTCCGTAAAGCAGAGACCTCCTTGTGTTAATAAAAAAATGTATTTTATACATTTATTGGACCATCATTTATATCCAGTGACAAATTAATTTATGATTGACATTCCGAAATTTACTTTCGCCATTAAAATAGAATGATCAAATTTTTTCTAAATTTTCAGTTGTGAGCCTATAACGATGTGAATTTAGGACCCATTTATGCGTTTAAAAAGTCCGTACACAATCTTATAAAATAAAATATTTTAACTTCATAAAATAAGGAAATCTCTGCTGTACGGAACAGGGTTATATTTTTGAAATGACGGGCGTTTGTTCGATCCTTGATTATTTCGATGAGTAGTTGATGATAGTGCAAAAAAGTACAGTCGGTAAAACTAAGCAAAGATGTTATTTTTGACTGAAACTTATTTCCTTCAAGTTTAAACAGTATGCTTTGTTTTATTTCAGGTAAGCAAAGGAAATCCATGTATGCAGCTAAGTACGGACTAAGCTCCTTTGTGGTAAAACATCATCAAACAAAGGGCGGACAATGGATGCAATATGGTGACGAAAGCACACGATGGATAAGACTTATTAAATTTCGAGTAATATTTATATATGCAGTTTTTGTTATAACTATGTTAGTGAGTACAAAATACCTCTGTCCTCCTTAACATAGAACATAATCAAGATGTTAAGAAATTACTGGCCAATACTGTCCAATTAAATCATATCCTCTTGAGAATCTTAAGACTATGTGTGTTTATATTTATCACGTCTTAGACTTGTCAATTAGATTGACATTTTCACCTGAGCGACATAAAGATGTGCGTTTCCTTCCACATTATTATATTAACTAGTTATTGCAAATAAAATAAAAATCGTAAAAGGATACTTGATGAACCGTATCTTAATCTATAAGGCTTGGTCTTCATTAAAGTGGCAATAAAATATATATTCGCTTATTTAAGCCAATTGTAGTCATATCCATATTATATATACCGTTTGTCATGATTTTGACATATATTGCATCCGTCGTCCGCCCATTAATCATCACCATTATCATCTCAGCCATCTCCCTTCCGTCCGTCCATTCGTTCAGCAGTGAACGCGTTAGGAGCTCAAAACTCAAACTCAAAAACTCAAAACTCAAACGTTCTTACTCTACGTTATCTCCTGGGCCTGCAGGTCGCTTCCAACCGATGTCTATGGAGGCCCAGGAGCTATGTTCAGCAGTAGACGCGTTACAAAACTACCCCCGTACTTATGTCAGCGTACCATTTTTGATAAAATGAAGTTTGCATAAAGTTTACAACTATTTATAGAGGTTTAAATGCCATGTTTTTCTCTACTTACCCCGTTACGGTACCTTAATCGAAGTTAATTGAACAAATAACCACTTAAATTGGATTTATGACGAATCTTCTTTGTGGTTAGAGATTTTTATTGGAGTCGAGTCAACTTCCGTTCTGTCTAAGAGGTCATGCGATAGCGTTGAAATGACTCGTGTGCTAAATGTGTGACTAGTCTTAATTCAATGTAGTTTGTGTTATTTTATGCAATTAAGAGGCAAACGAGCAGACGAATCGCCTGATGGTAAGCAATTACTTCCACCCTGTCCATGGGCATTGTAACCACGCACCAGAGAGGTCAGAAGCGCGCTGCATACCCTAAAGGGGACCCCCCCTTAGGGGTGAACCCTAAATCGTGAAATATTAGTAAGCTTTTCTACCTCAGTAAACAAAAATTGCAATTGAACGCCCCGACTCTCATTAAAGCAAGATTTTTTTATTTTACCAATGTTTAATTGATTTATTTCACTTTTGACGCAAAATTTTAGGATCGTATACTGAATTTCCTCTTTGAATCGCAATTGTCATTATAAATTGTCTCGGATATAAATGAAATTTACTTAATTTTACATCTTAAAAGTGTCAAAAAATCGTAAATGTTTTAGTGAGAGATGTTTTGGCATCTAATTGCCAGTGGTTTACTACTGTTCATTTGAATTTTACCATATAGAATCGTTACAAATTGTCCAGCTAAGTTTAAAAACCGCCTAGTTTATCTGCCGACGCCACAGTTACGACAAACAAACGTAGCAAGCGAATTCCCATTCTATTCCCGTCGGCGGCCTTTGTACCCAATCACCATTACGGCAAGGATTCCATTGGACAAATTAAACCAGTTAATAATCATTTGCGCCTAGGAAGAACCCTGGGCCTGTCTCGGGTCTGACCTTAATTCATAGGTTCTTTACTAGCAAAGGGCTTAAACGACATTGACAATAGTACAGTTAAATTAATTATTTATATAGATAATATAGATCCGTAGATAATACTTCGGACATTCTGATACAAGTTAACTTAACCCCACAGTAAGCTCAAGAAGGATTGTGTTGTGGGTGCTCAGCTAATATAATACACAAATACTTACCTAAACACATATATAAAAGACCCGTGACTCGGAAAAAAATACCTGTGCTCATCAAACAAATAAAATAATAGAAGAAAATACTACTTAGTTACAAATGGATGAACTTATCTGTACTTACATCGCACTAGGCGACATGTTTCGGGTAAGCTCTGGTAGCCATTTTTAAGCCGAGTCAGGACACACCGCTCGCGTTGAGGGTACGTCACTCAATCGAATTTAATTATATTATAAATAAATGCTACATACACATAAGTTAAAATGGCCAAATATACCATAATACATTCATACACATGTATACAGCTGCATCGACATAATTGATTTATTAAGAAAATGAAAAATGTATACACCGTAGAATAATTTTGTAAGAGAAAGAAATAAATAATAGGTCAATTAGTTAATTATACATAATGTTATTGTTTCATATTTGTTATTCTGTTGTTCAAAATAAAACTGTAGGTCAATTTATTGTTATTTGGTATTTAGTCAGTTCAATGAGGCTTGCATTGTCAGGTACTAAATCATATTTAAGTAAGTATTTTATAAGTAAGTATTTCGGGACATTCTTACACAAATCGACCTAGTCCCACGGTAAGCTCAATAAGGCTTGTATTGCAGGTACTAGACGACGATATATATAATAAATAGATACATATGAATACTTAAATAAATAAAACACCCATGACTCAGGAACAAATATCTGTGCTCATCACACAAATAAATGCCCCGACTGGGAATCGAACCCAGGACCATCGGCTTCAGAGGCAGGGTCACTACCCACTAGGCCAGACCGGTCGTATACTTATATATCGTATACTTATTTATATACTTATATATCGTAGCTATTTGTCCTACTGGTTCTTACGCCCTTTGACTCTGGTGTAAGAATGAGTTAGTCTAGCACGCTATACTAGGCTAATGGAAAAACAGGCTAGCTCGTGCGCATAGCCGTTACGCTTTACTGCACGATATAAAACAGAATTTGTTTGGATTTGAACTTTAACTCAGTAACTGCTTCGGCTTCACAATTACGCATCAAATGAAACTTAGAATAAACATCTTATGGGATAAAATCTAGCTTATGTCCTTCCCCGTGACCCAAACTCGGAACTACCTACCAAAGATCAAAATTGGTTGAGCGGTATTGTGTGAAAAGGTAACAGATAGACAGACGGACAGATTAAGGACAGAGTAAGCACTCACGTAACGAATTATATAGATAAAAAAAGTTTGTGTTTGTTGTCTTTGGTTGCAACTTGACGACATGTCTGGCCTAGTGGGTATTGAACCTGCCTATAAAGCCGACGGTCCTGATAACAAGGAAACAATTTAGAAATAAATAAATATGAAGCAATCCTTTCTTCCTCCAAATCCTTTCTTTTTTAATCCTTTCGAAAACTACATTGTTTTTTTTTCCACTTCACTTTAAACGTAATACAGCATGTATGGTATGTATACTATCCTAGCCTTTACCCTCACCATGAGTTGTGACTTTGTGGTTTTCGATAACGAGTATCGAGTTTACTATCTGTGCACCTCGTTCGCACTAAAATAATATAAACGAGATGCACAGATAGTAAACTCGATACTTGTTATCGAAATCCTCAAATTCACAGCTCATGGTAAGGGTACTTGTATTGTCCTCGTAGATACTGGCTGGTTTCTACATTCTTTTCTAACTGAACTTTATAAAAAACATCCTTTTTGTATAATCGTTAAAAGCAATTGTCCAGCTGTCAGATCCGACTACCAACCAGCCAGTTAGAGCTCGTTAAGCCGAATACACCCGTAGGTGCGGGTCGGCCCCAATTCGTCCACTTAATTCCGATAATATCCCTCGGCTAATTCCAGACTGATTGAATCCCACGTTACACTTCATTCGTCCATATTTTATCTGTGTTACTGGCGCAAAGTAGTATTGATGCGTCGCTATAAAATTGAGTTGTTAAAATAACATCTCGTTCTAAATTACGTCATCTGAGCGTGTCTTTAAAAATGAAGTACCCGGACCCGGACCCGGGTATGTCCTTAAACTACGTCCATCAATAAGAGGTAGGGCACAGCGATGACCATCACGCTTGAATCTGGGGCAGCCCAACTGGGGAAGTACCTCCTCCTTACATTAGACCACAGCCATAATAGCACTGCTACCTTTCAGGTATGTAGTGCTGTGTTCCTGATGGTGAGTAAGGTTCCCAGAGCTCCAACCCCCTTAAAGGCCGGCAACGCGCGCTTGACTCATCTGGTGTTGCGGGTGCCCATGGGCGACGGTAATTGCTTACCACCAGGCAATCCGTCTGCTCGTTTGCCGCCTATGTCATAAAAAAAAAATTAAGGAGATGTAATCATATTAATAAAATTATCGTTTCAACTGTAAGACGTCAGCTGGACATAGGCCTTCCCCAAATACGACTTGTATCATCACAAGATATTATTTCATGGTCATTGTCATCTTGGAAATTGCCATTGTCGCCACGATTGGCAGGTTGGTTGGCGACCGCAGTAGCTGTTGATTGGATTTCGACGGACGCTGCTACTCATCATTCGTTTTTTCCCTTTGTCGCCTCTTACGACACCCGCGGGAGGAGATGTGGTGGTGCTATTCTCATCCGGCACCACGCGGCATCATAATAACAGAAATCGTTACCGTAAAATTCTAAATATTGCTATCAATTCCGAATTTACATATATTTATTACTAGTTTTTCCTTGGGACTTCATCAGCCAGCCAAGCCCGCTTGGATGGCTGCAAAATAAAATTATCCTTTTCTTTCACGTAGCTCAAACTCTCTCTCCATACCAAATTCCATCCCAATTGGTTCAGCGGTTTGAGCGTGAAGAGGTAACAGACGGATGTATGGATTGATATTCTTAAATAGTATTTAGGTGGGTGGCTGTATAAATATAGAATAACAACTATGATACAGAAACTGAATGCCTAATTCTATCTATGGTTCAAATAGATATAGATATAGTAAAAGCCACAAGTAATACGTAGGTACTTACTTATCACTTTACAATCTGTAGGTACACGTATAACTAAAAAACTTGGTCCATATCCAAACATGAAACGAAAAAAAAAACTTTAGAATTGCATTCAAATATTCAAAATATTCAAATATGGAATTAAAAATAAACCGTTTTTCTTTTCATGTTGGCAGCCGTTGAAATTTAAATCAGGCGATGAATAAAATCGTTTGCGGCCAGTATTTGCATGTGAATATGACGGTGCACTCTGCTAGCGGTTATTTTAGGCACATATGTGGGTTAACGTAATTTTGAATTTCGAACAGTTACGTCAGTGCGGCGAGACTGGCAGGTGTTCTGAGCTTCTACCACGAGTTCCCAAAGTTAATATTTGCCAGACTTTGACGTCGATTTGTTAGGCTCTGTACAATATCTCCAACACACAGACGCTAAAAAATAAGTTTTCGCCAACTTAGTGGTACAGTGTGGTGGAATATCTGAACATGCACTTTATAGCCTTGACAATAGAGGCGTTGTCTAGATATTTGTGACCACTTCCACGGCTCAGATATATCTGATGGCGACTACTAAGATCGTATTTAATTGGGAGTTATTTATTTGTGCAAGACAAACATGCTCTTGGGAATATTAGAGATTTTTGGAGTTTGTTGATCTTAGTTTATTACATCGTACCCGATCCGGATTATATATACTATACACAAATGTTTCATCATCATATCAGCCGCAAGACGTCCACTGCTGGACATAGGTCTCCCCCAAAGCGGCTAAGCGGCCCACGGTGACTGGTTTTCCTCCACCGTCATGTTATGAGAGGTAGGGCACAGCGAAGTACCATCACGCTCGAGTCTGGAGAAGCCTGGGGAAGTACCTCCTCCTTACAGAAGACCACAGCCATAATAGCACTGCTACCTTTCAGGTATGTAGTGTTGTGTTGATGGTGAGTAAGGTTCCCAGAGCTCCAACCCCCCTTAAAGGTCGGCAACGCGTTTGTGACTCCCCTGGTGTTGCGGGTGCCCATGGGCGACGGTAATTGCTTACCACCTTATGTCATAAAAAAAATGGATTCCCGCGATCTTTCCCATGTCGTGTTTAGTATGCAATTAATCTCGTGTAAAATTTGTAGATGATAGTTTCAGTAAAACCTCTAATTGACAGGCATATACCTGCTTTATTATCACGACTTTGAAGGAGATTTGGTAATTCAGACGAATAAAGTAAATGGGATATTTTTTAATTTTGAAAAACAATAACATATGTGAATCAATAATATTATATATAATTAACTAATAACAAAAAGTCACCAGAAGCCTCAATAAGGCGCGACGCAATCTCTTTGTAGAGACGTCGCGCATTTGGCCCCATGGCCAAAGGGTTTCAACCGCAAACGCAAACATGAAGCTACTGCCAAATAGTAAATACATTTGCCAATCATATTAAACTTCATACTGACGAAGTGATATTAGATATTTTTGATTTTAACACCCATTTTCATCCCCTTTTGTGTGTACAGTCACGAGCAATTTTAGTTTGTGAGAAAGCTCACTACGCCCAAGATTCTAGGATTGCACCGTGAAACGAGTAGTTCAAAAATGTTATCCCGAGCGCAGCAAGTGTTTCAACGACGTAAAATAAATTTGCAACTTACGTAACTTTTTACTTTCCCACACATCACAACAGTTGCTTTCTTTTATTTAATCAATATAATAATGAAAGAATGTGCAAACCTAAAGTCGTATTGTACGTTTCGTATAGGAAAGTGATCTGCGATGTACCCACGCACGCCCACTGCACGCGTTAGTTGCACTCTGTACTTATGATATGTTCTGACGCGTGCATTATTGTATCGACGCCATGCGTTAGCTTTTAACGAACAATGTATTTGGAGGTTTTGTTCAAAAAATAACATCCTGACTATAATGGATATTTTTTTGAAAGGAAAAATATACCTTATTCAAGTTTTTTTATGTAGATATCTGATCACGCTTTATCCAAGTATGTCAGAATTCATGATCATCATCAGATGATAAGAGTCGAAGAAAGGCGGGATTTCAAAAACTGCATCTGCAGCAAATATTGGGTAAGGAGGTAAAAGGTTTAGGGGATATATTTTTGTCTAATATCCATCCATACTACTACTATCCATACTAATATTATAAAAGCGTCAGTAACTATCACTGTCTGTTACCTCTTCATGTTTAAACCGCTGAACAAATTGTGATGAAATTTGGTACGGAGAGACTTTGAGCTACGAGAAAGGACAGGATAATTTTCATCCCGCAACCACACCTTACAGACGGGCATGTCTGGCCGACGAAGTCACAAGTAGAAGCTAGTTAAAATATACGAGTATATACTCGTTTTGTTTTCTTGGATGTGTGTGTCGACTACTACTTCTACTACTACTACTACTCCGTTGGCTTAGCGACCCAAAACGAGTCTTGGCTCCGACCTCCGACACAAGAGTGCGAGTGTGTGTCGACTAGTTTTAGTTTTTAGTTTTAGTAGTAGTTTTAGTTTTTAGTTTTAGTAGTAGTTTTAGTTTTTAGTTTTAGTAGTACTTTTAGTTTTTAGTTGTAGTAGTAGTTTTAGCTTTAGCAGGCTTCACTCAAAATCAGCGTTCGAATACCTATAGGCCTCACCCTAAGTCGCACTTAGGCACATCAAGCTGAGTCAGGACTTTGGTCCTATTAGTTTACTATGGTGCTGTAAATATTCAACAGTATATTATATACCTACCTCATTTTATGCTAATACATTTTTCCTAATCTTATCTTATATTACATACACAGGAAAAGGTCATACGCCAACGATCACAAAGTCATAAGCAAATGCGCGCAAATTGGATTTTATTACACGGGTGCCGCGAGTCAGGAGGTACTATCATGTGTCATAAACATGCCTGTAAGTGTTATTTTTAGGGTTCCGTAGTCAACTAGGAACCCTTATAATTTCGCCATGTCTATCTGTAATTTGGTATTATGTAAATTAAAAAGTTTTAAAAATCATTTTATAATACCCTATAGTCCTGGGTTCGATTCCCAGTCAGGGCATTTATTTGTGTGATGAGCACAGCTATTTGTTCCTGAGTCATGGGTGTTTTCTATGTATTTAAATATTTACATGTATGTATATCGTCGTCTAGTACCCACAACACTAACCTTACTGAGCTTACCGTAGGACTAGGTCGATTTGTATAAGATTGCCCCGAAATATTTAAAAAAATTTTTGAAAATATTTATATCAAAATAAGCTATTAAAAATCAGCTTATTAAAGGCTTTCGAGAAAAATGGTTTGAACTTTATTTGTTGAATCGCTTTTGAGTTACGAGTCGACTTACGAGTTACGGACTACACTGGGCGTGGGCCGACATGCTCTTGGCCAGTTTTTTCCACACTACTATAATAAAAAGTAAAACATTATTTGTTCGTTGAATAGGCCAGACGTGGGGCCTCCAAAAACATAATCTATTTTATAATTTGGCGTCTTTGTCCGAGTGATTATTTGACATATTCATACCAAATTACAGCTGTCTAGGACTAACGACCAATGAGCATAGCCGGGGACAGACAGACAGGCAGACATGGCGAAACTAGAAGGGTTCCTAGTTAACTACGGACCCCTAACAAAGACACTCAAATAATGTTAAACCTAAAAATGATCAAATGTATAAATTTACTGAGCGTAAACAACGCTATAAGTTAAATTCTAATCTCATTTCCAATTTTAGGTCACATTAAGAAGTATCTACACTAATATTATAAAGGCGAAAGTTTGTGAGTGTGTATGTTTATTACTTCTTCACGTCTAAACGGCTGGAGCGATTTAAAAATATTGATATGGAGTTAGCTGACACACTGGATTAACACATTTTTTCCCTAATAAACCGCGGGTAATACCGCGGGGTCAAGCACCCTTACCATGAGTTGTGACATTGAAGTTTTCGATAACGAATAACGAGTGTCGAGTTTACTATCTGTGCAACTCGTTCGCACTAAAATCTAGTACAAGCGAGATGCACAGATAGTAAACTCGATACTCGTTATCGAAAACGTCAAAGTCACAACTCATGGTTAGGGTACTGTTACTGACGCTATAATTATTAAAACAGCTACAGTTTATTTTGTAAACTAAATCATCTTTAACCCGTGAGTCATGGCAGTTACTCGGTAATTGTAATTACTAAACATAACAATGGAACAAAAACCACAATGATAGAAATATGAGGCCTACTTTTAGTGTCGATGTAGTCTAATGAGTCAAATTATGAGTTGGCATGTATGATTGTACTCTAATTATAATTTGAATCGACATAAAATAGCCATAAAAAGAACTTTTTGTTTTCGATATTTAAATTGAAAGAAAAATAGAACAAAATTACTCTAGAATAGCTCAATTGGTAGTGCACTGGGCTAGTGATCCAGTGGTTGTGGGTTCGAAGTCAAATTGTTCTATTATTCTTTCGATTTAAATATTGAAGATATTCGCTAGCAGACGTTTCTGCATAATAAAAAATAATTTAGAATGGGGTAGCACATTGTTATCGATGAATTCTCAATGTAAATTGAGATTTCGATGCCGTTAAGTGTTCAATACGCTGACGGTAGATGTGCCTACACGTCACCCATGATGACGTATACCACGAAGGATAAGATAGAAACATTTGACAAGTCTAAGCGGTACCCAATTGTTAGTGCATTGGGCTAGTGATCCAGTGGTTGTGGGTTCGAGTCCCGCTTCGAGTCTCTATTTTTCTTTCGATTTAAATATCGAAAATATTCGCTAGCAGACGTTTCTGCATAATAAAAAATAACTTTTTGTTTACTATTTTTCAGCGGAAAGACACGTAAAACAAATTGTGTTTGTTGTTTTATGGAAGCTCCTTTGATTTATTTTATTTTATTATTATTTTCAAAGCCAAAGAAATATTGAGCTATAAACGGCAAAACACGTTTCATGTATGCTTAAGGTGAGAAATTATTTTCCTTCTGGAAAACTCGGATCTTTATAGGAATACGATGACACCCGAACTGTCAATTAATCATCGTATTAAATGAGTGACATATCATATCCATTATTCAAATTATTTATTCGTGATAAACCACATTAGACTACAAACATGTAACAATTACTATATAAAGAAATGTAATTGTAATTAAAAAGTTTACCACGAAATGGATCCGCCTTAGCATAAATTCTGACCCAAGAGTCAGTGCTGATCTTCCGGCGAATTAATATGGAACTTTATTATTAGGTGTCAAATGTCAAAGTGAAAAATGACGTGTTGCGTTAAACAATAAAGTAAATTAAATGTCACTAATTTAATAAAGTCATTGATTGACAGTTCGGCTGCCGTCGTATGTCGATCGAGATCCGAGTTTTCCCGATGGAAAATAGTTACTTTTGCACTACATCTGTATCACGGTTCAAGAGACAGCCTGCAATGAAGACAGACAAACGGACAACGGAGTCTCAGCACAATACCCTATATTTATTTTTTTATGACAAAGGTGGCAAACGAGCAGATGGATTGCCTGATGGTAAGCAATTACCGTCGCCCATGGGTACTCGCAACACCAAGGGAGTCACAAGCACGTTGCCGACCTATAAGTGGGTTGGAGCTCTGGGAACCTTATTCACCATCAGGAACTCAACACTACATATCTGAAAGGTAGCAGTGCTATTATGCTGTGGTCTTCTGTAAGGAGGAGGTACTTCCCCAGTTGGGCTTCTCCAGATTCAAGCGTGATGGTACTTCGCTGTGCCCTACCTCTCATTGTTGGACGTAGTTTAAGGACATACCCGGGTCCAAAATAGGGTCCATATTTAGGTACGGAACCCGAAAAAGCGATATATCAAGTATAAAGAAGAAATTAAATAAACATGATGTATAAATAAAGATGGCTGAAAACCAATAGGACTTACGTCAAGGCTGTGTCGCTGAGAAATTTAATAATGCCACGCAAAGGTTGTCATGGCAATACCCGGGTGTTACTCCCCTTCCTGAATATAATGAGCTTATCACTCGATCATAAATATGTATACAACTATAATCCTTCTAGCGTTGCAATAAGGCAAACTTGGCCATATTTATGATCTAAGTCTGTGAATGTCTAAAGCCACGTATTTCATATTTTCACAGTTTCAAATTAATATAGAGTTGTGACTTAAACAACTATTTATGTCACTCGTTGGCATACCTATGGTCCCCTGGGTCACTCTTAAAACCACAGTTTTAGCGTAAAAGACAATAAACATAGATTTTCCTAGTAACTATATGTTCATTCCGTAATGTCCTTATCTAACGTGTTGGTAGATCGCGCTGCCATATTTCTTCAAATCATACCAATGTTGTCCCCTGGCTGACGGGACAGACTAACAACGGATATTAACGACTAGTTCATTCACTCATTCGCACTATCGAATCGCACTAGGAAGGTATTACCGAATCGCGTCGTGCGAGTGAATGTATGCACAACGTAACGACCCGGCCACGACAAAGCGCGACTTGCGGCGCGGCAAGCGTTTTATCTATTCGTTGCGCGGTCAAGTCGCGCAATACACTGCGGTTAGTTGGAGTTACACGCAATGAACAGATAAAACGCTTGCCGCGCCGCAATTCGTGGCCTCGGGTCTGCTGGGTTTCTTGCTGGAGTCTTTACCAGCAGGCTAGGGGTAGCGAACCAGCAATAAAACTCCCATTAGCTCGATACCACTACACACCACTCAGATTCGGTTGAGACCGTCTCAACCAATCTCACTGGAAGCGAAAACTCAGTAGGAGTATTCCAGTAGTACAAGTCAAGTCTGGCGCGGAAGGGTCCTGGATTTTCCCCAGGCTACCTTCCCCCCACACAGTCCACTTGCTCTATCGCACAACACATGTGCATAAAGCCCAAGTCAGGTTCAAAAAAAAAAGAATTCGTGGCCAGGCCGTAAGGATGAAACCACTCTCCCCGCCTGGACGTCCGATGGTGGAACGGATCTGTTGCCAGCGGCACTACCGCGAACAACGACATTCGTAAATTTCGGACAATTGTCTCTGTCACCCTCATGTTACCTTAATTGGAGTAAAAAAGAAAGATGCCCGAAATATACGAACTTCGATGTTCGCGGTACCGCGACACGCGCACTAACATGCGCCATAGTTCTGGTCCTGATATTTTTGATAATTAAATTACATCTAATTAAAACTATTGCGAATTATGCTACTACTAGGTACTCAGTTTATAGTTTATACATTACGAGTACATCTGCCTCGGGCAAGTCGCTCAACGGGCTATGGAAAGAGCTATGCTCGGCGTTTCTCTGCGGGATCGAATCAGAAATGTCGTAATTCGGCAGAGAACCAAAGTCATCGACATAGCCCACCGTATCAGCGAGTTGAAGTGGCAATGGGCTGGCCATATTAGCCGTAAAACCGATAACCGTTGACGTAAACGAGTTCTTGAGTGGAGACCGCGTCTCTGCAAGCGTAGTGTATCAGGCAAGGTGGAGTGACGACTTGCGCAAGATGGCTGGCAGGAGCTGGTTGCGAACAGCCGAAGATCGAACACGATGGCGTGAAATTCGGGAGGCCTATGTCCAGCAGTGGACTGCGATAGGCTGATGATGATGTGTGATGTGATCTGCCTCGGGTGGGCTAATATCAAATCAACATACATTTTGAGTTTCTAACGCGGCTTCAGTTAGATGTCTGCCCGAAACTAAATTAACAGACAAGATCGTCTAACTGATATCGGAACAAGCTTCGGTCAGTTCATAAACGTCTTATATGCATTGTGTTTGTGCTGAAATGAGACGTTAAGTAGTTTAAATAAAGTTGATATTACGTTGATGATATTCTATTGAGTACAAGTAGCTATTATTTTGTGAATTCCGTGACACATCGCTTTAAGAAAATTGTGAAAAGAGGAAGTATAGTATTTAGGAAATAAAGATATTTGAGAGATTATAAACTAATATTCCTTAAAAGTGTCCAGGTATGTCAAAAGCCACTCAATTTAATATATATGTATATATGAAATACAACATTAGGACACTTTTGTGTCATATCAAAATTGATTCTTCATTCGATTTTGATTACATGATTTTTCATTGATTGAACACTTGATTCAACAACGTTTCGTGAAAACGCCCTATTATGTACAGTCACCGGCAATAGTATCTTACTATATCAAGACCGCAAAAATATCTGATCGTATCTCAAGGCCATAAAGTACTGTCAGATTTTTTTGCAGCCTTGACATCATAAGATATTATTGCCGGTGACTGTACCTTTCTGTCCATATAAAATGTATTTAAGTTTGGTAGAAAAATACATATCTGACGTCTGCTATATTTGAATAATAAGTGGGTTACTGTCGACTCATTCTGAAACATAATGTAACAAAATAATTATATAAGATAGAAAAATAAAACAGAAAGGCAGCAATCGTCACTAGAATAGATAGTAATCATTCCACTTTTTTTCTAAAAAAATGCATTTTTTATAGGGTTTTTTAATACAACAAAAATAAATATTGTCCCAACGTTTTTTTCCTATTTTGTTACCATCTTCCATATATTTAGTACAGTCAGCATCAGAAGTGACTAAGCGTTTGAGGTGTTCCAAATGAGGTCAACACATCTCTATTGTCAAGAGAATAAGAGTGCATTCATTATAGGTCGAGTAGGTCATTTTGAAAACTTCAAACGCTTAGCCACTTTTGCTGCTGACTGTACGTTGGTAACAAAAGAAGAAACTTCAAAAATACAAAAGAAAACTTCAAAGAAAACACATTTGCAAAAAGTGGCAATTTTTTGAGAAATGCTAGTTAGTGAAAAGTGACTTTTTTAAAATGACATGTCATGTGTCATGTTTAAAAACTTGACGTGCTCGTAAACCAGCGGAGATGCCGTGAAAAAAAAAATTTCGTCCGATTGTCTCGGTCACTCTCATGACGCCTTGATTGGAATAAAAGAGAAAGATGCTCGAAATATACGAACTATGTTCGCGGTACCGAGCCAGATACGTCTTTCCAATACCATAGAACTATTCTATACGACTCAGAAATCAATTGCAACAATCAATACAGAATTATTTATTACTATTAACACACAATTTACAAATATGAATCTTATACATAACATGATAAAGTAAGTTTTCGAATGTTAAGCGAATACGAAATTTTATTTAATCCAATTTGGCGCATGCCGTCCAGATGTGAGATCTCAAAGGTTATTTAAAAATGTTTGACAGATTGAAGTATGGGCTTGTTTTTGAGTGGGTCGGGTTTCAGTTTTTAGGTCATTGTTCGACTTATAAGAAATAACAGATTTTTGTATGGCATACGGAAGCAATAATGGTCGGCCACTCTTGTCAGGAAATTAGAGCACTACATAATTATTTACTTTGTATCATCATTAATTCATTACACCCCGTTATCTAACGCTCATATTGGGGGCAAGCTAAAATTGCTTCACATATTTAGTCAAAATTTATTTGGTAAACAAAAATTCTTCTTTAGTGAAAGCCCGAGAAACAACTCCATTCATCTTTTTAATCAGATTGGAGTTCGACAATTATAAATATCGAATCGTCAATTTATTGAATATCGTCAATTTGGGGTCCGACTTTTTATATCACCGAGTAATCTTCATAGAGATTTTCATTCATTCTCTAAAGATGTAGGTTGATAAGATAATTTTCAAAGTTCGATTTTACGATAGGCCTTCAGCGTGACATGAGAAAGAAACACCACGTGACATAGACATACCATTAACCTAGACGGAGCGTGCTAATAATAATACCACGAGGGAAAGGGATGGTCTTATGTAACTTTTCATACATATGGCAGAGATGGCGCTATTTTCGTCCGTCCTTGTCATAGTTTCACATGTTTTTGTTCCCCTCTAAACTGGTCCTTTCAAAACTGTCAAAGTTGGAGGGGAACAAACAAATACAATTGGAGTTTTCTTGGGTTTTCAACCAAAGTTGCGGTAATTAATACAGAATAGGCTAATATTTTTGTTATAAAGAATGTCCTGTAAAGCAAAACTATAGTGAATTGTTTCATTTTAAGCCACAAAAGCCAAAATATCTTTGTCCATTACTGGCGCTCGCGGATGCGTCCTCCAGTCATTATTCCTCCTAGCCACGTGACCTTTCACCTTGGTTCGGTTGACGCTAAGAATGCTGCAGTCGCCATGTTTAGATATTTATTTTATTTCGAATGTAAATAGCATCCGCCGTCGAATTCGGCTGGCACCGGATCAACTGATAAATATACAACGTGCGCCTCGCCTTTGTTTTTCTTTGAATCGGAACGTTGAACTTTCATAGAGAGAAACAAGACATTATATTATACTACATCATCAAACTCAAAACCTCAAAGGTTTATTCAGTAAGGAGGCCACACGGGCACTTTAGACGTCGTGTATACAAAAAGTAGAAGAGAAATTATTTCAGTAAATCATCTATTGCTGGACATAGGCCTTCCCCAAATATGACTCGTATCATTTTGGGGGTAGTTGCCATAGTCGTCACGATTAGAAGCCGCGTCTTTCCGCCGTCGGTTTTTTCCCTTTGTCGCCTCTTATGAGACCTGCGGGACTTATATCGGTTACTTTAGTTCTGCTGCAAATAGCATCATTTCTGATGCGATCGCGAAGAGCCGCTCCCAGCATAGCCTTATTGTCCTTTGGATGACTTTGAGGCCAAAGTGGTAAGCGACCACGTTTCAGTGCCATATGGCATCAGTCATCACTGTACTACTTATATATATATATACCCCACATATACTATATGACACACACACCACATATGATGTATATACACCGTGTCCAATAAGTCCGCATACACATATTTTTACCTTGGCTCTAAAGATGACCATCAAATTCTAATTTTAAGTAAATAAGTATGTTCTGGTTCTGAACTCGGACTGACATGGTGGCGTTCTCGTACAGACACTTCAGCACTTCGATATACCGGTAGTCCACTTGGCACCGTTGGAGGGATTGTAGCACAGCCCAAGTTTCGATCGAATCAAAGGCTTTCTCGTAGTCCACAAACGCCAAACAGAGGGGCAAGTTATACTCCTCAGTCTTCTGTATAACTTGACGTAGCGTATGTATGTGGTCTACGGTACTAAAGCCTCTTCGGAAACCGGCTTGTTCGGGAGGCTGGAAGTCATCTAACTTGCGTGCGAGACGATTCGTAATGACTCTTGAAAACAGCTTGTAGACATGGCTCAAAAGTGAGATGGGTCGATAGTTCTTCAATAAAGCGTTGTCGCCTTTTTTGAAAAACAACACCACCACACTTCTGTTCCATGCCTTTGGCGTTCTCCCTTCCAGTAGGACAGAATTGAACAGCTTCTGAAGGGCCATTAGGACCGGTGTACCACCCGCCTTCAGAAGTTCGGCTGTTATTCCGTCCTCACCTGGCGCCTTGTTGTTTTTTAGCTGTTTAAGAGCCATTCTAATCTCGTACAAGCAGATGTCCGGGATATCTTCAGTATAGTGCCGGGTTAGTCTGGCTCTAGGGTCTTCCGCCAGATCAACTACGGGTCTGCTAGTTGATGTGTAAAGCTGTCCGTAAAAGCGCTCTATTTCACTCAGAAGCTCCGGTCTGGATGAAACGATCCTACCATCATCAGTTTTCAACCTGGCGAGCTGGCTTTGCCCAATAGACAGGTCCTTCGCAAAAACCTTCGAGCCCTTGTTCTGCTCAATGGCCTCTTTAATACGATCAGTATTAAATTGGCGCATATCACGGGTAAGGGACTTAGAGATCTGTCTATTGAGCTGCCGGTATAATGTCGCATCAACTGAAGATTGCAGGATCATCCCGCTCCTTTCCTTAATGAGTTTCCGAGTAGAGCTAGAGAGCCCTTTAGTTCTACTGCTCCGTTGGGCCTTAAAGAACTTAGACCCGGAGCTGTGGACAGCTTCTACAAACCCGTCGTTGAGTTCGTCCACCTCGCTTCCTAGACAATCGAAACGGTTCCGGAGCTCTAACTGAAAGCTCTCGGGGTTGTGGATTTGGATCGGTGCTGGTTGAGAGTAGACTTCATCAGTCGAGAACGTTCTAACTTAACACTTATATTCAATGTGCCCCTAACCAGACGGTGATCACTACCGGTTTTAACCGTATTGATCACAGAGACATCATTGAATATATGTTTCTTCGTCGACATGATGAAGTCTATCTCGTTTTTTGTTGCACCATCGGGACTCATCCAGGTCCATTTTCTGTGCTCACGTTTCTTGAAGAAAGAGTTCATCATATAGAGTCCCTCTTTCTCCAAGAAACCAGCCAGTAGTTGGCCCCGGTGGTTCCGACGTCCGTATCCAAATTGCCCCACTCTCAGCTCAGCACCGTCTCTCTTGCCAAGTTTCGCGTTGAAATCCCCCATAACAACGGTGAAGTAGGTTTTGGAGCTATGCATGGCGTTTGAAAGCAGCGTGGGGTCAGACAAGGAGACGTTATCTCTCCAAAGCTGTTTACTGCTGCACTGGAGGACGTCTTCAAGACTTTGGACTGGAGGAGGAAAGGCATCAACATTAACGGCGAGTACATCACTCACCTTCGATTTGCCGACGACATTGTAGTCTTGGCTGAGACCATGGAGGATTTGAGCACAATGCTAGATGACCTCAGTAATGCCTCTGAGCGAGTTGGTCTAAGGATGAACATGGACAAGACAAAAATCATGTCGAATGCCCATGTCGTACCAACTCCCATTGTAATCAGAGACGTTACACTCGAAGTTGTAGATGAGTATATATACCTAGGACAAACTATCCAGCTAGGAAGATCCAACTTCGAGAAAGAGGTCAATCGTCGAATCCGACTCGGCTGGGCAGCGTTCGGGAAGCTACAACACATCTTTTCTTCCAATATCACGCAGTGTCTCAAAACAAAGGTCTTCGACCAGTGTGTGTTGCCAGTGATGACTTATGGTGCTGAAACGTGGTCGCTCACTATGGGCCTCATAAGAAGGCTCAAAGTCACCCAAAGAGCAATGGAGAGGGCTATGTTGGGAGTGTCTCTGCGTGATCGCATCAGGAATGATTTTATCCGCAGTAGAACCAAAGTCACCGATATAGCCCTCCGAATCGCCAAACTTAAGTGGCAGTGGGCAGGGCACATTGCACGCAGAACCGATGGCCGGTGGGGCGGAAAGGTTCTGGAGTGGCGACCACGAACTGGAAGACGCAGCGTAGGTAGGCCTCCCACAAGATGGACCGACGACCTAGTTAGAGTCGCGGGAAACCGCTGGATGTGGAAGGCGCAGGATCGGTCTTCTTGGGTGGTTCTGGGGGAGGCCTATGTCCAGCAGTGGACGTCTTTCGGCTGACATGATGAAGTATGTTAGAAAGTATTATGATTATAATTTACACAGTTTTTTTACTGATTTTATGTTACTAAACAATCGAGAATTATCATTAAATTTTATTTTGGCCCTGTAACCCCCGTCTTGTTTACCTGTAATGAATGTTCAAATAGGATCGGACAAGAATGCGACATCGGTATACCGATGATAATATATTATCAGTCGAAATCGAAACACGTTGGACACGTAATAGCCCCCACGAAAGCTCACAACACAATTAATAACGATTTAAAAATAAATAATCGTAACATCTCGATCGAGCGAGGGCGAGGTTATTACGTTTTAATCTTTATGACTCTGAATTTACGACCCGAGTTATTGGTTAGATCGGTATGTTAAACGCATATATTTTTGCTAATGCGATCAATATTAAAACTAACTAATACTGGCCAGATACAGGCGGAGATGGCGGGACGACCTAGACGCGTTTGATGGGAACTGGTCCTCGGAAACAGCGGATCGGGAGTCATGGAAAACAAGGGGAGAGGCCTTTGCCCAGCAGTGGGACACACACATATGCTAAGAAAAAAAAAATACTGGCCGCGTCTTCGTCTGCGTCAAGAAAGCATCCCCGGTGTAACTATAAGTCCTATGTCTCAAATCAGGCCTCAACGGCGCTACCGCGAAAAACGATATTCGTACATTTCGGACGATTGTCTGTGTCACTCTCAAGTAAGGCGTTTAATTGGAGTAAAAGAGAAAGATGCTCGAAATATACGAACTTCGATGTTCGCGGTACCGGGCCTGTCTATCCGTACGCCAAGTTTGAGAATCCGTTCAGCCGTTATTGCATCAATGAGTGACAAACATACACATCATAACAAAATGAGTATTTTAAGAGTAGTAGGATGTCGTGTTTTCGGAAAAGCAAAAGTTATTAAAGAAATTGATTTTCTATTGAAATTTGGGTAGTAGTCAAGTATATCTAAGTATTTTACAGTAATATGTTATTTGCAAAGCCCTACTCAGTTAGGGTTTTTTTTTATTCTACGCAATCTGCCATTCCCTCTCTAACTTCGTAGTTCTTACGTTATTGTTATTTGTTCGATTTAGTTCTTAAAAACAAATATTGTTACGTTCGTGGTGTAGAAGCGATCCCCAAAGTTATTGCTCTTATTACAGGAAACACGCGGTATTTATCTATTTTGTAAATTTCTAAAAGAAATAGAAACGAAATGTCTTAACGTTCGGTTAAATTAAAATTTCATTACACACAGTTTCAAAGCATCAGACGGGTTTTGCAAAAAACTTTTATAAAGATGGGATTTATTTAAAATGTGATTCTTCTCACTACACAACACTGCATTATTTATAAGCCTGAAGTATAGTGGTCAAACAAGATTGATGATACTGTAACTTTGGGACTAAATCGGGACCCAAAATTAATTGAGTGGAACTAATGTCAAGTTCTTCCTAATAAGTTTACTTTACAGAGTAGACCATTAGTGTAGTAAATTTATTGCTCTGGGATACAATAAAATTGTACTCAATTTTGCGTTCAGAGGCTCTAGTGTGTTTCTTTTGATGTAAAAAACTGTTTACGAACGCTAAGTGATAAGGTTATTTATTATGCGAAAGTCAAACGCGTTCGTGACGTAAAGTTGCGTTTAAAAACTTAAACAGAGGGCTCTGGTCTCAATTAAACTCAAAAATAGTATATGTTAGAGCTGAAACATGCTAATCGAGAAGGACAAAACACAACAACGCGACCAAGATCAAGACATGTCAAGATAGCTAACAGCATACCGTTTGCGAGCCCACTTAATTTAGCCGGTTTCTCTTTCCTACTGTGTCGCCCTCCACCATGTATTAAATGTATTAAATGAGCGACAAATGTTTGTATTGTACTAAACCCATTATAGACTAGCGGTACCAGATGGAACCATTTATTTACGACTTTTAATTTCGCGTGATTTATTATAATATGTAAATTTATAATATTATAATTAAAATAATAATAAATTATATAATTAAATTAAAATTTATTACTCAAATTTCGTTGTACATAATCTTTAATAATTAACATATTAATAAATTACGAAAATTGGTCACC
The DNA here is from genome assembly GCA_022674325.2 of Grapholita molesta. NCBI lineage: Eukaryota > Metazoa > Arthropoda > Insecta > Lepidoptera > Tortricidae > Grapholita > Grapholita molesta. The sequence continues at coordinate 1,775,030 of CP053125.2, read as the reverse complement.
TCAAAAATCTCAGTCTATAATGGGTTAAGGCCTTTTGTAGTATCCAATAATCACAATGTGATAATATGACAAGGACGAATGATAGGTTCTCTGTCATACCTACATGACAGAGAACCTATATTCGTCTTTGTCATATTAATTATATTATATCAATAGGTTGAAAGCTTAACACTTTGCCGGACAGTACGCCTATAGGCGTCCCGTATGTTTTTGTTTCCTATGGACTATGACAGATGACGTCATTTAGTGTCCACCAACGTGTTAATAAGACCATGCCTTTCGATTCTGTTACCTATTACTATGGCATGTTTATTTTGAATACTAAGTTTAAATGCAGTTTAAGGACAATACACGGGTTTGGGTTCAATGTATTTACTAAAATAATTTAAAATGGGGTTCATTCGGGAGCTAACCTATGACAACTTAGTTATATGGTGGAGAAATTCGCACCCATCTTGTAAGCCTGTGTAGGTCAGTTGGTAGAGCGATGCACTAAAATCCCGCAGTCGCGAGTTCGAGGCAGCTGACTTTTCCACTTTTACTTCATTTCTAACAATTATGATTACCTTTCAATAATGGCTGAAATATATTCCAGCGTTTTTCTTTCTTAAAAGCAAATTCGCATAAAATATTTTTTTTTTACAAAAAACGCAACGTCAGTTACCCGTCATCCATTACGAAGATTGATAACCCTTTCAGTGACAACACGGGCGAATTACCATCGAATAAAATATAAAACAAGGTATATGTATATGACTGATGTTATGACTAGCGGTCCGTCCCTGTTTTGCTGTTTTATAATTATCAGGGTTCGGACAAGTCATCGCAGAAACTGATATGGACATGGGACAAGACTATAATAGAGTCGCGACTTAAGATTGTTATTATCTAAAGCTGATATATTATTATCGTAATTTATAATTTAACATTTGACCTTTTTAGTCACATGTCTGTCATGGATTTGTCAAAGTGGCATGCTTAAAACAGTGCGATATGGTGCAAATAAATACAATTAACAAGTGGATTAAGGACTACCCCGAGCTCTGTTATCAAGAAAATGTCAAGGAAATATTGTGTACAGCATGTGACATTCGTATTAAACAGTTAAAGAAAGATAATATTGATAAACATATTAGGTCAAAAAATCACAAATTGAAGACAGCTCCGCCAGAAATTTCTTACGAAACTTTTTGCATCGATTTGTTGATGTTCCTAATTTCTGCTAATATTCCATGACATCAACTCAATAATTCACGCTTCATGGTGAATTCTGGGTTGCAGTAATAAATGTCATTGAAAAATATAATTAAATAATATTGTACATAATGCGATTCTATTGATCTTGTTCTATAGCCGTCTTGCGATTGTTTTGCGATGACTTGTCCGAACCCTGATAATTATAGTAGAGATGTGCCGACTACGGTTTGGGCCGATTAGCTGACTAGTCGGCCGCCGACTATGGTCTCCGCCTAAGTTCGGGCGTAATCGGGAACGTTCTCGTTGGAATTCTAAACTTCAAATAAAGAAGTTTGATTAAGTTATGGTAGTTTTTTGTATTATTTCTTTATTTTTTAAGAACTAGGCAGTCGACTCTTCGGCTCATTTTGGCGACTAGTCGCCGATTAGTCGTCAACTATAAATGTGGCCGGATAGTCGGCACATTTCTAATTTATAGGTATTTACCAGATTTTTAAAATCATAATCCCCTATGATTATCACGGATAATTTACTGTGAAATATTACTTAAAATTGGTTCAGTAGTGTCGGAGCCTATCATCATTATTTCAGCCGTAATTCGTCCACTAATCAGCCTCCCCCAAATATAACTTGATAAATCTTGGGGGGTAGTTTCCAAAGTCGCCACGCTTGACAGGCGGGATGGTGACCGCAGTGGCTGTAGAAGACAATATCATAAACAGTTTTTCTTATTGTTCTCAGATCTACGCCGACGGAGAAGAAAGCCCCATCTCCAAAGACTCGGAAGCCCTGGGCAAGCTGAAGGACCTCACGGTTCTGGACGACACGGCGGACATGTCCGACGACTTGGACGACGACTTGGACGACGACTATGGCGACGACGACGAAGAGAGCGGCTACTGGTATGAAGAGTACGGCAAGAGGCCCAAGGTAATGTCACTTGGAGTCTACATCATAGGTATCTTTACACTCACTTTGCTCCTTAGGTGGGCCATATTATTTAAAGTTCTACCCTATTTTTTTTATATTGCCCCGCGGCTACTGGTAGACAAGGTAGTACATAACTACCCTTAATTATGCGTGGTCACATGCGTTTTTCGCTATTTTGGAGAACAAGGCTAGAATCGGCGAGCATAGCTCGTAGGGAACTGTGTCACTGAATGTTAGGCGGATGTCCCACTGCTGCGGAAATCGGATGCGGCGACGGCGTGGGAAACAGACAGAGCTATGCGGTTCCATAGCGCTGTCTTGTTCACTCTCCTTCGCAAGTGTGACAACCGGCTTAAACTACATACAATTCTAGGAGGAATACTGACTGGAACACGCATCTGCGAGCGCCAGTAAGGGACAATGATATTTTTGCTTTTGCAGCCCAAAATGTAACAATTCACTATAGTTATGCTTTACAGGAAACTCTTTATACCAAATATATTACCGCAACTTCGGTTGAAAACATAAGAAAACTCAAATTGTATTTTCACCTCAGCAGCTCGAACATGTTTACTTTCCTCACTCCAGGGAGTGAGGAAAGTGCGACTTTCCTCACTTTCAGGAAATGAGGAAAGTTGTTACTCGTCACTCCAGGAGTGAGACAAAGTAGCTTTTAATTGACGACCGGTCTGGCCTAGTTAATGACCCTGCCCATGAAGCCGGTGGTCTTGGGTTCGAATCCCAGTCAGGCCATTTATTTCTGTGATGAGCACAGATATTTGTTCCTAAGTCATGGGTGTTTTCTATGTATTTAAGTATTTATATATATCGATCTATTATAACAGGACATAATGGACTCCTAAACACCACTAACACGTTCGGACCCTCACAAATCAATCCAATATTATAATTTTGAAATGTACATATTTTAAAATGAAAATATTTAAACAAAATATTAAGTAATGAAGCCAGTGCAGTTGCAGATAAAACACTTGAATGAATTTGGTTAACTTGATGTTAATTTTTACAAGATTTTATTTACCTTGATGTATGTATTTATAGATCTATCCGGATGGAATCTTGCAACTCAATTTTGAAGCACTATTTTTAACCGATTGAGCTGATATTTAGCAGACTTATGTAAGTTCGGTAACAATGCAATATTATGGTACTACTGATCTGATGTGATGCTGGAGCCAGAAGGTAGCAAAGCAACTCCTAAAGACACAAGATAAACCCGTGGTGTTTTAGGCTCATTAGAATCCTTTCGAAGAGTAGATGACGATTGTGAAAAAGAGTACAGTCGGCAATAAAACCTTGTACTAAAAATAACATTTTTGGCAACTTATTTAACCTTAAATGTTCTCACTGAGGTGAAAAGTTGTATGTGTCACACGAGATTATAGTTATTTGTGCAACAAGAGAGGAAAGTTGTTTTTCTTGCAGTGTTTATTTTGAGTCCCGAGTAAGCGAAAGATTCTATAATTGAATCACGAGCGTAGCGAGTGATTCTAGTGCTAGAATCTTGAGCGTAGCGAGGCACTCAAAAACACGAGATGTAAAATAACTTTACTCTAGTGTGACACATACAACTTTTCACCTCAGTAGTGAGAACATATAAAAGGTTAAATAAGTTGCCAAAATGTCATTTTAGTACAAGCTTTTATTGCCGACTATTGTTTATACAAATGTCATCTACTCGTCGAAAGGATTCTAACGAGCCTAAACACCACGAGTTTATCTTGTGTATTTTAGGAGTTGCTTTTGCTACCTTCTGGCTCCAGCATCAGATCAGATCCGTGGTACCATAATATTGCATTGTAACCGAATTTACATAATGTGCTAAATTTCAGCTCAATCGGTTAAAGATGTCTGCTTCAAAATTGAGTTGCAAGATTCCACCCGGATAAATATACAAATACATACATCAAGGTAAATCAAATCTTGTAAAAATTGACATCAAGTTAACCACATTCGTTTAAATGTTTTATCTGCAACTGCACTGGCTTCATTACTTAATATTTTGTTTAAATATTTTTCATTTTAAAATATACGTAGATTTCAAAATTATAATATTTGATTAATTTGTGAGGGTCCGAACGTGGTAGTGGTGTTAAGGTGGTCCATTATGTCCTATTATAATAAATAGATACATATAAATACTTAAATACATAGAAAACACCCATGATTTAGGAACAAATATCTGTGCTCGTCGCACAAATAAATGGCCTGACTGGGATTCGAACCCGGGACCACCGGCTTCTTAGGCAGGGTCATTACCTACTAGGCCAGACCGGTCGTCAATTAAAAAGCTACTTTGTCTCACTCCTGAGTGACGAGTAGCAACTTTCCTCACTGTCTGAAAGTGGGGAAAGTCGCACTTGCCTCACTCCCTGGAGTGAGGGAAGTAGACATGTTCGAGCTGCTGAGGTGGAAAGATATTTTACATCTCGTGTTTTGAGTGCCTCGCTACGCTCAAGATTCTAAGACTAGAATCACTCGCTACGCTCGTGATTCAATTATAGAATCTTTCGCTTACTCGGGACTCAAAATAAACACTCGCAAGAAAAACAACTTTCCTCTCTTGTTGAACAAATAACTATTGTTTATATCCCTCCAACTTTGACAGCTCTGAAAGGTTCAGTTTGTAGGGGAACAAAAATATGTAAGACTATGACAAGCACTGACGAAAATAGCGCCGTCTCTGCCATATGTATGAAAAGTTACATAAGACCGTCCTATTCGATCGTATTATTATTAGCACGCCACGTCTACTTAAATGGTATGCCTATGGTACAATTCTTCCCGGCGGGGAAACTCGCGGCTCCGCCCCAAAGTCCATACGAAGAAAAAAAAAAACTCGCGGCTCAAATTGCCGAGGCTGGGTGTTGGCAGGCATTAATGTTCCACGTTCCACAGATAATCCTTGCTGAAAGAGGCTCGTAAGCTCGTTGAAAGCCTCATAGCTTACTACCAGAAGGATATTGTAATACTATGGATCTTAATGTACAGTCATTTCGTTCTCGTTGTATTTATTCAGTCACAATTCACATTGTATAATATTAATATAACATTAACATGAAAATAATTCAAGTAGGTCCATAACTAACCCTGCTCGTTCAATGTTCAGAAAAGTCTCTTAAACTTGCTTTAGCTACATAAATTATGTTTTGTCTGTATCTTCCAAATACAATTTTCAAAGTGACAGATAAAGACAAAACATACTTCTATATTATATAGTCTAAGCTTCAGTCATATATAATAGATGATCTTAAATAAGGCAAAGAAGAGAAGTCTTGAGAATATATTTTTTTGTTCTTTAAAGTTTTATAGTGTGTAATATGTGTAACTTATTATGCAGTGATCTAACGGAGAATTGTGCAGCTAATGAAGAATTTAATTCAAAACGCGTTTCACCAATATTTTGGTCATCACCCGGCAGTCCCGGGGCCGCGGCCGCTCTTGGCTTTCTGTAAAGTCCAGCTACCACTTTACAAAACGCAAGGCCTACTACCGAACAACGTCATGACGTTGTAGAGCATGCTGTAAGAGCAAACTTTACATATTATTTTACTTGATATTGCCGAAATCATCGATTGATATATTGATTGAAGCCATATATTAAAAGAAAATAATGAAATTGGAGAGATCCAAATACTACGTGGTACCTAAATCACATACATAGTATAAAACAAAGTCGGTTTCTCTGTCCCTTTATCCCGATGTATGCTTAAATCTTAAAAACAACGCAACGGATTTTGATGAAGGATGACCGGATGAGTGATTGAAGAGGAAGGGTTATATGTATAATGCATTCATTAAATAGTGGAGAAATACTAATATCAGCATTGCATCCGTGCGAAGCCAGGGCGGGTTGCTACTTGAAAATAAACCAAATTAAATACAAAACAAATAAATACGTAACATGAATGTATTGTCATATGCCGCGGGCAGACTTTCCTCATGTTACCGAGATAATATTATACCGCTCATAATACTCGTGTATCCGAGTTACTTTATGCGATCGACAGACGAGGTCGCGAACTCTGTACAATACACATACTTAGTATGTTTTTCTAATATCAGACCATTCTTGAGTTACGTTTTATTTAAATGATTCTGTAGCGCACAAGTTATTGTAATATCTCCAAAATAATAATCTAGAGTCAGACCCAAGATGTCGATGGTTAATAAAAATTTCAAACAAATAAAAAAAATTGGCAGATTTTCATTCGTAGAGAATTTTCGTTCGATCAGTTATTTTCGTTTTAGATTGCATTTTTTACAAACGATAGTCAATTTGGCTACAGCCGGACCTCTACTAGCCTAAGATGGCCGCATTTTTATCGTCTGCCATAACTGTCACCTTATAAAGTTATAACAAATAATATGTATAGGTGAAATACTTAAATGCACCTGGCTTATGTAGTAGTAACGTGGTAATGCTCTGTACAACTACAAGTACACACACAAAACTGATATAACTTAACTTTTCTACAACTCACGCTAATTACGTACTTTTTTCTGAAACTTTCGTTTTACCTCATTCTAAATACTTCTACTTTGAATAGTTTCTTCGTTATGATACTTAATTATGATTCATCTTATCGTTTCTAAGCTTAATAAGTTGCGTTATCCCATGTTAAGGATATATTTCGAAATCGGCTGCAACAACAATTTCATGCGACAATGATGCAGGCCGATTTTTGAGAGTGCACTCAAATTCTAAAAACTTCGAGGACTAAAATAATCGTACACAAAAGTTTCTTGTCATTATATTCCAATGACATATTTAAATTCGATAACCACGATTAACTATTTCAGTCACTCATATTTCTAAAATACCATTTCTTTGTTTCTGACAGAGTTTAAAACTTCACGGTTTGAGTAATCGCCTGCTATGTTGTTATTGCGGAGTCAATCGTAATCCAAGATGAAGATTCATCGTTGTTAAATCTACATTACGAATTTATTAAATGACTCCAAAAATGTATTTGTTTTTATTTTACAGAACGGCCACACAAACATGGTGCATTTGAAACAGGAAGATATGCTGGGGTCAGTTGTTACGCAGGGACAGAAGCGGCCCGACCACCCCTCCAACATTCACCAAATACAACGCATGCTGAACGGACTTGACGCACGCGTCACAGGTAACTTTAAATTAATTCATTATAATATAAGTAGTGTACCCCTAAACTTCCATTAAATTGTCGAAAGGGGCCTCTGCGCTTGCTTGGCTCGATCCGGCTCCGCATATGCCTCCCAAATGGCCGTACCACCATTGTTCCGTGTACGGGAAAGATATAAATATATATTATTTTATCGCTTGCATACCATTAAGAGCCCACGGTCAAGATAATATTGTGGTCAAGTGTGCTACCTAAGTATGGCACCAAGAACCGCCAACCACCGTGGTAAACAAGTTCTTGAGTGGAGATTGCGACTTGGCAAACGTAGTGTGGGACACCCTCCGACCAGGTGAGATGACGATCTGCGAAAGATTGCAGACAGATGCTTAATGCGGCAAGCTGATATGGTACTCTTTAGGGGAGGACTACTATAGCGTGATGATGATGAATGACTTACCAAAAGCTATAAATATGCGACTAAATATTTCTGTTAAATCACTTTAATAAATAAAAAGATAAAACTTACGGAAATTCCATAAAGCCGGTATAGAAGGCGTTCGTCCCACGAAGAATAATGTTCACGGAAAGTTTCTTGAGAAAGATAGTCCTCTCCTTTGTTAGATCTGAAGACGCAATAAAGTTTCAAACAAGAAATTCCAATTATTTCCCTCAGAATTCTGATAACAATAGAGTTATTGTTAATCTTGAAACATAGTTTAAGGAGTGAATGTAAATCTAGAACTTCAGCATTTGTTATAAGGAGTGCTCGGACAAGTCATCGCAGAAACAGATATGGACATGGAACAAGGCTCTATAGAGTCGAGACTTACATAAGATTATTACTAGATATCTAGGATATTATCGTAATAAAAAAATTGACGTGTCCCATATCTGTCATTGAGGGTTAGCCAATTAACCCGAGGTTAACCGGTTAAGTCCATACATTTTGACACTAACTCTGGAGTTACCGTTTAACCCTGAGTGACGCAAGTGGGCCAAAACGGATATTATCGTAATAAAAATTGACGTGTCGCATATCTGTCATTGATTTGTCAGAGTGGAATGCTTGAAACAGTTTTGTTTTACAATTTAAATTAATATGTTGCAAATAAATATAATGCAACTATCAGCACTAATTTTATTTTAATGGAAATGCCTTCACGCCCGTATGGTGAATTTAGGTTTGTAATTGTAATTGAAAAATATAATTAAATAATACTGTACATAATGCGATTCTATTGATATTGTTCTATTGCCGTGTTGCGACTGTTTTGACATGAATTGTCCGAGCACTGGTAATAGGTGAAAAACTTAGCTGAAGCACCTGTGCCCTTACCATGAGTTGTGACATTGATGTTTTCGATCACGAGTGTCGAATTTACTATCTGTGCATCTCGCTTGTACTATTTTAGTGCGAACGAGATGCACAGATAGTAAACTCGATACTCGTGATCGAAAACGTCAATGTCACAACTCATGGTGAGGGTACTGACCTATGTAGTAGTAATGTGTGTGTACACGCAAGTTGGCGTTCTATACTCAAAGTTTGACATATATTCCATATTAATTCTATTTAATGTTTATTTTTGACAGCGGAGCCTAAGAGAGAGGAGCCCTCGGTGCGAGACAAGCGAAGCGTGTTCCCCGACTCCAGCGCCAATGAAGCCATCATCTCCAAGCCTGAAGACAGGTAACTTGATCGCTTGGGTTTCATTAAGGTCAATGTGGGCAAGAGCGTCTACCTGGAAAGACCGTCTACCAACCAATTTTCTACATAGGTATCTAGTGGCATATGACGGACTTCCCTTAAAAATACCTAATGCCGGTCTTACCCACATCGACCTTACACCCTAATTTCATTTTATCCAGTTCCTAAAAAGCCCACATTTCAAAACAACTCGATGTCAAAATACCTGAATCCCAGAATGCCATTTTTTGTCTTAAGACACCTAATTATTAATATGGCGGAATTTTAATACGTTCAGGTATCATAATAATGACTAAATTTCACATTACCCTTAGTGATGTGACCCAAGTAACAAAATTTGGTTCTATAAAAGTCCTGAGAACGTTTTGGAGCGTGCTAATTAGTGTTCATGATTAGCACTATAATGGTTTTTTAAACGGTTACAAAACCCCGAATAGGCCCTAGTTTTATCACTGATTTATACTATAAGCATTACATAAAAGCTCTCACGATGATTAATCAGCTCTATGGTCGAAATGTAAAAGCGCCGAGAAACGCTTTTTAGTACTAAGATAGTGCGGTCTGGGACGGTTCTGTCGCAATTGGCAACTATAATAGTCACGAAAACATGTTTATGGTGCTGTTTTGCACCATAAACGATTCCAGTGATCTTTGTAGCACACTTTCTCGTGCGCATTTTGCGTGAGGTGCCTAAAATATTAAATACGGGAAGTTCATTCGCCATTGTTTCTTAAAGTGACATTTGTATTTAGAAAACAATAAGGACGTACTAAAAACATTCGTGGACCGTTACATGGCAGTAGATTATACATGGGAAAATAATTGTATCGATAAAATCATTATCCTGATTTCAAATTTGACAATGCGCTTTCATAATTTTCATGTTTTAATTGAATTTTAATTAATAAAATATGGAATTGTTCCAACTGGGGCTGCTATAGTACATATAGGCTCCAGTCGTGCTGTTAATGTGCTATTATGACAGAAAACAGCAGCCATATTTAACGGATTAGGGTTCCGTTGTTCAAATATAAAATAGTGTATACAAAATATATTTCTTTGAATGGAGTTGCAATAAATACACACTGGGCAAATACACCCCACGTTGCCGCCGAGGCTTGTAGGTAGGTATAGTGTTTTTCTCAAACATGAAGTGAAATATAAAAAATATAAAATTTGAAGACTGTAGCTCTATCCGGTTGTCTACGTTCACACAGCGTAAATTTTCTCGTATACTGTATACGAGATTTTGTCCATTTAGCGCTTATGTATACATTGATTCGTTCACACTTCACACGGACAAATTGTTTTCTTGGTGTGAACAATCCGATTGCACCTTCCAGTAATATCCACCAGGTACTGATTTGATATTTATGTTAACATCAGTTTTCAAAAGTGTCCTTGGATCTTAATAACACATTACGAATGCGCTTATTTATTATTTCTGACAAACTTTTAATTGCTAGATGAGGTATATTATAAGTGACGCACCATTTTCGTAAGTCACTGCGTAACTGCTCGTTTTAGTGTTCTCGTCATCTGAACATTCTGATGTTGAGAACTTTGAATTGAAGTATTTTCACTCGCATATTCTTCATCTGCATTACTGGCTTGACAAGACGGAAAATCATTGCTACAGCCCGGCTGTGGTGCAAAACAAATATTTTGTGCGGAACCATACGCTATATTTTCTGGACCCGCTAGACCAGTATTTCCATTTTGTATTGACGATAAAAACATTTGTAAAATACTAGTGATATACTTGATACTGAAAAGCTAGTATAGATCTAATTAGTCCATTAGTTGTAATCTTTAGCGCTGTCATGTCACGCTTTAGTCTCGTAGCAGTAACATAAACACACTTATAGAAGATATTTAGCTATTTAGAATTTAAGTAATTTAGCAACGTACCAGATAACTTTTATGGTACTATATAGCACTATAGAAAATCTTTCATGACTTTTACAGAATTCTAGCTTCATAGCGACGTCAAGAGAGCTTCTAAAACGCAAACACGTTACGTAATGGACGTGCAAAGTCCTTTTATAGTGCAGATTGATCCATTAATAGTGTTTACGATATTGCTACAGTACTAGTACTATAACTGTATATTCTGACGCATTATTAGTGCAAAATAGTTACATAAAAGCGTCAGTAAAGTTGTCTATAGTATTAAATAGTACCATAATTGCTTTTGCATATCTATTACAGTGCAGCACTTTAAAGATTCTTTTGTTTCTTCCTATAAGCGTTCTAAGAGCTAAATTATAGAACTTAAATGCTCTTTAATTTTATAGAGCCAAAACACTGTGTTAAAAACCTTTATAGTACAAGCAGCCACAATGGTTACCATTATAGTCGTACTATATCACTGTTTGGTGATAAAATGCCTTAGTTATAGAACCTTTTGTTACTTGGGGATGATGATGATGATGATGATGATGATGAGCATAAAAAAATTAGACATTTTGAGACCGTGACATTTTGCTTTTCTGGTATTCTCATTTTACGCTATTTTAGGATTTAGCCCTACATCTCATTCGGTATTTGAATTTTTAAGCATTTAGGGAAATGGTGGTATTACGAAAACGTCATGTTTTTTTGTCATTTTAACAGTGAGACATTTTGTTATTAAGGATTTACGCTATTTAAAATATTGGCGTATCAAAGAATTAGGCATTAAGAAATTGAGGTAGAATGAAACTAAAGCACTTGATCTAAATAACAGCAAAGTCCACGTTTTGATACTGTCCACATGACAGAGAGCTAGCTAATCTATGAATATTCCATTAAATTCATACCCACGAAGTAATTCGCTTTTACATTCGTAATGCGGACTATAAAACTAGTATAAAAAAATTTCCTTATATTCTTCTTAATGGAAGAGAAAGAAAATATGTCCCTAATTAGCGTGACTTGTAGAAGTTAACTGTGTCAGTTTTGTGACGATAATTTAGCATTAATTTAGCATTAGAATGCGAATTATAATTAACGAGTTTAGCAACGCGAATTATTTTGGAAATGTGATATGCGATTGTTTACTTATGTCAGTGATTATCGGTGTAAGATATATTTGATGGCGACTGTACTTGTATAAATGAAACTTTAAAAAAAAACATACTATTTTCGAAAAAATATTTTTTTTATAATTATTTAGATTTAGAAAAAAATTACGTCGGCTTCAAAATACAACTCTTAGAAAAAAAAGTGATCCACAGTAACCCACCCCTATGTAATTTTATAATCTACTAAGTAGTTATTTTAAGTCATTTTAAATATGTAAAACTAACAATTTTATGGGCCATGTCAAGCCTGAAATAAACTATTTCATTTCATTTCAAAATCATTCAAGCCATTCTCATCTATAAAAATTACAAGCCCAAACTCAAGGGGGCAGAATCACTCAGCTCATCCTGAAACGGCCTTTATTCTCCTTCCAGATAAACTACATTATTATATATCGTACCTAAATACATGTTCGTCTCAAATTCCATTCTCTTGTCATACTAGACATGATACCACAATACACCATTAAATAATCCATTATTACTTAAACAACAATACCTCCATAACAATACATCGTATTAACCAAGATTTTTCTGTTAATATACGACAAAGAAATCATACAGGATCATAGAACGACGCAATAGATAATATAATAGAATAAAAATACACGAATAGACATCATATTAGTTGTCCTACATTCTGCGGAGGGAAGTGAATTCGTATCCAATGAGGATAATAAAATTATACGCGACACTTGAAAACCTCCTCCGTTTTTTTATCGGTATACATTAATAAATATTACACAACACAAATTTACCTAGCCACACGGTAAGCTCAGGAAGGTTAGTGTTGTGAGTACTCAGCCAACGATATATATAAGTATTAAAATATATTAAATATTTTTTCGGGACAATCTTACACAAATCGACCTAGTCCTACGGTAAGCTCAGTAAGGCTTGGCGACGATATATATAATAGATATATACATAAAAATACTGAAATACATTGTTAATGACGGGCGTTTGTCCGAGCCTCACACAAATAAATACCCTGACTGGGATTAGAACTCAGGACAGTCGGCTTCATAAGCAGGCCAGACCACAATTATAATAGTTTCAATTTTGCTATGGAATCAATGAATTATACACAAGTCTTTATTTTACATCATTTACTTTCAAATTACCAATCAATTATGTGTACAAATACATAGGTCTACTATTTGTTTACAAGTATAAATCCTACAGTCCTTGTCATCGTTTTTCCAGTAGTGTGACGCTTTCCTATATTCTGTGTAGATAATAACAAAATTGATTCGCACTTGTATTGAACTGTCATTCCTGGGGGCCGATTTTGAGATTCAAAAAACTTTGAGCATGAAAATAATTGTACACAAATTTCATGTTCATTATATTTCCACGATATATATAGTTTCGATACCCACGATTAATTATTTCTGTAACTCATATTTCTAAAATATAATTTCTTTGTTTCTGTCAGAATTTAAAATATCACGATTCGTATTCGACGCTCAAAAATCGGCCCCATTGATTTTGATCAGTAATCACCCAAATGTTGGCAAGGTAAGAGTGAATAGGCTGTTACTGAATCAGCGTGCTACACCCTCGACCTCGTCGACACTTACCATCAGGTGCGACTGAGGTCAAACGCTGGTCAGTCTTGTATAAAAAAAAATGTTAACCACGAAAAAACGTAATAGTAGAATTAGCTAAGTGGGTTCGGTGTGCGAAATGTAAACACTATCTTCATTGCTTAGATCATTAGAGCGTGTGGAGGTTATGGACTGTACCATTTTTTATCGCACTTAAGTTTAGAATGATTTCTATACTAAATTCGTAGGCGGCGAACTCGCGGCGTGTTCGCGTCCTTACAAAACTCGCTCGCAAATCGTGTGTGTGTGTGTGGATCAACATGCATGTGCTAATCCACAACTACACTAAAGTGACGTACCAATTTTTTTATTGAACACCCGACGATACATTTCAGAATCCTGGTTCGAATCCTAGCAAGAAGATATGTTAGTGTATTTATCACGAATCTTCGAGAACTATTTATCTTGCCTATGTATTTATCTATTCACAGGTCTGGCCTAGTGTATAGTGACCCTGCCTATGAAGCCGACGGTTCTGGGTTCAAATATATATTTGTTCCTGAATTATGAGTGTTTTCTATGTATTTAAGTATTTGTATATTATATGTATCGTCGGTTTATAGCGAGGGCGAGAGAATCCATGCCCTGCCAGCTTCATGAAGGCTAGTCTCTCCTTTATGACCGCAAGCATCAAGTTACAATGGTATCAAATGTAGCACTAATAAATAATACTATTTCATAGGTAACATAAGTAAAGTAAGTAAGACTACTTATGATAAAGTGTGTTGAACATAATGTTTAGGACATTGTAGAAAATTATAAGATACAACGAACGAAAAAAAAAGAATAAAATGATTAGAAGGGATTACCAAATTGAAGGGATTGTCAAATTATGTTTGCCAAATTATCATTTCCCAAAAAAATTCGTAGAATTTAATTTGCCAAAAAAGTATTGCCAAATGAACTTTTCGCAAATAATCAAATTTAATATTAAGCAAATTTATTATTTGGCACATTAATCTTTAGGCAATGATTCGCTTACCAAATGGTATTTTGTTAAATTTCATTTAGTCAAATGCTTTTTTTATACGCAAATTAATACTTTATCTTTTGTAAATTAATTTAGTTGAATTGAACAAGTCGGTTCTGGCGCTCGCGGGCCGGCCGCTGCCTCGGCACGCTCCTTCGCTCGCTCGTCTTCGCGCGCTGTTAGCTCTTATTCTAACACACTCCTCCTCGCTTCGCTCGTCGTCGCACCTATCTTGACTCTGCCACTCGTTGTTTCAAAAACAATTCATTTTGATTAAACATTTATTGTCTAATGATTTTTGCCTTAACGTAGCAGTTGTTAAAAGGCCAAATGCCTAAACGTCTTTTGCCGTAGTAATAATATGCTAAATGAAAATTTGACTAAATAAAAATATGCATATTGTAATTGTGGCTAAATTGATTTGGCAAATGAAACATTTGCTAAAATTTATTTGGATATTGAAATTTGACCAAAAATTTGACAAAACGACAGGATCCCGATTAGAAGACGATTTCCAATTTGAAATTGTTTATACAAAGAAACAATTTAAATTATTTTTAATTATATTTAAATAGCATAATATTATACTATTAAGTAGCAACACTACAATATAAATTACTCTGCGAATGCTGGAGATGCGGGTTCAAACACGCGGCAACACCGCGAAAAATAATATCCGAAAATTTCGGACGATTGTCTCTATCACTCTAATGACGCTTTAATTAGACTAAAAGAGACTGACGCTAGAAATATAAAAACTTTGATATTCGCGGCCTCCCTCGGACACCGTAGGACCATGCTTAATTATCGTCACAAAACTGGAATAATTCAACCTTTTCCACGCCATGTCGAACACAAAAGCTATCGGTCAGACGGCACGGCATCGAAATGTCAAAACTTAAATTCAACTCTTTGTATGTGCATGTAGGTCTATTTTGCTCTGTGGCCCGTGACATATATATCAGTCTTAATATCAGTCTTTGGTGTGGAAAAGGTTAACTACAAGTCACGCTAATTGAGTAGGTACATTTTTTCTACAAGCTACTCTATATAATTTTTTTATGTTAATTGTTAAAAATGATTTTATATAAACCTGAATAACAAGGCTCGACAGGGAAAAATCGCTAATGCCTTCCAAGAATCCCTATACTGTTAGGCAAATGGGGGTTCCATTAATCCCGGAATATTGCTCGTTACTGCGATCGCCCGCGGCGGCGGACACCGAAAACGAGAATAAAATATACAGGGTAATCTGGGTTCAGGGGTCGTGAAGCAAGAGAACAAGGCGTAACGCAGAATTCATGGGTGAAGCTAACTCTGTGAGTCATTAATTATTTATCATTATTACCGAAAATCATAATTATTTTTTCAATTAAAAGAATCTTATACTAACCAAATGGTGGCAAATCTATAGATATCTCTTACAAACCTATGACTTTTGACATACGCAGTGTGGGAAGCGACAAGACGTTACACTTAGTAGGGTAACAAAATTGTGAACATGCATTCTTTTCTATTTGCCATCTGAAAAATAAGTATTTTCAATCAACTATTCTTTGTTCGTCGTTGCCATGGTTACGTACCCTTGGATCACTCTTCAAACCACAGTTTAATTGCATCTAAATACACAAAATAGCTTTTTAGAGGCTATATTATGTCTCTTCCATAAAGGATCACCTATCAAGCGCGTCAATAGTACAAGGACAACATTTCTTGTAACAAACTATGTTTCAGTTGTCCCCTGGCTGATGGGACAGAATAACAACAACAAATAGTTGATTCACTCAAATAATTAATGATTCACATAGTTAGCTTCGCCTATGAATTCTGTGTCATGTTGTTCTCTTGCTCCACGGTCCGTAATCACCCTGTATACCTCTAGTTGACACGAGCCAATTAAAACACGTTCTTGGAGCGGTACCGCGAACATCGAAGTTCGTATATTTCGGGCATCTTTCTCTTTTACTCCAATTAAGGTGTAATAAGAGTGACAGAGACAATCGTCCGAAATTTACGAATATCGTTGATCGCGGTAGCGCCGTTGTTTTGCTGGGATATTGGTTATGGTACCAATTCGTTAGATACTAGTGTAGACTGCTGTACCCTTACCATGAGTTGCGACATTACGGTAATGTCACAACTCATGGTACGGGTACTGAGGGTGCGATTTTGCGTCTAACCATATTCTAACCTAACGCCGGACGGCCGACATTTTGTTAAACTTATCAAGACTCTAGAAGCAATTAAAACTTGTTACACAGATTAATTAAAAAGCTTTCGGTTCTTATTGTAACTCTGAAAACTTATAAGTGTAAAGTTAAAGTTAAGACAAAGTAGGTGGTTTTGTACTAGCGCCAACTATACTCAAGAGTTTTAGCTTTTTTGTGTCTCTAGTGTTTTAAAACGGGTTTTGTTTTTAAACTTTCGTGAGTAATTCTAATATTTTATGAATAAAAACGACGGCTTTACTCACGTTTATTTAGTTACTTTCGCGATATGTTTCGGAGAGTATAGCGTCACTACTAAATCTCGTATCTGACACAGATACTATAAGTTGGAACGCAGTAACTCTGTACTAATCCCATATAAGTAATTTACGTCCGTTTTCCATTGTTTTCTGGAAGTTAAAATGTTTTTTCAAAGAAGTGACGATAGTCCTCCATTTTCAAGCGCTAACAGTGCCGACGTGAGAGTGTCATTAACATGAAGAGGCGTGACGGCACGGTGGCGCGAGCGGCGAGGCGAACGGACACTCGGCACATTTAGTGCTTGAAAATGGCGACCTTTGCTCTCTGAAACATGTCGCACGATTGACTAAGTAAACGTGTGTAAAGTCGTAATTTTCATTAATAAACGTTTTAGACTCGTTTCTAAATAAAGTAGTAAAGTTATTGTAGTTATATTTTATTTTATTTATTGGCTCTACTTTGGTAGCAATAACAACCTATCCGAGTTTTTACGAGAAGAAAAGTTTTCTCACTATACCATCTTGCCTCAAAGATTTCTTAGCTCATATATAGCTCCATTGTTTTAGAAGCTTCTCACATATTTGCTGTATTGTTATTTTTCGTTAAGTATTTAAATGAGCAATCTTTGTTTCTAGCCTGCGTCGCAAGACGAAGAAGTTCTCCGGCGACTCGCCCAAGGTGTTCAACTTCCAGCACACGGTCTCCAGAACTGTCCGTAACAGCGACGATGTAAGTAATTATGTTACAGACCACAAGCAAAATAAATCCACTTATACAATTTACATGCATAAAGTTTAACTTCAGTAGTGACATTTCAGTGACGTGGCATCTTGCGTCTTGCGTAGCATAGTAACATCAAGCGGTAGTTTATGAGTTTGACATTGCATCAAAAAGGTTAACACTTTCACAGTCCAGTGTCCCATCATCCCATTCATGGGTTACGAAAATATATCTTCACAAGTCCATGCCACACATGTGTCACTATAACCGATAAGGCACGCACGGAATTCAAATCACATCTAACCACATTCATCAAAATTATTCATCAGATTTCTCTGGCAATATCTTTGTCTTGTCAATAGCATTATATATAAAATATTGTTATAATCAGAGCACCCTACCCACTAGTGGAGCACGGACGTGCGATGGAAGTAATTTGCTTGGATGTATGAGGAAATCAAAACATTTTGTATAGGGACTGTGAACGTGTTAACAAACCGAGAGCTAAGGGCTCGCTAGGTTGGTTCGCCATTCATAGTCACTTTAAGAAGGTAGAATACGATAGGATAGGCTTCAAACGTAGCGAATAGCGAACTGCGGCACGGAAAGTCTTTTACCTATTCGTTGTAATCGTAACAGATGTCAAAGATACCACCGGAGGATGGGCTGCAGAGTTACTTTAGTGCGGTGGAATACACTGCGATCGCCAACCCGCCAACCAAGCGTGGCGATTACGGCATTGCACAATGTATATGTAATGATGTTTAGTTTTAACAGTTTTTCACCACCGTTTTACCAATTCTAAGGTGAAACACTACGTACTTGCGCCTCCTACATATATAAATCACTTTCGCGATTCTTATACAGCTAGAGATGGTGCTGCTATCAAACTAAGAACAAATTTAAATATTTATGAAAAAGAAAATATTTTTGTAAACAATCGCTCTGAAAGTTAAAACCAAAATACTTTAATAAAATCCAAAGAACATTGTTTTGAACTTGACTGGTTGAACTTTTTAGTTACGTATCCAAAACTACACTAAGCATGGCCCGACATGACCTTGGTCGGATTTTTTCACAATCTGTCACAGAGCCGGCTATCCCGCCAATCAACGACACGAACAAAAGAGAACAACTCTAGTTGTCTAATAATAGCAGTGTTTCGCAACTGTGACGTCAAAGTAATTAACCCGTTGACAGCCCGCTGACGTCAGCTTATACAGGTGACACTGCAGTGTGTGGGTTACGATTATACAGGTTATGAATATCATAGGGTGCATTTAATTGAGCATGCTTTTGGAATATATTTAGTACTATAGTGCATATATTTATTTGATAGTTTTATTCAAAAGAATTACTGTAACTATTAATAATGGTTGTCAGCCTGGTTAGTGGTGTGATGCTAGAGTCCTGGGTTTGAACCAGAGGGCAATTGTAATTTGTGTTTAATAATTTGTAACAATAATTCGGTAACCGCGATAATAACTCATAGTAATTAGAATTTAACACGAACAATTTGTTCCTGGGTTATTATTATGCATTTCGACTTTCATAACCGGCAAGAAACTCGGCGGAACTTATTATTTCAAAACAGTATTACAAAAAAAACTTCAGCATACACAAAAATGCGTTATTCTATAAGAAATCGTTAATTAAGGAGTGTGGTTTGACCACCGTTAAATCTCGCAGTACTTCAGTTATTCCGTGAGGATGGCCCTTGCAACAGTGGCGAAATATCGGAAACTCATTCTATAGGTAGGGACGGCAGAAAATTTAAAGCGTCTTAGCGGTTCAACGATCTGTATTTTTTTTATGACGTAGGCGACAAACGAGCAGACGGAATGCCTGGTGGTAAGCAATTACCGTCGCCCATGGGCACCCGCAACACCAGGGGTGTCACAAGTGCGTTGCCTTTAAGGGGGGTTGCAGCTCTGGGAACCTTACTCACCATCAGGAACACAACACTACATACCTGAAAGGTAGCAGTGCTATTGTGGCTGTGGTCTTCTGTAAGGAGGAGGTACTTCCTCAGTTGGGCTGCCCCAGATTCAAGCGTGATGGTCATCGCTGTGCCCTACCTCTCATTGTATTAGAGTAAGAATCATTCTGTTAAATAATTAACGTATGAATACAATGTATGAATGTATGGATTTTTGTAGTATACCATTACATTTAAATTAACATACATGGTAACTATTTCGTTTTACATGCCGGTTCTGCCAGGAATCAGAGGAAACTGCAATGCACATCCTCTGCTCCTGCGGGCCACTAATGCATAAAAGAAGTATCCACCTAGGCAGGTACTGAAACCTTATGAGGTACACAACATTACAGCCCAAAGAATCTGGAGCTTTCTGGACTCAACGGGAATCAGTAATGAATTATAAAAAGGGCTGCCACAATAGATCATAACTGATCAAATAATAATAAAAAGCAAATAATACTAAATAATCTCGTTTTAAGTAATAATTGTAATAAATAAGTTAAGCCCCATTTAGACCAGGCAAGAATTTGTATACGAATTTAATTACATTGCGGGCTATCGTCGCACGGCGAATTCGGTCGCTTTATATAATCCCGCAATGTAATGAAAATCGTATACAAGTTCTTGCATGGTCTAAATGGGGCTTAAGGTTCGAAATACTAAAAAAATAATTTTATGTCGTTTTTAACGGATTGTTTGAACCAGCCTTTGTTAGATCGTACTAATAATACCACAATTGTTTAAGGGATTATGATCCTTAACGTTATGTGCTAAGGTACATTATTGATTATACGTCCGTCCTGTACCTTAATACAATTTATTTCGCTTGAGTTAATGCTAAGTAGAACGTTAAATTAACTTTTAATCATCAAAGGGATTATATAACGTATCATTATATTACTTAAATACAAAATATGTACAGTTACCATCAGATACATGGAGCTGTGGAGGTGGTCACAAATATCTGAATAACGCCTTTATTGTTAAGGCAATAAAGTGCATGTTCAAATATTTGCGACCACCTTCACAGCTCCAATATGGCGACTTTACATATGAGTGATACAGACCGCTTAAAACAAAAATCGTCTTTTCTGTTATGTGTGTGACTTATGAAGTTATGTTTTTGTGGTATAGTGTTACGTAAGAGGGGGAGAGGTTTAAATCTCTTGTATTTCACAATAACCACAGGGAAGACATGTTAAAAACTGGGTATTTACATACCGTTGAATGGCTACGTCAAATCAAAACTGGATAAATGTATTACGGATCGTCAATTATTTGAAGCAATTCGATAACAAATTAGATAGACAGAAATACATAGTAGTATTTAGTTATATAATAAAGGTTTTACTTTTTTAACACTTTCGCTGCGGCAGTTAGTTAACACCGCAGTACTTGTTTAGGGGTCGATCGACCTAATAACGCAGCGAACGTGTTAAGCTTTATAACATTAAATGTGTCGCTTAACTTCAAACTAGGGTAAATTCATTCTGCTGTAAGGTTGGTTATGTTAAAAAATGAATAATAATCTAAAAGCTCAACCTTAGAGCAGAATGGATTTGGAGGGTTTCAGAAAAAAGTTTCCTCAATTAACGTGACGTGAAAAAAGTTACATTATATCTATTTTGTGAGCATGGACTCTGTGAAAATTACAATTTTTTTTCCTTTCATACATTTTATTAGATTAGAATAGAATAGTTTTTATTCGTAAACACAAACACATACATATTACATCAGAAAAAAAAACAGAACACCAAAAAGTGCCACAAAAAAATACAATGGCTTCGTCTCAGCATATTGCTAGCGAATAGCCAGCGCTGATCTTCCGATGAGGCCATCAGGTAAAAAAAATACTGCTTAAAGTCAAACGAGCACCAAATCAAGTAGTTATTGAAATTTAATACTTAATTATCGTTACAAACCTGCCATAGTTAACTTTACTACAGGTCACGCTAATTGGGGACATTTTTTTCACCTATAGGTACCAGTACCCTTACCATGAGTTGTGACATGGACGTTTTGGATAACGAGTATCGAGTTTACTAACTGTGCATCTCGCTTGTATTATTTTAGTGCAAACGAGATGCACAGTTAGTAAACTCGATACTCGTTATCGAAAACGTCCATGTCACAACTCATGTTAAGGGTACAGTGTTTAATTGTTACGGTATTACATTGCCTCGCAGACTTTAATAACAATAATAACTTAGTCCAATCTCGGCGAAGCGTAGTTAAACATCTTATTTAAGTTACAAGACAATATGGCACACAACAATACCACTAGGTATAGTCAGCGTCATATAGTTGGTAGCATCCAAAGTTCTCATAAACTTTGGTATGAATGATATTCGGTACACCATATACAAGGATCGGTCAAACGCCCATCATTTTGAAAATATAACCCTGTTCCGTACACCAGAGACTTCCTTATGTTAATAAAAAAAATGTATTTTATACATTTATTCGACCATAATTTATATCCAGGTACAAATTAATTTATGATTGACATTTTGAAATTTACTTTCGCCAATAAAATATAATGAACAAAATTTTTTCTAAATTATATTGTTATACTCATCACAATCAAGTCACAATCATGGTCGTCATAAGGGGTTGGAACCTCCTAAATAGATATTTTGTGTTACATTGTTATTAACTAAATCTTATAACATAAAATATTTTGACATCATAAAATAAGGAAGTCTCTGGTGTACAGGACAGGGTTATATTTTCGAAATGACGGGCGAATGTCCGATCCTTGCATATAATTTATATGGTGTACCGAACTACTTGACTA
This sequence comes from Grapholita molesta, assembly GCA_022674325.2. NCBI lineage: Eukaryota > Metazoa > Arthropoda > Insecta > Lepidoptera > Tortricidae > Grapholita > Grapholita molesta. Next base: position 1,752,449 of record CP053125.2, on the reverse strand, counting down.
CTTTGAATGCTGTCAACTATATGACGCGTTTGAACCGGTGGTAGATTTTTCTTTGACGTTTTAAATAAAGACCTTTTATCTTTTTTTTTCTTTTTTTTTCGAGCTTCACATTCTTGAACACTGAACAGCCATATTGTTTTCCAGGAGGGGCGGCGGCCGTTCGTGGCGGCGCACTTCCACGGTAACACGAGCCATCTCAACCCGGAGGTGCACGAACACTACAAAGGTACGTCGCAACATGACTAGAGGCTGTTGAGATGGATGTTCACTTCACTACGTCCACAATGTAGATGTAGAGTAGTGACGCCGGGCCGGATTCAGGAGGGCTGTCGATCGCTTGTTGCAGTCATTCATACACCCCGTTATCTATCGCTGATTTTGGGGGCAAGCTAAAATAGAGATGTTGCTTCACATAATTTAGTCGATTCATATTTATCTATAAAAGTTATTTGGCAAACTAAAATGCTTCTTTATTGAACGCCCGAGACATAACTCATTCATTCCTCTTTTTAATCAGATCGGAGGGCGACAATTATAAATATCGAATATCGTCCGTTTGGGGTACGATTTTTTAAATGGCCACCGAGTAATCTTCATAGAGATTCTCATTCATTATCTATGGAAATCACTTTTTTTTATGACATAGGCGGCAAACGAGCAGACGGATTGCCTGGTGGTAAGCAATTACCGTCGCCCATGGGCACCCTTAACACCAGGGGAGTCACAAGCGCATTGCCGGCCTTTAAGGGGGGTTGGAGTTCTGGGAACCTTACTCACCATCAGGAACACAACACTACATACTTGAAAGGTAGCAGTGCTATTATGGCTGTGGTCTTCTGTAAGGAGGAGGTACTTCCCCAGTTGGGCTGCCTCAGATTCAAGCGTTGATGGTACTTCGCTGTGCCCTACCCCTCATATCACTTGGTGACTATTTCAAAAAAGACCCAAGATCTTTTGACATGTTATTGGGTGAGTAAGTCTTAATTTTTTATCGACTTAGATTATCGTAACTGCCCAATCACTTGCCCCTAAACTGAGCATAAGTTAACGGGGTGTAGTCATTCAGCCCACTACCCTTACCATGAGTTGTGCCTTTAAGGTTTTCGATAACGAGTATCGAGTTTACTATCTGTGCATCTCGCTTGTATTATTTTAGTGCGAGCGAGATGCACAGATAGTAAACTCGATACTCGTTATCGAAAACCTCAATGTCACAACTCATGGCAAGGGTACAGTTCCCTGTAGTTAAGTCCTACGTCCACCATAGAGGGGTGGGTACTGTACTGCGAATGTTATCTTGCTACTGGGCGCCTGAAGTACTAACAGCAACACTCTTAGCTGTACATTGGTGGACCTTATTATATAAGGCATAAGGTCCACATATGTACAGCTAAGAGTGTTGCTATGTGTACCTTATAGAAAACCACAGCCAAATGACACTATACTTTACTCATAGCGTTCTGTTCAAGTAAGGTCCTCAAAAGGTAGGCAACGATCCTATGAATCCTCTGGAGTTACGCATGTATTACGATTCATAGGATCCATAGACTCCGGTAATTGCTTGCCATCAGGGGGACCGTATGCTTATTTGCCACCATCGTAGTGTAAACAGACAGTTGAAATTTACTGCTACTTTGATATAAAAGTTTTCTATTCCCTGAACAATTTAAAAATAGCTCGCTAACAAGCAAGTCGTTACTTGTTGCAAACAACCATTAGCGCCGTAATGAAAGGGAGGGTGGACGAGGGGAAATAAACGGAAAACAAATGTATACATTTTTATTTTTTATGAAATTACACTCACGTGCTATTAGGGTCGGACAACATACGAGTAGGCAAAGTCGAATTGAAAACCTATCATATTATAACACATAAAAAATGTCATTGATCAGTAGACATTCTCAATTATTAATTTATCACCTTTTCCATAGATTTTAATCATTATTTTATCACAAGCATACTACTAGGCAAGCATATTAGGAGTATAGTCTAAAACATTGCGCGCAACAAACCTGCAAAGCACATATAATAAATACCTACACATAGGAAAAGTCATTTTTCCTATGTGTAGGTATTTCAGATTCGACGAAGAGTAAGATTTCATCAAGTTTGGCCAGAGATTTACTATTGAAGATTTACTATTGAGAAAAGAAGATCAAGCTGTCATTATCATATAGTAATTACTAGACCCCGCTATCGGAGGTGCAAAATGGTAGCTGTCAAGTTCTTAGTTGTACATAAAACTAATGTATTGAAAAATCGAGTATCGATATCGACATCACAAATATGATTAATTGACTACCCATCCAAAAGAACTTGACAGCTACCCTTTTGCACCTCCGATAGCGGGGTCTAGTAATTACTATCACCCAAAAAAAAATACGTTTTTTGTACTACTCGGGAAACATTTCGTGTGACAGATTTAATTTCTAAAGATTTATTACTTCAGAACGTCTACCATGGTTGACATTTTATCGTCTATCGCGCTATCCATCACTTTCGCACTCACATACTTGTTAGAGCGTGACAGATATTCTGACCAGTCATAAAAACCCGACTATATTAGGCTAGCAGTACTAATTCGTTAATTTCTATTGCAGGCAACGGCTTGGTACGCGTAGCTCACGACGCCCCCCATAATGTATGGTACCCGGCACCATGGACCATGGCGTCCCCCCACCCGCGCCCCACACTCACCAACAAGGGACATGTCCACGTCAGAGACACTGGCGTCTACCTTGTCTATGTACAGGTGAGAGAATCTCAGTTATTTCCACAATAGGTAATACATGCAAAACTCTTCATAGAGGGCGCCACTAGCACAAACAAACCGCCATGACGCTAATGCGTTGTCATATTTGTATTAATCATTTTTGACAGGTACGGTTTACCCGTAACAGATTGAACTCAAATGAATGAGCGTAAAAAATAAAGAGTTATGGATACATCGCCGAAACTCGTATTGTTTACACTTAGTTTGCGTTTAAGTGTCAACTTAATGGCAAATTCTGTAACGGTAACGGATTAGCGGGTTCGTTCGAATCAGGCATGTTGGATCGGTTAGCTGTTTTCAATAAACCATTTTTTTAAAGCTTAAACTACTTGAAAGACTTATCAACTGGGCTAGTGCTGCACTCTTGTGGCGGAACATTGCACTAATACTTTTGCAAGGAGCTAACAAAAAAGGAACAGATACCCTGCAATATAGATTTAACAAAAGCTCCAAGTCTCAAGCGGTCACAGCGTCTCCGCCGCACCCTTCACAAAAAACGTGGGGGCACCATCAGAGGGCACAATTACAAGAAGAATACTGATGATATGAGATACATCAGTATTCCTGTTGTAATATGGTTCAATCACACGGCACGATAAAGTGTACACGTAGAGGCTTCTCACGTGTAGTTCGTGTGTGTGTTAAAGATGGAGAGCATGAGGGCATTCCCTTCTTAACGTGTGACAATTGAATGTTAACCTACGCATTCGACTTTGAGGTTCATTCTTGAATGGACTATCGCGAAAAGCTACTCGATTTCAAATAAAACGTAACTGGAATATATTTTGAATTTATACGAAAACCATTTGTATTGGTAAAGAGATTAATGGGAGAAACTTCACCTAATCCTATTTCCAATGCAATATAACACGCTAAATGTTAAAACCTATGAACTAACTTTACTAACTTTAGATCGCAACAATATTGGAATCTAACAAACTGATAACAAAACTAATTACGGTAGTTTCCATCTAACTCCTCCGAGACTTCTATATCCGTGCAAAACTAACCGACACTATTCCTCACAGATCTACTACCTGGACACACACGACATTATATCCTGGGTACTGCACCGGACCAACGCCGACGTGGAAGGGAGAGAGACCCTCCTCCAATGCGCGCAATCGTCTCACTCTAGCGAACGCCTCGAGAAACCGAATTCCTGCTTCTCCGCGGCCGCTTTATTCCTGAAAGCCGGTGACAGACTGGCCGTCCGGAATACCGGAGGGGACAGACACTCCTTAATGGAGCCGGAAAAAAGTTTCATCGGTCTCATCAAACTGGCTGATGCTGAAGATCCGAATGAAGAGTTATAAAAGCGTTCAATTTTTAAATAGTGCTGTGTCTATATTAGGGTCATGAATTCATAACTTTTATGGTAATTAGCTGAAAATATTTCCTTACGTCTATTAACCTTTTGAACGTGAAAAACGAGTGTAAATGCAACGCATAGCCGTGCCGCGCCTATCACGCCAATGGCACCTACAAGTGTCATGGCGGACGCTGTCAAATCAACATTACTGCTGACAGATAATGTTATTAAAGTTTGGCCAGTGAAAAAAAATTGGTTTACTCACTTAAAGCATAGACGATTGAATCATACCGTCTCTTTCTTTCGCTTGCACTACGACCCCAAAAAAAGGGATGAGTATAGTTTATTTTTTCAACTTTAAGAGTAACAATCGAGTAATAATTGGTTAGCCAGACTCTAATATTCATTCTTAATTAGGCGTATAAAGTGAGAAAGAAAGCGTTCAAAAGGACAATAGGCAATAGTCTTATTTTCTGTAATAACTTTTTATATTTAGTTAGTATTAACTATATTTTGCATGTTGGCTATGCTAACTACGCCCCGCCGGTCTGTTTTCTATACTACTCGATGGGATACCTACAACCTTAATAGACTTGTGATGTCATACTCACACAGCGTTAAGATACCTATTCTAGTGACCACAACCTTTTTTCAGGACCGGATCCGTGCCTATTTACAATAGTAATAATTTTATAGTCAAAAAAGTGCCATTATTATATTTAGATTTCCCAAGGTGCAATGTACGTAAGTACAAAAATCCTGTTTTTTTTTTCGCCGCCAGTTTTGTTTTTTTCAAAATGGAAGACGCAACGAATCAGTTAAGGGTGCCATTGTTTTATCTTGCGTACATTTTGTTCTATTGAATTTTATACGTAGCTATCGAGCAATATAACCTCTAAGAATCTACAATATAACCTCTAAGAATCTACAAAATCGCGTACTGGGACTGTAGGTAATACGCCAATCGATTGTAGAAACTTAATCGAAACGAAAAATAAAGTATCCACAAGATCACGTGACTTGTCGTTGGATCTATTATTCCAATACATGATTTTTCGTTTCTATTGCGTTTCTACAATCGATTACGACATCTTGCCTACACTAAGCATAGACACTAGCACCATCTGTCGTATCTAAACGCAGTTTTCAGTTCAAACTATTTGATTTCTCGCTGCCAAAATAATTCAACATAAGTTCTACAGATGGCGCTGCCAAAAAGCAGTAATATTCGATTTGTATTTTTTTGTAAGATCGAGACCTTGTACCTACTTTTAAAGTTACGTCTAAAATATAGATATACATTAAATGTGACAAAAATGTGTAGGCTCTCTATGAGAGTTTTTGCATATTGTACACATGTTTTGAACGCATTCAATGTATAAATACTTTTAGACGTGTATATTCGTTAATCGAGGTTATATCATCCTTGGTAGATTTTTAAAAAATTCAATAACGGCTTGCCTTAGATTATATTGATTTTGTAACTAATTATAAATATTATAATTAATCATATGTGAAATCAAAAGATCTGTAATGCCATTGATATTATAAGTACCTACTAACTCTTAATTTACACTTAATGTTAATTTAATTTATTGTAATACGAACGTAGATCGATAATGTTAAACTTATACCTTTCGGTATTTAATTGTAAGCAGATAGTGTTAAGATTATCGTTATTGATGTTTTTTTAATAAACTATAAAAATATCTTTTCTTATACTTATTTGTATTTTATTTACATCAAAAATATCCTCCGTCCCGACTCATCGAAACTTAAAGAAATATTTGTACTTACTCGTAATTTGTGCACACAGGAGCTAAATAGAAGACAATAACATGCAAAGTGCCCCATAAAATAATATTACAAAAACTTATATACTTTTAAACTCGTTAAGATCCTCTTAAAATGGATTATATGGAATTATTCCTCTTCAGAGGCTCTAGTGTAAGTTTCTTTTGACGTAAAAAAAGTCTCGAACTCGTAAGTGATAATCTTATTTATATGAAACACTAACGCGATGGTAAAGTAATTTTACGTTAAAAACTTATACTCAGGGCTCTGGACAGTTTTCATACTTCTTTGCAGAGAAAGTCGCAGTCAGGAATGCAATTTTAATTTGTCAGAAATAAAACTCATAATTACATAGAACGGAAGCATTTTTATAGGCCCACTGGGCGGCTAGAGGTTAAATAACAGAATCTCAAAGCTGTCAGACATTTTTAGTAGGCTACAAATCCGAGAAAAATTAGATATAATGTTAGCAAAGAAACGTCAAATATTTAAGCATTACTGAATTACAATGTTTGCAGAGCTTCTACAAAGCAAATGAATGAGAAATATTTTTGGCAAAAAGTTGATTAATAAGAAGGTATTTTGCTCCTCAAACACGTTCAAAGCCCTGCTGTAACAACATATGTCATATTTGCGTACGATATATGTTATGCGAGGTCTAAAAGTGGCGCAAGTCATGAGATTTGGTGCTTGTAAAAACATTTATGTGACGTTTTTAGGTTTAAATGTTAAATGATCAAACAGTAGCCAATATCGCCGTATTTACAAATAATAACTATAAAAATAACTCGTGACCGAAGAGCTGACGGGTTCCTCGCAGAACTTATCAGCATTGCGATACAACGAGGAAATGCCGCCAGCATGGTACAATACATCAAGTGCCTTTAAATCTAATGTAGTAAAGGCTTGGTCACATAGGGCGCGTTTTGTGGCGTGGCGCAGCGGGCGCGACGCTGCCGTCCGAATGTGTGTCTTATTTCGTTACATTAGCCACACCGCTGTCACGCCCGCTGCGCCACGCTCTCAAAACGCGCCTATCTGCCCAAGCCTTAAGTAGTTAAGTATTAGTTATTACATATATCGTAATTCATGTATAGTTACTTATTTGAAAATTAAATATATTTTGTTCCAAGGCTACGATACATATATATTAGAAAGGTACATCTAAATTCTCAAATACATTTGTAGATAACATCCGTTAACCCACATTGCCTCCCCCATAACCCGAAACAGCAAACAATCTCAGCACTGCTCATTCGTCCTTCTAGTTTGTGCAGGTCCGACACTGCGCTCTTGCCACACTAATAGGACTATTTTATTATGTCACAAAGGCGTTCGACACCCCTGGGCTATGTGTCCTGCCCATTGCCACTTCAACTGTGTAATCCTCTGAGCTATGTAACTTTGTCATTAAGGAGGTATATACAATCATCGGCATATAGTTAGTTGTAGTCAGTATGGCTAAATATATTGATACAGATTTTTATTTACGAGTATGTGTATCGATATATTTGGCTATACTGACTACAACTAACTATATGACGATTGTATGACGCTCGTATCTCAAGTTTTAACCCGTCGATAGTGAAGTCTGCCAGTTACAGCCCGACATTATTCGCCTCGGTTCAGCTGAACGGGCACAGCCATCGCACGTACGACGCCCGACTGGTTAAATGACATGACATATTAAATGATAGATAAAGCTGAATTAATCTTTTAAAAGTCTTTTGGGAGCTGTAATGCCACTACGTTATGACTATTTGGTGTATACGATGAATATTTGATTTTATGTGTTTCCATAATACTTCGACTAGGCAAAACAAAATTGCCTGAAATAGATACCAACTCAACGAGGTCATCTATACTTATTAGTATAAGTAAACAAGAATCATTGATTCAGGCTCTGATTAATATTGTGCGCACAGAGGCTCTAGTGTAAGTTTCTTTTGACGTAAAAAACGTAAGTGATAATGTTATTTATATGGGAAAGGCAAACGCGTTCGTGACGTAAATTTACGTTAAAACTTACACTCAGGGCTCTTGACCGATGTTTGACGGGCCGGCGGCCATCGGAGTAGAACGGACACTCAGCACCCTTAGTGCTTGAAAATGGAGGCCTTAGTTCTCCGAAACATGTCGCATGAGTGACTAAATAAACGAGAGTAAAACCTAATGGTTTTCATTTATAAATACAATGACATATGAAAGCTTAAATACAAGTAACTCAGTGTCCGTAAAACACAAACTTGAACTGAAAACTGTAATAGTTGGAGCAAAACAAACCACGTAGCAATCTCGCCGAATCGAATAACATCAACTTCGATTTACTGCAATTTTCTGTTTGTCTGCCATTATTGACTTTATATCGTTATTTTGAATTGCATTGTGATTTTTTTAATATTATTTTCAGTTAAAATCAGCATGTTCTTTCTATTACAGCATATTCATCTAGCTGTATCTTTTCATAGAGAAATACGATGTAAATTTTAAGGTTCTTTGCTGACGTATTCAGGAGTTTTCAGAAAGTTTCAGAGAAAAGTGTATACTCAGTTAGCGTGACAAATATAGTCAAATAAAAATAATAATAATAAAGGCGTAGGGATGTGACGACCCCATCGCCCACTGGTTTTCTCCAGTGCAATCAGTCAACGCAGGGCAGCTTGTGGCGAGCTGTTGGGGAGTAGCGACTCCACGTACCTGAGTGCCCCTGGGGTGCCCTGTCGGACAGGTGGGACAGGTCCCCTGCCTCTGGCTTGCCTTCACCGGCCGTCCAGAGTGGGGTCGCGAGAGCTGCGTTCTCGAGGGTAGATGTGGAAACCTAAGTGGCGAGTTGGCTATATGTTTAAAGTCCAGTGACACCTCTCTACCCTTAGCCCTATGCATCGGTGTTGCCCTTGAGCCATCTTTGATGTCGCTTTTTGTGAAGTGTCGCTTTCAACGAAGGGTTATTGCGTTCGGCACCAATACAGATTTTGCTTAATTAAAATCGAACGCTCTTCACAAGGGTCAAAGGCGAGTTTTTTTCTGAATAATTAATTATTAAAAAAAGACAGAAGCCCCACTGAAGTCTACAAAGACGGTTTTATACTATGAATTCAATTATTAATTCAATTGTTAGTGAACAAAAGACCTGAACAATGAAGGGTTGGACTATTCCTTTGTTAAAGTGATTTTCGTAAAATATTCCCTTTTTTATGTTTTTATTGGTATTCAGGATAACAGCAGCCGTAAATATGACAGTGACGTATTGTAACTTATAACTTATATAACACTGTCATATTAATTGTATAGAAGCGGGTAACTCACGTTTTAAAAGTCCAATATTGCTCGACATGTTTCACTTCGTAACGAGGAGCATAATCATGAGCCGTTAGCAAGAATGCATATACTTACTTGATAAATTCCGACGGGTTCCGCTGTGTTCGGGTAGCCCAATTGGTTAAGGCGTCAGCCGCGATAGCTGGAGATGCTGGTTCTAATCCCGTCACGAACACCGTAGGTGCTCGTCGTTTTTTCTTCAGTATCTACGATATTTAAATCGAAAGAAAAATAGCAAAATTTGACTCGCAGCGGGACTCGAACCCACAACCACTGGATCACTAGCCCAGTGCACTTCCAATTGTGCTATCCGAGTACCGCTTAGACTTGTCAAATTTCTCTATCTTATCCTTCGTGGTATACGTCATCATGGGTGACGTGTAGTCACATCTACCGTCAGCGTATTGAACACTTAACGGCATCGTAGTCTCAATTTACATTGAAAATTCATCGATAACAATGTGCTATCCCTTTCTAAATTATGTTTTATTCGCTAGCAGACGTTTCTGCATCATAAAAAATATAATTATCTATTTAATTTTTTTATGAATGTACTGTGGGATAATTTTAAGAATTAATTACTAAATCGTTTAACGTAACCGTTTCCTAGACCCTTCTCAAAAGGATAAGTCAGCAGACGTCGGCGTATTACTTTGAGGTGGGTAGATGTAGGAGGCAGGTAACGGGTTCGTTGCCTATAAGTGAGCATATATGTGTCGGATCTAATCTGCAACTTTTCCACACATGACTGACAGTCATGGAAATTACACTTCCATATACTTACAAGAAATATACATTGACTTAGGACTATCTTTTGCCCGCGGCTTCGCACGCGCAGAAGAATGCCTGAGGTCATTTTGGATGTAATTTTATATTATAACGCAAAATTCAAGTAATTGCGTCTCTGACTCGTGTGATTTATTTATTTAATCCTTAAATATGCAACTTATGACGCACAGAGACCAAGATTTAGGATTAACTATACAAAAAATGTATCTAACAAACGAAATTCTGCTGTCATTTCTTTTTTTTCTATGACATAGGCGGTAAACGAGCAGACGGATTGCCTGATGGTAAGCAATTACCGTCGCCCATGGGCACCCGCAACACCAGAGGAGTCACAAGCGCGTTGCCGGCCTTTAAGGGGGGTTGGAGCTCTGGGAACCTTACTCACCATCAGGAACACAACATTACATACCTGAAAGGTAGCAGTGCTATTATGGCTGTGGCCTTCTGTAAGGAGGAGGTACTTCCCCAGTTGGGCTGCCCCAGATTCAAGCGTGATGGTCATCGCTGTGCCCTCCCTCTCATGGTTGGACGTAGTTTAAGGACATACCCGGGTCCATTTCTTCGGCGCAGCCTTAAAAAGAGTGTCGTGTTTTTATTTAATTACCAGTCTGTTTTCTCTCTTAATACCATCTATCTATCTAACAAGAACAACAACTATAATACGCGAACAAAACTGTTTAGCAGTAAGATTCGCGTCTGAAAGGAATAGCTGTGAATTGTATTCGTAATATCGTACCAATTCCTATTCAATTTATGCTAAGTGCTCTGCGGGTGACTGCTCTTTGTGGAGCTAATAGCTATATCTACGTAAGTCACATAATAACGTGGTTTTGCGCTGATATTCATAGTTTTAGGACACAGAGTCTGACACTTAACCTCTTCAACGCCAGGAAACGGCAACGAAAAGGAAATATTACGTGCCCGTGATCAAGCTATCGAATTTTGTTGAGCGAAATTGAACTTTACGGAATCCTCGTCGGTCTCCATATTGTATTACCAAAGCTGACGTGCGGAGCCGTCTTTGCATCCTTGGCGACATTCCGATGACGGCTTCAGCCGTCCTTGGCGGTCAAAGGGTTAAAATGATATTCTGTAGCTTTATTGTACCCGCTCTTCTTATAGCATCGCATCGTCAATGAAATATACCGGGTGTAATAAAAAACGTGACACAAGATTATCAAACCGGCATCTGTTCATGATTTTGAACATACTATGGGGTCAAAACTGTGAAATTGAATAAAAATTTAGCTTTTCCATAGAAAAAGTCAAGTCTAAGTTGACGAAAATGTATTAGAGTTGTTTTTTTTTGTAAAAATTGTTCCAAATCATGACCAGATGCCTTGATACCCATCTCGTTCGCACTAAAAATAAAAACCGGGATGCACAGATAGTAAACTCGATATAGTCGATATACTCGTTATCGAAAACCTAAATGTCACAACTCATGGTAAGGGTACAGACGGTACATAAGGGTGAACACCTACCGACGACGAGCGGTGCGGTGATCGAAAGCGGCCTTAGGCATCATGTCTAACAATTCTTCAGAACACAACTCATTGTACAAGCGATAGAACACACATAAGAAGGCTATTACATAGGATTTAATACGCTTCAGAGCAATGGAAACTGATAAACAGATAGACGGTGAATGTTTTTATAAAACTATTGCTCTTTTGTGTTTCTCAGTCCCTTAATAATTTACCTAAATACTAATGAAAAAGGTTCCCCGAGACAGTTTTGCCTAAGTAAATATTATTCTTGCTCGTCGTCGCAATTTATCTTTTCTACCAAGTACCCAGTCACATATCTTTAAATCTTACTTGAATAGCTTTTTTATAGATATTTATAGGACAATATTACGAAAATTCAGAAAATTTAAATAGTCTACAGCAAATTCAGCAAAAAAAAAAAAATATAGGAGTAGTATTTAGTGTTTAAGGTAGGCGTAATATGGTACGGACGGGCAGCAGCGTCCGTCGAAACCCAATCTACAGCTACTGCGGTCGCCAACCCGCCTGCCAAGAGTGCCGACTATGGCAACTACCCCCCAACGTGATACAAGTCATATTTGTGGGAGACCTATGTCCAGCAGTGGACTGCATACGGCTGAAATGTATGTACTCGTATGTATGTAGTACTTAAATAGATAACGGCCATAATCCAGGAACAAATATTCGTGATAAACTTTAATCTAACAGGTAGTTGACACCCTGGGCTCACGGTCGGACGACAAGAAGCAATTCATGAGAGCTATGTCGCCGCGGCTGGTGATCACCATATGGGACCCAAAAGCTGGCTCGTATCTCCCCAGCAGTGGAGAGAGGTAACGCAGCCTTAGTTCCATGCCGCAGGGGATTTTTCTGGGATAAAGCAACATGTTTCGGAGAGCACAGGTCTCCATTTTCAAGCACTAAGCGTGCCGAGTGTCCGTTCGCCTCGCCGCTCATGCCACCGTGCCGTCGCGCACTGCCAAAATCGGTTAAAGGCGGTCCGGAATCGGAGCCACATTCGTAAAATTTTAAAATGACTCATCATAATCAGAGCCATAAGACGTCCACTGCTGAACGTAGGCCTCCCCCTTAGACCTCCACATGTAGCGTCTTCCGACGACCTTAATGAGGTCGTATGTCCATCTTGTGGGTAGACGTCATACGCTGCGCTTGCTAGTCCGTGGTCTCCACTCGAAATTACTCACGTATAAATATAAATCGCCACTACTTTGAAAAACCTCCTAACTTATGGCATTCAAAAGAAAAATGACGTAACTATGTAAAGGATGAGTACAGAGTTAGTGCGTTTCAACTTAGAGTATATGTAGAAAACTCCCGTGAGACTCAGACATGCTAAAATATAGATAAAAACGGGTCACTCACGTATTAAGTCGAATAACGCTCGACATATGTTTCGGTCCAATTCGTGAACCTTACTCATGAGCTTCATGCCGCACCGTCGCTGGCGGCGGCCCTTCGAGAACTGATGCTCGACTGGTTCTCGAAGGGCCGTCGAAACTGGTTCTCGAAGGGCCAGCGACGGTGCGGTACGAAGCTCATTAGTAAGGTTCACGAAACATATGTCGAGCGTTATTCGACTTTAAGATACGTGAGTGACCCGTTTTTATCTATAGTTTAATAGAGTATCTGTGTCAGATTCAAAGTAGTGACGAAATATTGATACTTTATTGATATTGATGAAATTACAGGATACATTTCGAGCCCTTCAGAATGAGAGGTGATGGGCGCTTTGGTGGATATCAAACGTTACGATAAAGTGTTGTTTTAGGCTATGAATACAGACCCACTATCCTAAGATAATACTTGCCTGAATTAATTAAAAATCGTCTTGAAAGGTTATTTGGTTAAATATATATTCAAAATAGGGCGAAATAAGCCCTAGGCGTGATCCTGAATATAATTTGCCTCGGTTAGTTCCAATTTAGTGTTTTATATCAAAAGTATTTGATTTTTTTCCCTACTTAACATATTACTGATACAAAAGCCCACGCGATGGCTAACATAGCGATACTCGCGTATTCTTTTTGAAGAGATTTAATATTATTGTACGGTTTATCTCTGTAAATAGAATTTCTCTCCTCTTTTATCATCTTCCTCGCGTTGTCCCGGCATTTCGCCACAGCTCATGAGAGCTTGGAGTCCGCTTGGCAACTAATCCCAGGAACAGGCGCGGATTTAGCCGTGAAAAGACGCTGTGGTCACTAAGCTACAGGGACACTTTTTTTTTATCGGTGTGAAAATGCGTTACGCATCTCCCCCGACCCGGGGAAGGTCATTTGGGGGGAGTATGTGGGACTCTCTCCTCCCGAAACCCCCTCTGCTAGCTAGAGGGAGGGGAGGAACATACCCACTAAAAACACACCGGCGTCACCCGCATTGCCGTTGTAGGGGGACGTCATGGAGTCGTGACACTCTACCACGACCTATTATCTACGCAGTCTAGTGTCCCAAGCTACAGGGACACTAGACTGGGTAGATAGGTATCTTTATGCTATATCAGGAACCGTAAGTATGACGTCACAAGTCTATTAGGATTGTCGGTATGCCCATCGTGCCCACAACGGTGGTACCGCCCCTGCCCAGGAATTGGCGCGGGGACTAGTTTAATAGAAGCGACTATCATCAGACTTCACTTTTAAAGAAGACTTCATTGGGATTAGCTCGATTAGATGTTTTACAGGGCTGCCGTGTTGCCCAGGGTTGCCAAGTGCCGGCTGACTAATAGCACCACCCCATCTCCTCCCGCGGGTGCCGTAAGAGGCGACAAAGAGAGAAACCCGACAGATGCCCATGCGCAGCAGCATCCATCGAAATCCAATATACAGCTACTACGGTCGCCAACCCGCCTGCTAAGCGTGGCGACTTTGGCAACTGGCCCCCAGGATGATACAAGTCATATTTTGTCTAGCAGTAGACGATTTACGGCTAAAATTATGATGATGAGGCAGGGTTGGCACCAACCGACACGCGAAGGTTTCATCATCACAAACTTTAAAACGTTATTATTTTCGAGTCTTAGACTCGAAAATAATAACTCTTTAAGTTTATGATGTTAATTATGAAACCTCTTCGCGAACTGCCAAACCTCTACACGAGCTACGGCATCTCTACACGAGCTACGGCACCTCTACACGAGCTACGGAACCTCTACACGAGCTACGAAACTACGCCAGCTACGCAACTGCTACGCGAGCTATGGCGGTGACCCTTTATAGCCAATGGAGCGTTATAAAGATAAGATACTTTTTACACAAGTCATATAAGAGCACTATACAGCTACGAGCTGTAGTGAACATTCAAGTTTTAATGTTGCTTTTAGCGCACTTTTACTGTACTTACTTTGATACAAAGTAAACGATGTAGTCTTTTGTTTTCAATAAATAAATATTACAGTTACATCTAACATTATTAGGAGTACAGTCGCCATCAGATATATCGGAGCTGTGGAGGTGGTCACAAATATCGGAACATGCACTTTATCGCCTTGACAATAGAGGTGGTGTTCAGATATTTGTGACCACCGCCACAGCTCAGATATATTTAATAGCGACTGTACGTCTCAGTGCTACTCGTATACTAAGTTATTATGATAATTAAAATAGTACATTTCGATACTAGTGAAAAAAATTTTTTCGACGAGGGTGACCGTTGGAGCCCAAATGAAACGAGGGTGACAATCACCCGAGTCTTAAAGAAGTTTTTACACGAGTATCGAACCGTGTAACCGAGTAGCAAGTGCCTTAAAAGTGAAATTTACGCACGTGAGTGCACAAAGTGCACTTTTACGCACTAGTTAGGAAAAGATTTTAATAAAATTATCCTCTTATTTTCATATATAGATTTTTTCATAAAATAGTATACAGTCAGCAGCAAAAGTGGTTAAGCATTTGAAGTGTTCTAAATGACCTATACTCTTGACAATAGAGATGCGTTGACCTCATTTTGAACACCTCAAACACTTAGCCACTTCTGCTGCTGACTGTACTCAATTAGGTAGAAAAGTTAATTTATGTCAGTTTAGTGACGATAATTAAGCGTGATATCTGTATGGTTTTTTTTTTAATTTAAAAAAAAACAACTTTACTCACGTTTAATATTACAATGAGTACAATGACTCACGAAAGTTTAAATAACATTGTAATATTGCTTAAAGTTTATGAAACGAGCACCAAGCCTATATATTTATAGATTTTTTTTTTTATTTTTTTTTTATTTATTAAGGATTACCAACAGATAATACATCTTGCATTCTCTTAAATCTAGATAACAATCATGGCTGATGCTTATCTAATTAAATTTAATTCATAACTATCGTCACAGAACTAACATAATTTAAATTTCCTACAAGTCACACTAATTGAGTACATTTAAATCGAAAGAAAAATAGAAAAAATTGACTCGGAGCGGGACTCGAACCCACAACCACTGGATCACTAGCCCAGTGCACTTCCAATTGTGCTATCCGAGTACTCGGAGTCCCGCTTCGAGTCAAATTTTTCTATTTCTTCTATTTTTTTATATATTTTTTTTTTGGACCCGGGTATGTCCTTAAACTACGTCCAACAATGAGAGGTAGGGCACAGCGATGTACCATCACGCTTGAATCTGGAGCAGCCCAACTGGGGAAGTACCTCCTCCTTACAGAAGACCACAGCCATAACAGCACTGCTACCTTTCAGGTATGTAGTGTTGTGTTCCTGATGGTGAGTAAGGTTCCCAGAGCTCCAACCCCCCTTAAAGGCCGGCAACGCGCTTGTGACTCATCTGGTGTTGCGGGTGTCTATGGGCGACGGTAATTGCTTACCACCAGGCAAAATCTTTTTTCTTTAGTGTTATTGTTTCTTTCGATTTAAATATTGAAGATATTCGCTAGCAGACGTTTCTGCATCATAAAAAATAATTGAGTACACTTTTCCTGAAAACTCCCAATAGTAGGTATGCACTAACAAAGTAACAAAGCATCAAAGTAAAATAAAATAAAACCAACCGTTCAACCCAATTTACACAAAAGCACTTAACAAAATGATGGTCACTGTTGCAACAAACCAATAACCGATATGATGGTCGCAATCATCCACGTTACAGCCTTACAATGCCAATCCGTCCCTCTCTTTCAAGCTGTGCAAAACAGAGACAGTTAACATGTCCCGTCAATGATAAAGGACATCATACGGTTTCAATAAGCAAAGTATATGCAAGACACATCCGAGCGCCTACCGCGGACATCAAAGTTTGTAAATGTTATGTATCTTTCTCTTTTAATCCCATTAAGAAGTAATAAGAGTGACAGAGACAGGCGTTTGCAATTGTCGATTTTCGCGGTAGGTCTTCATTCTGTGCAATAAGAGTATAAGCGCCTTCGAAACCGATACAAAATAATATCTTTTGTTTTAAGGTGTTTAGTGTCCGTATTGCGCGTGGAACAGTATAATCAATCCAATATCTAGAAATATTGTATCATGATAGTAAAAAAAAATATATTACAGGACATTCAAGAAGGCTTATGTTGTGGATGCCAACGATATTTATAATATACAAATACTCAAATAACACATATAAATCACCCATGACACAAGAATCAATGTCATCGCACAAATAAATGCCCATACTGGGATTTAAACCCAGGACCGTCGGCTTCTTAGGCATGGTCACTAACCACTAAGCCAGATATTAATTGTATAGAAGCGGGTAACTCATGTTTTAGAAGTCGAATATATCTCGACATGTTTTGCTCCGTAACGAGGAGCATAATCATGATCAGTTCGCGTTGACTTACCGAAGAAGACTGCCGCAGCTCTCCGCAAACGGGTAGTAGACACCGGCAATAGCTGAGGGCGGGGAGGCGAAAAACTACCCTCAATTTCAGCAATATTGTCAATAGTAGGGTTGCACTCTAGACTTACGTCACTTACGTGCCGGCGACGCCAACAACGACGCGAACGGACGCTCAGCACTCTCAGTGCTTGAAAATGGAGACCTATGCTATTCAAAACATGTTGGGCTAGTGACTAAATAAACGTGAGTGACAGTTTTTCATATAACATTAGCAAAACGGGAGTATAACTGTTTTTTTTTTTTCATATAACATTAGAATGATTCTCAAAAGTTTAAATAAGATAGCTTCGCCAAAGATGGGCCCTGTTCCTAAGATAGCCCGCTATGTTTTTTTTATTTATTTGAATCGTTTGAATGAATTTCAATTTCGACGTCCCAAACCTGGTACCAAACATGGTGAATAGTCCAATATCCATGACGGGGAGCATTCCATGAAAACATCAACTTTTTGTCGCTTACGTAACGCTATGGCAGCTACCATAATAAAACGTTTTAGCTGCTAAGAAACACCAACAATCTTAAAGCCTAGTTATAATATTACAATGTTGATAATTGACTTCCTAAACTTACTTCTCGGTGGTATTAAAAACGTGGTGTCGCTTACGTAATATTTTCATGGAATGATCCGATACCGAATATTGGAATAGGTACAAGTACATACAATTAACTAACTGTGGGCTAACTTACGAAAAGGGCCATCTTTAGAGCAGGTACCAAAGAAAACCAACTCAATCTAATTTCAATAGCATCACTCAACGCACAGAACATAGACTTTCAGTAAATCGCGCCGATC
The DNA here is from genome assembly GCA_022674325.2 of Grapholita molesta. Taxonomy (NCBI): domain Eukaryota; kingdom Metazoa; phylum Arthropoda; class Insecta; order Lepidoptera; family Tortricidae; genus Grapholita; species Grapholita molesta. Next base: position 1,734,324 of record CP053125.2, on the reverse strand, counting down.
GATCCGCGCCTTACATAACCCCCCTACCCCTACTCGCCAGCAGGTTCCGTCCACTCGGAACCTCTGCACAGAACCTTCTATACATATTCCTCAAACATACAAACTAAACTGCAGTATTATCCATTTTAAACTGACCGCTGCCTTTTATAAAACCTATCCCCAAATGTAGCTCAAGACACTGGTTTTTCTGACTGAAACGCCCAATATATTTTGATCTCTAATTTCAAATAGTGTCTAGAAGAATAAGGGTTAAACGTATTGGAATGTAGGTATGGAGGACTTGTGAATTAACCCGTCGACTGCGCACCGGTACGCGCATGTTGGCAACGCTCAGTTGTTTTCCCGGACTTTCCCGGAGCGCACGGAAACTGAGTGCTCCTTGTTTTCCATAAATGTTGTAGACAAACAAGGTAAGTGTTTGTTTGTGTGTGTGAATGTGCATGCATGCGCAATTATTGATGCATAATAACATCTATTTAACAGAAATACAAAGATAAAACTAATACCTACGAGTACGTAAAGCAAATTGGCAAGGATTTTTTAATTTATTCGTTTACTTCTTATAATCTGACCTATATTATATAAGTAAATAAATAATACAGGACGTAAAATTTAATCAAATCTACCTATAAATCTTACTAACTTAAAATTTTAAAATATCTTGCATAATATTTAAACAAAAAGATTCTAAAATACTAAATCCAAATTTGGCGTCTAGGCTAGGTTTCCAATACTCAAATTATGAAACGTGGTTTTAATTCCAGCCTCAAAGACCGGGGACACGATAACATTTTTTTAAATTATATTATTTATTTTAATTTACAATTATCATATATAACTCAAAAAATCCAACGTAAATCAAATTTTATTTCGTGTTATTTTCGAGTACCAATATGATTATATTCATCTATAAAATATTTCCAGTAAAATCGGGTAATATTTGAAAGAAGTTTCCGATTTATGATTTTCCCTCGGGTCCCGTAGCTCACCGGTAACCACAATATGCCAGAACCCTCCATTAATATTATACCGTATTGCCTTTTCAACCATATTGTACAGTCAGTGTCATATAGTTTACCATGATCTGTATCGAATATATTTGGCCATACTGACTGCAACTAATTATATGACGCTGACTGTAGCAGTTCAAATGCGTAAACATACACCTTTATCACACTCTACTCCTGGATTACACATTAATTTATCAATATGTTGTTATTTACTTATTTAATCATTATTGCCCAAAATGCACTCTGGTGAATGAAATGCTGGTTTGCTATCTGTTTTTGGTTAAAGAAAAAATAAGCTTCCCTAGTGAGATGAAAAAAAAGTATAATTTATAGAAAATGCAGACATGAATGACAACATTTTTGACGTAATTCGTTCGATTTCTTTCTCTACCTTTTCTGTTTTGCCTTACTGGTAGAGAATGCCTCATGGCATTAAGTTCACTTTGCACTTTATCGCCTTTACAATAGAGGCGTTGTTCAGATATTTGTCACCACCTCCACAGCTTCGATATATCTGTTAGCGACTGTACAAAAGGCGAACTTAATGCCATGCCATTAATTATGACCCATTTTCATTGTGTAGCATAACATTAAAGAACTATAAAGCGATATAAATAAATGGAATAATGGAGTGGAAAGTAATTAGACATAATTATAGCCATTCCGAATATTAGTTATATGTTATATCAAGATCATACGTGGATTTTTTTTTGATGACCGGTCTGGCCTAGTGGGTCTGGGTAGTGACCCTGCCTATGAAGTCGATGGTCCTGGGTTCGATTCCCAGTCGGGGCATTTATTTGTGTGATGAGTACGGATATTTGTTCCTGAGTCATGGGTGTTTTCTATGTATTTAAGTATTTATATGTATCTATCTATTATATATATCGTCGTCTAGTACCTACAACACAAGCCTTACTGAGCTTACCGTAGGACTAGATCGATTTGTGTAAGATTGTCCCGCAATATTAAAACAATATATATAAAAAATAATACATTTCGATACTATTCTAAAAAAATTTTTATTTTCGACAAGGGTGAAAGTTGGAGCCCGAGTGAAACGAGGGTGACAATCACCCGAGTCTTAAAGAAGTTTTTACACGTGTATTGAACCCAATTTTTCATAACAAGTGCCTTAAAATGCGCACTTTTACGCACTAGTTAGGAAAAAAATATATTAATACTCGTATTAACAAGTTAATAGTAAAATTCTGAACTAAGGGTTTCCCTGTAAAGACTTAATGGTATTATAATGGCAACATTTGAACAGTCGGGCCGTAATTAAATCCAAAACTCTTTGTTGGCTCAATGCGGTAATTTGAATAAAGCCCTGTTTGTAATTGGTGTACATTGAAGGACATTAATATGTGTACAGTTTTCACCACATAGCGGTGGCATAGGGCGGATAAGTTTATAGATATATTCTCAAACATGCACTACAATGTTGACATATGATAATAATAAATAAATAATAAATAATAATATAATACAATTAAAACTGTCGTGAGCCATGTTACTACTATTTAGTTACAAACGGATAAACTCACGTGTAATTATATCGCACTAGGCGACATGTTTCAGGTAACCTTACCCTTTTTCCCTTTCTCTTTTTAGAGCTTACCGAAACATGTCGCCTAGGTGCGATATAATTACATGTGAGTTTATCCGTTTGTAACTAAATAATAAATAATAATATTTCGGGACAATCTTACACAAATCGACCTAGTCCTACGGTAAGCTCAGTAAGGCTTGTGTTGTAGGTACTAGATAACGATATATATAATAGATAGATACATATAAATACTTAAATACATAGAAAACACCCATGACTCAGGAACAAATATCTGTGCTCATCACACAAATAAATGCCCTGACTGGGAATCGAACCCAGGACCATCGGCTTCATAGGCAGGGTCACTACCCACTAGGCCAGACCGGTCGTCAATGATCCTTACAGGCTTCGGAAGTATGTGGTTGCCAAGTTTGGCTAGATGAGAGGCATAAGAGGTCGTTTTAACATTCTCCATAAATTTCTGCCATTAAAAATAAATGGTCATATTTGCTGGTTGGCTCAATGACATTCTGCCACTACAGATTTGCTATTCAATATAATAATCTAATTTTGGTAAATTTTACATTTTAATTTAGCATGTTTATTTTTAGTTTTTATCAAAATAAAACTTTTTTTTTTCAATATAGTATTGCATATTTGAGACAAGCACTATATACTCGGTGTGAAAATTGCAATTATATTTTAGTCTTACATCATAAGCGCGAGTGAGATAGCAGCACCGAAACGTTTTATTCAAATTTTTATTTCATTTTGATACCTTTTACCAATTTCCTCGTTTAATTTATCTATTGCCATCGATTCGTCTGTTTTTTAACACATTATTTCACAAAGGGGCGTTAAAAATGTCAAAAAAATATATATAAAAAAATGCGCTTAAGGGGTTATAAAAAAATGAATCGATAATTTTTATACATTTGTAATGACGCACATGCTAAAAAATCTAGAATAGAAAATTGCCACTCCTAGCAGGGAAGAAAAGTGTTTTATCCGAGCTGATGCTGCGAAATACCTAACTGCCAATTCATTCGACAGACAAAGCCGAGACGTAGTTGTGTATACAGTTTTATAGAGTTGTGGTTTTTTGTTATAATATAACAATAACATAACATTTCATTGGTTATATGGGAAGTGTTAACCGCTTAAAAAAGGTAAAACTTGTCAATTATAAATAAAATTATGAATGACAAGATAATCGATAAACTAAACACTAACATAAAGTGCGAAACAGTATATTACATTTGTCATGGCCATTAACGGCTTAAATGATTAATAAAATACATACTGTATTATCAATCGCTGAAGCTAAACGACTAAGGCCCATGTGCCTAAATCCAGTACTAATTACCTTAAATTTTGAATTTTATAAATTTGGAACAGTTGAATTTTTCCTTTGATTTAGACACAAAAGAGATTATACTTTATTTCCTACGCTGTAAAGAACGAATTCGATTAGCATTTTACTTGTATGGTGGGCCCTAGGAGGTTGGGCCGCTAAGTATAGTCCGGTAGGGGGTCTGGCCGTGACCTCTCGGGTCCCAGCACCTGTTGCTACCCTTTACCACCCCCTCTCCACCCCCGAAGCCACGAGGCTAACTTTGTATTCGAATAACAAATAATAGTTGCAAACACAAAACTATCGTGAGATTGAAACATATTAATTGTATAAAGCGGGTAACTCACGTTTTATAAGTCGAATATTGCTGCGTCGGTTAGCCAACGCGAATGGCTCATGATTATGCTCCTCATTACGAAGTGAAACATGTAGAGCAATATTCGACTTATAAAAAGTGAGCTACCCGCTTTTATACAATTAATAATAGTTTCGTTTTGTTCGGTTCATACCTCTCATTTGTTACCGCTGAGAGGTTTTTAAGCTGGGTATCAGTACCCTGTAAAGTGGGAGTACCTACTAGTACTCGATGCGGTCCTAGTACTCGTCATTCTTACATGATGATGGTTATACGTGTTATCTATAGCCTTTTTCCACCTATATTTGACGTGACCCTACTCTATTTTATAAAAACTCCCTCGTACAGTCAAGTAAAAATTCGTTCACTGCCAAAGTTTCAAAAATATGTACCGAGCAACTCTATTGTACAGTAAATAAGGTTGTAGGACGTATTTACATATGAAAGGATTCTTTCGGTACGTATTTTTACACTTGACTGTACTAAAATATGACGTACCTAACTGAACAGATATTTTAAGGACACTTTTATTGGCAAAATGGGTCCTGACTGAGAAGCAGCCCATATTCAAAATAGCTATCGTTAATAGAAATCGCGAAAATCTAAATATAAAACATGTATCCATACTAAATATTATAAATGCTAAAATAACTCTGTCTGTCTGTTGCCTCTTCACGCATAAACCTCTGAATCAATTGGGATGAAATTTGGTATGGAGAGACTTTGAGCTACGAGGAAGGACATAGGATAATTTATATCGCACAACCATTCTGTAAATACGGGCATAGCAGACCGACGAAGTCGCGAAGAAAATCTAGTACCTAACGTAAAATGTAGAACGAAAGAAAAAGTTATCTATCTAAGAAATACTTTCGATTTCGTTTCGATTGACGTTTTCTCTACACGATTTTCACTACAGTTTTCTGATCTAATAAACGATTTTATGATTTCTGGGCGAGTTATAGAGCTAAAAATAGTTATATATAATATACTCGGATTTGGATTAAACCGGTTTTAGGGATATTATTGGATAAACACTGACTTGATATTTTATATTTCGGTATGCAGATCTCGCGGTCTGCTAGTAATATAATATTTAATATTTTTTTGTACACACAGCAACACTCTTAACCGTACATCGGTGGACTTTATGCCTTATATAATAAGGTCTACCAATGTATAGCTAGGAGTGTTGTTGACTGTACCTATAAATATTAATTAAAATGTTCAACTTAAAGAAACGAATCCCCGAACTGTCGAGAAGACAAAGACGCTTACAGTATATTGCGGACCCTGATTGGACCCGAACCTGTTTTCGTAATGGTTTTCCGATAAGTCTTGATTGCTTTCCTAGTTCCCAATTAGGCTGAGTGCCTGGAACGTCTACAATATGATTAATTATCCAGTAAATTAAATAATACTTTATTGTCATATATATAAGCCAAGCTTATGCCTTACAATAACAACTTAAGTACTCCAGATTATACCTAAAAAATGCTGCGAGAGGATCACCCTGATCGCACCATTAATCCAATTAACATTTAGCAAAATAATACAAATTGGATTAAAAGTAATTTTAAACACAAAAATATCGTGAGATTGAAACATATTAATTGTATTTGCCATTCGCGTTGGCTAGTCAGTCTGCGTCGGTTAGCCAACGCGAATGGCTCATGATTATGCTCCTCGTTATGGAGTGAAACATGTCGAGCAATATTCGACTTATAAAATGTGAGTTACCCGCTTTTATACAATTAATATATGGATTAAAAGTATTTTATGGTGAAACATAAAACGCTGTTATTATGATTATAAACTTATAAAGGGTTCCGTAACAAGAATATCTGCCACATCACCACAAACTGTTCTTCGGTTTAGCAAAATTGAAATCCTACGTGTCTGCTTTTATATAACCAGTACCTACCAGGGTCATGTCACAAGAAGGTAAAAACTTCAATAATAAATCCATTTTGAGCGACTATTCGCCATTCGGTTACATATTCTTATCACGTGGCCGTTATCAATGGCGGCACATTGAAAACGGTCGGAAGTAAATTAAATGTAAAGAAGCTTATACACGCTCTTACTTGGCAGAAAATTATAAAACCTATAAGAATCGACTCTGTAAGCCCTCTGCCACTGACACATTTTTTATATAGGACATCCTTACACAAATTGTCTGAGCCCCACTTTAAGCTCAAGAAGGCATGTGTTGTGGGTACCCAGCCAGCGATATACCGGGTGTGGCCTGTAATAGGAGCCATAATTTTAAGGATCGCTTCTACGCTACGAACGTAGCAACATTTGTTCTACAACTTCAAAAAATTGTGTAATTTTAGACTTGGGATTTTTTCGAACAAACGAAATAGTATTTTCAATGAACGGCATCCAATAGTCTAGTTGACATTTACTGTCAGCCTACAAACTTCACAGTTTTCACAATACATTGCTTGTTTGGAAAACCTTTTTTTATTAATATTTGGTAAACCATAAGTTATTTTCAAAAGTCGTAGAATAAATGTTGCTACGTTTGTGGTGTAGAAACGACGCCTAAAGTTAATGCTCCTATTACAGGCCACACCAATAATAAGTTAAATATCCGGAAAAAATCGAGTCAATATTTTTCTATTTTTCTTTCGATTTAAACATCGAATATATTCGGTAGCAGACGTTTCTGCATAATAAAGAAATAATAATTTGGACTTACTGTTATACAATAATTTGTGTCTATCTAATTTATACGTTATCTTTGCTTACTCAATTATTCATAGACTAGTAAAACGTCAACTCACCATGCCTTGATCAACAAAATACACAAAATAGGTTTCGCATAAGCCTATATAGATATTAAATTCATTTCTAAGTCCCGTAAGGTATATTTACAGAGAAAGAATAAACTCCCAACTTTAAAATCCGCTTACTCCCAAAGTTAATTAACAGAAACACTCAAGTTCTCAAGCAATTAAATAGCCTACGTAATTAAAGTCATTCGTTTAGATTAAGCTGCCCACCGCATCGTGGGTTCCGTACCTACTAGAGTTACGTGGGCAGCAAACAACACATTACTCGTATTAGAACTCCAGTTTGCCAACTGACAAACAATTCTGGAACTGGAAGTAGGCTGAGCTAGGATTATTAACTAAGTTTATGAATTCTACGGACATTCGAAATTGAATACAGCTTTAGATAAGAACAGTACACGGAACGGAACATGAGGAAACTGAATAATATTAACAGCGTTATCCAATATTTACATACTAAAATGTCCAATAAACCTTTGAGATATTCAATTTATTAAATTTAAATTATTAATTAAAATAATTTAAAAATAAATTATTTTAATTTAAAACTGATTGCCGAACGCTTCTTTACTCCGCGTTTATGTTGCCACCACACATTCGCGCGAGTAGCGAGGCGAATGGCGAGGCGAAACGCCAGCACGCATAAGTGTGTACGCGGACGTCTCGCTATTTGCGGAGTTAGACGAAACTTTGCCTTTACAAAAAGGCGATGCAAGGAACGAGAGGAATGGCGAGACGTCCGCGTATACATGCGTGCTCGCGTTTCGCCTCGCCATTCACCGCGCTACTCGCGCGATTGTGTGGCGGTAGCATTAACGGCGATTTCACCATAATGAATTTCTTTGCAGACATATAATCAAATTTATTTGCAGACATAGATATCTCATTCACATTTATTTTTTATGTCAAATACTTTTAGAAAAAAAAAACTAAATTGTTTTTTGCTGGAGTAAGAGTTAAGAGTTTTGGGTTAGGAAGTAGAATACTTTGTTAAAACTATTCGGATTCTTTATATTAACAGTGTATAATTTCACGTCACGGCTTCACTCGTGTTTATTTAGTCACTGCCACGACATATTTCAGAGAGCAAGGTTTCCATTTTCAAGAACTTAGGCCCTCGTCATTCCAGCTCCCCGCACACAGACTAGGACACAAAATGACTACATCCCCTCATCGTCCATACCACAAAATGACTACAAAACAATTAGGGTGGAAAGAGATTATACGAAGATTTATATTCCGTTGTCACTTAATTGAGCCGTTAGCGTTTAACGCATTCACTGCCACCGACGCACATGTGCGTCAAAGTGACTTTCAACCTGTGCTTTTTTTTTATGACATAGGCGGCAAACGAGCAGACGGATTGCCTGGTGGTAAGCAATTACCATCGCCCATGGGCACCCGCAACACCATTGGAGTCACAAGCGCGTTTCCGGCCTTTAAGGGGGGTTGGAGCTCTGGGAACCTTACTCACCATCAGGAACACAACACTACATACCTGAAAGGTAGCAGTGTTATTATGGCTGTGGTCTTCTGTAAGGAGGAGGTACTTCCCCAGTTGGGCTGCTCCACATTCAAGCGTGATGGTCATCGCTGTGCCCTACCTCTCATACGCTCACAGCGTGCTGGTCTGACGCTCAGATGCATCCTTAATATTTAGTGGCTTTTACCACGCTTCGACGCACATGTGAGTTTAATATTTTGAATTGCCTACTTAGTTTTTTATTCAAAACATGATGTTCCTCTTGTTAAAACAATGACCTAGTTCCAATGCGAACAAACCAATGTCAAATTAGTATGAACTCATATGTGCGTCTGAGGAACAGGGTAATCGGTTCAACTCACATGCGCGTTTGCGCCATACAGCAAAAGTGTTGCAACTTTACAAAGCGCAAGTACGGCCACATATGGAATACTGTTCTCATCTCTGGTCAGGAGCACCCCAATACCAGCTTCTCCCTCTGGACCGCATCCAGCGGAAAGCGAGTCGAATTGTCGGCTGCCAGAATATCTCGGACCGGCTTGACTCCTTGGCACTGCGTAGAGATGTGGCTTAACTCTGCATTTTCTACCGCATACATGGAGAGCGCTCCGAGGAATTGTTCAGTTTAATCCCTGCTGCTTCCTTCCGCCAGCGCTCTACACGACAACACTTCCATCATCACCACTTGGATGGTTGGCAGTCCTCAACTGTGCGTTTTTCCAGAAACTGCTTGCCTCGCACAGCAAAACTTTAGAATGAATTGTCGTCTGCAGTATTTCCGGACCGATATGACCTCCAAACCTTCAAGAAAAGAGCGTATCGTATATCCATTTTAAAGATCGGCTTGTGACTCCTCTGGTGTTGCGAGTGTCCATGGGCGGCGGTAGTTGCTTACCATCAGGAAATCCGTCTGCTCGTTTGCCCTATTTTATGAAAAAAAACTGGCGACAGTCTAGTGAGTGACAGTGAATGCGCTAACCCCGGACCCGGGAATTGACGTAAAATTGCGTCCAGAAACCACCCCAACACGAACAAGCAGCAGCGTCCCATTCGATCGGTTTAAGATACTACGTCTACTCGTCTACCATGCGTGGTGATTATGGCAATTATAAACGCTATTGGTGAGGCCTACGTCCAGCTATAAAAATCCGTTAAATATTTAGTAAGATTTTTCTAAATCATTTTAGGATACTTTTTTACTCATATTGGGATTCAAATATCTCGTTATTCCGAGTAGAAATACGACTATGTCTATATTAAACAACACTAAATCTAATAGCTATGTTGAACATGTGTATGCAAGAATTCTTGTGAATAATAAAAAGTGTCGTAAAACAGTAAAACAAGGGTCGTCGGACCATTACCTCGAGTCATGAGACATACGCTCGTATGTCCTTCGTTTATGAGCTCATGAGCCTATTTAGTCTAGTACAAGTTATGGTAAGTTTAATGCCCTTTGATCCCCAAGAATAACCAAAGGTGTCATATGCTGTCGTGCCTACCTCGCCACCGACACCTAAGGACACGATTAAAAGTAGTCAAATTCTTCAAAAAAAATTCCGTTACCCGCAAAATATTCCTCAATTTCAAAGCAGTTTTAGCAATCGGGTCAGGTGTTCAGAATGATCCATCATTGATCACCATCTGCTAACATTCGTTCTTACTGCTGTTCTGCTTAGAGGCGATAAAAGCCTAGAGAAAATCATCATTGCCCGAAAAGTAGAAGGCGAGAGACCTAGTGGTCTCAGTCAACAAGATGGTCTGACTAAGTCAAGAAGGTCACAATGGCAATTTTTTTGAAGCGCTGAGAGTGATGGCGGATCAAGACCAGTGGAAGCAATTATGACAGCTAGAAAACCAAGTGATTATATCTGTAATTTGGGACTGGAAGAGTAAAGTCAAAAAAACATTTTCATTCGTGCCGTGTCAACACACGGTGGTGGCTGCTAAGAATAGCACCACCCCATCTCCCGCGGGTCTCGTAAAAGGCGACAACGGGAAAAACACTGTCGGATGGGCAGCAGCGTCCGTTGAAACCGATTCAACATCTACTGTTGTCGCCAACTCCCCTGCCAGGTGTAGCGACTATGGCAACTCCCAAGGTGATACAAGTCATATTTGGGGGAAGTATATGTCCCGCAGTGGACCTCCTACGGATGAAATGATGTTTTTTTTATGACATAGGCGGCAAACGAGCAGACGGATTGCCTGGAGGTAAACATTTACCGTCACCCATGCGCATCACTTTTAAGGGGAGTTGGAAAATCTCACCATCAGGAACACAACACTACATACCTGAAAGGTAGCAGTGCTATTATGGCTGTGGTCTTCTGTAAGGAGGAGGTACTTCCCCAGTTGGGCTGCTCCAGACTCAAGCGTGATGGTCATCGCTGTGCCCTACCTCTCATTGTTGGACGTACTTTAAGGACATACCCGGGTCCATGATGGGTGATGATGGTAATGATTTATATAATTTGGTTATACGTATACAGCCGTGACCCATATTGCGCTTCAGAATTTTGCCAACGACCACAAAAAAGCCACGCGCACCTCATTAAAGTTCACGACCTATCCAAGTTATTTAATAAACCGAGAACACCCGCTCCTCACCACACCCCTCCCCCTCAACATTCGCACACGTAGCCCATTAGTGCATTCCGAGCCTTTCAGTGTTCCAAGTCCAAAAGGTCTTAGCTGAATTATATTTGCTGTGAACTGAAGTCATTGCAGAAGTGGGTCGCGTTAAGCAGCATGGCGGGTTTTCTGAAATGAAGCTCAAATATTAGACACTAGCACTTGCCCGCGACTTTGTCTAGCAATTATTGATCCTCCATACAAATACAACCTCCGTCTCCGTCGTCCTCCTCTTAAAGATACAAACTATTCATTGTCCTACCTCGGGACTCATACTGCCTGTACTTATGCAAAATCCCAAACTATTTCATTTTCAACAGTTCAGCGATTTAAGTATGAAAAGATGATAGTACACTTTCTCATTTATGACATTAGAATGAAACGTAGTGCCCAAGTTAAGTGTACTATGACCGGTAAGACACGCCAATAGGGAATCTTACGCAAAACTCTTCGTAGATGGCAGCACTAGTACAAGCGAACCGCCATGACGCATTATGGCAGTCCCCTTGTACTAATGGTGCTATATTTCTACCCATAAATCCTAGTTGTGTAAAATTCCTATTAAGTATTTTGCGTTTAAAAGTGTTAATTCAATGACAAATTATGTCTGCCCTATTAGATTTTTTGATTGACAGTGACGGGTGCGTGGGGTGCGTTCGGAAACTATGTTCGTCTGGCTGTCGACTCGGTTAGATTGACAGTGTCAATGTCAATTTCTATACAGTATTTGTCTTGTTACAGCTACCGCGAGCAACGATATTCGTAAAATTCGGAAGATTGTCTCTGTCACTCTTGTGACACCTTAACGCATTCACTGCTACCAACGCACAAGCACATGTGCGTTTATTTCCATACCTTTTTGGTGGGGGTGGCAGTGAATGTGTTAATTTGGAGCAAAGGAGAAAGATGCCCGAAATATACAAACTTCGATGTTCGCGGTACCAATCCAGGTTTAAACCACAGATAATATAACACTACGTTAAAACTTATTGCTAGCTGCTAGCTGCGCTAGTGCTGCGCTCTGGCAGCAAAACATTGTAGTTATACTTATACTTATATTATCCTTACAATTTTAGGCTGGCCGAACCGCGAACATCGAAGTTCGTATATTTCGAACATCTTTCACTTTTACTCCTATTAAGACGTCATAAGAGATTAAGTACGCAATAAATCTGCCTCTCTATTTCTCTTGCTTATTGAGTGACAAGGATGCAGACATACAAGTTTCGTATTTCGGTACATGAGGCCTTCTTTCGTATGTGAAAACTTTTAATTTAGTAATAATCCTAGACAATCATAGACATACCATTTACCTAGGTAACTATTGTGGTATTATTATTAGCACGCTCCATCTAGATGGAGCGTGCTAATAATAATACCACAATAGAAAGGGATGGTCTTATGTAACTTTCCATGGGTATGGCAGAGACGGTGCTATTTTTGTCCGTCCTTGTCATAGTCTCACATGTTTTTGTTCCCCTCCAAAATGGACCTTTGAGAACTGTCAAAGTTGGAGGGGAACAAACAAATACAATTGGAGTTTTCTTGGGTTTTCAACCAAAGTTGCGGTAATTAATACAGAATAAGCTAATATTTTTGTTATAAAGAATGTCCTGTAAAGCAAAACTATAGTGAATTGTTACATTTTGGGCCACAAAAGCCAGAATATCTTTGTCCCTTACTGGCGCTCGCGGATGCGTTCTCCAGTCATTATTCCTCCCAGTAGACAATACTGTTTCTCTAAAAAAAGTGTATAAGATAATTTGATTTATTCTCACATTATACATTTATTCAAATAACAACTCTCGTCTACATTTACTTTCATTTCAACATTTCCATAGTAATACTTAAATAAATCAACTCACTATTAACATAAAAATACTCTCCTTAAATAACAAACTTAAACAAAGGACATTTCATTTACATATTCTTCAAAAACTAAATTATATTCTGTGAAAACTTCGAGGCGTGTTCCATTGAAAGAGCAGAATCTTGATTTCGCAACAGCTTTTGTGTGAATAAAGTCAAATCGAGACAATATTTTTACTGTGGGCATGCAGCTCCATAGCGTTCCCTGGCATCAAATATTCATAAGCCGTTGAAGAGAGTTCATCTTATATTTCCCCAGGCGAATGTGGTTACTGCTAATCAAGTAAAAGCACACATCTTATGAAATTTTATTAAACACAGCCATGAGTAAATAAAGATGATTAAATCGCTATAAGCTACGCTGAGCATATACTTTTGAAAGAAATCTGTAATAACTCCTAAAAAATTTAGTACATTACGGTAACTAATAAATATTGTCTATCGAAAAGAAAAATGAGATTGTGTTAATAAAAATCTAAGTATAAATAATAAGAACGCAGTAAACATCTTTCAGCTGATAATGAGAATAAAGCTGCTCTGCCCCATGCCGGTAGCAACCTAAGTTGGGTTTTTATTTTATTTTTTCAGGACAATTTGACACAAGTCGACCTAGTCCTACGGTAAGCTCAGTAAGGCTTGTATTGTAGGTACTAGACGACGATATATATAATAGACAGATACATATAAATACTTAAATACATAGAAATCACCCATGACTCAGGAACAAATATCTGTGCTCATCATAAATGCCCTGACTGCGATCGAACCCATCGGCTTCATAGGCAGGGTCACTACCCACTAGGCCAGACCGGTTGTCAAATATGTTTGTATTTTATATTATTTTTGCCTGTTGTATTGTATTTTACTTTTATGCTTTAGTCCTCCTATCGTAAAAACTTATGCTAAGAACAGAAATGAATACAAAATTGATGATAAAAACGAAAACTGAGTTAGTGTTAAAAAGGCTTACTATTTTTTCATTCTCAATATATCAGAAAACTTTTCTTATCTCAGTCTTGTATAATTTTCCATACCGATTCCATCAGAACATTTAAAACGCCTTGTTGCTAAGATATTAAGGTCTAAATTAAAAATTATTAAGTCCTTCTGAAAACAGACTTTGAACTCTTTTTTACATTTTATATTGGAGAACCTATTTTTTATTTTGCTTACTTTTAAAATGTTATTTCTCTGATGCCAGCGGAGTTTATTCGATTTGTAAACGAAAACATATAAACGCACTTAGCAAAAGGATTTCTTTGTTAAAGAATACATTTTATTTTCGTTTTCGTTGACAATATTTGTACCTACTATCGAATCATGGCGCGGCTTCCGAAAAGTTATCAAAAGAATTTGTATGACAGGTGCCTTTAGAATGTTCTATATTCAGATAACTTTATAAATAAGTAATATATTTAAAGCTGTGAGTTCGTAATTATACTATAAATGGTACAGTCAGCAGCAAAAGTGGCTAAGCGTTTGAAGTGTTCAAAATGACCTACACGCGCTCTTATTCTCTTGACAATAGAGATGTGTTGACCTCATTTTGAACACCTCAAACGCTTAGCCACTTCTGCTGCTGACTGTACAACGTAATATCGGGTGTAAGATCGACGGAGTTACATTTTGACGTTATAGCGGATCGGGATTTTTAACCCGCAATTTTCACCGTTTGAAATAGTATATTTTTTAATGTTATTACAAATTCAATTCATCAATATACAACTACATTAGAAATCAAAAAAACCTAAAATTTAAAGTAAACTTTAATATTAAAAATAAACCTAACCTTGAATATAAAGGACCTCATAATCCCCGTCCCTGCTGAGAACAACAACAACACGTAGTTGAATAAGAGACACTGAAATCTGTTATTTGATCTTTTATCATCAGTTTGTTTCACTAACTGTCAACAGATGATTGTAGCATGGCTTCTTGCGCTGGCGCTGACCGGCGCGGCCGCGAACGAGCGCGGCGGCTCCCTGCGCGGCGCGCTCGAGGCGCTGCAGCGGCGGCAGCGGGGCAGGGCCCCCGCGGTGTCCGACTACGACCTGTATGAGGTGCTGCCTCCCAATGCGTATATACCAGGTGAGCTCACTTATCACCAGAATTTCGGGGACGTGACGTTATTGTCCATACACAAGTTACGGAGTCCATATCTGGTGCGTCGTTAAATATAATTTGGTTTTTGTATTGATAGCGAATTCTTGAACTTTCTACATGTTTGTCAGGTAGCTACCGTAAAATAGACGTGCGTGTATGATGTAGTTACGTACGAAGTTCTGCCTCTGGTTGATTGTGTTACATTGTGGTTACATGCACTACTACTAGTGTCTTTGTACTAAAAATTACTTAAGTCCTAAAATGTTAGAAGTTACAATTCTGACTTAATATAATTACTTAATGCTCAAAGTGTTAACTATACGTTTACATTTCAGATACTGACTATCCTGTGGGTATTGAAGAATTTGAAGAGGACCCAACCACGAATTATATACTTAAACTCCTAGAAGAGAACGACAGACCGAATGATGGTTATGAGTACAAACTAGTTAAGAAAAAGAGCAACCACTTGAGCCCAGTGGACGCGAACACAAAGGAGTCCGCTTTCCGCGAGAGGAGCCATCATTCCGACAACGACAGGCTACGGGATCTGTTTGCTGATAGGAATGAAGCGGAGAACCCGAAGGAGGCAGTGCAAGAACGCGCTGAGAACGATGCTGAATACGCCTTGCTCCTAGGCCAGTTGTGGTCAAAATACAAAAACAACAAGCATAACGCAGAAGGAGCTCCACAAGGAGTAGTCAAGCTTTACAAAGAAAAGATAGTTAAAAAACGGTACCCAGACAACTGGGGTCCTATTGCTTTTAAGAAAAAGAGGAGTCCTTCAGCTGAAGACGAAAGACCTACCATATCAGAAATTGAAGCTGATTCTAAAGTCTTGCCAGGGCCTGTGGATCTCAATAACTTCAATTACGATCAGCCTGATGATGACAATGACGACTTGCGTGAGGAGTATGCAATCGCTTTTCAGCCCTTGGATGATGATAGTCTATCAGATTTAGCAGATGACGACCAATATAGGTACGATGTCATAGAGAAACGCTTTCCTGTAACCAAGCGTAGCAGCGGACCATACGACTGGGGTAAACCGAAGACAAAGAAACGCTTTGCCCAAGACCAAGATAAGCGTGAAGTTTCTAAAAGATTCAGAAGCAGTTCAGGCACTGATCCAAAAATTATTAAAGATCTATCAAAACTATTTGGTGATTCCGAATCGGAGCTTATTAAAAACCCTGTAAAGAGAAGTAGTGAACAACAGGGAAGCTCTTTTGAAAGCAAACCGCCACAGCTTGCAATGGCAAATCAGAATCATACTAACGACCGGAATAATATTTCTGCTTCACCCGATGACAGCAGTCATGAACATCATCACAATTTGCATCACCCTGGAATATCTGGCAAAGAAGTTGAGCATGTACACGATCACGATCATGGTAACAGTGAAAAACCTATTACAATTAAAAAGAAATCCATTGACTGGTCTACTTACTTTGGAATCGATAAACGCAAGAAGAAATCTGTGTCGTTCGATGAAAATAAGCTAAGGAAACAATATTTTGATACTTTCAATAAAGAAGTAATTTATCCTTTAAATTCCTTTCGTAAACACAGCAATGTGAAAAGAAACTATGTACAACGCCCTGAAAATGAAGAGACTGAAATTCAAATCGACAATGCAAGAGCTATTGCGGTACGTGATGGTGATAAGAGAAATAATGCCCAAGAGCAGGAATCTAAGTTAGACAACATAGATAAGAAACTTAGAAATATGGAAGGAATGATAGTAGATGAAGCACTACACTACTCAAATACTGGTGAAGAACTAGACACCAAAGAAGAACAGGAGATGAAAGAAAAACTGTTGTCTCGATTGGCCGCGGCGTACAGCTTGGAAAAAATGAGGAAAGCCCTCAGAGAATTCAAGCAAAGCTTACAAACTCAGAAACCGGATACAACTATGGGACCATCATCTGTGCCAATGGAAGAGGCAAAAGAGAAGCGTGTAGCAGTCAAGAAAGAAAAAGTGGACATCAATAATAACGAGATTCCTCTATTTAACAAAGCGGAAGATAAGGAAGACGACTTCGAGGAAGAGCAAGGCGCCGGGCACTACTTGAATGGCAAAATTGAGAATCAGTTCTCTGAAGGCTACATGGGTGGAAGTGGAAGGCATCGTACTCCAATTGTTGCAACAGGTAAATTTTACAATTTGTAGGTAATGAACTGATGAACAATTTATTTTCATATTTTGATAAAATACGCATCTGTAAAAGCGTACTTAATGACATTCCACAACATCCCTACATGTAAAGTGAGAGTGGGGTTTTTTTTCGGGTCAACTCTAAAGCATTACTGTCATTAGTAGGTATTTGAAACATAAATTATGTTATAGATTGATTCCTTAAACAACTAATAAAGTGAATATGCCGAGCAGTCTCCCCACTGTAACTTTTGAACGACCAGTCCAAAAATTAGTAAAAAAACATGATGAATCACTACAACTTAATAAAGACTTTCAATTAATAATATTTGAACTTGATTTGTTGAACCGTTTTTGAGTAACGGATCCAAAACTACCTAGAATCATCTACTAACCCAATGAGCAATAGGATAGCCCGACAAGCTCTTAGACGATTTTTTTACTACAATTAAATTTCCAGGGGCTGCCACGGGCGCGTGCCCAGTGTTGGCGAAGATCGTGCAGCGTTGTCGCGGCGTGGACCTGCTCGCGGGCGACCGTGGACAGCTGTTCCTTCCCCTCTGCAGCCTGCATCAGATCTGCTATCTCTGTGTAAGTATGAGTAATGTGATGTGGTTCAGGAATAGTTCAAATTTAACTGAAGACCTGAAGATCCAAACCAATCAAAATTAAAGAAGAATTTGTGATCTGCTGTTATTCTTCTGCTTCTGTCTACTGTTTAAATGAGATGCCAATAATATTAGTGTTTGTGTTGAATGTGATGGGTCTGAGTACCTATTATATTACTAGATGATGCCCGCGGTTTCGCCCGCATGGTTAGAGAAAAATGAGTCTTGCCGTGGAAATGAGATGTTTTCTCGCTAGAAAAAGTAGCCTATGTTACTCTCCATCCCTTCAACTATCTCTACTTAAAAAATCACGTCTATTCGTCGCTCCGTTTTGCTGTGAAAGACTGACAAACAAACATACACTCTTTCGCATTTATAATATTATTATATTAGTATAGATTTATTAAATTGTATTTGGTGTTAATGTCCTAAATAGTTAAAATAAAGTAAAATATTAAAATAAATATATTTCTTTTTCTATTCACTCCATATTGTAATGGCATTCCGAGTGCACAGATTCTACACATTTTATCGAAATTTGGAGTAACAGTTGGATTAGGTAGTACTTAAATTAGACTAATTTCTTCTAAAACTTAACATTATAAATATTATAATGCATATAAAGAGAAAACTTGTATCTCGATCGAAATACGATGGCACCCGAACTGTCACTTGTTTGATGTCATTTTTAACTTTGACGTTTCAAACTAAACCTTAAAGTTCCATGTAATGTATACGAAAATGTCACCCCTTTAATCATTCATTGATTGACTGTTCAGGCGCCGTCCGTTTCCCGATGGAAATAGTTTTTCACTACACCTGTATATTACTTTACATTGACAGGGCGAGGCTCCACCGACGACCTGCGACCTGGTATTCCTCTCCGAAGCCGACACCACTTGCGAGGGCGACGGCGGCTGCCAACGAGCGGCCCGCTCCGCCCTGATGGCCCTGCGCGAACTCCACGACTCCCTGGCCGACGAGCTGGACGGAGAATGCGAAGCCAGCCCCTGCCTCCCGGCCACCCTCAAACTGAACATCGGCTGGCAACGAGCTTTACAGCGATAAACATTGCCACAGCCGCGTTTCCATAACGTTCCCGCGATATCGAACATGTTTAACTAGTCGTATTTTTTCTATTATCACCTAAATTATTGTTTCACTAGTTGTTAATTTACCCGCACGGCTCTAACCAGCCATAGAGCCGTCTGGGCGTAGAGTAAGAAGAGCGTTGCTCTAAAAAAAATGCTTGTAACAAGTGTTTTTTCCGAAAAATATATGTTTTTTTCCACTCAGAGGCATGAGCTCTATCCAATGCAATAGACGAAGGAATTGTCCCAGTAAATACACTTCCGAAATTTCCTTTTTACCGCCATATAAAATATTATGGTAACAACATAGAAAAAATATCTTCAGGACAATATTTGTTCTTATTGTTATATAAAGAGCTCCTGCTTCTGAATGGAATAAAAATACATTTTACGTGAAATAACAAAACTTTGAAAAGTAGCATTTTTTTTAAGAGTTATGCTTAGAAGATCTATAGTTATATTATATTTGAAGATCTATAGTAGCTATGAATATGCGCGGACGAGCCAGTATCGAATACGCTTTCGTTGTTACATGTGATTTAAATATATATGTATATATTATACCTCTATTAATATGTCATTTTTAAAACGTATTCTTGATGAGAGTTCTAAACTCTTCAAAGGAAAATTTACTAGTTTTTTGGCATGCTCATACTATTACATTTTAGACATGACATATATATTAGCCATGTGGGGATTTATTTGCCAGATATATTTTTGCGAATATATATCTGATATTATTTTATTTATTAAGTATTGTAGTACTAAAGGGGCAGGACTAGATATAAAATTATTGCGGATCGTCGCGTGTTCTGACGTTATTAAGGTATTTACACACTATTTGTGTTATAAAGTGTGTTAACGTGATTGTATTTATATTATTATAAATGTATCTTCATATTTTAAAATTATTAAGACGAGAAATTATATTCACCGAGTATACAATACATTTTAATACATTATATCTTCAATACGATATGTTTCGTATCTAATTTGTTTTCTATTTATTGAGTATTTTCTACGTAATTCATTTCGTTTAGCGAGATAGTTAGTGTGACTAACTATATCAAAAATAATGCTTCGCTGTGACAGAAAAGGACAAAGCTATTCTATAAGACTCCTGCGCTGTGTCTCCCATGCACATTCATATAAAAAATTCAAAAAATTGTTAAGTTGGTACTATGTAATCATTAGAACACAAATTTATAGATAACCTAGTCATTGTGGTTCTAGTGTTGACATACCAGTAAAACCGACTTGAATTAAATTACAAAAAAAGAAAAATCTATAATTCATACCCAATATGCCTGACGATTGATGATGATGAGAATCGCCGTAGAGGAACGACCACCTTAGACTTTACTAGACAATAAATCTTTGGCTTATACACGGCTATTCCGGTTTTTATAATCGTTAGGTGACCTCACAGGTTTCGAGTCTTCCGGTCAAAATTGGCTTCAAATTGTGCCCTTCATGGCACCTCTATTCGACGTGCTCAAAATTCACTGGAAGATCATAATATATATCTTCAACATATTTAAAGTTTACTCCAGTTATTAGCTATATATATTTTGTTATTATATTGACATTATTATTTAACCCTAACCCTACGATTTTGTCGCGAGTTCTTATTTTATGTATGACGACACTTATAATTAAAGATGTAACATTTTTTATAATTAATTTCAAATCTGTATATTTTATACTTCTGTAGTATATGTTTTTGTACATTATTAATTATTATTAAAACGGAATGCAACTCAAGAAAGCTGAGATACTTGTTAGTTTGAAAATTCTATATTGCTACGTTTTTACAACACTTTTATCTCTTGCTAGCAAAAGCAAATATTTATATGGTTTTTATTTTAACAAAGGTTTTGAACATGTCCGATAGGGGTCAAAAGCCTGCAGTTAAATACTTTCTTTACGAGCTGCATTGTCTAGAAGCTGAAGTCGAGCTGCTGTTTTTTCTAGAATTTACAAATGTAGCGGGGCACGGGGGTTAGATAGATTTAATAAATGTAATTTATCATTGTAGTAGACGGTGGTTACCTGTCATTTTAAAACAACTTGAATGTTATCACCTTTATTCGTAAAATGTTCAAGTATTAAACACGTGAATATAAATGGTTTTCAATAATAATTGTTTTATTTATCATTACATCATTAGACTCTTTTTTGCATAACGCTCTATCATATATATGGTTATAGGCTGTTTCCTTAGCCACCTATGGCTATACATATGTCTAAGGAGAGTTGTATGACATAACTTTTTAATTTTATATTTTTATATACTTACTTCTACTTTAAATCACTACTTTTGACAGTCAGTAAAATTGACCAATGATTTTCATACATTTTTTGTTACTTCCTTTCCGATACCATATTAAGTCTGACTCAAATAAAACAACTTTATTTTTCACTTTCTCGTATCAGGATCAAAAGAACTAGTGACTTAGAGTAGTAACAAAAAAATACGTAAGATAAGTTCTGTTAACAACATTAAATGAACGCAATAAAAATCAAAGTTCAGCACTATTTATAACTATTTTATACCTATTTATATCTATTTTATTTTTTATAACTATTTTAGACATTATAACTATTATATAACGTTCAGGTAACATTTGACTTTATTAACTGCACCTGCACACATTAACAGAAAGAAAATGTGTTTTAATCCAACCACTTAGAGATAGCTGGAGATATCTGCTATTGATAACGAGATAACATCCAATACATCGATAACATGGCGTCCACACTTCACGACAACATCATTAGTACAACGCGTGTAGTTTAGACAAACATTCGGCAAGAAATAGCAAAAACAAACCAAAAAATCTGTGACAAATAAATTGAAGTGAAGAATAAAAAAATAAATGACTGAAATACATAACACTGATATAAATGATAGGGGATTGGATAATCCGGCGGCGACGGAAGGTAAGTTATTAAGTATTATTTAAACTTTATCAATGACAATTTGATTGTTCTAGATATAGTCTGGCTAATAGGAAATGATTAAACAAAACTGTAATTAACATATTCACTGCCAGCCCCTCCAAAAATGTATGAAAATGAACGCACATTAGCATCGGTGGCAGTGAATGCGTTAAAGACTATCCCAGTAAAATTTGTTTTGACTGATCTTCCGATGGTTCCAGATTTAGAAACCACGTTGGACAGGGACCCAAAGACCGGGAGCTGTTTTATTTAAGCATTTTTTTTATCATGCTCGATTTGGTGCCTTTGTTTATATCTGGGAGTGAAAAATGACCGCTAAATTTTGAAAAAAAAATCAAAGATATACTTAACAATCTGCTAGTAACACAAGAAGAAAAAAACGATACTCATTATCTTTTTTATGGTAAAAGTACTATTGTAAGAAAAAAGACAGCATCATTCCTCGTGTCTTTACGAGGCGTGTCAAGTGAAACGAGCCAAGTGCAAAAGATTAAACAAAAAATATTTTTTTGGATTTCAGATGATGGGTCTACTTTGAGGCCGGACTTGGTCATAAGTGTCCAGCCTCGCCAAAACGGTAGGAACTGCTTATTGTTTATATCCGTACGTACCTGCTGCATTGCAAAGTTACACATTTACATCAATAATTTTATCCATTTAAGTACTCCATACGCAGTCGCTTACTTAGAATCAACTTAATACATTTTATCATAAATTTATGTATCCCAGAGTCGCGAGTTCGAGTCTCGCCCGGGGCAGTTCAGTTTTCCATTTTTTTCTTGTTTTCTAAGAATTACATTTTATAATTTTCTCATTTAACTGTAACTTACAAAGCTTTAATCCATTTACTTTTTTAGAAATAGCATTGTTATATAGTCTGCAAGTCTGTTATTATCATGTGAATTTAAATAAAAGGGAGGTGTCTACAAACAATAACTATAATATACTGGTAAGACATCACAATTCATTTACTTAGGTAAAGAGGAAAGGTCCCAATCGTAATCCCTGAGGCACACCTATTGAGCTCCGGCGAACATTATACATTGTTGTAAACCTTTAAATTCCCTTTTGTAATAAGGACTTATGTAAAAGCAGTATCATCCTCTGTCTGCACAGTAGGAGTAGAAGTATACCTACCAAATCATAACATAGACAACCAAAGGCCTTGGAAAGATCACACACCCGTGACTTAGCAGGCATCTAAAATATGTTAAATCAACCCCTGTATAAATTTATTGATATTCTTGTTATGCTTCTTAATCCTTAGAGTCCCGCGCCGAGCTACCAGTGTCCACTTTAGACTGGCGCTCCAACCCTCGCGGCCAGTTCATACCGGTCCATGGGCTAGATTTTCTTATCGGTGTTTCTACACTGCAGATACAACAGACGGTGGAGTTGGACGATCGTGAGTATTTCTTTTTTTTAATACTATATGGCAGCAAACAAGCATACTGCCCACGTGATTGTAAGCACTCACAGATCTGTAAATACATACGAGTAGTACAGAGTAGGTATCAGTGGCGGAGGATCTAGTAGGTGAGTATAGTCTTACCTATACAACCTACTCGTACTAAATTGGAACATACAATCATTACCAAAATTGGACACTTCGTTAGCTCAAATATAATCTTCTAAAACGTTCGTTTTGTGCAAGTAATTTATGTTTACGAATAATTGAATTAAAAATACATACGAAGAGAGGAACATATGTTCGGAATCGTTAAAGGCTGAAATTATGACACTGATGAAATAGTTGAAAAGTCCAATTCCATTCCGAAATACCAAAGTTAAAACCAGTTAGGCTGCGTTTCCACCAGTGATGAGCGAATATGTGTAGCGAGAAATGTGTTTTTAGGAACCAATAGAATCACATTATGTATCGATAGGGGCATGACGTATTGGCTCAATCAACTATTCTTTGTCCCTCGTTGCCATGGTTACGTTCCCATGTTCCACTCTTCAAACCACAGTTCAATTGTATCTAAATACACAAACATAGATATTTGTAGAAGCTATATGTTCCTTCCATAATGGGTCACGCACCAAGCGCGTCAGTAGTAAATACGCGGGGCCACATTTCTTGTAACAAACTATGCTTCAGTTCTCCCCTGGCTGATGGGACAGAATAACAACAACAAAGAGTTGATTCACTTAATTAACGGTAGTTAACAAATAACAACTGAATATCACTTTCCAGTAATCTCAAGAGTGGACTCCGAGAACCGCTACATAGTCCGCGTTCCCAACGGCGAGTCGCTGTACCTCGCCAGCGAAGTGTCTAGCCAGACGCAGAGGTGCCTGTGCGGCTCCGGACGGGCCTTCGTGATGCACCTCCACGACAACACGGGGCAGGAGGCGATGCAGCTGCAGAGGAGGCTCGCCGCTGCCTCTTGCTGCTTCCCATGTAGACTACAGGTAATGAGTTACAGCAACAGAAGTCGTGAAGTATTAACCAAAGCTTAGTAATCATCAAGACACTGCTACGGTAAATGGATAATGGTATATGGAAGTTTTAAACAAGACCTACTGCGACTCTGAACGTGTCTTCGTAATGCAATGAAAAACCATTAGTCGTACGTTTCTACGATTTTCTAATATGGTAGAATTTTTCATTAATATTTGGATTCATATTGACAGGACCTTTCATTAACAATTTTGGATTCATAGTATTATATAAGGCATAAGGTCCACCGATGTATAGCTAAGAGTGTTGCTGTGTGTACAGTGTAGGTATGTGTTAAGACAATGTGATCAAGCCTACTAGAGAGAGAGAGAGAGATAGACCGGTTATGAACAGGTGTCTTCTGCTTTTCCGACATGAAACCGTCGAAATTTCTCAAGTATACGCAATTTCTGAACGGAAAGGTATTCATACTCTACGGGCATGCAGTGCTTGCAGCTTCCATTTGGAACTTATTAGAACTCTGGAATTCTGGGACAGCAAGAAAAATTATATCAACCCAAACGCTGATTGCATTGTTGATAAAACGAGAGCGACTCAAATGCTACCGTTCGAAAATAAACTGTCATAAAGTTTGAACAACATTTTTAATTTGATTTCTTAATTGCAATGATATAATTAATTTCTGTCGCGATTGGCGGGAGCATGCACTAAACCGCGACGAGTGGTTAAAGTGAGGGGAGGCCTTTGCCCAGCAGTGGGTGACAACCTAAACTACGTAAAAAAAAATTGCAATGAATCTTCCAGGAAATGAAAGTGATAACTCCCCCCGGGGACTACATCGGGTGCGTGCAGCAGCAGTGCACATGGGTGGTGCCGTTCTTCCTGGTGCGAGACGCCAACGACACGGCGCTGTTCGCCATCGAAGGTCCGGCTGTCATGAGGCGGAGTGCGCTCATGCTCTCAGAGTTCAAGGTAACGTCTACTCGCTGGTGACCACTGGCCTGTCCTCAGGCTGATGACCACCGCACGGGTTACAGTCTTAGCTCCTGGCAACTGCCTGGTCCAGGGCCTCCAGAAGTGCAGCAAACATGAACAAATGACTATGATTAATCTTCCGAAGAGACGATGAGACAAAGTGCGCTTAACTTGAACGCAAAAATAGTATGTGTTTTAGGAATAAAATAATTTCTATTTCTATTTTCTAAAATACAGACGCGTATTGCCGATGCCGCTCTGACGTGGCTGATGGCAGCAGCGTCAGAGCGGTGGAACAAACGACGATAGCCAACCCACCTTCCAAGCGTGGCGATTATGGCATTAAACCCCTCAGGCTCTCTGGCAGTTTATGTCCATTGGACGTCCGTGGCTGATATGATAGGATATTTTGCAGATAATGACGGGAGACTCGCTGCGGGAGGTGGGCAAGATCGCCCACGGTTGGGACCGCGACCTGGTCAGCTTCACCACCACGCTGTCCATGCCCCACGCCGCCGTGCAGCCTCGCCATAAGGCTCTGCTGCTGGCTGCTGCGTTTCTATTGGTAACTTTATTAAATACTAGATGATGCCCGTGTGGTGCCGGCTGACTTAAATAGCACCACCCCATCTCCTTCTGCGGGTGTCGTAAGAGCCGATAAAGGGAAAAAACCGACGAATGGGCAGCAGCGTCTGTCGCAACCCAATCTACAGCTACTGCGGTAGCCAACCCACCTGCCAAGCATTGCGACTATGGCAACTACCCCTCAAGATGATACAAGTCGTATTTGGGGGAGGCCTATGACCAGCAGTGGACGATTTACGGCTGAAGTGTGAAGTGTGTGTCCGCGGCTTCGCCCGCATGGTTAGAGGAAAATTTAACATATTCAGTCTTCCCGTGAGAATGAGATGTTTTCCCGCTGGAAAAAGTAGCCTATGTCACTCTCCGTCCCTTCAACTACCTCCACTTAAAAAATCACGTCAATTCATCGCTTCGTTTTGCTGTGACAGACGGACAAACAAACAGACACACTTTCGCAGTATGGATTTCCCATAGAAATTTGAAGTTTATTTGTAAGAGTTAAGGTTTAATATTGCGCGACTTCTAACCCTTATTACCGTTAAAGGGAGTCATGTTTCGAAGGCGTAAGCTCATTGTACTCGTTCATTAGCAAGAAATACGTACAGGGGATATTGAGCCATTAAAATCAAGGGTGACATATTCGTACAATATCGGGAGACGTCAGCTATTCATTACATACAAAACTAAATTACGATTACGTAGCAATTTATATTGGCATGTTTTAAGTGGCAATTTATATGTATTTTATTTATTTACTTTGTCGGCCAGCCATGCCCGTCTTTAAAGTATGGTTGCAGGATAAAAATTATCCTATTGTCCTTTCTCGTAGCTCAAACTCTCTCGATACCAAATTTCATCTCAATTGATTCAGCGGTTTAGCGTGAAGAGGTAACAGATAGACAGAGTCACTTTCACATTTATAATATTAGTATGAAAGTATGGATTGATGTTTTTTTTGGTTTCAGGAATACACATATTTTGAAAGAGCAAAATCAAGCTGTCTTCGGTGTAATTGTTTTTAACATTTAATATTTTTTACGTTTTTACAAGATTTTATTACAATAATGTTCACACAATATTTATTTATTGCTTACCCAACTACCTACCTATAATTACCGATAGCGACGTAAATGCAGTATATAATCCTTAAATATTAATGTGAACCGGGCATATGTCTATAAACTCTAGCTGCCAATTACTTACTTACAAACGGATAAACTCACGTGTAATTATATCGCACTGGGCGACATGTTTCGGGTAAGCTCTGGTATATACCCATTTTCAAGCCGAGTTAGGACACACCGCCCGCGTTGAGGGTACTGATACGTGGGTTTATCCGTTTGTAACTAAGCAGTAATAACATGGCTCACAACAGTTTTAATTATATCTAGCAAGTTTGATTTGTCATAACATAAATAATGTTCAAAATTACATAGTATTGAATATATTTTTATAGGCCTCTGTGCGACTAAAAATACATATAAACCTTCCCCTTGAACCACTCCGTTTATATGTGAAAAAACGTTAATTCATATGTGACCCTTATTAAGAGCCGTTGCGTTGACTAAAAAATGGACTCATACTGTCAAGGGCAAAGATATCGATGCGACCAAAGTGTCAAAATATGTATACGTACACATTAAAGCTGAGACAATGAGGTGGATGTATACATAATATATGACATAGGCGGCAAACGAACAGACGGATTGCCTGATGGTAAGCAATTACCGTCGCCCCTGGGCAGCCGCAACACCAGGGGAGTCATAAGCGCGTTGCCGATCTTTAGGGGGGATTAGAATTCTGGGAACCTTACTCCTTACTCACCATCAGGAACACAACACTACATACCTAAAAGGTAGCAGTGCTATTCTGTATGGGGGAGGTACTTCCCCAGTTGGGCTGCTCCAAATACAAGCGTGATGGTACTTCGCTGTGCCCTACCCCTCATTGTTGGACGTAATTTAAGGACATACCCGGCTCCAAAACATATTGGCAGTTTGGTCGTGCATATATCTGACCTTGACTGTACAGATATGGGAAGCAACTTTAACTACTAATATAATAGTGAAACAAGAACTCACCGCTGCTCCAGACGAATTAAGATTATCTTCATTCATCTTCTTATGAGGTTCATGTAACCATGTTACAGTCACCTTCAGATATATCGGAGCTGTGGAGGTGGTCACAAATATCGGAACAACGCCTCTATTATCAAGGCGATAAAGTGCGTGCTCCATATATTTGTATGGCTGTTGTGTATACCCACACTTTCACTATCAAAACACATACACAAAAATCAGTTTCAATATCAGTTTCATTTATAAATACTACAGATTTGAAAACACTTAACCATTTACCTAACCTCTGAAAGTCTCATTGCATAGCAAAGTACATAAATATAAATCCATTAAAAATATTACGTTTACACCATGTTTACACGTATTTTAGCATTTTATATTTTAATAGTATTATGCCATTTTACATTTATGTGAATCTATGATTGTTACTATATTTTCAATTACAAAAAAGTTTTAATCAGAACAGTTTTAGGTACCATAGATCTAATCGAGGGTTGTATGATTTTGTCCCTCTTGCAGTTTAAACGGCGGGACCCTGGTGCTCGGAGGCCAAGGTTTTGGGTAAGCGTTTGCGCGATAGGGGTTGCGATCCTCGCTCTGGTACCTTCCTGGTTCAACGTATTTCCTGGGCTATTCAACGCGGGAATGCGTCGGCCATCTTGGGAACGTTTGAGCCGGGTATGTATCAGACTAGACACTAGGTTAGACGTTCATGTTATTTTATTTTCTTTGATTTACAATTTGTTTTAGATTACGATAATTTTTATTGTTAGTTTTAATTATTAATTGTATGATAATATTTATATTGTCTTTGGTTTTACAGTAAGTGTCTTATGTCAATTGTGTACTCAATTTTGACTTATGCCTTATTGTGAAAAGGTAGTTTCGTATCAGTTTATTATTTTATTTTTACACTTAACTTATTTTTTTTACTATAAAAGTAATTGGAATCAACATGAAATATTACTTAAAATAATACACATTAGAATTTTGAAATGTTCGAACCGTCGCTATATTGCGAGTTACCTGAATCCGTTAAGAGAGAGACATTGCCTTACTATGAATATTACTTGGGTGAAAAGGATGAGCAGGACAGAAGACACGGTGTTGGTCAGAACTGTTGGACGGGTGCTAAGGTAATAGAACAACATAACCAGCCTTTAGATGCCCATACCAGGGACCGGCCCGCTATCCCTTATAAAGGGTTTTGTGTGGATTTTACATAAGGCTTTACTCACCATACCCTTATTCGACAATACCCTTTCATTTTACTTTTAAAGCCCTTATAAAAGCGCTAACAACCCTTATAACCAAGCGCTATCCCAATGCCCTAACAAAACCCTAATCATCCGCTCACCAAAACCTTACATATCGCTTATAAGGGTTAGCCTTATAAGAGGATTTCCCTTTTACATACAAGCGTGCTAAATGAAATCGTCTGCCTTGTTCATAAAGCACACATTGCTCTGATCCAATAGTAAGGCGGCGCGGCGACGCGGCCTTTTCTTTGACTTCTTTGATTTGATGGACGCGCGCTTTTCGAACACTA
Organism: Grapholita molesta; assembly: GCA_022674325.2. Lineage (NCBI taxonomy): Eukaryota > Metazoa > Arthropoda > Insecta > Lepidoptera > Tortricidae > Grapholita > Grapholita molesta. The sequence goes on along the minus strand of CP053125.2, from coordinate 1,704,751 downwards.
GCGTAGACATACTAAACCTGTCTCTTTCACGCAAGGCTTAAACTACGACATTACTAAAGAGAAAGCTTTATAAAAAGCGCTAAGTAATAAGGGTAACCAGAGATGGGCTTTAATCGACTATTTTTTTTAGTTAACTAATCAATCGACTAAAAATATCAATCGCATTTTTTAATTGTAATTAATTTACTTACAATTAAATTAGTTGTGAGAATTTTCGACTACCAATTAAATTAGTTTTAGTTTCAATCGACTAAATTTCGGGATTGAATCTATATTAAAGCTTGGTAGTCAGTACTCGTTTCTGCATTTTTTATTCAACTTGCAATGTACGAGTAGGTACTCGTATCGTATATACTTGCAATATGTAACATTGCCATCCAACTTAAACGTGTGATACACAATTGTAGCTCATTTGTTTGGTACTATCAAAGAGAATAATAGTTAGCAAAGAGATCTAGTATCGTAAGTAATACATGACTATTTTATTTTTATGCATCCGTTAAGATGTCCAATTGAGCCGAAGGAATACCGAGGTTTTCCATTTAATTTGCTTCTACCTACCATTAGTCGCGAAAAAGTAGTCTAACTAATTAGTCAATTACAAAATTGAGTTCTTCAAAATTAATCGGCAACTAATTTAATTGTCTACACAACTAAGGTTGATCAGTCGTCCTTTTCAATCGTCAGTCGCAATTAATTCTGTTAATTTCAATTGTTAATTATTAGTCGATTACATTTTGCCCATCTCTGAGGGTAACCCTTTTTAAGGCATAGCAAGGCATAAGGGATAGCAGTTAGTGATTGTAAAGGGCTAGTTTTATTTTTGGCTTAGTCGTACGGTAAGGGATAGTAAAAAATATGGGCTAACAGTTCAAACTGGTAAGTCTTTCAATGTGTTAGCCGTGTTTAAGGGACGCCCTTTTAATGGCTTTATGGCGTTGTCCGGTCCCTGATTCACAGACGTGTGCAGGTTTTCTTTCTTCGAAAACAGTGTTGGCGACGGATTTCGGACTCCTTACTTTATGACGGGATTTATTTTCTAGCCTTTTTATATATATTTTTGTTGCCTTGGTTACATGCAAATAAACATGCCAAATGAGATAACGCTTTTTTCTTTGAACTAAGAAATTAAATAATATTTTTATCGTATAAGTAATACCGATAGCCATAGCTAGTTAGGCGTCTGTAACAGTTAGGCTAGGGTTATTTGTTGAATAATTTTTAAACCGTTAGCAGTATAAAAAGGGAACATAAAGTTTTAATGATTTGTATGCGGACGAAGTCGTTAGCGAAAGCTAGTACCTACTGATAATGGTAGAAGCCATGCTGGTAAGCCTTAGAGGTATATTATATATTGTGGAGACAACTACCAAAAAATCTCTGCTTTGGTTCTCACTCTATACCTATCTATCTCTACTACCACCATCCACCTTTTCAGGACACATTCTGGTGTGAGGGACAGTGTGGAAACATACAGCTTTCTTGTTCTCATCAGAAATTGTCCTGTAAGACCGTTTTAGGCGGCTTTTAAACATTGGACTTAAAAGTCGCTGGGTATTGACGCATGCTTAAGCGCACATTAAACGCCAGAATTAAAAAATCAAATTTTCCAGTCTATTGAATGGCACAGCGGACGTTTCGTTTCCGGCGCGATGCACGGCCCCGGGGAGTACCGCTGCCGGTACAAAGGTAGGGCGGGGCTCTTCGTTACCTACGAGGGCCATCTGTACGTGAATCGCATGCACGGGTATGGAGTTGTCTCGTATCCAGATGGGAAGGCTTTCACTGTAAGTTCCTAGGTACAGTTAACCAATTTGATTTATGGGCTTCGTTCCTTGTCACAGTGAAAGTCTTTATGAACGCAAAAGATCTCTTATTAACGTCACTGCGACAAGGTTCGAAGTGGCCTAGAAATTAAATTGGTTGACCGTACCGTAATGTAAACCATCCGCACGTTTACGTTATTTTTTATATTTTGTGAAGTAATGATTGGCGTTATTAATTTAAGCATGCCAAATCTTACATGCATACATAAGTGAGATGTTTTAAGTTCCGTAAATTATAATTTCGTAATTGTAAAATGAGAAAGTAAGTTATCAAATTGTATATGAGAAAAGATTTCTCAAAAGTGTCAAAATTTCCTGAACTCGGAAGGGTGTTCCTGATAACCTGTACAGGAAGGGTGTGACAGTGTCTCACGGCGAGATAGACTATATAAAGAAGGACGGGCAGTCTCTCTCGGCTCGAGGTAATGTCGCCCCCCTCATGTGCTAGACTTGTGTAGGCCTAGCGACATAGCCTCCTACACGCCGCTCTTTAGTTAACATTGACAAAAAAATGCGAAGCACTGCCCCGCCAATCATGTGTTTGTCTACTGTATACAGGTATAGGTAGGGTCACTAAATACTTACTAGGTTAGGGAGCTGTTAAAAGAATTCTCAATGATGAGTGAATCAACTATTTGTTGTTGTTATTCTGTCCCATCAACCAGGGGACAACTGAAGCATAGGTTGTGAAGATATGTGGCACCGCATACTACTGACGCACTTATGGAAACCATTATGGCAGGGACATATAGCTTCTATAAATATTTTGTGTGTATTCAGATCCAATTAAACTGTGGTTTGAAGAGTGACCCAGGGAAACGTAACCATGACAACGAGGGACAAAGAATAGTTGATTGAGCCATATAACGATATAATTTGGGTCTATTCAAGGCAATAGTGAATAGGCTGTTACGGAACCAGCGTGCTACACCTACGACCTCGTCGATACTTACCATCAGGCGACTGAGGTCAAACGCTGGTCAGTCTTGTAGGAGACTTCTAGTAGTGCAGTTCCTTCTTCACCAGGGTCTCTTCAACAATGACGTCCGCTACGGCCCCGGTGTGGAGACCTTCGCCGGCGTGACGGCTAACGTTGGTCTGTGGCGGGGTACGAAGCTGGTACGTCTGTCGTGGATGCCTTCGCCGCCCTTGGTTCCAGACCTCCAGGCCTGCCCGGGAGGCCGGGCGCTCGTGGATCCACATCGGATTGTACTGCAAACCTGTTCTAGAACAGTCAGTATTATTAATGCATTAAACCTTATGCACAAACCATTTCTACTATATTATGAAGTTAGTTAAGTTTTCCAGGTTTGCGATTATTCAAAATGTTCAACTAACACTTAAAACGTTAGTCGTCTTCCGGTATAAGTATCCTCTTTTTTTAGGAGATCGATTTCTTTTTCTTTCGTGGGTAGTTAGTCACAACCGCAGATGCTAACTAGTTTCGAATCAAGGTACTGCTCCGAGCCCTGTGGATCCTCACTTTTGGTGGATCTAATCTCTTCCACCATGTCTTAAGACGTTCTCTGTCCCCATACTGTAATGTCACAAGTACACCTATATGTAGATCCAGTATTGGGATATATCTCTATAGTGGAATTGTGGACTTAGTAAGATGTTGCATGATCCTTTAGAGGACTGGACGCGAAGTATTAGATTTTGTCTGACATACCTCAGATGTCAGTATGTAAATCATATTATTTTGTACCTAGATTAGTAAAATGAATCGAGCCGTGGAATTTCTGAAACAACAAGGCTGTGACCCAGTATCAGCGACTCAAAACTGGGCCAGACTGTACCCCAGACACTGCACAGATATCGCGAGCCAATTGTGCAATGTCGATCTTTTTGATTACGAGTATTATCACGGGAAGGTGTGTACACTGGTGGAAAATGATGCTGTTCAAGACAACGATAAGGTTTGTGTAAGCTGTCATTTAAAAACTCTTCATACTCATCCTCTGGCCGCCCAGAGAACAAAACCTGCCAGGACAAATGCAACTGAGGATTTCTCAAAAAGTTTGTAAAATTGGATCACGTCATAGTCTATAGAATCTATAGAAAGGGTCTAGCCGCATTCCTATAGTGAAACTGCCCCTGGCTGAAATGTATGCCAAGGCCAAGTACGTTGGTCCAATGTGTGTATGTGTAACCTGCAAACGCCTTAAGTCGAATGCCCTGCATTAGTAAGACATTTTTACTTTGTTGCCACAAATGGATTTTTATGAAAAATATATATTTTATACAATATTATATTGTGCATTAAATACCAAAAAATTGAGGTTGTCCCCCTCTTATAAATAAAAAAAAAAAAAATGAAAACAAAAAAAATTTTTTTAGGCCTTTGTAAATAAGTTAGAACCTTGATTTTTTTTTTGAAAATGTATTGCTATTAGTGCCGTGTATAATCCGAATTTCAAAGAAATCTAACTATTAGTTTAGCTTAGAAAAATTAAAAAAGATTTTTTATTTTTTTTTATTTTTATCCAAACCAAGGGGATTCCAGGTTTGAAATATTGTAAAATGATATCTTATAATAAGACCAATTAACGCTTCTAAGAAAGGTATACATTTCAGCCAGGGGCAGTTTCACTATAGGAATGCGGCTAGACCCTTTGGTAACAAAAAAGAAAAATTCCATACAAACTTTATGGGACATTTTGGGAAATATGGTAGATCTTGCTAAGCATCATTTGCTCTATCAGTCTACCGCTTTTAATCAAAATCGAAGACGTGGTTCAAATGTACAAACTTTTTGAGAAATGCTCAACTATGGTTTGTCATAATTAAAATTCAAAATGGCTTACAATGGGAGACCTTTTTATAGGTCTCCGGGCAGCTAGAGGTTAAGCCATAAACATAATTTTAGCGTAAGAATAGTAGTAATATATCTATTAGATAGGGTGTTTGCACATCGCTCCAAAACACGCACCGTTACAGTGGTTTTAAAAGTTATTTTAGCCTTTTTAAGTGCTGTATGCGTATTTTGTATTACTTGATAACACACTTGTAAATAAGACATGAGACGGCCCCACTCGTAGTTACCTATGTATCAATGTACCCTGTATAAGGAGCAGATTTTTAAACGTATTCCATTTTGGTATTTCATTGCTTTTTCTGAAAATTTAACTTTTATTTCTTGGAGTTATTTTTAATTATTGTATTGAATGTTTGATTATTGATTGCATTTTGGACCCGGGTATGTCCTTAAACTACGTCCAACAATGAGAGGTAGAGCACAGCGAAGTACCATCACGTTTGAATCTGGAGCAGCCCAACTGGGGAAGTACCTCCTCCTTACAGAAGACCACAGCCATAACAGCACTACTACCTTTCAGGTATGTAGTGTTGTGTTCCTGGTGGTGAGTAAGGTTCCCAGAGCTCCAACCCCCCTTAAAGGCCGGCCACGCGCTTGTGACTCCCCTGGATTTTGGGTGCCCATGGGCGGCGGTAATTGCTTACCATCAGGCCATCCGCCTGCTCGTTTGCCACCTTTGTCATAAAAAAATAAAAATAAAAATAAAAGCACTATACCTACCTCGGCGTGAGAAGGGGTTGTCGTCCTCGTAATATCCGTCATCACTGCGTTCGGCCGCCTACATATACTCGGGCGGCAACCCCTTACTTCCCGGCCTCTGTAGTAATGTACTATTCCTCTAAAGGATTATGAAAAGGAAAGCCAGGACAGTTTGGAGTCTAGGTCATTCTACGCATGGAACAATGATCCAGCGATCATAGACTTGATGAAACATAGCTTTAAGCATGAGAACCAAAGAGAAGAGGTGCACATTGACCTGATGGCTGTGCTCAGTGGTCCGAGAAGTCGTTACAATCCACCAGCTATGCACGAGTTGGATTGCAGGTTTGTCAAAATATATTAATAGCTAAATTTTACAATAAAGTTACAAAAACTAAATTATTTTTATTATGCAGAAACGTTTGCTAGCGAATATCTTCAATATTTAAATCGAAAGAAAAATAGAAAAATTTGACTCGAAGCGGGACTCGAACCCATAACCACTGGATCACTAGTTCTTAGGATAGTTTTATGAATGCAACTTCCAAATGACCTTCCAATCCAGAGGGTAAGTTAGGATTTATTGGGGTTAATCCGATTGCCTTACATTGAATTCTTTCACCGAAATGCGACTGGTAAGGACTGTTCAATTTATTAAGCGGACATCATATACATCATATACAAAAATAATCAAATTTAATTACAATGGTAGAATTTTCGGACTTGAGCCCGGATTCGCCCCATAAGTGTTTGCACGTCATTTTTTGAAACTTTTCTACATGCAGAAAATCACATGCGTCTAAATTCTTCTAATGTACCAGCTACTTGGCCATCCTTCCTCAGGTGTCTCTTAACAATGGCCCAGTATCGCTCAATTGGGCGGAGCTCCGGGCAGTTTGGTGGATTGTCTACCTTTTTAACAAATTCAACGTTTTTTGTATTTAACCGCATCACGGTCTAACCAGCATAGTGAGCACTTGCTAAATCAGGCCAAAAGAAAGGGGGGACACTGTGCTTTCTATATATTGGAAGCAACCGTTTTTTGATGCATTCATTTCTATAAATTTCGCCATTAATAGTGCCGGTTGCAAAATAAGAGTTACTTTTGAGGCCACAGGAACAAATTGCCAGCCATATAAGAACTTTCTTACCGAATTTGTCCATCTATATTGCTTTTTCTGCATCGGGTATATTTTCTGCTACAACTGCATTGTAATACTGGGGCCCTGGTAACGTATTCGTGTCAAATTTTACGTACGTTTCATCGTCCATAAGAATGGATCGAGATTTATTTGTCAGCAACATATTATATAAAACTCCGCACGTTTTTTTGGCCCGCGTTTGTTGCTCAACACTTCTCTTTGGCATTTTTTGTTTCTTGTATGTCCGTATGTTATTTCTTTTTTTTTATTTTGTATAGTACCTACACTAACACCTACTTTTTTAGCAATTTCCCGAAAGGACATGTAGTTTTTAGATTTTAACGAGCACACGGCTTTTTCATCGATATGTGGCTTTGCCGATCCACTTCGGCGTCGCGATTTCGGTAAATCTTCGAGGGTATGGTGCTCCCCAAACTTTTTGATTATTTGAAACACTGCTGATTTGGAACATTGAAACTTATTAGCAATTTTCCGCAATGAAAATTTGCCTTTACACCAATTCTGCAAGATTAATTTCCGATCTTCAATATTAATTCGTTCCATCTCGAAAAATATTTTGACATTTAATAAAATATATAAAACACTTGATAGAATTATTAATGGTCATTTTATATACGGCCAATACTTATTAGTTACTTTTAGTTTTAAAGCTTGAGTTAAATATGTCCGCTTAGTAAATTTAACAGTCCTTAAATATCAAATGATATTTCGTACATAAGTTCCGAAAAAGTCATTAACTTACAAGCCGGAGTTTGAACCTGCGACCTCCGGATTGCAAATCGCACGCTCTTACTGCTAGGTCACCAACGCTTCAATTATGCCAGGAATTTTGGAACATATTTTTCGACCAAAAAGAAAACATCAGAATTCACTGTATAAAATTGATTTCGACTATAAATACTTTTTGTATGGTATGTGTTTCACAGCTATGGTGATGGCACCAATGTTGGACACTATAAGCTGACAGGCACCAATGATGGACACTTAGTTGTTTAGGTATTCAAAAACCATAACGTTATAAATTGAATATTTACCAACAAATGTACACCACTTGACTCCTTTGAAATAAGCACTATACTCCTCGCGGCGAATCATGATCCCTATGACAGTTCATATTAGTGATGGGTCGTGTCGATGTAACTTAACTTTTTTATAGGCAAAGGCCTGACTTGCATTCAGCCACGTTAGTAAACGTGATTTTAAAAATATAATCTGCACTTCATATGTCTGTTATTTTGTTGTTCTAGTAATGATTTAAGTGTTTTGGCCGAGACTAACATTTAGCAACTAGTATTTAACGTCACGCTTGACAAATGTAAAAATAAAAATCCATCTTAAACATAGTGCTATCGAAAAAAATACCTTACTATATGTATAACTGAAAACATAGGTACATCGGACACTGAAAGTGTACTATTTATTTTGTACACTCGTTTCCATTATCGACATTTGTTTTTGATACTTTTTGCACTAGTTGATATCTTCCAAACGAAGTAAGTTTTGCAGGGCGTAAACGTAATATCTGATTGAGATAACTTCTTGTAAATGTTAAGAATTGTTACAATTCCAACGGAAAATCATTGTAATGGCATATATCTAGCTTAAAATTAATAAACGCCATTTTTAGACGCCTCCAATTTGATTATAATGTAACGGTGACGCCACAACAAGTTTGTGTCGTCGGAATAACTGTCAGTGTCATAGGGATCATGATTCGCCGCGACGAGTATAATGTTCATGAATGGTTCCATGTCCATTACTGGCGCCGTAACCCTATCCTCCCAAGGCCCATCATACAAATAAAATGCTACTCGAATTCCTTCTTTATAGTGTAGAAAATAAAGTATAATTTCTTTTGTGTCGAAATCGAAAGAAACAAATGAAATGTTCCTGTTTTCCTGTTCCAATTTTATAAAATTCGAATTTCTTTAAAGTAATTAGTACTACGTGAAGGCCCGTGGGCCTTACGAGGATATAGCTTTATAGTAGCGACCAATACGAGTAGTTAAGTTTACAATGTGAGAAGTTTACAGAACTCTGCTAATGACGTGTTATTTGGGCTACGTGGACAGCACGACTGACCTCGTCAACGAGCACGGCGTGGACCCCAACGTCACAGACATGGTGGGCAACTCCGCCGTCATGTACGCCACTGTAAGTTCCACTGTACAAGTGATGGTGATCATATCAGCCGATGGACGTCCACTGCTGGACATAGACCTCTCCCAAAGCGACCCACAGTGACTGGTCTAGCGCCACCCGCATGCAATGGATTCTCACGATCTTTACTAGGTTGTCGGTCTACCTTGTAAGAGGTCATGCAGGCTTCTGCTGGTCGGCGCTCGAGAACCTTGTTATGCCATGTAAGTTTATCTTATCTATTGTGTAAACGGTAAATTGTTGTTTATGCTATAGATAATAAATAATGATCGGCACTATGGATGCAAAATTTTAACAACACTCAGGCGTAAAACAGTGTATAGAACCATAAAAACAATTATTTTCTTACACCAAAATATTGGCATATCGAGATCCCGATATATGATTAAATTGGGCGCTTTAGGTATTTTTCTTGATTGTAAGTATTCCTATACATATACCTACTCAACAGGTTTTGTGAAAAGTTGAAATAGATAACATATACTTAAGAAAGAACGACCGGGACCTCTGGTGTTCGAGACGGGATTTGTTAAAGTTTTGCACCATTAGTGCCGATCACTGATAATAAAGTAGAATTTCTTTTGCTTCAAAATCTAACGAAGAAACTCGATTCCAATCGGAGATGTTTTATATTACTTTAACATAAATGGTACTACAAGTATATCTCTTCTAGGTTTATACTAGAAAAAAAAATAAACAACTATCAATAGTGAAATAATTAATGCGACATCGAATGTAAAAATCATTATCTGCCTAATGTTTTATTCTGAAAAATACAGGTTAATGTTTAGATTTGTTTTTTTTAAAGTAGTTAGGTAGGTTTTTGTAAGTCGCCATCAGATATACCGGAGATGTGGAGGAGGTCACAAACATCTGAACAACGTATTGTCAAGGCGATGAATTGTATGTTCAGATATTTGTGACCACCTCCATAGCTCCGATATATCTGATGGCGACTGAACATTATTAAAAAATCCTGCCATTTCAGTACTTAAACCAGCCGTATTCTTTACAATGTTACAAACGACCAATATTCGGGTAATTCGGGTAACCTAAAAGAACATATCCCACTTTATTCATATACTAAACAAAGGCGTATTCAACAGTGTGGTGACCGCGTGACGCTTATAAACTTCTTGGTGGAAGCTGGAGCGGACGTGGACGCCTCGAACGATTCCTGCATCACTCCTCTCGGCGTTGCTTGTCTCAGACTACTGTGCGCTACCAAGGATGTGCCCAGCGGCGGGATGATGCAAGCTCTGATTCCTCCACCGGCAGTGCCTATGGCTCGTAAGTGTGATGATCGTATCATCAACATCATCAGCCTATCGCAGTCCACTGCTGGACATAGGCCTCCCCAATTTCACGCAATCGTGTTCGATTTTCGGCTGTTCGCATCCAGCTCCTGCCATCTTGCGCAAGTCGTCTCTCCACCTAGCCTGAGGGCGTCCTACTACGCTTGGCGAGACGCGGCCTCCACTCAAGAACTCGTTTACCCCAACGGTTATAGATTCTACAGCTACAATCGTAAATATACAATCTGTTTCAAATCAAACAATTTTAATGACATGTAGTTCATAAACATAGTTTCAGTATTCATTTCGTAAATAGTTTTTCCGGAGTCAAAGTTAGTTAAAGCAACCTTAAAATATTGTGCGTGTAGGTGGTATCTGAGGCAGATACAGGTGGCAAATGAGCAGACGAATTGCCTGATGTTAAGCAATTACCGTCGCCCATGGGCACCTGCAACATCAGGGGAGTCACAAGCCCTGTAAGGGTGTTCTCTGGAAACCTTACTCACCATCAGGAACACAATACTATATACCTGAAAGCAGCGCTATTATGGCTGTACTTCCCCAGATGAGCTTCTCCAGACTAAAGCGTGACCGTACTTCGCTGTGCCCTACCTCTCATTTCGGGACGTAGTTTAAGGACATAACCGGGTCCAAAACCATGAACCATCATCAAAATAATATTTCTCAAATGTGTTCTACCCAACATTAGAATTTGTAAGCTTACTTATGTATTTCCAATACACATTTCAGCCACTGAACAACAATCAATCTCTGACTGGAATATTAACAGAGATATCAATAATACCACAGAACCTCCAAAAATCACTCTAGGCAAGTTACCGAGTAAAATTAACAAAATGAAATTGAAAAACAGGTCGGCTATTTCTGTTAAAGATCTCCCTAGTCCTACCAAAAGAAGCATAGATACATTAAAACCTCTGGATGACGATGATATAGAAACTAAATTATATAGAGATATGAATAACGAATACATAATCAAAGTTATAGATTCTATTGAGCCAGCCAGTCAACCAGTAACGTACTTGTTTGAGATGAATAATATGATTAATGCAATACATGAAGAACAGGCAAAACTGGATCAGCCGGAGAAGAAGGACCCGAAGTCAAATATTCTAAAGGAGTCTACGAAGCCAAGTAAAGAAGCGATTTGGCAGAATTCTCAAAAAGAAATTTCTTTTACCGCAGCTGAAATTCGTAAAACTGAAATGTAAGATGCAATATCCTTTATTGATTAAGATTTTAAACCTTTATACCCTTGTCCTGTCAGATTGGAAGACGTTGTCTGATTGAGGATGTCAGATTTTTGCCGATCTTACATGTAGAAATAGAAATCATGTTTGTATGTACGAGTACTTTTAATTTTAGTTAACTGTTACTTCAGATATATTAATAAAATAAAGTTCATATCGCGTATTCAACACAGATGTAACCAAATCAAGCTGACTATACTCCAGCTACTGGAGAACGGAGCCAAACCAAGTCTGGCGCGGTGTCCGCATTCGGTGCTAGCCCTGGCCATCCTGTCGGGCTGTCCGGATTTGGTGGACCAGCTGATACGCTTTGGAGCCGATGTTAACGAAGTCTATCCTCAGGTAAGTGTATGTGTATACATGTACCTTCATGTAATACGGTACAGTCGCCCTCAAATATATCGGAGCTGTGGAGGTGATCACAAATATCTGAACGTCACAAATTTCTGAACAACACCTCTATTGTCAAGGCGAAATGCATGTTCGGATATTCACCTCCACAGATCCGATATATCTGATGGCAACTGTACTAAGCATATTAAAATAAAGTGAATGTGACAGGTATACATAAATATACTTCAAATAAACAACTAGTATCTATAGTCATTTGGGCTGAAAATCATGTATAGCACAATATGGCGAAGCGCATGCCAAGAGAACAAAAGCGGGTGTCGGTATTTGAACACCTCATCCGCTTAGCCCGTTTTTCTATTAACTTTTTACACGCCGAGCACCACTAAACTGCATGGTCGCGTGATGTTGAGCCTGCCACGCCACCGACCCCTAAACCCTAAAGTGGCTATGGCATCTCAAACTCAAACGTTTATTCAGTAAGTCGGTCACAAGGGCACTTTTACACGTCGAGTATACAAAAGTAAAAAAGAAAAATAAAAACTTTCTAGACACCGGTTCTAACCCTACATATCTCTTACCCGAGAAGCATTTTGACTTTTATGACCGCCAAGAAACTCGGCGTGGCTTATTTTTTCACAGTTTAAAATAAACGGCCATTGACAAAGCAATTGTCCTGCTGACAGATAAGGTGTATATTTCTTCTTCACTAGTCGATACGTTGGTACACGTCACATTTTGACGCGAGAGAAAAAGCGTTCAAAATGTTAATCAACTCACTGTCGAAATTAATCAAAACTTATATTTTTCTCTTAAGCATTTAAACTACACCCCACTTGACATGGCGGTGGCGCAGCCCCTGAACCAAACAACTCTAGACTTGGTGCAAACTTTGCTGTTGGCCGGTGCCAGCGCTGACCATCGGCTGAGCTGCCTCCAATCAGCTTCTCCGGCGGAACTGACAGGGCAGACAGATCTGAAGCCTGGGCCGACGCTTCTCCATTATGTGCTGGCTAGACGAGCGGTAGGGGAGCATGAAGAGGACGTGAGTTATTTTTACAAGCTTCTATTTAACATGTAACGTAAATATGTTCCGATAAAATCTCATCAATCTTTAACCGATTAAGCTGAAATTTAGCACACTTATGTAAGTTCGGTGTCAATGCAATGTTATGGTACAATCAGCGACAGAATTTGCAAGCGGGCCACGTGTTTAGAATGGTCTAGACACGCTCGTCTCTTAACAATAAAGTGTCAAGCTCATTTTGAACATCACGCCCGCTGAGCAACTTTTGCTGCTGACAGTGCCACTGATCAGATACTGGAGCCATAAGCAACTTCTAAAATACGCAAGGTAAACGCTTCGTGTTTAGGCTCGTTAGAATCCTTTCGATAAGTAGTTACGATTGGACAAAATAAAGATACAATGTGTACTTTTTAAATGGTATACATTAACAATGAGTCACCGTCTGCCGGAAATAAAATTGTATACCATTTTATTAGGCACGCGTCCGGTTTTTTATCCAATAGCCCAGTATCTAGTCCATCCTTTTCACCCAATAGCTTAGTACATTTTAGTTTAAAATTCAATAGTCCTTACACCATAGCGGGTGCTCTAGGCGCCGCCTACCATGACACGGACAGAGGGAAAATCCGCTTAGTGTAACACTTACATTTCATTAAATTGTCGAAAGGGCTCGGTCGGCTCCACATACGCCTCCCAAATCTTCAGAACACCATTGTTACGTGCACGGGATAGACATTCAAATAAATAAAACAATCATTTTAAATTTCGCTGGAAAGCCATCCTCAAGTAGTACTCAATCTGTATAAGCAAGTTGATTATGAAGTCAATAAACTTTATTACTTGTTCAATACCATAATTTTCTGAAACAGTGTTAGCCATAAGTCAATCCTAGAATAGAACTCCACCAGATAATTATATCTATTTACTGATTATTTCTGAACAGATCCGAAGGCAAATCCTGCATCTATTGATAGAATACAATTGTGATCCTCTAGAGAGATACAAAGGTAGTTCAGTCCTCGCGGAAGCCATGAAGAATTTGGACCTACTGGACCTCATAATCAAGAACCCAAAGACGGACTTGAACGCTGCCATCGACGATTCCAACCAAACCATTCTGGTGAAGATGTTCTATAAACCTTACTTTAAGACGCTGGGCAATGTTGAGAGGAGTCAAACGGTTTGTTAAAAATTAGCAATTTGAGAGTGTAGAAAAAACTTTTATAGGTACCTAGCCTTTGGCCATCGTCTGTTTTGACTTCCTTAGTCAATTAGTATCCCATCTCCATCTCATACCGCGGGTGTTGTAAAAGGCGACAAAGAGAAAAAAGGAGCGATGGGCAGCAGCGTCATTCGAAACCATTGGGTTTCAGATACTGCGGTCGACAACCCGCCTGCCAAGCGTGATGACTTTGGCAATTACACCCCAACATGATACAAACTATATTTAGGGAGGCCTATGTCCAACAGTGGACGACCACTAGCTGAAATTAATGAATAAAGTCAATTAGTATAACTATAATTTTAAGAAAAATTCTTAGTGCCTACTCATACTCGTGTCCGAGATCAGAAGATGTTAGCCAACGCGAATGACTCATGATTATGCTCCTTACGGTGCGAAACATGTTGAGCAATATTAAACTTATTTTTCCTAACTAGTGCGTAAAAAGTGCACTATTCGCACGCTTCGCGTGCGTAAATTTCGCTTTTTAAGGCTATGAAAAATTAGGTTCGATACTCGTGTAAAAACTTCTTTAAGACTCGGGTGATTGTCACCCTCGTTTCACTCGGGCTCCAACGTTCACCCTCGTCGAAATTTTTTTTTTTCACTAGTATTGAAATGTACTAAAACGTTAGTTACGCTTCTATACAATTAATATGACTGTTTGAATCTCACTATAGTTTTGTGTTTAAAAATGATTGGTATGATCTTGGGAGGAAGTTGCCATAGGCGGGTTGGCGAGTAGCTGCAGATTGGATTTTGACAGAGGATGCTGCCAAAGCCTTAACCAAAGCCCATAACTATATAAAGTGTGTTTTTTGTTATAGCTTACTAACCTTTTACTGTTTGGAGCCGATCCGTTGATCGAGTGTGAATGTGAAGGCGTTAAATATAAGAATTTATTTGTGATGACGAAGAAGGCGCTGGTGGAGCTGACTACTGGTGGATCTAAGACTAAACTGCGTAAGTAGACTATAACTTATTTTTTCTACTCGTATACTTTTATCTGTCATTTACATGGTCACGAACGTACATAAACATATTTATTCCTTATAAAAGTCTATAGTCTATTACCCAAAATAGAACTTGTATCGTTTGAGAGACCTTACGATACGGTAAGCTAGTGCGGAGCAACAGGCCCGGTACCGCGAACATCGAAATTCGTATATTTCTAGCATCTTTCTCTTTTACTCCAATTAAGGCATCATAAGAGTGACAGAGACAATCGTCCGAAATTTACGATTATCGTGTTTCGCGGTAGCGCCGCAGGTGCCACATACCGATACATTGCTACCAACTTGACAAACAATTTAATGCATACAGTTTTTATTAAAAAAAAACACAATTTGTACCAACTTCATTGCTACCAACATAATTAAAAAAACTTTTTTGATATCACCACTATTGGAAGGTGGACGTTTAAAAAAACAAAACCATAGACATCACTCGCTTATTTTTACGTTTTCCCGCCTTTCCCGGTAATTTGTTTTTCGTAGTTTGAGTCACTATTCATTTTAGTATTCTATTTAATATTGCCTACTCATAGAAAAAGTATTGTTTGCAACGTTGTATAAGTAGTCAAAGAATGCTCATGGCGTATTCACCCACCCACGCCACTCCCGTTTTTTGACCCTCTCTTATGCAACTGTTGCATAAAATACTATAACAAGCGAACCGGGATCGACAACTTCTATACAATAGTAGATTGTTTGACAAGGGGCTAAAGTAGGCCATAGTACCACGAGATGGTTATTTTCCCGAACGAAGTGAGGGAAAATTGTTCGAGGGGTAATATGGCGTTTAGACCCGAGTTATGCATACTAGTTTTCACTTCGATTGCGAGAAAATAAGATAAAATAACATTTCAACAATTAACAAATACAATTTTATTCACCTGCAATGAATTCTGAGTCAAAAATGTTTAATTTGGCAGTCTTTGTATTTTCTTACTGCTTTGATACAGATAGGATATATCTACGCCGTGAATAAATGCCATAGACAACGTATAATTGGGGCTTCAAAGAGTTTGCCAACGATTTAAAATTTTTTTAATGCTTGTGAAGTAGGAACTAAAAAGCACCTAATGCTTTGACAATTTGATTGCGTTTCCTTATTGGTCGATTTTAATATTGTGGTATTGTCTGATTGGTTGATACTTTATACAAAGTTTTTTTTAATGATTTCACATTTTTAAACAGTATTCGCACCAAAAAAGAATCTAGAGTTGCGATTAACTTCGATATGTGTCGTGATTGGTGGATTTAATAAGATGAAGTGTTCTGGTTGGTCAATTTAAAACGTTTTGTATATCATAAATATATATACATATTTTCCCAAGAGACTAAATGTATTACTTTAGTCCGCCTTGGCAAGCGTAATATGACACACTTTTAGAGAATGAGAAGTGAAAAATATATCTTTCTAATTTGAAACTTAAAACAACTCAACTGTCGTTATCCTTCCCATCCATTATCCATTTTAGCAACGCGATTCTGTATAGACATTAAAATCAATGCTAGTCTTTTATTCTTATTGCCACAGAATAGCAGGAACCTTGAACTGTTTACTTTTTTCAGCCACTAAAGCAAAACCTCCTTCACCTAAGGGTAAAAAACCTGAACCGAAGAAAGCAGATACCTTAGCGTCAGATGACATTGCGAACTTAAAGCAAGCGATCGACCTGATGACGGAATGTTCGAGGATTATTTACGTTCGGTGGATACAAACTCAACTGGCTAAAGAAATCATTCGTATCATTGACAAGTAATACTTAGTGTTTCGTTTTAATAAGTACTTTCTATGAACCCAGCGTTTATATGTATGTTTTCAAGTTCTTGTAACAATTATACCCGCATATTATTTAAACCAACTAATTAGGTGCCATCCGACCGACGAATCTGATCAATCGACGAATCGAGACGCGCGACGCTACCGCAAAAATCGTTATTCGTAAATTTCGAACGATTGTCTCTGTCACTCTCATGACTCCTTAATTGGAGTTAAAGAGATCGAAATTTACGAACTTTGATGTTCGCGGTACCAAAACCCGGGAGGCATAGAACCGAACGACGTAGAGACCATTAGGGGAGGCCTTTAACTAGCAGTGGACATGGTGGTGGTTGAGGGTGGTGATGATGACGATGATGGTTATTTGAACCAAGGAAATGCGAGCGATTACTAAGTAGTACCTATACGTATTTAACCCTTTGAACGCCAAGAACCACTAAAGTGGTCGCGTGCTGTCATGCCTGCCACGCCACCGACCTTTATTGTGGCGGACGCTGTTAAAGCAATTGTCCTGCTGACAGATAAAATGTATATTTGTTCTTCACTAGTAGGTACGATGGTGTACACTTGTACAGTCAGCAGCAAAAGTGGCTAAGCGTTTGAAGTGTCCAAAATGACCTATACGCGCTCTTATTCTCTAGAAAATAGAGATGTGTTGGCCTCATTGTGAACACCTCAAACGCTTAGCCACTTCTGCTGCTGACTGTACAAAAGGTTAACACCTTCGTATATAGGCATTAATTATAAACATACGTCGCACTCCAGCGGGCAATTTGGTGGCATGTCAAAATGATAGATAAGGTTCACAAATACATCAATTCATTTTCAAATAATCAGAAGTATTTTTACTTAGTACTTGGTACCTAGTATTTATTATGTATAATTCTAAATATCTTAGCAACTAAGGTTGTACGTTAATTACGTGTTCATTTTTTAGTATTCATTAAATTTTAAATAAAAATACAATTGTGACTTAAGTTCGGAGTACTGTCGTAGTATCCTATCCATTGCAAATTTGCAATAAATAGATTTGCTATTTAACAAATAAAGCAAATCTTTCTATTAAATAGACGGCACTGCAACAACAACTATAAGTTTGAACGACAGTCATAATGACACATGTCAGCTATTTATTCGTTTTATAAGTGGCCACTTAAATAGGCTATCAGTTATCACTGCAGAGTATCTATACGTTAAAGACTAATAAAAGTAATAATTGATAACCGGTAACTAATTTTAATAAACTGTTACAAATACTAAGTACATTATAATACTTGTAAGTTAAGATTTTTTTGTAAACCTTACCTTGCCACCAAACTGCCCGCTGGAGTGCGACGTATGATTATAAAGCACTTTTGGTACTTCAGATACAAGCAACGGCATTGGAGCATGATCATCAAAGAATGTAAAAACAAAAAAGCTGCCGGCCTTTGGATCACAGCCCAACGCTGCTTCGAAATATGGGGCCGTCTGAAGACCACACAAAAGAAAATTTATACGGACAGATGCATTCTTTGGAATCTGCTGTGCATTGCCCACTTCTTCCATCTACGGTCGGTAACGAAATTGGGTTTTGACAAAGTGACAGCCGCAGAGAAAAATGAGTCTGAGTCGTGTGCACGTAATATTTTGAAAGACAATAAGAAGAGTGCAATGGTGCCATTGCAGCGATACGTTCAGCCAGAACTATTTGTTAATGCGGTAAGGAAAAACGCAGTTTATTCTCAAAAACTTTGACACTTAAAATATTTTTCTACTACTACGTATCTTCTATTTTATAAGCTTGGTTTTGGTCGCGGTCCTTTTGCACCGATTTGGGATTCTTAGTAGTCTTCGTAGGGACATAATGTCATTACCGGCGACTTAGTATGTGTGGTTATAAACGACCACCCTACGGGATAGAAAATTTTGTTGCCTTTATAATTTTCAGAATGCAAAATTCAATGTGTGCTTTGAATGTTTTTTGCCCCTCACCGAAGAGAGAGTGTTGTGCAGGTCCTGCAAATTTGTCTCATTTTGTAATATGGATTGTTTAAAAGAGAGCATTGAGAAAAGCAACGGCCATTCTTGCAACGATTATCTAATTCTTAAATATTTGCCGGCTCCAGTAGAAAGTAAGTATCTATATTCTATATCTATATATATAAAAGAAAGTAGGCGGGTTTGTTCAACCGCTTATAACTCGAGAACGACTGAACCGATTCAAATGATTTTGGATTGGTTAGAATCGTCACAGCCCTGATTGAGACATTAAGTATTGAAAAGTCACAAAAATTCCGTGATTTCGAAAAATAAATATGACCTCAATTGAATGGTCGCCATTGTGCCCATTATGTTTATTGAATTAACATCACATATGTTTTAGCTAATTAAAAGCTATCACTACTTTTGTCGCTTTTTAGGCAGTACGAAGTTCGCTGGGTCAGCTAGTAAAATTTAAATGCCACAAATAGTAATTTTAGCTCAATACCAATTATTCGGCTACACTTTATTTGAGGACATAGCCCTATTTAGCAATAAATTTTGAGCATGTAATTCATGTACAGGGCTAATAATAAAAATTTAAAACTTAATACAATTTAATTAGAACTAGCATTTTTATTTTTCCAGCAGTGGCAGCAAATGACGACGCACCTGTATTAAAAGCATCGCCTATTATAAAATAAATTATCACATTTCCATTTCACACATTCACATTTTGTGCTGATACTAACCGGTAACGGCTAATAAACATGTTACTATAAGATTCAATTAGTCCTTTATTTGATTCTGCTTTTGTAATAACAATAAGTAGTTTGCTAATTATTCAAAATATACTTTTGTGAGTAGTAGTGAGTAGGTATTGCACTTACTACCCAGGACGCGAGTACCTACTGTCGTCATAATTGGCTAATTGCGACTAAAAACGACCAGCGGCGATTAATACGATTATAGTAACCCCCATCTAGCAAACAAGACTTACAATGGACAATCGTTACAAATACGAAATTTTCAGTCCTTATCATTTAATGGTTAATAATAAAAATCATGGCACCTGGTAACATTGTACCTTTTATGGCAAAATCTGCCGCTAATATGACAGCTGTCACTTAGTGATGTTAGGAATATGGCGCGGGTTTGGGGTTGTAAGATTTTGTAAATTAGTTTTAAATTCTAGATTTGTACATTTCTTTGTATATTTCTTATGTAAAATAGTCTATATAGTGTTAGTTTTGTACATATTACGTTAGTGCGTTTCCCCATAATGGGGAAGCGCACGGGGCGTAGCGGCCGTAAACGATCGCGAGTTACGGGTTCTTAATGCAGATAACATATAAATGTAAATTGTATATATTTAAAATAAATCTAAATATCGCTACTAGAATATTTCAGGATAGTACTGTTTGGAAAGGACAATAATTAAACTGGATTATGAGATTGAACGTACGGTTTTGACTTAATTAATGGATGATACATACATACTGAAATTGTATAAGAAAATAAAAGTAACTGAAGACATTGAACTCGGATTTGACCTAATATGAATAGTACTTACTGAAGACGTTGACCGGATTGAACTTATGAAAAAGAAAACAAACTACTTATGACAAGGCAGTATGGCTTTAGAGCTTTAGCCTGTCCAGATGGACGAAAAAAAAAAAAAAAAAAAATTGGGGTTGTAAACAAATATATTGAAAGCGCGTATCTGTTCAACTCCGTGGGGAATAATTATCTTGCAAAAATGGCATCAGCGGCGAAAAAGCCTAAGCTTTCTCAGCCTTCAGTATCTGGTTCAGAATCAAAGACATCTATTGATGATTTTATGAAAAGTCTACAAGCAAACCGGGATGAGACCGCGAAGTCGATTTTAGAATATAAATTCAACAAGAAACGTCTTAGGATAATATCTCAGGAGCAGTTGGTACCGGATAACTGCGAGGGAATCGTTTACTGGATGTCTAGAGACAGCAGAGTTCAGGACAACTGGGCTTTTCTGTTTGCACAAAAACTAGCGTTGAAGAACGAAGTCCCACTCCACGTGTGTTTTTGTTTGATTGCAAAATATTTGGACGCGTCGGTGAGGCAATTTGACTTTCTAATTAAGGGTAAGTTGTTTTCACTAATTTCTGTATTTCTTTTGCATAAAAACAAGACGCTAAAGATGTTAGAGAACTACCCATGTTTTAAAATCTAAAAAGATCATAATAAAATTATTTCATCTATTTATTAAAATAAGAAGAAATTTTAAGAAGTAGTAAGAAGAAAGGAGAAGTAGTTTGTCAGCGCTTGCAGGATTGTTTATAAATGTTAATATGTTTTTGTAATTTACCTCTACAGATGAGCAGCAATTCTGGTTTCTACTGTGCTGGTTGGCAACACTGGCCATCCAACATCTCTTCTGTCCAATTAAATAATTAAACCTTGTATTCAAGAGGGCTTAAACAAACTTAGTTCACAAATCACTGGACTAAAAAAAAAAACTTTTTTTACTCACCTGTGCATTGCATTGCCTGATTTTAGGTCTAAAAACAGTAGCAGCGCAGTGCAAGGAGTTAGACATATCATTCCACCTCCTGGAAGGAGATGGAGGGGATGTCCTGCCACAGTGGGTGATAGACCACAAGATTGGAGCTGTTGTTTGTGACTTCAACCCCCTGAGAACACCCTTGGGCTGGCTGGAGAAGGCTAAGAAGGGGTTAAAGAAAGATGTTCCTTTAATCCAGGTATCTAAAAAACGTACAAAATGGAAATCATGCAAATTTTTTATTTAAATAACCTATGCTGTAATAGAGTATACTACCCACTTTTTTTTCATACAAGACTGACCAGTGTTTGACCTCAGTCGCACCTAATGGGAAGTGTCGACGAGGTCGAGGGTGTAGCTCGCTGGTCCAGTAACATCCTATTCACTTCGATATTGTTATCGATGAATTCTCAATCTAAATTTGAGACATCGATGCCGTAAAAAGGGTCAATACTCTTCGGTAGATGTCGCTACACGTCACCCGTAATGACGTATATACCAAGAAGGATAAGATAGAAAAATTTGACACGTCTAAGCGGCGCTCGTATAGCACAACTGGTAGTGCACTGGGCTAGTGATCCAGTGGTTGTGGGTTCGAGTCCCGCTGCGAGTCAATTTTTTCTATTTTTCTTTCGACTTAAATATCTTTGATATGCTAGCAGACGTTTCTGCTTAATATAAAAATAATCCTATTCACTCTTTAAAAAGCCACGCCTTAAATAGACCCACATTATATCTTTCCGGGAATAAATAATACATTCTTTATCGGACAACCTTCTTCAATGCATATACACCCACTGTTCACACTGTTGGGCATCTTCTCTTCTTGTCCTAAATTTCTCCACGCTTGATCTGAAGTTTGGTCCCAAAAGTGGGCCTGCCATCTTTACTAGGTCATCATCCCATCCAGTTGGAAGTCTGTTACCTGGTCTTTTCAAATCTCCATACTAAGACACACTGGCTCCACCTAATCTCATCTCAGTGACAGATCTATCTGGCCCAGGCCCATTTTAGAATAGCAATCCATTGGCCAATATCAACTACTTTTACAGACAACCTGTTTTACTGTTAAAGGTGGATGCTCACAATGTGGTCCCATGCTGGGTGGCCTCAGACAAGCAGGAGTACTCGGCGCGGACTATCAGGAACAAGATCAACTCCAAACTGGATGAATTCCTGACGCAGTTCCCCCCAGTCATTAAGCATCCTTACAAGAGCAGTTTTAAGCCTGAGGTAACTATCAAACATAATATTTATTATATATTACTTATCAGCCAATATTGTCTGACTGTGTACCAGGTGAAATCAAAATGGTTATACAAAAATATAGTTTATTTATTCATGGTTACGTTACAATCATCTAAAACGGGTCCAGATCAAAAACAAATCAGTTACCAACCATCAGAAATTAATGGAGATATAAAGTTAACATTACCTCCTGACAGTAGGTTATGAGTTCAAATTTAGAACATCTGTCAAATTCAAGTTGATCTATTCTAGTATCTATAGATGGATTAAAACAATCATTGATATGAAACGCCAATTCGTTATGTTTTTAATAGAGATCGCGGAATGCACTGGACGCGGGTGGCGCAGTGTGGGACTCCAGCACTGGACGTACTTCGACTGATGAAACTGAATATATCTACATCTACACTAATATTATAAAGGCGAAACTTTGTCAGTGTGTATGTTTGTTACTTCTTCACGTCTAAACGGCTAGAGCGATTTTAATACAATTTGTAATGGAGTTAGCTGACACCCTGGATTAACACATAGACTACGTTTTTTCCCTAATAAACCACGGGTAACACCGTATCACATCATAAACTGAACTGAAAACGCGTCACGACACAACACGTGAGACCAATTTGAACCTGGCTTTTGCTTCACAGCCTATAGACTGGGAGCAAGCCATCGAGTCCCGCGAGGCCGACAAGTCCGTCGGCCCCGTGGACTGGGCCACCCCGGGCTACGACGCCGCCGTGAGGATGCTAAAGAGCTTCCTCGACAAGCGGCTCCCGATATTTGCGACGAAGCGGAACGACCCCACACTGGACGCGCTAAGCAATCTCTCGCCTTGGTTTCATTTCGGTAATCCTGTGTCCATTAATATTAGATACTTCCAAAAGCAAGCTTTTATATTTTTTTCTAATATTGTCTTTTAACATAATGGAATATGAAATAATCGGGTTACTGACCAACCTGCCATAAAATTGATAGACATAATATATATGAGCTATGCTCGGAGTTTCACTACGAGATCGACTCAGAAATGAGGAGATCCGTAGGCGAACTAAAGTCACCGACATAGCCCACCGGGTTAGCAAGCTGAAGTGGCAATGGGCAGGCCACATTGCACGCAGAGAAGATGGCAGATGGGGTCGAAAAGTGCTCGAGTGGAGACCACGGAATAGCAAGCGCAGCGTAGGACGTCCACCCACAAGATGGGCAGACGACCTCATTAAAGTCGCCGGAAGACGCTGGATGCAGGTTGCTTCCAACCGGTACTTGTGGAGATCCAAGGGGGAGGCCTATGTTCAGCAGTGGACGTCTTATGGCTGAGATGATGATGATGAATATATATGTTGTTATTAGCATTATTTTTCATTTGGTAGGTATATAAATATGTTTTTTTCTAATGCCTGTTAAGTATATTAGGTTAAGTTAGGTTTGTTTTGTAACAATCCTGAATATTTACAATCTTAAAAAAAAAAACCTGAAAAATCATGATGACATAACCACAATTACATTAGTAAACCAATTTAAAAATATCTTCATTTTGAAGCAAGGACCTTGTAAAATTAAAACAACAAAGCTATAGTAAGTCTACTGCATATTTTAAGAGTAAATTAACATGTTCCTGAATTTAGTATTACTTTATTACCAGTGATCGGTTTTTTGGATTCACCCTCGCGGGATATCATGTAGAAAAGTTAATATAGATACGACAGTTTCCCGCGATACCGAACAAATTAATCAAAAATAAAACAGTTTAAATTGTGTGAAAGGGATTTTTTACTTACTCGTCGAACTTTTGTACAAACGGTACAAAATATGCCGATTTGGTGGCAGCAAGTGAGCTGTCAGTGTGAACACTTGTGCTCATTTGTTCAATTTGGACAAAAGAACGACGAGTAAGTCGCACGTCTATCAGCTACCTAGATGTTTTAAAGTGTTATAAAATAAACACAATGTATGTTTTTTGTCTTTTCTAACAACCTAAAGCCCGGATTCCCGGGGCATTTCCATACTAACATAATGTTTGAGGTCGTTCACCCCATGTCGAAAACAAAAAAACCGATCACTGTTTATTACTAATTTTTAACTTCTAAAACCTGTTTTAACGAAAACCTGTGTCTCAGACGACACGTCGTCATCTGGCGCTCTGTACTATTTTATAACATAGTTAAAAATCAATGAACTATTCTGTCTCTCGTTGGCATGGTTACTTTCTCCTGGGTCACTCTTCAAACAGTCTAATTGCATCTAAATACACAAAACATAGATACTTGAACAGCTATATGTCCCTTCCATAACGGGTCACCCTACCAAGCGCGTCAGTAGTACGTGGTGCCACATTTCTTGCAACAAACTATACTTCGTTTGTCCCCTGACAAATAGTTGATTCACTCATAAAATGTGTAACAACCCTGAATATTTACAATTTTACAATAAAAAAACGTGAAAAATCATGAATTATGACAAAAAACCACATTAGTAAACCAATTTAAAAATGTCTTCATTTTAAAGCAAGGACCTTGCAAAATTAAAACATCAAAGCTATAGTAAATCTACTGCTTATTTTAAGAGTAAATTAACATGTTCCTCAATTTAATATTACTTTATTACTAAATTTTAACCTCTATAACCTGTTTTAACGAAAACGTTGTCTTTATAACATAGTTAAAAATCAATGAACTATTCTGTCCCTCGTTGCCATGGTTACGTTCCCCTGGGTCACTCTTCAAACAGTCTAATTGCATCTAAATACACAAAACATAGATACTTGAGCTATATGTCCTTCCATAACGGGTCACCTACCAAGCGCGTCAGTAGTACGTGGTGCCACATTTCTTGCAACAAACTATACTTCGTTTGTCCCCTGACAAATAGTTGATTCACTCATAAAATCTGATTTTGGTTCTAAAATTCTAATAATAGACAATTTTAATTTTTTTTCCAGGCCAGATCTCAGTACAAAGAGTTGCTCTGTGCGTCCAAGAATACAAGAAGAAGCACACAGAGAGCGTGAACGCATTTCTAGAAGAGGCGATAGTGCGGCGCGAGCTCGCCGACAACTTCTGCTTCTACAATGAACACTACGATAGAGTGAAGGGCGCCCACGGCTGGGCCGCGAAGACTTTGGATGATCACAGGTGATTGGCTTAGCCCCTCTGTATCAAACTTACATTTTGGAGACCGGTCTGGCCTAGTCCAGACCCGTCAAACTGCCCAGTAACACGGCCTATGTAGCCGGTTCTCGAATCCCACTCAGGGCATTTATTTGTGTGACGAGCACAGATATTTGTTCCTGAGTCATGGGTGTCTATGTATTTATATGTATCTTTGTATTATATATATCGTCGTCTAGTACCTACAACACAAGCCTTTCTGAGCTTACCATAGTCGATTTGTGTGTCCCGAAATATTTATTTATTATTTTTACATTAGTTAATTTATGCTTTGTTCTTATGTGTTACTTTGACAATTGTTTTGGTATGATAAAGACAAAATATTAATTCGCTAATGTAGGTTTTATATACGTTTATAAATAAGGGGGTTACTGTAAGGGCTGAGTGGACTATTTACAGTAAAACCCCTTTTTTGGACGTACACCCATTGTTCCCATTATCGAAGTCGAAAAATAACGAAGGAAATATTACCTAATAAATACGGTGGTATTAACTACTCTATATATGGTAAATCGCCAGTAACTAGCCATCTTACATTGAAAATGAATTATGGTTACCTATAAATAGAACACATTTTCTAATGGGGTTTCAATAACCGGCTAGCTAACTAGGTTCTATTTATTCAGAATTCATATTCAGTATAAGGTAGCCAGTTACTGGCTATTAACCCTAGTTCAATTCAGATAATAATATCAAAGTCATTGACACTCTCATTTCTATACACGATTACGTCCGATTTTACCCTAAACCCGAATTATTATTATTGTAAAAGCTAACAAGCTGTACTTAACATGGACATATATTGCAGGAAAGACAAAAGATCTCACATCTACACTCGAGACGAGCTAGCTCAAGCCAAGACCCATGATGACCTGTGGAACTCCGCGCAAATACAACTCAACAAGGAGGGCAAGATGCACGGCTTCCTCAGGATGTACTGGGCCAAGAAGATATTGGAGTGGACACCCAGCCCCGAGGACGCGCTGGCGTATGCGATATACTTGAACGATCATTATAGCATCGACGGGAGGGATCCTAATGGATACGTTGGTAAGTTTTGAGAGTTGGTGGTTCAGCGTCAGTCGACACAGAATTCACTGTTAGTCCGATCGCCAACCCGCCTGCCAAGCGTGGCGACTATGGCAGTGCCTTTTTTTACGTAGACGGAACGGATGTACATTCTCATGGATAATATATAGATATCAATTAGAGTAAATTGTCAGTTATATATAGTAGTAGTAAAGTATAAACATGAACATACTTAAATACATAGAAAACATCCAGTCAGGGCATTTATTTGTGTGATGAACACTGATATTTGTGCCTGAGTCATGGGTGTTTTCTATGTATTTAAGTATTTATATGTATGTATTTATTATATATATCGTCGTCTAGTACCTACAAGCATTACTGAGCTTACCGTAGGACTAGGTCGATTTGTGTAAGATTGTCCCGATTTTTTTTGAAAAGAAACGTATTTCGTTATCTGGTTGCAGGCTGCATGTGGTCCATCTGCGGCACGCACGACCAGGGCTGGGCGGAGCGCGCCGTGTTCGGCAAGGTGCGCTACATGAACTACGAGGGCTGCCGGCGCAAGTTCGCGGTGCCGGCCTTCGTGGCGCGCTACGGGGGGAAGGCCCACAAGTATGTGCCCAAGAAGTAGCACGTGCCAGCGGGAAGGTGGCTGTAGGGGAAAAAGAGGAGCATGCTTTTTTTTTATGACAAAAGGTGGCAAGACGGATTGCCTGATGGTAAGCAATTACCGTCGCCCATGGGCACACGTAACACCAGGGGAGTCACAAGCGCGTTGCCGATCATTAAGGGGGTTGGAGCTCTGGTAACCTTACTCACCATCAGGAACACAACACTACATACCTGATAGGTAGCAGTGCTATTATGGCTGTGGTCTTCTGTAAGGAGGAGGTACTTCCCCAGTTGGGCTTCTCCGGACTCAAGCATGATGGTACGTCGCTGTGCCCTACCTCTCATTGTTGGACGTAGTTTAAGGACATACCCGGGTCCAAAATCTATAATAATGTCTATTTAGTTGTCCAGAATTAACCGATTCGCTGCGTCTTCCATCATCAGCTCATCTTCCTCGCGTTGTCCCAGGAAGCCACGGCTCATGGGAGCCTGAGGTCTGTGGGGGGTTTAACGAAAGCGACTTCCAAACCAGAGGGTAAACTAGACCTTATTGGGATTAGTCAGGTTTCCACACAATGTTTTCCTTCACCGAAAAGCGACTGGTAAATATCAAATAATATTTTGTACATAAGTTCTGAAAAACTCATTGGTAGTAGCTGGGGTTTGAACCTGCGACCTCCGGATTGCAAATCGCACGGTCTTACCGCTCGGCCACCAGCGCTTATTCGTTGCATCTTCCATTTTCAAAAATGTTTGTGGCGGTGAACAATTATTCCATGACGCGGCAGGCGTGCCTTACGCCATAGAATGTGATGACACTCCTCTCGTGTCATACGCCACACGTTAAAAACATTGATGACTCGCCTGTCGTGCCATCCGCACTGAACCGGTTATTATGGAACTTACGTCAAACTTTGAATATGTGTGTGCACGCATGTACAGTCAGCAGCAAAAGTTGCTAAGCGTTCAAAATTACCTACACGCGCTCTTATTCTCTTGACAATAGAGATGTGTTGACCTCATTTTGAACACAAACGCTTAGCCACGTTTGCTGCTGACTGTACACAGTGTACTACATAGGTCAGGTGATTTAGCTAAGTTTTTCACCTATAACACTGCACTGCATGTATAAATTGTATTTAAACTTTTATGAGTCATTTTAATATTTTATGAATACGTTTTAATCACGTTTATTTAGACACTCGCGCGATATGTTTCGGAGATAGACTATCTGTCCTTGAAATAATATAGACGACCAGTCTGGCTTAGTGGGTAGTTAGCCTATGAAACCGACGGTCCTGGGTTCGAGTCCCAGTCAGGGCATTCATTTGTGTGATGAGCACAGATATTTGTTTTTGAGTCATGGGTGTTGTCTATGTATTTAAGTATTTATATGTATCTATCTATTATATATATCGTCGCCTAGTACCTGCAACACAATCCTTACTGAGCTTAGCGTAGGACTAGGTCGATAAATATTTATTTATTATTTATAGTTAGAAACGAACGGGTAGTCGATCTCGCCACGAGATACTGTCGCGCCCTTCATGTGCTAGGCCTACTGTACCACAGCTACGGTTTCGCACCGCCCTCCACCGGTTTTGACATTATTTAAGAGTGGCGCGGACGGCGAGGCGAACGGACACTCAGCAATCTTAGTGCTTCAAAATGGAGACCTGTCTCTGAAACATGTCGCGCAGGTGACTAAATAAACGTCAATGAAACTGTGTTTTTTATAAATGTGTATAAATTATATTAAAACGGGTAACTTACGTTTTTAAATCGAATATTGATCGACAAGTAAGTTCGCTTCGTAACGAGGAATTGAATTATGAGTATGAGGAGTTCGCGCTGGCTGATCAAGGAACTTCGTTTGTCAGCCAACGCCAATATTTGAGTATTACGATAGTGTTGTATTTAAAAGTACAGGAATAATACAAATAGAAATGTACAAATCTGTACCCTTACCATGAGTTGTGACTTTGAGGTTTTCGATAAATAAAATAATACAAGCGAGATAGTAAACTCGCTACCCATTATCGAAAACCTCAATGTCACAACTCATGGTAAGGGTTCCCTTATCTCTTAAGATCTCTTCCTGTTAACATATAGGTCCCATACTGGGAATTGTTTCTCATTTGGATAGAGAGAAACAGAATATGTTTCTAAGTATAGATAGATATTTAGTAGTATGCTAGTTTTT
This sequence comes from Grapholita molesta, assembly GCA_022674325.2. Classification (NCBI taxonomy): domain Eukaryota; kingdom Metazoa; phylum Arthropoda; class Insecta; order Lepidoptera; family Tortricidae; genus Grapholita; species Grapholita molesta. Next base: position 1,675,366 of record CP053125.2, on the reverse strand, counting down.
ACACATTATTACAAAATGGGACTTAACCGCGTATATTAACTTTAAACAAAAATGATGTTGATGCGCGCTGCGCTCGCGCGATGTTGATGTGAACTTCACGTGACGTGAAAATGTCGTTCTCGAGACGTCGGAGGTCATTTTTTAAGTTAATTCACGCGGGTAAGTCCCGTTGTTTGTAATAACCTCATTTAGTCATAAAGTCTTACCGTATCACGCCAATTTGCCTAGAACATAATATGTTACATTAACTTCTTCAGGAGATGGCGCTAATATTATCTTAAAATTTCTTCCAAGCACCTTATTTGCCTAAGTAAGCATTATCAAGTAGGTATGTCAATTAAATTATTTGTCAATCAAACAGTGTTTGTGTTCAAGATGTACTTAAATTAGATATACGGTTGTAAATGTTGGTTGTACAATATATAATTTTAAAGTTTGTCACGATGTTGACATACTCAATTTTTTAAACTATTTGCCACCATTGACTTGATGTAAAGTTAGTACATTTCGTGTCCCATACGCTACGACTTCATATCAAGTCGTGGATTTAGTCAGGATTGTATATGTGCAAGTTTATGGACACTTTCGAGCGTGGACATAACTAATACTGTGTGTAAGTCTAATACGGGCGAAGAATTAAACCAGACATAGAATTTACCAGTATAATCATTAACCAAAAGGTTTTTCTTTAATTATACCTATTATACATATGTAATAATTTTTTGTAATATTTCTGAGCAGTAATGTACTACGAACATTACGCGATATAAGCTTTTGAAACTAACTGTCAACGAGTGTTTAACTCGAGTATGTTGCATTACATTGCGGGCCGAATTTTTTTATATGGATAAAATTTTAATTGTACTTCTAAGCAAAAGTTATCTAAATATATTTCTTATGTCCTATTCTACCCTCCGTTAAGGGATTCGCCCGTATAAGAATTACACACTGTATAAAATTTGAAAAATTTCATGCCGCGTTAACGCGTCGTGCCGATAACTATGGTATATTTTGCTTCGAAATCTCAATCAATTACTGTCACTGTGTGTCATATTCATGTATCAAATAAAAATCATAAATGTTTCCATTGTCAATATATGTACAAAAGTAACGTACCTGATTCTTCTACCTCGAATATCCCGATCAATAAAGTAAGGAAATTATGTTTTTGTTTTTTTTTAGCTTTAAAGTAAGTGCATTGTATAAAATATTGTACCTAATTAAGGACCAACAATTAGTATTAAGTTAATAATTTCGTTTACATTAATTACTAACACACTTTCAAGCATGTAACTTAAATAGCAACTGATTAATTGCTGTAACACAAAGTAAAACAATAATAACTCATCGAGGGCCAGTGACTCAGCGTATGAGTTATTGCCCAACCGTCGCGCAGGTCCAGTCACTCACATGTGAGTCACGAATATCATTTGATTTATACGTTAACTAAAAGTAATATGACGTATTAATATTAGTATAATTTTAGCTAAGATCCATTCATATATGATTGATCATATGTTATTGAAAAAACTTACATAACAGCGGGGCCTAGAATATTCAACTCTAGTTTACTATAAGTACACTATACAATACACTAAATGAACTGAAGTTCGAGATGCCGATGCGTTGCACGCAATTAAATAAATCCGCATTATAAAAATGTAAGGAAGTATTACATATACTTCCTTGACACACAAGTTATTGCTAGGACTCAGGGATTGAGTCAACGTGGTCTGGCGCTACTTGTAAAAATTGGAGAAGATTCTGTGCATTGAAAAGTTAACTTATTGCTGGTCCTTAACGCACTTAATCAGGTACTTTCTTTTGCAATTCACCCATAACTAGTATTTTGATCGCTTTTCTGAAGATTGACGACAGGTTGGGCCTAGTGGGTACTGACCTAGTCTTATCGACTGACTGGTCCTAGGTTCAAATCCCGGTAAGGGCATTTATTTATGTGATGATCACATACTTGTTTCTGAGTCGTGGGTATTTTCTATGTATTTAAGTATGTGTATATACTCAGTAGTTACACTCTACAAAAGCCTTCTAGAGCTTACTGTGGGGCTCACGCAATTTGTGTAAGGATGTCCTGTAATACTTATTTATTTACAAAAGGTAATAAATAAAAACTTATTTTGCTTATAAATATTTTATTTAAGAATGCCGACTGTACCGTAGTTACATGATCATACATTTCAATAATCTTCATAAAATTAGAAATAGAAAAATAATATCATACTGCATTTTTATTGAATTTTCGTGTCAAGTCGTCAATTTCTGGTTCCTTCTGTATTTGAATAGTTAATTGATTATTCGCTAACTGGACTACATACGCCCACGGTTGGCTTCAAGTAACATTTAGAGTACAATCGTATATCGATACAAAAAGCACACAATTTATAACAAATTGCTTGTCAAAGATATCAAATTGTCTAGTGAAACATAAAAACCATTAAGATTTCTCTATATTATGTCTCATGTTTATTATAAATCATAAAGTGTCTACAAATATAATATTTAAGTAAAAAATATCATGAAGTCACCACAATTACGGAAATAAGGAATAAACATGTCACAGACTGTTTTTAATATTATTATGGGCTCTGAATTTTATTATGAATTGAAAGTATAAAACTCGAGTAAGTTTTCTCTGAACACAAATCGTGGCTCGTTTCTAACATATTATTCCACTAATACACAGTACGAGGGAGCTTTGGACATACAAACATCTTATAATAACGCTCCCTTTAAATTTCATAGAAAACTCGAGAATTTACGGCGAAAATCATAACATTTGTTTAACCTTTTGAGTGGTCGGATAACTATTGCCATGGCGTTTAATCTCAATGATTATTGGACTTGTTAAAAAGTTACCAATCATGAAAGAATCATATCGAACGCCACTAGCTACATCCGACAAAAAAGTATACATATAGTCAAGGTCAAATATATCGACTCAGGTAAAGTGCCAAAATATGTATACATGTACCTTAAAGTTAAGACAATAAGGTGCAATGTGATACAACGAGGAAATGCCGCCAGCATCCTTGGTACAATGCCTCAAGGGTCTTTTTTAGATTTTATACTGTAACTAGTTAAGTACTTGTAGTTATCATCTTATCATAATACGATTGTAATTTCTGAAAATAAATGTATTTGTTTTTTTTTTTTATAAGATGCATGTATACAAATTATGGCACTTAGCATAATTATATCGTTGACCGTGATTAGATACGCATGTTTTACCCAAAAGGTCAAGCCGAGCTACAACCTCAAAAAAAGGAGAAAAGTGTTCAAAAATATGTACGTTAGCGTGTCGTGTGGGTGTGTGTGTGTGGACACAGAGCTGGATCAGCTGTTTACTGCACGCAGCAGGAGTTCTTGTGACCGTTCTTCTTGAGGCGCGACTTCGGCCGGTACTTCTCCAAGTAGGAGAGCTGCTTTGAGTTAATGGCGCCGCGACGCTGGCTGTTGGAGGAAATTTATTGGTTAGTCATGCAAAAATAATATAACTATTTGTATATAAACATTAACTCTACTTGGTAGTACTACTTGGTAAACTCAATGTCGCTCAACGAGCTATGGAGAGAGCTATGCTCGGAGTTTCCCTACGTGATCGACTCAGAAATGAGGAGATCCGTAAGCGAACTAAAGTCACCGACATAGCTCACCGGGTTAGCAAGCTAAAGTGGCAATGGGCAGGCCACATTGCACGCTGAGAAGATGGCAGATGGGGTCGAAACGTGCTCGAGTGTAGACCACGGACTAGCAAGGGCAGCGTAGGACGTCCACTCACAAGTTGGACAGACGACCTCATTAAGGTCGCCGGAAGACGCTGGATACGGGTCGCTTCCAACCGGTATATGTGGAGCTCCAAGGGGGAGGCCTATGTTCAGCATTGGACGTCTTATGGCTGAGATGATGATGATGATGAAACATTAACTCAAATAATACAAGAATATGACTAAAAACTAACTAACTATACTAAATCTAGAAAAGGTCCATTCGGCATGGTGCCGAAGACGCTGGCTGCGTTACCCCGCTGAACTGCGAGACAGATGCGTTGAGCGAGGTAACTGTCATGCAAAATATATGGAAGAAAATGCCATTTCCACTGTGCTTTGTTGTGAGATGAGCACAGATATTTGTTCCTGAGTCATGGGTGTTTTATATATGTATTTAACCCTTTACCAGGCGACGGGATATATTCCTCCCACATCTTATATCGGGTACTGCAGGCAGGTTTTAACTCCAAACCTCCTACAAAATATTTTGTCAATCCCTGAAAATGGTATTTTATGATCTACATTCACAACACGCTTCTAAATCGCGTAATATATCTTTGGCAGTCGGTTAAATTCACTTGAACGCTAATTTCAGTAAACTAAGGAGAAATTCGAACACTTTCCTTAATTTCAATGAAACAGAAGTACAGAGGTCGAACAATTTTTCGACATTTTGTAGATTTTGAGTGTCGAAAGGTAATGTAATCGTAAACATTGCTAAATATTTACGCCTTATTGTGTATGACCAGAATTAGGATGTGGGTTAACATTATCCCATGGCCTTATTAGAGTTTAACTGTGTGGGAGCTATTCTTCCCATGGCCCGGTAAATTGTCTTGTCATGTCATAAAAAGTCTTTAATTACAATTAAACTGAAGATCATAAAATAAAAATATTCAGTGATTGATATAATGTTTCATAGTAGGTTTGGAGTTAAAACTTAACTGTAATAACCGATATAAGATGTGGGAGGAATATATCCCTTCGCCTGATCAAGAATATAATAAGACAAAATCGAGTATGACAGTTAATGACTTAGACAGGTGATGGGATAACCGTAACCCACAATTTTATTTCTGGTTTAAAGGAGCATCTCCGACTTTCGTAAATGCATTTTTTACTAGGCGTTCAATACGGTTGTAACAGTATATACAGTACGTATGAAGACACGCTAGTTCTGTGGGGCCTGGTAAAGGGTTAAGTATTTGTATATCGTTGGCTGAGTACCCAGAACACAAGCCTTCTTGAGCTTACCGTGGGGCTCAGTCGATCTGTGTAAGATTCCTGTATTTATTTATTTATTGTTGTGCTTTTATTGCCGACTGTAAGTTTTTTGCACAACCATCAATTACTAGTCGAGAGAATTCTAACGAGCCTAAACCCATTTTTTGTCTATTTTAGGAGTTGCTACCTTCTGGCACCAGCATCAAATTAGATCAGTATAATTTGTTGCCTTCGATTTTTATCCAAAAACATTCTACTTTATTTCCTATACTCATCATCATCATCATGTCAGCCGAAAGACGTCCACTGCTGGATATAGGCCTCTCCCAGAGATATAATTTCCGATACTATAAAGAACATATTCGAGTAGGATTTTGCTTGTATGGTAGGCCTTAGGAGGATACTTATGAGCCATATCATGGCGTCTGACAAAAAAAAAATAAAGCACTCTCTGTACGATATACATAAGTTCAAGAGTAATTACAACATTTGAAAACTTGAAAAAGATAACATACTATGCAATTGTAAGTATCGCCTAATCAGTCAAGAGCCGGCGTATGTGACTGGACACACGTAACATAAATGTTATTCAAATATATCGGAGCTGTGGAAGTGGTCACAAATATCTGAACATGTAGTTTATCGCCTTGAAAATAGAGGCGTTGTTTAGATATTTGTGACTACCTCCGCAGCTCCGATATATCTAATGGCGCCTGTACTAAAGAAATCGCCGCCGTCGCCGTGTGGTGCCGAACACCATACCCTCCCGCGGGTGTCGTAAGAGGCGAAAAATAACAAAAAACCTACGGATAGTCAGCAGCGTCAGTCAAAACGCAATCTACAGCTACTGCTGTCGCCAACCCGCCTGCCAAGAGTGGCGACTATGGCAACTACCCCCAAGATGATACAAGTCATATTTGTGGGAGGCCTATGTCCAGCAGTGGTCTGCATATGGCTGAAATGTATGTCATCTATTTCAATTTATTAAGCAGTGTCACTGCTTAAAACCAATGCAAATCAAAATATTAAATAAAATATAATTTGATTTTACTCAGTTGAAAAGTTATTCAGATTTGTAACGTAGCGTTCACACATCAACAGTTAGCTGTACGGTCAACCAATTTGATTTCTAGGCCCATTGGAACCTTGTCACAGTGACGTTAATAAGATAGTTTTTGCATCTTTAATATAGATTTTCACTGTGACAAGGAACGAAGTGACCCATAAATCAAATTGGTTGATTGTACAATGTACAACAGTGGACCTTATGCCTTATATACTAAGGTCCACCAATATACAAGTGTTGCTGTTAGTACGCAGTACGGGTAAGTAATTTATATAAATGCGCGTGTTAAATAGTAGTACCCGGGCTTGTTGAATGAATCGTTAAGCATTACACAATAGTTTTACACGCGCTCGTAAACTGTCGGTTATCGTTCTAGTGTGTAACAGTAAAACATTTGAGTCTGTTTCTTTATACAGTCAGCTGAGGTTGCTAAGCGTGCGAGCTGGTCAAAATTACCTTAACACGACTTTGTGACAAAAATATGTAGCCACAACTCTCTTACTGTGACCTTCGACGCTAATTAAAACATGGCGTAAATTTCTCTTTCACTCTCATGACGCCTTAATTGGAGTAAAAGAGAAAGATGCTTGACATACGAACTTCGATGTCGCGGTACCGGGCCTTAAGTCTTGGATACATGTTATTGCCACTTTAAGTGTATCGATATTATCAGGCGTGACTGTAATTATGCAAAGTGCATTATAGTTTGAAACCGGGTATGTTCTAAAACTACATCCAAAAATGAGAGGTAGGACACAGGGAAGTACCATCACGCTCGAGTCTGGAGAAACCCAACTGTGGAAGTACCTCCTAATATAATAATAATAGCACTGCTACGTTTCAGGTGTTGCGTTCCTGATGGTTAGTAAGGTTTCCAGAGCTCCAATAACTGTTAGGTTAGGCAACGCGCATTTGAATCCTCTGGAGTTGCAGGCATCCATAGGCTATGGTAACTGCTTAGCATCAGGCGGGATTCACATGCGCGTTGCCTTAAGAACCTATACACACTCCTTTTTTAAAGAACCTCATACTGTAGATAGTCCCAAGGGCAAACCTCGAGATAGTCTCGATGGATTCTCGCTTTATATGACATACGACGCTTTGGCGTGACATTGCAGTCAAGCCAAAGTAAAATAGCCTCATATCTATTTTGACAATTTATTGTTTAAGAATATTTTTCGGCCTTGACATTGTAGTCCCGGCGCGGTAAAATCACCTTTATGTCTAGAGGTGTAAGGTACTCACTCTCGGATGGTCTCGACAGCCTCCTCGTACTTCATGCCGAGCTCGATCAGAGCGATGGCGACCATAACAGGCGCCCGGCCGAGACCGGCCACGCAGTGGACAGCCACGCCCGCTTCTGGCTTGTTCTGGGCCCTGGAAATGAGTATACAAATGTTTTATTAACGTTAAAAAAAAGTTTAGCTGATAAGACGAGGAAAGCGGATTTTGTTATCGCCTCGACAACCAGGCAGAGGGAGATAAATCGAAGCACTTAAGGCGTGAAATACACACAAGCGGCGTAAGGCATAAGGCACGGTGCCGGGCCTGCGTAGCGCCGCGCCGCTTGAGTGTAACTCACAGTTACGGCGTCTTAGAACATTTTGTATGAAAACGTTTTGAAGCGACATCCGACACGCAAGCGGTGCCGCACCGCTTGAGTGTCATTCAAAATAAGACTCCTTAGTACATTTTGTATACGAACGTTTTGAAGCGGCTTCGTGCCTTATGCCTTACGCCGCTTATGTGTATTTCACGCCTAAGTAATACGCAAGTTACTTCTAACCTTCAAGTCCAAAACACTAAAATTATGCTAAAACCTTAAATTGGTTGCGGCAAGATATTTATCGTCATACATAGCAAACCTGATTTATTTAATGTTTTAAAAGATAAAAGATCTTTATATTTAAATTTAGGCACATTACAATGCACTTATGAAAGTCAAAGAAAAATCTACCACCGGTTCTAACCCTACACCTCTGACGTGAGTAGATTATTACCGGCAAGAAACGTGGCGGGACTTATTTTTTCATAACAGTAATACATTTTTGACAGGTATGTCCAAACGGTTAAAATGATTACAATTCTAATAAGCAGCTTTTAATACTAACAGACAATAGTTTAGTCTAATAAGTCTGGTAGGCAAATAAGCAATTCCTCTTAATAACAATCGAACGGAGCTATATGCATAAGTCGTAAAATAGATCATATTCATTTTGTAGAATCTGTTATGTAAATATTTATCAACGGTATAGCCGCGTGGGAGTTTCCATCCCACATTCATTCTAAGACAATCAAATAATGTCCGTTAATCTTAGACAGGAATGTTGCAAGGGCAGATAAAATTATATTGTTTAAGTTGTTTTTTGTTTGATGACAGGTAAGAATTATTTACATTACATTTCGCAATTTCGTATCATTTGAATCAACAACAGATCAGTAACATTTAACATTTGCTACTGGTTGGGATAAAAAGAAATGAATGTCTTTTTATGTAAAAAATGTTAAGGAACTAACATATATCCTTGTGGCACACCTCGGCATTTCTTTCAGATAACTTCTATGGGCCCTAAATTGCTTGCTCTTGTCACTTCTACGGGATAGCTATACCCGTTAATAAATGTCATATCATGACCTGAATCATTATTATGGAATATATCAATAAATATTTGACGTTTGACAGTGTCAAAAGCCTTACTATAAACATATCGACCAGCGCTGTCACACATAGGCTAGCGCCATGCTGAGTCGAGCCCATTTGGCAACAATGAATTCATACTTTTCAGGAGTGTTTTTATTATTTCATTTTAGGAAACAGTATTGACTTTAGAGCGTTAGAAAACACAGAATCAGAAGTCGAAAATAATGGATTTTGTTTAATTATGTGACTATGTAATTTCAGACAAAATCTATGTATTGTTATTGAAGAAATAAAATGAGATAATTATTTTAGTACAAAGTTCTAACACATTTTCCAGCATATGACCATTTATCGACCATATTAAATTTGTGTCAATTGAATTTCAACACGAACATTCGACTTTGAGCTTCAAATTAGATTGGATTGACGCAAGAAGCGAATATATATATGGAAAAACCATTTCTATTCCTCATCATAATTATTTCAGCAGTAGGGCGTCCACTGCTAGACATAGGACTCCCCCAGATATGACTATTATATATTGGCGCGGTAAGGAAACGGGTTAATTTAATGACTCGACTGGACCTGTCATAACTCCCTGTAAACTCCCGTGTACAGTCATGGTTTAGTACATGGTTTAAAATATAGATATGGTTATAGTGCCATAAGTTGTATACGATGTAATAAGGTGCATTGTCTTAATATTAACACGTTCACAGTCCCCATACAAAATGTTTCGATTTTCTCGTACGTCCAAGTAAACTACTTTCATAGTGACCCATCGGGACCCACGTGGGAAGATAGTTCGTCGTGACCCATACATAGGCCACTGAACGTGTAAAGGTACATGTATACATATTTTTAGCACTTATGTTGAATGTACATACAATATTTGGACCCGGGTATGTCCTTAAACTACGTCCAGCAATGAGAGGTAGGGCACAGCGATGACCATCACGCTTGAATCTGGGGCAACCCAACTGGGGAAGTACCCCTTACAGAAGACCACAGCCATAATAGCACTGCTACCTTTCAGGTATGTAGTGTTGTGTTCCTGATGGTGAGTAAGGTTCCCAGAGCTCCAACCCCCCTTAAAGGCCGGCGACACGCTTGCGACTCCCTTGGTGTTGAGGGTGCCCGTGGGCGACGGTATTGTCAGGCAATCAGTCTGCTCGTTTGCCAACTGTCATAAAAAAAATTGCCACGAAACAAATGGACATGTACTAACTTGTCGCGCAGCACCTCGAACCACTCGTCGACCACGTTGGCCGGCGGGAAGGTGCCGTCATCGTAGGCCAGGTCGCGCACCTCGATGCCCTCGGCCTTCAGCGGGCCCACGTCGTAGCTGGGCTCGCACACGCGCACCACCACGCACACGTTGTGCTTGCGCAGCTCCTGGGACACACACACAAGCAGTTCGAGAATTAATCATTAAAAAAAACACACATCATTACAAATCAAACGGGACTTGATCATCTTTCTCGCGTTGTCCCGCCATTTGCCACGGCTCATGGGAGCTTGGGGTCCACTTGGCATCTAATCCCAAGTTTTGGACGAAACCGACTGCCATCTGACCTTTCAACCCAGAGGATGAACTAGGCCTTACTAAGTTTAGCTCGGTTTCCTCATGATGTTTTCCTTCACCGAAAAGCGACTAGTAAATATCAAATGATATTTCGTACATAAATTCCGAAAAACTCATTGGTACGAGCCGGGCTTTGAACTTGCGACCTCCGGATTGCAAGTCGCACGCTCTTATCGCTAGGCTGCCAGCGCATATCAAACGGGACTTAATTACTTTTAATTTGTAATTATGTATTTTGCAACTGATTACTATCACACGAGCCGTATGCTAGTTAGCTACCGTTGTAGTTTCAACAAAAGTACAATTTGGGGTCACTCTTTCATTAGTTAACTTCAGATTAATTTATACCCTCTTTGATCTCAGTAACACCGAAATAAACTTCACCAAGTATATTCCATGTACAGTCAGCGTCATATAGTTTGTAGCATTCAAAGTACTCAAATAGTACGGTACACCATACTAATTTTATGTCTTTTTGAGTACTTTGGATGCTACCAACTTTATGACGCTGACTGCACCTTTTGTTTTTGGTTCAAAGGTGTCTTTTGGAACTAAATGAACTAGTCTATGGGAGAAATAAACTTGTTGCCTCCATAATGTTTCAAAAGTTCTATGTCAATCATTATTTATATTTTTATTTTTGCAATACTTTATCGTTACTCAGTGACGTATATTTAATAGACTCGAAAGCATTTGTAAACAGCATTTATATTTATTTATTAAAATGCTCTACGATATTTCCTGTTGATAAGACGTAGTTGGAAAATGCCAGTTTGTTTTATTCATTAGACAAAACACTAATATAAAGTCGTCACTGATATTAAATCATCTGTTTGTGATTTGAAGCGGGTCAAAATGTTAGCAATAATACGAGAATAGACAATGTAGATAGAGTTGGCCCCTGCAATAGTAATAAATATTGCGAGCGAGCTTATCTCGCTAGTGCAAAGGTTGCAGGCTGATATGCGCCTGCAATAGTCACCTGAAGGTACGACTGGATCGTGACGTCGGAGGGGCGGTCGGTGATCAGGAACCGCAGGCCCTTGTACTCGATGAGAGAGGGCGCCGGCCGGATATCCTTCTGCTTCATGGTGCCCTGGTCTTTGCTCGCTACGGTCTACACTGGTGTTCACTTCACTTCGGTCCGTCCGTCCGAAACAGGCAAATTGTCACTCTATTTCCACACAACACACGGCAGTTTCGTTACTTTTATTTAGAAAGGGTCCTATTATATCGAGAGAACCGCCCGCATGGATGTCGCTTTCAACCACTTGTGCACATTCGGAGACGATAAAACTAAAGTTCGAAATGTGGAATGGAAATTAAAGAAAGTACGCGAACATAAGTCGCTCCGAAGTGATATGCTCCGATTTGCGAATTTTGCGATGGATTCAGAGTTTATGGTAGCTGAAACAAATGAAAATAACACTATTACATTGACGTAAACAGAAGCTGGGAACTCAAGTGGGATAAAAAATGTGTGTAAAAATAGATACAGATTCGACGGGTCATGTGAGTGGTGGACGGCGGCGGCGGTATGACTGAGTGCTGATCTATTGCCAACACCGCGTCATTTGTTAGCACTGGATCGGTACACATCAAATTGATAACAGGATAGTAAACAACACTACGCCGTGTTTATTTTAATACCTGAGTATTTTAAGCGATATTTCACGAACGTTACAAAATAACACACTCGATTCTCGAGTAGATTGTCTTGGTCAAGGCACGATAAGAAAGCCGAGAATCTAAATACACATTTAATCCCGAGTAATTAACTAATTCATCGGGTGCCAAAAACGAATGGCGTACTATAATTCCCCAAGCTTCGTACGATGACCTATCATATATAATGTGAATGTTTTATCAGAATAAACAAGGGCAGAAATGTTACCGAGTGCGAAATATCCAGTTTAAAATTCAAATGTTTTTACATAAGAATTTAACTTAACTTTGGAATTTGCATATATCTACATATCCATCAAAATTTCAGTATATTCGGTATCAATTTATTCAACGACACTTATCAGCCACGATCAATGTACTGTTGAAAAAGTTTAAGTTTACTCGCTATTTTCCTTAATTGCGAGGACTACTCAGTAGCAGGATAGCCAGAGAAACCAATATCCACCGTCTTTCCTAATATTGAGCTGGATTCGCATTTTTCTACATTTTATATAGAAAATACCAAGCATTAGCTGCAGCATTACCGACCCACCACTGTTGACTACTTAACTCCATGTTATGAACGCAAAACAACAAAAACGAACCCCGCGCAAAAATTCGCCATTGTGAAAAGGCCTCTCGGATGTTTGGCGTCTCTCGGGAAATAAGCTACCTGGTAGATGCGTCATAAAACCGAGGATTCATGTCGTAAAGTCACGGTTACCGGCTTAATGTACGTCACAAATGTTCATCAGAAGAGAGTATTGTTGTCTGCATTTGTAGTCTGATTGTGTTTTTTGTATTCCGCGTAAATGGAAGGTGATTCCTTACTAAGTTGTAAAATTTGTTTGTTGTTCTTTCATTCAGGAAAGTTTTTCTAATTATCATGTGATTAATTAGTAAACTTTTCGCCATTCATAGTGCTCGTGTTAACTAATGTACATTTGTCATGCATGAAGATACGTGAGACTATAGTAGTGTCTAGAGTGTGAAGCATAACATGTTTACAGATGTAGTGCAAAACGATTTTCCATCGGGAAAACTCGGGTCGTGATAGAAATACGACGACACCCGAACTGTCAATGGAGGATTGTATTAAATGAGTGAGTTTTTCTACCCATTGATATGGAATTGTATTGTTTAGTGTTAGTCAAAACGAAAAAGACATTTGACGTTGAACAATAAAGTTCAAGTTCATAAATATGAAATTGTCACTCATTTAATATGATCATTCACGACATCGTATTCCGATAAAAATCCGAGTTTTTCCGAGAACAATTTCTCACTATATTTAACTCCAATGTCACACGGGGGTCTTACTAGACGAGGTGCTGACACCACCAACATATCTAACTGTATTCGAAACTGAGGCACGCCGCCGCCTTAAACCCATCGTATCGGTATCATAAAATACCTGGAGTTAGTTGTCACTGTCGCATTATCTTCAGAATACCATCAGATTAGGATGAGACTCCAGCATTGTTAGCGTCTACTATTCAGAATTAAAATTTATTCACAACAAATCACTACCTGCAGTTAAATGGCTAACCAAACATGGTTTAAGTTCCCCGGAGTTAGGATTACGGGTTAAAAAAAAATGTTGGTGTCAGAAGGTTGGTTACCTGGACAATCATAAAGATGGCGAGATGCTGCGCTCCCGGCCGCATGGGTCTCAGCTCGCTCGGCTTCCCGCCTCTAGTTTATTTGTGTTGGGCCTGGCAGTACTCCGCGCTGTCCAAGCGGAACTCCATCAATGTCGCCACAGAAAGAATATCCAGCTGGAACAATAAGAAAACACGGTTAGGGAAACAAGCATGGATATAGCAGACGATGCTTAACCGTAGCACACGAACTGAAGGTGTGCTTCAGCCATTTAAAGCACATGATACTAAACGACCGAAGTAATATCGATCTAAACTTCGTCCAAGTAATTTACGTCTGAAGAATAACAACAGTCAAAAACAATAAATAACCACAAACATCTTCAATGTTATTTTTGAAATAATTGTGCTTTATCACACAACCTTTGCGAGGGTCATAATTATATCGTATATGTGTTTTGAGCATAGACCTCTTGGCGTTCAATAAGTCAACAATAAAACAATTGCTCGCCAGACAAAAGACCGCCCAATTATACAAAGTTATTGCCCGATTCATAAATGCAAACATATCGAATTTAAAGTAAACGTTTTGACTTGTGCTCAGAAATAACATTATAAAAAAATATTGCTTTCGAATATACAATCCCTTTTCGGTTGACTCACTCAATAATGACTGGCCATGCGTAGTCCTTAAAAAAATATAAAATTTCTTTTATTTAAACACTGATGAGCACATTACGAAAACACTGGACATCACGACACTTGTGCACCAACTGCGGCACGAAGATGAACAGAGCCAAAATGAGAGAGTCCAAGAATTCACTAGCCCTAAAAGAAATTGGCATCTTAAGTTGACTGACTGAATCAGTACATTAGGAGTAAAACAAAATGAAAATGAGCACAAGACGATAAAGACGACGGATTATGAGAACGGCGCGAGGTCGACTCAAAAATTCACGGCGCAACAGATTCTGGCAGCTGCCCCGCAACGTGGGATTCTGGCTTCGCGTCATGTTTACATTTAAACATTCAGACATATCCAATCGTGATGGATGTAGTTATTCAAATAGGGAAAAGTCGAAGTATTTACAGGAATTTGTGTATTTATTCCCCTTTAAATCGATGCAAAACGAACCACTTGGGAAGAGGCCAAGCGGAAAATGGATTGGATTAGGGACGAACTTTAATTAAAAAAATGGTAAATTGTTAATGCCTTTTAGATTAAATATAAACTACTGACTGAAGTCACGCACAAGCGACAAGAAACAAGCAATTGTATTATACATATTTATCAGAAATAAAGGGCTCATAGACATAAAAGAAAACCTATAATAACTTATAGGTAACAAAACAAACACTTGGTAATTCATTTAAAAAAAATCGGCATTACGACGATGCCACAAGTTTTACGAAAAAGCACACACTGTACGCTTCAGACATATTTAAATTTGTAAAGAAACGATACAGATATAAATTTAATATGGAAGCAAAAAACGAGTACAAAGCGGAAAATGGCTATCGGAATCTGCAAAAAAAAGAAAGTGGAAAAATGTCCCGAATCCCGAGACGGGACCTGACGGTCGATAAACTCCAGACTACACACGTGGCCAGACGTTTTAGAGTAATGTTTATAATGTCCCGCCGAAGTCTGTCTAGACATTTACTGAACAATTAAAGTTCGCTTAGCGACATCGGCGCCTTTACCTAAAGGATGCCAATGAACGCGTGGATCGAAGGTCTATCAATAACATTGGCAATGTTCATGGACAGACAATGCATGGATGTGTTTAGAATATGTTTTCATACTTAGACCACACGTGGCAAACAACCTCAAGAATGACATTCTAACCACAACAAACAACTTTAGCAAACACAACACCACGACATGACAATTATCTACAAGTTTTTGATGGACAGGGTAAATTCTATGAAGGCACGCAACATTGCTCAAAGACATTGATCAAATTAGGTTGGCCTTAATCGAAAATTGATGGCAAACTCGGTCTAAATATACATAAGATATAGCCTGCTGCGAATTGTTTCTGATCACGACGCAAAACCTATAGTAGTAGTATGTATAAGAATATCACTAGGCATAGCTGTTTGCGTTCCGCATACAGCATACTGCGAGGTCACCTGGTCTAGCAATTGTTTGCAACTAGCCACTGACTCCATTATCTGAACAACATCAGCAGATAGGAAGTAAACACTTAAACATGCTTAGACTATCATGTCGCTATTTGAATTCCATTAAATATAAATCGCTGTTGTGTAACGCTAGTGATAGCGAATTCAAATACTTTTGAATGAATTTCAATAATGGCATTAAAACAAAGGTCTGACGAGTGTTTATCGGAGTCTCAATTACAATTAGGAGTATGCATGCTTGTATCGGATTTTATACCCTTGGAAAACTTTGGAAAATTTGCTTTTTTAACTGAATCTCTGTGTTGTACCTTCGTGATGACTTACAGTTAACTGCTATCACTTCTGTTCGATCACTACACAAATATAGATAGAGCAGAGTTTAGCTTTTTATAGGAAATTCGCGAAGCTTCCATGAAATTTCAATCACGTCAGTAGATAGTTTATCGTGCGGGATTAGGCTATCGGACAAAGTATCACGACACCGCTGTGTGGCTTTTTAGCAATTTGGTCACGTATCTGCATACATGCGTTGAAGGTCATTTACAGATAAACTGAATCTGATATCAATTCGAGAACACGATAAAAATGCAATTGTTCACTAAAACAAATGACTACATAGCAACAGGTTATTTAACTGATTTTAGGATGCAATGATAACTTTGATTAGCAGATTCTTGAACAAGGACAAAAATAGATAAATGTTTTTCAAAATCTTCGGCAAAAATCTATTATCTGTCATATTGATTGGTTTATATATGATAAGATAAGCAAAAACTTATACCATACGTCGGAAGAATCGCGTATTTCCATTTTACAACGTCCTAAATTGCGCAGAAAACTCGGAAAACACGGAAAAGTTATTACGCAGTTCATTTGGTAGCTCGACGTCATTATGAACGTACGATATATGTGCTTTAGAGGAGACCACAGCGAATCTCAGTGCTGGGTAAACAATGTGTTATAAGAGCTCTGCGACCTAAATTAGCTGCTAATGAAAACAAGTTCGTTACAGCGACATTAAAAAACAAGCAGGTTATTTGTTTTATGAATCATCTTAAATTACAAAAAATATTTGGATAAGTGGTTATATAGTGGATAGAAAAATGTATGGTAACGTCGATTCTATTTTCAACAATGTTGCTGTATTGGATACGCGATTGACCTCGAAGTCGAGATATTAAGACATTTTTTGACTTGTACGTCTGTAATTCTATCTTTCTAATATCAAGGCATTTGGCAAGGCAGTGCTTCTCTTTTACTCTCATTTAAATACTCGGTCAAAATGTTCTTGCGGCATGCGGCTCTTGTGTTAATAAAACTTCTAAGTATTAACCTGGCCCTCTTTAACCTGATATTAATTTGATAAGTAAAATAACTTGTCTGCTGTCAGCAAATAAGAGGAAATGAGATAAGGAGAACTCAAATATTTTTACCTAGAGTGTTTACGGGTGGCGCCAGTAAGTCAGGCAGATTGATAAAAAAAGAGATATTAATAGTTGTTTATCATTGAGTATTGTTATTTAGTTTTCATGCATACGATTTTTTACTGCAAATAACAATCAAACGGATGATGATCATAAATATAGAATTCATGTTGTTAAAGGTGCACTACATTCTGTTAATAGTAGTGCTGTATGATTTGAATCTTATGTTTAAAACTTTGCGAAGTGATTTTCCCTTTCTAACAAACAGAATTTTTCAAAAGAAGGAAAGACAAAACTATGATCCACTTGCACGTTAATGAAAAACCCCATTAATCCCATTTTCATTCAATTCACTCGTAGTATCCACAACTATCTATTCTTATATGGCAAAACGTTGTACAAGTATTACTTTCGTTATTACTCCCGTTAAGTTGGCGCGGGCACCTTCCTGCTCCATTAATTTGATGTTGTTAACGATAAAATTGCCGCTGTCATGCCATGCCTAACCGGAAAGTACACTTTAAATCCCTGAGAAATTTTAACCAGATCGTGCTTCTAGAATAACCGTGAAGCGAGAAAATTATGAAGGAGTAAACAGTATGTGAGAAAACTACGTCATAGAAGTATTTAACACCAATAAATTGTCACCTCTCGCGAAATATGATCTGGACAATAATTGTTTAGTAGTATGATGTGGTATTGAATGAACTTTATTCCTGACGTTTCAAGATAAATAGTTTCCAAAGTACAGTACAAGTTGTTGACATGTTACATCTGAATCAATTGATTAATATTAAAGTGATGAGCAGACTAGAACAATTCTCTAATTTTGTTGTTATATTTAGAACTAGATATTATAGTTCAATCCAACGATAAGGGCAATAACGAAAGCATTAACGTATAAGTGTAACACTATTTACCTTGCCAATGATAATCCGGTTCCAGTACAAGTCAAACAATGTTTTATTATATTACAGTACCCAAGTACACCGCAAACATACTGGTGATTCATGGCAACTTTACACAACCATAACCATTGTTCAACAATGAAGTGCCTAATTATGTGACGTGTAAAAATAATCACGATATAGTAGTTAATGAACTCGTTTATGTAGATAAATATGTGAATAAGAATGACCCTGAAACGGGTGACATTGGCTTTGGACTCAGTTTCGGACGAATTTATATGAAAATAGATGATGTAACAGTAACTGATTAATATTAACATTATATGAGAGATCGATAACGTTTCTCGGCAACAGTTATATTTTTCAGTATTGCACAACAAACCCATGTAATTTCTATTTTCAAAGAAAAAAGTAGTAGATAACGAATGAACACGGCACCAAAGGGCAGGAATGTGGAGCGAACATAAAAGAAATGATCGTCGAGAGACCTAAAAACTTCGTTAAATTAAAACGTGTTGTGCAATTCGGTAAACGTACCACACCCCGCAAACAATACTCTAGGTATTTGCCCTGAGCACTCTAGACCAGACACATTACGGGTAGTTTAGTTGTGTTTAGACTACTTACGCTGATTAAAGCAAATAATACTATAAAGTAGAATCTACGTCATGATGTACATGGACTCTTAGTGCGTAATCAATGTAAGTGTACTCTTCTAATACGTATCAAAGTCAACTACAATGTAACTACGTCAATGTGAACACTTTACAAGGAAAGTGTGGGATAATAACACTGATAAGAATTGCGTGCGAGTGCAAAATTAGATAACGCGTGAATGGGATATTTCAAAAGCCAACACCTGTTGCTTTCAGAAAAGCGAACTGAACTCAACAATGACGCAAACTAAAACAAAAACTTGGATGAACAAGAGAGGAAACTAAAACAACCTTAAAATTACCTGACCACCTATTTTGACCATATCCAGCAGAAACACTCGGCACTTCAGTTACCACACGGCACAGTAAGAATTCGGCGCGCCGAAATCGTGTCAACGAATCGGGCCACTCAAACGATGCCACAAATAACACCACTTACATGTATCTGGCGCTCGGTTAACAGTTATTGAAACACAAAATAGTTAATGAGGGAACTTAGCACACGCAACAGAAGCTGTCGTTGTAGACAGTTGGCGAGATTAGGCGTTCACATCGCAACGGTGACGAGCGGGCCGCGGTTGTGCACAGACTGCCGACTGGCGGCCGCCGGCGCCCCACGCCCGCGACGTCACGCGGGGGCGTTGGCGTCAGCCGCTCGGCGGCCGACACCCGCTCGCGGACCGCTATTAAAACGGGCGAAACTTTTCGCAAGTTCGTAACGAATTTAGTAGCGCTATTGGGACTCTAAAAGATTCTTCCAATGTCATTAGAACATTTTGAGGCTAGAATGAAAATTAATAAATATTCAACAACGAAATGAACCAAATTAATAATCGTAACTTCGCAAACTGAATGAAGGTTCATCCAAAAAACTGACAAACTAATTAGGCATAATTAAAGCTGATGAAAAGTAATGTAAATGAGAATTGAACATGTCCTGAAACCAAATTTAAAACTTAATGTTAAATGGTTTTACGTACATAAATCAAAATGAACAAACGCCGACAATCGCAGTCCGATAACTCCTGATCGAAAACCGATAAGGAATGAACTGAATGCGTATCGACACAGTTGGCAATACGCAATTCAATACGCATAGCTGTTGACAAACCCAGCGACTAAACATTATAATGGTCTCCAGGAGACTAAACTTCTACAAAGGCATTGTCATTCAAGTTTTGACTTGCCAGATGATACCGTCTGGCGGCAGACTTAATTTATTGAATTCAATCTGTATTGGCATTGGGTTTCATGAGATTGATTGTATTTAATGACGTATCAAAGAAGGTATAATAATAGCAGTTAATAATTACCTACATAACTATATGATAAGAGTCGAGTAAAAAAACACTGCAGCTACTGTACAGTTGTTTGTGGTTTCAATTTAGGCGTTAAAAGAGAGAAAACACTGAATTCATTAAAAATACATTTGACAAAATTACAACAATGAGCAGCGATGAAACGAGCTATGCTTTTAGCCAGTCTTGGTCACATTCTAAAAATAAAGGGATAAATTTGCCAAAGCGACAAGTATAAAACGGCCAGTGCCGTAATTGCTAGTTATTTCAGCTTCTCTAATTAACACATTTAACATTACTGCCAAATTGTCTGCAGTGTTAACAAGCGACATCGTCGCATTATAGTTCTCAGCTCAGTAACTTATAAAAACATTATATGATTATTATGTATGAAGATTTCGAACATTGGGGTACAACAGAACAATCTGATCATCATGAAGCAAAAACCACAAATGGTAAACAGTCCATCGTCGACGGAACTGTCGGAAGTATATTTAGATTCAATACAAATTAAATTCAAAGAAATAGAAGAAAACAACGATGAAAAACTTATTTTCTAACACGTTTCATAAGAATAACGAAATAAAAAATGTCTCCTTGAGGAACCCGGGACCTGAAATTCTCGTCCCGAACAGTGGCGTATTATCAACCTACGTCTTGTTGCGGACACCGGCATTTCCCTGATATGTACGCCGTTACAGAAACCCACGTCCTCTGTCCATAGCGAGGATAAAATTAGATCCACCCACTCTGTATATGGGCTAATTTTCCGCTCGAGTTCAAATTGCTCTAGAAATTCCTCCGGAAAATTTCCATTACGAAAGGAGATAGAAAGTGCAGATTTAATTTTGCTATTCATCTATTTTCTCATTTCGACGATCTAGATAGATAACAGTAACGTCTTGTGGTTTAAAAGATAAAGTCATGGCTTATCGCTTCGTTGAGAATAAATGGCGCATTTAATGAGCCATGTACTCGGTTAACAAAAGGGATAATGATTCCATATAATAATCATACGAGATATCGTGCACACGTCTGCGGTCTAATGCGCAATATAATGCAGACGTCGCCTCGTTTAGACCACCCAAGAACAAAGGTGAGGGGCACACGTGGCAGCTGCAAACAGATCCCCGCCCAGGGACTGAAAGTTACTAGCAAGGTTAAAGAAAAGGTCAAATTGTCTTGTCTCCAGTTCCAAGGTTCGGGAAATACGATGCCAATTAAATAAGCAATTGATGTAACTTTATTTTTTCGTATTGTTTTTTTTTTATGTTTTAGCTTTGGAAGCAAGAAGTAAGATATTTAAATAAGATCTCTTCAAGTTCTCGACGAGGCGAAGTGGCCACTTAAAGTCTAGTGGCTATTGACGCGATACAGTTAACGGTATCATTACCCAATAAAGCGAATGGAAATTTAAATACAAAGGAATAAATCTAGCGCCGCAAATAGGTCGGAGCAAAGATTGGAGAAAGTCTTCAGCGATAACAATATCAAGTGTCCTGTTAGGCAGTACTCCTTCTTTCTTGAGGGGAAAGTTATTTTCAACTGCGTGGGTAGCGAATCCTGAGGTTCACATACACGTGTTTGAAACACGTGGCAGTGAAACATTGCTTGCATTACAATTCAATTGTTTTCCAATTCTGGGCAACGTGATTACGTGAAACACCATTGGCCCTGAGAACTTTGAAGAATGTTCGTACAACGTGACGGGTACAGTCAGCATCCTTAGTAACGTATGAAACAAAACAACATTGTTCAACAACAAAGTTCTGGCGTTCTGTATAATTTTTACATAAGTAGATATTGGCCTTTCGCATTCATTTTTTCTTGTAGCATTCAAATTGTTTTATGTGCATAGATGATTATCTTCTTGTAAACTAATAGTTAATGCGTGTTGACTGCGCGTATTTATTTGAGTAAACGTAGCAATTGTTCTAAAAGATCTAACGTGGTGT
Source organism: Grapholita molesta (assembly GCA_022674325.2). Taxonomy (NCBI): domain Eukaryota; kingdom Metazoa; phylum Arthropoda; class Insecta; order Lepidoptera; family Tortricidae; genus Grapholita; species Grapholita molesta. The sequence goes on along the minus strand of CP053125.2, from coordinate 1,653,407 downwards.
TTCACAAGGTACCGTGTTTTAAAGGCAATACCTATAAAATATTACAATATTTGAGAAATAACTGTACTGTATACTCAAGAAACTTTTAGGTCGAAGGCCTTAGCATTTAAGGTGTTCTCCTCTCCGAACAATCAATACCACTAAAAGGCAAAGTAGTGACCTGGAGTTCTATCACGCAAACGCAAAGAATTGTTAGACTTTCAAATATTCCCCTGGAGTAAGAGATCAAAAGAAAATAGCGGCAAGTAGAAATATAGAATCCACTACAAACAATCATGTTGATGGAAATATAACTTCGCAAAATACTTCAAAGGAAACCTTGCCCTTGAAAGATTGCGATTTATAGTCCTCCCGATAATATGAAACAATGTCTAATAGAAAACAACTACAAACAATCAATACTAATGAACAATACGTCCGGAATAGTCTCGATCCTAATAGTAGCTACCGAAGGTCGACATCAGTCCCATGACATAGCAACGGAGTTTTTATCAACGACATTACGTTACTAATGTTATCGTTAACTCTTGGAAAATTCGTTCCGCAATGCGATAACGTACTCTAACTCCAGATAAACCGATTTGATAATATGGCGGATTGAGTTTTAAGCATAGATTTCTAAAGATCAGGCATATTAAATGAATAAAGGGAATCAAACAGTTCCGGGTAGGTTTGAAAGAGAAACTTGCAAGACACAATTTTGCATCGAGGAATGGCGGGGAGCACTTAGTGCAAATCAACTTTCACATCGCAAATACGTAGGCACGGGTATGTACTATGTAGACAACAATCCAGTCAGCCAATGGCAGTGTAACCCAGCACCATTCCCGAAGTATATTAATGGAAATGAGAAATCGTGCAAGCCTCGTCCTCGGTACCGAAACTCATTACCAAACCATGAATTATTCAGAATTTCTCCTTACAAAAAGTTTATTATCTGTAGATCTTCAAACTTTATGGTTAGAGCCTAGGGGTCGATATGGTTAATCGTTCCTGTTCCAGTACGAAGTTTCTTGCAAATAACGTTCAGGTAAAGTTATTTATAGCTGCTAAATTGATCTGCTGTACCGGTTACGGGCTTACGGGTGACACTAAGCCATGCTACCGCTTTATACCAAAAAGTCGTATCTTCATCAATATTATAATCACTTATAGCGTTTTTACTCAACACCGAAATATAGCGGTATTTACTCACGAATCACATGACTGACGACCAAGTTTATTTGAATAGGTCGATCGGAATGAAGGTTGACGGAATTAGAATCCAGGATAAACATCATAAAAAGACGTTTGATGTCTCAGCACTCGTGTTAGTTTTCTTCCGTCCTTTTTAATAGTTGGAAAACTTGGTAACGAGTCTAATGGAGGTAATAGAACAATTAAGCGGTTGTAACTAATGACTGTTAGTCTCATAAAAACACGCAGTTGGTGTATATTTATTGTACATTTTCAGTGCTACAAACATTGAAACCTAAAACATTGTTTAATAAGGAATGTTGACTATCGTTTGTTTTCGTGATAAGTATGTATTTGAAACTACGTTCCCAGTTTCTTCAAGCGTAAACATGTTTGAAAACTTGATAGCAATTGTAAAAGATTTTCATTATTGCACTGCTTTACAGACATTCTAAGAATAAAACTATCAAAAGGAGCGGACTTGGAAATCCTAAGAAAGCCGATCATCTGTCGGAAGTTGGCATTGAAAAGCAACAATAACAACCATCCAATATCGGCATGCCAGTAGCATTTTGCGATAAGTCAAGCTGTGGAAATTCATCTAAGAGTCGGAAGAATCGCAGCAAATGCGATGTTTCCTGCGCCTCCGTTCCCCCCAGCCTCCCCTGAGCAGGGTCACTAGACATTAGAATATTACTGACATTTCAGGATAGTGGCTGATTCCGAAACATACATATGTGGAAGTGGAGGTTATGAAAGAGCGCGGAAAATCATCCTTTACAATTTTGACCACAACGGTACACCGTGAAAATGATCTAAGAATCTTCTTTAGCTACAGTCTACAAAATTATTAGAAAGTGAAAGGGCAACGTAAAACCAAAGGATAATTTTATATTCTGAAGTTCTTCTCTGTGGAGTGTAAGTGCAAAAATTCGGTATATTAGTCTTCTTAAACTTTTACACGGTAACCCTAGACGGGTGCACCCCATGGGTGAATGCAACGGGAAGCGGGTCGCGACCCACTTCGCCGGGATCAATACTCGGTCATCGACTCGACCGCCCTAGCCCGCCCGTGTGTCTGCCACTATAATATTACAGCTAGGAGTTCAAGTTCTTGGAAATAGGGAGTTGTCAGATTTAGATGCGGATTTACTGGTTTAAGAGAACGTATAATCATGGGCTGAATTGTCTATACAGGGTTTGTGAGCCATCAATGTATGTTATTCTGATCTGGAATAGAGTCACATCACAGTTCAATTATGTTTTATTATTCTGTGTAGGGCTGGAGCATCCGTAGCACTCGATTCCCACCAGTTTGCCTCTACTACTCTGGTTCTGGTAAATTTTACAAAAACAAATACTGCAAGATTCATGCAAATATCTGTGATACGTAACTGAGGTTAGTGTGGACGATACAGTTTTGTCAAGTCCAAAAGGCATAACTTTGTATTCAAAATGGTCATCACAATATTTAGGCTATATTCCCTTTGTTTATTAATTATTATTAATTTTGAACACCGGATGATATAAAACGACCGGAAAATAACACTTGCTAATTGGTTGTTGTTACGTCGTTAATTGTTACAAGAAACTCGATTAAAATGTAATTAAAATACCTTTAATGAATTAAGATTGTTACGCAGCTGATAAACATTGATCGTTAAGAGATAAGCATTATCAAAGGATATTAAAATAAAAGCGGGTTATCTCTGCACAATGATAAGACTTTAAATGCTTTTAAAAACTTAGTCGTTGTCAATATAATTGTCACACCCACTCAAAATGTTGGTAGACGACTAACGTACTTTTAAAGAAAATAATAAAATATACAACTTTAAAGAAACTATTCCTGATAGACTGAAGGACTGAACAACAATATACGTCAAACGAAAACGGCAGAGCACTAAAACGACATAGAAGGAAACCATTAAATATTTTCCATAAAATCGCCAAGACACTTCAACAAATATACTAAAAGAGTAAAAAGTCATATTTGTGGGACGCCTATGCCCAGCATTGAACAATTTAAGGCAGAAGTGGATGTAAATGTACCGCAATGGAGTCGCGTTCTCATACTAAATTATCACCTCCTAAAGTACTCAAGGTGGTCTACGTCTATATAGTCAGCAGCAGAAGTGGCTAAGCGGTTGAGGTGTTCAAAATGAGGTCAACACATCTCTATTGTCAGGAGAGCGCGTATAGGTCATTTTGAACACTTCACCCGCTCAGCCACTTTTGCTGCTGATTGTACAATATCAAGATACGTCTCGAGATTGGTACAGGCTTAAATGCATTTCCGAGCTCCATCTCGACAAGATCCAATTCTAATTAAGAGCGAACTTGAGCAATTAAGCTGAGCGACAACGTTCGTCTGCGCTGGAGCAATTATACCTAGTAGCGTCTTAGCGAAAGGCATAAAGTTAATGGATGTAGAATCTACTCGTACAAGGCAAATCGCTGAATAAGTCAATGTATTGAAAGTGCATTTTTTTATGACAAAGGTGGCAAACGAGCTGACGGATTGCCTGATGGTATTGGTAAGCAATTACCGTCGCCCATGGGCACCTGCAACACCACGGGAGTCGCAATCGCGTTGCCGGCCTTTAAAGGGGGTTGGAGCTCTGGAAACCATGAGGAACACAACATACCTGAAAGGTAGCAGTGCTATTATGGTTGTGGTCTTCTATAAGGAGGAGGTACTTCCCCAGTTGGGCAATGGATGTGTTCTCATATAGAAAGCCATAAATCTTAACTCACGACAAAACTATAACGGCATTATATTTGAATAGCTTCAGCCAATCTAATATCTCATCACTCATGTGCCATTATTGACCTACTGGGAATAATTGCTTTAACACAGTAAAATGGAACTGTTGCTACCCGAAGATTACCGCGTCTTTAATGTCTTTATCGTCCGTCATCATTTTAGAGTTGTATCACCCTGGGCCCCATTGCGATAGTCATCATGCTTGGCAGGCGGGTTGGCGACCGCAGTAGCTATTTACTCTGCTTCGATGAATGGTGCTGCCCACCCGCCGGTTTTTTTCCTGTCGTTTGTTACATTCTAATAAGTATATAAGGGCGAAGGTGACATGACGCAATAAGCGATAAAATGACATCCTATCCGTTCTGGAGTCTAAGCTAAAAGCTAGCATGTCAGATGTACCTATGATATGATAAATGTTTACTTCTAAAAAACACCTCTAAAAAAATAAGGAAATGAAAATGAAACAAGGACAAACGATTACGAACGATTAACAACTAAGTTAAAATCTGATACTTTAACATACTCTTATATTAAAACTAGCTTTTCCTCGCGACTTCATCGGTCAGCCAAGCCAGTCTTTAAAGTATGGTTGCGGGATTTAAAATATCCTCTTCTCGTAGCTCAAACTCTCTCCATACCAAATTTCATCCCAATTGGTTCATCTGTTTAACCCTTTAACGCCCAAAAGTCACTGTGGTCGTGCGTTCAAGCCTAATCGCGGTTCGGTACTCCTAATGATTCTTGTTAAGAAAAAAAATACAAAAAGACTATGTTGTTGGGTGGTCATTTTTGCATTGAAATTTTGAAGTTGCCCTATAAAGGGTTAAGCGTGAAAAGGTAACAGAAAGGCAGAGAGTTACTTTGGCATTTATAATATTAGTACGAATAAATCTAATTCAGGCAAGACAATTGGGTACCATCCCTCGTCGACAGCTGTCGTTAAGCGCTCTAGTTCTAAAAATATTGTTTGCCGTAGGGCAGAAATTCAATCAGGTCAGGAAAATCGATAAACAGGTTCACGGAGGTGAGTCACGTCAGAGCATGAAGAAGACAGTAGGATTTACAAGCTTTTAAAATTTTGGAGCTAATTTGGAAAAAGTGGAAATTGTTCCAACTTTTATTGTAACCTATACTGTAATGCACTCGACCGTTCGAGGTTAATTTATCCTTGACAACCGACGAGAATGTCTGGCATGGAAAAAATGTTACTTCTCATGGAATATTTTCATTCTATTTCATAGTCAAACTGACATGAACAGATATCTCATGTAATCTCAGTCGATAGCCAGCTTTTCGATACAACTTTTGCAAATGTACTACTCCATATACACCTGCTATGGTGACGTCACAGCTGTGACGTACTGCGCATGACGTCACGCGCACGGGCACCGCCCAAAGGCTAGACTTTTAGGTCACACGACAGCTAAGAATAGATAGCGTAGCTACAATTATATCTTTAATTAGTTTCTAGACGTCAACTTCAAGTTTTGCGTCAATGGTAGACTTCAATTGTTTGATTAACTGATGGTGATGACGTAGTCAATATTAGTTGGCCTTACGTCACTCTTGTTTTCACCGAACGAGAACGGATAGGATGGCAGGCATTTGATCGCGTATCACTTTTGCGCCCCTTTAAGTACCCACATACTTGTTAGAACGAGACAAATATGTAGACTGACCACAAAAACCCGATTATCTTACACTACCATGATAGCAACTCAAAGTTGTCACTGTACTCAATACTGTAGTTTTGACATTTGATTACATTGTTCGCTCAGAAAAAGGCAAATTTAAAATGTTCGAAGGTCAAAAGCAATCGCTCTCGTAACCATTACCTGCTAATAGTGCTAATACTTAGTAAAAGATATTAGTCCACTAAGCTAGTTCCAGGTTTCCGAACTGAGCAAATAACGATGATTGTTCGTTCAGTTGCAAATTCATCATCTTTGCGTTGTCCCGGCATTCAACCACGGTTCATGGGAGCTAGGGGCTGCTTGGCTTGGCTGCAACTAATCCCAATTTTATGTCACTGCCGTCTGACCTTCCAGTCCAGAGGTTAAGCTAGGCCTTATTGGGATTAGTCCGGTTTCCTCGAGATGTTTTCCGTCACCGAAAAGCGACTGGTAAATATTAAATGATATGTCGTAGATAAATTCGGAACAACTCAATGGTACAAGCCGGAGTTTCAACTGTGACCTCCGGATTGCAAGTCGCACGTTTTTCAATCAGCGATTGCAAATTGCAGAGGAAGATTTTAAAAATTTTACGAAGGTGAGATGCGCCATATTTTGATACCAAGTTCTGTCGTTGATTTATTAAAGTACTACATCATTAATACTATTCGAACTCATCGACCATCTAGACTAGCCGATAGTGTGTAAAATGCTAGATTTTTAGTATTTATACGTCGTTAGGAAGTCCACCCACAAGATGGACAGACGACCTTATAAAGGGCACCGGAAGACGGTCGCTTCTAACCGATGCCTATGGAGGACCAAGAGGGCGGTCTATGGCCAGCAGTGGATGTCTTACGGCTGAGATCACTGGTGGTACGTCTATTAACTAACTGCGAGATATTTAAAAAGTTTTCTCGGACTCATGAAGAAAAGGCAAAACTATATGGCCCAACCTCGCCAGTCCTTACTGAGCTTACCCACTCTCCAGCGATTTGTGGAAGATGGTCCTATAGCTCTTATTTCATTAATTACTAATACCTACACTATTTTGAAACATGGTTAACCAAGCCGGCATTGTATTTGCTACATGTGGTGCAATATTCCTACCTTGAGCAGCCGTGATGAGTCAGAATACGTTCTAGAATCTAAATGGGGCAATCACAATGCCTATTTCTATCGAGTATCGAACGGTTGAATAGTTAGCGATGGGAGTGTCTATAATACCCTCTATTTTCTAAGAATTCACCGTCTTATCCTACTTATATTTAACAAAATGCAGACTACACAAAATTAGGCTTGCTTTGCCATATTGTAAACTTTAATACGCGTATTGGTAGAATTAGTAATTTGGGACTCCGCCATTTCCGACACAAAAACTCATGTTTTATGTCCTTTCCCGAGAGGTACTCGAATAATCTGTGTAATCGAAAAATCAGTTCTAACGGTTGAATTATAGAAAGGTTGACAGACATACAAATACTTTTGCATTAATATAAGTATGAATGTTTAAATTTTTGGTGCCTGCAGTTACAGCTAAAAAGCAGCATCTACCCACATTCTCAGGAGTGGACTTTTAATGTAATCCATATACAAAATGTATACATAACCCAATCAAAACTCAAAAATATGCTTCTATAGCTAAAAATATATAATAAGCTGGGCTCTAAGATAAAGGGGGCACCTTCGTATGAGTAATATGTAGCCAGGTTAAAGACATTTTTATTTGATAAGGTTTATTATAGTGTAAAGGAGTTCTTAAAAGACACAGAATTAGACTCTATGGCATTTTATTTATTTATTTGACATTGTGAAGTGGTAGTTGGTTATTTTATTTGTTTGTGGGTACTTAATGATTTCATGTTTGGAATGTATGACGTATGTAATATATTAAATGTGTTTTATGGCATTAAATGACTTGAATTGAACTCTGTCACTCATTGTAAGCTTGTACGCATACAGACGTATTGTATTGTGTGACAAAAGAGAAAACCCTTCTATAAAATGTGGTGAATAAGGCACGAAACCTACGTCGAAATCCCGAGATTCATGGGATTATTTACCAACGTCAACTTTCGCTTGTCACTATCCGTCATTTTGATATTCGTGTTTGTTGGAAAGAGAAAAAGCTTTAGATAGGTTTTTGCGTGTTTTCGACATGTTTTAGAATAACTTTGACCCTCTTTTGCTGCTGTTGGCGAAAATAGAACGGTCGCATAGCAACCCGCAAATAGACGGGACGCGGCCTATTGTAGCTGGCGATTTGTTTTCTATGACCCATTTAAACCAGGTACAGACAGGTACGCGTTTGACAGAGCAAATGTAGGCCTTATATCATCGCAATAAGGTTTACGAATGGTGAATAAAAATGTCGACGGTTGGTACCCACTGCCGGGTTTTCGCTGATAATTAATAATGATAGATTATGGCGATTGCCCTTTTGATCGCCAAAGACGGTAAACCAAGTCGACGGAGAGTTGTGTCCCAAACGCCGCGACGTCATATGCCGCGTGTGGCACATATGAGTCATGAGTCATGATGCCATGCCATAGATATACTGTCCACTCTGGATGAAATAGCTAACGTATTAAAAAACAACAGTTAATTTTAATACTGATTTAACCTTTTGAACGCCAAGCACCACTAAAGTGGTCGCGTGGTGTCGTGCCTGCCACGCCACCGACCACTAAAGTGGCTATGGCGAACACTGTCAAAGCAATTGTCCTGCTGACAGATAAGGTTTATATTTGTTCTTCACAAGTCATACCATGGCGTACACGTGACATTTTGACGCGAGAGGAAAAGCGTTCAAAAGGTTAAACATTCACGGTTTGTAAACATTGTTACAATTAAACTGGAGTTAACCGCGTATATTGACTTTAAAAATTACCTCCGACGTTTCGAGAACGATATTGTCCTCGTGGTCTCTGATGAAGACTGGCTAAAGTTCACATCAACATCTAGGCCCGCCCGAGTTTTTTAAAGTACTGCTAATATTTTTTTTTTTTTTTTTTTTATGTCATAGGCGGCAAACGAGCAGACGGATTGCCTGATGGTACGCAATTACCGTCGCCCATGGGCACCCGCAACACCAGGGGAGTCACAAGCGCGTTGCCGGCCTTTAAGGGGGGTTAGAGCTCTGGGAACCTTACTCACCATCAGGAACACAACACTACATACCTGAAAGGTAGCAGTGCTATTATGGCTGTGGTCTTCTGTAAGGAGGAGGTACTTCCCCAGTTGGGCTGCTCCAGATTCAAGCATGATGGTCATCGCTGTGCCCTACCTCTTATTGTTGGACGTAGTTTAAGGACATACCCGGGTCCAAATATACTCGGTAAGTCCCGTTTATGTGTAGGTAGTTAACTATAAATTGTAATCATACCAGCAACAATTCTTTAGCAAACTATGCCAAACACAGTTTACTAATACGGCACGAAAACGGCGATACCAAAAACAAACACTCAACGATTAAAATGAACGAACAGTAAAACATATTCCTTGTGCCGAGGCACCGATAACTCTAAACTGGGTTACAAAAGCCATTAATCATTCAAAACATATGGTTTTTTTTTCTATACAAAGCTATAAACCGGCCTGATTTTCAGACAATTGAACACATCTTCTACAGCTCATTTTTTTTTTGACAGCCATTGCATCGATACTTCCATACTAATATTATAAATGCGAAAGTAACTCTGTCTATCTGTTACCTCTTCACGCTTAAACGGCTGAACGAATTGGGATAAAATTTGGTATGGAGAGTTTGAGCTGCTAGAAAGGATGCCCTTTCTAGCAGCTCAAACTCTGGATAATTTTTAAAAGAAAAGGATATTTTTTATCCCGCAACCATACTTTTAAAGACGGGAATGGCTGGCCTACGATCGCGAGGAAAAACTAGTACTATCATCGATAAACAACAAAAATATAAGGATAAAAGTTACATTTATTCTATAAACTATCAATAGAAAATTAAGTACGATGGCCCGTCGTTACCATTCTTTCTTTTTTATACCAAACCCAAATAACGGTAACATTCTCATACAATTTAACTGATATCACATTTCTACAAATACAATAGAATAGATTTTAAAAATATTCAAATATTCCAATTTTAGCTCGTTAACGATACCGCCGATGCTTGGTCTAGATCTAAAATCATATAATAAATTATCGTAGAATGTCATAAAACAAAAATAAATTACGAGCGAACAGTAAAAGCAATATCTCAAAATGAGGTTTACATATATCAATTTTCGATATAGAATCAAGAGGCATTGCCCGTTCAGGATCAATGGAGCAACGACCCTTAGTTTTTATTCCGACCGGCTCGGCTGATGGGTCGCCATTTCAATGTTAACTTATAAGCGGCCATTTTTATTGCTCCTGCGCATACGTTGGTTTGTTTTATTAATACACTAGTGACTTGACCAGGATTTACGCTGGTGACATGTATCACTATTTTATATATAGTCTCCATATATACATATAATACTATCATGTCTATACAAAACCCCGTTTTTTTTTTCGTCGCCGGGAAAATGCGTTTACGCAAAACCCCCGGGCCTGGGGTAGGTCTATGAAGGTAGTGAGGGGGTATGTGGGACTCTCGCTGCTCCTCTTGCTAGCCAAGAGGAGGGAAAGAGAATACCCACTAAAAACCCAGCGGCGTAGTCCACATTGCCGTTAGGGGAGTGCCACTGGATCACGATCGCACTCGACGGTGACACTCCCCGGGCGTTCTCCGCATCCTGGCAAACACATTAGCGACATCTATCATGTTTAACAGCAGTACGTCTCAGTCATGCTTACTAGTTCTACGGAGATGTCTCGCTGTCAAAATAACTCAACATGTATCCATAGATGGCGTTGCGTCACATAGTAACAAAAAGAGAGAAATAGCCAGCACGTCGGAAGAAACGGGACCTTGTCATTCCATTTTTAGGGTTCCGTACCTCAAAAGGAAAAAACGGAACCCTTATAGGATCACTTTGTTGTCCGTCTGTCCGTCCGTCCGTCCGTCTGTCAAGACCCTTTTTCTCAGGAACGCGTGGAGGTATGAAGCTGAAATTTATATCAATTACTCAGGTCTACTGTCCCTTGAAGCTGTGAAAAAATCAAACTTCTAAGCCAACGCAATCAAAAGATACAGCCGTTTATGCCGCAAATTTTCGACACTTGCAAGGGAATCAAAACCTACAGGGTGCTTCCCGTGAACTCAGAATCTTGAAATTTGGTACGAAGCAACGTCTTATAGCATAGATAAAGGAAAATTACGAAAACCATAAATTTTAGTTACATCACATAATTTTTTTTTAATAATTTTAAACTTACTACCCATTTCCTCATAAACGCGTAGAGGTATTAAATTGAAATTCATACCAAATACTCAGGTCTATAATACCTTTAAGCTGTAGCAAAATCAAACTTCTATGTCAACGCAATCAAAAGAAACAGCAATTTAAGCTGCATATTTTGAAACTCGCAAGTACTCGCAAGGGAATCAAAACCTAAAGGGTACTTCCAGTCGACCTAGAATCTTGAAATTTGGCATGAAGCAACGTTTTATAGCACACATAAAGGAAAAATTCCGAAAACCTTAAATTTTTAGTTACATTACAAAATATATATTTTTTAATAAATATAAACTTTGTAAACCTTGCAGGTTTGTACGGAACCCTCGGTGCGCGAGTCCGACTCGCACTTGTTTTGTATGTTTCTTGCTGTACTTACAAGAAATTCAAGCAACTCTTAATAGTTTAATCGATATTGAGAAGCAAACTCATAAACCTCAACCTTCGAAGACGTAGCTACCATAAAACATACAGTAAATCATGGTTTAATGATACTGAAGTTTTTACAGTCACATTAACGGTTAATGTTAAATAACGTCGAGAATCCAAAAATAACTCGCTCAGTAAAAGAGATCATTATTGTCATTAAAGACGAATTACATATATCTAAACGGCCTCGCTATAAAGCTATAAAATTTAACAATTCTTCGAGATTTTTAACCTTATTAAACGCCTTCGAAAGCTTGCTGTGAAAGTTTCAAAATCGATATTTCGTCTTATCATATACTACAAGGATTTGTCATATTTTTCTACGACATATCTACACGTTTTTATTCGCATTGGCTGTATACTTATACACGTTTTATTAACTTGTTAGCCTCTTCCCTAAACAGCAGCGGCGCAACTGCAAAATACGATATTCGTAAATTTCGGACGATTGTCTCTGGCACTCTCATGACGCCTTCATTGGAGTAAAAGAGAAAGATGCTCAAAATATACGAACTTCGATGTTCTCGGTACCGAACCAGACGCGTTACTCTCATCTTTGTGTATCAGGTTCGCCAAGGCAATTCCGAACCTTTTAAATACTAGTATCAAAATTTTAATACTTTCGTTAAGGTCTAAAAATACCGTTACAAAACCTCCGAGAAGATAGAGATAAAGATAGGCCATCGCACGCGCAGGTCAACACGCCTACCAAGGCCGGGTTAAGGACCTGGCTGAACCCTATAGCTCTCTCCTTTACCACCATTTATTAAAAGAAGGACAGCGAATCTTGCCGCTAATTCGATAATGCTAGCCCGAATGTGACGAAAAAATGTTATCTAGGGTATCAAATAATGTTTAAAATAAATGGACGTAGGACACATTATGTTGTTATTTTAAAAATACTATTAACTCTGTGTCCTCAAGGATACGCGCCGTTTTTCTGCCGTAAATCAAGGGGCCGACAAATGTGCCATAAGAAAAAAAATGAACATCACAAGGACACAATATTAAGATTAAATTTAGACCGAAAGTAATAAACAAGTCGAATAAACGCCCGAAAACCGGTATGTTGACCCTAGAAGTTCGATAATTTTTGATCGACGTGTTAATGGCATTGGACAAGGTTTAATAGAACGTCAACGTGATCTACGTTGTGTCGTCGAGAAAAAAAAACTTACGCACACAAGCACACTTTCTTCAATTGAATATCCTGCTAAGGCCCACCATACAAGTAAAATCCTACTCGAATTTGTTATTCATAGTGTAGGAAATAAAGTAGAATCTCTTTTGTGTCAAAATCGAAGGAAACAAATGAAAGTCAACTTTTTTTTATGACAAAGATGTTGCTTGCCTGTGCCACCTTTGTCGAGCGAGCGAGCCACGAGCAGACGGATTGCCTGATGGTAACGAATTACCGTCGCCAATGGGCACCCGCAACACTAGGGGATCACGGGGGGTCTTTAAGGGGGATTGGAGCTCGGGGAACCTTACTCACCATCAGGAACACAACACTACAGACCTGAAAGGTAGCAGTGGTCTTCTGTAAGGAGGAGGTACTTGTTGCGCCGTTCCAGATTCAAGCGTGATGGTACTTCGCTGCGCCCTACCTCACATACTCAACTCTGTTCAATTTGTATAAAATTCAAATTTCTTTAATTCTTGGGACGACCGACTGGTCGCCGCCCAGTCAGTCGACCCAGGTACCGCTGGGGCGACGTTGTCGAGGCGGATCTGCTGTCACCAGTAACATTTGGCACGAGGCTGCACAGGATCGGGATTGTCGGCGAGCTCTCGTTTCGGAGGCCAAGATCCTTTATGGATCGCTGAGCCAAAATAGTTAGTTAGAGTAATTAGTACTACAGTACAGGTAGACTCGTGGGCCTTACAAGAATCTTATGAGAGGTAGGGCACAGCGTTGACCATCATGTTTGAATCTGGGGCAGCCCAACTGGGGAAGTACCTCTTCCTTACAGAAGACCACAGCCATAAAAGCACTGCCACCTTTCAGGTATGTAGTGTTGTGTTCCTGATGGTGAGTAAGGTTCCCAGAGCACCAACCCCCTTAATGGTCGGCAACGCTTTGTGACTCCCCTGGTGTTGCGGGTGCCCATGGGCGACGGTAATTGCTTAACACCAGGCAATCCGTCTGCTCGTTTGCCGCCTATGTCATAAAAAAAAAAAAAGTATATGAATCCGAGTAGGCTGCACTGTGTATTCGCATGTGTGACCGCTTTTGATAAAGTTATGGCGTCATGTCTCAAGTTACCTATTCCGAGAAACTAGCCGCTATTTCCGCGATAAGGTAACATTTTACGTCCTACACGTGCTAGGTTGGGTTACAGTTGCTAGAATCGTAGGTTCGTTACTAGGAAATAGGTTTAGAAACTTATCGACTTGCTAGCTGTGTTGGTTAGTAATTTAAGCTGTTTGAAATAGATTGGAACACGTTTAAAAATCTATAGTACCTATACATTTAAGCGCCTTTTTGTTATGTCGTCCACCAGTTTTCTGCTTGCTACGCTTTCCCATTTAACTTTCAGAAAATAATGATATCTCAGTAAGTGATTTATGTAAATCTTTTGATAATATAACTATCTATCTATTCAGAAATATTATATGACTATAGCCCCTAAGGTCTAATTTCTTAATATTATCACAATTCAAACATTTCAAATCATCCCTAAGCTGAAGTCTAAATCCTTAATATCTTATTTTGTGTGACACATGTCTAATATTTAGATATATCACATGGTTAATATTTCACTGGACCCAAAGTAGATCCAAAAGTACCTAACTAGTGTGGAACTGTGGACCATACAAAGACAGACAAAAGTAGTCATAGCACTACTATGACTTATGAGTGTCTTATGGGTGCATTCCAGTTGTAATTTGGTCATATCACATACAACTTGACAAGTACAGCTGTCAAACATATACAAGTTACAACATTTTATTTTACTTTGGGTAAAGTCAGCAGGAAAAGTTGCTAAGCGTTTGAAGTGTTCAAAATGACCTACACGCGCTATTATTCTCTTGACAATAGAGACGTGTTGACCTCATTTTGAACACCTCAAATCTTAGCTACTTCTGCTGCTGACTGTACCGATTATCTTTTACCCTATACAAGTATTCTACTATCTGATAATTTTTTAACGGCAAGCTCCTAAAAAATCGCCGCCCTAAAAAACATACAAACACAATTGTATCCTACACTTTTGAAAAGCAGTAACTGTTTATTATGCAGCCCATACAGAATTCGCATATTTCTCTTTCGACAGGTTAAGAGTTTTTGTTTCAAAGTAGCTAGTAGTGGAGATATTTTAAATAGCTAAATAGCTTTCTACTATAAAGTTATTTACCAACGAAAACCAGCACGACAATGACATATAGCATAGAATCAAAACTGTTGTCGCAACGCATGTTTACAAAAAAAACTTCAAACGTGGGTTGTTCCAAAACCAGTTCTATTATAAGCACGTTAAGTTGTTTTTCAATGCGCTGATTAAATGTGCGTGCTGACGTCATGGCAGGGGGTCATTAACCGTGCGTGCCATTCATGGCAAGCCCAGGTAACCGAGGGTCAATTCTTAAGGCAAAAAAAGGTGCCTGGGCTTGGGAAGGGATGAAATATTCAGAACACATTAAACTGTAGAGTGTGGATAAAACGCGATTGATTGTTGATTGTCAATTTGGTTCTGTTACCTGCCATATACAATTTTTTTTCTATCTAAAAAAAAACATTTTTTCACAATGACAGAATGTCATCTCTATCGTCTTTGTCATGGTATATGGCTCTAATTTATAATTGGACGTCATTTTTATATTTTTATGTGGTGAGGGTAGTTATTGGGCTGGACATAATTATCTCTACAAATTCGGATTTACAAAGGAAAGAGTTTAAAATATGCTTCCATTAAACAGTAAAAGAAAAATTATAAATAATAAAACACCTATTTAAAAGTTAAGCCAACACAAATAAAATATTTGTTACATTATGTCAGTGTGGATTTAATTCTTATCTGATACATTGGAATTTTGATATGGGTGTAATTGATTATATGATTTATAATGGTTTGCATTGTTTAAGATAAAAAATGTTTTTTATTTTTTTTTTATGACAAAGGTGGCAAACGAGCAGACGGATTGCCTGATGGTAAGCAATTACCGTCGCCCATAGGCACCCGTAACACCAGGGGAGTCACAAGCGCGTTGCCGACCTTTAAGGGGGGTTGGAGCTCTGGGAACCTTACTCACCATCAGGAAGACAACACTACATACCTGAAAGGTAGCAGTGCTATTATGGCTGTGGTCTTCTGTAAGGAGGAGGTACTTCCCCAGTTGGGCTGCTCCAGATTCAAGCGTGATGGTCATCTCTGTGCCCTACCTCTCATTGTTGGACGTAGTTTAAGGACATACCCGGGTCCAAAATATTTTCTATAATATTTTATGTCTAATTCTGTAGCACTAGTGAAAAAGATATAAGTTTCATACTAGTAGTATTAAATAAGATTATTACAGCTGTAGGAGGTATTTCCCAACTGCCTAGAATATTAAATATAAGTACCTCAGCAGCTAGGGTATTAACCTTTGAAACAGGGAACAAATACTGGTATTATTCTCATTCAAATTTATCAGTATTTAATTCTGGTATCCGAGATCTTATTGCATATTCTTGAATTCTATTCAACTAATCAGGTAATGTATTCTTCTTACCTAAATACCATTTAAGATGATGAAAGAAAAATTACAAATGAATGGCAACATTTTCATTTTTCATAATTGATACCGGTAAGAATTCCAGCCTTGAAATGCCGACAAGAAATGTGTAAGCCCTTCCAGCATTCAAGGGGTTAATTTCTTCTAGACCCATCAAATATGCATAAAAGATTAGGTACAGTCACCATCAGATATATTGGAGCTCTGGAGGTAGTCATAAATATCGGAACATGCACTTTACTGCCTTGACAATAGAGGTGTTGTTCCGATATTTGTGATCACCTCCACAACTCCGATATATCTGATGGCAACAGTACCTAGGTATCTTTAATGCATATTTAATGTGTCTAGAAGAAATTTAACCCTTTTTATGTTTCATTAACTGCATTTGCTTTAACCATACTTATTGGGAGGTTGACTGACGATGACGCCATGATGCATTGAATGTGTTAAAATAAAACTAGAGAGAAAGCATGTGTCTACATGCTGTGATTTTTAGACAGGATCTTAAAGATCACTAAAACCAATAATTCAGCTTAATTTCATGACATTAAAATAAAACAATGTCAGGACAATGGCTATTATCTGACGACACAATGGAGCTTGTTTATAAATTCTTGAGGCTCAATGTGGGTAGCCATAAGAAATGTCAAAATAATGTTACAAAATGTAAGTTTTATAGGATTTGAATAATGTTTTCTTTACATTACTCTACCTTGAACAAACGTTTATATCAAAGCGAACCCAGTCAGTAATGTATGTAAGACAATAACAATAGACGATCATAAAAAACAAGGAAAACCTTTGTCACATATCTTAACTGTTTGACTGTTAACATTCAACGAATAATTAAGTCTACCCGACGCTAACTTCATGCCAACAAGCTATTAATATGAAAACTATATCGTAAGCGTTAATTAACAATAAATATGTGAAATGCCAACTGAGTGGTCGTGACTCACATGTAGAGCGCCGTGCTCACTCACTCGATGAGCTACGCACAACAATTCAACAAAAATGGTCGCTAATGTTACAATTACCATCAGCAAACACAGAATAACCATAGCCAGAGACCACTATCACACAAGCAGCCAGTGACACCCTAACAAGTGTATCGAAAACACCTGTAACACATACGAATCTGAATGACTTTACCCTTACGTCCTCCTAAAATCAGACGACAAGTAGCTACAGTGACTGTATCAATTCTGAATGCTTTAGATAAATTTCAGAGGAAAACGTTAATATAATTTTAATTTTAGATCGTTTCACGACGCTTCGCTGGACGTGACGTCTATCGCAGGGACGGCACGACCTTCGTAACTAAGAGTGGAACTCTACAAAATACACAATTAAAACAGTTATATAGTTGTAAGTTCACTTACCACCACAGCCATACACATTGAATAAAAATTAGACGGATTTAGCCGTGAACAGCCAAGAGAAAACACCACACACGCCAAATACGTGTGCCTGGCACAAAAAAATAGCTGCACTAAATTTGTGTGTTGCCAGGACCTAAAAATAGTAACACTACTATCGCTACTACTCTTTATTGCCATTATATTGATAAGAATATTCTACCTCAAAACTGCGGCGCTACCGCGAAAACGATATTCGTTTTCGGACGATTGTCTCTGTCACTCTCTAAACTTTCGTGAGACATAGTACAATAATTAACTATTCATTCTTTGTGCCTGAAAATGGAGGTCTATGTTCTCCGAAACATGTCGCGCGAGTGACAAAACAAACGTGAGTAGAACATTGTTAATTAAGTTTTAAATTATTTACAAAATGCTTGGTCACCCTACAAGTTGAATTCTCCCACCAATTTAAATTTTATAAACTATATGAGTTTGGTTACATACTTTTGAAAATTTACTTTCTTCATAATTGAATTTCTGTCATGACAATGATAGAGGAGGCAGGAATAAACTTTACACAATATATACATTTTGCAACAAAATCAAGTGAATTTGGTTCTCAATGACGAATGTAGTCAATTAAAATTTCATGAAAATACTTTATAATATTTAAAGATATCATGATTACAAAATTGAAAAAGAACAGCATTTTTATTTTCTAAATTTCAAAAAACCATGGTACCCACCAAATTCTCGTGGTTTACAGCAAAATAAATTGTAAGGCAAGTATAAACATAAACGCAATATTTCGCGGTCCAAATAGCAATTTTTATTATTTTTTCATACTTTAGACAGCGAGGCTAGGAATACGTGACGTCATAAGTTCTCATCATTTTGTAAGGAGCGTTTTCGCGGGAAATACGAATGTCAGACTTTGACGCTCATTTTTGGCTTTTGAGTAGGTAGTTTTAAGGCCATTCGAGGCCATTACTCCCATACAGACATTACATCCATAGAACGAAAGGGATCGATTGATAGGATTAAAAAAACACCCAATTAGCCTATTGTGAATCTACCATTCCAAGTACAGATAATTGTGGCAACACTAAACAATGCCTCATGCATTGTGGCGGCAAATTTCAACAAATTGCAAAATGATTTTTTTTCCGCTATTGAATTAGGGCCAAAGAATGCATCGATACAATCATGAGAAATATTAACAACTTAATGTATTTTTGGAGTATAATACAGTAAGATTATATTATGGAATCAGAGCGATTTCTAAATGTAAAATGAAAATGCTAACTTCTGTGTCCATCACAGGATACAGGATAATTCCATCATATCATAGGAGCATAGTATTCAATAATTTAGGTAATTATAATACACAAGTAAATACGTAATCTTACCAGAATACTATAAACTGCATTGAATCAATTCATACTTTAATTTTTTTAAAGATAATTGCTCATAATTATGAACTGTTAACTGGTGAAGGAACTAAGTCAATCGTGGCTTTCTAAGCATGTAACCTTCATGTAACTGCATAGTTGATATGATTTATTTACTTATATTTTAACAATAAATTCAAGTTTGCACTACATGCCAGTCTTGAGTAGTTTCCTTTATCATTTCAAACTATTCCTTCTATAGGAAGATCGATTATTGTAGGTACAGTACCTTGTACTAACTATATGTTGTTGGTTGCGCCATACCGAGCGGACTGTACTCGTTCACCACCATTTTTTTTATAAATAAATATTACTGGACATCCTTACACAAATTAACTAAGCCCCATGGTAAGCTTTTAAGGGTTGTGTTGTGGGTGCTCAGCCATTGATAAATATAATATACAAATACTTAAATACATAGAAAACACACAATATTCCGACCAAATATCTGTGCTTATCACACAAATAAATTCCCTTACTGGGGTTTGAACCCAGGGCAGATGGATTCAAAGACAGGGTCACTACTCGCTATCCTTAATTCGATTTCATTTGACCTTCATAGCTGCTCCTTTTACACTAGAAGATGTCATTCTTACGTCTTTCGATATATATAATCGTCTTTCGTATGGCTACGAGCTTACCATTCTATAGTTTTGATCGCGCCGCTCGAAACACCAGGCGCGAGCGGCGGGTTCACGCAGTTGAATCAACCAATAGATTCGATAATAGAACCAATAGATAGAATAGAACAACCTATAGATTCGAATGGAGCTGTTTTGGACGACAGCGAAACAACGCGAACAGTTCGCGTGCGGGACGTAAAGATGTTCTATCTTATGATCATCATATCAGCCATAAGACGTCCACTGCTGAACATAGGCCTCCCCCTTGGACGACTTGGACCTCCACGCGCTGCGTCTTCCGGCGACCTTAATGAGGTCGTCTGTCCATCTTGTGGGTGGACGTCCTACGTTGCGCTTGCTAGTCAGTGGTCTCCACTCGAGCACCTTTCGACCCCATCGGCGATGTTTGCGTGCAATGTGGCCTGCCCATTGCCACTTCAGCTTGCCCGGTGTGCTATGTCGGTGACTTTAGTTCGCCTACGGATCTCCACATTTCTGACTCGATCAGGTAGAGAAACTCCGAGCATAGCTCTCTCCATAGCTCGTTGAGCGACTTTAAGTTTTATCTTATAGTGTTTAATAAAAACGAAATATCCAGCAAACAACTTTATTGGCATAGATGTCTCATACATTTGCAGAGGCTACATGAACATGTGATCGTTAAAGCCTCCAGGAGGGGGTAGGTGGTCTGCGTCTGGGGGTGGTCGACGACCTGGCATTGGTGGGCCCAGCGGTGGGCCGAATGGGTCAAATCGGGCTCCGGGAGGTACTGCGCCTCTGTGGACAAAAAATATTACAGGACACCTTACATCAATTGACGACATATATAATATGCTAATATTTAAATAAATAGAAATCTCCCAACACTTAGAAATAGTTATCTGTTCTCTCAAATAAATGCCCCCACTGGGATTTGAACCCAGCATAGTAGATGGCTTAATAGGCAGGGATACTACCCACATCAAATGCTTATCGGTATTTTCTCGGTAAAAAAGAGATGCAACTATTGTATCAATGTTAAACTACCAGTTACTTTGAATCTATATTGACGACCGGTCTGGCCTAATGGGCAGTGACCCTGCCTATGAAGCCGATGGTCCTGGGTTCGATTCCCAGTCAGGGCATTTATTTGTGTGATGAGCACAGATATTTGTTCCTGGGTCATGGGTGTTTTGTATGTACATATATGAGTATTTATATGTATCTATTTATTATTTATATCGTCGTCTAGTACCTACAACACAAGCCTTATTGAGCTTACCGTAGGACTAGGTCGATTTGTGTAAGATTGTCCCGAATAATTATTTATTTATTTATTTATTTATATTAGGATCACGGAGTCATAGAATAAGAATAATAATGAATTTATTCAGGACAGAACAAAATAAAACTATTTAAAATTAAAATAGTACAAAACAACGAGTATCAATGAAATGGCCTCCACTCAGCTTGTGTCCGGTGCCGTATGACCCCTGACGCTGGTCTTCCGTGGAGACCCTTCTGCATTAAAATAGACACAATCATAGACATTTTGTTGATAAACAATATCTTTATAATATTAACTAGAATTATTATATTATAATTAGTTAATTAATCGCGTTAATTGCACACAACCTTGTTTGAAGGTAATAATTAACGCGATTAAATATAACATATAATTATTGGTAAAACCTCGGTAATCCTCCCGGCACGCCAAGACCCGGGTTCTCAAGGTCACGCCGGGGTCCGAACGGGTTGAACAGCATACCACCACCGCCTGGCCCGAAGGGGTCTAAGTCTGATCTGCCGATGTTAGGCAGAGGCGCTGTTGGTGGATCCCTGGAGTAAACATGAAAAAACAATTTATTTACAAGTTTTTCTTAACAATATGACATATGCTTAAGAATAAGTGACCAAAATTATTTTTTATTATGCAGAAACGTTTGCTAGCGTATCATCTCAGCGTGGATGGGTATGGGTAGCGTATCGCGTATCATGGGTGACGTATACGACGAGGGATAGATAGAAAAATTTGACAAGTCTCAGCGGTACTCGTATAGCACAATTTGTAGTGCACTGGGCTAGTTATCCAGTGGTTGTGGGTGCGAGTCCCGCTGCGAGTCAAATTTTTCTATTTCTCTTTCGATTTAAATATCGAATAAGTGACCAAGCCCTGCGGTGCCTGAGGCAGGCCTTTTACTATATCTCTATGGCTAATATTATAATCTATCTCTCTTGCAAAAACAACACTACAAACTGGTTATCGGCAGACCTTATGCCGTTGCAATAGAGATTAGCTATGTTCACTTAGCAGTATGGTTGATGTTAGCTACACCAGATAAATAAATAAATAATAAACAAATAAATAAATATCGGGATAATTTTACACAAATCGACCTAGTCATACGGTAAGCTCAGTAAGGCTTATGTTGTAGGTACTAGACGACGATATATATAAAATAGATAGATACATATAAATACTTAAATGCATAGATAACACCCATAACTCAGGAATAAATATTTGTGCTCATCACACAAATAAATGCCCCGATTGGGAATGGGTTCCAGGACCATCGGCTTCATAGGCAGGGTGACTACCCACTAGGCCAGACCGGTCATCATATTACCATAAATCTCGGGTGTCGGGTTGCGGACCAGAAGGATGTGGCCTCGTTGGCACTCTAAGTGGATCATCGGGCAGCCTCCTGTTTGGTTCAGCTGTAAATATAAATAAAAAAAACTTATGTGTAAGATTCAGAGGAAACTGCAGACGAATTTTTTGGCAATTAAAGATTATGTCAAAGAAAAAGTTGTATAATGTTTGCATAATCGAAAATCGCGTTGTGCGTGCGGATAACTTCACCAAACCAAAATTCGAAAATAGATTTTGAACAGTATGTCGTTACCTCGATATTGGCAAAATCCACTTTGCTAAAACAGCAAGGAGTGGAAGCTGTTATAATAAAATAAAAAAAAACATGAACTAACATTAATCATTACTAAAATTTGGTCGACCCTAATTTCCAGCGCTAGCAAACAGAGCCTGGACCTTATTATTACCTATAGTCCTTATTACTTATCATTCTACCATTTTTGTGCGATGTCAAAGTTTCGCTTAATCATATTCGCCGCAGGCCGTCAGACTAAAGATCTAGCGATCAGCCTGAACATTTTACCTACTTTTTGCCTTTGCGTATCGCACAAATATTTAGTTGACCATTTCTAGATTCTTCGTTTTTTTGATAATTTATTAATTATGTATAATAAATACCAGTACTGCATGCAATGGCTAAGGCATGATATTGCAAACTGGTTTTACAACTTGCCACGTGGTTACATGGCAAACAACCATTAAACACAACGTTTTCTTTGACAATACCCTAATATTCTTTAAAAATAATTACCTTATTTCCATAATTAACAGTGTGATTAGCTTTACAGTTATTACTTCCGATTATTTTTATCTAACTCATCTTATATAATCTGGAGTAGACACCATAACGTTTACACCTATGGCAAAGATGACACTTTATTGGCAGTTAATTTATGGGGAAGTAACATAATAAGTTTACCTAATAAGTCCTAATATATTAAACGAAAACTAATTTAGAATTAAAAAAGTAGTTTGACTACCTGAAGTATTGTTGCATCCTAAATACATTAAAAGTTGAAAACTGTACATTTTACCATTATGACATTGTTTGTAGTGCATGGTTGTCCAGAGGGTGAAACGCCGGAGGATTTAGTGGGTAAGGCCAAACCCATCCCCTGTGACGAGAGGGGACCATGTGTAATATGCATTCCTCACACCAACAAAAAATTAAGGTGTTTTGCTGTTGGTTGGTTGGTTTTGTGCGAGAGATGCAGAATTCAAAGGAAAATTTGGTCATTCCTTTTGTAATGATAATTATATTTCAAAATATTTTATATATTTATTTATTATAGCCTCTTGACACTGACTTGTGTCAGGCTGTCGAATGACAGAGGGCACCAATTCCTTCCATATTTCGTTCAAATTATTAGTAGGTAGTAAAATACATTCATGCATTTGGTCACCCTAGTTAATGGGACTTCTGGTTGCTTCCCATACAGCATATATCAAAAATTCATAGGGTGACCATGGTAACTAAACTAAGTTTAAGATTAATCAGTAAAACCCATATTATGTTGATCAGGCAAAGAGTGAGGAAAAGGGATCTGGATCATGAATATAAGTACATTTACATTACAAATGATGTCATAATGATAAAAAGATTATATTAGGGTTACATCTACTGTGGCTATACTTACTTCTGGTAGAAGTTTGCGTTTCTGCAGTAGTAGTGGGCCTCTCTGTGATTGTGTCAATTAGATCTCGTTTCACATTGTACATGAGATCCTTGTGGCCTGGGAGCATCCTGCCTATGGAGCCACTAGTTTCCTTCACCGTGTCGTCTATCTTCAAGGCAAGGTTTGATACTGCTAAGTCTTCAGATCTCTGGAATCATTAAGATGGCATACTTATTCAAACTTTCACGGTTTTCACACATTAACGCCAGTCTTAATCCGAGACCATGAGGACAACATCGTCTTCGAAACATTGGTTATTTTTAAAGTTAATATACGTGGTTAAGTCCCGTTTATGTGTAATAATTACATTGAGATGGCATTATGTCAGGTAATAATGTTATTAGAGAAGTCTAGATACTAAAGGCTATTATTGTTAATTAATTATATTCCAATCAATACTACATTGAAAATGTTTGGAAATTCAAATTAGGGTTCCCTTTATTTGGGATAATTTGTTTTGTCCGAATTTTACCAAGTTTCGCATAATTTATTTATGCCGAATATGAATGTTGCCGAATTTTTATTTAGCATAATTGTATTAGCCGAATACTACCTTGTCCGAAAATATATTGGCATACATTGAGGCCGAATGTCAGAAGTGGGTTAGGTTAGGTTAGAACTTAGAACTATGACCACAACAGAAAAACAATGTGGGTTAGGTTAGGTTAGAACAGCGACTACGACAAAAACGCACTTCCTGGGAAAAAAAACGTAATAACACCATTCGGTCTTTCGAAATTATGCGTACCAACCATTCGGCTTATTTAAATTCTGCGTAATAGAATTCGGCGGAAAAGAATTATGGGAGATCAGTTTCTGCTTATATACAATTATGCCAACACTGGGTATGCGAATTAAAATTATTACAAAACAAATTATGCATAAACAAGGGAACCTTCAAATTATTGTAGGTAGTTCATCAGCCATATACTATAAACACATAATGATTCATATACATAAAGTATTTAGTGGGATGGGAGGGCATCATTTTATGAAATAATGTTATCGTTTTATTCATGAATATTATTAGAAAATTTGAGCTACAGAAGATTCTTGTATATATTAGTCTTCTTTGATCCTTGATTAGTTTTTTGTTAGTACCAAAATTGATCTTAAGCATGTTTAAAATGATTAAGAAAATAAGCATATGCCAGCTTATTTACTTAATCATTTTAACCTCATATCAAGGTACCTTAGTAAATACTTGCCAATAAACCTAGTATTATTGTTTATTACATTGAATTTGCTGACAAACCTAATAAACTGGAGATAAAGCAACTTTGTTAGTTTTAAGTATTGTCCAAAATTGTTTTTTAATACATCAGTTATTTATTTTAATTTTGATGTTATTGTCATACAAATACATATATGTCAGCTTAAAACAAAGCAGCATGAAATATAAATACAACTTACAGCTAATTAAAACTAACATAAACTTAATCTATCATGTCAGCCCTCACCTAGTCCAAACATTCCAAAAATGCTTGCTGGTTCAAATTTATTTTGCAAATACTGTCCATATATTGTACATTGGGAAGAACAATGATAAGTAATAAACATGTACAAGTGTTGGTTATAACACCAGTGCTTTACTAAAAAAACATATTTTTATTTTTTTACCTGAGCAATAGATAATATAGATATTGAGTTCCACAGGGATGTACTGCTACTTAAACTGTATTGAAGATCTAAACTACACTGTATTAAAGGCTATATTGAAGTTCTGTAATATTACCATTAAGTTCACAATAAGAGTGCCATCAGTGTTCAATCCATGAAGAATGTATAATTTGCCATCCAAAAGATATCTTAAGGTGTAGTTGTCTTTGTCATTCCAACCTGTTGGCAGCACTTCGCTCTTGTCTTCGTCTCCTGACAAAGTTCTCTGGAAATTATACATTTTAAACACAATATAATTTGATGTAAGTAAGATAAATATTATGTAAAGTTTTCTTTCACCTCATCGCCTATTCCAATAGATCGGAATCCTCTTTTTGTCAAATTCCAATGTATGAATGCAATAAGAACATCGGAATTGCGTTTTATATCTTTCTCGACAGTTTTAAAAGTTAAATCCCAGCCGAATAGCGGATCCGCTGCCATTTTGTTTAGGTTTTATATACTATTTGTTTTGACCTGCAACAAACAATATGATTACACGCAAAACAATGACAAATAAGAAGTAATTGAGGTTCAAGATAAATTTTAAAATACCAAAACAACCACCGGGTGTGAATAGAAAATGAAGCGGTTCACGAAAAAAAGACTTGTAATTATTATGACATTAGAAATGTCCAACTGTCACTGGTGACAGGATGTGAAGCTGTCAGTGTCGAAAATGTTGCAAGTATTATTATTTTATGATCCAGAATCTTGAGAAGCTCAATTTACAAAATTACCAATAATTGCTTTTTAATAATAATTGCCCTTATTGAAAACATGCTTGTATACGATGCTATTCAATGAGACATTAACAAAAGACGAACAAAGAATAAGTATTTTCTAATATTGTACGTGACAACCCTAAAACTCATTCTAGTGATGTATCATTCCATTTGTGTTAATATTTTACGATTATTATAAAATTGTTATCCTTGTATATTATTTGAAAATTAAGTATTTTAAACATTTGAAAAAAGTAAAATTGTCGTGCATATTTCAAAGTCACTAACTTAAATATAAATATATGTCTGATATATCATCAAACTTATAATGCACTATATGAAAATAATGAAAGGGAAAACCTTAGTATCGGTTTACCGGTTCGCGTTCGTGTCTAATCACTATTTCTATGTAAAAACAACATGGCGGTCGGGCAGTGTCAATTTGGGAACGTCGTGATCACAACGTAAAATAATGGATTTTGTTTTTTTAGAATATGGGTGAATATGTGCAATAAATTATTATACTCTGATGTGCTAAGTGTTGTGTTTTGATTGTATTTGTGTAAATTAAGTGAAACAATGGCCTCGGATAAGATAAAAGTAGCCGTTCGGGTACGACCCTTTAACAGGCGAGGTAAGAATGTTTCAATCACTAATAAATAAAGTATTTTGCTATCTCACAGGTGACTAACTGTATACACTACATTATCTTTCAATATCGTTCTTGCCTCTTTAAAGACTAAATAACTCGTTAAGTTTTTGCACTAATAATTATAAAGTTACTATATTGGTGAAATTGCTACGTTTTACGTTGTTATTCGTGTTTTTTTATAATGAATTAATGTGGTCTTTGTTAATATTTCTTGTCTTACTTTGTCTTTGAATTGCCTGCTCCATGTTGTGTGCTGGAAACCTTTTATTTGATTTATTATCATTTAGTTTTATTTAACAAAACACTTTGTTTATCAATCATTGTTATTTTTTTTAATAGTTTTGAAGTTTTCTAACGCATCTGAGTAGAACCTTTTTACATATTTAAAATATATCTGCCAGTATTTTTATTGCCTTGTGTAAAATGCAGCATAGGAAACTTGAAACTCTTTTTGTTCATTGTAATTATACAAGAAAGTGGTTCTTTTATTAAACAATGCATTTTTTTTTTATTGAGAAATAACCTGTAATGATAATTTATATTGAAGTACTAGATAAATATACAGGATAAAAGTAAGGTCATATAATTAATAGGAGTTAATTTACTAAAAGTTAAGTAGACAACATTAAACTTACAAATAAAACAACCCAAATTCACTTTGTCACTATTGCCAAAGTTTAAAAAATGTAGTTGCTTAATTTAAATGCTGAAAGGCTGTACTATGTATACAATTAATGCCAATATAATGACAATTAATTACCAATTGTCATTATAATGTACTACTGTAAACAAAATACAGTGTATATTTTACAATCATTTAACCCTTAGGGCAAGTTCAAAATTGCAATGCAAAAATGACCACCCAACAACATAATATATTTGTATTTTTTTCTTAACATGACTCATTAGGACAATTGAGCTGTGAGGAAACTTTAAAGCACAATCACAGTGACTTTTGGGCATTAAAGGGTTAAATAGGTATTATACCAATGTTGGACACTTTCAGCTGATATGCACCAAAGGATACTTAATTCCAAAGTGTAAATTTATTGGTTCTGAACTAAGTAATAATTTATGATTGACCCATTGTCTATTACTGGTATTGTGATCCTAAGCCCTACTGTATGAGCATAGTGGGTCTTAAAATAATCCAAAAGGATAGCAAATCTGGCTTACATCACATAGATAGGATATTTGGACCTGCACATAAAATTGTATTAATAATAGCAAAACAGGTTATGTATGTTCTAAATATCATGAGTATCATGTCCTTGGTTTCAGTGTAAACTTGCTAATCTTATTTATTAATACTTTTTCCACTGGTTGCATAAAGGATATTAATAAAGAATCTTATGGGTTAGGCGGCTTATTTATCTCATATGTTGCCATTAGACATTCCTCTAAGTGGGTTTAAAAACCTGAGTTTTTTGACAGTATCTAAATACACAAAACATGCCAAATACCTTAAGAAACCTGATTTTTGCCTGGAAGTGTGAATCGAACCAACACGGTGAATTTTTTCCCATCGTAATTTTTAGTAAAATAGCACTGATTAGTACACAAATAAATGTATACACTAAATATCAACATAATTTCATAAGAGAAAGTATGTGGAAAACACAAAACAAATAATTTGCTGGCACGCATTTGAGTCATAGAGAAAAAAAACAATAATATGGAATTACGGTCAGTTTCAAATCTTGCGTTGAATATCTTTGTTTCTCATAACCAGTGATTGTTAAATGCAAGCAAATTTAATTGAAGTACCCAGCTTAGCACTTGTTGTCATAAGTCAGTATGATCTATTGACCCCGTTTTATGATCACTGCTCATATGTAATTTTAAATTATCATTCAAGTTGGTAAGCAAACATTTATTAAATAAAAAAGTAGTACAATATCACTCAGTCAGTGTCATATATTTAGTTAAAGTCAGTATGGCCTAAAATATCAATACAGATCTTTATTTATATAGCAGTAAGGTGTATCAAAATATTTGGCCCGACTGACTGCAACTAATATGACGCTGACTATACAATTAACACTTTTACTTATTTATCTAAATTCATGCTATGAGATATGAATAATACCTTTTATAAGATAATCATTTCAAAGAAACTGGATACTAATTAGTGAGGTTATTTTTGTGTAATTTCCTTACTTTAACAAGTTGTTGAACTAAAAGTCATAAAAACCAAATGTGCCCGTAGTAGCCTTATAGGGATAAGTTCACCTTTGTAATTTTTTTTTACATTATATCATATACTACGTATAAGCATCATCATCATCATCATGTTAGTCGAGACGTCCACTGCTGGACATAGGCCTCCCCCAGAACGACCCAAGAAGACCGATCCTGCGCCTTCCACATCCAGCGGTATCCCGCGACTCTAAAGGCTTGGGCAGATAGGCGCGTTTTGAGAGCGTGGCGCAGCGGGGCGTGACAGCGGTGTGGCTAGTGTAACGAAATAAGGCACACATTCGGACGGCAGCGTCGCGCCCCGCTGCGCCACGCTACAAAACGCGCCCTATGTGACCAAGCCTTAACTAGGTCGTCGACGTATAAGCATACAAGTAAAAAACTGTATGCTCCTCTCTTATTCTCTCTTCTTATTGAGAAAGAGATAAAATCAGGTAAATCTACATCTGTTATTCACAGACGCAAATCGGAACCGTGTGACATGTACGTAAATCTCTCGGTGCCGCTCTGAAAAGCCGTTCAGAGCGAGCATCATTTGCGATGCAGTGAGCGGCACGCACTGAATTGCACTCACAAACACTGCTTGGACACGTGCGAGGTTGCACTGTGCATGTAAAGAGAATAAGAATGGGCAATATTGATGATAGTGAATGTTTGTAGGTATTTTAATTTAATGGTTTTAAAATAGTGTTCTGTACGTTTGTTTAACTCACTATTGTATCATATCTTCTGCTGTCATGCCCCAGCGGCCGTCAATAGCCTTCTTTGCAGTCGTTTCTGTTCTTGGCCAGGAGCGGTACCGCGAACATCGAAGTTCGTATATTTTGGGCATCTTTCTCTTTTACTCCAATTAAGGTGTCATCTCTATTTGTATTACAAAATATCTATATTTGTATTACAAAAAAGAGCCATTCGTTTTATGTATAACTTAAGAGCAGGTGCTTCTGTTAGAAAACTTTTTAAAGAAATTAATATATTAACTGTAGCTTGTCAATATATATATGAAAATATTATGTACGTTATTAAAAACCTTCAGTTGTTTACCAAAAATTGTGACATCCATACCTATAACACTAGAAATAAGAATAAGCTTGCTATTAGAAAGTGTCGTGTGCGTAAAGTGTATAAATCATTTTTTGGGCAATGTATTCATTTATATAACAAGTTACCTGATGATGCCTTAAAATTACCCTTCCCAATACTTAAGAATTACTTAAAAAAGTCTTTGATGTCTAAGGGCTATTACAGAGTAGAGGATTATTTGACAGACAAACATGCATGGCCCAAACCAGAAACTAACAAAACCGCCTAGCAATTAATTCAACAATTGTATGTACTGCCAGATAATGTAAATGACACAGTTCAGATAAGAAAGCATATTAAAGTATGTCTATTTTGTGAAGTCGAATTTATTTATACATTATTATTTTTACTTTTATATTTTAATATTTTCTTATCTTGTAATAAACTGTTGGATATGTTTTCTTATCGGACTACGCATAATTATGTAAGTACCTACTTTAAGATTTGATGTATCACTGTTTTGAAAAAATAAGTCCCGCCGTAGTTTCTTGCCGGTATCTTCACGGGTCAGAGGTGTAGGGTTTGAACCGGTGTAGATTTTTTTTTTTGACGTTCATAAGTGCATGTAATGTGCCTAAATTGAAAAATAAAGATCTTTTATCTTTTTTATCTTTTTTATCATAAGAGTGACAGTGACAATCGTCCGAAATTTACGAATATCGTTGTTCGCGGTAGCGCCGCAGTCTTGTTTTTATATGGCCGCGTCTTTGATGTTTGTCCATTTTTTGATATTAACCGTCCAGTTCATCCTTCTTCTTCCCTTTCCCCGTTTTCCCTATATTTCTCTTTTCTTCTTCTATGTATATTATATCTTGTGTATTATATCAAGGCTCATATAGGCGTTAAGGATGACATAATGTATTAAGCCTCCTTAATGGAATTACGCCATATATACAGTTTGATTCTTGCCTCAATTAGTTCTAGAATAATCCTTTTGAGCTGGTGCCGTCGAAGGCCGAATCCGAGGATATCGTAGGCACTTGGTGGTAGGAATGGCCTTGAAGATTATTCTTCATCACAAAAATTTAAAGAGGCAGAGAGAGGAGAAATGCTTTTGTAGATCAAGCTAAAGGAGAGACCAATGTAATGTTTCAGGAGCTCAATATAAAAATAGAACAACGTAATGAATAGGAGTTTTACCCCCGACAAGAGAATGGCTATTAAATTTATGTCGATAAACAATTAACAGCCAAAGAAAATGTGGACCGATGTCGGAAGTCTAATATAACTAACCGAATTATCATTGTCGAAAGCCCATTACAAATATCCGGAAAACAAAATGCAGGATGATATTACGTAAACAAAGCAATTCGCACAATCAGTTGCATTCGTCACGGTAGATAAACGCTGACTGTACCGACGGATCATTATAGACCTTGTGTCCAAGCAGTTAGGTTTACAATTAGCCTGTACACCTTAATAAGATCGCTCCACTTTCGAAGAAGTTTGCGCAATGGTATTGAATTGACGGCTGACGACTGTTTTTTTACTTTTATAATTTAGTTAGTACGTACTAAATAAACTACTAAACAAATGATTAGTACAAACAATAATATTGTCCTTTGATTTTACAGCTTTTTTGACAGTTCTCAATTAAGTACGTCAAATTTTAGCGCTTTTAGGTTATTATCGCTGAATGTTGAGTCAATTTGCTGTGTGATGCCGGCTGACTAGAATAGCACCACCCCATCTCCTCCCGCGGGTGTCGTAAGGGGCGACGAAGGGAAAAATCCTACGGACGGGCAGCAGCGTCCGTCGAAACCCATCTACAGCTACTGCGGTCGCCAACCCGCCTGCCAAGCGTGGCGACTATGGCAACTACCCTCCAAGATGATACAAGTCATATTTGTGGAAGGCCTATGTCCAGCAGTGGACTGCATACGGCTGAAATGTATGTATGTATGTATGTATGTTGAGTCAATATTGTCTGTGGTTTGATGAATCGACGCCTTAAAATAACGGTAGTAAAGAAAATGCTAATTTAAACGCTTGATTCCTACTTGATATGAGAGTGAATGTTAATTACTTGTTTAATCGCTTCTTGGAAAAAAAAATCAAAATGAGGTCTAACCAAACAAACTACTCGCTACAAATCCTAGCTTATATCTGATGGAATAACAAAATTACAGTTTTAGTCAACAATCACTATATTATTAATAATAACTATTGTCCACACATCTCACAATAGTCAGGGCTCAGGCAGTCATATCGAAAAGATTTCTATAATCGAAATCAAGAAAACTTTTTTTTTTCCTGCGTAAATTAGTTACCTACGTGCACGGTTGACCATATGACCATTGTTGAATTTGTGTCAGCCGTTTGTCCTTGATTTGATGTTAGGACAACGCGTGAAATTAAACTCGGCATTTAAGTAATAACAATACTTCATCGCCTGAATATTAATTGTTAACTTAATGGACAAGAAAAGAAAAGACATCCAAACCTTCAAGAAAAGAGCGCATAGGGATCTTAAAGGCCGGCAACGTACTTGTGACTCCTCTGGTGTTGCGAGTGTCCATGGGCGGCGGTAGTTGCTTACCATCAGGCAACCCGTCTGCTCGTTTGCCTCCTATATCGTAAAAAAAATAAAAGATATGATGTACATCACTCGTTTGTAAATAAACAAACCAATCTTCAATGTGATCGCTGAATAATGATTACCCCAAATCATAATGCCGTATTCGAAAGGAATTTAAAAATAATCATAGTACAATTTGGTCATTTCACTTTTACTAACGAAATCAAGAAATCTCCGAAATAAAAATTAAACTTAACAGTCGAGGAGACGATGGCATTAACTCAGACATTGTAATTTTATCTTCGTGTTCAACAAAATTGCCTCGTTACATATTTATGACCTTCACCGACCTTTACTCGACCTTGAACTAGAGGTGCCTCCTTTATGTTGTACACTTTTACAGGTAGCAAAAACGTACGTTCTGGTAAACAGTTACTAGAGAGAGATGTAAAGGTATACCTTTGCTTGGGTTACAGATAAATATTTCAATAGTCTACAAAAATAAACTAAGCTGATCAGTTGATCACAGCCCAGTAGTGTTTTGTAGACTCTGCTGTGCTGTGATCAGCATTTTTCTAAGGTAACAGCAGAACTAATGACACTACTGTCTTGGCAGGCGGGTTGGCGATCAGTAACAAAACAGAAAGTACGTGTAGTGCGATGATCCATCACACTACACGCACTTTCTGTTTTGAAAAATAAGTCCCGCCGTAGTTTCTTGCCGGTATCTTCTTGGGTCATGGTAGGGTTGGAACAGGTGTAGGGTTCGAACCGGTGTAGATTATTGACGTTCATAAGTGCTTGTAATTTGCCTAAGTTGAAAAATAAAGATCTTTTATCATTTTTATCTTTATCAAGTACACTGCTGTCTGTCCTACGGTAGTATCTGTTCGCAGTTTAACCCTTTGAACGCCAAGAACCTCTAAAGTGGTCGCGTGATGTCTTGCCTACCACGCCACCGACCCCTAATGTGTCTATGGCGCTGTCAAAGTAATTTTCCACCTGACAGATAAGGTTTATTCGCTTTTCACTAGTTGAGACGTTAGTGTACACACGTCACATTTGCGCGATAGGAAAAGCGTTCAAAAGGTTAAGGACGATACCTATTAGGTCAAACCATTTAGGGGCTGACTAAAGAAAACATTCCATGTTTCATTATTTGACCTTCTTTCCAAACCAAAACGATTTAAACATAAATCACACAAAAAGGACGGTTGTCCTTTTTTAACTGTATTATTTTAAGAGAAACGGGTAGTCTATCTCGGCTCCAGATACGGTCGCGCCCCCTCTTATGCTAGGCCTACAGAGTGCTTGACCTGCTAACACCTTATTTGTGCCTAGAAACAACGCAGTCTACCGTTAATAGGCATTAAGGTTACAGCCGGATTTCAAGTTTCGTCTGACTCACAGTCTGCATACGATCTAGTATTGAGAACACGATACAGCCAGTCTTTGTTGCGAATGATGAATGAAAATTCTGATATTAATTATACGAATGCGTCATGATGATAAGTTGATATCTAATCATTCATTGTGTGCCTACGCAGGCAGCAAAGACATCGCATTATGAAGCGTTTCCTTATTGTTTGTTCGTATATTTAAAACACATCTCTCTAAATAGTCTGAAATTTTTTCTTTAAAATAAAAATAAATAAATATTTCGGGAATCTTACACAAATCGAACTAGTTCTACGGTAAGCTCAGTAAGGCTTCTGTGTAGGTACTAGACGACGTATATAATAGATATATACATATAAATACTTAAATACATAAAGACACCGATGACTCAGGAACAAATATCTGTGGTCATTACACAAATAAATGCCCCGATTGGGAATCGAACCCAGGACCATCAGCTTCATAGGCAGGGTCACTACCCAGACCGGTCGTAAAAAAACCCGTTATGTAATATTTGCCAAATGTCGTAGGGTTTTGC
The DNA here is from genome assembly GCA_022674325.2 of Grapholita molesta. Taxonomy (NCBI): domain Eukaryota; kingdom Metazoa; phylum Arthropoda; class Insecta; order Lepidoptera; family Tortricidae; genus Grapholita; species Grapholita molesta. The sequence continues at coordinate 1,618,774 of CP053125.2, read as the reverse complement.
CTTTTGATGCTCGAATTAACTTTCATTTATAATTACCGAAAGGTATACTTATACCTTTCGGTAATTTCGACGGCGATGCCACATTGCTTACATTCCTTGGTTGCGCTTAAGTGGAAAATCGAGCGTTTGGCGGGGCGGTTAGCGTAGCGACGAGCGTTCAAGGGATTAGAGCAGCGTGCACTGCGGTCGCTTCCGTACGTTTGCATATGTTTAACATAGTCGATGTAAAAGTAACGGAAAAAGTTCCAAAACATGTACACATATTGCCTATATTGAGACTATAAGGTGCATGTATATGTTGTCACTTTGTTCGCATCAATATCACTGACCTTGACTGTTAGCACACTTACAAAGACATCATAACGTTTCATTTGAAAGGGTATAAGTCAAATTGGCTCAGTATAAAATGTACGGCACTTGTACCCTTTTTCGCTGTGCTAATTTGACTTATACCCCTTTTCACTAGGGCCACAGAAGTGTTCTCGCAGATATGAAATCACTTTAAGTACTAGCGCTTGTCAATCAAGAACATCGAGTTCCCGTTTCGTTCGCATTCTGAATACCTATGAGTCGAGGAATCCAGTGGGAATATGAAATCGAAGTTGGACGTGGCAGCTCGCAAGCTCTGCTAGACTTATATACAGCCCTGGTCCACGGATAGTTATCCAAAAGTGTAAACAAACATTTATCACACTCGACACCTGGGTCACACGGTAAACATCATGTAATAGTTATTATACCTAACTGTTATACACGGTGGAACATTTAGTCAGACAGTAGTGTAACTAAGACATGTAGAAAGATCTGTTCTTAGGAATCATGTCATCGATTTTGAAGACAAGAAAATCTAAAAAAATAGATACAAAAAATTCAAATCCCGAATATATACCCATAAATTAATAGCAGAGTTTGAGTTCAATTAATTTGACGAAAGGTGATGTTTATTTTATTGATCATAGTATAAGGATTATTTTCAAGAGTTTTATTATAATAACCAACTTCTTTAGTAGGAATGTACCTAAAGTACTTTAAAATGTCAGCCTTTCACTGCAGACGAAAATGTATCCAAATTTCATACCACTTTTATCCCATGGCATATAGAATTTTATTTTCATCACACTTGCTCGTCAATTGCGTTGTTACTTGCGAGAGTACAGAATAGTTATAGCCGATTTAGCTCACACGGGCTATTAAGTTTAGTTTTAATAATATATAGAACTCATACTTCACTTCGGACTGAGGATGTTTCCAGCCAGCCAAGGTGTATTTCATATCTTCAAAAGTTTGCTACAACCAACTTTTAATATGTATAAAACATATCTTTATATTCAATTTGACTGCAATTTAATGTTTAGTATTTATTAAAAATAATTGTTTTATATTTGATTTTGATAATTGATACTATTTGGCAGGGTGATCTGTCAAATTCGAAAACAAAACGCAGTTGTTAATATTATCTGTGGAAGACATTGAAAAAAGTTGACATTCTTGACAATCTTTTTTAGTGGATGAGGTCTGATTGTAGTTTTCAAAGTGTATTTTGATTTTAAGCCTACATAAGTACTAACTTATATTTTACCAACGAATTTATTTTATTTCCTCGCAAATGTGATGAAAAACATTGTGTGTACCACGGGTGGTAAGTGTATAACAAACTTGAGTCATTAAAAGCCCTCCGACTTCGTCGTCGGGCTTCTAATAGACTCGCGTTTACTATACCTTACTTACCATCCTCGTTGCACAATGTACTATTATCACTTGGTAGCTTTTTGAGCTATTTTAGAATTCTATTTGTAAAAGGAACATGTAATGATTTAATTGGTCTATTCAGAGTTTTTATAAGGAATCCATGCTTCATGTAATTATTTAATTAAACATACATGTTATTAATTTATTAGCAAAAGCTTATATCGGCGTTCGTTAGTTCAAACCGCAGAGTTCAAGCCTGTTACGTTTTCGGAAACCTATTAATTAATTTTATCAATACCGGCGGGTTGTGCAATTATTAGGATAGCAATGTTTGGTAAATGAAAATTACATTATATTGCAGCTCAGCTATTGTGCTCTCGAAAGTTTTCTCTTGTTCTAAACATGATTCTGTTGTTTCCAGAACTGGAGCTCGGCACACAATGCGTGGTGGATATGGAAGAGCAGCAGACTGTGCTGCAGTACCCACAGGCTCACGACAAAGACAGGTAACTTATATAATATAAAAAAAAAACTAAAGCCTAGTCAACTACCTCCTGACTACTTACGGCAATTGTCTGCGGCTGCGGAGACTGCGACGCTACCGCGAACACCGATATTCGTAAATTTCGGACGATTGTCTCTGTCACTCTCATGACAGTTTTAATTGGAGTAAAAGAGAAAGATGCCCGTAATATACGAACTTCGACGTTCGCGGTACTGGGCCTGGCGCGAATATGTGGAGCTGCTGCGCGCCAAGTTAGAAAAATGTTAGTAATATTGTAAACGCAAAAATTGAATTCATGGATGTTTGCTTCTCTTTCACGCGAATCTCTAAACGGATTATGAACAATAATATAACAGACATTAGAATAACATTATGTAACTTTCCGCGGATAAAGTACCTTATGGGGCTTGGCGCTTACGCTATTGTTAACGACGCTCCAATACTAATGTGATACTTCGCAACGTAAGCGCCAAGCGCCATAAAGTAATTTTAAACGCGGAACGTCACATATAGTCCTTTCAAAATACTAGTAATGCACAGACGAAGCCGCGGGCAGAAGTTAGTAGGTAATATAAGCAGAGCTGTGTCTTTGGACGCGTGTGACGGACTGTACTGCCGTGAGTGTAAGTTTTTTACGTAATATTACTTTACCATCGCGTTAGTGTTTCCCATAATTATAAATAACATTATAGCTTCCGTGTTCGAAACGTTTTTTTTAAGTCAAAAGTAACGTACACTAGAGCATCAGATCATTTTTAATTCAGTAAATCAAGTTCGTTAGCAGAATGTTCAAACCTCAAACTCTGGAGTTTATAATTTATATAATATGCGACTTGACGAAATTTCATAAAGTAAAAATCGGTATTTGTGTCTTAAAATAGAATAAGGTTGGACCTGAAGCCAAACAAGCACTCAATGTGACTGTTTTCTGCGCAGTTAAACCGAGTGAGCTACAAAAAAAGTCGTGTTTGTCTCGGTTACTAGGCCACCATCCGGGCTTTCCGGAATTCCGGACTGACTTTGTTGCTGACGTTTTAGTTTTGCTCTATGCTCTACATCTTTGTACCTTTTTTTTTAAAAATGCAACGAAGGTGGCAAACAAGCACACGGCCCGCCTGATTGTAAGCAGTTACCGCACGTCTGCAACTCCAGAGGATTCACACGCGAGCACCCTTTACGAACTTATACACTCCTTTTTTGAAGAACCTCATACTGTATAGTCCCTAGGGAAAACTTCGACAGAAACCTATTTTAGTTACAAAATTAAACAGTTCTATATTTGTGGCATTATCTATGAAAAGGGAGGTCCCTTCGGTTCGATTCGACGTAAGCGCCATCGACAATAAGGTTATTGTCGATGGCGCTTACGTCGAATCGAACTTGATTTGCACTGCGCCATTATTAACAAAAGCATAAGCGCCATCGACAAACCGTACTCTTAAAACCTCTTTCAAACAATGCAGCAAACACTACTATCATACCATACGGATGTATTCCATTACCAAAACCTTCATGTGCATTGACGTGGCCAGGCCTTGAGTAACCCGGGTATGTCCTTAAACTACGTCCAACAATGAGAGGTAGGGCACAGCGTTGACCATCACGCTTGAATCTGGGGCAGCCCAACTGGGGAAGTACCTCCTCCTTACAGAAGACCACAGCCATAATAGCACTGCCACCTTTCAGGTATGTAGTGTTGTGTTCCTGATAGTGAGTAAGGTTCCCAGAGCTCCAACCCCCCTTAAAGGCCGGCAACGCGCTTGTGACTCCCCTGGTGTTGCAAGTGCCCATGGGCGACGGTAATTGCTTAACACCAGGCAATCCGTCTGCTCGTTTGCCGCCTATGTCATAAAAAAAAAACATTTTGTGATATATATAACATAACAATCAGTTTCGAAACAAACGCACTAGTAACATAATGCATTTTGATACGTCTTGTAACAAAAGTGGCCTTAAAGTAATCCTTGCCCTAGTAAAAGCGAGTAACAGAGGAAGAACGCTCGAAGGCTATTCGTTATTTCCGACTGGCATTTAATATTTCATTACCACGGATATGTAGGTATCGTTTAGGCATATGGCTTCATTTCTGGGGTCGAAATATTTAAAGAAAAAACTAAATTCACTATTTTTATTTCAATTAAATTTTACTTTTGCATTTGTAGGTAACTTTAAGCAATTACAAGATAAAATATAGGTATAAATAAATGTATTGTGGTTACTAGAATACTTTCTGGATACGAAACACCCTAGTAGACTGGTTGGCGAACTGTCTTGGGGGGTTAAAAAAATTTAGAAAATTCAGAAGATGGCCAGACTTATTTCATCAGTACCCTTTTCCCATAGTCGTCATACGTTTCCCACGAGAAAAACGGGGTGATCCCTTGCCATGAGTTGTGACTTTGAGGTTTTCGATAACGAGTATTCAGTTTACTCTCTGTGCATCTCGATCGTACTAAAATAGTACAAGCGAGATGCACAGTAATAAACTCGATACTCGTTATCGAAAACCTTAATGTCACAACTCATGGTAAGGGTACTGGTGATATTCTAACCGAGTGGCGTTATTCTGCGGGCCCGATTCAATCCTTTCGGGGCCGGACTTATACCTCGTTTTTTTGTGGTTTAGACAAATCGTGCGCTTTTTAAGAAAACAATTGAAAAGCTGTCATATTTGTCTCTTATTTTCTTCACCATAACGTTAACAATGGAATCTTAAATCTTATTTACAAGATTATTGCTAGATTACTGACATAAATGTATGACATAAAAATCTTAAATAAGGTACAGTCTACCACTGCCCTAGTAAGTGACAACTTCCACATGCGGTGTCTATGATAAGTCTGTGGCTCTAACTTGCCGAGTCACTCGTCTATTATTACTAGTAACAGCTGGTCTCATTCTGTTACATATTACATAATTAAATGGTTGTATCTATGCCGCAATTAAGGTCCGATTATATCAAACTGTATGTATATGTATAATTATGTTATTTAATAGCAAAAGTTTTGTCATGTGGGTGTCCTTACACTGTTTACGTACGTAATGGTAACCATTTTAACTATTAATTTGATTGTATATTTATATGTTGAAGCTACTTACAGGTCACAGCCCCATTAATCGATATAACGAAGATGATAATCTATGTAGGTATACAGGATGCATTTTTTTACGTGATACAAAATATGTTTTTCTGGGTCTATAAATAATAAGCAACTTAGTGCCTCAACTCTTATTATTTATTAATATAATATTTTTTTTTGTGTTTTTTATTAATGTTCTGTCGTTTAATTTTCTTTTAACAGTGGATACATATTTAAATTAGTGAATTGAATTACCTTTAGAATCGGAGCTGTCATGGACATCAATTTTGTCATTTGTCCCAGTTAGAAACGAAATGTTTACTTAATATTTCACCAGAAATCCCTAATAAAGCTGTTTAAATAAACGACAAAAAAAATAAAAAATATATATTTTTTTAATTTAATAAGAGTTGGGGCATTAAATTGCTTGTTGTTTATAGAGTCAGAAGAACATATTTTGTATCACGAAAAAAATTGCACACATAATATAAACGTGGTCTTGCACTATCGGCCTCATCTCAAAGCTCAAAGTCGCTCAACGAGCTATGGAGAGGGCTATATGCTCGGAGTTTCTCTACGTGAACGAATCAGAAATGAGGAGATTTGTAGGCGAACTATAGTCACCGACGTAGCCCACCGGGTTAGCAAGCTGAAGTGGCAATGGGCAGGCCACATTGCACGCAGACAAGAAGGCCGATGGGGTCGAAAAGTGCTCGAGTGGAGACCACGGACTTGCAAGCGCAGCGTAGGACGTCCACCCATAAGATGGACAGACGATCTTATTAAGGTCGCGGGTAGCTTCCAACCGGTACATGTGGAGGTCCGAGGGGGAGGCCTATGTTTAGCTGTGGAGTGGATATTCTTATTCTTATTTTTTTGAAACAGAAATCTATGTGTAAGTAAATAATATGCAAAATATTTTAACCTACTTTAAATATGAGTCACAAACTTTCTCAGTCAGTGCCAGTGTCATATTTATAATAACAGTTAACAGTAGGTGGATAAACGTGTTGCCGTTTCGCTCTAGCGGTTACAGAAGATAAGATTTCTATCTAACTTTAGTACCTAACTGTACCTTGCATCCTTATTCCTAGAGTCGACAGTTCTAGAAATTAATTTTAATTTTCTCAGCGTTTGGAGCCTAGCGGGCGACTTTGAATCGTAGGTAGCAGGTTTTGACCCCGACTCGTATTAATGAGTTTTAGGAAGATTGTGTCTGTGTGCGAAACGTCATTTGATATTTACTAACTTTTGCGGTGAAGACAAAGGAAAGTCAAATTCGTAAAGGTACAAGTAAGAAAGTAAACACCTGTTACTTAATTGTAAATAGTAATTAACACTCATATATTTGACGACCGGTCTGGCCCAGTGGGTAGTGACCCTGCCTATGAAGCTGAAGGTCCTGGGTTCGATTCCCAGTCAGGGCATTTATTTGTGTGATGAGCACAGATATTTGTTCCTGAGTCATGGGTGTTTTCTATGTATTTAAGTATTTATATGTATCTATTTATTATATATATCGTCGTCTAGTACCTGCAACACAAGCCTTATTGAGCTTACCGTGGGACTAGGTCGATTTGTGTAAGAATGTCCGAAATATTTATTTATTTATATATATTAGCTTTTCCTCGTGACTTCGACGGCCAGACATGCCCGTCTTTAAAGCATGATTGCGGGATAAAAATTATCCTATGTCCTTTCTCGTAGCTCAAACTCTCCATATCAAATTACATCCCAATTGGTTCATGCAGCGGTTTAAACGTGAAGACGACAGACAGACAGAGCTACTTTCGCATTTATATAATATTAGTATGGATGGATTGTGACATAGTTACATCATTATCTTCCTCGCGGTATCCCGGCATTTTGCCACGGCTCTGCGGCCTGGTCTGCTTGGCAACTAATCTCAGATTTTGCCGTAGGCACTATACGAAACCGATTGCCATCATCTGACCTTCCAACCCAGAGGGTAACCTGGGCCCTATTGGGATTAGTCCTGTTTCGTCACTATGTTTACCTTCACCGAAAAGTGACTGGTAAATATGAAATGATATTTCGTACAAAACTTCCAAAAAATTGATTCCAGGATTGCAAATCGCACGCTCTTATCGCTAGGTCACATGCAGCGCTGTATCTACATCTACACTAATATTATAAAGGCGAAAGTGTGTGATTGAGTATGTTCGTTACTTCTTCACGTCTAAACGGCTGGAACGATTTTAACAAAATTTGGTATGGAGTTAGCTAACACCCTGGATTAACACATAGGCTACGTTTCCACCACGGGACACAGCTAGTTGCGACATAATTACAGTCAGCAACATATGGTTAGTAGTAGTAGTAACACATTGTTATTGCTATACAAATAGATACTTTGGGTGCTAATTACTATAATTATGACGCTAACTGGACAGTCGACGAAAAATATGCGACGTAAAGTTAGTAGCATTAAACGTAGCCAAATATATACACAGAAAATCTACTGCGAAAATCAAAATTCGCAAATTTCGAACGATTATATCTGTTACTCTAATAAGAGTAATAAGTACTCGTATGTAATAACTAATTACGCATCAATTGGAGTAAACTGGAAAGATGCCCGAAATTTTCGAACATCAATATGCGCGGTAGGCCTTCAGATCTTATTGTGTATAGCAGCAAGTAGGTACGTGTCACGATATTTTTGGTCACTTTGACTGCCATTAACTTTATGCTGTCTGTACCTAGTCAAAATTATACCTGGTATTCCTAAACTCATTTTGTGAGCCGTGATCGAGTGTCCTCGATGCCAAATTAACGGCTCTAAATATGGCCGCCATTTGCGATGCTCTGATTGGTGCGTTACCTCGGTCGTTGCGCAAGCGGCTCGCACGTTATATTATTACCGGAGTCTGCTTTTATGGAAACAAGTGATTTTTTTAAATTCTGCAAATCTTTAAAAAAATAACACATAGAAGCTATGTGTTATTTTTTTAAAGATTTGCAGAATTTATAAACTTACACTTATTAGAAGTCTGTATGTTTAGATCTTTTAAGCTATGCAATGAATTTAAATTTTTTGTTTGATATACAGTTCAATAGATAGATCATTTCAAAACAAGGTGCACTAGTGCATCCGGTGCACACTGCACCAAAGCCGACCTGGTTTCTAGTTGTAAATAAATATTTTTTCGTGAAAAATAGTTTGGTTTCTTTGTTTGTTTATATTTGAAACGTTTGACTCAGTAGTTTATATACAGTCAGCAGCAGAAGCTGCTAAGCGGTTGAGGTGTTCAAAATGAGGTCAACACATCTATATTGTCTAGAGAATAAGAGCGCGTGTAGGTTATTTTGAACACTTCACCCGCTCAGCCACTTTTGCTCCTGACTGTACCTAAGAAGGGTTAGGTAGGTCTCAGTAGCTTACTTGGGAGCACGACGAACTGGTATTTCTGAGTTGCGAGTTCGATTCTCCCCCTAGCCTTTTTATTTTATTATAAGTAGTAAATCTCTCGGTCAAAGATAGATGGCACTTTGACCGCTTTTTTTTAAATACAAGACTGACCAGCGTTTGACCTTAGTCACACCTGATGGTAAGTGTCGACGTGGTCGAAGGTGTAGCAGCTGGTTCAGTAACAGCCTATTCACTCTTGCCATGAAAAGACCCAAATTATATCTTTCTGGGAACAGAGACGCAGGAAGCAAATTCCATTCCTTAGCAGTCCGAATTAGGACGGTAGAAGCAAATCGCTTCGTGCGAATGAATGGAATATTCACAACATAATTATGAAACCGCTCCCCTCGCCCGGACGTTCGGTGGTTTAACTACAAAATGTAGCATTAGTCATCTTTATCAAAAAATTGCTACAATAATGCGCATTTAGAGCAAAAGTTGAATATCCATCCATCAGGCCCTGAAATTAAAAACGTGGTTAAAACGCCGAGGCCGTTCATCACAAGGCCCCGACCTTAATTGCTTGCTCCGTTTTGCAAAAGGAGTTTGTGGAAAACGCCAGGAAATAAGAGCGGGGCGGTTTTCTATTAGATTTAAAACCCGTTTGAGGCTTTGGTTCAGCTCTTTGAAATGTAATCTCAATCTAATATAAAGCGGCTTGACTGAACTGTATTAACAGTAAACGAGATAAAGACGATTTTCGACGGGGGTTTTTTTTATTTTATGACAAAGGTGGCAAACGAGCAGACGGATTACCTGATGGTAAGCAATTACCGTCGCCCATGGGCACTCGCAACACCAAGGGAGTCACAAGCGCGTTGCCGACCTATACGTGGGTTGGAGCTCTGGGAACCTTACTCACCATCAGGAACACAGCACTACATACCTGAAAGGTAGCAGTGCTATTATGGCTGTGGTCTTCTGTAAGGAGGAGGTACTTCCCCAGTTGGGCTGCCCCAGATTCAAGCGTGATGGTCATCGCTGTGCCCTACCTCTCATTGTTGGACGTAGTTTAAGGACATACCCGGGTCCGGGTATAGCTTAGTTCTCGAAGTCACGACTCCGAGACATAGAGCTTTTCTTTTGCTTCTACTTATGTTTTATGAAACGACTCTAAATACTTCCGCTGGTTTATTTCGCAATAAAGCCAGCAGTCTGACCAAATAGGGATATAGGAATTTTATAATTGGCACTATATCGGATCTCGATCAAGTCACTACTGTTAGGAATAAGTACCCTTACCATGATATGTGACATTGAGGTTTTCGGTAACGACTATCGAGTTTACTATCTGTGCATCTCGCTTGTACTATTTTAGTGCGAACGAGATGAGATCAGATAAAATTCGATGACTATCGAAAACCCTCAGTCTAACTCATTCCGCCAAGAGTAAGAAACAGATTTGGTTCCCGTTTAGAACACATGTCTGTTCGTTTGTCATGCTGTTCTTGTTACATTACGCGTTCAGTTTGACGACTGGTCTGGCCTAGTGTGTAGAGACCAACTGACCCAGCATGTTAACCTGCAGATAATAAATTACTAAAACGTACCTACGTAACTGAAAGGATATAAATAAATAAATACCTACGGTAAGCTCAGTACGGCTTGTGTTATAGACGATGATATATAATATATATATGTATATAACACCAATGACTCAGGAACAAATATCCGTGCTCATCATACAAATAAATGCCCTGACTGGGATTTGTACCCAAGACCATCGGCTTCATAGACAGGGTCACTACCCACTAGACCAGGCCGGTAGTCGTAGGATATGTAGGTATGTATCTCAAATGTTGCTCATTCATAGTAAGTATTAGTTGTATGGATAATCTTTGCAACTTATGTGTACAGGTATGGTGATTGGTATAACTTCAATTCACGTCACCTAAGATAGTCGTGCTAAACGATAACACATGACCGATAACTCGCTAATAGGGCTCGAGTCTGTTCAATCAACTGTCATATTCCTCGTTACTCTCCGGCACTACCGCGAACAACGATATTCGTAGATTTCGGACGATTTTCTCTGTCACTCTCATGACACCTTAATTGGAGTAAAAGATAAAGATGCCCGAAATATACGAACTTCGATGTTCGCGGTACCGCTCCTGTTTAAGTTCCCCTGTGTCACTCTTAAAACAGTATTACGGCATCTGAATTCTGCATGCATCAATGTTCCGATCCTTATGATTATCGTGGCTGCTTCTATATCTTTCATTTTTGTTCGCTGATGCTATATATTTACCGAATTGTATGTAAATTATGTATTGGGAAATACAGTGGTCTCGGCGCAGAATACAATTTTATTCCATTCGACGACGGGGTCCTCGGTCCGCGAGGCGCTGGCGTTCTGAGTCTGTTTAAGGACCTTTCAAAGAGACTCAGAGATGCCACGGGAGACCGAAGAGCTGGCAGCTGGATTTCCAAATTTCGAACTGCTACTCAGTTTAAAAACAGTAACTTTGTATGTATTCCAATTCCAAGACACAGTTGCCTATCAGATCAGACCTTTCCTTTGATTGACACACAATTATGTTAACTTACTTTTATCGAATTGACGACGTATGTGACACTATCTAGCAAAAGGGACCGTATTGTCGATGGCGCTTTCGTCGAACCGCGTTTCGTTTGTATTGCGGCATCTTGAACAACGGCGTAAGCGCCATTGATAATAAGTAGGGCTCCTGGTATCCGTGATGTACGCCGACCCGTAGCTACGTGTTCTTAACACCGCCGGTACTAAGATCACGAATTTCACGAACACGGCCAGGTACGTGTCACGTACCTGCGTTCGCATCCGGATTCACGTGACACGCCGTGACACGCCGTGACACGTAGCCCGTACCTGCGTCCATGTGTGGAGCTTCGGGCTCGATTCCGTTGGATACTTATCGCACGTTTCGTAATTTCGCCACGCCCGGGAATATACTAAGTTTTATTCTTAAGATACGTGAAGGCGTGATCACGCGTACACGGATCTACACGGATTCACGTACCCTAATTTCACGTAACCGAATGTCACGTGCGGAACGGACCAGAAAACCGTTGCCGTGATTCACGAAACCGGGCGCACGGCTACGGGTTCACGAATCACGGACACGACCGCGAGCCCTAATAATAAGGTCCCTTATCATAGACATATAGTCAAAAAATAAAACACAAACAGTGCGATTGAACGTTATACCTACGCTTTACATGCAATACGGAAAAGTTAACTCAATACAGTCTACGCTATTGATCCGTGATTGCGGATATTTGTGTATTCACAAATTAACACTCGACCGATACAGCCTTTGAAACGACGGATTCACGATTCATCCAATAATTCACTTAGTTCGAGCGTAGTTCAGAAGAGGATAGTTCATATTTTTTTTTGTATTTATGAACTGTTTTTTTCCGTAGCCTATGTGTCCCACTGCTGGACAAAAGCCAGCAGTGGGGGCCTCTCGTTTTCGCCACTCGTTATGGCTTTAATACATGCTCCTACAAAATCCGTCCAGGTCTTCCCGCTATCTCCTTTTAGGTCTACCTTCGCCCCGGCGACTTGTTCGGTAGGTTCATTTAAATATTAATTCAATTGAATGTGATTGTGCACGTGATCCTTCAACCTTAGTATTCAAACTTTAAGATATAAATTAGACTTTCATTATACTCTTCTTAAAATTAATCCACAAAAATATATCATTAATAATTTTGTGCAAACTTTCTGGATTATTCCGCTCTTTGTTACAATCAAGGTCTATTAAAGTTAGCATCACAGACATACTGATGTACCTATACAAATTTCATTGCCTGCCATCCAAATCTGAAAAAAATAACCTAATGAATTGTTATAAATAGTATTTTCGTCGTCTCTTGTCTTGTGGTCATGCCGCCACTGCATATCATTTTGCTCGTATTATACAATCAAATGTTTACATAAATCTGTATCATATCAAATCAGTGTATAGATAATATTGAACATATTGCCGGTTAGCTATCTTTGCCGCTTTAAGTTTATATTAGTATTCTATTTTTCTGAGCGTTTTCCTGAAGGCGGCAACGTAATTTGCGTCTAGAGAGTAAAAATACAAAGATAATAAACCAGGAGGGTATCTTGTTTGTCAGTTTATGTCACTCTAATGGTTTCCTTTAGAGAAAGCGACAGTTAGGGTGGTATTTCCTAGCGTCTTTTTATGGAGATCTTTTCTTTAAAACAACAGTAAATGTTACAAATTGTGTATTCTTTTATTTGGGCGTCGTTGGCGTTTGTGTCGCCACCACTATTTAGTTTTAAGTTAGGTTAAGTAGGTCCCCAATGAAAACCAGCGCCGTGGCTTGCCGTGGCATTACGCTGAGAGGGGGTCCTATTTTAGCGCCCCATTGTTTCTATATGTTTCTTACCCTGTTTTAATATTATGTAATGTTTTGGCGTCAATATTAATGTATTTTCTTTCTTTATTTCACATTTAAAATTAAGTAGCGAGCTTTCCTATGAAACCTATGACTTATGTGAAAAACTTAACTGAAGGAGTCGTGCTGATAATTAATATTGAACTTACGTCAACATTTGAATATAGAACGCCGACATGCGTCGCTCCTTTCGTTGTGTGACCTTTAATTTATCATGTCAATATCCATTTAACCTCGTTTTCTACTTTCAGTTTCCCTGATTGCTGCTGCCCTAACCTATCTCCTCAAGAATCCCAATCGCCTTCAAGAATCCTTCCGAAGATTTATTGTAATTGTAATCTTACTTGACACTTTCAACAGTGAGATGAAAATTACCTTTTTATTCATCAAGAACTCATGTCAACTAGGTTTAACCACAGTTATAATTATAGTAAATCAAAATTGACTATACATGAATATATGTCGTTTTTGTCAATGGCGGCGGGTTTCTATTATTATTAGGCAAGACGGAAGTAATATGGGATTGTCTAGTGCTTTGAAGAGGCTTTGTTCAGATATTTGTGGCTACCTCCACAGCTCCCATATATCTGATGGCGACTGTACATACATACACTCATGGAAAAAAAGGATTCATTTAATGTTTTTCCACATTATTAAATCGTAGTCATATTATCAGACGGGACTGTATCGCCATTAGTTTCTTTGGGATCTTTAGTTTTAAACAAACTGCAGTGAATTAACTCCAAAGTCCTGCAAAAATAGACATGGCCAACTTAAAAGCTGCATAATGTATTTCACCAGCGCTATCGCAAAACCGCTGCCGACTGAAAGGTGGGATTTACATTTCATTAGCCTCGACGTGTGGAATTATATTACTGGCGCCATTATGGGCTCTTGTGATTTACTCGTATATTGAATTTGTCGTTTATTCTGTTCCGTCTAAAGTCGGTAGTGAACTATGAAGTCGTGAGGCGTACCCCTGGTGTCCTTAAATTGCGACCAGAAACCGCTGGAGAACGGGAAACATACTACGATCAAAGATCGCCAACCAAAGATTGACCTCAGTCGCACCTGATGGTAAGTGTCGACGAGGTCGAGGGTGTAGCACGCTGGTTCAGTAACAGCCTATTCACTCTTGCCTTGAAAAGACACAAATTATGTCTTTCCGGGAATACAGACGAAGGGAGCGAATTCCATTCCTTAGCAATCCGCATTAGGAAGGTAGAAGCTTCGTGCGTGTCCAGGCATTTTCAAGGCATTGTGCGATTTGTCAACCACATTCGTGTCAATTGTATTCCTAGAAAAATATTTTCATGTTAAGAATAGTTCTCAGAACGGATCTTTCTATATCAACTAACTTATTTCAATTTCATACAAATAACGCCATTTAGGCACTCAAATCCCAACCAAATTCGAACTCGAGAGATAAAAGGAACGGATAGCGTGGTCGGCATTTTATCGTCTATCGCGCTATCCGTCACTTTCACACATACTTGTTGGAGCGTGACAGAGATTGTGTTAAATGATAGAATCTCGACCATATTAGGCTAGCAGGTCACATGTAGAATCGTAGAGACAAGCTTCTGGCTTTGCTCTTTCACACTCAAGCGACAGAGAGGTAATGGATGAACTCGGTCATTCAAAATTCGTATTTGTAGAAATTTGTCCAGAGCGAAACAGCGAGCTTTTCGATTCTGCCACCATTAATCGGGCACCTGAAGAATTCCGAATCACTTAGTGCATGTAATTGCGTCTTTGTCATTCTTCTTTGCAAGAACAATAAAGAGGAAGATAGACAATTATAGGAAAGAATAATAAAGAGGATGACAGTCGATTTTCGCGCCAGACCCATTGGTGCCGATCGACTATCGAACTTTGCACGTGATTCCGATTTGAACTGTGACCTTTATGTAGAATCTCTCAGCTAGTCTGTGCAAATGAATAACAAAGCCGTGGATTGCTCTCGTTTTTATTTTTTTACTCTCTCCAGTTTTAAATCGGAATGTCTGTGGCCGTTTCGTATTCTGAAAGGGTAGAAAGGGTTTGTTTTTAAAATTTCCTGAAATATGCCTGAATATGTATAAAGCAATGTTTGTTTAATACATTATGTTTGTATAAAATGAGTTCCATATTAACTCTGGTCTAACGAACTCTGGTATTATCCCTAAAAACTACCGACACGGGAATCAGCTTATTTTAGAGTAGACTGTGATACCAGTCAGATCGCTCGCTGTGGCGGTTCGTGGGGGACGCCTGTGTCCAGCGTTGGATGTCTAACGCTATTTAAATTAAATCTCATTTGTTCCTAGTTCCATGTAAATTCTCTACACAATTACATGGACAAAGGCTCGTTTAGTTAAGTTTTTCAGCTACACCTAAAAAGTTAGGTTATTTAAACCATAAATAATAAAGTAAAACAACTCCACAAGCAGTTTACTAGCTGACAATGGCCTTAGAATTTATAAACAACTACAGAGAATCTGCTTTATGCTAAACATTGCGGCAAAAGTTTAACCGTTAATTATTAGATTTATGAGACAAGTTAAAATTTGAATGTTTAAGACATTTTATTATAGCGATAATTCCATAATTTCTGTGTCTATTATAAATCGTAGGAAACATTCATTAGAATAGTTGCAGAAATTAATCGTGAAACCAAATTATTTGATTATTCATTTTATGCCTTAATTAACCAATATTTTAAAAAGTGCTATCTGTTTAGTGTCAAATATCATTTCCACTTCGACATTTGACACTAAACAATAAAGTTTAGTAATTACTGACTTGTATTTAATGCCCGAATAAGTCATGCTTTAGGTCTGGAAATAATTTTGATTTATTTAATAAAATATAGTTCTATATTAATGGATATGAACATGTCACTCATTTAATACAATCATTGATTGACGGTTCGGGTCCGACGCCTTTCGATCGAGATCAGAGTTTTCCCGATGGAAAATAGTTTTGCACCACACCTGTATTGAAGTATCTATCAGTGGCGTGCGTCCATACAAGCCGATTCCCGCCGGCTTTACTAACTCTCCTGCAAGTCAACAACTTTCCTCGGGTTCACAAAGAAAAGGCAAAGCTATATGGCCTCTGTCTTACCCAAGAAAATAATTGACCCGCCGCCACTAGTATCTATATATATTTATGATATATATCGTTGTTTGGCACCTGTTTCTTTAAAAAGAATCTGCAGCATGCCGGTTTGCGCTTAGATGCGCAGGAGTGAGGTCGCTGACCTAACCAGGAACCTCGCCGTAACAGTTTTTTGTCCACTCGCGACGGCCAATGAATTAGCTTGGCTTTTTGTTGTTTGACTACGGTCTGGAAAGTATGAATGTGACAAATATATGTATCCAAAACTTTACGCCACGGTTAAAGACTTGTGACTACATATTTTTGACCTTAGTTCTTTAATCGTTTACTACTACCAGTTTATCACCAGTCCCTTAATGCTGGCCGTGATATCAAGTACGGTCGCTATCATATATATCGGAGCTGTGGAGGTGGTCACAAATATCGGAACAACGTCTCTATTGTCAAGGCGGTAAAGTGCATGTTCCGATATTTATGACAACCACAGCTCTGATATATCTGATGGCGACTGTACCTATTCTTACAATACCAGGTTACCCCCTAGATTTTTCCTAGAGTCAAGTTCTTGACATCGTACGTTCAGTAAACTAAGGATTCATTTTAGTTACCATAGTGCATAATCATTTTGAGAATTTCTTGCTACAAATAGTGAAGAAGATCTATAATACTTTTAACGCCAATTGCTGCTAGAAGTGCTACCGTTTTTAACCAAATGAAATATGAACCAGAACCCATTGGATAGTAGTAATTTTACCGCCTACTTCATCTTGTATAGATGAAAAATATAGCTAAAGAACCTGGTCTATGTAGTAGTATCGTGAGTACATGCATGTCTGCGTTCTGTATTCAAATTTTGACGTACATTTTATATTAATTCTCTGCACAACTACATAGACATGGTCCTTCTGTTAAGTTATTCACCTACACGTTACTTAGCTTCAACTATACATTACTTTTTAACCAAATGAAATATGAACCAGATCAGATTACATGGTAGCCATAAATCTTGTATCACTTTCGCACTTAAATATTAGTTAGGTGATAGAGGATATAGACCCGTCTTAGACTGATAAGGATGGAAAAACTATCGACTTGTGACTATGAATTGCCGACGTGTAACTGATTGCAGTAGCGATGGCGTCCGTTGTCATCTTTAATGGTCGCGTGCCCTCGGTGCTGTATCGTGTCGTATTGATTGACCCAAATGCCCCGCCGTACCCGTGTTTTTATTAGTAAGCCCCGAAAGGTGTGACCGACTGGAAAATATACTTCATATAACCAAGTTTGTGACAGGGAGACTTGAACCTTAACGGAAATCTGGAACCCATATAAAATTCTGGTTATACGACGTAGGGGTTGCAATTACGGTGTTTTGGATGTCCGGATCCCATGCAAAAAGCTAAAAGTTGCTCAATGAGCTATGGAGAGGGCTATGCTCCGAGTTTCTCTACGCGATCTAATCAGAAATGAAGGAGATCCGTAGGGGAGTCGAGTGGAGACCATGGTCTAGAAAGTGCAGCATAGGACGTTGGATAGCCGATTTTATTTAGGTTGCCGAAAAATGCTGGATGCAGGTCGCTTCCAAGCGATGCCTAAGGTCCAGGCCTATATTCAGCAGTGGACGTCTTATGGCTCAGATGTTAATGATGGTACAATAGTATCGAGAACGCACGCTCTTGACATGCCTACAATGTTCAGTTTAACATTAGATAAGTTGACGGGGAAGTGAAGGATTGTGCAACGGAGCACATAATATTTGGGTAGCCATAACACTGGGTGCCAAAATTGTCTATTAAACATTGCTCTGTGAGAGGTCCTGCTCGAATCGGCCCAAATACGATCTGTAAAAAGTAGATACCTATATATTTTGTTGAGCGCTGTCAATAATAAGAAAGTTTTTCACTATTGACAAAAAGTGAAATGTCCATTGGAGTCTCATCATTTTTTTTTCATCAGTTCATCCGTAATTCGTACACTGTTGGAAATAGGCCCAAATATGACTTGTATCATTTTGGAGGGTAGTTGCCATAGTCGCCACGCTTGGCAGGCGGGTTGGCGACCGCAGTAGCTGTAGTTGTGTTTCGATGGACGCTGCTGCCCTTTCTTACTTTTTTTTCCCATTGTCGCCTCTTGCGAGATTCTAGTCAGCCCGGCTCCTCACGTGACTCTCATAATCTCATTAAATAACGCTACTGATAAATCTCTGACCCCGAAATTTCGGAACCGGAATCCAACTATCTCTGGCTGCCATAAAAATCTGCATCGGAAATTACATATGTTCTCGGAAATTGTTTATCCGTGTTGTATTGTGAAGAAATGGAACCTAAATGGAGAATGATGGATGTCGACGAATGTTAAGAAAAACTCGGATACCGACTGATCGGAGCTTGATTCCCTTCATTGTGACCCAGATGGGCGAAGTTCGAAATGTACGTATGTATTCACTCTGTCACTCTAGTCCAGTTACGCCATAATTGGAGTAATAGAAACAGATGCCCGAAATTTTCCAACTTTGAATTTCGCGGTAGGCCTGCGGGACCAATTCTGAATAAAAAAGAGCGAACTTGTAAGTAACATGAGAAGAGAACAATTATGAAGTTTTAAAAGACATGATCAACCGATATAAGGGTTCTTAGATTAATGTTCTCAGACCCGCATTTATGAATCCCGCTATTTTTGCAAAAGCCTTTCTTGCCAAAAATACGTTGCACCCGCATGCACCTTTGCTTTTAGCAAAATCATGTTCAGCTTTTGTATTTTATCTCAGATACATTATCTGCTATCAACACTTATGAATCCAAGACGAAAAACCACCTACAAATCAACTTCGTGGCTTTGAATTACATACCAAAATTCTCGGCTAAGTTGAAATAGAACTTGCGTACACACAATAAAATATTTATAATCAAGAGCTATATCAATATGAATGTTTCAATGAGTAAACCAACATTATATTGCTGGTATGCAACGTTTTTGCAGTTCGTGTCTCTCTCAGTATTACTTACAAGTCCTTAAAGCTGTTTAACGACTCTTACAGCTCATTCACTTGTCACCGCTGGGTGGCAACTGAATGTCGCGGCTGTACAAATAATAATCGGAAAATGTCTCTAGACATGTGATGTATGCGCGACCCCGCAGCAATGAAATCAAAATATATTTGATTGAATAACGACACTCAACTGTATCAGATAACTGATTTTCCGATACGGTATCCCATAATTTGTTAGAAATTCAAATTCTTGTCTCGTTTGTCGTCGATTCGATTTATTCTGATACGTTTCTACGGCCCTTCGATCTTAAATATATAGCAACACTTTATAACCGATTATATTAATATGTCCCTAATTTTAATAAGGCATCAATTAATGTTATATATTAACATGACTTCAAGAATAAACAATTTCTCCGATTGCCAGGACTAAAAGTTACTTCGGTTTATTACCCTAATTAAATTTAGCAAAGTTTAGTTTAGCTTTATTTCTCACTACAACAAACTGACGTATTAAATACGAGTTTGACCTAGTTTTAGTTGGGTTGTATTAAATTTTGGCAAGCGCAACGAATCACAATGTCAATGAATCATATTCAATAGTCTGTGGTTTTTTTGAAAACCCGCTGCATACTTTTATAAAAATGAAAAAAAAAAAACGAGGTTATCTAATAATGTATGGACATATCGGGGAATAAAAGTTTTGGTCTAAATTTGACGGATTTTAAATCGATAAAACGATGAGTAGTCATTTCCATTTTCCATTCATTTTATGCCAAAAACACATAGATCTTTTTTTTTTTTTTTTATGACAAAGGTGGCAAACGAGCAGGCGGATTGCCTGATGGTAAGCAATTACCGCCGCCCATGGGCACCCGCAACACCAGGGGAGTCACAAGCACGTTGCCGGCCTTTAAGGGGGGTTGGAGCTCTGGGAACCTTACTCACCACCAGGAACACAACACTACATACCTGAAAGGTAGTAGTGCTGTTATGGCTGTGGTCTTCTATAAGGAGGAGGTACTTCCCCAGTTGGGCTGCTCCAGATTCAAGCGTGATGGTACTTCGCTGTGCCCTACCTCTCATTGTTGGACGTAGTTTAAGGACATACCCGGGTCCAAACCTAGCATAATATCGCTATTATATATGCTACATAAAAACTTGCTAATGTATATTATGTTGCCAGTTCGAGATACCCAGCATTCATAAGTTGCTAAATTTAGCACGTAAGCAGCCGAGGTAAAGCGAACCCTAACACTAACAATCCCTTTGTGCACGACCTCATTTTGCGATGAATACGTCGTAATGTCGACTCGCAGCTGTCGGAAGACTCGGGAGATCCTTCATGACGAGTTTGTAGATAACAGTAGCACTGCCATGAGCTACCATAGTTGACATACGTTATGTTTCTTAGTGGAAAGTTAGAAGAAACTGTTATAAACCTGATTAAACTAAATAAACAATCGAGTTGACGCTAGAGACAATAAATGTTATGTGACAATACGGCTTGGTATTTAAGTTACCCCTAGAAATTCTTAACAATTTCACCATACGCTAGCGCTTTTGCCGGCTCACGATAATGTTACAAGGATAGAAAAAGTTAAAAAAGTCCGTATGCTTGACTTCTTAGGTACAGACAACTTTATATAGTTATAGTTGCAGTCAGTAACGGCAAATATATCTTATGAAATCCTTACTGCTATGTAAATAAAGATCTGGATATTAGGCCACTTTGGTTACCACTAAATATTTAACTCTGACTGTAACCTGTATTTTAAAAAATTGATTTTGTAGATAACGGAGAGAGAAATTTCAGGACAAGGGACCTGAGTCTCATTTCAATAAGAACAATATTGATGCGTCTTGTAAACTGGCTCTCATTTATGTCTATATACAATTTTAGATAACTAGCATAACACAGCTTGTCGTCGCGTGACAAAAACTGTAGACGTCGCACGCTGGATTCATCCATCACGCGATAAAGACACGGTAAAATTGGTAGGTATATTTGGCATTTTTTTATAACTTGTATATATGAAGTAAATATCAACATCTTGTTGTTATTTTGTTCTATAGGATTGTAGGCCTGGACTTGACACTCTTTATATAACATAGTTGGATAAAGACGCCTATTATAGGTGTCGTCTCCAACACCAGAATACACGTACCTAATACCGTAACAGTGGCAACGAGTTACAAGAAATTATTTATATATAACTAGTATTAGAAAGTAGCTAATTCTATATTATGTTTATAATTGTTACACCCCGTTATCTTATGTTCAGTTTAGGGGCAAGTGATTGGGCAGTGACGATTATCTAAGTCGATAAAAAATTAAGTTGACTTACTCACTCAATAGCATGTCAAAAGATCTTGGGTCCGATTTTTGAAATAGTCACCAAGTGATTTCCATAGAGAATGAATGAGAATCTCTATGAAGATTACTCGGTGACTATTTCAAAAATCGGTCCCCAAATTGACGATATTCGATATTTATAATTGTCGCCCTCCGATTTGACTAAAAAGAGGAATGAATGTGTCTCTATAGCTTTCACTAAAGAAGAATTTTAGCTTGACAAATAACTTTTATAGATAAATGTGAATCGACTAATTATGTGAAGCAACATCACTATTTTAGATTGCCCCCAAAATGAGCATTAGATAACGGGGTGTAATAATTATAATCGCCGTCCTTAAACTAAAATGCTCATGAAACATGAAATCCAACCGCCTGCCGACACTATACAGGTCATCGGTCCAACTGAAAGGTCGACCCATCGGGCGTTTCGCTCGCGGTCTCCATTCGACCACCAGCTCTTCGACAAATATGGCCCGCCTATCGCCACTCGAGCTTGCATAGAAACTTGGTTTAGTTAGTAAGAATTACAGCCACCCATACGACGAGGGATAAATAGAAAAAAAAAAAAACACAAGTCTAAGCGGTACTCGTATAGGACAATTGGTAGTGCATCCAGTGGTTGTGGGTTCGAGCCCCGCTGCGAGTCAAATTTTTTCTATTTTTCTTTCGATTTAAATATTGAAGATAATCGCTAGCAGACGTTTCGCCATACTTAATCAAAAATAATTTAAGCATCGAAGAATTACATTTTCTACGGTAAACTTTTCACACTCCAGCGACGTTGACTTAAGGTTATAAGCAGGTGGGATGCAAATTTTGAAGCACCTAAAGTTCTCGGGTAACTAAAACAACTCCTTATGCAACGAGGTCAGGAATTCAAATTAGGAACACTTTTAGCTGCTTAAGTCACCTAGTTCCGTAACGAAAATGTATTAAGAAGTGATGCTCTGATGCTAAGGCAACAAAGAAGTGAAGAGGTGGGTGCTTTGCGATTATTTCCACATCTCCCAGTTATGACTATTTAGTTTAACATTGCGCCATATTACAAAGGAATAAGGTGAAAAAGTATACATAACATATATTTGACGTGATGTAGTCTACGGCCAAGATATGTTTACACTTTTTGACGTTTTAATGTATTTAAAGTTTAAAGTGTAATGTATAGAATTTATAAACATAAGTATGCATGAATTAAATATCTATTGCATCTCACACGAATAATATGAGCCAGGACACACTAGCGGCGTTTTATTGGCGATTCCATAGTCTCTGCAGCGTGCAAATTTTATATGAGAACGCCTAGAAAACTCGGGACTGAAACGCAAGTGTGCCCTTGCTTTATAAGGTATATATACATGTGACACGCTGCAAGGACACAATTTGAGCCTTAAGGTTTTACTTAAATCTACTTACATTATATCAACGGTTTACATAGTTTTCATGCATTATATTTATATATAGCTCGTTGGCCAGTGATGCTCTACGAATAAGGCAGCAAGATTTTGATTAGATTCTACTCGTAGCATGTTTTTAAATGCTCGAAACCGAAACGAAACTAGAAACTAAACGAAAGCTAATTAAAAAAAAACGCGGGCATTTTTTGTAAACTCATTACCTGCTCTCATTTCTGTATCTGGTGCGGAATGCTCCTAATCTAGTACAAAAAGGGGGTACACGTATTTTCCAAGTTTTATTATGCTAAGGCTGTCCCGTTTAATTAATTATGCCGAGACAAGATAGTGGTGTTCGTGAGCAATTTCGGTGCTCTTAAGCAGCGAGGAGCGTTAGTGGCGCTATAAAGGCTGAATTAACGCTGACGGTTCCTTCTTAGTGGCAGATTGTTATATTGTTAGTGTAGTAAAAGGGTATTTCGTGTGCAGTGTTAAGGCGGTATAACGTTGAATTAGGATTTTTTATTTCTCGGCTGGCAAGCTCGTTACATGGTTAGTCGCGAACGCACAGTGAACTTAATTGAGTTTTGGATCACTCCGTATTTAACACATATAAAAAAACCATATAGGAAAAAGGGAATGTATAGGAAAACCACTGGAGATCTCATGTTAATGTCACTGATAAGCTTGGTTAGACCCGAGGGTAGACCTCCCACTAGGTGGTCGGAAGACCTAGTCAAGGTCGCAGGAACCCGCAGGGGACAGCGCCATACCGGTAGTTTTGGTGATACTCGGGAGAGGTCTATGTCCAGCAGTGGACATAATTCTTTGCTGAAATGATGATGATTATGATTATGACTCATATTTTAAAGTTGACTGAGTCAATCATGACTGTTTAGTGACTAAATTTAATTTGAAAATAATGTTTTTTTTAACTCGTCTCTAATAAAGTTTAACTGCTAAGGTACTATGAAGAAAATGGATCCTTGAAGAGGGAAAATATAACATCTGAAAGGAAAAACGTGAGATAACAAATGTCAAAACTCGAAGCCGCCGCTATGATTTATGAGCTCCGTACATCAACACTATAATAGGCGTAACAATGGTTGGCATATTTTGTTTTCACGAAATTCTACGAGTCACTGAACTATACACGAATATTTGTATAGCCTTATTTTGTAATGCCTAACCCAGAGTTAAGCGTTAACCTTTTCCACGCCAAAGACGTATATACAGTGTGTATTTTTCAAACGGGCGTATACGTTGTCCACATATAGTATCCAGTAATACGACTCGTATTATGTTAATGATTTTGTTAAATAGTGTTATAAAATAGTATTACCCATTTTTGTAAGTCTGACCCGGCAGCAATGTACGCAGTCCAACTTATTTTGACATGACAATTAATACTGACATGACATGACGCATCGGTACGTTAATGATGATGTATGAAAAAAAATACCTAATTTTTTAACAAACTGAATCGAAATAGGTTCCCGAGGTCCAATACTAGCCGCCACTACAATATACGCCCGTTATTGACACCGCTGGTTCAACGCCAAAGACGTATATGTATATGTCCTCGACCACAGAGCAAATCAGACCTACGTGCACACGCATAGAGTTCAACTTCAATTTTGACTCGATGACGTGACGTCTGAGCGTTAGCTTTTGCGTTTGGTTAAAGTCAACCCTTTTGAGTTC
This sequence comes from Grapholita molesta, assembly GCA_022674325.2. Taxonomy (NCBI): domain Eukaryota; kingdom Metazoa; phylum Arthropoda; class Insecta; order Lepidoptera; family Tortricidae; genus Grapholita; species Grapholita molesta. Next base: position 1,594,124 of record CP053125.2, on the reverse strand, counting down.
GGTTAACACAAACTAAAATTTGCCGCGGTGTCAACTATGTGATGTTGTCAATAGTAATTATGAACCCTGGTAGGTCATTTTAAGAAAATTTAACCTGTATAATGTAAAACAGTTGAATTCATACTCTCCCAATAACATGTAACGAAATATTAGTAGTAGTATACGTTGAGTTGTGTTCAGCCTTGAGTTAATTCAACTAATATTTCAACAACAAATGCAAAATCAAACTTTTTTGTCTTTCTGTAAAGGCTAACTTGCTTAGTGTATATAATTCTTTGCTTAGTGTGTAATAATTTTCTTAGTGTATATAATTCTCTATACTTTTCATAAAACTTTTTGCGTTCACTGCCGCTTCAAAAATTCTCACCACGAAATTCTCCCTCGTTGTCGGGTGATTCTTCTAACTGCGAACATTTCGCAGCCAACGAGACGATTAACAACATCCAAGATTACCTGCGGGCTAGTTACCGAATACCCAATAAATTAACCCTACTCCTAACCCGTTTCTACCGATTATTCACAATTCTCGTGCACGTTTCTGCTTACAAATCCATTCGGTCCACGATAAATCATTATGGGTAAGCTCATTAATATTGAATTAAGGTAATCCTATCAAGCTAGTTGTTGCGAGCTATAATTTTGCATTGGATTTTGTATTTGTTCTGTTGTTGTACGTAAAAATCAACTTGCAAATCGGCTTTAATTTAAATAATTTAAATGCAATAGCTGGACTTTGTTTTAAAATGTTTAAGCGTTTTTATTTACTTTATATTTCTTAAATAACAATAACCATTGTCAATATATCCACAGACCGAAAATATGATTTAAAATAATGGTGAAGACCAAAAATAATCTAGTCCTCCTACAAAGTTCGAATGCATTCAATGTGTTCGTTCGCCAAGATATTCTGTCATAAAGTAAATGTATTACATATGGGGTCCTATCCTAGGATTTAGATATCCTTTTAGTGAAATTGAGACTTGCCCGATCATCAATCGTTAGCACGACTGAAATGTCTAATATTCATCGAAAACCAATAATTTATTATGATTGAAAACTTGCTCGAATTTATTGATTGGTTGCTACTACGATATTGGTAGAAACTATGTAAGTATGAACCGCTGACTTTGTTTTAGCTAAACTGCTTATTTCTACGGGAATAATAAAGCAGTTTGCATTTTATTCTGCAATTATTAACATTATGTTTAGGTTCACTAAAAATATATGTGCAAAAGTTTGAATTGTATTAATACAAGCCCCCGCTTCCTACCTACTGTAATATACCTTACCTACCTAGCTGAACCGTAATGTTAGCTTCAGTAATGGAAAAATATAGGCACACACAGTTTACGCTCACGCAACTTACACGTTTAGTCTGTACTTTTGTTATTTGAACCACAAAATACTGATTTACACTTTCACGGTTTGTACACATTATTAAACATGAACGGGACTTAACCGCGTATATTAACTTTAAAAATTTTATCTCCGTCTCAATCCGACTAGTCTTAATCCGAGACCACGAGGACAACGTCGTCTTCGAAACGTCGGAGGTAAATTTTAAAGTTAATATACGCGGTTAAGTCCCGTTCATGTTTAATAATTTGAACCACAGATTAAACTTTTCTATTTCTGCTTGTATCAATCTGATGATTTCTGATCAAATCAGAAATGAGGAGATTTGTACACTAACTTAGTTTCACCGACATATCACCGGAATAGCAAGCTGAAGTCGCAATGGGCAGGCCACATTGCACGCACGTAGATGGCCGATGGGGTTGAAAAGTGCTCGAGTGGAGACCACGGATGAGCAAGCGCAGCATAGCACAACATGGACAGACGACCTTATAATGGTCACCGCAAGACGCTGGAATGCAGGTCGCTTCTAACCGATACCTTTGGAGGTCCCGGGAGAAGGCTTATGTTCAGCATTGGGCGTATTATCGCTGAGATAATGTAGATTATTCTATATTGAGAAATACTAGAGGTAATTACTGTATTGATTTTTTCTGGCTCCTTCAACTGATTGCCGCCAATTGTTTCTACACTGACAATATAACGACACTGCAAGGATTTAACGCACCTTAACGATACGTCGTTTAAGTTGCTATCCTCCCGGATTATCAAACACTTAAACACGAAGCTCCGAGGCTTTGTCGTACAAACTAAGTGCACAATAAATCCGATGCGGGGAAGCTAGCATTCTTAGAACAATAAAGACTTAGAATCTAGGGGACCATTTAAAAAAATCCACAAAAATTGTGTCTGCCTTTTCTCTTTACATACGATTGTCCTATTCCCTGGAGCGACGCCGACGAAATTAAAGGTGTTGCCTTTGGAAACAGCGACACAAATTTTGTAGCAAGTAGCAACCAAAGCAGCATTTATATAGGTACTAATATTTTAGGCATAATAAGAACCAATGTGTTACGATTACGGCACTTACTACTTACTGCTACAAAATTATGAGATGCTGGCTGGCACTTAAGACTTCTTTAACTTCCGCTTTACTTTTTAGGTTTTATTCTTCTAAACTAACTGGGATTGGCTTGCTTCAGTCCGTGCCTTCCCAGGATGGGAAATAACGGTAATTGCGTTTCGGGACCCAAGGGCTTAAAGGGATTTCGGGATAATCGCACTGGCAACATTGCGGCAGAAGGGTTGAACGACAGGCTATTTCTGTTGATTTTGAATAAAGTTTAAATGTATACACTGGATAATCTAAGTCGGATTTTTATCCCGTTCTTACGTACAGAAATTTCGGAAAGATGGAAAGGAAGAAGTTGTTCTAAATGGCATGTTAGACTTGACAAGTCTTCATAAAAATAACGCCATAAATATTCATTGTTACTACCTATAGTGGAAAACTATATATGTTCATATTCTTTTAATATCTTATTTAAATATAAAAAATACAAACAAAAGTGCAGAAAACGGATTATATCGCATCATACCAAATTCCATCCTAATGTTTTGAACCTTAAGCTTTAACTGTTAATATGGCAAGGCTAGTGGCGAGCCTGTCCCCAAGTCCCCGTAGTCGCTTACTCTGGGACCAACATATTTACCTGCAACATAGACATACCATTAACCTAGACGGAGCGTGCTAATAATAATAGCGCGATGGAAAGTAATGGTCTTATATAACTTTCCATAGATATGGCAGAGATGGCACTATATTTGTCCGTCCTTGTCATAGTTTCACATGTTTTTGTTCCCCTCCAAACTGGTCCCTTCAGAACTGTCAAAGTTGGAGGGGAACAAACAAATACAATTGGAGTTTTCTTGGGTTTTCAACCAAAGTTGCGGTAATTAATACAGAATAGGCTAATATTTTTGTTATAAAGAATGTCCTGTAAAGCAAAACTATAGTGAATTGTTTCATTTTGCGCCACAAAAGCCAAAATATCTTGGTTCCTTACTGGCGTTCACGGATGCTTTCTCCAGTCATTATTCCTCCTAGACCTGCAACAATATTACACTGAAACAGGTTAATAAATAAACCTCCAATGAATGACATGCCATTTGTGACAAGATTTAAAAATAAACCAGCGTCGACCAAGAATAGACGGAACAGAAATAACGCCCCACGGAAACGAATAGAGCAAGGAATGTTCGCGAAGGTTATTTAGAAAACACATTTCGAGTTGGAGTAAAAGTTTCGGCCACTCCGTTCGTTGGAAACAAATCTTGTTATATCCCTTTGAACTGTTATACTGTAGGGATTGTTGAGATAAGTCGGATTAATATTACTCAAGGTTATCGCGGTTATTTTTACAAGCCTTTAAATTACTTGCAATTCAAGTATGTAGATAATTATGTTCAAGTGATATCTTTGGAAATCAATTTTGACGCAGATATCTTTATTTGATTGAGCTGAAATTTAGCATACTTATGTAAGTCCGGTATTAATGCAATATTATAGTAGGTGGTACCAATGATCTGATCTGATGCTGGAGTCAGAAGGTAGCAACTCCTAAAATATACAAGGTAAACCTGTCGCGCTTAGGCTTGTAAGAATCCGTCTAAGGCGCGGGTGCCCGGCTACTGCCAGCTGGGCTGCCGGGGAGTGTCACCGTCGAGTGCGATCGTGATCCAGTGGCAGAGTGGCACTCCCACTAACGGCAATGCGGACGTCGCCGCTGGGTTTTTAGTGGGTATATATTCTCCTCCCCTCCTCTTGGCTAGCAAGAGGAGCAGCGAGGAGAGATTGCCACATAACCCCTTCACTCCATCATGGTCATATCCCAGGCTCGGGGGGATGCGTAAACGCATTTTCCCAGCGACATAAAAAAGACTCGTTAGAATCCTCTCGGTGAGTAGATGCTGATTATAGTGATTATGCACAAAAAGTACAGTCGGTAATAAGTGCTTCTGCCAAAAACCTGAATAGTAGTAATATAGGGGTCGGAGCTTACGAGTACTTTGAGATTTAGTTAGCGTTGTATTGATGCCTATAAAAAGACCTTTCCTCGGTCCCAGTTGTAGGCTGTTTTAGTCGGACCGAAGTACAAAAGGAATTATTTATCAGGCTCCAATGTAGGGTTGGGGATCTCGGAAAAGGTTTTTCGTGTATTTGATAGTTATACGAATTAGGATTTCGAAGGGAATAGATTTTGTTGGGATTGATTGTGCACCTAGACTGAGATAATACATAGCGAAAATGTGATATTTACTTATTCTTTAGATAAGTCTTAAGTGCAATGAAGACTTTTGGCTTATTATACTGCGCGTAGCTGTAAAGAGATAAGCCACATTTGTCATTGATAAATTGCAACGAAACTGTTACCTTTTTTAGCAATGTTGGCATGACGACAATTTCAAATAGTGTTAGTAATTAATAGCTGATGAAAACGACTAAATATACTCATCCCTTTTTCTTATAGTGACCGAACTAATGTAAGTAAAAGACGTTAGGATTATTTCTGTCTATGCTCTGGTTTATCTCCCGTGTCAAACTTTATCTTGCCTCCAGAAGTACAGATTATACGTTCACGTAGTACCAACATAACGACACGCGGCCTACAAACCAACGCAGGTACCGCCAACCTAACGAACCGGAACAACCCTAGCGCATTACTCCTGCCTCATCAGCTTGAGTGCACCTCACGGTCAGATTCGTCGCGCGTTTGTGACAGCAACGCTGCAAACGTGCTAAGATGTTTCGAAATATAAAACAGTAAGCGCCATGTTGGAATTTGGTAAAAATGGCGGTCCAGTTTCGCAGTAAATTCAGTTTAAAAAAGTAGGTTACTAAACTTATCCTATATTGTTGTGTTGTGGTACCTACTTGTAACATAAAACGACTTTATAAAATAGTTTGTTGCTAAGGTTTGTTCCTCAGACGCGTCTTTTTTAAACGACTTCATTTAAGCCTTAATATCAAGCTAACTAGATAGATTAGATGACAAATGAATTTAGTTAGATCACCGGTTCTCTTGGGGGAATTAGGATGTGACAAATCGCTTGTAAAACAACTATTAACTGTGCTACATGGCTGGTAATTAATGAACTTGTCATGTGTTTTTGTTCTTAAGCAAAACATAGTTTTCCTAAACGCAGTTAATGTTAATGTGCTAACAAAACATTTTGTAGATGGATAACAGACATCAGTCAGGGGACTACAGACTAATTTTCTTTACGAAAATGATGAAATTTTAGAATCGCAATTAAGACATAAACCTTAGCTTAGGTACGAAATCCTGCAATTACCCTTATTGGACGCTTTGTAGGTACTTGGTATCCTATTACAAGAAGAGCAATTACATGCTTTGTGAATTTCGATGTCCTAAAGATCGCTACACACGTAAAATTTTAGGGTGCCTTTCCACTAGAACTGTGCTACTGTAGCTCTATAGCATTGCGGCGCTACCGCGAAAAACGATATTCGTAAATTTCGGACGATTGTCTCTGTCAATCTCATGACGCCTTGATTGGAGTAAAAGATAAAGATGCTGGAAATATATGAACTACTCATTTTCAAGCGGACACACCGCTAGGGGTGAAGGTGTATATATAAAATATGGAATATGTCGCCTTGTGCGATGTAAGTACACGTTAGTTTAACCGTTCGTAGCTAAGTAGTATGCAGTGACCTTAACACCGTAACCATGGCAACGCGTAAAGAAATAATTGATTTAATTGTCTGTTATAACTTTATAAGTCATAATAAAATACTCGTGAAAGGGTGCTGTTTGTGGAGACCGGTCTGTTTTGGCTATTTGGGGCTATGTTTTAGGTAGTTTTCTTCTTGTTTATTTACGTGATACACTTCATTCGGTGCTTGTTTATCTTTAAAAAACAAAAAGTGTTAGTATATTGAAATCATGACACCCGGAGACCTTATACATCTCTGAGGTTTATTTGTAATAAGCATGTTGGCCGTGGGGTGACCGGCCTTAGAATTGTCCCCCACCATATCTTCCCGTGGTTGCAGTAAGAGCCTGCTAAGGGAATACACCGGGAGATGGGCAGCAGCATCTCCTAAAATAAAATACCAGTTAAATAAAAAAACTGCGCGCGCCAACCCGCCTGCCAAGCGTGGCGCGTATGGCAAACCCCCCCCAATGAAAAGTCAAAATAAGCCACGGCCCCGAGGTTCCGGCGACCTCCGGTGCTCTGGCTATTGTGGTAGCGGTCAGAGCATTCGCGGGGTCAGGGGTGCTAAGAATCTCCGGAATAGATCCGGCTACCCACCCCGACGACCGCTGGCCCTGGTAACACACAACATACGCACTATGAGGACTGACGAAAAGATCTGCGAGCTGGAAGAGGAACTGAGCAGGTTACACTGGGACATTGTAGGGTTATCTGAAGTCCGTAGAGAGGGGGAGGACACCATAATCCTGAAGTCTGGTAACTTGCTCTACCACCGGGAGGGCGACCAACAGTCCCAAGGTGGTGTCGGGTTTCTCGTTCACAAGTCCCTCGTAAACAACATAATAGCCATCGACAGTGTGTCGAGCAGGGTGGTATACCTAATACTCAGAATATCCAAAAGATATTCGCTGAAGGTCATTCAGGTATACGCACCGACCTCGTCACACTCGGATGAGGAAGTGGATGCTATGTATGAGGACGTAAGTAGGGCCATACATACTTCGAAAACCTACTTCACTGTTGTTATGGGGGACTTCAACGCTAAGCTGGGCAAGAGAAGCGGTGATGAGCTGAGAGTGGGGCAATTTGGGTATGGGCAGCGGAACCCTAGGGGCCAGAGGCTGGCCGACTTTCTGGAGAAAGAGGAACTCTTCATGATGAACTCTTTCTTCCAGAAGCCGCCTCACAGGAAATGGACATGGATGAGTCCGGACGGTTCCACGAGAAATGAGATAGACTTCATCATGACCGACAGGAGACGGATATTCAGTGATGTCTCTGTGATCAACAAGGTAAAGACCGGTAGTGATCACCGAATCGTAAGAGCGTCACTGAATATCAATGTTAGACTTGAAAGGTCCAGCCTGATGAAGTCTACGCTCCGACCTACTCGAGCCCATATTCAAAACCCCGAGAGCTTTCAACTTGAGGCTCTGTAATCGCTTTGCCTGCCTAGAGAACTTAGCTTCAGTGGACGAGATCAACAACGGGCTAGTGGAAACTGTCCACAGTAGGGTCTAAGTTTTTAGACCCCGCCGTAAGGATAGACCTCAGAAACTAACCGAGCGAACCTTAAACCTCATGGCTGAACGACGCTCTCTACAGCTGCAGTCTCCCGATGACGCGGAGTCATTTAGGCAGCTCAATAGACGTATATCTAAGTCCTTGCGACATGATTTGCGTCTCTTTAATACTAACCGTATTAAAGAGACTATTGAGCGAAACCAAGGCTCCAAAGTGTTCGTAAAGGATAAGTCTATTGGGCAAAGCCAGCTGACAAAGCTGAAACGGGAAGATGGCAGCATAGCGTCGACCAAAGCAGAGGTTTTAGGCGAGATTGAGAGGTTCTATGGACAGTTATACACTTCGGTTGCAAAGCCCGTTGACAGCTTGGTAGGAGATCCAAGAGCCAAGCTGTCCCGACATTATACCGAAGATATCCCGGACATCAGTCTGTACGAGATTAGGATGGCCCTAAAACAGCTTAAGAACAACAAGGCGCCGGGCGAAGACGGAATCACTTCAGAGCTTCTGAGGCGGGTGGAATACCGGTACTTAAAATCCTCCAGAAGCTCTTTAGCTCCGTTTTGTCCGAGGGCAAAACGCCTGAAACATGGAACAGAGGCGAGGTGGTGCTGTTCTTGGTGACAATAGCCTATTGAAGAACTACAGACCCATCACGCTTCTGAGCCATGTCTATAAGCTGTTTTCAAGGGTTATCACGAATCGTCTCGAACACAGACTCGATGACTTCCAGCCTCCCGAACAAGCCGGTTTCCGAAAAGACTATAGTACCATAGACCACATCCATACGCTGCGGCAAGTTATACAGAAGACCGAAGAGTATAACTTGCCATTATGCCTAGCGTTTGTGGACTATGAGAAAGCCTTCGATTCGGTGGAAACATGGGCGGTGCTTGAGTCTCTTCAGCGATGCCATATTGACTATCGGTATATCGAAGTGTTGAAGTGTTTGTATAGTAACGCCACTATGTCAGTCCGAGTACAGGAGCAGAGCACGAAGGCGATTCCATTGCGAAGAGGCGTAAGGCAGGGAGACGTGATCTCTCCGAAACTGTTTACTGCCGTAATGGAAGACGCCTTCAAGCTCCTGGAATGGCAAGGGCGTGGCATCAACATCAACGGCGAATACATCACTCACCTTCGATTTGCCGACGATATCGTAGTCATGGCAAAGTCGATGGAGGAACTCAGCATGATGCTCGATGACCTCAACCGAGTTTCACAACGGGTGGGCTTGAAAATGAACATGGACAAGACGAAAATAATGTCAAATGCCAATGTTGTGCCCACCCCAGTCTTTGTTGGGAACTCGGTACTCGAAGTTGTTGACTCGTATATCTACCTAGGACAAGTAGTCCAATTAGGTAGGTCCAACTTCGAGAAAGAGGTAAACCGCCGAATCCAACTCGGTTGGGCAGCGTTCGGTTCAGTGCCTCAAGACGAAAGTCTTTAACCAATGTGTGTTACCAGTGATGACTTACGGCTCCGAAACGTGGTCTTTCACTATCGGCCTCATCTCAAGGCTCAAAGTCGCTCAACGAGCTATGGAGAGAGCTATGCTCGGAGTTTCACTACGAAATCGACTCAGAAATGAGGAGATCCGTAGGCGAACTAAAGTCACCGACATAGCCCACCGGGTTAGCAAGCTGAAGTGGCAATGGGCAGGCCACATTGCACGCAGAGAAGATGGCAGATGGGGTCGAAAAGTGCTCGAGTGGAGACCACGGAATAGCAAGCGCAGCGTAGGACGTCCACCCACAAGATGGGCAGACGACCTCATTAAAGTCGCCGGAAGACGCTGGATGCAGGTTGCTTCCAACCGGTACGTGTGGAGATCCAAGGGGGAGGCCTATGTTCAGCAGTGGACGTCTTATGGCTGAGATGATGATGATGAAGCATGTATTTATATTTTTGTGTATATTTTGAAAACAAAATAACTATACATATAATATTTTTTGAAACTTTTGATTACTAATTTTGTAATTTCTAAATTAGAATAAAGGACACAATTCAGATAAGAAAGCATATCGAACGTTTTGTTAACTTCGTTCTTAGCAGTCAGATTTGGACTTTTAAGTAATTTATAATTATTTTTATTTTTCCTTTGGCAGATATTTTTTGTAATTGTTGGATATGTTTTCTTAAATAATAACGCATTTTTATGTAATATGTATAAGATATCTTTTGTAATACTGTTTTGAAAAAATAAGTTCCGCCGAGTTTCTTGCCGGTCATAAAAGTCGAAATGCTTCTCGGGTCAGAGGTGTAGGGTTAGAACCGGTGTAGTTTTTATGTTTTCTTCTTTTGTATACTCGACGTGTAAAAGTGCCCTTGTGGCCTACTTACTGAATAAACGTTTGAGTTTAAACGTTCACCCTATTAACCAATTGTTTTTTTGTTTCAGGTATAAAAGGGTTTTTGGAAACATTATACGTAAGATAAAATATATCTATCCGGCGCCCGAGGCTGGTTTTGAACCCGCACCTTAAACTTCGATGATAATTTATACAGTCACTACTTAAAAATCAAAGCAAATCAAAATACCGAATTAAATAAAAATACTTGATCGTATAAGGGAGTTTAAAAAAAATTGTCTACCCAATTCGTGACGACAAATTAAGCATGAAATCTTTATGAAGATCGACTTTTTGCCTTTAATTATTCTGTACTATCGATTGAAGTTTATAAAATTAACATCAAAACCAAGTTTTCATTGAAATTTAACGCTTAATTGTCGTCACGAAACTGACAGTGATTTAACTTTTCTTAACAACTTTCTAACTAATTGGTTGCACTATTTTTTGAAAACTCTCATTAAAGTAGTTGCATTATTCATAAGGATAAACTTTTAACAGTCAGTAATTTATTATGTAGAATCAGAAATGAGGATTACTGTAGAAGAACCAACGTTGCTTCTCTTTTACTCTCGTTCTAAAGACATAAACTAAATCTAGCTGTAATCAGCCAACGACTTGCATGATTATATGTGACGTTCCATGACAAAAGGTGCCTTATGGCTGTTGGCGCTTACGTTGCGAAGCATCACATTAGTATTGAGGCGTCGTTGACAATGGCATAAGCGCCAACTGCCATGAGGTAAATTTTGCCATGGAACGTCACATATTGCAAACAGAAATACATGAAACTAACCAATGTAGACTTTATCTCATTGCAACAAGAGTCAAACTCAGTCAATCGCTGTCGACGGTACTTGCCCCTGCACTTGACGGCATGATAAAAGACAGCATAAACGGACATCGACATTTTGACTTTAGAACGAAAACGTCAAATTCTCTTTAATGATTCACTGCATATACGACATTTTACTTCTGAATCGGATATTTATACCTTCTATCTCCTATCAGTCCTCGCTTTGATATTCCAATTTAAACCTAAAGAGTGTTGGGTTAAGGTAGCAAATTAGATATTTTTGAAAAGAGTTATATGAGTGTTTTTGCAGTGTTTAGTTTGCCCTGTTCATACGGTATAGTGTTTTAATCAAAGAGCTATGCTTTGCTAAGTAATTGCGCAAAGCAAATTAATGTGAATAACCACTTGCGAAACAGATGTAAATTGAGTTAGTAAAACAGTCATTGTCTGTTTCAATCTAAAGAAGATACTCGTAATTATCGATTTATTCGACCTTAGTTTTTATTTCACCTTCATATTTTTCTATACGCTATGGTTACCTGTATCCATGTTTACCATAATCAAGATAGCCGACTTGTATACACGAATTTAGATCTAGACATAAACTTGATAGTGAAGACTAGATGTTTCTAAGTTTAAAGTAATACTTTTAAAATGAAGCAGAGACGATTCTTCACAATGGGTCTAATTAAAAGGCTCGTGACGGAACATGGATTGGAAAGAGATTGGAATATCTTACGTGATGGCGTTAGAAACGAGGATATCCGATGAAGAACCAAAGTAACCGACATACAACTGTGGCCATAACTGAGCATACACTTTTTTCTTCTAACTCTATAGGATAGCTAAGTGCTAAACGTTCGCAAACGTATCAGAGGGTATCTTTTTTTATGACAAAGGTGGCTAACGATGGATTGCCTGATGGTAAGCAATTACCGTCGCCCATGGATAAGAGTACGCTCTTTTCTTGAAAGTATGAGGGTCATATCGGTCCGAAAATACCGCTGACGGCAAATCATTCCACAGTTTTGATGTGCGAGGAAGGAAGTTTCTAGAGGAACGCAGAGGATTTCCAAGTATCCAGGTGGTGGGGGTAAAACGATGGCGGAAGAAGGCAGCAGGGATTGATCCGAACAATTCCTCGTAAGACTGAACTGACTGTTGTAAATGCGATAGAAGATGCAGAGTGAGGCTACATCTCTACGCAGCGCTAAAGGGTCTAGCTGATCCGAGAGATCCTTGCAACAGACGATTCGAACTACACTCCGTTGGATGCGGTCCATTTCTAATTGCGATTGAATAATAAAGTTTTAAGTTTTATCCATTTGTTAGTTATGTGTAGTATGTTTTGCTCATCAATTTTCATGTCCGTTACCTACAGGTCAATACGGCTCGGCTGTACAACAGAACGTGCATTCAGAGCTTAACAACGCTCGATTGGTAGCTAATTATTTGCGGAGCACGTTAGCCGTTAGTTGCTGCCAGAGTCATCCTTTGTGTAGTTCATTGTTCGTTCTCCTGAGGAGTTCGATCAGCCCAAATGCTTTAGAACCGCGTAGGATAATCCGCAGTAGCATTTTTCCCCAACCGAATTTTTCCATTCGGGTTTTTTTTAATCAGATGTTGTCACTGACAAATAAGTGAAGTATAGGTAGTTCCACGAGAGTTGAGACGAATGGATTACGCACACAACTGTATGAAGTACTGATTGAATGAATGGAATGAATGAGTAATTTCAAATAGGTAGTTCCAGAAGAGTTGAGGCGAATGGATTACGCACACAACTATATGAAGTACTGACTGAATGAATGGAATGAATGAGTAATTTCAAAATCTTCCTATCATTACATGAGATGTTGTGTGCGTGACTTCAACTCTCGTGAAACTACCTATAACACATCGCAAAAATTGGTAGGTTAGGTAGTTTTAGATGCCCCGAGGACAGATTACCCACAAACATAGCCATAATTTGGCCTCATCGGAAGATCAGCACAGGCTATTTGCTAGCAATATGCTGAGATGAGGCCATTTCGTGGCACTTTTTTGTATTCTGTTTTTTTTTCTGATGTAATATGTTTGCGTTTGTATTTACGAATAAAAATTACAAAAAATAGGAGCCCCGCTTGTATAGGGGCTCCGACGATTTGTATGGCGAAATTATCGCGCACGAATATATTGTGATACAAAACTCAAATCAGGAAAAATGAAATGCATGAATGAAAATAAACTTGAGTTGGGAAAAATGCCACTTTGAATGGGAATTATTCTACGCGGAACTAACGCGTTAGGGGTACAGATACTACTCAACCCACCTGACAAGCATGGCATATTTGGCAGTCATATTTGGGAGAGACCCTTGTCCAGCAGTGGACGTTTTAAGGCTAAAATGATGAAGCATCTTTTGATATCGTTTTTGAGTTAGACTTGTAATTGGCCAATATAATCTTTTCCTAACTAGTGCGTAAAAAGTGCACTTTTCGTACGCTTCGCGTGCGTAAATGTCACTTTTTAAGGCACTTGCTACGAAAAATTAGGTTCGATACTCGTGTAAAAACTTCTTCAAGACTCTGGTGATTGTCACCCTCGTTTCACTCGGGCTCAAACTTTCAACCTCGTCGAAAAAAAAATTTTTTTTACTAGTATCGAAATGTACTATTTCACGTGTGGAGAAAACACATGGGCGATAATAGGTTTCGCGGAACTTTTATTGAATTGAAACGTTATTAGTATTTCCCACTAAATAATCATATTCATAATTGGTAATAGACAATGATCGTTGTATATGAACAATCAGAATGACTCATGTAGGCTATATGAGTCAGCCAAAGAGTTATCTTTATGTCCTTATTCGTCAAGTCAGCACAGTCACATCACTTATAGCTCTTTTGGAAATGTCTAATTTTCAATAAAAGTTTTATGAAGGTTAGACACTTTTATTATACCCATGTAAAATTACAAATGAACAAGAGTGACCAAAGTTGGGATGGAAAGGGTCTGTCCATTGCAATTAATAGCTAACACGACACTTTTGGCTTTTAATCCCACACGCGTAAAAAACATGTCTTAAAATATGGATTCGTTTTTATTTAGACGTAGTCTTGCCCAGTGAGTAGTGAGTTATATTTACTTATACATACATACATTTCAGCCGTATGCAGTCCACTGCTGGACATAGGCCTCCCACAAATATGACTTGTATCACCGTGGGGGTATTTGCCATAGTCACCACGCTTGGCAGACAGGTTGGCGTCCGCAGTAGCTGTAGATTAGGTTTTAACGGACGCTGTTGCCCGTTCGTAGGATCTACTTATACTCAACGATAATTGCACTATTTTATTGTATTAGTGTTATGATTGTAATTATTTAGGTTAAGTAAAAATATTATCATTATAGCTTATATCCAGTAATCGTAATACGCAAGCTAATTCTATTGAAATGACTTATGACAACAAGTGAGGACCACACACCTATAGGCACTTATTTTACTCGCATTTTACGATCACTGCTTATCCGTGGTTCGGTGCATGAGATATCATCATCATCATCAGCATTACATTTACGACGTTACATTAAGTACCCTTTAATGGTCTGATTAAAAACGGTTTGTACTATGATTTGATTAGCAGTGGCGGTGTCTCCATATTAGAAGATTCCCAGCTCGAAAAACCTTTCTGACATGTTATTACAAATAAACGGGTGACCTCCGTTTCGACATTGTCCTCGTGGTTGTTGAAACCATGCAAGTTCAAATCAGTAATTTCTGACATGTCTTGACCTACAACTCCTCAAGAAAAGCTAATTAACTCCAGCTTGCCTAATACGGTTGATTCAAAAATACAATACGAGTATAGCATATTATTACAATGATTAGTTAGTGTCCCTCGACCCCTAAAGGTGTTGCTAAAGTGCTCCCCAAGTTTTTTCCCCCGACCCCTAAGGCGTTAGTAAATTGCTCCCCAATATGGTATTCCTTTGGGGACTGTGCTCGTAATAATACCTATTTATTCTACTACCTTATTTATACGTATTGAATTATTCTGTGAATGCATTTTTCATCTGATAGCTGAGTAGAGTGTCAATATAATAGGGGCTAAACTTGTTTAGTATATCATTAGATATATACTCTAGTGAAATGTTTACATGAAGGGGCGAGACTACGCTCGTCTTATTCTAATGTCATGTCAAATTTTATTTTCATGCTGATGATGATGACGATATCTAATATTCATCATCATCTCATTTCAGCCCTATATCGTCCACTGTTGGACATTGGTCTCCCAATTGGACAATATGAAATGGTATAATAATTCAATAAACTATATTCCACTTACAAAACCTGACCCTTACCATTCACAACAGTTCATACACAATTAATATTTGTATTTAAACTTTCGTGAGACATAATAATTAACAATGAACACGGTTCTACTCACGTTTATTTAGTCACCCGCGCGACATGTTTCGGAGAACATAGGCCTCCATTTTCAAGCACTGAAAGTGCTGAGTGTCCGTTCGGTTCGCCCATCGCGTCGCCGGCCCGTCGCGCACTGAGTGAGGAGTGCGTTAATCGTTAACAATCTTCCACACGGGAGCGATTTGGGAGACGTCTGGGGGTCAGGTATTTAACCAACTTGTGTGCATACGTAGTTTTAAGTGTCCTTTGTAGTTAATTTAGTATAATATTGTAATTAGTGTGTACCTTTTTTAATGTATGTTTGACATGATAATTAATGAAAAATAATGAATTGTAACTAAATGTATTGTTAACAATTAATATAGTTGAATCTCACTGTAGTTATGTGTTTATAACATTATACATGATGCAAATTATATTGAAACATTATGTACACGAGAATTGAACTGTCTCTGCGCAGTTCTTTCTAACGCTAAAAAATCTACACGTAAAATGCGATAGAAAGTTACCCCCCATAGTCAAAACCAAAAAGTGTAAAAAACTGGTTTACCTAAACATTTAAACATCAAAGTCGTGAACGTCATCGCACCCCTATCTACGTAACGTAAACATCCGAAGCGATCCACGTAAACACAAGCTATCGCTTTTTCATAAATAAAACAAGATGGCTCCCCGTCGGCCATTAATCAATGCCAGTTGTGATCACCTGACATTGCGACCTAGGGTTGCCAAATCGAAGGACAAAATGTCAATGTATGTTTTGTATCAAATGACGCATTATGGGGAAGAGAAAATAGATATTTGCATTTTTATCACGAATATATTATTTAGAATAACCTAAGTCTTCGGTGGCCGCGATACTCATGAAATAAAACAACTGAAACGAATACGCGTCGCGTATACGCGATATAATCCATTTCAGTTGTTTTATAAAAAAATACCGTTTGACGAGGCCCGTTAAGTGAGGTATACTATTTTGAAAATAAGGCATATTTAGCAATTACAAAATAGCATAATTTTTATTGGATCTATAAATTAAAAACCTTTTTAAGATAATTATAATAGACCTTATTAAAAACATAGTATAATTCTGCAGGCGCCTTCTGTTTTCTTGCTTATTCCAGTAATAAAACTTTACCTAATCTAAATCTATATAACAAAATATTAAATTTTTCATAGGTATAAAAGTAGTGTGAACCACGGCCGATATTAAGGCAGAAACTTTTCACGTATCTCCGGTTATTAACATGTGACAACATAATAAAACTTTTCTTATTCAACATTATTTACTTAGCAAAGAAAGAAATTCAATATCGCCAACTTTAGTGATTTTCGCCCGACCTAATCCCGTCGTGTTTCTACGAGTACGCCAAAATGCCTACAGCGAGCATCTTTCGTTCATCTATTTGCCTCTTTACCACTCGCATATGCAAGAGCGATAAAGATGAAAATAGACAATTTTCGAATTTCGATCTTCGGTAGGCCTCCGGAGCGTATATGTTGGTTGTTTTTGTATGGCTACGCGTTTTGCATCTGTTTCTCACTTCCGTACTGGTAAGAACGTGACAGCTATGCTGGTGGCACACGATAAATAACATCTTAGGTTAGGAGGAAAGTGACGAGTATTTGGGAATGGAAATGTAACGGCGAAGGATATCTATACCAATGTTGCCAACTCAAAATCCTTTTAGGCGAAAAGATGCTGATGCAGGTCGTATTTTTTGGTAAAAACTTAACAAATTGTGAATTTGGCTACACAATTGTACGAGAGTTGCTAAACTTAACACAATAAGTTCGGCAACACTTTTGGGCGTTCACAGAATTTGTTTAGGATATGCGGAAGGCGAAAAGACGCTCAGGTTAAATTTTGACACTATAGGTATGTCTTTAAAACTTGCTAAATGTAGCAAAAGTTTCTTAGTTGGCAACACTGAATTTATTACTTTTAGGCAGTTCCCGAAGTTTGTTTAGGACTTGGTTCTGAAAATGTAAACGAGATATCTGAAGACGCGTGTGCGTGAGGGATGGGTGAATTGATGTGTAGAATTAATGGGGATATCCGGGCAAATACTTACAATGATTCCTTTTCAAATAAAAATCCATCGAGGAATCATTTGAGATTCAATATTTCAGAATTTTTCTAAACCAAAACACACAACTTTAACATTATCGTACAAGAACGAAGTCTAGACAAAATGTATAGTCTTTGAAATTGCGATGGATAATACTATCTGGTGGTTTATTACGTCTAGCTAATTTGTTATTTAAAGGAGAAAATATTCTTAATTCAAGAATTCAGTGTTACCAACCAAAATTTATTTGTGCTAAATTTACTAAGTTTTAAAGACAGTGCCAAAATTCTAAGAAACATTGTGCCAACTTATAAATACCCCCATATACTTATACCGTACTTTAGCTCCCGTAAATCCACTAAGTGTTGGCATATGAATATAATTTTAAGGCTATTGAAGTAATTCATGTAATAACCTACGAGTATATATAATGCAGCTCAATCATTTACTGCCAAAAATATGTATTTTCTAGGCACGCCGTGTATTTGTCATAGCAACACAGCCTTGCAGCTTCCACATCCGTTCTGGCCTAGTGGGTAGTGACCCTGCCTATAAAGCCGATGGGCCTAGGTTAAATAGTTGTTTTCTATTTGATTTTGGGAATTGATACTATTTGGCAGGATGATCTATCAACTTCGAAAACAAAACGCAGTTGTTAACATTATCAGTGGAAGACATTGAACAAAGTTGACATTGTTGACAATCTTTTATAGTGGATGCGGTCTGATAGGTAAAACTACACTACACTAGTAACTAATATTTTACCAACGAATTTATTTTATTTCCTCGCAAATATGATGAAAAACATTGTATGTACCACGGGTGGTAAGTGTATAACAAACTTGAGTCATTAAAAGCCCTCCGACTTCGTCGTCGGGCTTCTAATAGACTCGCGTTTATTATACCTTACTTACCATCCTCGTTGCACAATGTACTATTACTTGTCAGTGTTTACTTATTCTAAATTCTTACATCTACGTACATGAGTCATGTGTGTTTTCTATGTATTTAAGTGTATATATGTATCTATGTATTATATATATCTACAACACAAGTCTTACTGAGCTTACCGTAGGACTATGTCGACATGTGTAAGATTGTCTCGAAATATTTATTTATTTACTTGCTTTTCAACGCGACTACATCCATCACGATTATCACGAAATCATCATCATCTTATAAAATCATAGTAAACGTTGGCAACATAGAGTATATGTGACGTTCCGCGTCAAAAGGTACCAGTACCCTTACCATGAGTTGTGACATTGAGGTTTTCGATAACGAGTGTCAAGTTTATTATCTGTGCACCTCGCTTGTACTATTTTAGTGTAAACGAGATGCAGATATAGTAAACTCGATACTCGCTATCGAAAACCTCAAAGTCACAATTCATGGTAAGGGTACTTATGTATACTCGGTACGTGATATCGCCTGAATTTGTCCTTGCTCCGCGCAACTGATAAAAATTGTCGGTCAATGCGCCAGCGCGTAAGGTCGGAGGCTCATGGCAAGATAAACCTGCAACATTTTAATGATTCCACTAAGTAATATTATAGTGAGCCTGCCTGATACGTATTAATATTTGAACGGCAAAGAAAAATCTTTTGACCACAAGCTGGCACGTGTTACATACCGGGACGAAAAGGACGAATGACAAAGGACCTACCTGGTAGGGTCCCTGCCAGGGTTAGGTTCTGTAATCAGTGTGCCTCGAGCATCTTCTATTTAAATCAATAAATAAATATTTCCGGACAATCTGACACAAATCGACCTAGTCCTACGGTAAGCTCAATAAGGCTTGTGTTGTAGGTACTAGACGACGATATATATAATAGATAGATACATATAAATACTTAAATACATAGAAAACACCCATGACTCAGCAACAAATATCTGTGCTCATCGCAAATAAATGCGCTGACTGGGAATCGAACTCAGGACCATCGGCTTCATAGGCAGGGTCACTACCCACTAGGCCAGAGCGGTCGTCAAATATTTGCTACTTAGTACGATTAAGATTTTTAATACACTGCGGCGAACTTCGATATTCCAAAATTGTATACATATCTGTATGACATCCAAATTGTATAATATATTTGTGTAGTATCTATGTTTCTGTCACACGAATAGCAAGAGCGATAGACATGCAGGTAACCATATTTCGATGTTAGCGATCGGCCTTCTGTTTGTATCTTCGCCCTAGCAATCTACAGTCGCCATCAGATATATCGGAGCTGCGGAGGTGGTCACAAATATCTGAACTACGTCTCTATTGTCAATTCGATAAAGTGCATGTTCAGATATTTATGACCACCCCCACAGCTCCGATGTATCTGATGGCGACTGTAATTAAATGAGTTAATAGTACATTTTCATATAATCGTTCGCTGAAGTTAACGCTTCGTTGGTTAGAAATTGATAAATGTAATTATCTACTTATGATTCATTCGTAGTAATAAACATTGAATAATTTAATATACAATAATATGTGATGATTAATGAACAGACGTGTATCTGGGTCGTTGGTTTTATTACCTACTCGTATATACACTATTATTTCCTTTAACAAGGCTTTCTTTATGTCAATTATAGTATCTAGGCATTGAATAGGCTCTGAAACTGTTCCTCGTTATTTTTTTAATTAGAGAAATAACGGTTGATTTAGCCTACTTGTTATCATTTTTTTTATAGAAGACTGACCAGCGTTTGATCTCAGTCACACGCTGATGGTAAGTGTCGACGAGGTCGAGGGTGTAGCACGCTGGTTCAGTAACAGCCAGATCAGGCTATTTACTATTTCCTTGATAAGACCAAAAATGAAGAATAATATTTATAGATTATTTCAGTAAACTCGTATTTTTTTTATTAGCCTGTGTTTGTGTCCCACTGCTAGGCAAAGGCCTCTCCTTTTTTTCTCGTAATAATCCTATACGTCATGGCGATGAAAATAAGAGGCTAATATGACAGCTTTTAAATTATTTTCATAAATATCCCACGACGACAATCGCAAGAATTTTCTATTTAAAAAAAAACGGCTATACTAGACCGATTTGAAAAGTTATTTTACTTTTAGAATCCTTACTATTTGTAATGAACATAGTCGATAAAGTTTTTTATAAAAAGTTAGAAAACTTCGATAATTTAACCCAAGGCGTAATGCACCCGCGCGCAGCCGGGGTGGATCGCTAGTGCACACTAGATGGAATGTGTGATACATTTCGATATTTAAATCGAAAGAAACTAGCAGACGTTTCTGCATACTAAAACTTATTTGTGATACCTATGTTAAATAAATATATATTTTTTGTGAGGCCTTTGTCCAGCAGCGGATGAATTTCGGCTGATGATGATTAATGATTATAGAATAAAACTTATCCTGTGTGCCATATACTTACCTACCCTAAATACCTATTATGAGCTATGTTCAATCCCAAAATTCCATAATATCGATACGATTCCATAAATAATGTATTAACGTTATGAATGAATTCGGCTAGACTCTGAAGGGCGCAAAAAAGTACCTTGACCCAGTTAAGCCCGTCGACCAAGGACTGCGCTCACAACCGCTAAAACTTTCTACGAGGAATTTACAAATGATTAAGTATTTGTATATTATATATATCGCTGGCCGAGTACCCACAACACAAGCCTTCTTGAGCTTACCGTGCGGCTCAGTCATATTTGTGTAAGGATGTACTGTAATATTTATTTATTCATAACAGCCGAAATAATAAAATTCTTCATGCGCCTAAAAGGCCGGTAAAAAGTAACTATAAAGTTCTAATATTGTAATATTTTTTATGACAAAGGCGGCAAACGAGCAGACGGATTGCCTGATGGTAAGCAATTACTGTCGCCCATGGGCACCCGCAACACCAGGGGAGTTACAAACGCGTTGCTGGCCTTTAAGGATGGTTGGAGTGGAGCTCTGGGAACCTTACTCACCATCAAGAACACAACACCACATACCTGAAAGGTAGCAGTGCTATTATGGCTGTGGTTTTTTGTAAGGAGGAGGTACTTCCCCAGTTAGGCTGCCCCAGATTCAAGCGTGATGGTTATGGTACATACGCTGTGCTTATTTCTCATTGTTGGACGTAGTTTAAGGACATACCCGGGTCCAAGCTTTCTCCTCAATCATGATATTATCATCATCGTAAACCCGTCTCCTGGTGTTTGCGAGTGCCGATGGGCGACGGTAATTGGGTGCCATCAGACAATCCGTATGCTCGTTTGCCACCTTTGTCATAAAAAGTAGAAGATACGCAAGAGAACCAAAGTCACCGACATAGCTCTCAGAATTGCTAGACATACGTGGCAGTGGGCAGAAGCGTATTGCCCGAAGAGCTGATGGCTGATGGGGCAAAAACCTTTGTACTGGCATACCTACCGGAAAACGCTGTGTGGGCAATACTCCCACAAATTGGCCCAACCATCTGGTCAAGGTCGCGGGAACCCGATGAAGGTAAACAGCGCTGGACTGGTCGTTATGGCGATCCTTGGGCTCCCCATCCTTGCTTGGGTCTATGTCCATCACTGGACTGGACCTAGATCCAAACTTAAGGTTAACAATGACAACCCTTTACCTGGAAAAGTATTTCTCAAATATTCTCTAACAATATATTGTCTTATAGTCTTGGATTTGTTCATGTATTTTCGTTTCACAAAGAGATTTTCCTGAAAACTGGAGCATTTGAATTTTACATTCACTATAAATTTTCTCAAAAACTAATATACAATGGAAGCCAGTAGTAAACTGCGCTTAAATTTTTCTTCGTAACGTGAACGAACTGTATGTATTTAGGTACGTTTTACAAAAAAAAATCCAGCGTAATTTGAAGTGTTTGTGAATAGTAACGTTTTTATTTGAATGGACTTGGGGAAAAAACTGTAAAAAAAGTTAACTATAAAGGCCGTCACAAATTGTTCGCTTTGTTGCTAATGTAGTGCTTTGTTAAGGTGCGAGTCCGAATAGAGCGATTTGCAAATCGCCGTCGCGACGATATTATGTGACGCTCCGCGGATAAATGTATCTTATGGCTATTGGCGCTATTGTTAATGACGCTCCAATACCAATGTGATATATGCTTCGCAACGTAAGTGCCAAGCGCCAATAGGTAACTTTACCCGTGGAACGTCACATGTATACCTACGAAGGTTAATAACAGACTGATTAGAACAGAAATTTAATAAATCATCATACCCTTGGACAATACTTGATAGCTTAACATGAGTGCAAATTATGTCTTTATCTAGAGATAAAAGAGATAGACGCCTTTTTTGGTGATATAAAAAAAACATATTAGGTTTTTGCATTATTTACAGGAAACACGCCAACGGGAATCTAAAACCACGAGACGAGTGTGATGTGGTCTTTTAGATAATAACATAGTTAATGTTCTCCTTTATCCGAGTATAGTTTTCATAGTTTTGCTATGACGTTCTCTGATTTCGTTCGTCGAAGGAGTAAAATATTTCTCGACACTCGTGTTTTTACATCTCACTCAGCCGCCATTGTCTAGCATAGTTATGGCTACGACTATGTTGGTCTGCCCGATAAGTGATAACCTCAGTGCAGCCGCCCGACGCCGCGCCGTTTGGAGTCGCACCTTAACTTCGGCAATTATTTCCGGACGACTGCGTCCAATCACCCGATCTTGTACCTGATCGCTCCCGGCCCTATAAATATTTATCGTCTGTTTATCTTGCAGTAACTGTACGCAGGTTGACAGAGAATTATAATCTCCGTTTCGGTCGGATAAACGTTTTCAATCAATTACTTAGGAGCGGGTTAGACTTTTGGTAGAAGAGGTTGATTTGACTTGTGTTGTGTAGTATTTCACTGTCTGTGCTGGGCCTATAGTCATATCTGTGTATTATAGTTATTAGTGATATATAATTGTAGCGACGCGTCTTTTAACGCGTTTTCTGCCGGCTTGATAAAATTGTAAATAGTTGACTAATGTCGAAAGGTTTAGCCAAATTACCTAAGAACAATTTTTACCCTGCGCCACTGGCAGATACTGTATTGTACAAGCAATTTATATCATAAAACAGAAACTAAGTAGTAAGTAAGTACTAAAACTTCGCACTTTTTTATGCTTATAAACAATAACACTTGTGATTCATAGTATTTAAGCTCCATACTAAAATAAGTCGAATAAACATTTGAAATAATAAAGTTTATATTTATGTTCTAACTTTATTAATCGTTAATATCATTATTAATATATCGCAATATTATATCTCGTTCGTATATATCGGTTTTCCAAATTAAATTAAGAAGTTTCTGGCATACACATGAACTATATCAAAGTCTCTTAGTAAAGCAAGAAAATAAATTGAAAAAGTTTAACATATAAGAAGACCGCGCAGCAGGCGCTCTAGATTTTTATTATCTTGTTAACTTGAACGATTCAGTTTTATTGTACTGTGAAGTCGATCAAAGAGCTATGTTGGAGCTCTGAACATATAAAGTTAGCGATAGCTTCGAATAAATACCGTTTAAATCAGACTGAACTTTCTGAGAGCAGTGCTAAAGTCGGTCCGAGTTAAGAATTGTGATTCATGAAAACATTTTTCATTGAAAAGTTTGATGTAAGTATATAAACATCATTTGTTACCATATCGGCCAGATGACTAGATGGTACAAGAATAAAAACATTTTATTAAGATTCTATGTGCCTTTTTTTAAAACTTAGGCTCTATAAATCGTTCGGCTTATTAGAGCGATCGGACTGTGTGGGAAGGTAGCCTGAGGAAAATCCAGGACCCTTCCGCACCAGACTTGATTTGTACTACTGGAATACTCAAGCTGATTTTACGCTTCCAGCAAGATTGGTTGAAACCTTTTGAAGCCCCGGAAAGCAAACGTTTTGAAGGACACAACAGCCAATCCAGACTAGAAACTGTAGAACCTGTAGGTTTAGCAGTGCACAGTCATTGCCTTAATGATACTGCTGCGATACCAATCTATGATACTAGTATACATACTAGGATTCCCTAAGCAATAATCAAAAACTGGTGAAAAAGCTGATCCGTGTTGTACCCCATGCGGCAAGCGATAAATTGCTGGTAACTCCCTACCAAAATGCTACTAGTTATATTTGGGGGAGCCCTATGTCCAGCAGTGGATCACATCGAAAACTGTCAGCTGCTATCGATTCTATAGTTTCCATATCTTGACGTGATCTGTGCAACACAATGAAGTATACCAAATTAGATACCACGTATCACCGGTAAGCCCAGGTTTGCCCTACGAAATCTCGCTAAGCAACAATAAGAAAACAATGATGCTACAGGGCTTTTGAACGGTATTCTCAAAAAAAGTTTCTGCTTTGTATGAAGAGTCAGAGTCTGCTCCGAAAATATATATTCCAATTAAACATGAAATAGGAAATTAAAGAACAAAAAGAAGCGATATCTGTATTTTTATGGAAGAAAGACGGGTTCCAAGCCCTGGATGCAACTTTAAAGTCGGGCAAGAGGGCCACGCGGATTGCCCCGTGCGACAGCCGGCTCGGGGCACGTTTACAAAACATAAGTCGATAACTGTTCATGAGTCATGACACGTGGTAGGATTTGTGGACGACATAATACAGCTGATGAGGATTCTTTGAACGTCTATTAAAAATAACTGATCTTTAATTTTTAATTTAGGCACATTAGGCATACAGTGCACTTATGAACGCCAAATCTACCACCCGTTCTAACCCTACACCTTTGACCCGAAAATATTATTACCGGCAAGAAAGCGGGACTTATTTTTTAATAGTAATACATCAAATCTTAAATTATTGGGTGATTTACGTGAAGGAAATTTTCATGTTAGATTGGATAATTTTAATCAAAATTCAAAACCAAGAATTTATTAAATTCGAATATAGATTGTTTTTCCTTAATAAGTTAGTTTTTACGTTAGTTACTGTAATTATTTTAAGAGTGCAGTTTTAAATTTAAAACAAGATTTTGCTAGCCCTCAAGACATATAGTAGCTAGTAAGTCTTCTCAACTATTTTAATATTAGTGCCGACTCCAGTGACAGGTTGCAAACTATACCAAAGATCCAAAGAGCAGGTAATCAAGAGTTCTGTGGTGACCCCATGTCTTAAAAAGTTTCATCCCAAAATTATATATATAAATATACGATCTGATAATACCTTAATTTTTTATGACGGTAATGATGTCTAACCAAACAGTGTCCGACAACACTAAAACATTCTTACTGTTACTAACAACGCGTAAATAAACTGTACTATCCGACACCCACGTAAGCCACATAAAGGCAACTACAAATGCGATATGCACATTTAAATTTCGTCTTTATCTCGTTGACATAAAGATGAAAGTGTGTGCACATTTGCATTCTAGACTGTACTAGACTAGTAAAATGTGATTTCCGATGTTGTACCGCATTTGTATGAACGTGCGCGAATTAGTCATGGCGGTAGCACAGACTATCCTAGCGGCTGGACTAAGCCACTTCGAACTCCCAAATTCCTTGCGTGTTTTGACTGCTGCATAAAAAAATGTAATTTATAATTATTATAACGGAAGCACTGACGACATCTAATTGTCATTGGTTCAAACCTAGGCTCGTACCAATGAGTTATTCGGTATTTATCTACGAAATATGATTTCAGCAGTCGCTTTCGTAAAAAGTTTCTAATTCTCAATTATAATGGACTCACCCGTTCTATTTTAGAATGAAGATTTCAATTGCGTGTACCTAAGTTACGTATTATTTTCAGGCCGCTATTAAATTTACTCATTGGAAACTACTTTTTTAAAGTGCCTACGGTGAAAATATAAAATATTCATAAGTAGGTATGTTATAAGTGGCCTGTTCTGCCTGTGTGTATAATGTGAAACTGTCGTCTGATGATCATACAGATACTATATTACTACTACATGTGCCTGTCTTTTTAATTAAGTTTTTCCATATAGGATGATAGACTAGACTATCTAGATATTAGACTTACGTAGATGCGTCACAGATAGAGCTCAAGAAGCACATTACACTACGGTGTACGCATACTACTAGGTGCTCGCTGCTCGCGCTCTTTGGTTGTTCGTCTATGAATATAGTCTGTGGTCGTGGCTGCATTCAATTTGTGAGACGTCACAAATCTTTACAAGGCCACATCGCATTGGAAATGTACTTTTATTGTAGTTTAGTACAACGTCATTGACGTACGCGTATCTGTCAGTATCAGATATATCGGAGCTGTGGAGATAGTCACAAATATCTGAACAACGCGTCTATTGTCAAGGCAGGTTCAGATATTTGACATACAGTACTATTTAGGCACTCAACATGTCGGACCAAAGGGCCTGCCGTGAAGTTTGAAAATTTCGTGCATCTTTCTCTTTTACTCCAACAATTAGAGTGACAAGGACAATCGTTCGTTTGCGATTGAATATTCCTTATATATTTCAAAGATGTTGATCAGGTTATTGTGCCGATATTTACTCGGCTAATCACACCGCAGGTAAACTACATCAGTATCAGTTTTAGGTAACTATTAATCGACTCGTGCGCTGAAAGTACCCAGTATAACCACTTTGCAGCTAAGTTATGCTAAACAGAGTTCGCTCCGCGCTCGGAGTACCGATTTTGCTGTATATCGGTTCTAAATTATCGCTCGTTACTATAACTATAACGTAGGGTTATCAAACAAACAGTTTGATTATTTATCAAGGTAAAATAGTAGTTTATGCATCTGTGCATAATGAAGGGCATCATAATAAGAGTGTGGGTTTAAGAAACGAGCCGAAGGCGGGTTTCATAATAACATCACACGATTGTTGTAATGCCTAATTATGTATAGTTGCATACACTACTTTATCTACACACACTTTATCGTCACGACCCTCAGTCATGAGGTTACGACGAAGAAGAGAAGATAATGCCCATAACGACAATACTACAGCTGCAAGTGGCGTGTATGACACTGTTCTTTTAGTGAACGTAGTGTCTTAAAGAGCTACTCCTGAGCTGGTTTAATGCCATACTCGCCACGCTTGGCAGTCGCAATGTCCTCCACCTCTCACACGAACGCTGCTAGTCCTCGGACATTTCTTATCGCAGTTTAACAATACACAGGTCCAAAATTATTTTACTTAGAACAGCTTTATATTGGATTTTAAAGCAGCCGGTAACCCTAATCGCAGCATGTGAAAACTTAACGCCGCAACCGTTTTACCATATCTGCGCTTGACGCTCTCATTACACGCTCGCAACTTGCTATACAGCAACATCATAAACCAATGCAGTCCTTATCCCCTTGACTTAAGGTTTACAAATGTTCAGTTTAATATGTCAACGGTAACTCCTTATAGGAACAGGGCCGCCCACGCCGCTGAGTCAGTGGTCGTTGAGTTTCGCCGGGTTTACGGCTCAAAGGAGTAAAGATTTGATTAAATAGGAACCTTTGATATTGAAATGAATTGTATACGAAAAGGATTTATTTGGAAATTGGCGTTATTTCTCGCCAATAAGGTATAACATCAGACGTTTGGCTCTCTAGTTTTTTAAAGGGTTAAAGAGGACTTACGCGCCGGCTTTAGTTATACGAGTTTATTTAAATAATTAGCAGGCCTGGTACCGCGAACGTCGAAGTTCGTATATTTCGAACATCTTTCTCTTTTACTACAATTAAGGTGTCATAAGACTGACAGAGACAATCGTCCGAAATTTACGAATATCGTGTTTTGCGGTAGCGCCGCTGATAATTTTGCTAACAACTAACCCAATATGATGTTAAATTGTTCATTAATCTCCGTAGAATAATTCACTTCATGTATGTAAAGGTAACCTGCATTGCATTTACACTTACGGACGTAATTCATTCTAACAAGCATATAAATATGTATACATATTTGATCCATGATCCGTTACAATAAGGTTCAAAAATGTATACATAGCATGCTTTGGGCTGTACCTCTTTAAAACGAATTACTTTCTCACAGTCAAAATATACCTCACTACTTCACAAGTTGTGGAGTATATTCAGCGTTAGACAAATTACGGGAAACCGCAAACTCGGATTGAATGAATTATTTAACACTGTCAGTTACAACAAACGTGGTTTATTAATTCAATAGTCTTATAGGAATATATTGTCCGTCCGCCATTCATACAGAGCGAGCACTTTCCTCAAATACTACGATCGAGGTGAGAGTTCCCAAGGGAACTACCAGCTTCGCTCGACGGTTCCAAAGACTTACCCAACTTTAACGTCCCAGAAAACCAGCATAAGGTCTTTCTAAGATTACGTACACTTGTTACGACCCAAGCTCACAGTTACACCGGTTGATGTAAGCGTTCGAATCGCCTGTGCTATGCAGGGAATAGTAACAGATTGCACTTAGAAATTTCATTTGGAATCCGTACGTGATGCTCTGCCGAAATGCGCACTTTCAAGGGTCTACGATTCAAACTCTTTCAAACTAATTCAGAACGCTACAATGGCGGGGCTCGTTGCTGCGAAATTGGACACGAACACAAAAAGTTCATATAGGAGATTCAATTTCACGAAAACCTTGAAGAGAATGAGGTGAACGTAGTTACTGTTACGTACAGTCGCCATCAGATATATCGCAGCTGTGGAGGTGGTCACAAATATCTGAACATGCACTTTATAGCGTTGAGAATGGAAGCGTAGTTCAGATATTTGTGACTACCAACAAAGCTGTGATATTTCTGATGGCGACTGTATGGCGCATGCTGACTAACGACATCGACATTGATGTGTGAACCGCGTAAATTGCGTTGTCTCTTTCTAATTCTTACCGGCAGCTAACTAAGAACGAAGCGTTAGATTAAGGATGATACAGTACTAAAGTATTTTGTGAAACACATAATAGATCTTCAGAATATTAAGATTTGAGGGAGGAAGTTACAAAATGAACTTCCTCGGCATCCTCTTTCTTACTCGTTAGATCAGTGGTGTACCTACTAGAGATCCTACCCATGAAGCTGATGGTCCTATGTTCAAATTCCAGTAATTGCATTTATTTGTATGATGAACACAGGTGTTATGCCTGAGTCATGGGCGTTATCTATGTATTTGTGTATTCTACGTATATCCTTGGCTGAGTACCCACAACACAAGCCTTCTTGAGCTTACCGTGAAGGTCAGACAGTATGTTAACATGTCCTGTAATATTGTATGTGATGAATTAAATCCTCTATGATTCATGAGGCTTTAAGTCTATCCATGAATAAAGTTTACCTACCACTCTGCCTATTTGGATTAGTCATGAGTTAAGCGTGCCCAAGTTGAACTGTCTTGTGAAATATGGACAAAAGAGGTCTTCTCTCGTTTATCCGTTATTGTGCGTAAAACAATGGGTGTTGGCAGGATAGGTCGCAGCCTTGAGTGGCCATACAGAACAATAGGTAACTCGGTCTTTGTGACGGCTTGGACCGTGAAAATCGTTGACAGCACGTGCGTTACCGTACGTCACATGCGTGAAGAGTTTTGAGCTTTATTGTAATGGGTTAAGGTTTAAATGTGTACATATATGTGTATGCCCTTAGTTGTACTTTAGCGTAGGTATATTGAAGTATCGGATCTCAGCCTGTGGCACAATTCTGGTTATACTTTTCTAAAAATATACATTTTATTGTTATAATGTACCGTGTGGAGCCGGCTGATTAGAATAACTCCACCCCATCTCCTCGTATAGTAAGAGGCGACAAAAGGAAAAACGGATGGCAACAGCGTCCGTCGAAACACAAATAGCTACTGCGGTCACCAACCCGCCTGCCAAATGTGGCGCCTATAGGAATTTGGGGGAAGCCTATGTCCAGCAGTGGGCAACTTGATTTTAAGTTCACCAATCAATACTCGTAGTTTCCTCGTTTCAATCTCGGCTCTTTTTGGCCGAGAACTTAAATCGAGAGCAAGATCTCGGACCTTACTTTCTAGTGTTTACATGAACAGTTTATTAATTGTATAGAGGCGGGTAACTCACGTTTTATAAGTTGAATATTGCTCGACATGTTTCACTCTGTAACGAGGAGCATAATCATGAGCCGTTCCTGTTGGCTGACCGACGCAGACTGACTTATACAACGTTAACGTAACGTGATATTCGACTTTTATAAACGTGAGTTGCCCGCTTTTATACAATTAACGTTTGAATCTCACGATAGTTTCGTGTTTAAAATTACTTTTACTATGTGTACATACATACATACATACATTTCAGCCGTCTGCAGTCCACTGCTGGACATAGGCCTCTTACAAATATGACTTGTATCATATTGAGGGTAGTTGCCATAGTCGCCACGCTTGGAAGGCGGGTTGGCGACCGCAGTAGCTGTAGATTGGGTTTCGACGGACGCTGCTGCCCGTCCGTAGGATGTTTCCCTTTGACGCCTCTTACTACACCCCCGGGAGGAGATGGGGTGGTACTATTCTAGTCAGCCGGCTTCACACGGCATATACATATGGAGAAATGGCATATATATATTACTATATGTATGGAGAAATATTTGTACGAAGGCTAATAAATCTACTAAAATAACTTACGCATATCGCCTGTGTTACTCGCGGTACTGCTACAGAGCAACAAGAACACCACTAACTATGTTAACTCCATATTATACCTTATTTCATTAAGCTTATATTGGCTCGGAGTTACTAACTT
The DNA here is from genome assembly GCA_022674325.2 of Grapholita molesta. Lineage (NCBI taxonomy): Eukaryota > Metazoa > Arthropoda > Insecta > Lepidoptera > Tortricidae > Grapholita > Grapholita molesta. The sequence continues at coordinate 1,563,206 of CP053125.2, read as the reverse complement.
CGTCGAGAACTTTAGTCCTTCACGACTAACCTTATACGAAGTTAGGTCTTACTAATATTGGAACTGTACCCTTACCATGAGTCGTGACATTGACGTTTTCGATAACGAGTATCGAGTTTACTATCTGTGCATCTCCTTAGTAAACTCGATACTCGTTATCGAAAACGTCAATGTCACAACTCATGGTAAGGGCACTGAGCCCTGAGTGTTTAACGTAACAACGTCACCATTGCGTTTGAGTATCCCATATAAATAACATTATCACTAACGCGTTCGAGACGTTTTTTTACGTCAAAAGAACCGACCGGTCTGCCTATGAAGCTATGAAGCTGATGGTCCTGGGTTCGAATGCCAGTCAGGGCATTTATTTGTGTGGTGAGCGCAGATATTTGTGTCTGAGTCATGGGTGTTTTTTGACGACCGGTCTGGCCTAGTGGGTAGTGGCCCTGCCTATGAAGCCGATGGTCCTGGGTTCGATTCCCAGTCAGGGCATTTATTTGTGTGATGAGCACAGATATTTGTTCCTGGGTCATGGTTGTTTTCTATGTATTTAAGTATTTATATGTATTTATCTATTATATATATCGTCGTCTAGTACCTACAACACAAGCCTTATTGAGCTTACCTAAGGACTAGGTCGATTTGTGTAATATTGTCCCGGAATATTTATTTATTTAAAATAAACTTACACTAGAGCCTCTGAGTGAGACTGACAGTTGACCGATGTTAAATGCGCATTCTTCTTCTTCGTCGTACCCTCACTGATGAGGATCGCGACCACAAATACTCACTGTCTGCGCATAATTAAGTTGTAATAATGTGACATATTTAAACATAACTCTAAAAATTTTAAATTAAAATGTGATTTTGACAATAATTCAACTGCCAGACAAATGTACAACATACATACAAGTTTTGTTCTTTTTAGGGTCTGGGTACACGAATGGTAATTGCTTAGGGAGCGGTAAATAAACAAGTAGAGCCGACCTTCGCATCTGTGTCCGCTCTTGAAATAACAGTGATTCTGGAATTGTGGCACGAAAAGGCTCGTTTTTTGTGTAAGGCTCAGGTGGTTATGACTTTTCGGTGTAGAGGTTATATTATTATGTTCGGTCAGTGTACATTTGTGGGTAGATGAAGTAATTTCAGTAATTCCAGTTTCATTAAAACTAAAGTAACAAGAGTATTTTCCTGAGAATTAGCAGTAAGACTACTGCTAATTCTCAGGATTCTCAGGAAACTGATTCTGGCATAATTTATCCGTTGCTACGAACTTTTTTATCAATGCTACCGATTTTGAGAAATATGTCAATCATAGAAATGCATTTTTTGAGCTGCGCAATTAGGTAGATACGTACCTCGTTTTTAGTAGTCGTATTGGCTTTGAATCGGGTACTTTGAAAAAGTCTACAGCAGCGAAGTCCTAGGGTTCATTGGATAAGTAGGTAAACTCTTTTACGAAATCCGGAGTTATAATTTATTATGGATTTTTGTCATATTCCAAGCGGGATTCGTATATGGAGTATTCTTAACCTCCATCGCAGACGTATGAGTTTGAGGGTTTCGAATCCTGCAGAACAAAGATTTCGATAGACTTCGACACAATTTTTTTCTATTATTGAGAGATTATTTTCTGTTTTCAAAGATGACAGTTATCGTGGGTTAGGTAAGTTTTAGATATGTTTAGAATGTACAAGGCGCTGTATAAGTTCATGGAAATTTTATGTTTTTATGCTTTTTAATAACAAACCTTCGCAATCCTCACAGGCAATATTGTAATGAGTGGTCGCGTGCGCTCGCTCCATTAAGCCGCACCCTCATGTACAGTCGCCATCAAATATATCGGAGCGGCTAAGGTAGTCACAAATATCGGAACAACGCCTCTATTATAAAGGAGATAAAGTGCTTGTCCCGATATTTTTGAATACATTGGCTGCTCCGATGTATTTGATGGCGACTGTACAGTCTGTAGGTACTTACACAGTACCAACTTGTCATTCTGAAGTTGTGTCGTGCAGGTGGACATCGGAAGGCGCATTCAGAGTTTAAATTATGATGTTCTTCATTCTTCTTACAGCTAGAACACATATAAACTTTTAATTTGCAACACATCACTTTTTAACCTCCAAGACTAACAGTTTTCTAAACTAGAAAATGGCTCCTGGTCTAGTACGTTCGCCATCGAATATATCGAAACAGCCAAGGTATTCAAAAATATCGGAGCATGCTCTTTATCGCCTTGATCATAAATAGAAGCGTTGTTCCGATATTTGTGACCACCTCCACAGCTCCGATATATCTGATGGCGACTGAACCGCGAACTTCGAAGTTAGTATCTTTCGAGCATCTTTCTCTTTAACTACAATTAAGGCGTCATTAGAGTGACAGACAATAATTTACGTATATCGTTTCTCGTAGTAGTGCCGCTGAGCCATGGCAGCATTTCCTCGCTCATTAATTCATTAGTCTCCTGTGGCATGATTCATCTTTTTGACCGAAGTTTTCATCTTAGAGGACTTAAGTCAGTTGAGACTTAAAGCACTGGTGGCCAGCGGTAAGAGCGCGACTTGCAATCCGGAGGTCGCAAACCCCGTCTTGCACCAACGAGTTTTTCGGAACTTATGTACGAAATATCATTTGATATTTACCAGCCGCTTTTCGGTGAAGGAAACATCTTGAGGAGACTGGACTAATCCAAATAAGGCCTAGTTTACTCTCTGGTTTGGAAGGTCAGATGACAGTCTTTCGTAAAACAAGTGCCTACGCTACATCCCGGAATTAGTTTCCAAGCGGACCCCAGGCTCTCAGCTGTGGCAAAATGCCGGAACAACGCGAGGAAGATGATAAGTCAGTTGAGACTATATAAGTTACGATGATAAAGTAGGTACCTCTAGTTAGAAGAAATTAATTAAAAAATATAATAGAAGTCGCACGAATTGCTAAGTCAACCTCGGAAAAGGTACCCTGCGAATGAAACCAAGGGTCCGGCGAGGTACCTCATTAGCGATGGTGGGATAACGTGGATTCCTTTTTGAAAATATGGCCGGCTATACCGCAAAACCAGAAAGATACCAATTCGAATGGAGCTTTTTTTCAGCAATGAGACAAAATAGTTTCTTTTTAGGCATTTGACCGTCCAGCTCTTGGGCGGAACACTGTGCCATAATAAATACTACTAAAGCGGCATTTGACGTCGTCTGCCACACATTGTTGACGTAATTTGCTGCCGTTCGATAGGTTATGCTGGACCCGGGTATGTCCTTAAACTACGTCCAACAATGAGAGGTAGGGCACAGCGATGACCATCACGCTTGAATCTGGGGCAGCCCAACTGGGGAAGTACCTCCTCCTTACTGAAGACCACAGCCATAATAGCACTGCTACCTTTCAGGTATGCAGTGTTGTGTTCCTGATGGTGAGTAAGGTTCCCAGAGCTCCAACCCCCCTTAAAGGCCGGCAACGCGCTTGTGACTCCCCTGGTGTTGGGAGTGCCCATGGGCGACGGTAATTGCTTAACACCAGGCAATCCGTCTGCTCGTTTGCCGCCTATGTCATAAAAAAAAAAAAAAGGTTAAAGGACAAAGGCACTCTGGTCCGGGCAGCGACGTCAGGGCTATTACGGCCGCGCCCTCAGCCCTCACGCCCTGCGGTAGGGCGACAGTAAAATTATACCCGTCATTCACTCTCGCTAGGGTTGAGACAAACATAATCAAATATCATTAAAACTGTTGTGAGTCATGTTACTACTTAGTTACAAACGGAGGAACTCACATGCACTTATATCGCACTAGGCGACATATTTCGGGTAAGCTCTGGTAGCCGGGTCGGATCACACCGCTCGGGGTGTGGATGCGTCACTTTAGGCTATAAACGCCGTGAGCCGCTTACAGCGTCAGCGTCACAATGTTGCCTATAGAGATGTACTGTTGTGGTCTCTCTCACACGTCGACGTCTGCGCCTTTTTTTTTCAGGAACGTTGACGCTGACGTCAGACGTCGCGTGTTGCACAAAATAGGAGACCAAAGCCTTACTTCTGTCTGCTGCCATGCACGGCGTTCCGCTGTCACTTATAAGTACACGTGATTTCATCCGTTTTTCCCTCAAGCTTCGGCCCAGTTCTGACAAGGAAGGTCGTGCTCATTATTTTTCCTGTTCTCAAACATACTCAAACCAGCCGTTAATTAGCAAGTTACTTGAGCATCACTTTCTATAGTAGTTAGAAGACTTGAACTTGACTTTGGTCAATTTACAGTAAGGTTGATCAATTTTCAGTAAGTCAATGTGGGTAAGACCGTCTATCTGAAAAGACCGTCTAGCAATCAATTTCCTACATTATCTCATTTAGTGTCATATGACGGACTTCCCTTAAAAATATAGCATGCCGGTCTTACCCACATTGACCTACATTGAAGGACATTTTCTCCAAACAGGTTGAGATTAGGAAGCTAAAAAAAAACGTGTCCGTTATTTTAGTCTACTCTATTACATATATCAACAAGAATCAAATCGGAGTCGGACAGTTGGGTACCTTTCCTTGTGAAGTACTTACTCTTAAAAGCGTTAATTGTACAAGTATATACGAGTATAACTATCAAATGTAAAATAAATAGGATTAAAACAATCGATTACGTATACAAGAATTATTTTGAACAGGTTGCTATACTTCTGTAAAGTACGTTTTTAAAAGAATGATGTACCTACTGGCCAGAGGCAGTGCGTCCATACTCGTACAAGTCGGCCTAGCTAACTTTCCCGCACTGGAACGTTATAAACAATAGATAAAATAAGTAAATACAGCTAGACGAAAAAGTTTGTAACCTTGCATTGGATTACTTGTAGAAGTTTGAACCTCATTGTTTTCAGACATTTATAAATCCTTTTCAATTTTCCTGCCAACCCTACTCGGGCCCAACCGCGAGCATTTAAACTCCGTGTGTTTTGAATTTCATGGCTATGGTGTGGCCTAGTGGTACGGGGCTTCAAAAATATGTTATCGATTTCGATCCTTATGCTTCAGACATACGTTCTCAAATGTATACATATTACTAGACGTGACGTGAGTTGGGCGTACTACGTCTATAAGTTTTTGAAGGTCATCGGTTAAATTCTGGCTCATATCACTGAGTTTTTTGAGTTTTTGTACCAAATCAGAAGTTGGTGCGACGATTTGATCAAGATAGCGGTAACCTACTGAAGGGAAATGGCGCAGGGTACCGACCGACTGCTTTGACAATGGGGGAGGTTTATGACCAGCTATGAACGTCTTTCGGCTGAAATGTTTATGATGATGATAGATAAATATCATTTAATATTTACTTGCTTTTTCAGTAGGTTAATATTTAAAGGTAAACATAGGAAACCGAACCAAAACCCTGTAAGGCGTACCTTTCCGAAAAACGAACTTTAAAAATAACTATCTCCCTTTCTATCGATCTTATGTACAGTCGCCATCAGTAATATCGGAGCGGCCAAGGTGGTATTGTTAAGACGATAGATTGCGTATTTTTTTTATGAAATTAGGAGTCAAACACGTGTATGAATCGCCTGATGGTAAGCCATTACCACGCGAAGCCGACCTTTAGGAAGGGGGGGTTTGGAGCTCTAGGTATCTTACTCACCAACAGGAACACAACATTGCGTAAAGTAAGCCGTAAATTTAAATATTATATTTTTAAGCACCTTGGTTGCGCCGATATATTTGGTGGCTATGACTAATGTCAAGGGGCATACTGCAAAGATAGGATTTCCGTTTACTGTCGTTTTTGAAGTCGGCTAACACGGCTCAAAGGCACCCGGATAATTCAATATTACAACAATATAGCTTTGCTTAATTAAAATACATCTTTAATTGTCTAAAAGCGTAGGACCTTACGTTAGAATCAGAAAAAAATGGGCTCACTAAAACTTTTACCTTTTTATAAACACGCTGATTATACAGAAACCAAAATAATCGTAAAAAAGGCTCAAGGAAATAACATTGAAATAAATGCTTTCAGGATAGCATTTCACAAAAAAATATTTCTCTAAGGCCAATCCTACACTTTGCGCTGATACTGTCTCATACGAACAAAAGTTACCAAGTCTCTCACCGGTCGTTCCTTTCCGCTGTTCATTCAATTGCTGAATTACAATGAAACCAAATATCCAAAGAAAAAAAAAAAACAAAAAGTAATTTTTCGGAAAATCATGTAATAGAACTGATACGCTGCTTGCTATTTTATCACCCGTGATCATGTATCTCTTTTGCGCTAAGCAATAATACTCGTTATTTCTCTTTTTTAACAGGCAAGAAAAAGAGGAGGTTATAAAATGAACACGTATAAATATATATGTATTTTTTTTATTTAGGACCGCGTATAACTTTTTACAGAGTAGCTCGACTTTGATAATTCTTATTTTATTGGAAAGGGTATATGTACCCCCAAGGTCGCCTCATATTAATAACATTCCAACCCTACGGATAGGAAAACAAGGGATGATTGACGTTCACTTTAAGTGTGCTTTTAGCTCCATCGATTTAAGATATCTGTTTTAAAATTCAGTAGCAAGATTTCTCCCGAACATACATACCTACATACGTAGATTGCTAATCCATAGCCATACTAATATTATAAATGCGAAAGTAACTCTCTTTCTCTGTCTGTTACCCCTTCACGCTTAAACCGCTAATATAGACAGAGTTTGAACTACGATAAACGATAAAATATTTTTTATCTCGAAACCATAGGTACTTTAAAGACGAGCATGGCTGACCGACCAAGTCGCGAGGAAAAGCTTGTAAAAATATAGTTTCACGACGACTTCGTTATTTTGAGGCTTAACCCGAAACCCAACTCTTTAGTATATGACAGCTATAGTAACAGAAAATTTTAAGCTAGCAGAACTACGTACTTAAGTTGGCAGCGCTCCCTCGAGTGCGATTTGACGTCAGCGTTGCAGTATCTGTGGCACGTTTTAGTTTTAATCCAGCTTTGCGGCTATTTAACCTTTCGTGCGAACCGCGCTAATCTGTGGCAGTGTTTTGTGGTGCAAGTTTTTGTAACCGGTTTGTTAATATAGATTAACCTTGTTGGCCTTTGGAATAAATATTTCAATTCTTTATTTGGAATAAAAGCAACAACATCAGAATTGATGGAAACTATGTTTTTTTTTTTACTATCTAACTGTGTTGACATTTAAGCTCGATTCACACATATTCGCGTGTCAACGCGAGCCCGCAGCGGGCTTCACACAGCCGGCGGGCGCGGGCTCCCGCGCTATGTGTGAATCAAGCTTTACACAGTTAGATATGTATGATATTCCAGTTACTCTCATAACCACACACTACACATTTCCTAATATTAGTTATCCGCAGAAATACTGTTGTGTAAACATTAGAACGGGTTACGTAGCCAAAAAACCTTACGGTAATAGACTCAAATTAAAGCGATGGCCGACAATAAAGCGAGAGATGTTCCAGTGAATATGTTGACGAATGCCAAGACCGACCATACCCGGTTTTGACATGGGGTTTGTGTAGCGTTGAAAACGACGGAAAAAATCACATGATTTTTTCGGGAATCTATGATATACATTCGTTCATTTCCGTTTTTTTTCTGATTTTTAAAGAAAAAAACCAATAAGTCATTACAATTTATTTAATAGCATTAGGCACTATTAATTTATTTGAACATCTCGTCTTTGGCATGCGTCCGTCCAAATACTGACCAATTTCTTTCTGCGGTGGTAGACGATAGAGGAATTTTTGAAAGAAATTTCGTTTGACTAGCTAAAGCTTGATTCACATACAACGCGGGCCCGTCGCTGGAGCTGTAATCAAGCTTTAATTGTTATTAAACCTCTACTACATATAATCTATTGTCTATTCGAGTTTAAAATATCTTAGTCGCTCAATAGACATTTTCATCCTACAAAGCCATTACATTATTTCGCTGCTCTAATGACAAAAAATATCGTTAACAATCGTAGTAGTTTATTCAAGACATGACGCAAAACAACTGAGATGTAAACATTGAATGCACTAGCGTACTCCATAAACTAAAATAAACGGAGCTCAAGCCGCGCAAAATACGGTAAAAATCGAGAAAATCCGAGTTGAAATAACTATAATAATCCTCTAGAGGCGAATCCCGGCGGGATGTTTGTTTTCCTTTGCTAGGAAAATAATAAGTAAAAATATCCCGTATTAGCTTATGCCCTGGGTCTTAAGCTGGGTATTCACGGTCAGTCTCACTAGAAATATTCAGTATCTGAACCGCAATTAGAAAGGGATGAATAACTGTTAATCCATATTGATTTTGACGTAACTGTATGTAAATATGTAACTTATAATCCGTTTCTGATCGCGGCATGATAATACCTATTAGCGAAATGAACTTTTCGGTCAAACAAGGTCGATTGTCATTCGATGTAGTATTAAGTGAAAACCAGAGGTCGGAATTCTCGTAGCATTTTTGAGCTGTCATAGGGACTTATCGTTTATCGACTTCCAATTGTACATATGATTATCGATAAATACAGAATACAATATATGTAAAATACTATTACAAGGTAGAAGTAAACAACATGCAGTCTTATCGCGATTGAGCGATCTCAGTTCTATATACGTAATTTGTGGATTTTACAATTTCAGCCACTCAAAGGTTATCTAAAAGAGATCGCTCTTTAGCGGTAGGACTGCCTGTTGTCTACTTCTACTTTTTATCTTCTTTAATATGTTGTGTTTCTATGATTTATTGATATAATTATGAATATCGGTAGACGATAAATGAGAAGTATGACATATGACAGTTTAAAAATGCTACGAAAATTCCGACCTCTGGTGAAAACAGTTAAATGATTTGTAATATAAACGACATTAGCATTGCACATTTTATAAATACACCATTGCAGTGAGTAAAAAGGCTCATTTAAATTAAACTAAAGATAACAAAAGGCACTGCAGTCACAATTAAAATTGTTAGAATTCTTAATGTTTTTTTATGGAAATACGGTTAAAGCGTTACCCGGGCTGTATAAAAAACACAAACAGACAAAACATAGTTTCGGTAGTTTCGTGTTGGAATGGAATTAATTAGATTTTGTAAGTTACCCTTTTCATATTCGCATGGTCACGATTTTTGACAGTAAGTAAATATGTCATTTGAATACTGTCCATTGAAATATATGACATATACATACTTTAAAAAAGCGACTAGGCCCACTGGTATTCGAGACGAGATTTGAACCCGCATAAAGCTTTTGCGCCTAACGCCTTATTAGACCACCCGTTGAAAACTGACAGTTGACTGATCATGCGTAGCTGGCTTTATGCCTCAGGGTTGCCGTTGGCCTTTCGTATCGTTAAATTTATAAGATACCAGAATAGGACGAGATACCTTGGACACTTATTTAGATAATAGTTATATTTATATTGCTATTCGCAGTTTGTAGAAATGAGATACGCAAGAGAACCGAAGTCCGACATTGCTCTTAGAATTGCTAGACCTAAGTGGCTGTGGTCGGGGTACATTGCCAGAAGAACGGATGAACGGATGGGATAATTCAGTAGAATTAGGCTCCATCAAGCCTAATTCTACTGAACTGGCGACCACTTGTTATGGCTTGACCTCCCACAAGGTAACTGGTTAAGGTCGGAGGAACCCGTTGGCGGCGAAAAGCGCAGGACTGGTCGTTCTGGCGATCCTTTGGGAGGCCTATATCCTGCACTGGACGTTTTTCGACTGAATTGATGATCATGAATAAAGTGACAATGTTATTGTGCCTGACGCGGCTATAATTCTAAAACTGCGTGCAGAAACCACCGGAGAAGAGACAGCACACTTTAAAACGATGAATAATACTAATTACGGTAATTCGCTAGTAACTGGCCACCCCAATAACTGGCCACATTATACTAAAAATGAACTCTGTTTAAAGGCGATTAGAATTCATTTTGGTGTGAGATGGCCAGTTATTGAAGGGTGGCCAATAATAGAAACCTCATTAGAAAATGTGTTCTATTTATAGGTAAACCGAATTCGTTTTCAGTATAAGGTGGCCAGTTACTGACATTTTACCTATATTCATTTTGAATATCTTTCAAAAATCTGGTGCTCGTCGTACTTGTATGTTCATAGCCTTAGTTTTTACGTCTAAGAGCGAGCGTGGACACACTAGTTTTTTTGTCCTGAGTTTTCTCGGCGTATATAAAATTGCACGCTGCGCTTCTTGTAATTGTTTATTTTTATAATGACGTTATTCGATATTTAAATCCAAAGAAAAATAGAAAAATTTGACTCGAAGCGGGACTCGAACCCACAACCACTGGATCACCAGCCCAGTGCACTTCCAATTATGCTATCCGAGTACCGCTTAGACTTGTCAAATTTCTCTATCTTATCCTTACGTGGGTGACGTGTAGTCACATCTCATAATGACGTAAATTAAAAAAAAAAAACCTGACATGCCGGCAAATCCTGATATGCCAGCTAGTCCCACCTGAAATCACTTAACACTTAAAAGCACTTCCAGCTTTAAAAGGCAAATATGGTGAATATGCAAGTCCGTAGTCTACGTTGTTGGAAGTTTTAAGTTCTTTATGCATGTTTAATGTGGTTTCAGCAGCTTTGGGCAGTAACCGGAGATAAGTAGAAGTGTGAGGTCGTAAGTGACAATGAATTTTTACAAAAGTTGACTTTTTGGAAGTAGTAGTATCTTTAAAATATGCTTGAACATAAACCTTATACACATGTATGACACGTCAAAATCATTAACATTCTACTACACAACATTGTGTAATATTGTGAAAAATCAAAAGAAGATTCCATTTTAATAGGATACGACTATTCCATTGTATTATGTATTTTGTCCAAATTCCATTACGTTACTTCTATACAATATCGATTGTAAAATAGTTTATAATATGGGGACACTAGTAAAACGAATTCTGCTTATGATTTTGATTGGAGTTTGTGTCTTTTTTATTTTATTTTTATTTATCACTTGATTCAACAACGGTTCGGACCACTCCCAATTAGTATAGGTGAAAAACTTAACTAAATCATGTCTATGCATATGTATCAGTTGTGCGGAGAATGAATATGGAACTTATATCAACATTTTGAATTCAGAACCCCGACATGCGTATACAGACACGTTACTACTACATAGACCAGAGGCTCTAGTGTAAGTTACTTTTGACGTAAAAAAACGTTTACGAACGCGTAAGTGATAATGTTATTTATATGGGAAACGCAAACGCGTTCGTGACGTAAAGTTACGTTGAAAACTTACACTCAGGGCTCTGGTCCTGTAGCTAAGTTTTTCACCCATAACCTACTGTCAGGTTCTTGAATTCGTTAAAACAAAAGACGTCAACATTACATCTTCAACACATATCGGTCACAGTGACGTCGACTTAGCTGCGCCTTGAATCGATAAACTCAACTAGCACGTCACTATTACCCGCTCAATATTGCCATCTCGTATCTCATCCGTCATCGATCACGCAATCACGACCTTGCTAACAGGTGATAGAGTTCAAGCTTGTGTGTTGAATTGGGATTAGATGCGATAGTCGGAAGCGGTCGGTAGTGTTTGCGCTCTGTTGCCATGGTTACCGATTCGATTATTGTCTGATAGAGTTAGTTGTTTAGTATAGTTTAACTTGTTTATGTAAATGTTAATTTTAATTTAATTGTAGGTTAGTCCTTAGCTTAGAAAGCTCGGTTTTGATGTCGGTTGTCATATTCTAATTACTTTATAGCCATGCTAGTTGCTACTTAAAATGTTGGTTAATATGATCATAAACTCTTTATGTGTCCATTAAACGACATTTAACAGTAGATTTAAACTTAATAAGTATTCGTCAGTCTGAGTCATGGGTGTTTTCTATGTATTGCTTAGCTGAGTACCCACAACACAAGCCTTCTTTATGGAAGCGGTCTCGCTGTCAACATAGTACCGAAAAGAGCGAAATAGCCAGCACGTTGAAGGAACTCGACTTAGTATAGACACTGTTATTCCATGTTTTGGACCCGGGTATGTCCTTAAACTACGTCCAACAATGAGAGGTAGGGCACAGCGATGACCATCACGCTTGAATCTGGGGCAGCCCAACTGGGGAAGTACCTCCTCCTTACAGAAGACCACAGCCATAATAGCACTACTACCTTTCAGCTATGTAGTGTTGTGTTCCTGGTGGTGAGTAAGGTTCCCAGAGCTCCAACCCCCCTTAAAGGCCGGCAACGCGCTTGTGACTCCCCTGGTGTTACGGGTGCCCATGGGCGACGGTAATTGCTTACCTCCAGGCAATCCGTCTGCTCGTTTGCCGCTTATGACATAAAAAAAAAATGTCTTGTATGTTTCTTGATTAAAGTGGATGTATTTATATACATATTTACCTAAAACTATGACTTAGTAAATCCATATTTGTTCAAAAAAACAATCTAACATGTGACATCATCTTGACTTATAGGCATGCCATTAAACATAGTGTTTTTGTTACAGGTATGATGCCAGATTCTCCCATTAGCTGACGCAAATTCTGGCGGTAGTGAGTACCCAGACAGCTCGATTCTTATCGGCTTAGACTATTTTGTATCTGTAGCAATGCTTTATAATGGATGGTTGACTTCGTATGGGGCGCTGGGGGTAGTGGATGCACTGTGCAATTGGGGACTGCTGTCCAACTGTGGACGTACATCGCTGATAAGTTATTAGGTCTAGCAGTATCTTATTACTTAAAAATATAGGTAAAAATGGGAAGTTCGAGTCGAAAACGCAGTTGACAAAATACCAGAAGTTTTTTTGTAAACGCGACAAAATACCAAACTCACTCTTGGAGTTTTAAGGACGCATTGCTCGGAAAGACGGACATAACTTTGAACACCTGATGGTACTAGGGAAGGTTGATGGAAGAAGACCGATAGGTGGAAGCCCAATCAGATGGTCATATTCCCACAACTCTGAACAAGAAGCTTCATGATGCTCTTCATAACGCCAAAGACAGACATTGATGTTACGCCAAGGAAATCACGACCCTCAATGAGAAAGATGCAAGAAGGAAGAAATGTGTCCATATCTTCAAAAGTGAAAGTACACTAGTGGCAGAATTTTAGGTATCGAAGCTCCTATAAGTTCCGAAACTAGGTATGAAATCAGAGGAAACTTTCAACAGAATAAGGAAATGCTAGGAGCCCTTTAATTTGGGTCTTTTCAAGGCAATAGTGAAAAGGCTGTTACTGAACCAGCGTGCTACACCCTCGACCTCGTCGACACTTACCATCAAGTGTGAATGACGTCAAACGTCATATCAAAAACCATTTGATTTCTTATTATTTTTTAATAATTGTGTATTTGCCGTCCCTTTAAGTCATCGAAACGATATCGAAGGCAATTTACCCGTGAGTCCTTCAAATTCACATAAGAATTGAGATCATTAGGGGCTATTTTGAAGGATCCGTGCCGTGGAAAGTTTGCGCAAAACTGAGTTCGTTCAAGATTTTTATCAGTTTTCTTTTAGTTTCTTATTTTTCGTTATATGGAGTTTTTTTTTTATTTTTTATGATATAGGCGGCAAACGAGCAAACGTATTGCCTGGTGGTAAGCAATTACCGTCGCCCGTGGGCACCCACAACACCAGGGGAGTCACAAGCGTGTTGCCGGCCTTTGGGGGGTTGGAGCTCTGGGAACCTTACCATCAGGAACACAGCACTACATACCTGAAAGGTAGCAGTGCTATTATGGCTGTGGTCTTCTGTAAGGAGGAGGTACTTCCCCAGTTGGGCTGCCCCAGATTCAAGCGTGATGGTCATGGTTGTGCCTTACTTCTCATAGTTTTTCGACTAATAGAAGGTTTCGATTATGTAGATACCTCATAACGTCGTGTGTTTATGTTGTGATACGTGGATACATACAACTGGTATATATGTAAAATATGTTTTACCGGTAATTTCTATATTGTCTCTTACCGATTTTAATGCCATATATGCATAATAACGAAGTAACAACTTATATGCGATTCTGTAAAATGATTGCTTCGTCGAAACGGGTTGAATCTCACTACAAATATGAAATGAAATGAAATTGAATAACACAAAGGTTTCAAGTCAGTTTGGTCAACAGTAATAACAATGGTTTAAATACGCTTTACTCTAAGAATGATATTAAGATATTAAGGGTGTTTTCAGAAAAAAACTGTCCCCAATTAGCGTAACCTATAGAAAAGTTAGCTATGTCAGTTTTGTGATTATGGTCACAAACTGACATAATTTAATTTCACGTTAATTGTGTGCACTTTTTTCTGATAACTTCCTTACACATCATTGCGTAGTACTCATTTTATATTAGCTTTAGATAGCTTTGTGTTTAAAAGTAACAGTCCGGTATTTAACAGAAAGAAACTAAAACTTTCAAAAGTTGTAGACTAAAAGTAGCTCAGGTTTATGAGCAAAATCGATTCAATGCTCCAATCTCGGAGACACACGGTATACACTTCCAATTCTTCTGGCCAAATCTATGGAAAGATTTTTCAAATCCCTATTAACTAAAACATTGCTTTTTATACAAATAATATCGCAGACTCAAACAATGCAGTATCTACACCGTTATATTTGTGAATAAATTCATGATGCCCAGGTATATCCTTAAATAACTTTTGGGATACCTTTGGGAGCTTAATATGGAAACGGTGAAAGGAAAATACGGAATCCTATATTTATGATGTAGTAAACTGTATACGAACCGTTATTAGCTGAGAATGGAAGACCCGCCTCACTCACGAAATGTTGCCAGCAGACTACTTACCCGTTAGATCAGAAGACTTACCGTAAACATCGAAGATCGCAAATCTAAAACGATTGTCTCTGTCACTCTAGTGTCTTAATCGTAGTAAAAGAGAAAGACGCTCGAAATGTTTGATCGTCGATTTTCGCAGTAGGCCCTAAGATAATGCACGCTTTGTATATGGTGATGCAGAAAGAGCAAATTTTAGTTTGATGTACCATATTCCAACAACAACTTAGGGTTAATGTTCTGTCAGGGTAAATCGTGATGCTTAAAGCTATAATTTGTTTTT
Source organism: Grapholita molesta (assembly GCA_022674325.2). Classification (NCBI taxonomy): domain Eukaryota; kingdom Metazoa; phylum Arthropoda; class Insecta; order Lepidoptera; family Tortricidae; genus Grapholita; species Grapholita molesta. Next base: position 1,548,148 of record CP053125.2, on the reverse strand, counting down.
TCAATTAATCTGTCACCAGAATGCGAAATAGATTAATTCTAACATTTGATCAATAATAATGGTGTAACAACGTTTATTTAGACGACAAGGCGACATGTTTCGGTCAACAGGTCTTCATTTTCAAGAGAAGCGAACCCCGTTCGAGTCTCTGAAAGTTCATTGAGGCATTGTATGAGCAAATCGTCGCTACTTTGAAAAAACCTCGTAACGCATTCCGGCAATTAAAAGAAAAATGACGTAACTATGTATGGGATGAGTACAGTGTTACTGTGTTTCCACTTGGAGTATCTGTGTCAGATACGAGATTTTTCAAACTAGCGACGAATTATATGTTGACAATTATTAATTATCTATAAAATATACATCTACATATTTCGTAATAGAAGATGAATTGATAGTATAAACGTAGTATGATAAAAAAATACGTAGATGGGTCCAGATTGGTTTGCTATATTCCGTAAAGAATTTTAATGGTGGAGAGGTTTTTATATGTATGTAGCGTGCGTAGCGAGGGGCACCTTAGCTACAACACGACGATGGAATGATAATGAGGAGTCTTAAGGGAGGAAGTCTATAATTGCCAGCTTCCAATTTGGAGTAAATTCACGCTTTCGAGGGCAGCAAATATTTTTACATTTACGTTAATATTCCAGAAATGTGGCGGGCTTTTTGTGGAAATTGCGTTATAATGTGACGCTGACGGCCGCAGAATAAAAACTGCCGGCATTCTTTAGCGTGTATACATTTAATTAATTCAAGAGTAAGTTATGTGTTTATTGATAAAGTGCAAGGTTTCTTTCTTTTTTTTAGTTTAGTTTAATTTTATCAATAGTAGAAGGAAAATGATATATAGTAAGCTGAGAAATAAGAGATAAATAAATAAATTTTGGACTCGGGTATGACCTTAAACTACGTCCGACAATGAGAGGTAGGGCACAGCGAAGTACCATCACGCTCGAGTCTGGAGAAGCCCAACTGGGGAAGTACCTCCTCCTTACAGAAGACCACAGCCATAATAGCACTGCTACCTTTCAGGTATGTAGTGTTGTGTTCCTGATGGTGAGTAAGGTTCCCAGAGCTCCAACCCCCCTTAAAGGTCGGTAACGCGCTTGTGACTCCACTAGTGTTGCGGGTGCCCATGGGCGACGGTAATTGCTTACCATCAAGCAATCCGTCTGCTCGTTTGCCACCTTATGTCAAAAAAAATAAAAATATTACTGGACATTCTTAAACAAAACTGAGCTTCATAAGCTGAAGAAGGCTTGTGTTGTGGGTAATCAGTCAACGATATATATATAATACACATATACATAGAAAACATTATTCACGAAATACCACTACCCACTAGGCCTGTCGACATCCATACTAATATTATAAATGCGAAAGTAACTCTCTCAGTCTGTTTGTTAGCTCTTCAGGCTTAAACCGCTGGACCAATTAGTATGAAATTTGGTATGGAGAGAGTATGAGCTACGAGAAAGGACTTTTACCCTGCAACCATGGAAGACGGGCATGCCTGGCCGATGAAGTTGCGAGGAAAAGCTAGTAAGAAATAAAATACATTATGATAAGTTGAAACACACGCTGTCTCGGGCACTCGCGTTTCTTGGATACCTGCTAAGCTACAAAGACTTAGTCTCCTCATACAGTCGACCGGAAAATCCTCTAGTCCATGTACTCAGAGCAAAACATTCATCATTCGGCTGCCATCGGCTCGGTCGACGCCGGCCGATGTTTTCCACTCTTCGTCGACAGGCCGTTCGACCGGCTTAAGCCGAATCCGCTATTACTGATTTAAGGGCCCTTATCCTTCGATTCCGGTTTTTATCAACATATCCCAGTTTATATTTAAGGGAACAAAAAATACCGAATGGGCACGCACAACTCTGTGAGCGGTGTCTCAGACTAGCCTTTTTTTCTGCACGTATACGCTCGTTTCTGACATAAGCACTTACATTGCGCGTCGAAGCCCGAAGAAAACAAATCCGCACCTTTAAAACGAGATTATACGCGCGTATAAAACGCTAGTTTGAAACCGCTGTGACTTCTTCACTACAAAAGGGAACAAGTGACGAACAACCAGTGTACCGTTTTTCACTAGGGCTGTGAACTTTACTGATACACGCATAAATAGTTTCTCAAGTTATTTCTTAACACATATAACGTCTTTAAAGTTTTAATTAGAATGTAGCTAGTAAAACTTGCTAGTATAAATTGAATAAATAACCTAGTATGAGGAAGTAGGTCAAACCTAGTTCGTATTACGTATAAGTTGATAAATTATTATCACGGCGGCCTCATATCGCGCTGTCGAGTAGATTAGATAGGCTGAAAGGAGAAACATAGCTAATATTATGGATAAATCGATTTTCATGATAGAAGCAATTTCGCTTGTCCACTGTCCCATTTTTCTCTATTGTCAGTGCCTGTGTAAATTGGCAATAACAACATATTCAAATGAGCTATGGTTTGACTTTTTTTTATTAGAAACCAATGTTCAGGTCAGCCGCGTTAGCTGGATGCGGGGTCAAATCCTGCTGGCTTTTTGTGTGGCTTTTGGGATGGCCTGATTACTTTTCAATTATATCAGCCGAAGGACGTCCACAGCTGGAACATAAGGCACCCCCAAAGCGGTCCACGATGATCGGTTTCGCGCCACTTGGATCCAGTGGATTCTCTCTTTTACCAGGTCGTCGGTCGACCTTGTGGAGAGTCTGCGCACGTGGCGCTTTCCGGTACGTGGTCGCCACTCGAGAACCTTTACGCCCCAATGAACATGAGTTCTACGTATAATGAAATCATTTTCAATGCAGTGAAATCTTAATAAAGTTAATAATTACAAAGCTCTAGTTTGATTCTTGAGTTTAATTATCCCGTCATTTCCACTCCACTTCAGTTAAACCTTACTCCAGCGGGGTGGTCCGTGCCGTCACCGTATATGAGCCGCTCCGGTTCACACGGCACGGTGACGGCACGGAGCGACGGACAGTATCCGTATGGACAGACGGTGAAGAGGAAAGCTGGCCTTTAGTCTGCCTGGCTTTTGCGATGAACCGCCTACATTTCAATGTAATATTTCATTTTAAAGCCCTTAAGGTCTAGTATATTCTTAAGAGTGTGAATAATGATCCAGTATCGATGATAGCACATGAAATAATTATACACTGTTCTGTCCTTTTGTAGTCGCCTGCATCATTAGGGTTTCTCTAACTCTGTCGTCACGGATTTCACTGAAACCTGTCAATATAACCTTTCACGCTGCTGCGTTAGCGAAACAAATATTCTAACGCAACATCGGCTCGGTCGACGCCGTCCGTAATTCGCTTTTGCCGCATGGCCGTACAGGTTTTTACGGGCCGTCTTGACCGGATCCGATTGCCCAGATGTGCATTCTCCCTAATGAGCCGTTGGCATTTCTCGTAGATCTAATGAAGACATTACTGCAGTAATGCTTCACATCGACCTGTTGGACCTCAAAGGATCAACAGATTAAGTACCTTATTTCGTACGCATTAACGTCGAAAATTGCTATATATGAATATATAAGGCGTGTATTAGGATGATTCGTATGCGAGCCGTCTTCGGAAACTTTTCTCATTAGAAGTTTGCGAGTCCGTTATGGGTCCAAGACATGGGTGGCTAAATGTAATTGTGTTGAGCACATGTATTAGAACGAGGCCTTTTTATTCAGTTTTTTTAGATAACGGACAGTGGCGGGGTGTCAAATATTTTCCTAGAAAAGCCGAGGTCAATATGACTACTCTTTTATCCGTGAGCCGAAGGAAAACTGGTCACTTGATGAAAAGTGATCTAGCCAACGGGACTCGGGTTCAGATGGGCAAACGGCACTAATCATAATTTTAAATATATTCTTAGAATCATTTCAACTATACATAGACTGGTTTGCGGTAACCGTTAATTTAAATACCTGAAACACGACTCCACGTCGAAAATTTAAGTTTCCATATCTACCGCACAAATTCACAATAGTTTATAGCACGTAATATACAAAACAAAAATAAGATGACGCTAACAAATAATTTCTCTGCCAGAACAAAAAAATAAAACATCTGTTTTGACAACAAATATTTGGACAACCCTGACCCTCGAGCGCAAGCCGTCAGCCGAGACGACGACCGATCCGCTTGTATTGAAGCTTTCCGACTGTATAAATCGTTAGGCTGTGGTTATATATATATATATATATATTTTTTTTTTATGACAAAGGTGGCAAACGAGCAGACGGATTGCCTGATGGTAAGCAATTACCGTCGCCCATGGGCACTCGCAACACCAAGGGAGTCACAAGCGCGTTGCCGACCTATAAGTGGGTTGGAGCTCTGGGAACCTTATTCACCATCAGGAACACAACACTACATATCAGAAAGGTAGCAGTGCTGTTATGGCTGTGGTCTTCTGTAAGGAGGAGGTACTTCCCCAGTCGGGCTTCTCCAGACTCAAGCGTGATGGTACTTCCCTGTGCCCTACCTCTCATTGTTGGACGTAGTTTAAGGACATACCCGGGTCCAAAATTATAGTTATAATTATTAATTATAGTTATATATAGAGGCTGATACTCATTGTACCCTAACCATGAGATGTGACATTGAGGTTTTCGATAACGAGTATCGAGTTTACTATCTGTGCAAGCGAGAGCTTGTACTATTTTATTGCGAACGAGATGCACAGATAGTAAACTCGATACTCGTTATCAAAAACCTCAAAGTTACAACTCATGGTAAGGGTACTGTTCGCTGTAGACCCTCAAGTCACTGCAATATCAACTGTTTGTTTTCGAAACTCGGAAAACAAAACAAAAATGCAACAAGCCACTTTCTAATGGCATCGTTTTTTATTTCTTATTGACTTTGTCGCTCCAATGGCTGGGTCACCATAACGACAGTTTTGTTCGCATTAAGGGCATGTTATAGGGTTGCCAACTTTGCGATATGCAGTCATCGTCATCATCATCATCATAGGCCTCCCACAAAACGTTCCACAATGACCGATTTTATTATAGTCGTTTAACTATGTGACTGGTACATAATGAAATTTGGTTTAATTTTATGCCTAATTGTTTACAGTTACACTATAGCCACATACGAAATGTTAAACCGAATATTAAATAGCGACGAATGAAAACTTTCCAAGCAACCGTTTATTTTTAAATTCAGAGACAAACTAGAGTCAGAGATAATTATCCTATCGTTTCTATAGTAAGTAACTAATTGCCTTGACTTTAGTAGACGTTCGAAATTTTTATGTCAATATACCGATTTTATAATAATGAAGCAATTATAACTAGGGTCCGGAATTTTGAGTGCGGTTTTCGAAAAGTCTAAGGGAGAGAACACTCGGTTTATCGATGTATTGATAAACAGAGTTTTTTTATTATTAGCGTTTTACAAAAATAATAACTCAAACTTTCCGATGATACATTCTATGCTCTTTCTATGGTCAGTGACGAAAAATGTAAGAATGATAATGATGATGATGTAATGTTATCTACAAAGAGTTGATAACCCGAGTAGGTATTTTGCAAGAATGCAAGTATTATATAAATAAAAATAATAAATCTAAGACTTTTTCTAAGTTTTGAAGTACACTACCGATTTATCGATACATCGATACCTAAACGTTAGTATTCTCTCCCTTAGAATTTTCCAAAACAGCACGCAAAATTCCGGGCCCTAATTATACATTTACACAGATACGCAATATGTTGTAACATAATAATGTTCTTTCATAATAATGGTCGTTAGTTGTTGTTTTTGAACATTATAGAGGGATTGTTGTGTGTGTAGATAAAATACGTGTACTACAACTTTAGACAAAATATACACAGAGCGCGTGGGCCCGTTAATGGACGACCATTATACTGTTTGCTTACATTACAAGAACTACTGGATTTTAATGGCTCAAATGAACTAAATAAAACGTTTACGCCTCATTAAATTCTCTTACATCTCTTATCATTTTATTGGAGTGATACTTAGTGGGAGTGAATAGTTGAGAGAATGAAGTGTTGTCAGATTAGGGTTATTTTTTTTTATGAAGCTTTATTTTAACATAACAAATGTATAGTCAACCAATTTGATTTATGGGGCACTCCGTTCCTTGTCACAGTGAAAATCTATATGAAAGACGCCAAATATCTCTTATTAACGTCACTGTGACAAGGTTCGAAGTGGCCTAGAAATGAAATTGGTTGACCATCCAAGAATTACAATTTTATTATAACTACTTACTATATTGAATCTATAAAAACCCCTTTAGGCATTGTACCATGGATGCTGGTGGCATTGCCTCGTTGTATCGCAATGCTGATACGTTGTGCGAGGAAGCCGCCAGCTCTTCGGTCACTAGTTATATTATTATACGCTTCGCGATTGCGGCAAAGAGTTAGGTTAAAAGTTTGTTAGGGTTAATCACTACATAGTATAAAACAAAGTCGCTTTCTCTGTCCCTATATCCCTATGTATGCTTAAGTCTTTAAAACTACGCTACGGCTTTAATAGCGTTTTTTTTAATAGATTGAGTGATTGAAGAGGAAGGTTTATATGTGACGTTCCACGGCAAAAGGTACCTTATAGCGCTTGGCGATTACGTTGCGAAGCATCACATTAGTATTGAAGCGTCGTTAACAATAGCGTAAGCGCCAACCGCCATAAGGTACCTTTTGCCGCGGACCGTCACATATGTATGATAACATCCATTAAATAATGGAGGAATACTAATATTAGCATTGCACCGAAGCCGGGGCGGATCGCTAGTTATGAATATAAAAGGATCCTGCTGTTTGTAAGAATAGATTTTTCTTAGTAACAAAAGATTTCGATGCGCTTCTCGTTAATATTTTTTGAGGTTTTCGGAGAGTGGATAAAAGTTGGGGCAGAGAAGTCCAGAGGCGCCACCGCGAAAGACGATATTCGTAAATTTCGAACGATTGACTCTGTCACTCTCATGACGTCTTAATTGGCGTAAAAGAGAAAGATGCTCGAAAACTTTGATGTTCGCGGTACAGGGCCAGAGCGCCGACCACGTGTAGGACAGCGCAATGTCGGACATCCACAAACTAGACGGACTTATGACCTCATACTGGTCGTTGGAAGTCGCTGGCTGCAGTGTTCTAAAAATCGCTACCGGTAGCGGCCTATGGGAGAGGCTCTCACTAGATAGATAGGATATGCGAATTACGACACCTTTATTGAAACACGGATATGACGCGTGTTTAACATGTTAATGATCCCCCTTCTAACGCAACACGCCTGGGAGCCTGGGGTCCGCTTGGCAACTAATCCCAGGATTTGGTGTAGGCACTTAGCTACGCAGCGCGCTAACGTAGGTAATACTATACCTCATGTAATCACAGAGACCGTTAACTATTGCCCACAGATAAGACGATTTTTGTTTTCAATCTCTATTATGACATTTATGACCCATTTATATTCAGTAAAGAGATGAAAACGATTTAAAATTATAACGGAGCTATTAATATTATAGAGCTGTCATTAATCATGAATAGTCCGGTTGAATAGGTGAAGCCCGTATTACACGGCCGTTGTGCGGAGTTACGAGTCCCGCGAATCCCGCGATATTGCGGGATCCCGGGATTACGGTGTCTGGCGACTTCAATATGCCTTTCAGGGGTTTTATTACCTCCCGAGGGTTGTGACGGCGTTTTGGCTTAGCACCGTATTTAAAATGGGTACAGTCAAGGGAATAAATAGGTAAAAAAAAATTGTTGATGCCAATTAAGTACTTGATTCATAATACTGATTTAAACATTCACGGTTTTTACACATTATTACAAATAAACGGGTGTGGTTATCCGCGTATTTTAACTTCAAAAAGGAAACAATATTGTCTTTGGTATGCGAATGTATAATTATGATACTTAATATATCGCTTATACGAATGGATATTAGATGTCAAATTAAATAGATTGACAGTAGGAAATATCGAAAAAACGATGCTTTGCTACTACATTTTTAAGAAAGTACGAAATAATAGTTTTGACTTTTTTGTAGGTGTGGACCAAGGTGTGTTCTTTGTAGCTAAATTGTTGTGTATTGGTGTATCCCAAGATCGCGAGTTCAAGTCTCGCCCGAGGCAGTTTTCACTTTTTTCTTTATTTCTAAACATTATGTATATGTACGCATATCCAAAAGTATTAATCATCATCTCAGCCATAAGAAGTCAACTGCTAAACATATGCTTCCCCTGGATTTTCTTAACATCGTACGGCCCACGGACCTTCCTGTAGTACTAAGTTAATTCCATTGATTCTTTCGATTTTGACACAAAAGAAATTATTCTTTATTTCCTACACTATAAAGAACGAATTCGAGTAGCATTTTACTTGTATGGTGGGCCTTAGAGTTGCATCCAGCGTCTTCCGGTGACCTTTATGAGGTCGTCTTTCCATCTTGTGGATGGACCTATTACGCTGCGCCTGTTAGTCCGTGGTTTCTCGAGCACTTTTTGACCCCACCGACCATCTGCTTTGCGTGTGGCCTGCCCATTGTCACTTCAACTTGCTAATCCGGTATTCTAATGTATTATGATAAGTAAACAAATGTAAATGTCTACCTCCAACCGCTATCAATCATTGAACTTCGTTATCTTCTGTATTTGTTTAACTTCCTACTGAGTATTTTATCTTTTATCTGTAGCGGCATCAGCTTTGTGTCCGAGTTTGTGAGAGTAAAGATTGCGTCTGTTTACCTGAGAGTTTAGTGATTGTTTTAGCTTGAAACTAGGACGCCTGGAAGGTTGGAACGGCTGACTTTTTATAAAGGAATTTTCATTTTATTAAATAGCGCACGATATACCTATAAATTAGAAACCAATTTTTTTTACCAAAAGACATATATGTGACATTATCTACGAAAAGGGACCTTATTGTCGATGGCGCTTATGTCGTTGTTCAAGACGATACAATACAAATGCAACGTGATTCGACGTAAGTGCCATCGACAATAGGTCCCTTTTCCTAGATAATGACACATATTTGCACTGTATAATGAGATGGCCATGTGATGGTTGAATCTTTGGACCCGGGTATGTCCTTAAACTAAGTCCAACAATGAGAGGTAGGGCACAGCGATGACCATCACGCTCGAGTCTGGAGAAGCCCAACTGGGGAAGAACCTCCTCCTTACAGAAGACCACAGCCATAATAGCACTGCTACCTTTCAGGTATGTAGTGTTGTATTCCTGATGGTGAGTAAGGTTCCCAGAGCTCCAACCCCCCTTAAAGGTCGGCAACGCGCTTGTGACTCCCCTGGTGTTGCGGGTGCCCATGGGCGACGGTAATTGCTTACCATCAGGCAATCCGTCTGCTCGTTTGCCACCTTATGTCATAAAAAAAAAGGCCCACTCCCATGTGCGACCGATAAACTGCGGCCATCTCATAGCCATCCCACGGTGTCATTAGCCTTCCTACTCCACTACACTCTACACATTGGTTCATCTTAGTAGTTGTGCAGAGAATTAATTTATTCAGAGAATTAACATTTGAATTTAGAACTTCGACATTTGTGTACAGTCGCCATCAGATATATCGGGGCTGTGGAGGTGGTCACAAATATCGGAACAACGCCTCTATTGTCAAGACAATAAAGTGCATGTTCCGATATTTTTGACTACCTCCACAGCCCCGATATATCTGATGGCGACTGTACACAAATGTCGAAGTTCTAAATTATCGGAACAACGCCTCTATTGTCAAGGCAATAAAGTGCATGTTCCGATATTTTTGACTACCTCCACAGCTCCGATATATAAGATGGCGACTGTACAGACACATTCCTACCACAAAGACCAGAGGCGCTACCGCCAAAAACGATATTCCTATATTTCGGGCATCTTTCTCTTGAGAGTGACAGAGACAATCGTCCGAAATTTATTTAATCGTTTTTGATGGTAGCGGATCAGGTCCTTTAGTTAAGTTCTCACTTATAACCCGAAAGACGACAGAGTACAAAAGAGAGGTATATACGTAGGTAGTATCAAGTCTTTTGCACATTGTAGCACACCACTCAGATTCGGCTGAGACCGTCTCACTCTCAACCAATCTCACTGGAAGCGAAAACTCAGTAGGAGTATTCCAGTAGTACAAGTCAAGTCTGGCGCGGAAGGGTCCTGGATTTTCCCCAGGCTACCTTCCCCCCACACAGTCCGCTTGCTTTATCGCACCACACGTGTGCATAAAGCCCAAGTCAGGTTCCAAAAAAAAAAAAAAGCACATTGTAGGTTGATTTATTTTTAAATGTTTTGAGTAGGTATGTATTCCTTAACAAGTGGAAACCGCGAGAGGCACGAAGGCCGTAACTTTGAGTTACGTTTACTGGAAACACGCCGCACCCCGAATTTTCCATCGCTTTTAATTAAAACTAAGTGAGGAGACCTGCCAGAGCGAAAATGTCACATGCGTCTTTCTATTTGATTGTGATGCGACCTTTTTGAATTAGTTTATTTTTTATTTGTTGCTTCGTAATTAACGTTTAGTTTGCTCACTACGAGTACTTTTTGAAATTAATTGCGACGCTTTTAATTTAGTTTGTAGCCAAGTTGTTATAAGTTAGGTAATAAAAATAAAAATTGTTAATCGAATAAACTTTAATAATTAATCCAATAAATTATATAGCTATCTGGTATATTTGACGCTAAAAATAAGTAATTATATAAAACGGAATGAACTCCTGGCCTTATATATAGTTTTAGTTGACAGCATTAAATAGGTTAGCGACCACATACGGGAAGGCACAGCGGCGGCAGACCCCCCACAAGGTGGCCGAAGACATAGTTAATATCTCGGAGATGTACTGGATGCAGGCGGTGTAAAACCGGTCACTTGGGGGAGGCTTATGTCCAGCAGTGGACCACGGATAATGATGATTAAATAAATGAAATCTTTATCATAAGATAGAACAAGTTACCTAGGAATTTAATGACCAGGGCTCATCGAACCTGCGCCTTGGTATTCTGTGGTCCTTAATTCTGGTAGGTATACCAAGATAGCAATCAAGTATAAATGAAGCGTGAGATAGAGCAAGAGTGAATAGACTATTACTGAACCAGCGTGCTACTCGACCTCGTCGACACTTACCATCAGGTGTGGCTGAGGTCCAGAGACCAGAACACCCCTTCATTTGATTAATCATATCGATAACGTAGCCCTATAAAAGTCTTACCGTAACGATGTGGTTGGGAAATATATTATGGATAGGCTTACCCGGGTTTCACATGGTTACCGAGTCGGATGGGGTAAAATAGCTTTAATGTTTAGCGCTTACCATTTCATAGGGTTACCCTATGGGCGTCTCTTTTCCACATAGGCAGATAGTTCTAGAGTTTAAAATCGCTTAAACGCATTTGAAAACACTTGATAGGGTAACCTTATTGAGGGTTTATGTATTTGGTAAGCGCTTACTCAAACTAAGTCTATTAAATTGGTTAGCCTATCATCCAGGTAAGTCAATGATACGCTTACCAAACTGATAGGGCATTTAAAAATAACCCTATCAAAAACCCAGGGTTATTTGGTAACCGGTTCCGGTCCCTGCTCAGGTCAAACGCTGGTCAGTCGTGTATAAAAAAAGCGAAGATGTAGACTATATAATTGCAATTGACATTTCCCTAAAGCTCTCGTCCTGTTCAAACATGCGTTGGAATCAGTAATTGAAGACTCGTGCCAAGGCGAACTTTGTTTATCCAAGCGTAGATTCTTGCCAAAATCGTAAGGAAATGTGTACAAGGATAACACATACGTTACATTGATAATATTTGTAAGCCGAATATTTTGAAGAACGCTCTAGTGAATATTTGTGTTGTATTCGGGTCTAATAAATTGAAAGAACAAGAGAGGGATGAAAAAGAAGCAAAAACCCTTCCTCAGGGCGACCTCATTAGCTTTAATGAGATTTTTGATTGTGCTGATGAAAAATTCAAAAATTAATAAGGCGAACAAAAAACTAAACCTAGCAGATGTCGATATTATTACAGAATATTCTTTATCGAAAATGGAAAGTTTAATTCAGACTATTGCTTGACTTTCGACTGAACACAGTTAGACTTCCATCAATTTTGTAAGGTACTGTAAAGATAGGATCTTTACAGCCTCCTTGATGATTTATGGTCCGGCGCTGGTCTAATGGTAATTTGAAATTGGAATATGTTCCGTTTCTGTCAGACGATGAACGTTTTTGGATTCATTCATTGGGATACAATTTAGACTATCTCTCGGATGTATAAGCTTATAAATATAAAAATAGAATAAAAGATTAGAGAATAGAGCAAAATAAGAGTGTTAATTTTACGATTTCAAATCCACATAGGCATGTCCCCTCTCGTATAGGTAGTTTCACGAGAGTTGAGGCGAATGAATTACGCACACAACTATATGAAGTACTGATTGAATGAATGGAATGAATGAGTAATTTCAAAATCTTCCTATCATTACATGAGATGTTGTTGTGTACGTGACTTCAACTCTACCTCTACAGTACATAGTGGTTACATACTGATCGTACATTCGGGGACTGAGCATTTATTCCTTCTTAATTGTTAATATTCACAAATTGTACATTCTTTAATTTCTCTTTACTCTCAAATACGGAAAAGGTGGTATTTCGGCAGACGAAAAAACGCGAACAAGGCGGGCTGGTTTTGTAAATAACGGAAGGGAGGGAGTTGCCGAAGCGTTGGAACTGGTACTCAAGATGGATAAATTTAATTTATTTTGGAGCCGTTTATTGCAATTTATATTTGTAAAAAATGTTATAAATAAACTTCTTAATACAAAGCTTGTCCGACGGTAGCTCGCTTAAAAAAATATCTATGTTTCCGTTTGAGAGTTTGTTCACTTTTAGTTTTCAGTGGCTTCTACTTTGAAATTATATCCCGCCGGTTTGGACAGAGTTGAGCGGTTTTTCATGTACAAAAATAAGTCATAATAGCTCAGGCTTGTCCAGGAAAAAACTACACATCGCTGCTAACTGTGTAAGTTGGCATCAGGCCAGCCGTTTATGCATAATGTGACGCCAAGGGACCATCCTAGAAGAGGCTTTTATAATACTTTGTTCGTCGAAAGAAAGTTCTTTGTTTCACCCGCTAGAGGGAACGTGTGCAAAGTGTACCTAATTTGAAACCTCAATAAGGATTATTTTTTTGTATGGCATGCAATATCAGAAGCCGTGTGGTGCCGGCCAATTAGAATAGCACCACCCCATCTCCTCCTTAAGTCATATTTGTGGGATGCATATGTCCAGCAGTGGGTTGTGGCTAAGATTTTATGAGAGGTAGGGCACAGCGCTGACCATCACGCTTGAATCTGGGGCAGCCCAACTGGGGAAGTACCTCCTCCTTACAGAAGACCACAGCCATAATAGCACTGCTACCTTTCAGGTATGTAGTGTTGTGTTCCTGATGGTGAGTAAGGTTCCCAGAGCTCCAACCCCCCTTAAAGGCCGGCAACGCGCTTGTGACTCTCCTGGTGTTGCGGGTGCCCATGGGCGACGGTAATTGCTTACCATCAGGCAATCCGTCTGGTCGTTTGCCGCCTATGACATTAAATGGTTCACTAAAGGCACTATAAAGAAATTACAAATCCCGGGATCTCTAGGTGATAAGGTGATGGCATCAGAACGGAGGATACTCGTTGTTAAACAAAATAACCGACCGTAGCTTATAGGCTGACACTGTTGAAGTGCTAATAAACAGGCCAGGTCCAGGCGTTTGATGGCCGCCGCAAAATCCTGGTGGTCAATCCACAAACAAGATCATGGAGAACCTCGTACGCATGTCTGGTACGATATGACAAGAAATTTTTTGAAAGTCGTGCACTCGATCTGTAAGACGCTAACGAAGAAATGGTATTTTTGAAACATGAATGATAAAAATGTAAATATGGGTATTGAAACGATTATTACTTATGAGTGTTTGAATTCGAACGATCAGAAAACAAAAATTGGTCTCTAGACACTGTATATAAAGGAATGGTTAATAAATTTGTCGGCAGAGTATCGTTGTGGTCTATAATTTTGCTGTTCGCGTGTCGCTTCATCCGCTAGCCACCTTAGCTATTAGCTGTTTCGACATTAAATTACACGCGCTCCCCGAAGGCTATGTGTTAGTCGGTTTAATTAAGGAAATGGCAAGCAGTTGACAAAGTTTAGGTACTACACACGTCCACTATGTGCTCCGCTTGAACTTGGACTATTAATTATACAAGGGAATTTCAAATAGCTCTTCCTGGATGCTATAAGGAAGTTAGCGTGAAAAATAAAATTATTATTGCTCCGAATTTTTTATGCGTATTTTAAGAGTCAAAAACTTTTTTATAGCTTTTTTGCAACTGGGCTCCTGAAGGACAAAATGGGCGCTTGTAGTCTCAATAGATGCCAGTATATGCTATGAACGAATATTTTGGGCTACGCCCGCACTGGCAGGTTGCTTGCTGGGTGCCTTGGTTGCTTGAATGTTTGCGACCGGCCGCATTGCGCGTTTGGTGCCTAGCTAGTAGCTTAGCGTGTGTCCAAGTAAACAAAAGTGTTGGTTTATTGTGGCGTGGCTACTAGGCTCTAGGCGCCAGGCAAGCTACCTGCCAGTGCGGACGTACCCCAGCACGAACGCCACACGCCCCGCTCGTCTGTCCAACTCGAACACTTACCGCGTAAATCGATATTCGTAAATTTCGAACGATTGCCTCTTCTTCCAACTTCCATGTTCAGTCGCCTTCAGTGACTGTTCCAACCGTATGTTGTGTACACCTGGGAGTACCGGATTTGTTAGGTTGGCAACATGGCGGTAATTCGAGTGATCGCGTGTAGCCGAGCTAACGAACCCTCTCTGGGATTTGATAATGGACTGGACAGATTGAGCGGGCACTCCCGTAGTCAACAACGATTTTTATTTCTAAGCATATATGTATAGGGTACATACACATATTCTATTAGCCAGGACGTCGTAATGTGTGGGTTTACTACTCGTATTTAATCATCAATAATTCAGTAACAGTATGAGATGGGTTATCGATAACCTTCGGGGTAAACGAGTTCTGTAGTGGAGACCGCGTATCGGCAAGCGTAGCGTGGGACTGACTCAGAGTAGGTGGAACGACGAACTTCGCAGGGCGTGCTGGGTTGCGTGCGTTTGTTGCATATGAGCATGCAAGTCCAGCAGTGACAAATACAGGCTGTCCATTTGTCTTCTCCAAATGCACGCCACTAAGCAGGTTGCGCCTGCCAAACGTGACCTGATATCGTTTTCTGTGGTCTATAGGGAGGGAGGCTTATGTCCAACAGTGGACAAATACAGGCTGTCCATTTGTCCTCTCCAAATGCACGCTACCCAGTACCCTGCGAAGATCTTCGCTCCACCTACTCTGAGTCAGTCCCACGCTACGCTTGCCGATACGCAGTCTCTACTTCAGACCTCGTGTACCTTAAATGTTATCGATAACCCACCTTATACTGTTACTGAATTTTTGATGAGTAAAATAGCATACCCACACATTATTATAATCAGAGATCGGAAAATTTTGCGACATTGTTTGCAATTATGTGGACATGACTCCAAAATCAATCAAAATGTTATTCAGTTAATTAATTTTTTACTTGACATATAATTTGTATCCTAGTCAATAAATACAAAAGTTTGTTAAAGTATAGGTTTATTAAAATAAATTGACAGTATTTTTTCCAAATTTTCTGTTGTCAGTCTTTTTCTACTGTAAGTAATTGTGTAAGTTCAAAATCGTTATTTATTTACATATAAATATTTACGGAAACGATACCTATTTTAAATACGAACCTTTTGCTAATAATTATTTATGTAATTCATCGTCGTCGTAACGTCATTTTTTTAAAAGTTATTATAGTATATAGGTACGTGCTTATAAGCACTTTATAAATAAACTATTATATCCAAAAATTCAAATTATATTTCAATGAATAATTAATGAACATTTTAATTAATTTTGGAGTCATGTCCACATAATTGCAAACAATGTCGCAAATTTTTCCGATCTCTGATTATAATTTAGCAATACACAAACAATGTTTCCTTACCTTAGACTAAATATATACCTATAGACGCACAGTCCCGAACAAAGGAGTCGGAAAAAATGGCCTCAAATGACATTCTAGTTTTCAAACAAGTAACATATAAACCGTTTTCGTCCGATCACCGCGATACTGGCAACTACTGAAACGTCATTAGAAAAATAATAAATGTCAAACTCCAAGTCATCAGAATATCGGATGCATGGAGTCGCATAAATAATATTAGGTACGTTGAGTAATAAAAAATGTCTAATAACAAAATAAGTTTATTTACACTTTTTACATTTTATATTACAATATTTGACTTAAGACATCTATAATAAACATACATCGTTATCGCGGGAGCAAATATAAATTTATTGTAACAGACTGTCCATTTAGAAAAAACAGACTTTTGTGCCTACACATTATAAGCCTCCAAGAAGTTCATTATAACTAGCACGAAGTTTTTGCTGCATACTGTTAATAAATCTTGCTTTACACTGTTAGTAAAAAAATACCTGGAATTGACATATCAACTTAAATAAATATAAATGTTTTAATTTAATACGACTTTATTTACTTTTTTTGATCTTAAGTGTGTCTTTTAGAGTTAAAATGACGTTTTAGAGAAGATTTTGTTTGACAAAAACTAACATTGCACTTCGAGCGAAATAGTTTTGTATCGCGAGCCTCTAAATCAGGATAATCCTGTATAAACAATCCCACAAATTCATCACACGTTATTTTCCTTCGAACCATTTTAAAAGGCAACTTCTATTTGATTATGTTTTTACAAATACAGATTAATCAAGAATGACTAATGTCTAAAGTGACTGAAGAGGTTGCGTACCTAATAGGTAATCTTTTTAAGTACTAATCAAGTCAAGTATGGAGGTACGATAGCATTGATATTCAATAAAATAATTATACATTTTTAAAATCGTAGGTATAAACGTTCTCTACACGAACATTCATTTCTGTTTTTGACTGTTTTTTATAATCTTTCAGTACTGTCAAATCGAATTCGCTCCCGCGATAACGATGTATGGTAATAAACAAATTCACTTGTTTGCCAAATTGGCAGTATACCTAGGTTTTCGTTGTAAATATAGTCTTTTTTAGGGTTTCGTACCCAAAAGCCTTTTTTGGTCAAATATATGTCTGACGCTGGGAAATGGGCCGAACACACGGGACGCCAGTCGTTAGGTCTGAAAAATTCATCACCCCTATCTCGTGCTATGATAGCGGCCCATTCCGATCGTCGCTTGGGACCCCGTGGGAATCTTGAATTAAAATATAACGCTATTAAAGTACATACGAGACGAAGTGATTAAATCAGCCATATATAAGAGCCATGTATAAGAAAACGCATGTAAATAAAATATTAGCGTCTCCGTACCTTTTTGTTCCATGAAAATCCTTTATTTTTGCAATTAATTAAATTCATTCTAAAACACGAAATTGCATCGAGTTAATACATAATTTGTCAATACATATGAATTACTTACGTAAAAAAACTTATCCCACTGTCCTTCTTGTGTTTTTTTGTGCTATTTTTACATGTCTTAACTGAGCACGACGACATTGTTATTTGACGCCGGTCGGTGAAAGACTAAGTCACCAACTCCATCCTTTTTCGAAATTACTAGAGTTTGAATGTAGCCATTTTTTTCGCCTGACTGTGTATCTGTATATATTTAGTCTAAGTTCCTTACATTACGCGACATAAACGCCAAACTTCGGTTGTCTCTATAACTCAATTGTTTCGACTTCAACTTCTGTCTTTATCTTAATTTTATTATAGAACAGAACAAATATCCTTCTTTAACAATCACATTGAAAAACTGACCGTATGTACTTCAAAATTAGGTTTGAAACGAAACAAGCTAGTAACTATCAGTGTAGTTTCATCTCAAATAACTACAAACTAGGAATGACATGTACAAAGATCCTTTTGTTTTTGACTAGTTCCAATTTCAACCTTACGATCGAACTGACAAGGTCGAATATAGCGCAGCTATGGTAGACATAAGACGTTTAGGTATTAATAAAAGTTGCAGTTTGTTGAAAAATTGGCGTTGTCACGTTGCCAATAGTAACTAGTCGGTATAAATCACAGATACACATTCTAGATAGCGGAACGGCTTCCTATGTGCTGTAAGTGTCTTTTTCTTTGTAGTTAAGAGTAAAATATGATTGGAACAAGATTAGTCTTAGACCGTAACCGGTATCGGTATCCGTTCGGTCCGAAACGAACGTAAAATAACCACATCGTCTTATATCCATAACTTTAAATGACTGAAACACAATGGGGGAAAAGTGAACCTACTGTCCTATAGGTAGGCCATTTTAAATCGGCCCAAATGGCCAAAGCACCCAAAAATAGTCAACTAAGTATCGATTATACTTATCATATAAGACTCTTTACATTAGCTAAGTAACTAACTAACTTTTACTTTAACGGCAAACACTACAACATAGGCGGTAGATCCTACTGTAGTATGAGGTTATTAAAAAAAAATATAGACAGCATACATTTGGAGAGTATGCACGGGAATTGCAGGATTTAATTCCGCCATCTCCGTTCCACCACCGGCAAGGGAAGCGGTTTCATTCTTACGTTGTGAATAAATAAATAAATAAATAAAATAAATATTTCGGACATTCTTACACAAATCGACCTAGTCCCACGGTAAGCTCAATAAGGCTTGTGTTGCAGGTACTAGACGACGATATATATAATAAATAGATACATATAAATACTTAAATACTAGGAAACACCCATGACTCAGAAACAAATATTCAATATTCCATACATTCGCACGAAGCGATTAGCTTCTACCGTTCGAATGCGGACGCCAAGGAATGGAATTCGCTCCCTCGTCTGTATTCCCAGAAAGATATTTTTGGGTCTTTTCAAGGCAAGAGTGAATAGGCTGTTGCTGAACCAGCGTGCTACACCCTCGGCCTGGTCGACACTTACTGTCAGGTGCGACTGAGGTCAAACGCTGGTCAGTCTTGTAAAAATATATAAATATGTCCTCTGTTATTGCAAGCCATAAGCTACGGTAACTGCTACCATCAGACTACCTCAAGCTTCGTAGGCAGTCAATACCGACTGGAACGGAAGTGCTTTAAATGGGTGAGTAATTTTTTTTCGAAAACCCCTTCTATTTTAA
Source organism: Grapholita molesta (assembly GCA_022674325.2). Classification (NCBI taxonomy): domain Eukaryota; kingdom Metazoa; phylum Arthropoda; class Insecta; order Lepidoptera; family Tortricidae; genus Grapholita; species Grapholita molesta. The sequence continues at coordinate 1,528,920 of CP053125.2, read as the reverse complement.
GGCTCAATCGTTGCCATGGTTACGTCCCCCAAGGTCGCTCTTCAAACCACAGTTTAATTGCATCTAAATACACAAAACAGATATTTGTGGTTGCTATAAATCCATTCCATAATGGGTCATCTACCAAGCGCGTCAGTAGTACGCTGGGCCACATTTATTTTAACAAACTATGCTTCAGTTGTCCCCTAACTGATGGAGTAGAATAACAATGACAAAATAGTTGATTCATACGAAAATGTTTTTTTGGTAACTACATTATTGTTTACTACAGTCTACGTCAATCAAAGAATGATGATTTAATATTAATTAAACTCAATCTTCGTTAAAATTTATGAAACCTAACTTTAACTGTCTCTTCGTTACGAATTCTCTCATGGCTTCAACAACAAGTTATTTTTAGATAACCTCCACAGTTGTCCGTTTGAAACCAAACCGAGAATAAGAAATTACTTAGAATAAGGGTCACACTGAAACGGTTTTAAACGTTAATTTTAGTCTTGTGTATGGGCACAGCGAAATACCATCACGCTTGAGTCTGGAGAAGCCCAACTGGGGAAGTACCTCTCCTTACATAAGACCACATTCATAATAGCACTGCTACCTTTCAGGTATGTAGTGTTCATCTACTTGACTAGTGAATAGGCCCAAGGTGCATGAAAACTGGTTATTTTGTTTAATAATAATAAGTTATTCTACGTGACTGTTTTAAATGATCTTTGGTGTACTTACGCACCGTAGCGACCCTTGATAAGCGGAGAATTATTGAATGAACCCTTGCCTGAGATTTCAAAATGGCGCCGTTTAGGAGATCCCGAGAATTTAATATTCACCTTCGGGTGTAGACCTTCGTAACTTAGGGTGCTTTAAATTTGAGGAAGTTTGACAGTTTCCAATGAAATGACAGGTGGAGCCCGCATCAGAATAGTCTTGTTTAGCAACATTTAGGTTGTAAATATTTTCGTCCTGGGGTCCTTGAGGCCTGTTCTTGATTTTACCGCAATAAATGATATAGACGTCTTCTTCTTTTTTTTTTTAAATATGGCTTCCATCAATAAATCAATCGATGATGTCAAGTAGAATAACAAATAAAGTATAATAACATATATGTTTGCCCTTAGAGCATGCCGTTGTTCGGTAGTAGGCCTTGCGTTTTGTAAAGTGGTAGCTGGACTTTACAGAAAGCTAAGAGGCGGCCGTGACCCCGGGATTGCCGGGTGATGACCAAAATAGTGGTTAAACACGTTTTGAAATCTATTCTTCATTAGTTGCACAATTCTGCGTTAGATCACTGCATAATACGCTATCAATATTAGATATAGGCATCTATTTTAAAACTGGTTGTTTAGACACAAATATTGACGATAGGTTTGGCCTAAGAGTAGTGACCCTGCTTAAGAAGCCGAGGGTCCTGGGCTCAAAACAAATCCCTTATAATAGTATATATGTGATGAGCACAGATATTTGTTCCTAAGTCATAGGTGGTTTCTTTTTAAGTACAGTCTGTATCAATAGGACGTATGAAACAACGCACCAGAAGTATCTGCCATCCTGTGTTTTTTTTACAAATGAGTTATTTTCTACAGTTCGCGTTTCAATGTTTCTACCGTATTCAATTGATAAATACGCAGAAATCTGTTTCCTTTTGCAGAACAATTAAGAAACAGTAGATTATTTTCGTGCGCTGTTTCATACCAATGGTCTAATTCATTTATCATAATTGAGACATTTTATTAAATACTAGATGATGGCCGCGGTTTCGCCCTCATGGTTAGAGGAAAATGTAACACATTGAGTCTTCCCGTGGGAATGAGATGTTTTCCCGCTGGAAAAAGTAGCCTATGTCACTCTCTATCCCGTCGCTCCGTTTTGCCGTGAAAGACGGACAAACAAACAGACACACTTTTGCATTTATAATATTAGTATGGATTTTCCTGTCAGCTTTTTATTTTTTTATCCTGCCTCGGACGTCAGAGGACATCGAACTTTTTCTTTAGTGTATGTCATATCATATATTTTCAAGTCATTTTTTGGACCCGGGTATGTCCTTAAACTACGTCCAACAATGAGAGGTAGGGCACAGCGATTACCATCACGCTTTAATCTGGGGCAGCCCAACTGGGGAAGTACCTCCTCCTTACAGAAGACCACAGCCATAATAGGACTGCCACCTTTCAGGTATATGTAGTGTTGTGTTCCTGATGGTGAGTAAGGTTCCCAGAGCTCCAACCCCCCTTAAACGCCGGCAACGCGGTTGTGACTCCCTTGGTGCCCATGGGCGACGGTAATTGCTTAACACCAGGTAATCCGTCTGCTCGTTTGCCGCCTATGTTATAAAAAGAAAAAAAAAACATTAAATATTTTGTTCTATGACCATGTAACAGTTTGAATACATTTAGCCGTAATTATCGGCGCGTTGTTAAAACTAACAATGTAAGCATTAGAATCTATTATATGTATTTATATTCAAATACGACAACGAAGGACTAACCCCTTTACCGAAAACTTTACAAGTCTGGAAACGTCCCAACCTTCCGAATTACATTTGGCAAGGAAGCCTGCTCACAGTTCAGAAGTCAACAACTCTTAGGTTAGTGACCCGGGGTTATGGGGCATGAATTTGAAGTTGTACTTGGCTCACAGAAAACAATTAAGTAACTGAAATTTGTGTCTACCACGCAGAGATACTACAGTATTTTGGACCCGGGTATGTCCTTAAACTACGTCCAACAATGAGAGGTAGGGCACAGCGATGACCATCACGCTTGAATCTGTTGCAGCCCCACTGGGGAAGTACCTCCTCCTTACAGAAGACCACAGCCATAATAGCACTGCTACCTTTCAGGTATGTAGTGTTGTGTTCCTGATGGTGAGTAAGGTTCCCAGAGCTCCAACCCCGTTAAAGGTCGGCAACGCGCTTGTGACTCCCCTGGTGTTGCGGGTGCCCATGGGCGACGGTAATTGCTTACCATCAGGCAATCCGTCTGCTCGTTTGCCACCTTCTGTCATAAAAAAAAAAAAAGTATGCCTGGTTAGCGTGAGGCATTAGAACTGGAGGGCCACCCTCCACTTAATTTATGTTAAAGTTACTAAAAAGACCTTTTGTTTTAATACATCTTATGTCATTCCTCAATCACAACTCTGTGGAGGTCGTATGCCGTGCCACCAAAATAGATATAATACAATTGCCCTTCTTCAGACGGCTAAAAATATTGTATTCAAAAATATTCTCGCCGTTTCCATTTTCCCCTCCTGACCCCATTTCTTTTATACACAAGCGATTCCTGACTCTATAAAGCGTAAAAGTTAAACCCGGGTAAACGAAAACTTAGTCTGAATTGAATTTAATCTCCCGTCGGCGCTGCCGCTATTATGTGATAACAAAGCGGTTTTAAAATCTAGATTTGTGAGAATAAGCTAGTGAAAGTTATACTAAAGGGTAGAATTTTCTTGTGTTGGATAAAATTCAAAATATTGACAATAATGTACAGTTAAAAGTGCCTTCATTAGGGAAGTGGGACGTCGAATCGGAGAGAGGGGCTCTGACGCCCGCGCGGGTTCGTATCTGGTGCAAAGGTTGTCCGTCACTATTCAGCGTGGTAACGCGGCTAGTGTAATGGGTACCTTTGCTCCAGGGACGACTCTAGAGGGACTATTTGACTAGGCTTAAGTTAGTCTTAAGTTAGCCGGTTAAATGTATTTTTGACTGAATAAATATCTTTTTTACATTAAAAGTTGAAATAGATAACACATACTTAAGAAAAAACGACGAGGACCTCCGGTGCTCGAGACGGGATTCGAACCCGCATGAGCTGGAGATGCGGGTTCGAACACCGGAGGTCCTCGTCGTTTTTTCTTAAGTATGTGTTATCTATTTCAACTTTTAATTTATATAGTAGTATTACTACTTAAAAATCAAAGCAAATCAAAAATATATCATAAAAAATAATTTGATTTGTTCTTAGTTTCAATTAATTACAATATTATGAAAACTACGAGTACTTTACTAGTTATTGCATTAAATCTAAAAAAGACTCTTGAGGCATTGTACTAAGGATGCTGGCGTTGTTTGACAAATATAGTATTGTATCATAAAAAAGTCTCCGTATATTTCTAAACGGAATTTAATAAGCAATGACGGTCCATACAAAAACTTTTAATGGTTATTTTAATTGGTACCCTCTGAGTAGGAATATGTGTTGTTAGGTTAGATGAAAAAAAGATCCATTTTCTAGGACGCTGGATGTCCGGAGGGTTATGTTCAGCAGTGGATGTCTTGTGGCTGAGATGATGATGAATATACAATGCTATTCAGATGCTCAAATAAGGAAATATTTATAAGGGCATTATAAGGAAAATACTCTGTAGTTGCCATTTGCCCACTTTTAAAACGAAAAATACTAAAAAAAAATTGTGATTATTATCTATGGTTAACATTTCATTATTTAGTTTATAGGTATATACATCCAGACTTTTAGTAAACACGTAAGTGTCTGTAAAGTTTGTGCTCATACTTAATTTACTCTCTCCGAATATAATGGCATTAAGACATTAATGAAATATTTGTGGGCCGTAAAACCTGTCCTTTGTCCCCGGGCCCGGGGCTTTAGACCGGTATAATTAAACCATATTTCATTATTGTAAGTTTTAATGTGCTGTCTCGTGACAAAATCCTACTAGTGTAGAATGTGAAACATCGAAGGTATGATTTTTTAGTATATCTGGATGGGTTTAAAAACCTAGAGGTAAAGGTTAAAATGATACAAAAAGAAAACTCAAACTCAAACTCAAACGTTTATTCAGTAAGTAGGCCCCACAAGGGCACTTTTACACGTCGAGTTTACAAAAGAAGAAAAAATAAAAAGTACTCCGGTTCTTACCCTACACCTCTGACCCGAGAAGCATTTTAGCTTTTATGACCGACAAGAAACTCGGCGGGATTTATTTTTTCAAAACAGTATTACAAAAGGTATCTTAAACATATTACATAAAAATGCGTTATTCTTTAAGGCGCTCTTATAGACGTATTTTAGGTATTTGCGGGGGTGAAGCAGAACGCGGTGGAGGCGCATGCGGGGCGCCCCGCACCACGCCACGCGCGTCGCTCGCGTAGACAGTTGATGGTCTTATTCTGTTCGTAACCGTATTCTGGTTGAAGCAAATTCCAGAGCGTTCCGGAAATTATACAATGCTATTTGTTTTTAGAGATCCGTAAAAAGGGTAAAGGGAACCCCACTACTAAAACTTCGATGTCCGTCCTAGGTTGTCACTAGGTTGTGTATCATTTTATTAAACTATCTCCATTAAATTTGTTTCGCTTAGAACTGCTTGCCAAATCATGAAATAATACATTTTTTAAATTCAAGTTTTGGACACGATATTGATAAAATGAACGAACAAATTTGAGGCCAAATTCATTTATTGGAATCCATTAATCCAACTCAAAAGATGAACTTTTTCAGTTCATCTTTTGGGAATAGAAACATCGGTTGATTGTTCAACGTTTTCATACTAATATAAACCCCAAAATAAAGGTGTTAGCGAAAGAAAGTGCTGTTCAACTTTGGTCATTATACAAGCATTTGAAAAATGTTGCCTATGCCCACAAGTTGACCTCCGGCAATCTATTGGAAATTAGTCACAATATTGAAAACATAACTTGAACAGCAAATATATCATTAAATAATAATAAAAAAGTAATTTTTATTAACGTGAATGAAAGAGATACTCATATCTCTTTTTAGTCACGTTACTTAAATGAAAACGCCGGCGAAGTGTTGCCACGTTACTGAAAAATACACGATTTAATTATTTAGATTATAAGACGTTTCGTTCATCTTTTGGGTGCCGGTTACCTTTTGGGGCAACTGCCCTCCCTAGTAATGAAACTTAATTTATAACATTGTTACAAGAAGGATTAGGGGCTTCGGTATCCGTTGAGTTTGGAAGTGACGCACTGTCTCTCGGTGTCGGGGTTGTAAGTGCCGTTTCGGGGTTTTTAACCGACTTCAAAAAAAGGAGGAGATAATCAATTCGGTTGTATGTTGTTTTTGTTTGTATGTGTGTTACCTCAGAACTCCGTCGTTTATGGACCGATTTCAAAAATACTTTCGTTGTTTGGAAGCATATACTTCAAGGTTAGTCCCATTGTTACCAGAACTCAGATATCATGATGGGATCCACGAGGAATTAAGAGAACTTTTCAAATTTTAAAGGTACATGTATGCAAAAAACCGTTAAAATAAACAAGATCACATATACTTGATTAATTTCGACGGGTTCCGCTGTGTACGGGTGGCCGAATTGGTTAAAGCGTCAGCCGCGATAGCTGGAGATGCGGGTTCGAATCCCGTCTCGAACACCGGAGGTCCTCGTCGTTTTTTCTTAAGGTATATTTGTTATCTATTTCAACTTTTAATTTAGGGATTTCTGATGAAATATTACGAGTAACCTGATTTGATGTTTGTAGCCGGAATAGGTAACGGAACTTCATGATCAAATAATGTAGGGGATCCTATTTGGGCTTTATGAAATCGTCATGAGATGCACTTTGGTAACCATGCACGTATTTATGAGTGTCTCACGTTTTGATCTGTCACTACGTCATTCATTCCGTGCAAGTATCAAATGTATATATGTAATATTGAAGTTGCCAAATTAAAATAGGTACGAATGCTTTTCAATATTTCATCTACTATTGCGTCGGTCACCATGGCCTAGCGGTTTAGTTATAAGAAATCATAATCCTAACATCAAAATTTATAGAAACTCGTTACTTTTCAAAACCACATAAAAAACATAGTGAGTTCAAGCCTCCGTACCGCTAATACCGTAGCGAGCAGCGTAAAGCTAATGTGTTCTGATAGCATTTTCGATTTACTAGAAATATATATAAACGGGTCACTCACGTATCTTAAGGTCGAAAACCGGTCGACATATGTTTCGGTCCAATTCGTGAACCATAATCATGAGCTCCGTGCCGCACCGTCGTTGGCGGCGGCCCTTCGAGAACTTTTAATTTGCCTTTTCGATTTGCCTATAAGAGGGTGTTCGATTCACGACCAAGGTTGCGGCCCTGCACAAATCCGCACGCAAGACGCATGTGTTCAGCGGTATTAAAAGGAATTAAAATTATCATTGTTATGTAAACTAGATCCCAACAAAAACATAAATGTGTACAAAAAGGCCATATCTGAAAGAGTCACTGAGTCCGGGCGACTCATGCATGCCGCACGTTTCGCACAATAAGAGTAAGATAAGGACGCCATTAGTATCACGATGACGTCACGCTCTACCTCAGGCAGTGTATGTATACACCCTACATCCAGCAATCTCTTTTTAGTTTTGACATTGACAAAACCGAATGGTGGTTACTGGTTGTGTTGAAAATGTATTCGAGCGTAGTAGTACCTACGTTAAAGAATTTTTCCCCTCACTAGCTCGTAAAGCGCTTGTTTATCCTTTAATACGAGACGATAAAAACGCATTTTATCCACTAGTGATTAAAGTAAGTTGACTTCTCATAGCTCTTATTACTATGGATTTAAAGTCTAAATTCGCGAAGTACAGCTCACTTGCCGCCGCGGCGGCGGCGGCAACTCGCACACGCACCGACTTGAAAATCGAATTAGAACATTCGAAAATCGTACTGGCCACCACAAGCTAACCAAGCTAAAGGCACCTTTTGTAAAAATGTTGAATGTATCTAAAAGCAAAGAAAAAGTCAATGCGATTTCAAAACGTTTTTTTTTCATGTTTCACTTTCCTCGCTGTAGTGAGGGTAAAAATTTTGTGTTACACACGGGTGCAATTGTAATTTAATTCTCGTGTATTGAAACACTCGCTACGCTCAGGATTCTATTTTAAAACCACTCGCTACGCTCAGGATTCTATTTTAAAACCACTCGCTACGCTCAGGATTCTATTTTTAAACCACTCGCTTTGCTCGTGGTTAAACTATAGAATCCATTCGCTTGCTCGAGTTTCAATCCCACACTCACAGTTAAAATACAATTTTGCACCCTTGTATAACAAATAACTATTAAATCGTATGCGAAGTGACTTAAGGTATATTTTCCCTAAATGTTCAGATATTTATGATCACCCTGTCTGTGCAGATAACTTTGACGAGTTGTGTGTTCAGATTTAATTGAAAAACCACTGCTCACATATTTATGGCGAATTGGATGTTCAGATGTTATTGACCTCATTTACTGTAAAGAATTTATTGAAATTTATTGCTGCTCAGAAATATTTGAGTACCTAGGCCGCTCCGATATATCTGATGGCGACTGTACTAGTAACTTTACTGACTTGAAAAGAAGATAGAATATAATAAAAATGTACAACACACAATTACTAAAACTGCACCAGACCTGCAAACTAACTACGTAAAAACGCATGTGAAATCCGCTACGACGCGGCCGGTTGAATGTTCTGTAGGTTACCGTTTAGGCATTCTAATATTCACACTAATCTTTGTCATATGTCCTCTTCGTTCACTTAATCGTTTCCTCTTTATTTACACTGCGATTACCCGTATTGCTTCCTGTCTAAAGTAATATTACCGCGTTAGGAAAATGTGCACACGTCCTACGTTGACAGCGGTCACGAGCGTACTGGCGACTGGGCAATAGTCGGCCGCCGCCGCGCGCTGAACCATTTTATTTTGCCAATAACGAAATCAATTGGTATTATTGATGTACACAACTTATTAAAAATCTAAGAAGTACAAATCGAAATCTACTTAAAAACTATTATTTAAAGCAAATTTTGTGTTGATATTCATAATAGTTATCGAAATATTTGGTTTAAGGTGTAAAAAACGAGTTATTTTCAAAAAAAAAATCTATCGAGGTTTTTATCAGCAATCGTGTTTCTGATGAAGCCAAAAACTAGAGAATAGACTGAAATTATACATATAAAAAAATTGCAGTTGTAAGTTGTGTGAAAGTATTTTATTAATATTTTCTAAAATTGGTGTTTTCACTATCTAGAGCGCCTTAAGAAAACATATCCAACAATTACAAAAATTTTCTGCCAAAGGAAAAATAAAAATAATTATTAATTACTTACAAGCCCAAATCTGACTACTAAGAACGAAGTTAACAAAACGTTTGATATGCTTTCTTATCTGCATTGTGTCCTTTATTCTAATTTCGAAATTACAATAATTCGTCATCCAAAAGAAAAGTCTAAATATTCGTATTAGCAAACATAGGTTATTTTCGTTCGAGAACTGTCGCCATCAGATACATCGGAGCGGTGACGGTGGTCACAAATATCTGAACAACGCTTCGTTATCGACGCGATGCATGCATGTTGTGTGTGCATTGCATGGCGACTGTACAAATGATTCTATAGGATACAATTTAAAACGAACATTTGCAACGCTCTATTTTTAAACTCACTGACACGAAACGTTTTAACGAATATGCGATAACATAATTGGTGCATTGGGGCAAATACAACAATATCTGCAGCAGTGTACACGTTAGTTGCGTCTGGAAATGTGTACTCATTCAATTCAACTCTGGGATGTTGATGCCAAGCGTGGCGACTATGTCAACTAACCCCCAAGATTTTGCAAGTCATATTTGGGGAAGGCCTATTTCCAGCAGTGGACGGCCTACGATTGAAATGATGAATGATATAGTATATGTACTAAATCAAATAAACTACATAGCCAAGTCCTATTAATACTAGTATACTATAGTATACTATACTATAGTATACTAGTTATATAGTCATGTTGGTCCTCTCAGACAGGACGATATTGCTAGCCGAGTAGAGTGAATTTATTGGCTCAGCGAGTCGATGCGAGGGAATGAATATAAATTTATGCTTCGTTGAAAATACCGTGAAAGAATTTGGTTTTGAAATAAATCTAAAAATCTGGACAAACAATTTTGTCCACAAAAGTAGAATTTGAAAATACATTGAACCATTTTCAGGTAATAATTGGTACTAAGATAAGAAAAAGTCTTGATAGAGTCTATATCTATTCGTTGGCTATACTCATAAATGGTTTTGAATTTTTGTTAACTTCGTATTAAATAAAAAAAAAATATTCGGGAAAAACATTTCAATTTCGTTTAAGAATCCGTCCATTATACAGAACATAAAAATGTACTCGACAAAGTAAAATATTAACGAGAAACCGGCCAATGCTATTTATGTCATTTTCTATGAAGTGGGACCTTATTGCCAATGGCGCTTATGCTTTTCTTAAAAATAGCGCAGTACCAACCCAGAAGGGTTCGACGTAAGCGCCATTGACAATAAAGAACCTTTCTTAGATAATGCCACATTTACGATTAACACGATCTCCTTTGTCGTTCTTTGTTTGATTCAACGTATCTGTCAATTATATGCACCAGTAAACAAGTAATATATTGTAAAGACCTATTTGGACATAGTTTAGCAAAAGCGATCGATATTAAAATTATTTTCACTTAAGTAAATGACCTTGCGTTTCTTGCTATCCAGAGTTACGTAGGAGTTAACAATGTATGGATACATTTACTGTATTTTTGTGGAGACGCTATCGTTACTCCTGGTGCGAGGTGTGTCCTGACTCGGCTTGAAAATGTGTACCAGAACTTACTTGAAACATGTCGCCTAGTGCGATACATGTAAGAACACATGAGTTCATTCGTTGGCACTGAGAAGTATTTCAAATTCTATTGACAGCATTTTGTGCAATGGATCTTTTTACTAAATTTTGAGCATGGATCCACCAACGTCAACAGGTTCTCAGATTTCAATTTTTAAAGACCAAGAAAAGCTGCGTTGTTTTAACAAATGACAGCCGTTTATCCACGTCAGCAACAAGTGGTGGCTCGAGCTGAAATTGGCGAGTTAGCCCGAGATGTTAGTGCAGCATTTTACACTAACGGTCCTTTTCACACCGCGTTAACATGATAGAGACAAATTATCTCCGTCTTTTTAATAGGAGTGTCACCATTGGGTTATCCTATCTATCTACCAGGACGGCTGGTCAAAGTCGTTCTCGTAGACCGCTACATGGAGAAATCCTCACACTGCAGCCAGTTGACCCCTACGAGGTCATTGTCCAGAAAATTTATGGACTGCGCTTTCCTACCAGTTTACACCAGGTTCCCACTATAGGACTTCCCAACACGAGCTATCAACTTTCCAGGCTACGTGGCCTGTCCATTGTCAGCACTGGTGGCCTAGCGGTAAGTGCGTGTGACTTGCAGTTCGGAGGTGCAGGCTTGGTACCGCGAACATCGAACAAAGTAGTAAAAGTTCGTATATTTCGAGAGATCTCTTTTACTCACTGTTTTACTCTAATCAAGGCGTCATGAGAGTAACATAGACAATCTTAAACACAAAAATATCGTGTGATTCAAACATATTAATTGTATAGAAGCGGATAACTCACGCAATATTCTACTATAAAACGCGAGGGTAACTCTATACAATTTAACATAGAGGAAAGAAATTTACGATGTTCGGGGTAGCCCCGCCGGCTTCTTTGAAACTAATGAACGAAATATCATTTGATATTTATAGTCGCTTTTCGGTTGAGGAAAGATCGCGAGAAAACCGGATTAATCCCAATAATGCCTAGTTTACCCTCCGGTTTGGAAGGTCAGATGGCAGTCACTTCCTTAATGCCCGGAATACACGAGGCTAGTTTTTCAAGCCAGTATAGTAAGCTAGTGCTAGTAAGCTAGCAAGCTAGTGCGTCTATCTTCGTGTATACAGAACTAGCTTAACTTTCAGGCTAGTAAGCTAGTGCTGAAGCCAGGATAGTTTTAATAGCTTGCCGTTCTATTTTTTGAGATAGTAGCGCCCCCCACCACCGATTTTGCTAGCCTGGCTTGTGTACTATCTTCGTGCGGCCGGTGAAGCTAGTATCCGTCCGGCTAGTGTCATTTGTCCATACACGTTTTTTTAAATATATCTTCAAGTAATTCATCTAGTACACATTTACATTGTTTTTTAAGTAATTGTTTCATTCATGCTATGTTATTTTTTACGAATTACGTTCATATTGACGTTTTTTTACGACACTTTGCAAACGTACTGGCACTCGAACTGACTTAAAATTACTGGCATCATGTAGACAGCACTAGCCTGGGTTCAAGCCAGGACAGTTTTACTAGCTTACTAGCTTATTAACTAGCTTACTATACTGGCTTGAAAAACTAGCCTCGTGTATTCCGGGCATAAAAACTAGTGTCTTCGCGAATTCCAGGAGGAGGAGATTAGTTGCCACGTGTACCCAAGACTCCCATGAGCCATGGCAAAACTCCGAGATGATAGGTTTTCTAGGCCTATGTAGTACAAGTATTAAACTCAGTATAAAAGTATATAATATTAAAAAAGTGGAATGGGTAACGATGAAAAATGTCTTGAATATAATAAATAATGGAATAGACTCCATTACACAGAATGAGCCCGTCTCAGCCTGACGCGAGTGGAGATTTAGTGCTTTTGTTTTAGAAAAAGTAACAAAGGGGAAAAAGTAAGATAGGTTTGAATTTTGAGATTATGGCAGAATTATTTTAAGCGTTGGATTATAGACTAGGATTTATATTATTACAAGTAAACGGGACTTAACTTTAGCTAAAACACCTGGCCTATGTAAAGTATCGTGTCTGCACAGTCAGCAGCAGAAGTAGCTAAGCATTTGCGGTGTTCAAAATGAGGTCAACACATCTCTATTGTCAAGAGAATAAGAGCGCGTGTAGGTCATTTTGAACACTACAGACGCTTAGCTACTTTTGCTGCTGACTGTACACGCATGTCGGCGTTCTATATTAAAATTATGACGGTTAATATGGAACTTAATATTAATTATCTGCATAAGTATTTGTTTAAAGAAGTATTAAGATATATTTATACAAAAGTTTACTTTTATTTTGTCACACAGGCAAGCGTTCCATTCCAGACTAATGCAATTTGAAACTGCGCCGAAGTTACAGTTATGCAATTTAGTAAATGCTTTATCCCAAATACACACAATTCAATTATTCCAACGGGGATTTGTGTTTGTTAGCTATCTTGAAATTTAATTTATGGATTCCGTGTGCAGTTGAAAATTCTCAATGCATTTACAGGTTAAAAAAAGTGATCGAGACGCCTTTCATTTTTCTGTCCATTGTCACAGTAGGTAGACTATTTACGGATTTAATGGGAGGGATAAAATAATTGTTGCTTCGGCAATAGACATTTATATGCAAAAGTGGCTTTTCGTAACAAATTTTGTAATAATGTCTGCTCAGTGCGTAGTTGTCGATCCGAAAGTTTTATTACGCTTTTCATGATATTTTTGGTCATATTTCTGGACTTTGATGTTAATGCGAAAGACATATTTTTAAATACTTCCAAAGGTAACGATTTATTATAAATTGTTTCAGAAAACAACCAAAGACGTTCGCCTTCGACCACTGTTTCTTCTCTCTGGACTCCTCGCTGCCGAACTTCGCCTCCCAGAAGACTGTCTTCGAGTGCTTGGGGAGGGACATCCTCGACAATGCCTTCGATGGGTACAACGCCTGCATATTCGCTTACGGACAGACAGGTTGGTATTAATCATTATAACTTTTTTTAAATAGGTAATTTGAAAATGTAGAAACATTTTAAAAGTAACAGCTTTTACCTTGTTGATATCGTCATTTGTAATTTTAAACGTATGGAGAGACTCAAACATTTTATTTTACGCGAGTGAATCACAAATGAGGAGATGTGTAGACGAACTAAGGTTACCGATATAGCCTACCGGATAAGCAAGCTGATGTGGCAATGGGCAGACCACATACATGCAAAGCAGATGGCTGATGGGATCGAAAAGGGGAAGGCAGTATGTTCAGTGGACGTCTTATGGCTGAGATGATGATGATTATGAAAATGGATAACTCATGTCTTTCATATCGAATATTGTTCGACATGTTTCGCTCCGTATCGATAAGGTATCGTTTATAACGATATCTTTTTCTGTAACGTTTGTATCATATAAATACTTATCCAACATAAAATTAACACTAAGTCACTGAGCGATGTGATGTCCTATAGGAAAATGAGATTGTTTATTCCGACCTGCAGCAAAACTTTTCGTTTAGTAGTATAATTTAACATTTAACACACACAATTTAACAAATCAGGGCCTTACATGGACTTGTCTGCATTGTCATATTTGTCATAATTGTTTTAAAGCAGAAAAAAAATAACATCACGCAAAAAATTCTGTGAAAATTCGATAACATGAACGTCTTCACCAGATCAGAATTTATGCTAAGTCTTAGTTCAATTAATAACTGCGAATGACACTCGCCGGCATTCCACTCCAATAAATAACGACAAACCTAAAGCCTTTAATGTCAATAACCCAATTCCTAAAGCTTCAAAACAGGAAAACTGGAAGTCACCATCATTCTCCATGCTAAAACAGATTTGATTGCAAGAAACTTGGTAGCTTCCTACGACCTATCGCTTCTAGGCACGATCTAACTAGTTACACAGGCTGGAAAGGTTGTATAAACTATGATGAATGTATGGTATTTACGACGTTTCGGTTGTGGGGTAGGCAGAGGTAGCCAGCATGGCGGCGAGCGTGCCAATTCCCCGACCGTAAACAGTGCTTATGTCTGAAAGATGAATGTAGGTTTGCTTTGGGATAAATGCATCCGTTATCTGTTTAGGAAGAAAGTAGGTACTAGTTGTAGGTGATTTGGTGAATGAAGAGGAATCTACAAAAGGAGGATTAGGGTTTATGAATGGACCTGAAAATCGATATTCGTAATTTTCGAACGATTTCTCTCTCTCACTGGGAGTGACAGACTGAAGACATGGCGAATTGGAATATAACAGAAAGATGCTTAAAATTTAGGAACTTCGATGTTCGCGGTACCATGCCTGGGTATTGTCCCTAAACTACGACTTGAAGCCGCTAGAGGACAGGCAACAGCATCCCTTTGGAGTGGTGAACATATTGCGATCGCCAACCCGCCAGCCAAATATGGGAGAGGCCTAGCAGTGTACGTCCATGACTGATAGGTATAGGTCATTACTTAGTGTCATTATGATTCAACTTCTGTGTTGTTTAACTTTATATCATTTCCAACAAGACAAAAAAACATATTGTTGAGATACTAAAAGCAGATTTAAATGAACCCAGTAAAGTTTAAAGTAAAATACACTACAACGGAGTTATGCTCTTATAGAACTGAACAGTTGATGTAGACTTGTCAGTTTCTAGATTATCAGGTAACACTAATACCAACCTTCTTCCTAGAAGATAAGGTTCAGATTCGAAGCGTGTTCAGAGAGCTCAATTGTTTTAGACCTAATCTATCAATATGGTTATTGGATATGTTAGAACTTGTAACTTGCTAGTTAGTGCTTAACAGTTATCGATCTTCATGGATATTGTAAAGTTAGGACCTTATCACACTTGCGATTTGCGAGTGAGCTGGTTGCATAAACCCCACTCTTCCCTAAAAGAGAGTAATGAGCGAAAACGGAGTAGACGAAGTGAGTAGAGCAGGGTCAAACTGGAGTTCACTTCCATTAAGTTTTTCAGTATTTTGCCTTCCACTGTCAGTGGATCTTTTGAGAGGTAGGGCACAGCGAAGTACCATCACGCTTGAGTCTGGAAAAGCCTAACTGGGGAAGTACCTCCTCCTCCTTACAGAAAACCACAGCCATAATAGCACTGCTACCTTTCAGGTATGTAGTGTTGTGTTCCTGTTGGTGGGTAGGGTTCCCAGAGCTCCAACCCCTTTTAAAGGCCGACAAAGCTGCTGTGACCCCTGGTGTTGCAGGTGTCCATGGGCGACGGTAATTGACGGACGGAAATGGACGATCGTTAGCCACCTTTGTCATTTAAAAAAAAATTGCGAATTCCGCTCGACTCTTCGAACTCGTTTAGTCCGTATTTTTGCTTTTATCACTGTATGTCGTTCACTCCCGAAATTTAAGGCGTTGTCTTTAAGCGATGAAAGAAAATTACGTGTCAAATATTGGATGGATTGTCTAGCCCAGAGGTTCCCACACTTTTTTTTCTCGTGGACCTCTTTCAAAATTTTACTGGTTTCGGTGGACCCCCTTGCTGCTACATTTCTACTACATACCCATAAGTCGTCAGCCAACGTAGACCTCCATCGAGCGTCCAGTGGACCCCTGGGGGTCCACCTGGACCACTTTGGGAATCACTGGTCTAGCCGAATGTTCATAACCTAACCCACAGTTTAAATAGTTTTATGTAAATCTCTGTTGAATAAACCTAGTATGTTATGTATTAGACGATACATATGCACAATAAAACAAGTTAAGGGCATTTCCACTTCCATATATCATTAACGGTTGGGTTAACAGTCGTCACCGTATTAACGGTCAATGCCAAATAAATTTCAAATAAACAAACTTACAGTCAATTAATTTTCTATCAGAACTACTATTTTTGGTATAAGTTTTTATTGCTGACTGTGCTTTTTTTGTTTGTTCATGATTTCAAACAACTTTTACTATTTTCCATAGAAAAAGGTCGAATATAAGTTGACGAAAATGTATGAAAGAGTTGTTTTTCTTACAATTTACAAAGTTAACCCCATAGTAAAAGTTGTTCAAAATCATGGGCAGATGCCAGTTTGATAATCTTGTATCAGGTTTTTGGCAACCGGCACTATGGGGTTACCCACACTACTATGGGGTTACCCATACTACTATAGGGTTACCCATAGTAAGTTGTTCAAAATCATGGATAGATGCCGTTTTTGTAGGACTTAGTATAGTTATTATAGTTGCTGAACATTACGTGTAACCTACGCTTTACACCCCCCTTCGCGTGTAATTTTAATGTTATTTATCGCTTTGTTGGAAAAACATGAGTTTCTCCTTTTGTAGATGAATAATGAAGGTCGGGTGATAATTCCCTTTCATTTGTATTGTGCCGGGATTCGTTGGCTTAGCGCCGTGGGAATCGCGAGGTACGGCTTATTAAATTAGGTATATTTGGAAATAAAATAATTTATAAATTAAATATGGTCCGGCGGCATTATACCAAGGATAATAATAAATAAATAAATATTACAGGACATACTTATATATATAAAACTAGGAGGATATAACCAATATGGAGTAGCCATTAACAGGCGTTCCCCTCTGCCAAAATTACTCGGCCGCCGGTCATTGAACTTGAACTTGTGTGAATATAGTTTATGCTAGTGTTTGATAATTTTGACGTGTGCGTGTGTAGCGACGCACGTAAAAAATGCATTAGTGTTAACATTATTTATGTGTGTTACCTCATCCCCGCGCCGAAAACGGCAGAATTTTTCCGATAGAAATCCGTGTGTCGGCTCCATATTGGTTATATCCTCCTAGATATAAAATATACAAATACTTAAATATGTATATAAAACATCCATAACTTGGGAATAAATATCTGCGCTCATCACACAAATAAATGGATTCGAACCCTCGGCTATCGGCTTCATAGGCAGGGTCACTTTCCACTAGGCCAGACCGCTCGTCAACATATTGTGAGCGTTCTAACGGTCTCCATAGCGGAACAGAAACATCAGCCATACCGAGATTTGTGTAAACAGTGTTTCAAGAGCCATGTTTATTCACCGACGAGCAAATAAACATAAAATACCTCGCCATTTTGCTTACAAACTTCACAATTCATAAACTCGCATCTTCAGCTTTACTAATATCAACTTTATTGTCAAACTGGAAGGTCTGTATTTGAACGGATGGTTGTCTAGGGTTGCCAGGCATTGTTGTACCTGGTGTTATTAAAAATTCCTTCACGTCGGGGTAGAGTTTAAGGGCGCAATAATACTACGCGTTTTACTAAAGGGACCGCAATATGGCCGGGGCATAGTCGAATACAGATGTTTCGTGAAATATGGGTCTTGTATTATGATACTGCGATAGATAATGTTTGTTCTTTTAAAATAGGCGTTTCGTAGACCTAGTCTTTAGCATTCGTGGCTGATGAATTGGCACGTCCATACGATCCGATTTCCGCCGGCTTTACTAACTTTTGTTTTGGTAAGAAAAAAATAACTTAACACAGTTCTACAGTTTCATTGGGTCATGGAGACAACGCAAAGCCATAATGGTTCTTCAAAAAAGGTGTGTATAGGTTCTTAAAGGGTAGACAACGCGCATGTGCATCCTCTGGAGTTGCAGGCGTCCATAGGCTTCGGTAACTGCTTACCATCAGGCGGACCGTATGCTTGTTGCCACCGCCGTTGTATAATAAAAAAATAACTCGCCGCTACTGCGTACGTATGGTTAAATCCTGCATGGACTCTATTGGGCTCTATATCAGTACAACTATTAAAAAAAAAAGTAAAGTACAGTCGCCATCAGATATATCGGAGCTGTGGAGGTCGCGTTGACAATAGAGGCGTTGTTCAGATATTTATGATCATCTCCATAGCTCCGATGTATCTGATGGCGACTGTTCCAATTTCTTCACTCCCACAGATAGCTAAACAGGACGGATTACTCAAATTAACTTTCTACCTTTCTTCCCACGTCGTAACACGGATCAGTGTTGCCAACATTCGACGACCTCGCGGAAATCTCTTTGGCGGGAAGCAAGTCGTTAGAAAATGACAAGTCGGTCCACATTTATGATTTATGATACACTATAATAATGGAATGGCTACCAGTGACAGCGCGCCAATTTTTTTCTTAAGCAAGACGGAGCCGATATGCCCTTTTCTTCTTGAGCCCAACGAAAACCGTTGAACTGCAGTAAAGCTAGTCAAGCCGGCGGAACTTGGCTTGTATAAACGCGCCGCCACTGATGGCTACTGTAAGCTACGGAGCTTTGAATGATTAATTCTCTCAAATTGGACTTTCATTTAGAATCTCTGTAACAAAGCCTCTAGGGACGGAGTATTCCTGTCATTGTCATCCAAACGGCAAAATCCTGCCGGGCTAGCCTATGATAGGCACGACTGTACCCCCCGGCAACATTGACTTCCCGTAACTCTTGTTAACATAAATTATTTTTATTATGCAGAAACGTCTGCTAGCGAATATCTTCGATATTTAAATCGAAAGTAAAATTGAAAAATATGACTCGCAGCGGGACTCGAACCCACAACCACTGGATCACTAGCCCAGTGCACTACCAATTGTGCTATACGAGTGTCTTGTTAACATAGTTAAATAAATGGCTCCTTTACATGGCGGCCCAGCGCAGGCCAGCAAGATGGTTGAAATACCCTTTCACGATGGCGACATTTAGTTGTGATCTAATCGTTTTGGCCTACTCCCTTTCGTGTGCCTCCGAATACTCGACACCACGTCCCATCGCCATCCCGCCGCGCCATAAGGGCGGACACCATGACGGCGTAACCAGTCGCAAATTGTATGCAGCTTTGCGCAACAAAGTGGACAGCAGGTGATACCCTTCATATAGCTGCATACAATTTGTTGGCGGGCGACTGGTTGCGCCGCTATGGTGTCCCGGTGAAATGTAGGCCTAAGCCATTCGAGACGAGTACCCCTCTCTACACGCTGGTCCATCGTAGTAGGATCATAGTTGGGCAATCATGTAGAGGGGAAAAAAGACGAAGATGAGACTGAGACTTGAAGACTAGATGGCGCTGAAGGCACTGTGACGCGGCCGCAACCATTATAGCTGCGTTCACATTTATCGTCGGGCAGTGTTGTACAGCAGCGATCGTAGCCCACAACAATGGTCCCGCCGGAAGATCAGCGCTGACTCTCGGGTCAGCATTTATGCTGAGGCTGGTACATTTCGTGGTAAACATTTTAATTTACACTTTTTCATATTGTAATTGTTTTTATGTTACATTTTTGTAATTTTAATATAAATCACGTAAATAATAAAAAAAAAAATCAAAATACTGTTGCATCAATCTTGTGCTAGGCCTGAATACAGTAGACCGTATACCGTTGCTGTAGGGTTTACAAATGATCAGTTGACTTGACAGTGTGGACTTGATAGTCAAGGTGATAAGGTGAAAATACCCATCTCCTCTTGAGAAAGACGGATGGGCAGCAGCAGCCGTCGAAACTGAACCAACAGCTATTGCGGTCGCCAACCTGCCAAGCGTGGTGACTATGGCAATTCCCCCAAGATGATACAAGTCATATTTGGGGAAGCCTGTGTCTAGCAGTCTTCCCCAAATATGACTTGTATGATCTTGGGGCTGAAACGATGAGGGTGCAAAAATGTCTTCATTTTTATGCTCTGCATACAATTGAGCGTCAAAAAAAGCAATTTTCGCTTTATTATGCACTGTCCTTAATGAGGATACTTAAATTAAAAACGCTTATTTACTTTCTTCATCATCATTTCAGCCATAAGATGTCCACTGCTGAATATACGCCTCCCTTGTCCATAGTCTCCACTCGAGCACTTTTCGACCCCGTCGGCCATCTGCTTATTATTTACTAAAGTACTCGATAATAATATCAAATATCAATACCTCGAACAGCTTTTCTATATACACAACTTGTACTATATTGGCTAAGAAATGAGGACACCGTTTAAGGGCGGGAGCGTAATCTAAGATACCGTGTAGTGGTGCCTTTATGTATGTGCACAGATAAGATAAGACTGGCACGGGTGTTGGCGCGGAGGTGACAGCTATTGTTGGCTGTCAAAGTCATTTGTGCTGCCAGGGTTTCCCTGTGCTACTGTGTGGGCGGGTATTTATTGTCTGTCACACTATAGCAAGGTAAGTGCGAAAGTGATGACCTGATGATGTGTCAAGAATGTCCAGCAATGGTGCGTCCGTAAGAAAGCTTTTGCAATCATATTTAATTGAATTCTTCCACAAAAGAGAATCCAGGCTAAATTGAGTTTTATAATCAGTTTTGAAAATTAGATTAAGAATATAAATTCCTACAGGCTTATTTAAAACTAAACCCGGGTATGTCCTTAAACTACGTCCAACAATGAGAGGTAGGGCACAGCGATGACCATCACGCTTGAATCTGGGGCAGCCCAACTGGGGAAGTACCTCCTCCTTACAGAAGACCACAGCCATAATAGCACTGCTACCTTTCAGGTATGCAGTGTTGTGTTCCTGATGGTGAGTAAGGTTTCCAGAGCTCCAACCCCCTTTAAAGGCCGGCAACACGCTTGTGACTCCTCTGGTGTTACGGGTGCCCATGGGCGACGGTAATTGCTTACCACCAGGCAATCCGTCTGTTCGTTTGCCGCCTATGTCATAAAAAAAAAAGCCTAAGTAATAGCCCGTTGAATTTAACAAAACTCTCTTATCTCTCAGCCACAAACAGAATCTGAAAATTCAGAAAACTTATTACCAAGTTTTCTAAAATAGCTTTTGATTATTCCCAAAGCCAACTCTGCTAAGAATATCAAAGCCGCGGTCTTTTATATGGTAAATTCGTCCTTCAGAAGTTCTTTAAATCTATTTTGTTACATTCTATAAGTTGATTTACTGCTTTTTCAATAGGTACGTATGTAGCTTAAGTGAACTAGAATAAATTTCTATACTTATGTAGCTTTGACGACCGGTCTGGCCTAGTGAATAGTGACCCTGCCTATCAAGCCGATGGTGCTGGGTTCAAATCCCAGTCAGGGAATTTATTTGTGTGATGAGTTCCCGGGTCATGGTTGTTTTCTATGTATTTAAGTATTTATATGTATCTATCTATTATATATATCGTCGTCTAGTACCTACAACACAAGGTTACTGAGCTTAACGTAGGACTAGGTGGATTTGTGTAAGATTGTCTCGAAATATTTATGTATTATTTATTTATTTATTTAAGTAAACTAAAACTGACAGATGGGCAGCAGCGTCCGTCGAAGCCCAATCTACAGAAACTTATCTTATGTCATGGGGACCCTTTCGGATACACTTCCGTCTTCGACCCATTGGAATCTTTGTGTAATTGTCCCCCGTTGCCCCTATTCCAGAGCATTTTGAATGTGTAAAATATAAATAAATAAATAGTTTTGTTATTGTTATTTATTTTTAAGCCTTATATTTGTCTTCGTATTGCCTGTATGACGTTGAAATGGTAATCGATAACTGTCGATGTTTTTATTTCGTCAATCACTTACAAGAAATCGTGCTAGAAAAATATCAAGGTATATATTTTCTTGAAAGTTTGAACACAGACATTTAAAAATATAATACTCGTATATACTGCCTGTCTTCATTGATAAGAACTAATGGTAATCTTGGGTGATCCCACTTAGCGAGTGACGAGGGATAATTCTCGGCGAGATTTCTCGTCACGTTTTCGCCGTCCGTGCGTTGTTATTTGTTATGGCATTATAAATATACAATAATTAATCCAAGCTCGGACAATCTTCGCCCTAAATGGCAGAATAGCTTACGTTAATCTCATTACGTTTGGTTTCTCCTAAATATTGTTTAGGAAAATGGAAAGGCATCTTTGTAGTAAGTACAGCAACTACCAATATCATCATTATCATATTTGACGACCGGTCTGGCCTAGTGGGTAGGGACCTTGCCTATGAAGCCGATGGTCCTGGGTTCTGGTCCCAGTCAGGGCATTTATTTATGTGATGAGCATATAGATATTTGTTCCTGTGTCATTGACTGACATCGATGTAAGATTGCCCGTCAGAATGATATCCACTGCTGGACATAAACCTCCCCCAAAGCGACCCACAGTGACCAGTTTTGCGCCACCCACATCCAGTGGATTCCCGCGATTTTTACCATGTCGTTGGCCCACCTTGTAGGGATCAGCACGTGCCAGCGACCGACTATCAATATATTTACAGCCTAATCCCATTAAAACTTAGTAAGTATACGTGTGTCTTGTTCTAATAGAATTTCCAAAAAACTGAATGGGTCATTTGATTATCGACATGTTAAGGCTGCTCTCCACAATGGGCCATCCTGGTCGAGTGTAAGGGACGCAGTTACACTACGGAACTAGACCGCAATATCGTTTGCTGTCTCTAGCGTATAGCTGTGTCTCTATAATGGCACATGATGGTCCATTGTGTACAGCCTTTAGGTTTTATAAGTTAACGAGTAAACGGCTTACGGTATTTTTTTATGACATATCATTTATAATCTGATCATTTAAAATAACGGACGAAACAAATAAATTTTATCGATGTCGTCATATTATTATAGTATTTGACTCAATCAACTATTCTTTGTCTCTCGTTGCCGTGGTTACGTTACTCTGGGTCACTCTTCAAACCACAGATTAATTGCATCTAAATACAAAAATACTTATTATATATTTGTAGAAGCTACCTCTCCATAATGGGTTACCTACCAAGCACGTCAATATTACGTTTCTTGTAGCAAACTATGCTTCAGTTATGGAAATGATGGGACAGAATAACAACAACAAATTTAATAGTTGATTCACTCATTTGCTATAGATATGGAAACGAAAATTCTAATGAAATGTTGCAAGATACTCGTAGTTACTTATAATGAATAAAAGACATAAACCGACGGATGGGCAGCAGGCTCCGTCAAAACCCCATCTTTAGCTACTGTGGTCGCCAACCCGCCTGCCAAGCGTGACGCATTATGTAAATTAATGATGATACTTATTATCGAGTGTATTTTTGCCTGTGTGGAGGCATAGGTTGATTTATCGCTTCAATAGCGAAGTTGTGAGTTTAAGTTGCAAAGTTGCGCTTAATTAGTTTGATTGGCGCGCGATAGGTGGAGTTGGTGAACATGTCAAGGACTTATGATATAATAAACACGTGTTAATACATGTTCTTTGTTTCAGGTATGAGTTGACAACAGTAGACATGGGCGAGTATTCATCTCATCATCATCATCTTCCTCGCGTTGTCCCGGCATTTGCCACGGCTCATGTGAGCCTGGGGTCCGCTTGGCAACTAATCCCAGTGTAGGAACTAGTTTTACGAAAGCGACTGCCATCTGACCTTCCAACCCAGAGGGTAAACTAGGCCTTATTGGGATTAGTCCGGTTTCCTCGCGATGTTTTCCTTCACCGAAAAGCGACTGGTAAATATCAAATGATATTTCGTACATAAATTCCGAAAAACTCATTGGTACGAGCCGGGGCTTGAACTTGCGACCTGCGGATTGCAAGTCGCACGCTCTTACCGCTAGGCTACCAGCGCATAGGTATAATAGACGAGTATTCATCTCAAGATGCAAAATATCCATGTTCAGTCGCAAAATATCGGAGGTGTGGAGGTTGTCACAAATATCGGAACAAAGCCTCTATTGTCAATGCAATAAAGTGCATGTTCCGATATTTGTGACCACCTCCACAGCTCCGATATATCTGATGGCGACTGTTCAACCTTTTCGGCGCCATGTCAAACGCAAAAGCCACGTCAACGATATATCAAAACTGAAGTTGAACTTTATGCGTGTGCACGTAGTTTTAGTTTGGCATTGAACCTACGGTGCCTACGTCTTTGGCGTGAAAAAGTAATTATCAATTCAGGAGTTTATCGAGATAAAACAAAATGGTTACCTAGATTATTGCCGATGTTTCGGAAGTGCTCTGACGCCTAAATATATTCGTAGAAAAAAAAATTACAGTACATCCCTAATTTCCTACACAAGTTATCTGAGCCCCACGGTAAGCTCAAGACGGCTTGTCTTGTGAGTACTCGGCTAACGATATACCTATATAATATACAAATACTTAGAAAACATTCATGATTCAGGAACTAATAGGTACTTGTGCTCACAAAAATAAATGGCATTTGAACCCAGGACCGTCGGCGTCATAGGCAGGTTCACTACC
This sequence comes from Grapholita molesta, assembly GCA_022674325.2. Taxonomy (NCBI): domain Eukaryota; kingdom Metazoa; phylum Arthropoda; class Insecta; order Lepidoptera; family Tortricidae; genus Grapholita; species Grapholita molesta. The sequence goes on along the minus strand of CP053125.2, from coordinate 1,504,188 downwards.
CTCTAGGACAGTCGTCAAAACCCACCTTAAACATTCCCGAACAAAATATTCGTACGTCGTCACCGTTGGACCGCAAAAATCGATATTCACAGAACTAAGTCTTTGTCACCCTTATGAAATCTTAATTGGAGTAAAAGAGAACGATGCTCGAAATTTAAGAAATTCGGTGTTCGCGGTACCAGGTCTTAATCTATTTAATACTGATCTACATCTATTTTAAAATTATTATTTTACTGAAAAAAATTGTTCGTATAATTCTAAGTCAGTATATAACACATGATTCATGCCTCGAGCTCTTAGCTCACAAAGCTGAAGAATAATTACTTGTCTTTGATATAAACGACGACACTTAAGCCAATTTAATGGCTGCTTTAACACGAGACTAAGTTTGACTTCTACGCTAGTAGACATTTTCCACAATTCTATCGTGTTCATGATTATTTACACAATTTTACACCTCCTTATTACACATAAACAGGACTTCACCGCGTATATCAACTTTAAAAAATACCCCCGACGTTAAAAATACCGATATCGTTAGTGTAGTGTGTGACATCTAGTGCGCAAAACGTTCAAGTTGATAAACAAGATCAAGTGCGGGTAGTTCGAAAAACTCATGATTATTTACACAATTTTACACCTCCTTATTACACATAAACAGGACTTCACCGCGTATATCAACTTTAAAAAATACCCCCGACGTTAAAAATACCGATATCGTTAGTGTAGTGAGTGACATCTAGTGCGCAAAACGTTCAAGTTGATAAACAAGATCAAGTGCGGGTAGTTCGAAAAACTCGCGCTGCTAGATGTTGATGTGAACTTTAGCCAGTCTTAATCCGAGACCATGAGGACAACGTCGTCTTCGAAACGTGGGAGATAATTATTAAAGTTAATATACGCGGTTAAGTCCCGTTTATATGTAATAAAATAATGTGTAAAAACCATGAAAGTTTAAATCAGAATTTTTCACCTCATTTCAATATCAATCAGGAAGAATGTAAGACTAGCTGATTGCCCGCATGGTTTATCCCTTTTATTCGCATTATAAAAACTAGGATAGATATAAGAAAGGAGTCGCAAGGAACTTTTACTTTGTACCTTCTACATTTAAAATAAAAACATTAAAATAACATATTAAGACAATCACCAGTAGTAGTAGTAGGTTGTGGTTGGTTCTAGGGTCAGATCGGCGGTTCCTTTGCGACGGATCTGCGAGGTTAGGTAATTTGAGGTTTATTAATTATCTTATTTTATTATTTTGTATACATTTAAGCGTCGAGCTGTGTAGTCTACCAGTTGATATGAAAGTACAAAAATATACATAATGGCTCCTCTATGCGGTGGCCCAGCGCTGGGCCAGTGAGATGCCATGCGGTGGTTGAAACGCCAATACACGATGGCGACATTTAGTATCTAATCGTTTTGGTGTTCGGCCGTAAGACTGTCACCGCGCCATGCCATGCCATGGCCATGCCATCCAACACCACTACTCTCTCTACATGTTGGCCCATCTTTGTAGCCCAGCATGATGGGTCATCATGTAGAGAAGCCACAAAACAGCACAATCTGATCAATGTTGTCCGTGTCTAACAAGCAAAAATTTCAAAAAGACCAAGGCAAAGAATGTAACATTACATATAAAAAATATGTAGATCGCAATAAATATTCATTGAGCTTGATTAAACAAATATGGGAAAGTGAATCATTTACAATTGTAATGATTGTCGGAGATGAAGTTTTTATAAGTGTACAATCGTGTGCAAAAATATGTCTTAAAACTCATAAATATGTCATACGACTTTATTTCGGTGACATAAGAGCGATAGGACATATATTAGTATACCTTGTTTCATCATCGTCATCACATCAGCCGGAGGACTGTTGAATCCTAAATTCCTATAATTATTTAGTCACTGGTGTATATTTCGTAGAGAATAGCTCTCCATTTTCAAGCACTAAGAGTGCCGTGTGTCCGTTCGCCTCGCGCCCGTGCCGCTTTGGGTGTCAAAACCGTGCACTGCTAGACATAGGCCTCCCCCAACGGACGCGCATAAGATTATATATTTTTATTTTATTACATAGGAAAACTTACAGCGAAAGTTACAAGATTCCACAGGTGTTATATCCGTCGTGATTTTGATTAAAAAACATAACTATTATATGGATGTTCTCTTTCACTCGAGGCAGCAAAGAAAAGGACGCAGCTAAGAATTGTATACTAAGGAAAAGTTGGACATCTGAGTGAGTCAACACAAAAGCATCGGGGCCGCTTTATGAACTAAGTACCTAGTTCCCAAGACGCAGAGTTTTAACGTTTGCTGTTTTATGAAAAACATCTTGTGAATCTGCTGTCATTTGTCATGCAACTTGCACTCTTTGTTGTTTGAAACGCAGTTTTGATATCGATATTAACTTTTAGTCATAGTTTTGATATTGATATTAACTTATAGTCATAGTTTTGATATCGATATTAACTTTTAGTCATAGTTTTGATATTGATATTAACTTATAGTCATAGTTTTGATATCGATATTAACTCATAGTCATAGTTTTGATATCGATATTAACTTTTAGTCATAGTTTTGATATCGATATTAAGTCATAGTCATAGTTTTGATATCGATATTAACTTTTAGTCATAGTTTTGATATCGATATTAACTTTTAGTCATAGTTTTGATATTGATATTAACTTATAGTCATAGTTTTGATATCGATATTAACTCATAGTCATAGTTTTGATATCGATATTAACTTATATAGTCATAGTTTTGATATCGATATTAACTTATAGTCATAGTTTTGATATCGATATTAACTTATTTTACACCTCCTTATTACACATAAACAGGACTTCACCGCGTATATCAACTTTAAAAAATACCCCCGACGTTAAAAATACCGATATCGTTAGTGTAGTGTGTGACATCTAGTGCGCAAAACGTTCAAGTTGATAAACAAGATCAAGTGCGGGTAGTTCGAAAAACTCATGATTATTTACACAATTTTACACCTCCTTATTACACATAAACAGGACTTCACCGCGTATATCAACTTTAAAAAATACCCCCGACGTTAAAAATACCGATATCGTTAGTGTAGTGAGTGACATCTAGTGCGCAAAACGTTCAAGTTGATAAACAAGATCAAGTGCGGGTAGTTCGAAAAACTCGCGCTGCTAGATGTTGATGTGAACTTTAGCCAGTCTTAATCCGAGACCATGAGGACAACGTCGTCTTCGAAACGTGGGAGATAATTATTAAAGTTAATATACGCGGTTAAGTCCCGTTTATATGTAATAAAATAATGTGTAAAAACCATGAAAGTTTAAATCAGAATTTTTCACCTCATTTCAATATCAATCAGGAAGAATGTAAGACTAGCTGATTGCCCGCATGGTTTATCCCTTTTATTCGCATTATAAAAACTAGGATAGATATAAGAAAGGAGTCGCAAGGAACTTTTACTTTGTACCTTCTACATTTAAAATAAAAACATTAAAATAACATATTAAGACAATCACCAGTAGTAGTAGTAGGTTGTGGTTGGTTCTAGGGTCAGATCGGCGGTTCCTTTGCGACGGATCTGCGAGGTTAGGTAATTTGAGGTTTATTAATTATCTTATTTTATTATTTTGTATACATTTAAGCGTCGAGCTGTGTAGTCTACCAGTTGATATGAAAGTACAAAAATATACATAATGGCTCCTCTATGCGGTGGCCCAGCGCTGGGCCAGTGAGATGCCATGCGGTGGTTGAAACGCCAATACACGATGGCGACATTTAGTATCTAATCGTTTTGGTGTTCGGCCGTAAGACTGTCACCGCGCCATGCCATGCCATGGCCATGCCATCCAACACCACTACTCTCTCTACATGTTGGCCCATCTTTGTAGCCCAGCATGATGGGTCATCATGTAGAGAAGCCACAAAACAGCACAATCTGATCAATGTTGTCCGTGTCTAACAAGCAAAAATTTCAAAAAGACCAAGGCAAAGAATGTAACATTACATATAAAAAATATGTAGATCGCAATAAATATTCATTGAGCTTGATTAAACAAATATGGGAAAGTGAATCATTTACAATTGTAATGATTGTCGGAGATGAAGTTTTTATAAGTGTACAATCGTGTGCAAAAATATGTCTTAAAACTCATAAATATGTCATACGACTTTATTTCGGTGACATAAGAGCGATAGGACATATATTAGTATACCTTGTTTCATCATCGTCATCACATCAGCCGGAGGACTGTTGAATCCTAAATTCCTATAATTATTTAGTCACTGGTGTATATTTCGTAGAGAATAGCTCTCCATTTTCAAGCACTAAGAGTGCCGTGTGTCCGTTCGCCTCGCGCCCGTGCCGCTTTGGGTGTCAAAACCGTGCACTGCTAGACATAGGCCTCCCCCAACGGACGCGCATAAGATTATATATTTTTATTTTATTACATAGGAAAACTTACAGCGAAAGTTACAAGATTCCACAGGTGTTATATCCGTCGTGATTTTGATTAAAAAACATAACTATTATATGGATGTTCTCTTTCACTCGAGGCAGCAAAGAAAAGGACGCAGCTAAGAATTGTATACTAAGGAAAAGTTGGACATCTGAGTGAGTCAACACAAAAGCATCGGGGCCGCTTTATGAACTAAGTACCTAGTTCCCAAGACGCAGAGTTTTAACGTTTGCTGTTTTATGAAAAACATCTTGTGAATCTGCTGTCATTTGTCATGCAACTTGCACTCTTTGTTGTTTGAAACGCAGTTTTGATATCGATATTAACTTTTAGTCATAGTTTTGATATTGATATTAACTTATAGTCATAGTTTTGATATCGATATTAACTTTTAGTCATAGTTTTGATATTGATATTAACTTATAGTCATAGTTTTGATATCGATATTAACTCATAGTCATAGTTTTGATATCGATATTAACTTTTAGTCATAGTTTTGATATCGATATTAAGTCATAGTCATAGTTTTGATATCGATATTAACTTTTAGTCATAGTTTTGATATCGATATTAACTTTTAGTCATAGTTTTGATATTGATATTAACTTATAGTCATAGTTTTGATATCGATATTAACTCATAGTCATAGTTTTGATATCGATATTAACTTATATAGTCATAGTTTTGATATCGATATTAACTTATAGTCATAGTTTTGATATCGATATTAACTTATTTATTTAATAGCTGGTGCCCGCGGCTCCGAGCTCCGCTCGTGTGGAATTCGGTCTGTGCCTGTGTTCGGTGGATCCCCAAACCGCCTACTAAGCGTGGGGTTTACGACATTAAAGCCTTCATGAGCAGAGATCGCTGTTTGTTTCCATCTTTGGAGGCGGCCTTTGTCTAGCAGTGGACCTCAGTAATTAATGAATTATCCTCTCAATTATTTTTGCTTCTAATGTGGTCTATAACATTTTTGAAATGTACAGTCAGCGTCATATAGTTCGTAGCATTCAAAGTAGTCAAATACTCGTCAAAGATCGGTACACCATAGAATTTGTATGGTGTACCGATCTTTTTGAGTACTTTGGATGCTACCAACTATATGACGCTGACTGTACATAGGTATAAAAAAGTGGTTCGTTTACGCGGTAAATTAATTACAGTACCAAATTTTGTTGTTGCAAGTCAAGTATAATGTCTCAGTCCAAACACGCGGTTCCAAATGTGACATAAGTCATATAACTTACTTAATATTCCTTAGAACAGTATCAAATTTGCATACTACGCGCATTAATTAAACAAGTCAAAGCTTAGTACTTCGCCGACTTTCGACGTGTGTATACTAAAGTACCGAAACCCTTTAAAATCTTTCATAGGAACTTCGACCTTAATGCCACTGGCGCTTAAGCTGTTTCCACGCTTGATTCAATAGCAACGCGTCGCCTCAGGCAGTAAGTACGAAAGCTCTTAAGACGCATAGTCGTATGAATGGAATTTTAGAATTTCTTATGTTAGGCTTTCAGACGAATAATTTGAAGAAGGAAAGACCAACTGAAATACGGTCCGCGTTCGTTTCAGTTAACCTTATTAAGGCCTTTTATGTGTTTAGGAATCTGGGATTTTAGCTGAAACTTTTACATTATAAACCCGAAGTATTGTTGTACGAGTTTCTCTTAGAATTCAGAGCGAATAGGTAAATAAATGTAAAAAAATATAGGAACATGCACTTCATCGGCTTGATAATAGAGGCGTTGTTCAGATATTCGTGACCACCTCCACAGCTCCGAAATATCTGACGACTGTATAGTCAACCAATTTGATTTCTAGGCCACTTCGAACCTTGTCACTAGGAAATCTTTTGCGTCTTTCATATAGATTTTCACTGTGACAAGGAACCAAGTGGCCTATAAAACAAATTGGTTGACTGGACATGTGATATTTTAATAATTTTCGAAATTATCCGACACTTTACACTTCATCACAAATCCTATAAACGTCCTGTAAAACGTCCATACCCTTTTGTTACTCCAAAGGTCAAGCATATGTAATCCGTCAATGTGACATTTCAAGACCCTCTTCAAAATATACGGTCGATTAATCTTCAGGGTATAGACAAAGGAACATTGAAAAGTCTTATATGGTATCCTAAATTCCTAATATAGGCTTCTTGCTGAAGCTTTTTATCATTTTTTTTTTTTTATAAAATACTGATCAGCGTTTGACCTCAGTCGCACCTGATGGTAAATGACGACGAGATCGAGGGTGTAGCACACTGGTTCAGTAACAGCCTATTCACTCTTGCCTTGAAAAGACCCAAATTATATCTTACCGGGAATACAGACATTTATGAACAGTATTATCAGACATCCAACTAAGTAAGAACAGTCAACAGCAGAAGTGGCTAAGCGTTTGAGGTGTTCAAAATGAGGTCAACACATCTCTATTGTCAAGAGAATAAGAGCGCGTGTAGGTCATTTTGAACATACTCAAAATGAGGGTACGATGTAAACATTGCGGTTATGCCTCAAAGTCACGTACCTCATCCCAGTAACCATTACCTCATTTCCTGTCGCCTCGCGACTCACGAGTGTCACCTCTTTGAGATACGTGTAATTTTAATATTAAGGATAAGGAAATAGCTTACACGTCACAGACCATTAAGGTACGAGTAGATGACGTAAGTGGGCATTATTATTGTAGCTATCATTGGTTGCTTGCACATCATGCTTGCACACGCCAGAAAAGCTTATGAAAAAAAATAAGGTTTATTTTTTATATAAAATACTGAACTGCGTTTGACCTCAGTCGCACTTGGTGGTAAGTGACGACGAGGTCGAGGCTGTAGCACGCTGGTTCAGTAACAGCCTATTCACTCTTGCCTTGAAAAGACCCAAATTATATCTTACCGGGAAACAGACGAAGGGAGTGAATTCCATTCCTCAGCAGTCCGCATTAGGAAGGTAGAAGCGAATTGCTTCGGGGGAATGAATGGAATATTTACAACGTAAGGATGAAATCGCTCCCCTCGGCAATTTCAATGGTTCTTACAAATTTGGTGTAATTTGAAATATATAAACTCTCACAACGGGAGTTTGTCCCGTGCAGTGACGGGGTACGATTTCCAGCTTTTCTGCTTTCACTTCGTTCTATCTCGGACATCGTCTTCATCCAACCCACAGGCTTTCAGGTCTTTGGCGATGATATACCGCCACCGCTGCCTTGGTTTGCCTCTTCTATTTGGCCCAGGCAAGGCGAATTGAAGCGCTCTATTGCCTCCATATTCTGGCGGCCTTCTTCTTATATGTCCAAACCACCTTAGCCGATTCTCCTGAATAATAATGCTTGCTCCATCTAGTTTTGTGCATGGTCTTTGGCAAACCCTCACGACTTCGCCGTACCTTGTTTCCGACCATTTTGTAAAAATGTTAATATCGCGAGGACTTGTATTTTCCACGGCCATTTTCTTGATACATTTGACGTAAATTGCGCATTCACTTGAACGTTTTCCTCGCGAGCTCATTTTTGTGCTGGAATTTAGGAAATTCGACGATACCTACCTTAAAAATATAACACATAACATAACCTATTTGCTGTTTTTGAACGCATTATAGTTCAAAAACAGCATATAATATAACCACCAGCATAATAGTACACTGCTTTGTTACAAAATATTTCTTATCTGTGTAAATGTTATAATTGCTAAAATCGATATCATAATGGCATGTTTATTTCGAACGTCTCTGAAAAACGAAGTACGGTAATTGTTGAGCCATTTAGGATTCACTTAACATTGGGCATTTCATATAGTAAGTATTAAAAAAATAGCTTGAACCGTAAGTGGCTCAACAATTAAAGTCTGTGACTGTACGTAATTGGTTACTTGCTATAAAAATTATATTATGTGAATTAGGATTATTGAATTTCTACATTGTCTCTGAATTACAAATGTAATATTCATCTAAGGATTATAATTTCTAAACGAAAAAAAAATCCGCTTTGCTGCCGTTAATAAATACAAGTCAACTGCCCCATGTTCTGAATATTGTACCAAACCATGGACAGTCGCCATCAGATATATCGGAGCTGTGGAGGTGGTCACAAATATCGGAACGTCTCTATTGTCAATCCAGTATAGTGCATGTTCCGATATTTGTGACCACCTCCACAGCTCCGATATATCTGATGGCGACTGTACCTAAATCAGAAGCGATTCTTCCTCACAATCCGGTACCAAACGGCTCAGCTTTTTTAAGACTTGAGCTTACCTGTCTGTCTCGAGGAAAATGTAAGACAGTTGCCTCTAAGTCTCTTTGCCGTTGTATAGTCAACCAATTTGATTTCTAGGCCACTTCGAACCTTGTCACAGTGACGTTAATAAGAGATCTTTGGCGTCTTTCATATAGATTTTCATTGTGACAAGGAACGAAGTGGCCCATAAATCAAATTGGTTGACTGTACATACATATACACTGCATTGCCGTTGTACATTTATTTTCGTATTAAAGATAATTTTCCTGTGTTCGTCATGGCTTTCAATGCGACTAATTTTTAATTATGAAATATGTTATATGACCTGTGACACCTCTCTACCTTATGCCCTTGAGCTATCGTTGATGTCGCTTTTTATGGAGGCTCGGCGGTGCGAGTCACCGTCTGCCGGAGATAAAATTGTGTACCATTTAATAGATAGGCGAGGCGGTTTTTTATCCAATAGCCCAGTTGCTAGTCCATCCTTTTGACCCAAAAGCCTAGTACATTTTTGATTCCATGTAAATAATTAGAGCATGGCGGGTGTACGCGTCCATGACACGGACAAGGGCAACATCCGCTTAGTGTACCTCTTATATTTCATTAAATTATTAAAACTGTCGGCTCGACTAATAAATAAGCATACGCCTCCCCAATGTCCGAAACACCATTGTACAAGAAACAAATACATAATATTATATGTAAATTCATACTAGACATCTACACGAATCAAACTTGTCCCAGAAATTTTTCAAACCCGCCCAAATCATATTCGCAAACGAACGATTATCTCAGTCACTCTAATTACGTCTTCATTGGAGTAAGAGAGACAGATGCACGAAATTCTCGTGCTTCGATGTTGGCGGTAGGTACGCTAACTTAAAGCGGCCCATCATTTGGACAAATTACCCCTTCATTATGGAACAACAATTTGGGATCTGGGCAAACATTACTTATTTTTAAAAGGTATTATGTAACTTGAATTATCATGGCAGTTAATACTGTTAGATAATGAATTGAAAGTTTCACAAATTAATGTCATTATTAACTTGGGGCGATACTCTTGTAACTATGCAGCGAAGTTAAATTTCATTACATTTGACATACAGGGTGACCCATCTAGATGGATCAGTATGGACATGTTTGTAAGTATAAGACATACAAAGATCTGTTTTTTTTTTATGACATAGGCGGCAAACGAGCAGACGGATTGCCTGATGGTAAGCAATTACCGTCGCCCATGGGCACCCGCAACACCAGGGGAGTCACAAGCGCGTTGCCGGCCTTTAAGGGGGGTTGGAGCTCTGGGAACCTTACTCACCATCAGGAACACAACACTACAGACCTGAAAGGTAGCAGTGCTATTATCGCTGTGGTCTTCTGTAAGGAGGAGGTACTTCCCCAGTTGGGCTGCCCCAGATTCAAGCGTGATGGCCATTGCTGTGCCCTACCTTTGGAATCATGTCATTGATTTTAGGGATAAGAAAAACTGCAAACATAGATTTGGAAAGAAATGTGTTTAATTCGGGATTCGAAACCTTCTCTTTTATGTTTGAAGTGAATACAGTCAATAATGACAGTTAACAGAGAAAATTCAGTATAGTAATTTGAATAGCTTATTAAGCCGTTATTCATTCCTGAAATAATCATTAAAAGTAAACAAATGACAAAAACATTGGTAAAAGAAATAAAAAATCTTGCCTGTTTTGAGTAAGATTCGGTGCGTTAAATTGCTACTTTGTTAATGGTGTTAGAAAAGCATACTGTTCACGATTAAACTTTCACTCTGTATACAAGTAACTATTTTGTGAATATTTCAAGCGTTACTGTTGCCATTTTTAGGGTTCCGTAGTCAACTAGGAACCCTTATAGTTTCGCCATGTCTGTCCGTCCGTCCGTCCGTCCGTCCGTCCTCGGATAATCTCAGTGACTGTTAGCACTAGAGAGCTGAAATTTGGTAGTAATATGTATATCAATCACGCCGACAAAGTGCAAAAATAAAAAGTGGAAAAAAATGTTTTCTTAGGGTACCCCCCCTATACGTAAAGTGGGGAGTGATTTTTTTCTTCATTCTAATCCTAACGTGTGATATATTGTTGGATAGGTATTTAAAAATGAACAGGGGTTTACTAACATCATTTTTGGATAATGTAAATATTTTCGGAAATAATCGCTCCAGAAGTAAAAAAAAGTGCGTCCCCCCCCCTCTAACTTTTGAACCACAAGTTTCAAAAATATGAAAAAAATCTCAAAAGTAGAACTTTACATAAACTTTCTAGGAAAATTATTTTGAACTTGATAGGTTCAATAGTTTTTGAAAAAAATCTATGAACCCCTATTTCTCTTGGTCACGCTATAACTTGAGAACGGCTTTACCGATTTGGCTAATTTTGGTTTTGAAATATTTGTAGTAGCTCAGGGAAGGTTTAAACGGTGAGAAAATATGAAAATAAATCGAGTAATATACTAAAAAACGAAAATATTCTTCCTCCATACAAACTTTATCAACTCGAAAAAACTGTAAGCGCCGCAGGATTTCATACATCTTACGCGTTTTTGGTAAAATGGTCTATGCTTTCGCTCGAGAAAGACGGAAGCGCCGCAGGATTGCATATGTCTTAGGCTTTTTTGCGAACAAAATAGGTACTTTATATTATTCCAGCACTAAAGTCGTTAAGGCGATAGTTTCTTACAAATTGTTAATAAATTAGCCCTTATTCCTTAAGATATGGCTGTCAAAATCTCTATTGAATGACAAGACACACTTCATCACTTCAGGCCCGGTACCGCGAACATCGAAGTTCGTATATGTCGAGCATTTCTCTTTTACTCCAATTAAGGCGTTAAGAGAGTGACAGAGACAATCTTCCGAAATTTACGAATATGGTTTACGACACCTTATTTGGAGTAAAAGAGAAAGATGTTCGAAATATCATCACTACGTTTTAAGAATCTTTCTGATTTAATGGGGTCGGAGCATACATGCCCATACATTAGGTTGAAACTGAGTGACTGACCTCAAATGACGCTGGCTGGTTATCAATCCATGTTACAACCCCTTCTTACTACTCGTGTTGGGACTGAAATTGGCAACATTTTTTCGAATTTTCCATGTATAGTGGGGATCTATAACTCTTTCTTTAGTCGTCATCGTTCTTTGTGGGCCCGTTTTTAGGGTTTTGTACTTAATGTTAATCAGTCAACAACAATGTATCAAATAGCTCATTTTTAAGTGGGAACACTTACTGTGACGGACGAAAAACTACGGAACCCTACACTGAGCGTGGCCCGACACGCTCTTGGCCGGTTTTTTTATATTAATTATAATTATTAATAAAAAAATACGTATGGTGAGGAGAGATTTATATTGGTTTTTAAAATTTGTTGCTACAGCGGCAACGTTTAGCTATCACGGTTCATGAGATACAGACTAGTGACAGACGGACCGACAGACACACGGACGGACAGTAGTATGGCCCCGGGTTTTATCCTTTGGGTAAAGAACCCTAAAAAGGTCATGAATTATATATCTCAATGTAAGCCAGAGTGCTTGTCCGACCTCCGTTGTCTTTCTTAATCCGTCTAATGGACCTCAAGACGCAGGGCCCAAGCTTAACTAACATGGACAGTCGCCTTCAGATATATCTGAGCTGTGGGGGTGGTCACAATTATCTGAACATGCACTTTATCGTATAATTCAAACTGTGAGCCATGTTACAACTACTAAGCTGAAACATGTCGCCTAGTGCGAAATAATTACACGTGAGTTTATCCGTTTGTAACTAAGTAGTACCTATACACTATATCGCATTGACAATAGAGCCGTTGTTCAGATATTTGTGACCACCTCCATAGCTCCGATATATGAGATGGCGACAGAACACGATCTTGCCTCTCTTAATTTAACATGAAAATGACTTATTTTGAGGCATTTTTGATTTAAAAAAGTTATTTACAACTATATCGGATCCATAAAGAATAGGCAACGCGCGCGTGAGTCCATTGCAAATACAGACGTGCATAGGCATATCATCAGACGAACTGTATGTTTGTTTGCCGCCGTCGTAGGATGAAAAGAATATGACTAGCGCAATATTGGATGTAGGTACTAGTAAATAAAGGGTCGCGCACTAAGCGGTTTAAGAGAAATTTCCTCCCGCGAACGCTCCGGCTGTGGAATGAACTCCCTGCCGAGGTTTTCCCCAGGGACTACAGTATGAGGTTCTTCAAAAAGGGAGTGTATAGGTTCTTAAAGGGTAGGCAACGCGCATGTGAATCCTCTGGAGTTGCATGCGTCCATAGGCTACGGTAATTGCTTACCATCGGACGGGCCATATGCTTGTTTTTGTATAAAAAATAAATAATAAAACAATAAAAATAATTTATTTCAGACTAAAAGTCCATACATGGCTAGTAAATTGATAAATGTTCTTAGTTAGTGATTATTTTATTATATTATACTAGCTTCTGCCCGCGACTTCGTCCGCGTAGAATAGTTACTTTTGGTCTTCGCTTATGATATATAGCCTTTATCTATAAATGGGCTACACACACACACACTACTGAAAGGATTTTTCAAAATCCCAAAATTACTTTGAAAAGGCATATCAAGTTAAAATAACATACACACACACACAACATAACAATACATTCATCCGCTATGTGGGCTTGATCCTCCTGTACCTATAGTACCTCCTTATACTACATTTTTGGTTGTCCCTTGAGGTGCTAGTATGACCAATCTGCTCGCGACGGCGGAGCGCGGGGGGCGGCGAACTTAAGTAATCCGTATTTGAATATTTGGAATTTGGAATCGAAGGATTAAGTATAATTGAATTGCAAACAACACTGTTAATTAGACACGTATGAACTTTATGTCGTAGCAATAAGGTTCATACGTCTCTAGCTAACAGCTTAGCTTAGTAGCTTAGAACACCGCCTGTTGTATGTATGTACCTATGTGTGTTAACACTTAAACTTTTAAACCACTTTCCCGTAAAACTTCGCTTTCTTAGGATTCCGTACCCAAATTGTAAGAACGGAACCTTATTGCTTAGACTTAAAACGTCGGCCTGTCTGTCTGTCTGACGGCTATATCTTATGAAAAGTGTTACCATAAAAAACTGTTTTATTTACCAATGATACGGAACTCTTCGCGCGCGAGTCTGACTCGCACTTAGCCAATTTTTTTATGCCTATTAAGTATATGAAACGTCTACAAACGACTGCACATTTGTGCAGTGTAGCACATCTTTATTTAAAGGCAATACGGACTTTTGACACCTTCATTTGCGTATGACTGTACCTACATTCCAACCCCATAAGCGATTAAAAAACGCTCATCTCATTTCATATCAAATGACGCTGAAATTACTCATCTTGTTCCTTATTAAGTACTACTGTGAAGAGTGTGAAATGTAATTCTTTTTTTATATACTTACCCTCTTTTTGAAAAATACTTTTTTAGTGCAGATATTTTAAAACCGTTGTTGTTTTTGTCAACAGCGACCCGATTAACCATAGGAAACATACACATGTCGTTTTTCCGACTTTTTAAACCCCATTTTCTCCTATTAGGGGTTGAATTCTCAAAAATGCTGAAACACGAGTTTACTCATTTGTCGTTAGGAATACTATTGTGAAGTTTCAAATTAATTGGTGTAACTAATCATAAATCCCCATACAAACTTTGGACCCCCATTTCACCCCCTTAGAGGGTGAATTTTTAAAAATCCTTTCTTAGTGCACCTCTAGACCTTATAAGGAACCTGTGTGCCGAGTTTGGAAACTTTAGACCCAGCGGTTTGGGCTGTGCGTTGATTTAAGTGAGTCAGTCAGTCAGTCAGTCAGTCAGTCAGTCAGTCAGGACTTTGAGATTTATATATATAGATATGACTAATTGTAAGTATATAGTAGTGTATAAGTTCTTAAAGGGTAGGCAACGCGCATGTGAATCCTCTGGAGGTGTATGCGTCCATAGCCTAGGTACGGTAACTGCTAACCATCAGGCGGGCCGTACGCTTGTTTGCCACCGTCGTTGTATTATTAAAATATATCAATGCTGTGATATTTTCTTTAAAGATTCATTGTTCGTACAAAATGGCCACTCGGCGATGAACCGAAGCGCGAAAATAAAAGAGATAAATGCCACAGATAAATAATTCTTCCCAAGTTTTTGCCACAGAGTGCACAGCAAATGGGTATTTCATGTACTTTTAAGTAGGATTGATGCTGGCCCCTGTGGTGTTACGTCTGCGTTCAACTTTGTTACGTTGTTTAGTTTGTTGCTTGAATTGACAAGTTTCAATCTTATACAAGTGAGTACACTTCTTTTCGAATTTATATACTATCTGACCGAAGAGGCTTCCTCCACAACGTATCAGCATTGCGATACAATCCTTGGTACAATGCCTCAAGGGTCTTTTTTAGATTTTATACTGTAATAACAATCTCATACGAATTGTCTGAGTCTCACGGTAACTAATCTCAGTAAGGCTTGAGTTGCAGGTACTACTAGATGACGACGATATACATATATATATATAATATACAATTACTTAAAATACATAGAAACCATCCATGACTCAGGAACAAATACTCGTACTCACATCTCTTGATCACACTAATAAATACCTTGACTAGGATTTTAACCCAGGACCATCGGATTCATAGGCAGGGCCACTACCCACTAGGCCAGACCTGTCGTCAATCGTAATTACGTATAAAAATCTTGAAAGTTTAAATCAGTTCTAATTATACTGCTGTTCCGAAAATTCTGGCGATCGCCACTCGAGTAGTCAATCCAGGGGGCCGATCTCTTTACGCTCGAATCGTGACATTTTAATCTCTCCCAAACACGAAGAAATGGTATTTTTGAAGCATGAATGATAGAAATTAATAATCGTGGTTTATCCAAAAATAATGGTAAGAAACTTTTGTCTGTGATTATTTTCGTTGGCAAAGTTTTATAAATATTATATAAGTGCACGACTCTCAAAAATCGGCGCCCTGATCATAAAGACTTAAGAACTGAAGGTATGATTGCACACCAGGATAATCAAAAGTGCCTTATAAAACCTTATTCTGCGCAGTTATTTACAAAAAAGACGAGAATCTTGATGACGTGCTTATAAAATGTCTAATGTAGTAGCTGTAATCTCATGAACTGTGTAATGTAGCAACAAATATTAAAAACGGAATAAAATCTCTCCTAGACAACAAATATTTTTATTTATTTATACTTATTAATAATGTAAATATCGGCAACAGGTAGGTAGACGTTTGACACATTCACAATAGTTCACGGACAAGGGTGAAATTACACAAGAATTCAAGACTTAATGGAATCGCTATCGCGTGCGCTTCCGCCTCCGCTACCTCCAGTACCTCCTACTCTATGTAAGTGTTGCCAACTCGCACTGGTAGACGGAAATTGCTTCAGGTACGTTAATCCAATGCAGTTAACTTTTCATTTTACACATCGGTGCAGTCATCTGAGATAATATGTTACACAGCAAAAGCGGAATTGCAAATGCATATGCATTTTTTAAGTCTGTAAATAAACTAAGTACAGTTGAGTGCAGGTAGTATTGATTTAACTTGCTCGTTAATACGAGTATATCTTGTGATTTTAAGGAGTTTGTTAAGGGGGCGTCGAGGTTTTCGCGCTACTCGATTCAATTTGATCATGGCGGCTCAAGTAAGGTTGGGCAAAGCTCGCGAATTTAGGAATTTTCGCTCGTATTATTTAAAAAATGATATGCGATGGCCGATGGGACACTGCAATCGCCAACCCATTTGCCAATCGTGGCGATTATGGCCTTTGCCATTAAGGCAAATTGTGGGTCGCTTTGTAACGTATGTCATATGATGATCATGAAAGTTGTTTTGGTACACAAACAATCGTCTGCAGATAAAAATATTCGGAGTCAATAGATAATAGTACATTGTGCAACGAGGATGGTAAGTAAGGTATAGTAAACGCGAGTCTATTAGAAGCCCGACGACGAAGTCGGAGGGCTTTTAATGACTCAAGTTTGTTATACACTTACCACCCGTGGTACATACAATGTTTTTCATCACATTTGCGAGGAAATAAAATAAATTCGTTGTTAAAATATTAGTTACTAGTGTAGTGTAGTTTTACCTATCAGACCGCATCCACTATAAAAGATTGTCAACAATGTCAACTTTGTTCAATGTCTTCCACAGATAATGTTAACAACTGCGTTTTGTTTTCGAAGTTGATAGATCATCCTGCCAAATAGTATCAATTATCAAAATCAAATAGAAAACAACTATTTTTAATAAATACTAAACATTAAATTGCAGTCAAATTTAATATAAAGATATGTTTTATACATATTAAAAGTTAGTTGTAGCAAACTTTTGAAGATATGAAATACACCTTGGCTGTTTAGAAACATCCTCAGTCCAAGTGAAGTATAGGTTCTGTATATTTTTAAAACTAAACTTAACAGCCCGTGTGAGCTAAATCGGCTATAACTGCTCTGTTCTCTCGCAAGTAACAACGCCATTGACGAGCAAGTGTGATGAAAAGTAAATAATGTAAACAAACCCATTTTTTAAGCTATTTTCATTTTACCTTCATAGCTTTGCAGTTACGCAATTACAAAAGAACATGATTTTATTATCATTGTATATGCACATACATGTCATACATCCGATATGTACATAGGTACATTCTAGTTTAGTTCAAATATGCGATAATTACCTATATTTTCAATACAAATGAACATACGAACATGTGTAATATTATTATCATGTGATGTTTTTTTCTGCTTAGAAATTCAATTGTGTGTCAGCCATACTTGTTTACATTATTTTCGTTTTCTATTGATCCCCAAATATACCTATTATGTTACGCGAGTTCCTCGTTTCAATACAATTTAAAAATCGTTAGAAAAAAATGTTTTTTTTTTTTTTTCGAGAAACGCTCTTCTGTCGAAGTTGCAACATGTTACAAGATATTTTTTTACTCAGCTTGCAGTTGCTTTAATTTAATTACTCCCAGCTTTTAAACGTTCGCTTCCCGCCTTCGATTACTGTGTCTAGCTGGCAGCTTCCCATTTTTTAACCGTTTTCGTGTGGCGTGTTTCGGCCAGTGCTGTTTCGTTCTTATTTTGAATTTGAACGGCCCCGATCTGTCAAGTTGAACATGAGGTTGGGTGTAAATTGTCAGAGGATGAGTAAACTGAACAATACGATGTGGGGCACTTTTTTATATGCCTCGCCCGTTCTTACCTAAAGAGTGATTACTGATTAATTATAGTCTATACTTTTAGGTATTAAAAAAAAAGTAAACAATCTTGACGTATCTTTTTATTGAAAAACGCTTTTTATAAATCAGTGACTATTACTTACGAAAGCAAAATAATGTAAATAATCATATGTGATTCATAATTGTCACGTACTTGTCATGATTTATTTTTCAAAACTGATTTTCAATAAATAGACATGTCCAAATTGTTTACCTTTTTTTAACTACCTAAAAGTATAAACTATAGATATTATACTAAGATTATACTACTGTTTTATCGTCATTCAAATCACTACAGCATGATTGTAACTTTAAAATATATTTATAAGATGTTACTTGAAAAAGTACCTATGAATTTTATAGCACTTGCTGTCATTTATGAGGGATTATTACCTCAGCAGAAATAAAACGAATCCATTTTAAGATTACTACTACCTACTAGGTATAATGTCTGTCGATTCAAGTTGCCAAGTTGAAATTTAGTACTGATTTGTACGACAATGAGCCAAATATGGAGATTGCACGTACAGTCGCCATCAGATATATCGGAGCTGCGTAGGTGGTCACAAATATCTGAACAGCGCCTCTATTGTCAAGGTAATAGTTCATGTTCAGATATTTGTGACTGTATATTCAATAAATAAATTATACTGTGATGCAACTTGTAGTTTTGAGTAGGTACATGCACTTTTACATTCAACCTCCTCGGATCACCTGGTCTTCAGGCGATTTTAGCACAAGATAGGCCCAAAGGGAAAAGCCAGTAACCCATATAATCCGCACAAGTAAATTGATTGGTAACCAATTAAATTGATTTTGCCTCAGTGTCTGACCGTAATCTCTTCTGACTGATTCCATGAGCGGTAAATGGGATTTAATTAAAATATAGTCTTATATTAATCCTATCGTTCGGTCCGGACATTAGTAATGAAATGTTTTGTGTTTATTTATTTTTATTTTTTATTAAACACTTAATTGGTTAGGTTCGGTTAATGGCAACTTGCGTTTTTAAGATTCATGGGTGACATTCAAATGACGTGAAAATGGCTTCATGTAATAAATATTTGTTGTCTTTAATATTTGGACAAAACAAGCATAGCTGACATTTGCTAGGCTTAAGTGGATCCGGGTATGTCCTTAAACTACGTCCAAAAATGAGAGGTAGGGCACAGCGATTACCATCACGCTTGAATCTGGGGCAGCCCAACTGGGGAAGTACCTTCTCCTTACAGAAGACCACAGCCATAATGGCACTGCTACCTTTCGGGTATGCAGTGTCGTGTTCCTGATGGTGAGTAAGGTTCCCAGAGCTCCAACCCCTCTTAAAGGCCGGCAACGCGCTTGTGTCTCTTCTTGTGTTGCGGGTGCCCATGGGCGACGGTAATTACCACCAAGCAATCCGTCTGCTCGCAATCTGTCGCATGCGTCCGGATGGTGGGCATGCGGAGCCATCAAGTGGATGTCGCAAGAAAGGTGTACCGCAAACAAAGATGGCGGAACGCTGCTTTCCTCGGCACTTGGTCGGAAACAGCATATAATCGGGAGTTTCGGGGTGGCATTTGCCCAGCAAGGGGACACATTTCTACGCTAATACAAAAAAACGTTATCCTCAAGTTATTGATACTTGGGGATTGCACAGGCAAAGCTGTTCTTGGAGAATCTAAGATTCCATCCGTGTATTTATGTTCCAAATTTAAGGTTTTGCCTTTAACAGTTCAGCTCATATTTGTATATCAGTCTTTTTTTTACATTACACATTCGACTGTGTCGAATAAACAAAAAAAAATGTGTAAATTAACAAAAGCTAGTATAGGCATCACATTTCTGTATTAATTGACTCCACGAAGCGTGAAGCGTAGCGCACTGCGGTACTGTAAGTGTTTTAACTCGGAACCGGGAAAGCAAGGACTACGCTGCTACGGCGTAGACGTCGCGTGTGCTACGTGTCGTAGCGCAGTCGGCGGGATACAGTACCACGTCGGCCATGCCGCAGTATGCTACGAGCGTAGCGCGTTGCGATGATCTCAGCGGTTTTTTCGTATGTAGAATACACTGCCAAGAGTTTAATGTCATATACCATCATCATCATCATCCCAGCCATAAGACGTCCACTGCTGGATATAGGCCTCCCCCAGAACGACCGAAGAAGACCGATCCTGCGCCTTCCACATCCAGTGGTATCCCGCGAGTCTGACTAGGTCGTCGGTCCACCTTGTGGGAGGCCTGCCTACGCTGCGTCTTCCAGTTCGTGGTCGCCACTCCATAACCTTTCCGCCCCTCCGGCCATCGGTTCTGCGAGGAATGTACCTGCCCACTGCCACTTAAGCTTAGTTTGGCGATCCGGAGACTTCACTGAAAAAAATGATTGGTTGAATTAACCCGATTTTGTGTCTTTTCTATCAAATTTTTAGGTTGCTCACGGTCCTATCACGAATTTTTGTTAATTTTACAAAAAAATAACGGTAGGCTTATTACTAGATTAATCTAGTAAATATTCTTAACCAAATTACTCTGGTAAACTATTTACCAAAGTACTTAAGTAACATACTCTTTACCAAAGTACTTTAGTAAATTATTTATCAAAATACTTTAGTAGCATTTTCTTAATCAAAGTACTTTGGTAAATTATTTATCAAAGTTCTTTAGTAGCCATATAATACAAAACCTTCTGGGGTATTATTACCAGAGTACTTTGGCAGTGTTTACCACACCTGTGTGGTCGTTATTAACTTAATTGTTTGGTTGTTTTTAACATACTGCAATGGTAATTTTTCTGAATAATCATTAAATTCCTCTAGTAGAATCAACACACAAATTTGATACAAATAGCGAGAGAACTCTGGTACATTTCAGTAATATTTATCACAGATGTTTGGTATTTTCAAACGGGTGTATATTGTAGATGTTACTAAACTCACTATGGTAAATACTACCAGCCGCGAATTGTAATATTTACTAATTTAATATTAGTAATATTTATCACAGATGTTTGGTATTTTCAAACAGGTGAATATTGTAGATGTTACCAAACTCACTGTGGTAAATACTACCAGTCGCGAATTGTATTATTTACTAATTTAATATTAGTAATATTTATCACAGATGTTTGGTATTTTCAAACGGGTGTATATTGTAGATGTTACTAAACTCACTGTGGTAAATACTACCAGCCGCGAATTGTAATATTTACTAATTTAATATTAGTAATATTTATCACAGATGTTTGGTATTTTCAAACAGGTGAATATTGTAGATGTTACCAAACTCACTGTGGTAAATACTACCAGTCGCGAATTGTATTATTTACTAATTTAATATTAGTAATATTTATCACAGATGTTTGGTATTTTCAAACGGGTGAATATTGTAGATGTTACTAAACTCACTGTGGTAAATACTACCAGCCGCGAATTGTAATATTTACTAATTTAATATTAGTAATATTTATCACAGATGTTTGGTATTTTCAAACGGGTGTATATTGTAGATGTTACTAAACTCACTATGGTAAATACTACCAGCCGCGAATTGTAATATTTGCTAATTTAATATTAGTAATATTTATCACAGATGTTTGGTATTTTCAAACAGGTGAATATTGTAGATGTTACCAAACTCACTGTGGTAAATACTACCAGCCATGAATTGTATTATTTACTAATTTAATATTAGTAATATTTATCACAGATGTTTGGTATTTTCAAACGGTGTATATTGTAGATGTTACCAAACTCACTGCGGTAAATACTACCAGCCGCGAATTGTAATATTTACTAATTTAATATTAGTAATATTTATCACAGATGTTTGGTATTTTCAAACGGGTGTATATTGTAGATGTTACCAAACTCACTGTGGTAAATACTACCAGCCGGGAATTGTAATATTTACTAATTTATTATTAGTAATATTTATCACAGATGTTTGGTATTTTCAAACGGGTCTAATTGTAGATGTTACTAAACTCACTGTGGTAAGTACTACCAATATTACTGTAATATTTACTAATTTAAAATTAGTATTTTTTACCTCAAATACTAGGTATATACACATTATGGAAAATACCAAACACATGTGGTACTACTAGTTTAACATCAGTAAATATTACAATTTATTGTCGGTAAATACTACGACAGACTTTTTAGCAATAACTGAGAAAAAAAAACTATTCACATATACATCATTATTTAATGAATGTCACTAAAGTAGGCTACAACTATCGATATTATAATCTGCCCTAAAATATTTTACGAGTTTCGCTAGAGGAAACTACTGAAAAGTATAAAACAAAAAACATACTAATTAAACATACTTCAATGTCAATGATTACTTAAAAATAATTGCTATTATATAAAGTTTTAAGCATTCTATAATATTTGAACGCTATGCAACCAAATAGTGAATTTGGGTGCATAGCGTTCAAATATTGTGACCATCTCCTGTTATGCGGGCCACCAGGACTGCTGTCGATGGTGCGTTGTGTTTAGTTTTGGGCGTTTCTTTTCTTGTTTTTGAGTGTACGATTGGACGTTTCTCCAGCTGTCAAGCTTAGTACGAACTTCACTTTGGTTCTGAAAATAACAAATAAAGGTAAGAATAATAGCTATAATTTTTAATTATATATCCGAAGAGACGTCAGATTTTTTTTCCAGTGGCCAGTGACCGATTGATTCACTCATACAAAAAAACACTGGCTACTTCCAGGTCACCTAGAATGCTGAAATTTGGCATTTAGTACATCTTATGTACTCATACGAAACAGACATTTATAATCAAGATGAGAATTTTATTTTATTATGATAATTTGTATTTATAGCAGCCGCCATAGTAAATAATAAAAATCAAATTATTTATTTAAGACCAACTTGGATCAATCAGTGTTAGTAACATGCGTAACCTAATTAAACCCCTAACCCGGAAACGGGTGAACCGATTTTGACATGGCTATGATCTTGATCACCTGCTTTCTAATAAAAAAAGGTGCCACAGACAAACATACGTAACTGTAAACGTATGTACATATGTAAAACAACTCTTTTGCGTTGGGGTTAAAAATAACAAAATTACCTTCGCATGAAGAAAAAGGCGTTTAATGCCTCTTGTATGCTTGGTTTGACTGATTTTTCCGTCCATTTGTGTCCTTATATGTTACTCTTACAGTTGGAATTATTTTATAACCAATTGTGTAAAAGTAACAGAAGTCTCTAACGTCTGAAAAAATGCGGTTAGTGGATATAGCCAAATAACTGGCTACCGTACAATAAACGTGATATTGGATATAACAGAAATATAAAAATATTATGAACAAGTATTAAACTCTATTTCTTTGAAAAAAAAGTCAAATCTAACCTACTTTAAGATCTCGCATTTTATTTAAATAACAGCAATTGTTATAGGTATCCAAAAAAGCAAAGAAATAGAGTTTAATACTTGTTCACAATATTTTTATATTTCTTTAGCAAATATAATAATACATATATTGGGGATAGTTTCAAATCTGCTTGTAACGTTGTAACGGTTCCAATGCTACAATAAAAAATAAAAATTGTAGCCCAAAAGCGGTTTTGAGTTATAGAAGGGTCAAAAGTGACACCAAATGGTTCGTGTAATATTACACTCGGCGCTGGCTAGCCAGTTCCTTTGCTTGAACTTGGGTTGACACGCTGCCGCGTGTCTAGATACAGCCTGGTGACAGACAGGTAAACGGACGGACAGCGTCTTAGTAATAGGGTCCTGATTTTTACCCGTTCAAGCTGATTTATTTTAATTGGTGATGACTATTATTGAAATATACCACTAAATAGCATAAATACGGGTAAGTATTTTATAAGTAAAAGGACATAGAGAAACGAACTAGACTTACCTTCGTTTTGAGTTTCGGCTGCGCATGACATATACTCTTCTGCAGCTTTAATTGTTTTAAAATGCGGTAGAGCGTTATCTAAGAAAGTTGGCCATTTTTTGTACAACTGAATACCCAGGCCTGGACATTTTGCTTCAAAATCCTGCTCAATCTGAAAAGGTTGAAATGTATATTTATCGAATCGCCTCAGTACTGTACCAATACTATTAATTGTACTACTACTATATAGTACAAAACCTGATGCGCAAAATATATACATACATGCACAACATTTACACCCTGTGTTTTTTTTATTTGCGTTAAATTCAAGATCATCATCATCATCTCAGCCATAAGACGTCCACTGCTGAACATAGGCCTCCCTTGGACCTCCACATATACCGGTTGGAAGCGACCTGCATCCAGCGTCTTCCGGCGATCTTAATGAGGTCGTCTGTCCATCTTGTGTCCATCGTCTGGCATCGCTTGCCAGTCCATGGTCTCCACTCGAGCACTTTTCGACCCCATCTGCCATCTTCTCTGCGTGCAATGTGGCCTGCTCATTGCCACTTCAGCGTGCTAACCCGGTGGGCTATGTTCAACATGCCTATTACTAATTTGTCTAAATTGAATAATTGAGGTATACGTACCAATATAATATAGCCAATGCTTAATTTATAAGCCGGCCAGTCAACAAGTATATCCTGTATGCTTTTAAATTTTTCTGATGATAGTTCTTGGAGATTCGATAATTTCGTTCAAGGGCTCTTTATCAAATTTAAGTTAGAGTTTTAATTCTTCAAATTCTTCATCAGAAACTAAGGAGCAAGAACAAGTTAAATTAGTTTTAACATATATAATACCATCATTCGGATTCAGTTATCAATATCATGAATCACTTTATAATTTGACTGTGTGTATTTAATTAAAGCACTATATAGAACATTATTGAAAAAATGCCGTACACGCAATAATTTACGTTAACTACGCACTACGTATTTAATATAAAGTAGCTATGGTAAAGATAAAGACATTAAAACGTAAATTAATATAAACGAAACGGCTAAAAATATTTACCTATTTCATCGCCAACAACAGCATGTGTCTCTGGCTCGGACGTTAGGGCACGTTCACGACGTCTTGTAGGTATCACACCAGATTTGCGTAAAGCCTTTTTTGATTATTATATTTGTCCACTAGTTTTCCTCTAGCTGGGATGTACTTGCTGGTGCTGTACTTTTGGCTTGGAATATAGTAGGTTTCCTAAGGAAATTCAATCACTTTGATAAGTAAGTTAAAAAAATATAGAATAATAATTAAACATATTATATTTTAATGCTGGATAACTAACTCCTGCAAAAATCCAACTTCTAGAAAACGAAGCGCACACAATGTAAGTTTAAGGTTGGCCATTGCCATTCAACGCGGTAACGCGACAAGTGTGATGGGCACCTTTGCGCCCGGTACAACTCGCGGAAGCTTTAAGTAACGTTGTTTCGACACATTTTTTTATGCGAACAAAGCTATCCAGTATCTATAGTTACCTAATAGACAATTTATAGTACAGTCACAGACTTTAATTGTTGAGCCACTTACGGTTCAAGCTACCTATTTCCTTTTGTTTAATACTTAATACTTTTCTGTAACAATTTCTGTTTGGTGCAATAAAGACTATTACTACTACTAATACTATATGAAATGCCCAATGTAAAGAAAACCCTTAATGGCTCAACAATTAAAGTCCCTGACCGTACCTAATGTTCAGTCACCAGCAATATTATATTCCTACTCAAAGGCCGCAAAAATAAGTGACTCGTTCGTATGGCTACAAATAAGAGCGTGTCCGTGTCACATACCTATTTATGCGGCCTTCGCGCAGGAAAATACTATTGCCGCTGACTGTACTAAAATTCCACAAATTAAAGAAAGCAAGCGACTAGCATCTCATCATCTAATCGGTATTAGGTCCGGTTCCTTACGATTTCTTTTACCGAAACGAAAAGCGACTGGTACGTAGGTATTAAATGATATGTATTTCTTAATCGTACATAAGTTTCGAAAAACTCAGTGGTACGAGCCGGGGTTCGAACCCAAGACCTCCAGAGACCTAAGCCGGAGTTAAGCTATCAAACAAAAAAAAAAAAACACCTAAACACCACTCACCTAATTGGTCATTTGTTTCATTACTAATCCAACCCGATGGCAAATGTTTCATATTAGGGTGCTCGTCTGACATTAAAACTGAATAAAATATGTTGAAACCTACCTGTACCTACTTATTAAATAAGCAATACTAACTTAAAATCATTGTAGTTACTGTTAATTACTAAAGCCAAATAAAAAAAAAACATAATTCGAGCGCCCGAAAGTAAAAAACCGAACTCCTGCAAATTATGTTAGCAGGGCCCTGGAGCGGTACCGCGAGCATGGAAGTTCGTATATTTCGGGGATCTTTCTCTTTTACTCTAATTAAGGTGTCATGAGAGTGACAGAGACAATCGTCCGAAATTTACGAATATCGTTGTTCGCGGTAGCGCCGCTGCTGTGCCAACATAATTTCACGAGAAGCGGTGGTTGAGAATGCCACTGGTACACGAATAAACGGTATATCCCAATAAATACAATACCTACTTAACTAACTGTATACAGTATGATAATTTATACCATACTTAGGTAA
The DNA here is from genome assembly GCA_022674325.2 of Grapholita molesta. Lineage (NCBI taxonomy): Eukaryota > Metazoa > Arthropoda > Insecta > Lepidoptera > Tortricidae > Grapholita > Grapholita molesta. The sequence goes on along the minus strand of CP053125.2, from coordinate 1,477,674 downwards.
AATATACTTACGTGTATGATAGAGTTCAGCTTCTCCAAGCCAGTTGTGAACAGTATACGTTCTTTTAAGTTAGGTATCAATTCCTTCAACTCTGGATCCTTTATATTTTGTATTAAATTCAATGTAATCTGGTTATCTAAATCAGAAATATATAGATTAGCTCCAATGAACAAGCTTAATTTAAATGTTAGTGGAATCTCAATAAATAGGTGCGAAAAACGCAAACAAACGGCGTAAGACAAAGGCTTTTACAATTCAGTTACGTAGGTATACGTAGTCTTCGTACATTTTGTATGAAAACGTTTTGAAGCGGCATCGGCATCATGCATGCAAGCGGCGGTGCCTTCGCCGTTTGTGCGTATTGTACTTGTAAATTTACTCACCTTCAAAGTTTTTTATGGTACTTTCTTCAATACCCCATTCCGCGAGATATTGAACTACTACAGTGGTATCTTGAGATTCGTCCATGATTATGATAAAATTTAAATTTAACACAACGCAAGCCTTTGATTTCCGGGTAGGCATGTAAGTAGGTACTAGTTGTACGATTTTTGTAGAAGCGATTAGTAAAAACACTTCTTCGTACAGTAAAGATACACAACGAAAAGACGGCCGCAATGTAAATTTGTAAAAGTACACTCAAAAACAAGAAAAGAAACGCCCAAAACTAAACACAACGCACGCACAACCTAATCGCACGCGCCGACTCAACGGTCGCAACTGCTGCTCTGCTACGTCACGGGCGCGCGGCGCGAGTATCGCCTCGCGCGCGGGCAGGCAGGTGGGAGGGGAGGGTTTAACAATTCTGGAATGTTCGTTGTGCTTTCCTTCTCTGTCGCTCAAATTTGTAAGTGTGATAGAGATGCCACACAGGTTAGGTGGTACAACTAGTCATGTTGTTAACAAAGTCAATAAGTTATTTTTACTAAAGTATAGGTAGCTAAGTACATATTTACTTATGATATGATGATAGGATAGATAACTGATTAATAATATATTTAAATATATTACATATTATGAACCTAATGTTAATTACAAATAGTTTTGTACGTTTGCATTGGTAGGTAAGGTAGTTAATTATAATTTGACTGCTTGAATGTTGTAGGTAGGTACTTACCTAGTTTGAAATATGCCTACTAACATATAAAAATTGGTAGGTATTTTTATTGTTTGATTGTTAGTACCCAGTAGTTAGACAAATCTAGTTAGTACCCTGTGTTTAGTACCTACAGTTAGTTAATTAACTCTGACTATAGTATAGATACGTGAAATCGTGAATCCAATAATTTTAGTAGGTACCTAGGTACCACGTCAGTTGTTCATGAAATGGTTGATCTAATTCCAAACATCCAAACCCAATATTTAAGCTGCCTCTAAGTACTTACCTACCTACATGATGGGCCATCATGGCAGAGTGTAAGGGACGCAGCTATACTATGGAACGAGATCGCAATATCGTTTATAGCAGCGTCCCTATGATGGCGCACGATGTTCCGACGTTCAATTCGCGATAGGACCTTGTAATGTAATTTTAATATATGTGGGAATACTAAATACCTACCTACCTTCCTAGATACCGACTGTAGTTCGTCTTTACTTTATAGATTAGTGTAAGCTGAAAGATTTTTTCAAATGTGACCTTGCTTGGTATACAATCAATCAAAACCATTATTTTTCTTTTACCACGACGGTTGCAAACAAGCATACGACCCGTCTAATAGTATTATTAAGCACTTGGTTAACTTACTTGGGATTAGGTTGTTATACCTAATTTTATTTTTGATGGCGATATTCATCGATGTTTAAATGATTTCTTATAATTTAGGGTTAAAGACAACTAGCAATCATTTTTAAGACATTGTATCTAAAGTTTTAAATAAAACCATTAGGTGACAGGTAAGTACCTACAGTCAAGGACCAAAATAGCGTTACGGTCAAAGTGCCAAAATATGTACACATAAACCTTAACAAAGAGGTAATAGTACCGAAGCCCTTTCTCAGATTTGAGATTTTTGAACGACTATATCTGGCGCGCGAAGTGCCTCGCGGCCCCATCGTGCCTGTGTGTGTGGACTGATCCCGCGCGTTTTGCCCTTCGGCCCGCAACAAGCCACTCGCTATTTCATTACCGACACGCGACGCGAAAATATTGTTTGTTATAATTTTGACCCAGCTTCCGTTTATTGATACTCGAGATTTCTCTACTACTTGTGATTTGGCTTTTGTTTACTGGACTTTGAATCAGCGTGTTCATTTGGACTAATTTGTGATTTGTTGTTTTTTGACCTATATATTGAGGTTATTCTACTTCTATCATCATTTATAATATGTACCTATAAATAATACAACACCTAAATAACAATAAATATATACATTTACAGATAATACAAAATGCGGTTTTAATGAGCTAAGCTAATAAATAGACATACCTACCTGCAACGACGTGCTGGTAGCAGGTACCTACGTAGGTACTAATTACTAACGTCGGCAAGTTCGGCGATTGAGTAAAAGTAGTACTTAGTAACTTTATGCAATTAAATTTTATCTACGTACATGTCATAAGTGCTCTAAAATGCGTCCAGAAACCGTAGGCAATGACCAGCATTACCAACCATCAGAAAAATTTCAGTAGGTAATGTTAACATTACCTACTGAAATCAGTAGGTTATGAATTTAAATTTGGAACAGCTGTCAAATTCAAGTGGGGTGTCTAATCTAGTATCTATAGATATTAAAACAGCCATTGATACGAAACGCCAATTCGTTATGTTTTTTTAATATAAATCGAACGACATTTGAACTCGAGTGACAGTAGAATAGGGAGTTCATTCGCTTGACTATGGTTTAAAAAAAAAATTGACTGAGATACGAAATACGCAACGCCGCCGTTCCAAGCTGTCATTTGTTTTGTTCGTTGACTTTTTAATGTTTACAAGTAACTTATAGTAATAAGTCATTTCCCTGCGGTTTCTGAACCCATCTTAAAACACTTAATGATATGTGTGTAGATAAAGTAGTGTATGTAACTATACATAATTAGGCATTACAACAATCACGATTGTTGTAATGCTCTTCATTATGCACAGATACATAAACTACTATTACATCTATACTTTAACATTACAAGCTGCAACATTATCAAAACCTTTTGTAGTTACTTGAGTAACTAGGTACCTACTCTTTAACACGTGGGTATGTTTTATTCGCTTTGCAGGCTGATGTTGCCAATTGATAGAGATAATTATATAGGTATGCAATAATAGTTTTCCGTATGGGATTGGAATTATTTCAGTACTAAACTTCATAATACCAAAGTAACACCACCCGGTGTTACTGTGCAGTATAGGTGCATTTAGCCCGCGAGCCTATCGGGCAGACGTATAGCAGCTAAGGGAATGCCGAGATCCCGGCCATATTTTACGAGATTGTATCTCGTCAAATTTCCTACGATATCTCGCGAGATAACGAGATAAGTAATGTTCCCATTACTCTTAATTATTGAAACTAAAGTAATAATTTACAAAAGACTAAATATAGATAATTATTGTTTTGTTACCAATATTGTAAGAATTTGAACTGATTAGCTACAGTAGGTATAATAATTTATAGACATAAACAAATGTTATTAGAGTTAGAGACAAAATAATAATTACTCTGTTGATTTTTAAAATAAAACTTACATTATTTTTATAACTAAGCAACGCAGTTTCTATTTAATTACATATCATGTCAATTACTAGTTCTTAAAACAAGCATTTGCATATGTTTTAATTGCGGTTCGTGTCCCTAAAATCGATGACATGATTCCTAAGAACAAGTCTTTGCATGTCTTATAGTTCCAGATTTCCCCATACTGACCGATCTGAATGAGACACCTTGTATATAAACGTTAAGTCCTGACCTGACTGACTGATCGACGCCCAGCCCAAACCGATTAACTTAGATAGCTGATTTGTGTGATTTATATATAGAATATTCTTACACAAATTGCCTAAAGCCTAAGAATATTCTGTAATATTTATTTATTTATTTATTTATTTACAAACATGGAAGTGGAAGAATGTGTAAGTTTTGAAATAGTGGAATTTTTAATAATTTAAATGTGTTTTAATTGTTTATTTAATTTAAATTTTATTTGTACATTTATGGAATTAATATTCTGTAATAAACAATTTTCTATTTTTTTTCATTTTTTACAAATAGATTCGATAAGATGTAAAAGACAAAACGGTTATTTTTCTTTTGGTTCGGTTTGGTTAAAATAACCAAACCATGCCTTAGTCAAAATTGGTTTAGTCAGTTCAACATGCTAGTTGTGTTAAAGCAAACTAAGAAGTATTATATCACCACATTAGTAAGTGATCGATCAAAGTACCCTTGTAACTTTTATGAATAGCTTTAGTAAATCTAACAAACTAAATGTGTTGAGTCAATCAACGTAATTCGGTAAGACTTACAAAACGAAACGGTACTCTATCGTTTCGTAATATTTACAGTATGGTTTACTTCAAATAACCAAACTATGTCTAGTAAACATTGGTTTAGTCAGTTCAACATGCTAGGTGTGTTAAAGCAAACTAAGAAGTATTGTATCACCACATTAGTAAGTGATCGATCAAATTACCCTTGTAACTTTTATGAATAGCTTTAGTAAATCTAACAAACTAAATGTGTTGAGTCAATCAACGTAATTCAGTAAGACTACAAAACGAAAAGGTACGCTATCGTTTCGTAATATTTACAGTATGGTTTAGTTCAAATAACCAAACTATGTCTAGTAAAAATTGGTTTAGTCAGTTCAACATGCTAGGTGTGTTAAAGCAAGCTAAGAAGTATTGTATCACCACATTAGTAAGTGATCGATCAAAGTACCCTTGTAACTTTTATGAATAGCTTTAGTAAATCTAACAAACTAAATGTGTTGAGTCAATCAACGTAATTCGGTAAGACTACAAAACGAAAAGGTACGCTATCGTTTCGTAATATTTACAGTATGGTTTAGTTCAAATAACCAAACTATGTCTAGTAAAAATTGGTTTAGTCAGTTCAACATGCTAGGTGTGTTAAAGCAAGCTAAGAAGTATTGTATCACCACATTAGTAAGTGATCGATCAAAGTACCCTTGTAACTTTTATGAATAGCTTTAGTAAATCTAACAAACTAAATGTGTTGAGTCAATCCACGTAATTCGGTAAGACTTACAAAACGAAACGGTACTCTATCGTTTCATAATATTTACAGTATGGTTTAGTTCAAATAACCAAACTATGTCTAGTAAAAAATGGTTTAGTCAGTTCAACATGCTAGGTGTGTTAAAGCAAACTAAGAAGTATTGTATCACCACATTAGTAAGTGATCGATCAAAGTATCCTTGTAACTTTTATGAGTAGCTTTAGTAAATCTAACAAACTAAATGTGTTGAGTCAATCAACGTAATTCGGTAAGGCTTATGAAACGAAACGGTACTCTATCGTTTCGTAATATTTACAGTATGGTTTAGTTCAAATAACCAAACTATGTCTAGTAAAAATTGGTTTAGTCAGTTCAACATGCTAGGTGTGTTACAGCAAACTAAGAAGTATTGTATCACCACATTAGTAAGTGATCGATCAAAGTAACCTCGTAACTTTTATGAATAGCTTTAGTAAATCTAACAAACTAAATATGTTGAGTCAATCAACGTAATTCGGTAAGACTTACAAAACGAAACGGTACTCTATCGTTTCATAATATTTACAGTATGGTTTAGTTCAAATAACCAAACTATGTCTAGTAAAAATTGGTTTAGTCAGTTCAACATGCTAGGTTTGTTAAAGCAAACTAAGAAGTATTGTATCACCACATTAGTAAGTGATCGATCAAAGTACCCTTGTAACTTTTATGAATAGCTTTAGTAAATCTAACAAACTAAATGTGTTGAGTCAATCAACGTAATTCGGTAAGACTTACAAAACGAAACGGTACTCTATCGTTTCGTAATATTTACAGTATGGTTTAGTTCAAATAACCAAACTATGACTAGTAAAAATTGGTTTAGTCAGTTCAACATGCTAGGTGTGTTAAAGCAAACTAAGAAGTATTGTATCACCACATTAGTAAGTGATCGATCAAAGTACCCTTGTAACTTTTATAAATAGCTTTAGTAAATCTAACAAACTAAATGTGTTGAGTCAATCCACGTAATTCGGTAAGACTTACAAAACGAAACGGTACTCTATCGTTTCGTAATATTTACAGTATGGTTTAGTTCAAATAACCAAACTATGTCTAGTAAAAAATGCTTTAGTCAGTTCAACATGCTAGGTGTGTTAAAGCAAACAAAGGAGTATGATAATTAATACAAAACAAAGAACTACTTACAGTGTGTGTTATATTTACAATAGTTTTATGTATTTTCAACTAAAAGTATGATAGAAATTGCCAACCATTCTGGGATTGTAAATTCAACATACCATTTTTGTAATATACACTAGATTTTCCTCGTAAATCAACCAACCTTAGCTTATTTAGTAAATTGAACCAAGCATTTTTTTCAGTGTTCTATCGCGATATTGAAATTATAATTATGTTCTGTGTTTGTTTATGCACATATTGCACATGCAGTTGGCTTGTTTATATGCACTGCCAGATGATTGCAATTTTAGATAACAATAACATTGTTTATCAACAGTAAATTAACTGCTGTTTTTAAATTGTTACTCCTAGCCTACTGCTACCTAGATACAGAGTTAGTATTAACATTTGTATTAGGGTTGCCAACTATTTCTGGGGGAGTTAAAGTATTTATCAAAAAATAAATGATAAAAATATAGTACATCGTAAAAAATATAGTACTTTAAAAACAACTCTTCAGTTTGGGGTAAATCATGCTAAATTACTATAAGTACACTTACTATTTTAGAAGAACCCCCAAAATATAGCATTTTGCCGTACTATATATATATATAGTACGGCAAAATGCTATATTTATTTGAAGATATCTTCAACAGTATAATATATAGCGTCATATAGTTCGTAGCATGCAAAGTACTCAAAAAGTTCGGTACACCATAGAATTAGTATGGTGCACCGAACTATTTGAGTACTTTGAATGCTACGAACTATATGACGCTGACTGTACATTCATAGTATAGATCCAGAATAGTTAGCCCGTAGAAGCAATCTAGCAGAACCCAATCACGAGGATTTAATCAACTCGCCACCGGGTTATTGAATATTCATTCGAAAGTAATGCCTTGTAGGTAGCGAAGTGCGGCGGTGTAGCCTGCGGCGCTACGAAAAATGATATTCGTAAACGGACGATTGTATCTGTCACTCTCATGGCGCCTTAATTGGCGTAAATGAGAAAGATGCTCGAAATATACGAACTTTGAAATGACGATAATTAAGCATTGAATTACTGTAAATACCTAGATTTGGTGCTCGTTTCATTAACTTTAAGCAGTAATACAATGTAACAACAGCCATATTATTTACATACACGGTCCATGCTTAATTATCGTCTTACTGAAACAAGACATCAAACAAATTAATATAACAATTTAAACTGCATTTTTTCAATAATTACATGGTTTGACCGGGAATTGAACCTGATACACGAGCCCCTGTAGCTTTTATCATACCGATCTTAAGGCTCCATCATAAGGATTATTTTTTGCTAAATAACATAGTATCACTACCACTACATCACATCACTACTATACCTAGTGCCACACAAATAAAGATCTGTGCCTATATATTTGGCTACAAGTTTCATTAACTATTTGACTGACTGTACCAACTTAGGCGGCCAACTACGCTTGACTGAAAATTAAACCAGCCAGTTGCAATATCTCAATTCATAATTTTTCATTTACAATGTAAAATCGACCTTATTCCGTGTTATTATCCTTTAAAATAGCATGATATAAAATCGCGTTTATGACATTTCAGTAATGCACTCTTTTGTTTTGTACTTTTCATTCTACGGGCGAGTCGACAGAGGCGCTAATAGTCATTTAAAAGGCAGAACGGAACGGAAAAAACTATAAGTGAGTGGCGGGAAGATGAGATTTTTTTTAATTGTTGAGGTCTTTTGTAGGCAAAGGAGTTTTAATGACGAGCCGTATCTTTTGGCGCTTAAGTTTAAAAATATAATTATTGTATTGTTTTAAATTATTTTCCGTGATATTAATTAGTGTTTCTTTTTGTTTCAGGTATGATCTTCAAATGTGATTTTTCCATATATCATAAGATCAAGACAGATGCGTCGTAAGTTGGTACTCGTGCTGCGTAAGTAAGTATGGCTGCAATGTAGATTACAATATCAGATTTTTTAAATATTTATCATCATCATATCAACCGAAGGATGTCCATTGCTGGACATGGGCTCCCCCAAAGCGACCCAGAGGGTCGTCCTTGTGAGAACTACTACACTAAAATACTATTCAAGCTTGATTAAAACGCCATACAAAACAAGCTCAAGTATAGTAAGCTGAAGGGCAAAAAATTATGAGAAGTATATTTGTTTTATAATTTTAAACGTGTTTTTCAAAAGTTCGTGTCTGTTAGTTTGCTTCGTACTCGTGATTTGTCGCTGCGAAATCGCAGTGTGTAAAAACCCTTAAGTTACTAAAATAGATGTTTATGTTTTTTTTAATGTCGGTGAACGTTTCAAACTAAAGTTGCCGGTGCAAATCGACCGTCCGAGTTGCGAGGCTCGATGGAGCGAGGCATAATCCAATGAGCGGCGGATTAGCAGAGCGCGCCCCATTTTTATCGAATAGCGAGCTTTGTAATAACGTTTTGATCGATTTTCTCTTGTAAGTGATTAATTATTTTACGTGCGTTGAGAACAAATGAAGGGTCCACGGAAAGAACATCTCTAGTCACTGTTTTCCAAAAATGAGATTTTAATCTCAAAATGTAGAGCTCTCAACGAACTATTACCTACACCTTCTGATATAATTGTAAACATGATTATTAATCTAGTTTTTTGCACTTGAAAATCATCTAATAGCGAGGATAGTGTGGTTAATTGAATAATTCCAAACTCAAAAACCGCAATATTCGAAATGTTGTCAAAGTGACTAGACATGTTCTTTCCGTGGGCCCTTTAAAATCTTCAAATATGTAGTTTGAATGAATGCTACGGTGGAAGAAAATGTACTATAAAGTTGCTGAAGACGAAAGACAAGAAATATCGTATTACTAGGGGCAAACAACAGACCGTTTTATTTGACTCCGGGTAACACGCACCCCAGCAATGGGCGATCATTCTTTTGTACGCAGATTGATGGGTCGAGCATTGTTGCCGTGTAAAAAAAGGGGCTTCGGATTGCTGCCCAGAACGCGTTTGTAACCACCTCCACATCTCCGATAGATCTGATAGCGTACCAAATCAACCACCAACCACCACGCAGACAACTCTGCTTGACTGAAAAAATAATCAATTAGTTGTATTACCTCAACTCTACATAATGGAAACCTATCCTTAATCTTCTTTATTAACGTATTTTATCTCCAATACATTAGGAAGATGGATGTGTGGACTAACAAAAATGGATCGGATAACGGAATTATATGTAAGACGAAGTTTATATCATCATCATTATTTTAGCCGTAAATCGTCCATCTATATATTGGATCTTCAAAGCACAACCCATTGTACAAGCGGTAGAACACACATATGGATGCAAGTCTCTACTAGTGTTGTTATGGATATCCATATCCGTAACCAAAGCTATCGGATATCCGAAATAAAAAAATATCCGTAACCGTAACCGAATCCGAAATAAAAGTTGTGGATATTCGGATAGGGCGGAGTCTAACTAAATACTACACTCGTACGAATGAACTGTGCACTCCGCTGGAATGCGACACCTCTCCCGCTACCTAATGACGTCACAGCGCGAGGTGCACAGCTAATTCGTACGGGTTATACTTTATAGTAAATGGCCGGTAACCAGTGTTGTTATATTTTACCAATATCCATATCCGGATCCGAAATTAATATATTCATAACATCCCTAGTCTCTACTTAGACTTAAAAGCTCAATCAATATCGCGAGTGAGTCTGGGATCGTCGACGATTCGCACAGCGTGCCTTTGAACCGAGTCAAAGGATGCAAGCTGGAATTTTGGAGCTGGATGCCAGCTTGGCGTTCCCTTCCAAGTGACTGCGGAATTGGACGTCACTGGAGATGTCGACTCCAAGGATCCCAAAACTCTCAGATACATATAGTTAGGGATGTTCCCTGAAAATTCTTCTTGATAAGGATAATCTAAAGCCCCATTTAGACAATGCATGCGGCGTTACATAAAGCAACCGAATTCGTCGTACGCCCATAGCCCACAATGTAATGAAAATCGTATACAAGTTCTTGCCTAGTCTAAAATGGGGCTTAAAGAAAAGATAAGATGGTTTCTGGATAAGGGTCCCCAAGTCTATCATCTGATATTTTTCTAAAACCGGTCATAAAGGCCACGCAGTTAGAGCAAAACAAAAGTATTTACTACCAGCTATGCCGAATCCTGCTGTCCGAATATGGGGAGATATATACATATGGTATCCGCTTAAATATACCTAGTTTTACGTAAAATATAAAACCCCAAAGATGTCAGGCTCATTTCAATACCTGCTTTGTGAACGCGGGACTAGTGCAGGCTTCCATTCTTCAAACTAGGGCACTTCGTCGAACCTCTTATTACAACGGCATAAGGCCTATTTACTAATGGACATACGCCGTTTCGTTGTCGAGCAGTTGGCAGATCTCTCGAGGAACGTTAGATTTACATACTTTCTAGAATCTTCCGAATTTCTAGAATTTAGCTATTTATACGGACTAGACTAACATTGTAACTTCGTACTATGCTTCTTTGGGGAGTGGATTTTGTTTGTTTTGGGAAGAAAACTTATTAAGTGTAGTTGGCTACTTCGTAGATTGTTGGGAAAGTAAGCTTTGTCACGTTTAGTTATCTTCCTCGCGTTGTCCCAGCATTTTGACACGGCTCATAACTAGGAGCCTGGGGTCCGCTTGGCAACTGATTCCAGGTTTTGGCGTAGGCACTAGTTTTCGAAAGCGTGCTACATGCTTTCAACCCAAAGGGTAAACTAGGCCTTATTGGGGTTAATCCAGTTTCCTTACGATGTTTTCCTTCACCGAAAAGCGACTGGTAAAACTCATTGGTTCGAACTTGCGACTTCTGAATTGCAAGCTGCACGCTCTCACCGCTACACTACCAGCGCTCGTACCGTTATTACAGATGATTAAGACATTATTTATAGTTTATCCTTTTAGGTAGTTAAAAAAAGGTAAACAATCTTGACATGTCTTTTTATTCAAAATCAGTTTTTTAAAATAAATCATGACAAGTATGTATCAATTATGATTCACATATGGTTATTTGTATTATTTTGCTTTCGTAAGTTATAGTCACTGATGAAATAAAACAACTAAAACGGATTAAATCGCGTATACTAATTTAAACTTCATCCCGACGTTTCGAACCCTTTAGCAGCGTCGGGATGAAGTTTAAATTAGTATACGCGATTTAATCCGTTTTAGTTGTTTTATTTCATGAGTAATTATCGCGGCAACCGAAGACAATATTATTTATAGTCACTGCTTTTTAAAAGGTGTTTTTCAAGAAAAAGACATGTCAAGATTGTTTAACTTTTTTTAACTACCTAAAAGTATAGACTATAATCATAGGTACAATAACAAGTTTTTTATTAGTTTAGCTATGTCTAGACTACCGTAGTCTAAAGCCCCGGGAAATATTACAGTTCCATAATAATGCTGGCAACATGCCAAGCTTCATGGTAGTGCAACTCTTTTGACAAACCGCCCTCATACATTAGGTACATTAAAATACGCCGAGCAAATATTGTTAGCTGATTCAAGGATACTTTTCCGCAGTCTTCTTCTTTAAAATAGCTTCCAAAACTAATTGTTTGTTTACTTTTATTTAAATACCTGAAGATACACATTACGTTGTGTTTTTTTTATGACATAGGGGGCAAACGAGCAGACGGATTGCCCGGTGGTAAGCAACTACCGTCGCCCATGGGCATCCGCAACACGAGGGGTGTCACAAGCGCGTTCCATACTCCATTCCAAGCGATTAGCGAAGGTAGAAGCCATTCGCTTCTACCTTCTTAATGCGGACTGTTAAGGAATGGAATTCGCTCCCTTCGTCTGTATTCCCGGAAAGATAATTTGGGTCTTTTCGAGGCAAGAGTGAATAGGCTGTTACTGAACCAGCGTGCTACACCCTCGACCTCGTCGTCACTTACCATCAGGTGCGACTGAGATCAAACGCTGGTCCGACGGTTCCTCTCTCTGCAGCCCTAACCACCGGCAGCCTGGGCCCTGCCCCGTTGCCGGCGGCACCCTAGGTTAGGTTTTTTTATAATGTTTTTATTGTTTTCATACAGATTAGATGTAATAAAAATGTTATAAATGAAAACCTATAAAACATATAAAGTAAAGAAATGTAAAAACACACTATATAAGTAGCGATTGTCAGTTGGTAAAAAAGTTTTTCAACTTTGTGAAATAGTTTATCTTGTTTTAGTGACGGCTTCCACTTTCGCTGTGAATTATTCACGTGTAGAAAATGTTGCTTTTCTATATTCTTGTGTATCGAACTGAAGTTATTCTAACATGGCGGACTATAAAGTTTCCATTTGTTTGACACAACAGTCAGGGAAGAAATTTCTAGCGAGTATTTGAAGTGAAACTTATTTCTCTAACTTTATTATTCTTTTCTCAGTCTTATACAGCCATATTGTGCTATATTCTAATAAATTTCCGTAGATATACAGTGTGTATTTTTCTTACGGGCGTATACGTTGTCTACATATAGTATCTAGTAATACGTCTCGTATTATGTTAATAATTTTGTTAAATAGTGTTAAAAAAGTAGTATTACCATTTTTTCAAAGGCTAACCGGGCAGCAATGTACGCAGTTCAAATACTTCATGACAAGTAATACTGCCATGACATGACGTATTGGTACTTTAATTATTATGGATGAAATACATTGCGTGCTTAATTAATATGTATTAAAAAATCTATTTTTTAAACAAACTGAATTTAAATAGGTTCCCGGGTTCCAATACTAACCGCCACTACAATTTACACCCGTATGAAAAATACACATTGAACATATATTTATTGTCCTCGTCTAAGTTTTAGTTTTAATTAAAACCATTATTCACAAATATGAAATTTTAATTCCAACAAAATTTTCACTGTAGTTAAATTAAGTACGATTGTCAACAAAAGAATCCATATAGTTGTAGCGATATAAACATGAATGGTTACCTGCAGTTCATTATATCCCTACAATTGAACAAGTAAATTACAAAGGGAATCGTCGTAAAACGAAACGTTATTCACCTTTTTCCATTTTCATATTCAAAAGCGTCCATTTGACGAAAAGGCGGTCCGGCAATTTGTGATGTAGATTGCTGGGAGTTGGCAGCATTGTGCCGTACTGTATACACTAGTGAACCGAGTTGTAGCCAACTGCAGTACGCAGAATGTGAAGTTTGTCCGGGAAACTTGTGTTGCTACTTGTTTTGTTAGCAGTTTGGCAAGTTTGACGTTGGAACGTGTATAATGGACATAGCTTTCCTCTTGTAGCAACGGAGGTATATGCATTCAGAGTGAATGGTTTTTTGTTACTGGTTTGCAATTTGCAAATTACAAGTCAGCTTAAAACTATACAGATTAGATTGTAAATACAACTTATCGTTAACTAAAACTAACAAAAACTTAATCTATACCCCACATCGGCCCTCACCCAGTCCAAAAGTCCCATAAATGCTCGCAGCATTGCCACGCTGGAAGGCAAGCGATATTTGTTGACCCAGGTATGATCCGGATCGGGGATCAACACCTCTGTCGCGCAAACGCCGCCCCAAGTCCCTGATCAGGATTTTAGCCTCCGAAAACCACGGCCCCGTCATTTCTACGGCCACGGGAACAAATTTGCAAATTATGTTCTGATATAGCTATGAAGAGTATGAAGATACGAAATATATATTCAATGGTTTATGAGCCGTTAGCCAACGCGAACGGCTTATGATTATGCTCCTCGTTACGGAGTGAAACATGTAGAGCAATATTCGACTTACAAAACGTGAGTTACCTGCTTCTATACATAATATGTTTGAATTTCATGATAGTTTTGTATTTAAAATTGTTTCACAGCTATGAATCACACATTGTTGTTTATAGACATTTTAAAGACTAGCTTTTCCTCACGACTTCGTCGGCCAGCCATGCCCGTCTTTAAAGCATGGTTGCGGGATAAAAATTATCCTATGTCCTTTCTCGTAGCTCAAAGTCTCCATACCAAATTTCATCCCATTTGGTTAAGCGACGAAGCGTGCTGAGGTCACAGACAGACAGAGTTACTTTCGCATTTATAATATAAAAGTATTAAAGTATAATTAAAGTGTGGATTGTTATCTTCGCCCTGAAAATTACGAGTATGTCTAAAATAAGCAATCTCAACTCCGCTCACCTGTTTAAATCCCGCATTCTGACGCAGTAAAACTCGCTTTTATAAGTAAAGTTTTCAAATCCGCCCCAGAAACGGCGTTTTGCGCCCTAGAGAGTAATTAGCGTCAGCCAGTGTGTCCAATTAATTGCAAGGTCTGGTTAAAGTGCAGCCCGGGTACAAGCGAAGGCGAATGTGTTATACCAGCCATGTTTTTATAAACAAAAATGGTAATTGCTTAGATACTCTGAATCACCCGGTCGCGAGCTTGGCAGTAGACAGACCGACAATATTTCTGATTTGTACGTATCTATCTATTAAATATATGTATATATTTTCATATATTACACGCGCAGGCGAATGTGTTATACCAGCCATGTTATTATTATTATAAACAAAAATGGTAATTGCTTAGATACTCTGAATCACGCGGTTACGAGCTTGGCAGTAGACAGATAGACAATATTTCTGATTTGTACGTATCTATCTATTAAATATATGTATATATTATTACTTATTATTACACCCCGTTATCTAATGCTCATTTTGGGGGCAATCTAGTGATGTTGCTTCACATAATTAGTCGATTCATATTTATCTAAAAAAGTTATTTGGCAAACTAAAATCCTTCTTTAGGTAAAGCTATAGAGATAACATATTCATTCCTCTCTTTAATCAAATCGGAGGACGACAATTATAAATATCGAATATCATCAATTCGGGGTCCGATTTTTGAAATAATCACCGAGTAATCTTCATAGTGATTCTTATTCATTGTCTATGGAAATCACTTGGTGACTATTTAAAAAATCGGACCTAAGATCTTTTGACATGTTATTGAGTAAGTCAACTTCATTATTTATCGACTTAAAATTATCGTAACTGCCCAATCACTTGCCCCTAAACTGAGCAAAAGATAACGGGGTGTACTTATTATGCACTTATGAACGTAAAAGAAAAATCTACACCGTGACCCGAGAAGACACCGGCAAGAAACTACGGTGGGACTTATTTTTCAATACAGTGATACATCAAATCTTAAAGTACATAATTATGCGTAGTCCCAAAAAAAAACATATCATACAGTTTATTACAAGTAATAACTAAAAATACTAAAATATGAAAGTAACAATAATAATTTATAAACAAATTTAACTTCACAAAAATAGACATACTTAGATATGCTTTCTTACCTGAACTGTCATTTAAATAATCTGGCAGTAGATATAATTGATGATATAAATTGTAGGCGGTTTAATTATAGTTTCTGGTTTGGGCCATGCATAAATAATAATTGTGCCATGTCAAATAATTCTGTAATAGCCCTTGAACATCGAAGACTTTTTTAAGTATTTTTTAAGTACTGGGAAGGGTAATTTCAAGCAAATCATCAGGTAACTTGTTATGTAAATGAATATATTGCCCAAAAATGTTTTGATTTGATATAACGATCTAGTACCTACAACACAAGACTCATTGAGCTTACTCTAGTGCTAGTTTAATTTGTGTTTTGCCCCATAAATATTAGCGACTATCATTTTAACAAGGATTTTAGCGCTGACTTACAAAGTGCAGTCAAATAACTTGCATGCAAACTTATGCTTGCTGTAAGTAGTTAGAGCAGACGTACGTAGCTGACTGTACGTAGGGGGATGAATAGGGTCGCAGAACAAAGAGCGGTAACAGGCGTTGGGTGACCTAAAACTGCAGGTGCCAGGTGTCTCGAGGGCGTGGTCCAAGCGGCAAGCGACTGGTACGTTTCGAAGGCGTCTGGAAAAGGGCCCTAGGAAGGAGGCCAGTAAGGGACAATGTTATTTTGGCTTTTGCAGCCCAAAATGTAACAATTCACTATAGTTTTGCTTTACAGGTCACTCTTTATACCGAAAATAGTAGCTTATTCTGTATTAATTATCGCAATTTCGGTTGATATCACAAGAACACTCCAATTATATTTGTTTGTATCCCTCCAACTTTGACAGTTCTGAAGGGTTCAGTTTGAAGGGCAACAAAAATATGAGACTATGACAATACTGACGAAAATAGAGCCGTCTCTGCCATACCTATGAAAAGTAACGTAAGGCCATCCCTTTCGATCGTGGTATTATGTCTATGATTTTAAAGTACCTATTTGTATGCTATGGTATATTCCGTATATGCGTATGATATTGGCAGTATATGGTGTGTACATATCAATGACGATCCGTTAGAATACTAATCGCTGGGTACTAATTTATTTTGTTCTCCTTCATATTTTTTTTGTGCCCTATAAGTTAACATGAAGAAGAACAATTATTATTGGGGATTTTGCAGATAAAATCCGTACGAAGCCGACCTTTTCTGCACTATACTTTATTTATATCCAAATAATCAAGTCACTTATGTCTTGCACCAAGCCTTACTATCCAATGTTTGCGCTCATTAATTGTCGAATGCGCTCCGCTCCACTCCGGCGTCGTATACTTTGATATAATGGATATATACTGGACTAACTAGTGGAGTAACTTCGTTTAGGTGCCGGCAGTTCTGTAAAATGTTACAAGTAAAAATGAGTTTGCTTCGAGATTTTACTTGCAAGTTCCTTGAAAAGTTGTATAAACGTGTTCTTAGTTACAAACGGATAAACTCATAGGCGACATGTTTCGGGTAAGCTCTGTTATCCATTTTCAAGCCGAATCAGGACACACCGCTCGCGTTGCGGGTGTATCGCTCACAGATATAATTACACGTGAGTTTATCCGTTTGTAACTAAGTAATAGTAACATGGCTCACAACAGTTTTAATAATATTATAAAACTTATGTTAGATTAGTTTTGATCTTTAACTAGACTACTTTCTCACTTATATTTTTTATTATATTCAAATATTACAGTGCCTTAAACTGAGCCCTACGGTAAGCTCAAGAAGGCTCGTGTTGTGGGTACTCAGCCAGCGATACCTATATATACATTTCAGCCGTATGCAGTCCACTGCTGGACATAGGCCTACCACAAATATGACTTTTATCATTTTGGGGGGTAGTTGCTAGTCGCCACGCTTGGCAGGCGGGTTGGCGACCGCAGTAGCTGTAGATTGGGTTTCGACGGATGCTGCTGCCCGTCTGTAGGATTTTTCCCATTGCCGCCTCTAACGACACCCGCGGTTGGAGATGGGGTGGTGCTATTCTAGGCAGCCGGCATCACACGGCCGCGATATACATATATAATACACAAATACTTACATAGAAACATCCATGATTCGGAAACAATTAGATGCCGTTACTGGGATTTGAAACCAGGACCGGCTTCATAGGTACTATAAAAGCTACACTTAAGTATCACATATGTATCTTCTTATATGTCGTGTAAGCTTCACTATAAATCGTACCCGCCACTCGTCATTGCTAGGCATAACTTAAGCGACCGCAATGCCTCTCAACATGTATTGGTCACACCTGTACGCCACATTTTAGCGAAAAGTGCTATATGCCTTTGTAATAGGATAACTTATGCCCTTTTTAAAATAGTTTCTTGTCTGAAACATGACTGGGAAATAGAATATATCACGGATAAACGATATTTTCTGTGAGATTATAGGTTTTTTTTTATGTTGTTATATAAATTTTACATGTAAACAACACATTATTGTCCTTAACTTGCAACCAGAAACAGCCGGAGAACGGGTATGAGCGTTTCTTGGAACGGTGGAATATACTGTGATCGCCAACCCGCCTGCCAAGCGTGGCGACTATGGAAACAAGATGATACAAGTCATAATTTGGGGAAGCGTACCAGCAGTGGACGACTTGTGATCATGATGATAAACTCGATTTTACCAAAATCGGTAACATTTTACGTCAATAGGAATCCTATTACTGTCTGGCTGTCTGTCCGTCTATCACAGGGATTTAATTTAAGGAGTGTAAAAGGCAGCTGAGATTTACACAGTATTGTGGCAGCAAATTGTAAAAAAATATTTTCATTTGCCTTTTTGTTGCTTAATTTAATACGGACATTTAGTAAAAATCCATATTAGGCCTTATTTTAATTTAATTTTATTTTGTTATCGCCGCAACTGAAAACAATTTGTTTACAATAAAGAGTTAACCTGTTTAAAACAGTATACGATTTTATGGTAACATACGGTAACTATACCATAAATAACAAGTAATAGCTGTAAAGTTACCACAGGATTAACGGGTTTAGAAACGTTTAAAAAAACGTACATCGAAGTTTAAAAAAAAAAAGTTTTCAATCTACTCTCCCCTCCAATATCCCCTTTTCACTCGAGGCTCGAACCTCAACAATGAGCGGCTGGCATACTGCCAATGTCGGATCATCATTTCTCAAGCCTAATGCTTCCTATACACTAGACAGACAATGTACGCACAGGGTTTTGTATAACTGAAAAATTAGAAATAGTATAGTTTTAAATTACCGGTCTGGTATAGTGAGTACTGACCCTGCCAATTAAACCGATGCCAGTAAGCTCATAAATTTGTAAACATCATCTCAGCCATAACACGTCCACTGCCGAACATAGGCTTCCCCCACATGTACCGGTTTTAAGCGAACTGCATCCAGCGTCTTCCGGCGACCTTAATGAGGTCGTCTGTCCGTACGAGTATTATGTGTGGACGTCCTTCGCTGCGCTTGCTAGTCCGTGGTTTCCACTCGAGCACATTTCGACCCCATCGGCCATCTTGTCTGCGTGCAATATGACCTGCCCATTGCCACTTCAGCTTGCTAACTCGGGGGGCGATGTCAGTGACTATAGTTCGCCTACGGATCTTTATATACTACTTTCTCTCTGATAGTACTCTGATAGTACTTTCCATACCTCGTTGAGCGACTTTGAGCTTTGAGATGAGGTCGATAGCGAAAGACCACGTTTCGGATTCGGATCCATTTGTGTAATGCGAACTGGTAATAGTTTCTGACTTATGTGTGTGTTTTTTATGTTTTTAAGTATTTGTATATTAATATACAAGTATGTAACTTTGGCTCAGTACCCACACAAGCATTCTAGAGCTCACCTTGGACTTAGTCAGTATTCTGAGTAGAGAGTACATACACAAACTCGAAGTTGATAAAAACATGAGTATACTTGGAAGAGAATGTTATAGTTGATAAGACTAAAGTCTCACTATTAGGTCCTTACATATGAAATTGAGGTTTTTTCGAACTAATTGTTTGACAAAACGCCAATTTCATAGGTAAGGATCCAATAATAAGTTCCTAGTTTACATTCATTATTGAATAACTGTTATTGCATATTGATACCGAGCTGTGCCAAAAGTTTTGCAATCATGCGATTTCTGATTAAAATCAATTGCGTTTGAATTGATTCTGAAGTATTTCCAATCAGGAACCTGTGAGGTTTCATTCAGGCGGTGTGAAGTACCCGGGGTAGGTTGGTGTAAGTTGGCCGGCTGTGGAAAAGTTTACAAGGTAATAATAAGTTGAATAACTTGCCACGATCTTGCTCCTGGTTTTACGCATATTTATAGAAACATATCGGGTGTTTCCTGTAACAAGAGCAATAACTTTAGGCATCGTTTCTACACCACAAACGTAGCAACATTTGTTCTATGAGTTTTAAAAATAAGTTATAGTTTACTACGAGTAAATATTAATAAAAAGAGTTTTTTTAAATAAGCAATGTATTGCGAGAACTATGAAGTTTGTAGGCTGTCAGTAAATGTCAACTAGACGATTGGATGCTGTTCATTGAAAATACTATTTAGTTTGTTCGAAAAAAATCACAAGTAATAAAAAACACAATTTTTTAAGCTGTAGAATAAATAAGATAAGATAAGATAAGATAAGATAAGAAATATTTTATTAGCACAAAAGTAGGTAAGTACATATAATGAATTTTAATATTTACAACACAACAGTATATTGAGCTAATAGGTCCCCACTCAGCTTATTGTCCCGAAGTCCGTCCTAGGACACACTGCGAGACGCTGATTTTCAGTGAAGCCTAAATGTTGCTAGGTTCGTGGTGTAAAAGCGATCCCTAAAATTATTGCTCCTATTATAGGAAACACCCGGTATATTTCATGTAAATAACATACATCGTAATGTAAATAGCTAATCATCACAATAATCTTACCTTAACGCCTATGAGGCATTGTACCAAGGTTGCTAGTTGCATTTCCTCATTGTATCACAATGTTGATACGTTGTGCGAGGAATCCGCCAGCTCTTTGGTCACCTGTTACATCAACACGTGCTTTGAGATTTCTGCAAAACTTAGTGTGCGCTGGTTAAATTAACTTCTGATTCCGCTTTTGGTTTCGATAAAACCACAATTGTTATATCCCTTGTTGCTTATAACCTTCGTCTGATGGAACCAATATTTCTGAAATTAGCTAAGTATTGAAAATATTTAATGTATTCGCCTAAACTTTTTATTACATTCATTAATTTATTGTTAAAACCGGAGAGAGTTAATGGAGATCGGAGAGGAAATCAAACTGAGAGGATCAGGGCTACATTGAATTTTATTTATTATAAAAGGTATTTGCACATTAATAATTAGGGATGCCGGGATAATGGGACGGGTATTATGTGGAATTAATGAGCATATAAATAACAACTAATGAGATTAAAAATGGATCGCGGTATTTAAGACAAATAATTTTAAACCTATGTACAGTCAGCAGCAGAAGTAGCTAAGCATTTGAGGTTTTCAAAATGAGGTCAACACGTCTCTATTGCCGAGAGAATAAGAGCGCGTGTAGGTCATTTTGAACACTTCAAACGCTTAGCAACTTTTGCTGGTGACTGTACTTGGTAACATTCGGATTAACTCACGTGTACTTATCGTAGAAGGCGTCATATATCACGATTCGGCTTCAAAATGGGTACCAGAGCTTACCCGAAAGATGTCGCCTAGTGCGATATAAGTACACGCGTCATCCGTTTGTAACTAAGTAGTAGTAACTCTCAACAGTTATAATTGAAACCTTGTGTTTGGGTATTTTCATTTTAACTTGTAGTTAGCTTCAATCACGACTTCAGTCGCTCCTCTGTCCGTTTTGTGACAAATGGCATGGTGTTTGACATTGACCGTCAGTATTATGACGAGGATTATTAAATAGTCATTAATAGTACGGTAACGTTTGAAAATATGGATACATTTCATGTACACTTTACTGCATGGTAAAATACTCCTAGCTACACATTTTTGTCACATTAAGGTCACAGCCTTGATGACTCTGTGATCTATTTTTTTATATTAAGCAGAAACGTCTGCTAGCATATCAAAGATATTTTTCTTTCGATTTAAATAACTCTGTGATCTCATCAAACCTTCTGCCAGTGCCAGTGACACAACGTCTGTGATCATAAATTATCGAGTTCCTATGCCAGTGACACGTATTTGTGTCTAAAAAGATCGTTCTCCTATGCCGGTGTCACGTAACTGTGTTCATATACATTTACCGGCTAATGCCGGTGACACAACAGTTGTCTTAAAAAACGTTACTTCCTATAGGTTCCTTATTGTTTAGCCATCTAGGGTTCAATTTACATAATGCATTGCGACTGTACCTATACCAGACGTATGTAACTGTACACTGTTAAGTGTAGATGCCTATTTTCACATCTCTTGTTGCCAATAATGATTTAGCTAAGAAATAATGTTGTTCGCTTATACATTCACAATGTAAAAATCATTTTAGTCACATGCTATAATATCCTCGTTATTTCAAATTCTTTCAAAAATATTTCACATTTTTTTCTCTCAGAACTTTCTTGTATATATTGTATAGTAATTCTATCGACATTTGAGTTAACCCTCTCTCCCTTCCAGCCATTTCCCCCACCTACCCTGTTTTGTTCGGAATGTGTATTTTGATAGTTTCGTGCGGGCACCAGGTGGTATATTCCCTGCATAATTTCCCTATAAATATCTCTTTTGTTTCTTCCATTGCCTTTGTAAACGATACTCGGCAAACGATATATATAATATACAAATACATAATATACAGAAAACAAATATACCATCGCTGTGCCCTACCTCTCATTGTTGGACGTAGTTTAAGGATATACCCGGGTCCAAAAACCGGGCCTGGGCCTTATTGGGATTTGAACTCAGGACCATCGGTTTCATAGGCAGAGTTACTACCTAATAGGCTAGACCTGTCGTCAAAACAGGCCTATCGACCTGTCAGTATAATAATTAAACCTTGCCACAAGGCTGTTCGTGAGAACACTCAGATGTTCTAACTGCGGTGACGATCGATCAACATTCGGTTTACTGACTTGTATCGGACCTCGTTATAATATAACCTGTCATCAGACAGGTTATATTATAACGAGGTTGTGACTTTTTTTTATGATATAGGCGGCAAACGAGCAGACGGATTGCCTGGTGGTAAGCAATTACCGTCGCCCATGGGCACCCGCAACACCAGATGAGTCACAAGCGCGTTGCCGGCCTTTAAGGGGGGTTGGAGCTCTGGGAACCTTCCTCACCATCAGGAATACAGCACTATGGACTACTGAAAGGTAGCAGTGCTATTATGGCTGTGGTCTTCTGTAAGGAGGAGGTACTTCCCCAGTTGGGCTGCGCCATTCAAGCGTTATGGCCCGTGATCGTTATGGCGTTATTCATCGCTGTGCCGTACCTCTCATTGTTGGACGTAGTTTATGGACACCCGGGTATGTCCATAAACTATGGACATACCCGGGTCCCGACTGATTTTAACATGTCATGATTCATTGTAAAGTCCAGCCCAGTCCAGCGTTGCATTTCCATAAAGGTATTGGTACGAAAGATCTTGATTAGGGTATGGTATGTCCTTAAACTACGTCTAACATAGGTAGAGCACGGCGAATCATCACCACGCTTTAATGTGGAGTAGCCCGACTGGTGTAATACTTACTCCTCACAGAATAACACTGCTACAATTTTTTTTTGGTATGCAGTGTTGGGTTCCCAGAGCTCCAGCCAACTTAAAGCCGCGCTTTCGATTCGTCTACTTGTTTGCCTCCTAATTTCAGAAAAAAATAATTTTCGAATCACTGGACGCCACATACTAGAAGTAGTAGTAGTAGAGTTTTAGGTAATAGTAGTTGAAATATGAACTACCCGGTTAGCTTAAGACTTTCATTGCCAATATGCCAAAAAGCCTTCGTAGAGGAATTCCTTTGCAAAGCATTAAAACGCTGGGATCGCGTAGCGAACGGTGTTAACTCGCTCTGTTATTATGATGGAGTTGTGATTGATGAGTAAGCTTATGGAATTATTGTGAAGATTTGTGACAATAATGAAACATGAAATCGGTATGGAGATGATTTGGACCCGGGTATGTCCTTAAACTACGTCCAACAATGAGAGGTAGGGCACAGCGATGACCATCACGCTTGAATCTGGAGCAGCCCAACTGGGGAAGTACCTCCTCCTTACAGAAGACCGCAGCCATAATAGCACTGCTACCTTTCAGGTATGTAGTGTTGTGTTCCTGATGGTGAGTAAGGTTCCTAGAGCTCCAACCCCCCTTAATGGCCGGCAACGTGTTTGTGACTCCTCTGGTGTTGCGGGTGCCCAAGGGCGACGGTAATTGCTTACCATCAGGCAATCCGTCTGCTCGTTTGCCGCCTATGTCATAAAAAAAATATATATTTTTGCCTTTTTGCATTCTAATATTGCTTAAAGTTTATGAAACAACTATCTAAGTATTGATAGAAATTGAATGCTTAATTATCGTCACATAACTGACATACTCATGCCATCATATCATCTTTAAACTTTTCTACAAGTCGCGCTATTTGAGTTCACTTGTTTTCTGAAAACTCCCTAATACTAGGTT
This sequence comes from Grapholita molesta, assembly GCA_022674325.2. NCBI lineage: Eukaryota > Metazoa > Arthropoda > Insecta > Lepidoptera > Tortricidae > Grapholita > Grapholita molesta. The sequence goes on along the minus strand of CP053125.2, from coordinate 1,453,381 downwards.
TTTTTCAATTAAAGAAAAATTAACGTAACTTATAAGCATACTTATCAGTAAAATTAATGGCAATATTAAAATTTTGAGCCGAGTATTAACATTTTTCGGATGCTTACAAAATACCTACATTTAAATTGCCAGGGAAAGGTATTGAAAATTCTTAATTTTGTTTTTCATTCTAGCTATGAATTTTACACAAAATGGCTGAACAGGACGCTCTTCTCCACCTTTTCTAATTTCAAGAGTCTGTTGACATTTCGTTCCTGTACCCGACCTGTTTCGACCCTCGCCAAGCATATTTGGAATCTGTTGTTATACAATTAAGGTAGAATTTTATAGAAGGTTGCATTCATAATGGTTTAGTTAACCTTTCTCAGTCCGTTTCATTAATCCTTGCTAGCGTGCCCCCAACGTGGGTACATGCAGCTCTTTAAAGAGTCCATGCTAAATCTGTGGGGTCACGTCGATAATTAATACACAGTTGGACTTGTGATATTGACAGATCGTTTTGTTTGGGGACAGGGAGGTCCACTGAGACCTAAAGACCTTGTAGGTCTACTCAATGTAACAAACGAATCTTATTCCTAGAGTTTAACCCCCGACGAAAAAAAAGGCGAGATATAAGTTTGACCGCTGTATATGGTCTGTGGCACCGTATCCGCATCCGTCGAGACCAAGTCTCAGGCTTCTACCGCGATTGCCAACCCGCCTGCCAAGCGACTAAAATGATTGACACAACTTAAACATACTATGTTGCAAAGAACAAAAATTTAACCAGTATTTCTTCATAGTTACGATTTACGAAAAACATATTCTAACCGCTTTTAAAACAGGTCACAATATTACAACCTCGAGGGTTGTTTTACGGGTTCCCAATGGAATATGTGTCGTTAAGGAGTCTGGGATCGTTTCCAGACGACATTAAACCCTACGGAGGTTTAATGTCGTGTTTTGTCTCATGGAGCTCATAGAATTATTGAGTGTTAAACCGGGAAACAAAAACGCCTAAGAGCCTTCAAGTGACAAGACGTATGTTTGTTTACTGTGCTAATTTTAAATTCAATTAATTAATAAATCGGTTAAATCCTTCAATATACCATCATCAATAAATGAGAAAACACGAGTGCTTCAGTCAGTGCTAAGAATTCCTGCAGTTTAGCAACAAAATTGTGAGTTATCATCAAATGTTTTTCTCCGGTGCTTCCCAACCGATTGTCAATTTGAATTTGTTTTGAAACCCGATATGTTGCACCTACGCACACAGGCAAACACTGAAAAGGAGTTTTTATGATCTGTTAACTTTGAACGTGTTTGTGACTTTGACAAGCAACTGTCCAACACGGTCCGAATTGCACTTATAATTTGATGGTCCGAATTGTACTGAAGTAAAAAAGTGCCTTTCCTTTCGTAAACCTGTGTCACTTGTATATAACATATGGATAAAAAAAAACAAACAAACGCCTAAATCTGTCAATTCACAGACTGAATGTTTTAAGTGTAAACAATCAGCAGACCCAAAAATGAGCGTAGTATGCTCGGGCTGCAACTTAACATTCCATTTTGATTGTGATGGCTATTCAGAAAAGCTGTATAGAATGCTCGAACCTATAAAGAAAGCGAATTGGAAATGCAAGGCATGTACAAGAAAAAATAAGCTGCCTCGTAATAAAATAAATCCATCTTTATCACCGTCTAATGTTACATTAAGAAAAAATAAAATTATAACACAAAATCGGGCTATTCCAGCCGAAAATGAAGCTGGTAACTCAGCTGCATGTACTACCCCAGATACTCAACTGCAAAAAAATCGTTTAAAGCCACCTATACCTCGGCCACTCTCGTCAAGCTCAATTCAAACGGAAACAGATACACTTTTTTTTAAATCCACGCTTATAGACGAAAATGATACGAATGATAAATATAATGTCAACATACCGACAGAAAACTCTTTCGAGCTTTTATCGGAGACAGAAGACTTGCACAGTTCTTCACGGATATCTGAAAAGCAACAGGACTTAAATAGAAGCTACCCCGAGTTACGCACAAATAACAGTTACGCGCTGGAGGAAATGAAGCAAATCATTCATACTCTTAGAGAAAAGCTCGAATCGGCAGATCGGGAAATAGAAAATCTATTAGCCGAAAATAATACACTTGCTAAAACACTGGCTGAAAGGGATCGTAGAATAGAGCAATTGACTCATATATGCAAAAGTACCAAGACAAAGAATAAAAAAATAAAGCATACGCGCAACAGCATTACCAACAAAACCAACTTAAATTTTTCTACTGACACCGAAGTTCATCAGCAATCTTTGTCATTAGGTACGTGTTTGAATTTGAAAACAGTCAAGGACAGACTACGTCGACGTCATCAACGCCACCTGCAGATAAAGGAAAAAACATTAAGACATTACAAGAAGCAAGCTGCTCCCCCACTAGATCCCTTAATAGAGCCAGCATAATTAACATAAATAGAAATAAGATATGTTTACTAAGTTCAAATGTATACAATCCAATTTCTAAACTTGCAGAGAGCACGTTAGGAGCGGAAAATGAGATCTGTCATTATCTCTACCCAGGTGCGAGCGCGCAACAATTGTTTAATAACCTAGAGAGCAAGCTAACACATTTTACAAAAGATGATTACTGTATAGTGTTCATAGGAGAGGAAGATTTTAATACAACACAAAATTACGCTAATCTTGTATTACACATCAGAAATAATTTGATAAATATAAAACACACAAACATAATCATTTGTTATCCAACCTTTAAGCTTGATCACCATTGTAATATGTATAACTCGAGATTAGAGACATTTAATTATTTACTATATAACGATAATCTTGTACATAAGTATGCATATCTGCTTGACTGTAACCGAAATTTATGGTATGACTACAGTATGTTTAAATATGGGTCAGGAAGGATTAGTAATCGTGGTATGAAATGTATATTTGGTGATATATCTAACCTTATATTGATTATAGACGCAGATAACAGATTAATTAATTCAAGTTTGTACGAGTATGAAGCATCTGAGAAACCTTTAAATTTTTTTCGTACCTAAACCTATGAAAAACCCTCTTGCCGCGTCAAACCAATTCCGAATAATGCATCAAAATATCGGAGGCTTATTAAATAAACTTGATTTGGTGCAATTAGCGTTGGATGAGTTACATAAAAACGATCAAGATCCTGACGTGGTATGTTTTAGTGAAACTTTCGTTAAACAGGGCTGTCAAAACAATATAAGACTTGACAATTATAAATTGGCTGCATCTTATTGTAGAAATAAAAGCAGAGGGGGAACTTCTATTCTTGTAAGTAATACATTACAATTAAAGGAAATCGCTTTCTTGTCTGAACTGGCCTCAAATCATTATTTCGAGTGTTGTGGAACAGAAATTTTAGGTCTTAATATTGTAATCATAGTTATTTATAGAATACGAGGGTTGATCCGTATGCACCACCCCTAACCGTTTTACAATGAAACTACATTCGAGTTTTATATTTTATTTTTCTACATAGTCTCCCTCAACACTCATACACTTACTCCATCGGTGCTCCAGCATTTCAATAGCCTCCTGAAAAAAATTTATTCCGACCTCTGAAAACCACTCCTCCACAACAGATATCACCTCTTGATTGTCCAAAAATTTTTTCCCCGTAAAAATTCCTTTAATTTTGGGAATAGCCTGTAATCACTGGGGGCCAAGTCAGGCGAATACGGTGGGTGATCTAATAATTCGAAGCCTGCTTTGTGTATGGCAGCCTTAGCAACACAGGACGTATGGCTGGGAACATTATCTTGGTGGAAGAGTACGCCACTTGTTAACTTGCCCCGGCGTTTCTCTTTAATAGCCTCTCGCAATTTTAGAATTAAGTTTGCATAATAGGCCCCTGTAATAGTCTCTCCCTTTTTCAAGTAATCAGTCAGAATTATTCCTTTAGCATCCCAGAATACAGACAGCATAACCTTTCCTGCAGAGGATGCCACTTTAAATTTACGTGGTGGCGGAGAACCACTGTGTTTCCACTGTTTGCTTTGAACTTTAGTTTCGGGATCATAGTGATGTACCCAAGACTCGTCCATGGTTACGTATCTATGGAGAAAATTATCTTTATGTGCTTGGTACATATCCAACAGACGCTTGCAAATCAATACTCTATGTCTTTTCTGATCAACGGTCAACATTCGTGGTACCCATCTTGCACTGATCTTATTCATACCCAATTCCTTAGTAAGTATCTGTTGCACTACATGATATGACAAGCCAGTCTCTTGAACAATTTGCCTAATACGTATTCGCCGGTCTTGCAATACCATATCGTGAACTTTTTTAATGTTTTCGTCTGTAGTGACCGTTACAGGTGGTCCGCCGCCATGTTGGTTTTCACAACTTGATCTTCCGCACCTAAATTCTCGACACCAACGTTTGACTATGTCATAAGATACTGCACACTCCCCTACAGTTGCCACAATATCTTGATGGATTTGTGTTGGCGTCATACCCTTTTTTTGTAGATATTTTATTACCGCCCTCTGCTCAACAGGATCCATTTTCATAAAAAATCACCACTCAACAATTTCAATACGCTGTAGCTCGATAATAGTTTGACATTTAAAAATGTTTCTTTTTTTTTAATAACCTCTAAATGTCTATAAACCTACAGGAAAAAGGTTTTATTAATCGAGTAACAGCAAAGAGGTTAGGGGTGGTGCATACGGATCAACCCTCGTACCGGAGCAAACCAAATCCCATGTAGGTGTATTTATTCACAAATTTAACCGGCTGCTTCATAAATTAACTAATCAATTCAAAAAAAAGAAAATAATACTGTGCGGTGACTGGAACATTGATATTTTAAAGAATACCATGTTCACAAAAGATCTTAGTAATACTTTAGCAAATTATGGCTTTGACTTGCATATTCGTACCCCCACCCGGCTCAGCGCCTGCATAGACCAAATTGCTTCCAATGTAAAGAGCGCAAAAGGTCAGACTCAAAGCTTTTACTTATCTGATCACGACACAGCTCAAATATTAACAATAAATGTAAAGAGGAAAAATTCGGTTGTAACCTGGTTCGAATTCAAAAGAGACTTTTGCAGTGAGAATGTGCGTAAGTTCAGAGAATGTCTCGCCGCCTTGTCCTTTTCCGAAATTTTAATTGTCGAGGACCTACACGATGCATTTACACAGTTTTATGAACTAATATGTCTATTCTTCAATCTTTGCTTTCCGGTCCTAAAAGTAAGGGTAAATAACCAACGAAAAACTGTACAATGGTTAACAAAAGGGATAAGAAAATCTTGTCGTGTAAAACGTAAGATGCAAATTATTAGTAGAGGTGAATCTCATAAAAGTAGCCAAAGCAAAGCCCACCTTAAAGAGTACAGCCGCATTCTAAAAAAATGTATTTGCAAATCTAAGCAGCATCTCAACAATCAGTACATTATTTCAAATAAAAACAAATGTAGAGCAACTTGGAACTTAATTAATCAGAATAAATCTCGCACTGACCATGAAAATAATATTAATTCCATAACGTATAACAATGTCACTTACGATGATCCTCAGGACATCTGTAATTGTCTTAATGACTTTTTTATCGAAGCTGTCAATAACTACACCTCTACATCACACAAAAGTTCCCATATGCCGATGAGTTTAAAGCCCTGCTACAGCCAACCTCACTCCATGTTCCTAAGGCCTGTAGACGACAATGAAGTATTTAAGCTAATAAAATCGCTTAAAAACAGCAAATCTTGTGGCTGTGACGAGATATCGACTATCTTACTGAAAAGCAATGCTTTTTACTTATGCCGCCCCATGGCGCATTTAATTAATCTCTCTTTCAGTCAGGGCACCTTTCCCAAACAGCTCAAGCTTTCAATTGTTAAACCATTATTTAAAAAAGATGATCGCAAGGACCCTAATAACTATAGGCCTATTACTATGGTCCCGGTTATGTCGAAGGTCTTTGAAAAGGCTATGTTAGTGAGACTGATTGACTACCTAACATCACGCCAAATTCTATTACCAGAACAATTTGGTTTCCGCAAGGAGCGATCGACTGAGCTTGCCTGTTTTGAATTTATCAAGAGCATATCAGAGGCCATTAATGATAAACTCCATGTATCTTCTGTTTTCCTTGACTTGAGTAAAGCTTTCGACTGTGTGAATCACCCGAAACTCCTTGCCAAACTTGACACCTACGGAATAAGAGGTAACGTCCTTGATTGGATTAGAAGTTATCTAAATAACAGAGAGCAATGTACAGAAATCTCTAGAATGGTCCTTAATAGAAGATATCTCATGAAGGAGAAGTACAGATCTCGGTATCGTTTCAATGGGACAGGCGTGCCACAAGGAAGCAATTTAGGACCGTTATTATTTCTTATTTATATAAACGATCTTCCCTAGCAACATCACAAAAGTGTATTTTATTTGCAGATGACACAACCTTAATAGTGAAGGGATCTGTAAAAGAAACTTATGAAACAGATATAAAAAGCTTTGGTTGATGTTCAGACTTGGACAGATTATAATAGTCTCAAAATCAATATTAAAAAAACTTCATTAATGCAATTTCATTCCTACAAATCCGCTCCAATACACCTAGATATCAATCTAAATCATACCTCAGTTGAAGAAGCCGAAAGTACGAAATTCCTAGGCTTGTTTATTGATAAACATCTAAACTGGAAATGTCATATTGACGCAATTTGTTCTAAATTATCAAAGTTTGTTTTCGCTCTAAAAAATCTAAAAAACTCGGTGTCAGTGCGGGCCGCGTTAATTGCCTACCACGGCTATGTCGCCTCCACCCTCAACTATGGTCTCCTACTATGGGGAAACTCGGTTGACGTGCAAAGGGCGTTCTTAGTCCAAAAGGATTGTTTGCGGGCGATAGCTGGAGCCCGATTTGACGATAGCTGTAGACCACTTTTCCGGAAACTTAATATTCTTCCCTTAGCTTCAATGTATATACAAAAAGCTTGTCTGCTTACCAGAAGCCATACAGAATATTTTAAGAAAAGGGACGAAACATCTAGGAGAGCACTGAGGGCTCAATATCAGGATCTGCTCCACCAACCTGCTTGTAGATCAGATATCTTTAAGAAAAATGCCTACAACATGTGTATTGTGTTGTACAATCAACTTCCTAATGATTTGAGGACCACTTATGGACAGGAATTTAATATAAAATTACATACATGGCTACAAGAGCATTGTTTTTATAGTGTCAAGGACTTTTTAAATTTTCACAGTTAACAAATTTTCTTCACATGATCTAGTATTTTATTATTTTAATGTCTTTTTATATTTTTGACTTTTTATTGTATTCTAAATGTATTAATTTCTCTGACATGTATGCTAATCTAATAAATTATTATAATTTGCATGTTGATTTTATATCGACTGAATACTGACTCTGTGTACCAACATTTTAAGACCTCAATGTACAAAACGTATTCTTTGCAAATAAACATTTCATTTCATTTCATTTCATTTCATTTCATTTCATTTCATTTCATTTCAACAATGTTCTAGGACAATCAATTTTCGGAACTATAACTTACAACAGAAGTGCATTTGACTTTTTGATCTTTTTTTTACTTTTATTTCTATTGATCATATTGATCAGAGACTGAAAATACATGGACTTCGTTTCCAATACAAAATTACTACCAAAAATAACCCCAATATTGTACAGTTATCTCCTTACCCCCTTCCTTGGCTTTAGATATTATCCTATAAGAAAATTTGCGCTAAAAAAAGTTTGCATTGGTCCTTAAAACTTTGATTGGATAAAGTAAAATGTCATACACCAAACCTCATGCGTGTTTGAACGACAATCTTTAAGGCTCGGTTCGGATCGGCTCGGTTATCAAAACTTTCGATTACCAATGTGACACGCCTGCCTAAGGCGCTTTTAGCCCTTTTAGTCTTTTTCATCACACTTGCTCGTCAATGGCGTTGTTACTTGCGAGAGTACAGAGCAGTTATAGCCGATTTAGCTCACACGGGCTGTTAAGTTTAGTTTTAAAAATATACAGAACCTATACTTCACTTGGACTGAGGATGTTTCTAAACAGCCAAGGTGTATTTCATATCTTCAAAAGTTTGCTACAACCGACTTTTAATATGTATAAAACATATCTTTATATTAAATTTGACAGCAATTTAATGTTTAGTATTTAAAAAAAATAGTTGTTTTTTATTTGATTTTGATAATTGATACTATTTGGCAGGATGATCTATCAACTTCGAAAACAAAACGCAGTTGTTAACATTATCTGTGGAACACATTGAACAAAGTTGACTATGTTGACAATCTTTTATAGTGGATGCGGTCTGATAGGTAAAACTACACTACACTAGTAACTAATATTTTACCAACGAATTTATTTTATTTCCTCGCAAATGTGATGAAAAACATTATATGTACCACGGGTGGTAAGTGTATAACAAACTTGAGTCATTAAAAGCCCTCCGACTTCGTCGTCGGGCTTCTAATAGACTCGCGTTTACTATACCTTACTTACCATCCTCGTTGCACAATGTACTATTAAACCTTTGTGGACAGTCTTTGAGGGGTTATTATGGAGACTGCATTCGTCAATTATCAATTAAGTTTGTTATGAAATTTTATACGATCAACATCTCTACTGCCGAAACTTCTAGACTAACAATATCTTCCTTCCCCAGGGTCCGGCAAGTCGTACACGATGATGGGAGCCCCGGGGGCTGACGAGGGCGGCATCATCCCCCGGTTGTGTGACGCCCTGTTCGAGAGGATCGCGCGCCAGCAGTCACCACCGGCACTAACTTATAAGGTACACAACTTCATCATTATCATCAAAGGGCGGACAGTGGATTCAATATGGTGGCGAAAGCACAAGATGTATAAGACTTATTAAATATACAGTTTTTGTTATTAATATATTAGTGAGTATAAAATACCTCTGTCCTCCTTAACACAGAACGTAATTAGGATATTAAGAAATTTCTGGCTAATATTGTCCACTTTTAAATCATCTCGAACCTTAAGACTATTCAGCAGTGTTTATATCTATTACGTCTTAGACTTGTCAATTACATTGACACCTAAGAGACATAAGTGCGTTTTCCTCCATATTTATATTTAAACTAGTTGGCCAATAAAATCATAAATCGTAAATTGATACTTGATAAACCGTATCTTAATCTATAAGGCATGATGTTCATTAAAGTGTCATCAATATGTATAACTATTCCGCAACCATTCGCTTATTTAAACCAATTGTAGTCATATCCATATTATGTATATCGTTTGACGTGATTTGACGAATATTGCATCCGTCGTCCGCCCATTAATTACCATCAGCCTATTGTTGGACATAGGCCTCTCTTGTAGCATGACTCTGAACGATATGACATTATATGCTTATTTTTTCGTTGTGAGAACTCGTGGTATCAATACTAAGCTAATAAGCATTAGTGACTTGAGGTATGCCTGCTCGTTCAGTAACCGGAGTCGTCCGATGTCGGTCAATAGGTCGAAGGAACTAGTTCGGTCTTTCCGTTCCTTTGCTACTTTAGTTCAGTAGGTGTTAGTAGGTGACGTTGGCACTCCTTGCACTCGTACATGCATTCGTTCCGTCCCGCTTCTATTAAAATCTACTGAACTAATATACCGGAGACCGATTTAAACCTGAAGAAAGCAACTAGTTCGGTCTTTTAGTTCCTTTGGTCCTTTAGTTCAGTAGGTGGTTTCGCGATGTTGTCTTCCGTCCTCTATCAATGTTCCTCGTCGCACATTCGTACACTCGCTCCGTCCGCCTTTACTAAAATCTACTGAAGTAAAAGACCGAAGACCGATTTAAACCTAAAGAAAGGAACTAGTTAGTTTGGGCGCGAGTTCGGAGTCATACTTTATAGTTCACAGTACCTGACCGACACAAGCCCATCGATCCGCTGGCTTTACATACGAATTTTGTCGTAGTTCAAGTTTAACTTGGGATAGAGAAATTAGAGAATCGTCTTCGCAAAGAAAAAAAAATGACGCGTCACAGCGCCGCCATTAATAAGCATGGATACTAATGCTAGTAAGAACATAAAAAAGATTTTATTAAATTACTAGCCTCTGCCCCCGACTTTGTCTGTACAAGATTAGTAAGACAAACCTGGGTTTATCGTTGACACTTGGTAATTAGGTGATACTGTATTATTATCTTAATGCAAAAATGTCAAAAAATATATAAACATGTACAGTCAACAGCAAAAGTGGCTGAGCGGGTGAAGTGTTCAAAATGACCTACACGCGCTCTTATTCTCTTGACAATAGAGTGTTGACCTCATTTTGAACACCTCAACCGCTTAGCCACTTCTGCTGCTGACTGTACTATATGGAGATTGATACAACAAGATGCACCTACTAGTACGTAAACCAGTTTCCTTGAATTTACACCTAAAACTAATGAAAAACTAATGTATGCAAATAAACTTTAAAGAGAGACTTTATTAGAGAAAATACTTCGTTTAAAACATTAAACAGAAACTACAAATCTTGGCTATATTACATCAGCATCTTAAACGCCTTATGTAGCAAACCGCTTAAAAAACCATTCTAAACCTTATACCGATGACACAAAGTCTAAAATTAAAAACAAGTTTGTCTTAATAGGATACTCGCTCCAAAAAGTCCGGCAGTAAATGTACGTCGTACAGTCGCCATCAGATATATCTGAGCTGAGGAGTCGATCACAAATATCTGAACATGCTGTTTACCACCTTAACGATAGAGGCGTTGTTCAGATTTTTGTGACCACTTCCACAGCTCAGATATATCTGATGGCGACTGTGCTCACATATGCCTTTTTTGAATAACACTTAAACTGCAGACAGATTCTTTAGATTACTGCAGTGAATAGAATTTTAACTGGAATGTAGCCAGAAGTAACTGGCCTGAGAATGGATTATTTGTTGTATGTTGGCTTATCTGTTTTCCTGTGTAATTTTTGGCTGTTATAAGGGTTATTATTAGGGCGGTTTCAGAAAAAAATGCCCCCATTTAGAGTGACTTTTAGAAAAGAAAATAAGTGAAAATCGTTAAATTATGTCAGTTTTGTGACGATAATTAAGTATAAAATTTCTATAAATACTTAGATTTGATGCTCGCATTATAAACTTTAAGCAATATAACAATGTGAACAAAGCCAAAATAGTTATTTGTTATGCAAGGCTGCAAAGTTGTTATTTGGCGCTAGTGTTGAAATTGAAAGCTGAGCAAGCGAAGGAAGCTAAGATTGAATTCCTGAGCGTAGCGAGGCTTTCAAGACACGAGACGCCAAATAATTTTGCAGTCATGCGGAACACACAATTTTTCACCTCACTACAGCGAGGAAAATTCGAGCGGCAAGAAAAACAAGAAAAGAAAACTTATCGCGTGATTTTTCAGGGAAATCATATCGGCATCGCTACTAGAATCATTCATTTTTATAGTTCAAACGTTGAGTTCAAAGAGCACAGGAAAAATTCGATAAATTTACGTAAATTGTGATAACTTAAAACTTAAAAAAAATTTTTTTCGGTTGCATTCAGAAATTACAATAGTATGTAAACCTATATTTCAATTTCTTTATCAAATAAACATTGAAATCGTGTTTTATTTAATTGATTAATTAGTTAAAATATGTTAATCAAACTGAAATACTAACAAAAACCTAACCTTAAAAAAAAAAACAAGATTACAAATAGGCACCTATTTATACTGTATAATAAAACCTATTTGACATAAAATAAAGTGTAGGTAAAAATAAAAAAGTTAAAAATCTGTAATCAAAAACATGTTTCTGATTGGTTATTATCTATGGTTATTATGAACTCACCGCGGTACTGCGAACATCGAAGTTCGTATATTGCAAGCATCTTTCTCTTTTGCTCCAATGAAAGTGACAGAGACAATCGTCCGAAATTTACGAATATCGTTTTTCGCGGTAGCGCGCCAGTTACGCGTTGAAGGAGTTTTATACTTTAAAAAAAGTTACATGCACCACAGAGAATTACAATCATCGGCTTCGAAATTCGAATGACTTTTGCACGCTAGCGGATAAAATAGGCTTTTCCGCGCAGATTTCGCGCTATAAACTAAGGTTTTCCGAGCGAGTGAGGTGAAAATATGTTTTTCATACAGAGTTCATGCTTAATTATCGTCACAAAACTCGGTTTAATGGGATTTTTTTCTGAAAACTCCCATTAAACAGGTATTGTAGGGTATGTACTCGTATTATAGTATTTGTGTTTAGTGAGTGAATCAACTATTGTTTGTTGTTATAATCTGTCCCATCAGCAACTGTTAGAAGAGATGTGGCATCAATTAGAATATTTATAGCATTGTCTTTAATTTACTTATAATTTATATTATAGTGAAATTCTAATGAGTTTCGACGAAAGACTGATTAAAACTTAAATTGATTTTCGCGTAAATAATATATTACGGGTTTTGTAAGTGCTAGCTATGTTTTACCGCTGATATTAAATATAATCACATATTAAACTTCAAAATATTTAAGTAAACACGCAAAACTAGACCTCTTTCTGTATGACCGTATGATACATTATCGCTTACGACGGCACTCGACTACTCAATAATTTCTAGTGCCGATGAATTGGGACTTATTTTCGGAACGGGTGATTAATCTATTGACCTCCAATCGAGTTCGGAGTGCCTATTAAAGTGGTAGCAGGTCAGGGCTGGATGGCTAACTTATTCGGCCATGTCTATTAAAACGCCTTAAACAGAAAGAGTTCGTGAAAAAATTGTTTGCCACCGTCGTATAAAAACATTTTTTAGGGCAAGTATATAGGTCGATTCACGAGAGTTGGCACGAATGGATTGAACGAAACTTTCATTGTATGAGTGACACTTGTATCGGTATACAATCGAGCCACTATTTTATTGGTTAATGTGACACACACATAGACATTTTCATTCAGTCATTCATTCCATTCGTGCCAACTCTCGTGAATCGACCTATACATACTGCCTTGGGACTAAAAACCATCTGTTTTCAAATCTAAATACACTTATATATAATAACTCAAAGGTGACTGACTGACTGACTGACTAACTGTCATAGTGATCTATCAACGCACAGCCCAAACCACTGGACGGATCGGGCTGAAATTTGGCATGCAGGTAGATGTTATGACGTAGGCATCCACTAAGAAAGGATTTGATCAATTCTACCCCCAAGGGGATAAAATAGGGGATGAAGGTTTGTATGAAACTTTGTCAATTTTAAACCGAGCGGAGACTTTCCATGCATAAAGTTACTATGACGTGGGTATTTGTGGATAAAACGAAAGCATGCATGCATACAAAACTACGTTTTGAACGATAGTGTGCTAAAAATAACTTAAACCCTTCTTAACGCGAGCGAAGCCGCGGGCAAAAACAAGTTCACAATATAAAGCATGAGTGCTCAATATTTCTAGACAAGGCTATAGGTAAAGTAATGGGGGTTTGCGCCTAGATGGAGAGCTGATAATAAAGATAACTTCTATGATAAGTAATCTTTTATGGGGATTATTTTAATATACGATAAATCAATTACTCGCTTTGACTGTCTCCCCCTAACTCCTTTAGGAACTCTCTGGTTACATGTTCGAAATAGAATTTAAAATAAGAACTGACACTAGGCCAGCCCATAATCTCAATCATCAAGAAGTCCGCGCAGGTCACAATCACAACCTACACAGTTTTTTTTTATCACAAAAGGTGGCAAACTAGCAGACGGATTGCCTGATGGTAAGCAATTATCGTCGCCCATGTGCACCCGCAACACCAGGGGAGTCGCAAGCGCGTTGCCGACCTTTAAGGGGGATTGGAACTCTGGGAACCTTACTCACCATCAGGAACACAACAATACATACCTGAAAGGTAGCAGTGCTATTATGGCTGTGGTCTTTTGTAAGGAGGAGGTACTTCCCCTTCTCCGGACTCAAGCGTGATGGTACTTCGCTGTGCCCTACCTCTCAGTACACTCAAAGACGCGCGCACGTAGGCAATCATACACAAACTCTAAAACTAGCCGTGCTTTGGCTAAACTGACAACCAGCTAATCATATTCCTCGTCCCCAGGTGGAAGTCAGCTACATGGAGATCTACAACGAACGGGTCCATGACCTCCTGGATCCGGAGACCACCCGCCGCTCGCTGCGGGTGCGGGAGCACGCGGTTCTCGGGCCGTACGTCGACGGCCTGTCGCAGTTGGCCGTCTCGTCATTTCAGGTGGGTTGGCAGCTGGGATTTCAGTAGGCCTAGCACTTGATCGGGTCGACAATATCGATTGTGCGCCGTGATCGTGGCCCACAAAAATGGTCCCGCCGGAAGATCAGCGCTGACTCTCGGGTCAGCATTTATGCTGAGGCGGGTCCATTTCGTGGTAAACTTTTAAATTTATATACATTTGTATAGTAATTGTTTTTTATGTTACATGTTTGTAGTTGAATGTAGTTTATCACTAATAAAATATTTTTTTTGGATATCTCGCGGCGATATAGTTTACACTTTTAAAACTATATTAATAAGAGACGGAAGATCTCGAGTCGATATACTGTCGTTACAATCATATGCTAGCCCGGCAATTATTTGAGTTGCTTAGCTCCGATAAATCTAAACTACCTAACTAAAACTTCTACTATAACTATATCACTTTATTACGACTAACACTTTATTACTAAAAACGGGATAGTTACCAAGTTACCATGTATGTTAATTTGAATGAGTTTCCGATATTTCGGCACTATTGCAAGCGCCATCCTTATGGAATAACAGATACTGTCCAGTTTTGAGTAATAGTTGTAATAAAGTGATATAGTTTTAGTAGAGTATGTGAACGACCATGTTAGCTTAAAATTGTATCACTATACCAGAAACTAAAAAAAAGAATTTTTCAGAATTAGAACTATATATACTATTGAAGTTATTCGACATATGTAAAAGTCGATGACCTTCGAATTGACGTAACTTTGTATGGTTGTTAACAAGCACAATGACATACATATGTGTGATCCCTAAAAAGCAGAAACAACATGCTTATGGCACAAACAGTAACCTATATTAAAGGTATTTGTGTAATAGTAGTGCAGATACATACATGTATTAATCATACTTTATTCCATTAAATTGAAAGGAATCAATAGTTACTAAGTGAATGTTCATAATCCTAAATATCATGACAACATAACCTAACTAGTCATATTATAAGCCTTAAGTCGTTGCTATAAGGTCCACAATAATTCTATTAGATGTCGATGGTATATGTGACGTCATCCAGGCGGGTTCATGTATTATTTCACCATTATGATACGGCAGTATAGTTTTATGGCGTCGTTTATTTGAGGGGATATTTGGTCTATGTAACGCACCTATAACTGTCCTTACTTACATTATTATAATTCACCACATTCTCATCTTATCACACTTACTCATGCTTTATAGGGCTATAAACTTATAATACATAAATAGATATTCCAGGACATTCTTACACATATTGACTGAGTCCCACGGTAAGCTCAAGAAGGCTTGCGTTAGATAGATAGATAGATAGAAACATTTATTCATGACACACACACACACATAATAATAACAACGACAAAAAAAAAACACATTACACAAACGACGTGTGCCAAGAAATGGCCTCATCTCAGCATAATGCCAGCAATTGCCAGCGCTGGTCTTCCGATGAGACCATAAGGTGTCATGACGACAAGTAACACATACACAAGAAGAAAAAAAAAAAAGGAACGAAAAATAAATAAAAAATAAAAGAATACACGCTAAATGAAAACCTGGCCCGGTACATCGAAGTTCGTATATTTCGAGCATCTTTCTTTTTTACGCCAATTAAGGCGTCATGACAGTGACAATCGTCCGAAATGCACGAACATCGTCCCTCGCGTTATGCACACGAAGGGTTTATCTTGTGTATTCTAGAGTTATTTACCTTCTGACTCTAGCATCAGATCAGTCGTACTATAATTTTTACGACCGGTCTGGCCTAGTGGGTAGTGACCCTGACATATATGTTCCTGAGTCATGGGTGATTTTTATGTATTTGAGTATTCATATGTGTCTATTTATTATATTATATATCGTGGTCTAGTACCCACAACACAAGCCTTACTGCGTTTACCGTAGGACTAGGTCGATTTGTGTAAGATTGTCCCGAAATCAATCGGTTAAAAATATTTGATTCCAAAAGTTGCATGATTTTACCCGAACATACTTATATACGAGTACCATACATGCCTGAGAATCTTCCATGAGCTGTAGCGCCTCAAATGAACCTGAGATACTGATGTCTCTTATAGGGATCTCGATAAAAGAGACAAAGATTATATTAGTATGTCAAAACTTGACGAGAGTTAATGTGGTCTTGGAAAATATCTTACAACCTTTATAATATAAACTGTAAGTGGTATTAAGTGAGAAGATGATACCGCGAAAATAGCAGTTGATATGCACCATCAGGATTTATCAGGTATAGGATATTTGGTGCTTGGTAGTGCCAATGAAATTCTTCAAAAAGCTGTGGTGATACAAAAGTTTATCGATTTTATATCCTCTTTATAGACATACTTACATTGTAAGTTTAATAAAAGCTAGTAGGAATAGATTAGTCTATTATTTACCTACTCAATCTCTAACATCGTAGAATGCCTTTTTAAATACACCGAGTGTAACTAAGAACAAATCAATTTATTTTTTATGAAGGCTAAGGTCTCCTATAAACGTCAACGTCCGCTTACAGCGTCTGCGTCACAATGTTAACTATAGAAATGTACTGCTGTGGTCTCTCACACGTCGACGTCGGCGTGTTTTTTATTCTAGAACGTTAACGCTGACGTCAGACGTCGCGCATAAAAAGACGCAAGCCTAAATATTTTGGTTTGATTAGATTTTATTGATCCCGTCTCGACCACCGGAGGTCCTCGTCGCTTTCTCTTAAGTATATGTCATCTATTTCAATTTTTACACAGAGTGTATATAAAAGTATAAACTTGTTTAGAGGTTTTGTGCTCCCCTGAAACTCGTTACACCTCAGACAGTGTATCTGCATTAGCATATGCAAATTAAATTGGTATTTTTACTAGAGAAACCAACAATGTGGCGCAGTTATTTTAACTTCTAAATATGTTTAGCCCTTTTCAGCAATAACGTAGATATAGGTATCGCCACGAAAGTTGAGGCCACGCACACATTCAGCATTGCATGTAATGATAGCGAGGTTTTGAAATTAGTGTTCTTTTTTCGTACCGGTAGGAAAAATAGCAAACTGCAAGATTGACTAAAGATTTTTCCAATTTATTTAGTTACATTTATTTTTTTGACTAAAATATCCGATTGAATTAAAACAGATCATAATCCTACTAATATTATAAAGGCGAAAGTTTGTGAGTGTGTATGTCTGTTACCTCTTCACGACTAAACGGCTAGAACGATTTTAATGAAACTTTACGATAATGTGGCTTATAAGTACATCAAAATACAAGTCAATGGAACCTAAGATTGATAGTTTATCCGAAAACCATACTCTTGAAATAGATCTAAATGAATCGGAAGAAGATATGTCAAGTGACTAGTAAAACTATTAAAGCATATTTTTATTTTCTGGCTGTCTGTTTTACCTATTTTTCGAAAATATACAATTCGATCGTACACTTAAATGTCATTCACTCATTCGTTCATTCGCTACCTTTTTTGCTATTAGTACTCTATGTAGCAGTGTGTGTAACCATTCACCTCAACTCTCGTGGCGATACCTATACTTATAATATTTATTTATGTGATGAGCGCATATATATCCTGAGTTATGGGTGTTATCTTAGATATTAAATTTTATATAGCTAAGTCGCCAGAGACAGGCCACTTTTCAATAACTGGCCACGTTATGCTGAAAATTAATTCCGTTTCTCTCGCCCGTCTCCTCCCGCGGGTGTCGTAAGAGGCGACAAAGGCAAAAACCGACGACTTAATAAATAATATAATATTTACAGTACTAGCTTTTTCTTTTCACTTTGTCGGCCAGCTATGCCCGTCTTTAAAGTATGGTTGCTGGATAAAAATTATCCTATGTTTCTCGCAGGTCAAACTCTCTCCATACCAAATTTCATCCCAATTGGTTCAGCGACTTAAGCGTGAAGAGGTAACAGACAGAGAGAGTTTCTCATTTATAATATTAGTATGGATTATATCATAAAGATTTCTAAGCTAATTTACTAATAATTTATATTCAAACAGGTCCCGAGTACAAAATATCGACGTAGTTCAAATTAATAGAGCAATAAAGTGTTGTTTTCAGCGAAAATTATCGATAAAATCTGTTTTCTCGGAGCGGGTGTTTTTGAGTCTTCATTAAGTTGGATTCGCCTTGCTTTAATATGCTATTACTTCTGTCGATCCCTTCAAAGTGAGATTGTTGGGAAATGTTCAATTCGGCTAGAACCAAGAGTCCATTGAAGGCTTTGTGAAGTTAAATGGAATTAATTAGGTATTGTTGCCCAGTTTGTGTTCAACGTATTTTTGAAGTAGTAACGTGGTTGGCTTACGGAGGATATATTTAGTTATTTGAGACCATCGCTGGATATTTAACATAAAATTCCTGTTTTGAACAATAATAAGACATACGTTTGGCTTAGTGGGTGACTTTACCTGTGAAGCCGATGGTACTGGGTTCAACTCCCAATAACAGCATTAAATTTATTTGTGTGATTAGCACAGCTATATCCAGATTCATGGGTGTTTTCTATGTCTTTTAGTATTTGTATATTACTTACATATATATCGTTGGCAGACACAAGTCTTCTTGAGCTTACCGTGGGACTCAGTCAATTTGTGTGAGGCCGTCCTGCAATATTTATTAATTATTTGTTTATTTCTGCCTCTTATTAGGAATGGGTCCCTTTATTTGGCATAATTTGTTTTGTTTGAATTTTTATTTAGTAAATTCTTTAATATCCAAATACTACTTTTGTCTGAAAAAATATTGGCATACTACTACTAAGGCCGGATGTCTGAAAGTGTGTAAGGTTAGTTAGAACTGTGACAAGACAATAAGGTGGGTTAGGTCATGTTAGAACTGCGACCACAACAGAAACGTACTCCTGGGAACATAAATCGTAATAACACCATTCGGTCTTTCCAAATTATGCCGTCCAACAATTTGGCCTTAGTTTAGTTTTGCGTAATAATTATGCGAGATCAGTTTCTGCTTATACACAATTATGCCAACAGTGGGTACCTATGCGAAAATTATTACAAAACAATTTATGCGTAAATAAGGGGAACCATTAGGAATAGGTACCTACT
The DNA here is from genome assembly GCA_022674325.2 of Grapholita molesta. Classification (NCBI taxonomy): domain Eukaryota; kingdom Metazoa; phylum Arthropoda; class Insecta; order Lepidoptera; family Tortricidae; genus Grapholita; species Grapholita molesta. Next base: position 1,434,019 of record CP053125.2, on the reverse strand, counting down.
TTGATTATTAATAAAAAAATTGCCACGTACAGTCAGCAGCAAAAGTGGCTGAGCGGGTGAAGTGTTCATTATAGCCTACACGCGCTCTTATTCCCTTGACAATAGAGATGTGTTGACCTCATTTTGAACACTTCAACCGCTTAGCCACTTGCTGCTGGTGATTGTACAATCAGCGGCATAAGTTGTTAAACTGCCCAGGTGTCCATAATGATCTCGACACGCTTTTATGCTCTTAACTATAAAGTCCTGTCAAGCTCATTATGAATACCTCGCCCGCTTAACAAATTTTGTTGGTGACTGTACCTGCTCTTATGTAAGCACCCATTTAAGGGAAGCCAGACCAAAACGAGTTAGTGAATTTGGAGCGCTTATATCATCAATTAGTCACCGTAATATGGTTTGCTGGTAACCTTGAACCGTAAACCTGTATATAGTCGATCAAATAACCATGGAAGTAAATAGTTATTTGTATATAAATAATATTACAGGACTTACTACACATATATTAACTGAGCCCCATGGTAAGCTCAAGAAAGCTTCTGTTGTGGTTACTCAGCCCGTTTGCTGTCCCACTTTAAAAAAACACACTGTATAATCGTTGTGTGTTTTTTTTTTAAAGTGGGACAGTAGGTATGGGGAAATCCTAAAGTATAGGAGATACAGACAAATTGTCTTAGGAAACATTAGGTGTTTTTTTTTGTAGAAAAATTTGGTATAGTCAAAATTTTGGTCAAGTGTGAGTTGTCGCCTAAGGGAAACTGCGAGCTAATGCCCGGAATACACGAGGCTAGTTTTTCAAGCCAGTATAGTAAGCTAGTGCTAGTAAGCTAGCAAGCTAGTGCGTCTATCTTCGTGTATACAAAACTAGCTTAACTTTCAGGCTAGTAAGCTAGGGCTGAAGCCAGGATAGTTTTAATAGCTTGCCGTTCTATTTTTTGAGCTAGTAGCGCCCCCCACCACCGATTTCGCTAGCCTGGCTATCTTCGTGCGGCCGGTGAAGCTAGTATCCGTCCGGCTAGTGCCATTTGTCCATACACGTTTTTTTAAATATATCTTCAAGTAATTCATCTAGTACACATTTACATAGTTTTTAAGTAATTGTTTCATTCATGCTATGTTATTTTTTACGAATTACGTTCATATTGAGGTTTTTTTTTACGACACTTTGCAAACGTACTGGCACTCGAACTGACTTAAAATTACTGGCATCATGTAGACAGCACTAGCCTGGGTTCAAGCCAGGACAGTTTTACTAGCTTACTAGCTTATTAACTAGCTTACTATACTGGCTTGAAAAACTAGCCTCGTGTATTCCGGGCATAAGGCGACTCTACTTAATTTGCCGTAATATGCATCGACATAAAATGTACGAGTATCTGTGTACATATTATGCCACTTTGGCTGTATAGATATGTTTGACCTTGACGGTACTATACTTAAATGTATTTTTATCCAGATTGTACCAACCTTATCTCGATCTCAAAGCCTAAGTTATACCTATACTTTCTACGAAGTTTTGCCTGAATTCCCGCCGTCTTGCGAATTCCCAGAATTGCTCAGATAGCAGAAGTTATAATGTCGGGAGATGTAATTTAACTTATGTTCTGGAGAAAATACCTATTTGCGTGAGAAACGATTTATCTGTGCAACATCTGAAATGGGTTTTCGATGAAACGAATATAAGCCACATAGACAATTAAGGTATTTTGCACCGGTGTTGTTCTTGAGACATCTGATCTGTTGATCGAGGGAGGATTACCCAGAGGGGGGGTGTCGTAGCAGAATGCTAAAAGCGACCCCGTAGCATCCCCCACTGAACGGTCAGGCTAGTACGGCCGGAGTGTTTTAGTGGGTATACCCTTCCCCCTCTCCTAGTTAATAGGAGAGGCTGGAAGGGCGAGTCCCACATACCCCCGTAAGACCCTACCCTGGGGCTGGGGGGATGCGAAAATGCATTTCTCTTCGTCAAAAAAAGAAAAAGGAAGGATTACCCAACCCTGGATAGATAAACGGCTATGTATTATGATATTTAAAAGGGACGAATTGTTTCGAGTATGGAAGGCGTCACTAAATAACATGAATAAAAGATTAGAATATACTAAGTATAGAAATAAGGTTAATAAAGTAATTAATATTGCAAAAAAAACAAATGCCACAAGACAAGAAATTAAAGTGTGTAATAATCATTATAAAAAGAATAGGGGCCCATCTCGCTGAGGGCGAGTCACCGTCTGCTGGAAATAAAATTGTATTTCATTTTATTAGGCAGGCGTCCGGTTTTTTATTCAGTAGACCACTAGCTAGTCCATCCTTTCCAGGGAATGGTAGCCTAGTAGTAGTACATTTTAGATCTACTTATAATTAAAACTCAATAGTCCTTACACCATGGCGGGTGCTGTCTCTGTGCGCGTCATGACACGGACAGAGGCAAAATGCGCTCAGTGTACCTCTTACATATCATTAAATTGTCGAAAGCACGAATCTATACTTAAATTTTCACGTAAGCGCGATATTAATTATTTGTACAACTACATAGACATGGTCCTTCAGTTACCATAATACGATTGTAATTTCTGTAAATAAATATGCCTAAAAAAAAAAAATTAAAAAACCACAGGTTGTGCCTTAATTTGGCGAAGATGTCTTGAAAATATTTTTTTTTGTTTATTGTTTAGTGTGTGTAATATCGATACCTCACAGACAACGCAATATGGCAGTACCTTTCAGACGACTTATTCTAAAGCCGATCGGTTCCGTCCAATCGTCTGGAAAATCTCTTACTTTTCCAAACTCGTACTTATTGCAAATTGAACCTTAAGTATACGACAGAAAGTCAAAATTTCAACGAGATGTGCGGTTACAAAAATGATTTCTTAAAAGGCAGTATATCTGTAATAATTATAATTATAATTTATTTATTATTTATTATTAAGATACATCAATATACATGTACATCCTTTAAACATAGAAAAACTCTGCTTCCTAAATAGGTAAAACCTGTGCTTTAGGGTAAACAGCGCTCCTCCCCATAATTAATTACATTTTTGATGTTTATTAGGTTAATATACAATTTCTGCTATATTAAAATAGGAGAAACAATTAACGAACTTAATATGATTAAATTTAATATTAAGTTAGAACTAATGCATGCAATGATACTAAGGTGATATATTAATATGCATGTGTACATGAGCGTATGTGTGTGTGTGTGTGTGTGTGTGTGTGTGTGTGTGTGTGTGTGTGTGTGTGTGTGTGTGTGTGTGTGTGTGTGTGTGTGTGTGTGTGTGTGAGAGAGAGAGAGGGGTTTTAAACATTGTGTTACGGACAAATCATAATATTATTTTTACATAATTGCTAAACGTGCAGTTAAAAATATTTGAAATAAATTTACTCGTATACTTTTGAATTTATTACGTATATTTTTAAGAAACAATGCTTAAAAAATTCTCTGTATTTTCATAATTCTGGTTAAGCAACCAGTCAGTTAAAGTCTTTTTTAATTCTCTTTTTGTCATATGGTAGATGTTTAGTGTTTTATTTAGCTTGTTGTATATATACGGACTGACGACTTCAAAAAATCTTCTAACGAAAGCTGTATTACAATTTTTGGACCTTTTCGCAACATGGTATGAACGACGACAATTTTTTGACACTTTTTGTCTGCTATAGTCAAGTACAGGGTGAAATTTTAGTGTAATATTTAATATAAACAGTTGCCTTACTGTCAATACTTTAGCGGTTTTAGTTATATAAATTTTCGGTTTCAGTTAGAAAAGGTAAAGAGTAAAGGGTGAACACTATTAAATTGTCGCAGGTCGAACATGCTACAGACGACAAAATAAAAATCCAAAGTGCTCAAAATTCTTTATATGACTAATTTTATACAGCGTAAAATCATTTAAAAAAATATTAGGGCTATTTCATCGAACGACGAGAAAATTTCCGGACATTACTTTTGACGTGATTCATTGAATTTCGCACGGAATCATCGCTTAACAATTTTGTGCATTTAATCCATTTTCGTTGAAAATCTGGTAATGAAGTGGCAGGTTGGCAAGTTTTTCGCAGTTTAGTTTTTATATTAGCCCAATATTTTTCGATGGGGCGAAGTTCGGGACAGTTAGGTGGGTTACTCTCCTTAGGCACTACCTCGACTGAATTCGCCTTATACCATTCCAAAGTTCGAGACGAATAATGGCAACTTGCTAAATCTGGCCAAAACAATGTTGAGGAAGTGTGTTTCTTTATGAATGGTAACAGTTTCTTTTTCAAGCATTCTGATATATAAATATCGGTGTTAATTGTCCCGGTAGTGATAAATGGTGAGCTCCTCATGCCGCACTGGCATATAGCTTGCCAAACAAGGTATTTTTGCAAATTTTTCTACCGGGATCACCTTTTCCGATTCGTCAAGATTCGAGATGTCACGAGAGGAATAGTACTGGTTACCTGGTAAAGACTTGAAATCTGCCTTGACGTAGGTTTCATCGTCAATAATTAGGCAACATTTTTCTCAATCAACAAGGTATACAATAACCTAGAACGTCTAACCGCACGATTATATTGATCCACAGTTCTCTTGGGAGCCTTTTGCTTCTTATATGTTGTAATGCCGCATTCTTTTAATTTTTGGACATTTGCTTGACTAGTGCCTACTTTTTCGCCACATCCCGGGAAGAGATACTCGGATTCTTATCAAATAGCTTGCACATCTTTGATTGTAACTTAACATTAGATTTTCTGGTGGGTTGACCTTCACGCCGCTTCCTATCTATAGTTTCACCTTGTTTAATTTTTTTTAGGGTTCGTTGAACCGTCCTCCGAGTTGTTTGACAAGATTTTGCCAGATCTAAAGTTGATAAATGAGGATTTTTACTGAAGTCTTGCAAAATGAATTCGCGAACATTTTTTCGTGTAACGCCATTTTCATAAATAAAAACAAATGAACATTTTATGGTTGTCTAATATATTACGAACCTTCTAAATTTAAAATTTTAAAAGAATATTCAAAAAAGGTTCGATGCAACACGCTAGCAAAGTAAAAATGTAGGCGACAATTTAATAGTGTTCACCCTTTACATAACTTTTAATACAAAACGTTGTGCTCTTTCTAGATGAATTAAGGTTGTTTTTGGGGCACCGCCCCAAGCTAGAATACAATAGCTAACAATCGACTGACATAGAGCAAAGTAAATACTTTTTAATAAAGAAATATCGGCCACATGCCTTAAATTTTTGAAAATATAGATTAATTTTCGGACTCTTCCAGTTAGTCCTTCTATATGTGCACTGAAATTTAATTGCGAATCGATTGTGACTCCCAGATATGTGATATTGTCTGCTTTGCCTATGGGTTGACAAGAGCAATTTGAGCCCTGCGGATTTGGACATTCGTGTACTACAAGGTGATACTTATTAGATGGCTGACCTGCCGCTCTGATAGAGTGAGTAATGTATTTGGTTTTATCTACGTTTATAGTTAATATATTATTATTTAGCCAGTTCGTCACAATATTTAGACTGGACTGCGCTCTGGAAAAGGCATCATCCCAGGAATTTTCTGCAACTAAGAGTACTGTGTCATCAGCTTACGCTATGATTTTAGTTTCTGGAATAGCATATTGGCACAGGTCGTTTATATAAATTAAAAACAAAATGGGGCCTAATATGCTTCCCTGGGGTACCCCGAAGTTAATTGGTAAATCATTACTGACTGCGTTTCCGATGGCTACACATTGTCTTCGACTGCTTAGATAGTCCTGGAGTATATTTAGGGATTTGCCGCGTATGCCTATCGCCTCCATCTTTTCCAATAGCTTGGGGATATGAACCGAGTCAAAGGCTTTAGCCAAATCCATAAAAATAGATATACATTTCTTTTTTTTGTCTAGATTATCAGAGATGAAGTTAGTAAGTTCCAGCAGCGCATCGTCAGTAGACTTCCCGGAGCGAAATCCAAATTGGTTTGGGGCTAGGATATTAAATTTGTTTAAAAATGATATTAGCCTTTTGTTCAGAATGCGTTCGAGTATTTTGGACATAGATGGTAAAATCGAAATGGGGCGATAATTACTAGGCAATCGTTTATTTCCGCTTTTGTAAATCGGTCTGACAACCGACTTTTTAAGAGTATATGGGAATATACCCTTGGTTAGACACTTGTTAAATATGTTGGTAAGAATCGGAGTGAAAATACTTTTATGTTCTTTGATAATGTAGTTTGGTATCGAGTCCCATCCTACAGAACATTTGGCTTTTAGATTTATAATTAGATTTTCTACCTCTTTTTCGTCAGTTTCCAACAAGACCATTGAGTTTGGGAGTCGCGCTACTTTTGTAGTTGTTGTCTTAAAATTTGATTTAGATAGAATACTCTCTGCTAGAGAACTGCCCACATTTGCAAAGTAGTTATTTGTTTCATTCACCGCTACCTGTGGCGTTTCGTAAGCAGATAATAAATCGTTCACGGGAGTTTCAGTTTTAGACGTTCTTGAAATATTTTTTATAGTATCCCATAACAGTTTATTACTTTTACCTGCTTTAGCTATTTCTTTCTTTTCGAATTCAATCTTTACTTTTTAGTATATTGTTACAGAAGTTTCTGTATCTACGGTATGTCGTTCTTAATATTACATTATTGGGTGAGTTTTTATGCTTCGTGTGTAGACTATCTCTGTTACGTATGCATCGTAGGAGTCCTGGAGTAATCCATGGTTTGATAATGAATTTTCGTCTCGGTAAGGTGTAAGTTACAGTGTTTTTTAAGATTGAACTTTGGATTAATTTTGTAAATAGGTTGAGTGCAAGACATGGGTCTTGTATCGAAAGAATGTCTTCAAAATTTGTATTTTTTAGGTCATCAGAAAACGTTTTATTACAGAGTTTTGTACGAGTACGATTTTCGAGTGATTTCATTTTATTTAGTTCAGTGCAGAACAGAACGGCTTTATGGTCGGTTAGAGTGGATTGTATTACTATTGTCACAGCCGTTGTTTTCGATCGCAGCATAACATGGTCAAGGCAAGCATTACTCTCATCACGCGTGATAAAATTATGACATGGTAACAGCCCATGAGAAGCAAGCAGATTGAGGTACTGGCCAGCACGAGTATCAAGGTCATTATTTAATATATTAATGTTGATGTCACCTATTATTGCTACATTTTGATGACTACGCAGATCTAATAGGACATTATTTAATGAATGACGATAAGAAGTTATGTATGTCATGTTGAGAGGGAGACCTGTAGATTGCAATTATAGTAGATTTCGAATTTATTTTTAACAATAGGCAATTTGCATCTTGAAATGTAGGTTCTTCAACTTCGATCCTGAGACTTGATTTGGCATAAATAATAATTCCGTCGTTCTGGTTATGGAATCTACTGTTTGAAAATTTGTTATATCCATTAAGACCTGGAACTACCGGGGCACATGAGAGCCAACATTCAGTCAGGACAATTATGTCACATGATAATTCTAAACGCGTAAGAAGAACACATAGCTCTGAGAAGTTTTTATTGATACTACGAATGTTTTGAGTCAATATTTTTAGAGATGATTGTGGGGTTAACGTCTTACAAGTCTCAACATCAGATATGTGCGAAATTGACACAGATAAGTTGTCTAAATCTTGTATTATATTATTAATTTCAGACACGATTTAGGTTATAGTCAAGGTATCTCCTGTAAATAGGTACACGCAGATCGCACATAGTAGAATTAATAAGTTTATAGTATGTATTTATGAGTAAATGACAGATAAAAGGTAAAAAGCCCGTATTACCGTAAAAATATGTGTAGAGCCTTAATGAAGTTTGTGTGGTATTGTTGATTATCGTTTTTGAGGTTTGAAGTGTATGAAGTATCTGTGACTTAATGCTAGTATGTTTGTATTGTGGAAATGTTAATAGTACAATTTGTAAAAAGACTAGTCATATCCTATCCATGATGTTTTTCAGGTCCTCCTCACTATTTATACGTATAGGTTTCTGATTTTCAGCTTTTCGTAGGTAGATAGCGCCGCGATAAGACCAAGCATGGGCCAGGCCATTTTTTTTGACAAATTGTCTGGTTGTATAGAGAAGTTTTTGACCATTTCGTGTGAGAGCTTCCGAAACATATATTGGAGTTATGGGTTCTTTAAGTCTCAGGTGGCTACTGTTTAGCTTGTCAATATTTTTCTTGCCTTTGTTGAGAAGTATCACTGCATCTACTACCTGCTCTTTTTTCATGACTGAGGTGAACTCGGTGAACATTGTTTTCTTATTCTCCGTTTTCGATTTGATCGTAAATACATCTTTTATGTCCGTATCCTGAATGTCTACTTTAATAGCTTGTCCCATATTCTTAACAAGCTCACACAAGGATTCCTTCGTTTCATATTTATTATCATTTGTTAATTTTAGGGGTAATTTTTTTATTTCAATTGCCGGTCCCTTTAATTTCTTTTCCAGTAACTCGATTTTACTCTCTAACTCTTGAATATGTTTTCGATCCTTAATTTTATCTTCCTTTAACTCTTTCACATTCTCCAGAATTTCATCATATTTATTTGACAGAAAGTCCACAGTCTTTGAAATCCCGTCATTTTGTTTTTCGATTTTCGAGACTGAGTCCTGAAGCCCCTTGAAGCGGGCAGCTTGATCAATCGAGAAAGTAGCGAACATACTCCGCATTTGTTCCATTACAGCTTCCATATTTCCATCGTTCTTCTCATTACAGAACTTCCTTTTGAAGCGTAGTTGGAGAGTGCTGAAAGCCTCTTCAGGCGACTGGGGCCCTTCTACAGGTGAGTCCTGTAGTTGCTGGGACCCAGTGGACGGGTCTCTCAAGCTAGTCCCGGTTCCTTCAGTTTGGTTTTCTAAAAATATCGTGTCTTTAGATTGTATCATCACCTTTTTCTGCGTTGGCGGCGTGCGGCTCATTCCGTGCATTTTGTAGGATCCGCACTGAGCGTGAGTACCAGGAGTGCATAAAAATATGGAGTTAATGTGATTTAATGTCGATTTGCTGCGAGGTCTTATCTGGGGTCTATGTTAAATGGTGCCAATCGATGAGTTCATACGAAATATACGTCCGTCCAGTTTAGTTAGACACAAGGGTCACAGTTATTTGGACACTATCGATGATTTTATACAATTTTTCTTTCCGTCTAATGTAGTAAGATCCCTTGTAATAGCGCTTCACAAAAATAGTTTCGTCTCTTTTTTACAAGGGAATCATTCGTGGAGACATTGTAATCGGGAGTCGCAAAAATAAAAGAATATGCACTCACTCGCTCCTTTAGTCAGTCCGGCTACATTTTAGAAGGTTTAATTTTTTTTGTATGGTTTCCTGGTATTTCGCGATAATTTATTTAAATTTTTAATGTGATTTTTGAGAATGAAAATACACACAGTTCATGTGAAACACGTCCGTTTAGTTACGGAGTCCGAGGGGAAGAGGTCTGTGTTGGTGTTATGCGAGTTACGACTTTTTGTGAATAGGAATAAGGTTCTATACCTTTATTAATATAAATCACGCTTATACAGATCAAGTTATTCAAGGGTAAAGAGTCTGAGAAGTGTATTATACCTTACCACGATTTATGTCTTTTTTTTTATAAAAAATAAATAAATATATATTACTGGACTTTCTTACAAATTAAGCTCAGGAAGGTTTGTTTTGTGAGTACTGAGCCAACAGGTACATATACTTAAATACATAGAAAACACCCATGGATCAGGGCCAAATACCTATTTATGCTCATCACACAAATCAATGCCCTAACTGGGATTGGAACCCAAGACCGTCGGCTTCATAGGCAAGGTCACTATCCACTAGACCCAGACATGTGTGATTTTATGTAAATAGGTCTTTATATGAATGTTGTTTTTACATGTTTAGAGGACCATAAGTAACGAAAATATATTTTGAGACTTTTACTTTTTAATGTTAAGGCAAATGGGTGAAAAACAAAATTCCTTTCGCTCTTTCCTGTGGACATGACCAAAGTTAAGCGAACTCATTTTTTGAATGGACTTCTAATCCGCATATACAACACTAGCTGTGCCCCGCGGTGTTACACGCGGTTTATTAGGGAAGATTGTACCCTATGTGTTAATCCAGGGTGTCAGCTAACTTAATACAAATTTTATTGAAATCGCTCCAGCCGTGTAGATGTGAAAAAGTAACAAACATACACACTCACAAACTTTCGGCTTTATAATATTAGTGTAGATTATCCGTTCTATATAAAACAGCGCCAGCCTCATAACCATGTGACCACAGGAGAAAAAAAAACAGCGTGGTTTTGACCCAAATGACATGACATAGTTTGGGACACCTTAATATTTTTTTATAAATAAATAATACAGGATACAAATTAACTGAGCCCCACGGTAACCTCGAGAAGGCTTGTGTTGTGGTTACTCAGACAACCATATATATATATATAAATTAAAATGTACGAAACACTTAAAATAAATAAATAAATATAAATAAATATTTTCGGGACAATCTGACACAAATCAACCTAGTCCTACGGTAAGCTCAGTAAGGCTTGTGTTGTAGGTACTAGACGACGATATATATAATAGATAGATACATATAAATACTTAAATACATAGAAAATACCCATAACTCAAGAACAAATATCTGTGCACATCACACAAATAAATGCCCTGACTGGGAATCGAACCCAGGACCATCAGCTTCATAGGCAGGGTCACTACCCACTAGGCCAGACCGGTCGTCTTACACTTAAGTATTCTAAGACGAACTTAATGGTAAGAAAACGCTATTCTCCTTCAGTCCCGTAATTAAATAACAGAATGAAGACAGAAACTAATTACTGAACGAAAATGTTACGTTTAATTTGCGAATAACGTTGTTTCAAATTTTGTTTGGCGATCCTTATGGGAATATCTCCCTACGAGTTCTTTAGTTATAAAAAATGTCCCCAAGATTTATTTCCCATTATGCTACTATTTCCCAAATACTTTACAGACTTGTAACGTGTATTTTTTTTCGAAATGATTTATTTCTATTTGGCGTTACAACCTTTGTTAGGTAGCTTTTGCTGTCCGGAGGGAAAACTGTTCAGAAATAGGAGCCCCGCATAGCGGGCTTCGTCAACTTGTGTAGGAGAAACTGGCGAAAACGTGGCAAATTATACGAATGAAATAATTGCATCATTGCAAAATAGATACCGATAAAATAAAACGGGCTTGACGACCGGTCTGGCCTAGTGGGTAGTGACCCTGCCTATGAAGCCGATGGTCCTGGGTTCGATTCCCAATCGGGGCATTTATTTGTGTGATGAGCACAGATATTTGTTCCTAAGCCATAGGTGTTTTCTATGTATTTAAGTATTTATATGTATCTATCTATTATATATATCGTCGTCTAGTACCTACACCACAAGCCTTGATGAGCTTACCGTAGGACTAGGTCGATTTGTGCAAGATTGTCCCGAAATATTTATTTATTTATAAACGTAGTAACTTAGTCTATTTTGGAATGATTTCTATTATTAAAAATAGGCGGAAATTCCGCCATACCTAAGTTGTAACCCTTTTTCCTCTTAAGAAAGCCTTATTCCTGGCTCATTTACGTAACAAGCCCCGGAATCAAAGTCCTGCGATAAATCTTCATTTATACGCCGCCAGCCTTCATTAGTGCTCCCATAGTAATGACTGCCTTTATTATCTCTGTTGCTTTCCTACCTAATTATATTATGAAAGATTTATTATGGCTTGTATCTGAAGGGGAAGAGAAAAAAACGGAAAACGTTTAAATAGTTTTGATAAAACTCTATCCATCCGATGAACCATTCCAAGAAAACCTATTCTGTATTCGCCATCATCATCATCATCTCAGCCGTAAGACGTTCACTGCTGAACATAGGCCTCCCCCGTAGAACATACTACTGGGACATACTGCTGGGATAACATGGAGAGCTTAATCCCATAATGACCTCAATGATTCGGACAGTGCCGGCTGACTAGAATAGCACCGCCCCATCTCCTACTCCTACCTACTACCTATTTACAACGAATGAACCCCGAGCGGCGTGTCCAGAGGCTCTAGTGTAAGTTTCTTTTGACGTATAAAAACGTTTACGAACGCGTAAGTGATAATGTTATTTATATGGGACACGCAAACGCGTTCGTGACGTAAAGTTACGTTAAAACTTACACTCAGGGCTCTGGAGCGCTACCGTATAAATCGTTTTTTTTTTAAACGAACGATTGTCACTGTCACTATGACACCTTGATTGGACTAAAAGAGAAAGATCCTCGTAATTTTCGAACTTCGACGTTAGCGTCAGGCCTACTGACTCGACTTGAAAATGGGAACCAGGGCTTACCCGAAACATGTTGCCCAGTGCGATAAAAGAAGTTACAGTCGCCATCAGATATGTCGGAGCTGTGGAGGTGGTCACAAATATATGAACATGCACTTTATCGCCATGACAAAAGACGCGTTGTTCAGATATTTGTTACCACCTCCACAGCTCCGATATATCTGATGGCGACTGTGCTTACACGTGAGTTCGTCCGTTGTTACTGAGTAGTATAATGCAAATCCATACTTAATATTATAAATGTGAAATTAACTCTTTCTGTCTGTTACCTCTTCACGCTTAAACCGATTAGGATGACATTTGGTATGGAGAGAGTTTGAGCTACGAGAAAGGACTTAGGATATCTTTTATCCCGCAACCATACATTAAAGACGTGTATGGCTGGCCGACCAAGTCGCGAGGAGAACCTAGTTATCAATAAAATAAGTTTTCGAGGCAAACTTGATATTTATAACCTACTCCTGCATAGTATAATAAAGTTACGTATTCAGATCTCGCAATCAGTTTTCGCCAGTCTACTGCTGAATACTAAAGCCTGAAGCGTACGTAGAATTATTTCAATTGAAAATTGAAACACGTTATGCCGCGAATACTCAAGAATTCATTGAAGTGACACAGACGAAAATAATACAGACTGTAAAATTGTATGTATTTGAAATACATAGAATAGTAACGCCAGTACGCTGTAATGTAAGATAAGAATAAAACAAATAAAACGTTATTATTAGTAGTAAATGGGACTTCATCGCGTTTATTAACTTTAAAAATTACCTCCAAGATGAGATTAAGGATTAACTATTTTTTTTTCTTTAGCCTATAGTGTCCCACTGCTGGGCAAAGGCCTCTCCCGTGGACCTCCACAATTCTCGGTCTTTTGCTGGTTCCGGCCAAGTGCTGAGGAAAGCATCCAGATCGTTCCGCCATCTCTGTTTAGGCCTGCCCCGTCCGCGCCTCTCTTGTGGCATCCACTTGGTGACTACGCATGCCCACCTATCCGGATGCATGCGACAGACGTGACCGGCCCAATCCCACTCGAGCCTAGCAGTCTTCCGACCAACGTCAGCTATGCGTGTTTTGTTTTTCCTTATGCGGTCCATCCTTCTGACACCTAGAATACTGCGCTCCATTGCTCGCTATTAGGATTAACTATACAAAAAAGGAATCTAGCAGACGAAATTATGCTGTAATTTCTGCGGCGCAGCCTTAATATAATAAAGAGCAATTACCATCGCCCATGGGCACTCGCAACACCAGGGGAGTCACAAGCGCGTTGCCGGTCTTTAATGGGGGTTGGAGCTCTGGGAACCTTACTTACCATCAGGAACACAACACTACATACCTGAAAGGTGGCAGTGCTATTATGGCTGTGGTCTTCTGTAAGGAGGAGGTACCTCCCCAGTTGGGCTGCCCCAGATCAAGCGTGATGATCAACGCTGTGCCCTACCTCTCATTGTTGGACGTAGTTTAAGGACATACCCGGGTATATCAAATTAATTGTATTTTTCTTTCCAGGACATCGACAACCTAATGACAGAAGGCAACAAGTCCCGAACAGTCGCCGCGACAAACATGAACAGCGAGTCGTCCCGCTCGCACGCCGTGTTCAGCGTCGTGCTGACGCAGACGCTGTGCGACGCTGCGACCGGCGTCACCGGAGAGAAAGTCGCGCGGTTGTCGCTGGTCGACTTGGCCGGCTCCGAGCGCGCTGTGAAGACTGGCGCGGTTGGAGACAGGCTGAAGGAAGGCTCTAATATTAATAAGTAAGTCATCATTTAATAGAAAACTCCCGTGAGACTCAGACATACTTAAATATATATAAAAAACGGGTCACCCACGTATCTTAAGGTCGAATAACGCTCGACATATGTTTAGTTGTCGAAGGTCCGCCGCCAGCGACATTGCGGTACGGAGCTCATGAATATGGTTCAATATTCGAGCGTTATTCGACCTTAAGATACGTGAGTGACCCGTTTTTAGGGTTCCGTAGTCAACTAGGAACCCTTATAGTTTCGCCATGTCTGTCCGTCCGTCCGTCCGTCCGTTCGTCCGTCCGTCCGCGGATAATCTCAGCGACCGTTAGCACTAGAGAGCTGAAATTTGGTAGTAATATGTATATCAATCACGCCAACAAAGTGCAAAAATAAAAAGTGGAAAAAAATGTTTTCTTAGGGCGTAAAGTGGGGAGTGATTTTTTTCTTCATTCTAATCCTAACGTGTGATATATTGTTTGATAGGTATTTAAAAATGAATAGGGGTTCAGTTTTGGATCATGTAAATATTTTCGGAAATAATCGCTCCAGAAGTAAAAAAGTGCGTCCCCCCCCCCCCCTCTAACTTTTGAACCACAAGTTTCAAAAATATGAAAAAAATCTCAAAAGTAGAACTTTACATAAACTTTCTAGGAAAATTATTTTGAACTTGATAGGTTCATTAGTTTTTGAAAAAAATAATATATATAAAAATGAACCCCTATTTCTCTTGGTCACGCTATATCTTGAGAACGGCTTTACCGATTTGGCACTGACATAAGATTTAATTTTGGTCTTGAAATATCTGTAGTAGCTCAGGGAAGGTTTAAACGGTGAGAAAGTATGAAAAAAAATCGAGGAATATACTAAAAAACGTGAATATAGTTCCCCCATACAAACTTTATCAACTCGAAAAACTGTAAGCGCCGCAGGATTTTATACATCTTACGCGTTTTTGGTAAAATGGTCTCTGCTTTCCTCGAGAAAGTCGGAAGCGCCGCAGGATTGCATATATCTTAGGCTTTTTTGCGAGCAAAATAGGTACTTTATATTATTCCAGCACTAAAGTCGTTAAGGCGATAGTTTCTTAGAAATTGGTAATAAATTAGCCCTTATTCCCTAAGATATGGCTGTCAAAATCACTATTGAATGACAAGACACACTTCATCCCTACCGGCCCGGTACCGCGAACATCGAAGTTCGTATATGTCGAGCATTTCTCTTTTACTCCGTCTTTTACGTCAAAAGAAACTTACACTAGATATAGATGTCGCTGTAGGTGGAACGCTCATACCCTGCATGGCGGTTTTAAGATTCTTTCTGATTTAATGGGGTCGGAGCATACATGCCCATATATAAGGTTGAAACTGACTGACTGACTTCAAATGACGCTGGCTGGTTATCACTCCATGTTACAACCCCTTCTTACTACTCATGGTGGGACTGAAATTGACAACATTTTTTCGAATTTTCCATGTATAGTTGGGATCTAAAACTCTTTCTTTAGTTGTCACCGGCCTTTGTGGGCCCGTTTTTAGGGTTCTGTACTTCATATTAATTTGTCAACAACAATGTATCAAATAGCCCATTTTTAACTCTGAAGTGGGAACACTTACCGTGGCGGACGAAAAACTACGGAACCCTATACTGAGCGTGGCCCGACACGCTCTTGGCTGGTTTTTTATATACATTTTAGTAAGTAAGTCATCATTTTCTTCTTCTTCCTTACGTTCAATCCCAGGAATTGGCGTAAGCAGTAGTTATTACGAAATCGACTACCATCAGACCTTCCAATGCTGAGGGTCATCATCTCATCTTCCTCGCGTTGTCCCGGCATTTGCCACGGCCCATGGGAGCCTGGGGTCCGCTTGGCAACTAATCCCAGGATTTGGCATAGGCACTAGTTTTACGAAAGCTATTGCCATTTGACCTTCCAACCCAGAGGGTAAACTAGGCCTTATTGGGATTTGTCCGGTTTCCTCACAATGTTTTCCTTCATCGAAATGCGAGTGGTAAATATCAAATGATATTTCGTACATAAGTTCCGAAAAACTCATTGGTACGAGCAGCTAGGGGTTTGAACCTGCGACCTCTGGATGGCAAGTCGCACGCTCTTTGTCGCAGGCGCGTGCCGGGGGGTTGGAGCTCTGGGAACCTTACTCACCATCAGGAACACAACACTACACACCTGAAAGGTAGCAGTGCTATTATGGCTGTGGTCTTCTGTAAGGGTACTTCCCCAGTTGGGCTTCTCCAGACTCAAGCGTGATGGTAATCGGCGTGCCCTACCTCTCATTGTTGGACGTAGTTTAGGGACATACCCGGGTCCAACTGATGGCTCTTACCACTAAGCTACCAGCGCTCAGTAATGTGATGAGTGATGATATAAAATATGAACATTTTCAGGTCACTAACAACACTGGGGCTGGTGATATCCAAGCTGGCCGACCAGTCGTCAGCCAAGCCGAACAAGGACAAGTTCGTGCCGTACAGGGACTCCGTGCTGACGTGGCTGCTGAAGGACAACCTTGGAGGCAACAGCAAGACTGTCATGGTATGAACCACAAGTCATCTTTATAATAACAGCCGGTTCTGCAGTGGAATCCCGCGATCTTTCCTAGACTGTCGGTCCAACGGTCGGTTGTAGGTCTGCGCACAATAGTACAGTGGCGGAATGAAAAGGTTGACCGGCTTAAGACGACCAGTCTGGCCTAGTGGGTAGTGACACTGTCTATGAAGCCGATGGTCCTGGGTTCGAATCCCAGTCAGGGCATTTATTTGTGTGATGAGCACAGATCATGTTTCTGAGTCATGGGTGTTTTCTATGTATTTAAGTATTTATATGTATCTCTCTATTAGGGTAACATCTAATATCTGTCCCAAGCAGAAATGGTAGACGACGACTGCTTCTTTGTTTACCCTATTTTTAATCCTAAAAAAATGTTCTATAGTACCTACCTAGTCAAATTAATTAAAAATCGTCGTACAATGTAGTACCTCATTTATACCTTTCATTGATACGTATGAAATTTAACGTGTAACTGAATTTCAAGGTGAACCCTAAATCCCCTATTGTACAGTCAAGGTTAAAGACAAAACAATATACACGACCAAACTGCCATAATAAGTATACACCCACCTTTAATGTGCAGGTATACATATTTCAGCATTTTGGTCGCATCGATATCTTTGACCTTGGCTGTACCTATTTTTAGACATCACGTTATTGAACAAATCGGATTCTTTACATCACTTAATCCAATATGTCTGCAGTAATCCGTAGCTTATATTATGTCACTCAATTGCTCACTCGAGTGTAGGCACTGTCTAGGTCAATGTTATCGATACGGCTAATGCGACAAAATGTATATACACGTACAGTCTTTCTTCTTACAAATACATCTTTCGTAAAAAATTCTGACAGCACCTTATGGTCTTAACATAAGATGTGACCAGTTATCTTTGCGGCCTTGTTATCGTAAGATACTCTTGCTGGTGACTGTACATATCGAACAACAGATATATCGAAGCGACCAAAGTACTCAAACATATCTGGACATTCACTTTATCGCCTTGACAATAGAGATGAATAAAATTCACTCTTGCATTATAAAAACCCAAATTATATATTTCCGGGAGGACGAAGGGAGTGAATTCCATTCCTTAGCAATCCGCATTAGGAAGGTAGAATCGAATCGGTTCGTGTGAATAAATGGAATATTCACAACGTAAGGATGAAACCCTGGACGTCCGGTGGTGGAACGGAGATGACGGAATTAATTCGTGCAATTCCTGTACTCCAAAATGTATCCTGTAAAACACAGACAAACTATACTCTATCTGTTTAGGTAGTTAAAAAAAGGTAAACAATCTTGACATGTCTTTTTATTGAAAATCAGTTTTGAAAAATAAATCATGACAAGTATGTGACAATTATGAATCACATATGGTTATATACATTAGTTTGCTTTCGTAAGTAATAGTCACTGATTTTTAAAAAGCGTCATTAAACAGACACGTCAAAATTGTTTACCTTTAAATACCTAAACAGACAGAGTATAGCAACACTGTTTTAAACTTCTATGCCATGCAGGTAGCCACAATATCGCCGGCTGCCGACAACTACGAAGAGACGTTATCTACACTCCGCTACGCCGACCGAGCGAAGAGGATCGTCAACCACGCGGTGGTCAACGAAGACCCCAACGCGAGGATCATCAGGGAACTGAGACAGGAAGTGGAGGCGCTTAAGGAGATGCTTAAACATGCTACGGTAATACTGATTTTAACTTTGATTGTTTTTACACACGAGGACGCAAAGATATATAAGTATAGAAGAAATGTATTTTATATTGAGCATAGTAATTTGCCAAATAAATTGCTAATACGGCCGGGAGAAATATTCAAACGAAAGCTAACTAAATGGTTAATAGAATTTTTTTTTTAAAGCGTTAGGGATTATTTGAAGTTTAAGGAGCCGATGCCAGAGTAATGTTGGATTATTAATTTTTGACATGTATAAACAATATTAATTTTAGTATCATTTTAACAAACATTGATACGCTTGCTTGCATTCTGAATACAAGGACTCCAAAACCAAAGCGCCAAACTACCTCGTCGTCAATGAGTCACCCGTGGTCTACCCGTGGTTAACAATTTACTATTATAGTAATAGGGTAAAAAAATACTTAATAATACTATCTTATTTTGCTTGTTAACCAGGGTTCGCCGGTGGGTGAAGATGTCCACGAACAGTTGGCGCAAAGCGAACACCTGATGAAGGAGATGTCCAGGACTTGGGAGGAGAAACTAGTTGAAACTGGTATGGAACCTTTATAGACGAATAACTGCATGTGACTTCGTCTCTGTAGAATTAGTAAATCATTTCTGGATTAAAAATTGTTCTATGTATCGGGCTCAAAATATATAAGGATCACTCTTAATATAAAGAAATAAAGCTCCATCGCATACATAAATGTTCCGTCAATCAACTTTTAACCATACGATCTTTTACTTAAGAATGAAGTGTCCATTACTGGTACCTGTCAACCATTGCCAAACCAACCCGTCCATTATTGGTGATTCTTCCTTACCACACTTCATTTTTATCAGGTTTAAGAAATTCTACTCAAATATGAAATTTATTTTTATGAATATAATATTCTGTCAAGGGGTTTAGTAGAAACGAATGAAATTGTACTCGTATGTTCAATGCGGTGTCACGCTTGGCAGCCGGTTTGGCGATCTGATTAGTGATTACTGTTTGATTATTGTATATTTCGTATTTTTCTGGCGGTAGTGATGTAAAAAATTTCAGAAACTTTCACCAGTTCGAGAAGGTTAGCACGAGAGGGTGAACTTTGCTCCCTTATGAAACAAGTAACTATTTCACACCACGTACGTGAACGTTACGTTCGTCCCGTACGTTTTCTTCCCTGTTAGGCGGGATCAAAGTGCCACTTTTCCTCCCTACTAGTATAAAGGAAAAGTGCACTTTTTTGTTCTAGGATAAAGATAAAGATAAGATAAAAAATTCTGGAGTCGATATATGCCCACGCCTACGGAAGACCAGCGCTGGTTACCACACCAGCTTCATGCTCAGTAGGGACCATTCCGTGACATACAGGTTGATCAATCCAAATGGGTCAGTGGGGGAAGTCAGAAACTATGAGAGATAGCGAGATCTGTTCTTAAGAACCATGGCATTCAAACTTTTTAAAAATTTCTCATACATAACCGGGAATCGTACCTGTCAATATTCTTTATACGGCTGGTGATGATGACCATGAAAAATGTATTCCAGACTCATGAATTTACGTTTCGTATCATCAACAATAACAACGAAAAATCTTTCAGATTTACACCTAACATTGTTTACAAGACTTCGCCCAGGTTCGATTTCCGGTTATGTATGAGAGAAATAAAAAATGTTTGAATGCCATTATTATTAAATCTGAAATAGAAGCCATGGTTCCTAAGAGTAGATTTCGCTATCTCTCATAGTTTCTGACTTCCCCCTACTGACCCATTTGGATTGATCACCCGGTATATCTTTTAATTTATGTATCTTTCTGTTTGCTCTTATTTCTGTGTTTGTCTCGGATAAATGATTTCTATTATATTGTATAATATATCATTTTGGTCCCTTCTAACACAAACTACTAAATTGTTTTTCAGGTCGAGTACAAAGCGAGCGGCAGCACGCCTTAGAAAAGATGGGCATCAGTGTACAAGCTAGTGGTATTCAAGTAGAGAAGAACAAGTACTACCTCGTCAACTTGAACGCCGATCCTTCGCTCAACGAACTGCTGGTGTATTATCTGAAGGTTAGTATTAGATTTCAGAATCAGCAGCGCTGGTGGCCTAGCGGTAAGAGCGTGCGACTTGCAATCCGGAGGTCGCAGGTTGGAACCCCGGCTTGTACCAATGAGTTTTTCGAAACTTATGTACGAAATATCATTTGGTGTTTACCAGTCGCTTTTCGGTGAAGGAAAACATCGTGTGGATACCGGACTAATCCCAATAAGGCCTAGTTCACCCTCTGGGTTGGACGGTCAGATGGCAGTCGCTTTCGTAAAACTAGTGCCTACGCCAAATCCAGGGTTTAGTTGCCATTAATGGCCAAAGATGGATTGAAATGAGAGTAGAAAGTTGCTCTTCGTAGCACTATTTAAAAACAGTTCAAGAATGTAGATTTGCAAAGTAAAGTAAAGTTTTTACTTTCTACTTTGCTATTGGTTGATTATTTTTGACATTAGTAACTCTTTAAAAAATGAGAGCTACATTACATTTGAGCGTTTAATTAAAAAATTAAAACGTCAAATACGCCCAGTGAGTGTGTATTTTTGTGATTGTAAGCGTTTTTTATGTGTAAAACGAATTTGCATGCTTCAAAAAAGTAAAAATTAAAAAGGCGGGAAGGAAAATTTCCTAACATTAGGCATGAAAAGCACATACTAATGCCTCGGTAGAAACTGCAATAGATGGACTCGCATCGCTTACTTTCTATACCTGGGCAACAATGTACTATAGTATAGTTAATTTAGTTTTTAGTCATATTATTTTATTATTTGAGTTATTTTTTATATACTGTCTTGTTTGAAATTGTGTATAGAAGTAGAGTTGTCCCGGCAGGACCGCACGATAGTGGGCGCGGACAGCTCGGCGGACATCCAGCTGTCGGGGCTGGGCATCCAGCCGCGCCACTGCCGCCTGCAGCTGGAGGCGGGCGGCGCCGGGCTCAGCATGGAGCCGCTGGGCGCCGCGCGCTGCTTCGTCAACGGCGCGCCCGTCTCCGCGCGCGTGCGGCTGGGCCACGCCGACCGCATCCTGTGGGGCAACCACCACTTCTTCCGGGTCAACTGTCCCAAGACTACCGGTTAGTATTGTTCGTTGTTAGACCCCGGATTCTTGTTTTTATATTAACCTCTAGCCGCCCGGAGACCTATAAAAGGGTCTCCCGTTGCATGGCATTTTGAATTTTAATTATGACAAACCATAGTTGCATTTGGCCTGGCAACTTTTGGTCTCTGGACGGCTAGAGGTTAAGCAGAAACGTCTGCTAGCATATCATAGATATTTAAATCGGAAGAAAAATACAAAAAAATGACTCGCAGCGGGACTCGAACCCACAACCACTGGATCACTAGCCCAGTGCCCTACCAATTGTGCTATACGAGCATTTTAAAAGAAATTAACTGTCAACGGAAGCTACTTTAATAGGCAATAGAAGTGTCGAAAATTACTATGTCAGAATAACAGTAGTGTAAATGCAGGTGTTACTACTTACTGAAATGAACTGGCTTTAGACACGAATATGCCTTGGACGCTTGGACTTGTCAATTTTTTCTATTTTATCCTTCCTGGTATACGTCATAGCGGGTGATGTGTAGCGACATCTACCGAAGAAATAAATCTTAAATAGAAAAATTTGACAAGTCCAAGCGATACTCGTTTAGCTCAATAGGTAGGCACTGGGCTAGTCAAATAGTTCTATTTTTAAATACCCAGATTCTTGTCGCGATAACGTCACAATAGGGTAACTTGGGAAGTAAATGGAATAGTAGTAATTAATACGGATTCATTAAGATAACGCTGGCAACATGCTAAAAAGGGACCATTTCGTGACATATTTCTCTTTTATTTTTATTTGCCGCTTTTATGTCATGAAAAAAGAGATAAACTCTTGTCGGTACAGCAATTTCCATGCATTTCTATCCTGGGCCTTCTTCTTGACATCCTGATACGACATGCCGTTTACCTTTTCTTTTATTTGATCAATCCTCCCTGTCTTTATCTTTCCTAATATCTTTCCCTATAAAATAACCTTGATGAAATCGTCGTATCGTAAAAGGTGTCCCGACATCTTTTCTCTTCTATCTTCTATGGTTTTAAGGATTCCTACCAGGCAATCTTAATATACAAATATTAAACGTATGCACAGACGACTAACTGTTAATAAAATAAAATTAAAATCTCTATGTCTAGCACAAATATCCATCATCCCCATTATTTTTACACACAACTTTTTTTATTCCAGCGGCGGCGTCCGAACCCCAAACTCCCGCGCAGCCGATCGACTACAACTTCGCACGAGATGAAATCATGTTGAATGAGCTGAGCAACGACCCGATACAGACTGCCATCTCCCGCCTCGAGAAACAGCATGAAGAAGATAAACAAGGTAATATTATTATAAGTAACTATAAAAAAATGTTTACAGTTAAAGCTAAACTTTATAGAGGTGTCTTGCGAGGGTGTCCTTCTGAATGCCTAACAACGTTTGGCCTAAAATCACTTAGCCCAATGTGGCCTAGTGTGTAATGTGGAATAGGGCAACCACAATTCGGCCATACGAGTGTTAGGGCAAGTGATGATTATGCCAAATAATGCCAAAGCACTGATAATTTAGGCCAAAAACTTTAGGCATTCCGATATAGATCCGTCTTGCGAGTATGGAGCGTCTGAGAATGAGTGAGTTAAGTTTTTACCTATGTATATATATCTTTTTTTTTTTCAACAAAACACTTAAAACTAGGTATACAAAATTTTCGCCAAACTGCAGACAGTTTGTTGCAAGAGTGCGTTCTCAATTTGCAGAACAAACTTATTCTACTTAGTTTTATTTATTACGTATTATTTATTTATTTAACTATGCATTCAGTTTAAGGCTAAGTTTCTTAAGAATATTGTGTGTACCTACTTCATCCCACGAAGGCCATAACCCTGTACCTTGTTGTTATGGTCTAACGTATTAGTATCATTAGTTTCAAACGAGTTGTATTGTACTTGTACCGAATCCCTTTCTAGGTTTGACTTATTACTAGGGCCCGGAACTTTGCGTGCGGTTTTGGAAAAGTCTAAGGGAGAGAACACGAAGGTTTATCGATGTATCGATAAATCGGTCGTGTACTCAGAGTCATTGAGATTATTTATTTTTAATGAAATAATACTTGCATTATTGCAATCAAATGTCTACTCGGGTTATCAATTCTTTGTAGATAACATACCAGTCTAATATAAAATTATTTTATATTATCTACATACATTTCGTACATTTTTAATCACTAATCATTGAAAGAGCAAAATGTATCATCAGAAAGTTTGAGTTATTATTTTTTTAAAACGCTAATAAAAAAACTCGGTTTATCGATACATCGATAAACGTTAATATTCTCTCCCTTAGACTTTTCCAAATTCGCACACAAAATTCCGGACCCTACTTATTATCTTTTTTTTTTCACAGTGGCGTTAGAAAAACAAAGACAAGAGTACGAGCGGCAGTTCCAGCAGCTGAGAAACATTCTGTCGCCGACCACCCCGTACCCGCCTTACTCCTACGATCCACTCAAACTAGGTAAGACTTTTTTTTTTTATGACAAAAGGTGGCAAACGAGCAGACGGCTTGCCTGGTCGTAAGCAATTACCGTCGCTCATGGGCACCCGCAACACCAGGGGAGTCACAAGCGCGTTGCAGACCTTTAAGGGGGGGTTGGAGCTCTGGGAACCTTACTCATCGGGAACACAACACTACATACTTGAAAGGTAGCAGTGCTATTATGGCTGTGGTCTTCTGTAAGGAGGAGGTACTTTCTCAGTTGGGCTCCTCCGGACTCGAGCGTGATGGTACTTTGCTGTGCCCTACCTTTCATTGTTGGACGTAGTTTAAGGACATACCCGGGTCTAATCCCCCACTTTAGACAATTCCTCACATCCCACTGCTGGACATGCGCCAGCCCCATCGATAGCCACTGGACGCGATCTCCAGCACGGATTCCAGCGACATCTATTTTGACTGACTATGGAGCCGATGGTCCTGGGTTCGAATCCTAGTCAAGGCATTTATTTGTATCATGAGCACATGTATTTATTCCGGAGTCATGGGTGTTTAATGTATTTAAGTATTTGTATATTATATATAGCGTTGCCAGAGTACCCACAGCAAACCTTCTCGAGTTTAACGTGGAGCTCAGTCGATTTGCGTAAGAGTATCCTGTAATATTACATACATACATACATATCAGCCGTATGCAGTCCACTGCTGGACATGGGCCTCCCACAAATATGACTTGTATCATCTTGGGGGTAGTTGCCATAGTCACCACGCTTGGGAGGCGGGTTGGCGACCGCAGTATCTGTAGATTGGGGTTCGACGGACGCCGCTGCCCGTCCGTAGGATTTTTCCCTTTGTCGCCACTTACGACACCCGCGGGAGATGGGGTGGTGCTATTCTAGTCAGCCGGGATCACACGGCAATATTATTAAGAAACTATTATTCTATCGTGTATATAACCCGCCTAGTTCTTCATGCTCATTATAGAAGGCTTCCTTCGTAATATCTTCACATTGTGCCCAGGTAAAATGCCAGCGTGCACTCCGACCACGGCGGCGCGCGTAGAACGCTGGGCCGCCGAACGGGACGACACCTTCAAACGCTCCCTCGGCCGGCTCAAGGCCGACATACTGAGAGCCAACGCCCTGGTCCAGGAAGCCAACTTCCTGGCTGAGGAGATGAGGAGGAACACGAGGTTTAGTGTCACGCTGCAGATTCCGCCGCAGAATCTTAGTCCTAATAGGAAGGTAAGTAATCAATTTTTCGTGTCTAGCTCGGTAGAACCTTTTTGTTTAAAACTGATAGCAGAACTACATTTTATCCGTTAGAGATGAAAGTAATTTAAAACATCAGTGTTTTTTGACGTTAGCTGATATATATTTAACTTTGAATCATAAATGATGGATTCAATCTGCTGCTGCAATCTGCGCAGTGAAATTTCATGCACGCGAATTTAAGAAGTTTCTTCGTATTATTAAAAAATATATATTTTTGAAAATGTAAGACGTATACGTTATAGAATAGTACATTTCGATACTAGTGAAAAAAATTTTTTTCTCGACGCAGGTGAAAGTTGGAGCCCGAGTGAAACGAGGGTGACAATCAACCGAGTCTTAAAGAAGTTTTTTCACGTGTATCGAACCCAATTTTTCATAACCAGTGCCTTAAAAAGTGATATTTACACACGCGAAGCGGGCGCAAAGTGCACTTTTTACGCACTAGTTAGGAAAAATAAGTAATAATGTTATTATTAAAAAACTTTTGACCTACTGTTGAGTATTTGCGACGTATTAAGAGATTCCATTATTTTTTAAACTTCACTTTGGATGTCATTTCTATTAAGCAAAATTCATGTAATCGTGTATCTGAATCGTATGATTTATCCAGTTAATCCTTAAATATCTAACTTATGACACACATAGACTAAGTTTAAAAATTAACTATACAAAAAAGGAATCTAGCAGACGAAATTATGCTGTAATTCGGCGCGGCCTTAAACAGATGCATTATATAATTCGTGGTTTTTTTTTAGCGCGGCGCGTTCGTCTCGGAGCCGGCCATCATGGTGAAGCGGCCGGGTAGGGGCGCGCAAGTGTGGTCCATGGAGAAGTTGGACAACAAGCTCGTGGACATGCGAGACATGTACGACGAGTGGCGCCGGCTGCAGCGGGACGGCGACGAGGTATGCGAGCTTTTTTATACTTGTATATCGTTGTGATAAGAACTTCTCAAAATATTTATGAAACCACATTTTCCATACTTGTGGTACGGGGGTCTTTGCAATGTATAATTTTATGTAAAATTGATACCTATTTTCGTTATTGATATCTACATATTTTAACACACCCCAAAACCACAAACTTAATCCAAATATTATTATTTTTATTATGCAGAAACGTCTGCTAGCGAATGTCTTCGATATTTAAATCGAAATTATATAGCACAATTGGTAGTGCACTGGCCTAGTGATCCAGTGGTTGTGGGTTCGAGTCCCACTGCGAGTCAACAAAAAATCTATTTTTCTTTCGATTTAAATATTAAACCAAATATCTTTGCAGCCTCCAGCTGAAAAAGCCATCGACCCATTCTACGAGTCACAAGAGAACCACAACCTCATCGGCGTTGCCAACGTGTTCTTGGAGGCGCTGTTCCATGACGTCACACTCGACTACCACACGCCCATCATCAGCCAGCAGGGAGAGGTGGCCGGGAGACTGCAGGTACGAACCGTCATGCATTCTATTCAGAGAACCAGCTAAAACCTTCGATATTTAAATCGAAAGAAAAATAGAAAATGTTTGACTCGCAGCGGGACTCGAACCCACAACCACTGGATCACTAGCCCAGTGCACTGCCAAATATCGAATATCAAATATAAAAAATCAAAACGCGCATTTAACACCTTTGCAATTGCAGGCGTCCTTAGGCTGCGGTAACTGCTTACCATCAGGCGGGTCGTATGCTTGTTGGCCATCGACGTAGTATTAATGCTAATAATAGCGCCGTCTTGACAATCATTTATATAACAATGATACTAGATATCCGAATCGACAGCTACTTCGGTCGCCAACCCGCCTGCCAAGCGTGGGGACTATGACATCCAAAGTTGATAGACATATTTGAGGGAGTGGCCAGTGGACGATTTTAGGCTAAAATGATGATGATGATAATCTATATTAATAAAAGAAAATTGTGTTAGTTCTGGGTTTTATAACTCGAGAACAACTGAACCGATTTGGACGATTTTGGGTTCGCTGTGATCGTCTTGGCTAAAGTTTGAATAGTATGCTTTAAAAAGAAAAAAAAAAAAACAAAAAAAGACTAGACTTTCAGGCGGTACAAAATTCGCCGGGGCAGCTAGTATAGATAAAAATGCATGCTAAAATGTGTATTATTTTCAGGTGGAAATAAGCAGGGTGGCGGGACAGTTCCCTCAAGACAGGATCTGCGAAGCAGCGTCAGACAGCTCGGGAGACATGAGGGATGACGACGACCCTTCGGATCCTGCTACTCAGCAGGTGAGATCTGATTGCAAGTTTATTGACAAATATTACATATAAAAATCGCACAGGAGTGGAAAAAGTAGAAAGACAGTATAAGCTCATAATATAATATAAAAGCTACTTATAAATGGACAACGAGATAGTATGATAGATACTCTTTGTTTATGATCAATTAGTGTTATTGATCGCTTAGGAAATCATCTGAAAAAGTTCAATTCAAACGATACGTCAAAAAAAAATTTACTCAAACTCGTCAAAACAAGAAAGGAAGAAACTCACAAATTATGATTATCTATTTAACTATGATATTTAAATCGAATTTTTGATATGCTAGCAGACGTTTCTGCTTAATATAAAAATAATCTTTTATTATGATGTCGGTGCCGCATTTAAGCTGTCTCATATATGTTAGTGCCGGAATGTTACCAATGAGAACATTCCTCATTAGTAACTTTGGTAACTTCGGTGGGGATTTTAATCATTTGTCACAATATCTGTCACACTGCAACAAGTATGTGAGTGCGAAAGTGACGGATAACGTGATAGACGTTAAAATGGCAACCGTGCTATCCGTACTGAGCAATATTGTACCTTGTCACAGTGAAAATATTCTCTTACATGAAAGCCTGAAGATTTAATGTCAGTGAAACAAGGACAGTTCCACCGCTCTGCCAGTCCTACGATAATTTCTGATAGACACCCTTACACAATGACTGAGCCCCACGGTAAGCTCAACTTGTATTATCTTGGGGGGTGTTTGCTATGGTCACCGCCCTTGGCGACCGCATTAGTTGTTGATTGGGTTTCGATCGACGCTGCTGCCGATCCGTCGGTATTTACTGGGTCCGCTTACTGGTATTTAATCCCGGGACCGTCAGCTCTAGGTGACCAGAGCTGTAGTGAGGTCGGTTGTCTCGTCCCCAGGTGACGATCCGCGTGGCCATCAAGCAGGCGACGGGGCTGCCGCCGGCGCTGGCGCACTTCGTGTTCTGCCAGTACTCGCTGCTGGGCGACGCCGTGGTGGTGGCGCCGCACGTGGCCGCGCCCGCGCCGCGCGCCGCGCCGCAAGTGCACTTCCAGCACGAGCAGGAGCACACGCTGCTGCTCACCGAGGAGGTCGTCGAGCACTGCGCCGGTACGTACAGCTGGGCTGAGGCCGAGGCGGTGGTATCTTTTTATTAGTGGGCAAACGAGCAGACGGGTTGCCTGATAGTAAGCAATTACCGTCGACCATATGCACCCACAACACCAGGGGAGTCACAAGCACGTTGCCGGCCGGCGGAGGTTGGAGCTCTGGGAACCTTACCATCAGGAATACAACACCTGAAATGCTGTTATGGCTGGTCTTATGTAAGGAGGAGGTAGAGGTACTTCCCCAGTTGGGCTTCTCTAGACTCAAGCGTGATGGTACTTCGCTGTGCCTTAATTCTCATTGCTGGGCGTAATTTAAAGACAAACCCGGAACCAAAATTGGTGGTGCAGTCACCGGCAGCAACAGCTAGTAGAAATATAAA
Organism: Grapholita molesta; assembly: GCA_022674325.2. Taxonomy (NCBI): domain Eukaryota; kingdom Metazoa; phylum Arthropoda; class Insecta; order Lepidoptera; family Tortricidae; genus Grapholita; species Grapholita molesta. The sequence goes on along the minus strand of CP053125.2, from coordinate 1,405,073 downwards.
TATTCTATTCTACACAAAAAACTCCTGTAACATACTCAATTCGTTAACAGAGGGAGCCCTCTCTATCGAAGTGTGGGGCCACCGCTCCGCCGGCTTCAGCCGCGCCCGCGGCAACTGGGAGGTGGAGCAGCAGCAACTGGCCAAAGCCAGGTCGCTGGCGGACCGCTGGGCCGAGCTGACCCGCAAGATTGAGCTGTGGGTGGAGATACACGAGCTGAATGATCAGGGCGAATACGCCCCTGTCGAGGTTAGTTACCCCATGTTGAGATGCCGTATCGTGCCCCAGTTTGATCATGAGAATGATAGTACAATAACTGTTCCTGTTAACTTTGCTAACATTGGAGTTCAGCAATATTTAAATCGAAAGAAAAATAAAAATAAAAAGTACTTGTAGCCGGACACGAACCCACAACCACTGGATTTTTTCATTTTTTTTCTATTTTTCTTTCGATTTAAATATCGATTATATTGACTCGCAGACGTTTCTCCTTAATTAAAAACCATTGGAGTTCAGGTTCTAATGTAGACATCTTGGAACACTTCAACCGCTCAGCCACTCTTGCTGCTAACTGTATTTGTGAGGTTTTTTTAGAAAATAATGTTCCGAATTAGCGTGACTTGTATAAAAGTTAACTATGTCAGTTTTGTGAAGATAATAAAGCATAAATAATAAAGATTTATCAATAGCTGTTTCATGAGTGATGTAGAATAATAAGTGATAAGAGAGAGGAACACATCCAAAAGCATGACAACTCCTCAGGTGGTATCCCGGCCGGACATGGTGACGGGTGGCGTGTACCAGCTCCGGCAAGGTCAGCAGAGGCGGGTGGCCGTCAGGGTGCGGCCGGCGCACAACTCGGGCACGCTGCCCATCATCTGTCAGCACATCGTCAGCGTGGAAGTCGGCTCTGTCAGTGTCAGGTAATGACCCCACGTTGTGATGCCGTATCGTGTTACAGTTTGAACTGAACCGTGGTAATGTTAATGAGGTTTTTAGGTTAGTGTTGTCTGTGAAATTAAGCATTTACATAATAATAGTTATTTTGTTATGCAAGGCTGCGAAGTGGTTAATTGGCGCTAGTGTTGAAATTGAAAGCTGAGCAAGTGAAAGAATCTAAGATTGATCCATGAGCGAATCGAATGTTTCAAAGATAGATTCCTGAGCGTAGCGAGGCTTTCAAGACACGAGACGCCAAATAATGTTGCAGCCATGCGTAAGACACAACTTTTCACCTCACTACAGCGAGGAAAATGCGAGAAGCAAGAAAAACAATAAAAAAATATATATATTTCATATTGCCCTCTATTTAACATATCAAATTAAGGATATAACACACTTACATGCACCACAGAGAATTACAATCATCGTCTTCGAAATTCGAATGACTTTCACACGCTAGCGTATAACATAGGTTTTTCCACGAAAAGAACATAATTCCTTGAATTAGAATTGTGATTGTCACAAGTTAATAGATATCATGAGATATTTACTACCACTAGGTACATTCAGCGTCATATAGTTAGTTGCAGACAGTATTGCTAAATATATCTTAATTTATATAGCAGTAAGGATGTGTATCGATATATTTGCCCACACTGACTGCATCTAACTATATGACGCTGACTGTACAGTCGACGTTAAAGATATGTATATTATTTTGCATCTTACTACACAGGAGTTGTGTACTGAGACTGTAACAACTGCTATATTTAAATCACTTAAATTACGAAAGATGCTCAACAATCTCGGTACGTGTCGGCGTCGTCGCTGCTACTTCCGCGTTCTCACTCCTAACTCACTTAACTGCGTTACTACGGACTTTACTAACTTACCCGTGTCTGTCGGGCCAGGTCTCGCCTGCAGAAGCCGCTGGACTCGTACCAAGAAGAGGATCTGGCCGTCCTCCGGGAACGCTGGAGCGACGCGCTGGCCCGCCGGCGACAACATCTACACGCACAGCTGCAGGTATTGCAGCCATATGGTTTTTTTAATACCTTCGCAGCGGCAATTATAAGTTTATAGTTAACATCGCAATTATACTCCAATTCAAATACGAAGGCCTAATACACTTGAGAAGGTCATTAGGCGTTAACAATAGGTTAAGTGATAACAAAAGATACCTGGCCAGTCCCTTTTGCGGCGCGGTCTAACCTAATTATCTTGATCGTTTCACGTAGCAATATTTATTTTAGTAGTCATCTGACTACATTTGTCATAACACGTATCTATACTGTCAATAATTAATTTCGACCATGGGTAACATCCACAAGTAGACCGTCTAGTTGTACAGTTAGTTTGCAGCAATACTTTGTGAGGGGTCAATCGGCCCCATGCCGCAGCGAACGTGTTAACTGGTCATATGAATCACCCTTTTAACGGCGTCGAAGTCTCAAATTTTATTGAGAATTCATCGATCACATTGTGTTACCCCTTTCTTTAGCACACGTTTCACTTTAATAAAAAAACAATTTAGAAAATGCTCATATGAATTCGTTTTTAATCGACTTCAAAAATAGAGGAGGTTATATGTTCGACTGTATGTTTGTTTTTTAAGTATGTTCACCGATTTCTCCTCTATTTGTGGACCGATTTTCAATATTCTTTTTATATTAAGTATTAAATGTTTATTCAGACTGTTTGCGATTATTTGAAACGTAAGTCTGTTTGGCGCTTATTCTTTCTTATCTGTTATTCTTAAATTATATATTTTTATGTCCTTAATCAATTTGATCTTTAAGAGCTCTCACCATAAGTTATTACTAAGTTATTTCAAACTTAGATCCGTATTTTAAAATTATGAACAATAGAACTCTTACATATAGTCAAATATTATAAATTTCATGCAAGAGTGATTAGAGTTATACTTTTAATGATTTCCGATCTTATGAACGTCTATTTCATTTTATTATCACAAAGAACTTATTTCATTGATTCATTCATTTTTAAACATTTTTTTTTTTCAGAAATTAGTAAACATGTCGCCGTCAATGAAGAGTGAACGAGACATGGAGAGGGAGCAGTCGCTAGTTGAACAGTGGGTCTCGCTCACTGAGGAGCGGAATGCGGTAATTATCATCACCTTTCTCGCGTTGTCCCTGCATTTTTGCCTCGGCTCTTGGGAGTCGGGGGCCGCTTGGCAACTATTCCAAGGACTTAAAATAAATAAATACATATTTTGGGACAATCTTACACAAAAAAATTGACCTTAGTCCTACGGTAAGCTCAGTAAGTCTTGTGTTGCAGGTACTAGAAGACGATGTATATAACAGATAGTTACATATAAATACTTAAATACATAGAAAACAATAGGAATAAATATTTGTGCTCATCATACAAATAAATGCTCTGACTGGGATTTGAACTGAGGACCATTGGCTTCATACAGGGTCACTACCCACTAGGCCAGACCGGTCGTCAAAAATATAAAAATAGTTGTAATAGATCTTCCACTGTCACATTTCCGAACAGTAGTTTAGTTTAGTTTTTGTTTTTTATTCGTAGATACAAACACAGAAATGAACAAAACAAAACAGAATACAAAAAAGTGCCAAGAAATGTAGTCTTCTAGATGTCAACTTTCTTGCCTTGAGGTGCTGGTAGTCTTCGAATCTTTAATGACCTTGACCTTCTTGTCCTAGGTGTTGGTGCCGAGCCCGGGCAGCCCCATCCCCGGCGCGCCGGCGGCCTGGAGCGCGCCGCCCGGCATGGAGCAGCACATCCCGGTGCTGTTTCTGGACCTCAACGGTGGGTACCCGGCGCCGGGATGTGGCATCCGACATGGCACATGTGGTGTGCCGTGAGCCCCCCAAGCGGGGACCGCTGGGGCGTCTGGTAACGCCACGTCGACTGTAACCAATAATTTCGTCGGTTGATTATGCCGGTTATTTGTAAAAATAAAAATGTCATTTTTATATTTGATACAACTCTGCACTGCATGGAGATTCTCTGTCAATTACGCGTTTTGTTCGTTACGTTTATTCGTTATAAAAAGTGTACCCCAATTAGCGTTAGTTTTTGAAGAAAAGTTAATATACTGACTTCTTGTTTATCGACTCCGGATATATTATATATATATTTTATCGATAAGTATAGAACACAATACAGCATATCAAAAAAGATTAAAAGTAGAGGTAAACAACAGGCGGTCTTATCTTAAAGAGCGATCTCTGTTAGATGACTTGAGTGGCTTTCTCGTTGCAATTTCTTTCAAAACATGTTTAAAATGCATAAAAAACAAAATTGATCACAACTATAGTTAATGTCTATACAAAACTGCGTTCCCCTCATTCTAGCAAAGGCTTTACCCATCGCCATCAGACGTTTGACAGCAGTACGTCTCAGTTCTATACTAGCAGACTTACTGCTAGGACTTTTATGGCGATGTCTCGCTGTCAAAATAACTCAACACTCAACTTGACTTTGTATGGAAATTAGACATATCTATATGGTAATTGCGGTCCGAGACCGGAGCCGTTGTTTTGATAATGGCTCTAAGCACACCGAACTCACTGTGCCCACTAAACTGTCACAACACACCCAGTACCCTTACCATGGGTTGTGACATTAAGGTTTACGATAACGAGTATCGAGTTTACTATCTGTGCATCTCGTTCCCACTAAAATAGTACAAGCGAGATGCAGAGGTAATAAACTGGATACTCGTTATCGAAAACCTACATGTCACAACTCATGGTAAGGGTACTTAGCTGTTGACCATACTCTATATCATGACTCTTTTTCCTTGTTTAGCCGACGACCTAACAACCCATCCGTCCGGCGAGGAGGTGACAGTGGCCGGTCTCCACTCCATCCTGCCCAAGGAGCACGGCAACAAGTTCTACGAACTCCAAATCCTACATCATCACGACAAGGACGTGTCCGCCATCGCGTCCTGGGACTCCTCTATACATGACTCGCAGTACCTCAACAGGATCACCGAAGGTACGTCTTCGGAAGAACTCTTTTTTTTTATGACAAAGGTGGCAAACGAGCAGACGGATTGCCTGATGGTAAGTAATTACCGTCGCCCATGGGCAACCGCAACACCAGGGGGTCATAAGCGCGTTGCCAGTCTTTACTAACCATCAGGAACACAACACTACAAACATGAAAGGTAGCAGTGCGATTATGGCTGTGGTCTTCTGTAAGGAGGAGGTGCTTCCCCAGTCGGGCTGCTCCAGATTCAAGCGTGATGGTAGTTCGCTGTAATCTACCTCTCATTGTTCGACATAGTTTAAGGACATACCCGGGTCCAAAACTCAACTCAACTCACCTTGAACTTGTTCAGAAGAACTGAGCTTAAGCAAGAAACGACCTATTAAAACAGGCTTACCCATATTTAGACATACATGCAAAGATATCTGAGCTTAGATGGTTGTAATCGCCATGTTTGGCATGCGGGTTGACCATTGTAGAACGACCAACCGCTTTGAGACGCAGCCCCATCTTCCGGTGGTTTCTGGTTGCAGTTTGAGAAGTTTCTTGAAGAGAAGTTAGCTATACAGTGGTTCTATTTTATTCCGCCTCAATAAAACATGGAAAGCCGCGTCCGTCGAAACCCAGCTAATGCAGTCGCCAACCCGCCTGCCGAGTGGCAACTATGGCAAAAATATGATACGAGTCATATTTTGGGGAGGCTTATGTCCAGCACTGGACAATTTACGGCTGAAATGATGATTTGGATTTTGGATTATGGAAGGGACATACGAGTTTAGCGTCTAGAAATATCTATGTTTTGTGTATTTAGGTGCAATTAAACTGTGGGTTGCCGTGTGATGCCGGCTGACTAGAATAGCACCACCCCATCTCCTCCCGCGGCTGTCGTAAGAGGCGACAAAGGGAAAAATCCTACGGACGGGCAGTAGCGTCCGTCGAAACCCAATCTACAACTACTGCGGTCGCCAACCCGACTGCCAAGCGTGGCGACTATGGCAACTACCCCCAAGATGACAAGTCATATTTGTGGGAGGCCTATGTACAGCAGTGGACTGCATACGGCTGAAATGTATATGTATAAACTGTGGGTTGATGACCCATGGGAACGTAACCATGGCAACGTGGTACAAAGAATATTTTGACTATTTTGAGCCTCATAACCTCTAAAATTTTCAGCTAACGAACGCGTGTACCTGATCCTGAAAACGACAGTTCGTCTATCCCACCCGGCGCCCATGGACCTGATCCTCAGGAAGAGGCTCGCCCTGAACATCTACAAGAGACAGAGCTTCACTGACAGGATACGCAAGAAGATTGTCAGGTCAGTCACATTTGAGTGAGTACACGTTCTATTGTACGTATGTGCCGTTGCCGGTAAATTCCCATTATTATGGAGAAATTTACCATTTAGGAATTATTTGGGAATTTACCCTTGGGTAAATTTACCATTTGAGAATTTACCTATGGGTAAATTGTCATTTGGGAATTTACCATTGGGTGAATTTATTATTTGAGAATTTACCCTTGGGTATATTTACCATTTGGGAATTTACCATTTTGTTAATTTACTGTTTGTGAATCTACCCTTGGGAATATTCCCCACAGTAATATAGGAAATTTACCGGGAACGGCACATCTCTAATCTGTGTGTATGTGACTAACGTCTTTAAAAATATATTTCGGGTAAAATATTCGTGTTTCTAGTGTATTTACCAAATACAAATAGCGGATTCGGAAAATGATCTTTTATTCCGTATTATCGCACTAACCCGATATCGCTTACAACAAAATAAACTATTTAAGATTTATCAGGCTTTTATTATTTTTATAAATAATGATACATAAAAAGCGTCCACGTGTATAAATCCATTAAATTAAACCATCAATAGCCTCAATACCGACTGGTAGAGATCTTTCTACGACCCTAACTACGAAGCTGACTCATTAGTGATCCTGAGTTGGTGTGTGTAAGGTTATGGTGCCTTGAGCACTGTCGCGGGGTTGCTAGTTTGTCTGTGTTTTATTGGATACCATTTGGAGACTGCACAGGAATGGCACGATTTAATTCCGCCATCTCCGCGGACGGTTTCCACCAGCGGGCGCCCAGGCGAGGGGAGCGGTTTACTCCTTGCGTTGTGAATATTCCATTCTATTTACAGCAATTCTGCTTCTAGCTTCCTAACGCGGACTGCTAAGGAATGGAATTCGGTTCCTTAGTCTGTATTCCCGGTAAAATATAATTAGGGTTTTTCAAGACAAGAATGAATAGGCGGTTACTGAACCAGCGTGCTACACCCTCGACCTCGTCGACACTTACCATCAGGTGTGACTGAGTATATATTTAAAAAAAAGGTGTAGGTCTTGCGTTATTGGTGTTTATGAACAATATATGCCCCGGTACCGTTATCTTTGTACAATATATATATATATATATATATATATATATATATATATTGTATATTTCGTCGTCTCGTGCAGTCAGCAGCAGAAGTGGCTAAGCGGTTGAGGTATTCAAAATGAGGTCAACACATCTCTATTGTCAAGAGAATAAGAGCGAGTGTTAGTCATTTTGAACACTTTACCCCCGCTCAGCCACTTTTGCTGCTTACTGTACCTACATTATCTCGAACTGAGCCTATTATACTGTAGGACTACTTTAATTTATGTAATATCGTTTCTAAATATTCATTTGTTTAAGTTGACCATTATTTTGTATTCAGAGTCGACCAGCTAACGCAGACCGGCGTGACTTACGAGGTGGTATCCAACATCCCCAAGGCGTCCGAGGAGTTGGAAGACCGGGAGAGCCTCGCGCAGATCGCGGCCACGGGCGAGGAGGCCAGCGCTGCTGATGGAGAGACCTTCATAGGTAACTCCTTAGTAGGGTATTATTGGGGTTTCTGGCTCACTGTTTATTTGCGGTTAGTTTTCGTTATAGCTTTTTCAAATCTCAAACCTAAAAGTCGCTCAACGAGCTATGGAGAGGGCTATGCTCGGAGTTTCTCTACGCGATCGAATCAGAAATGAGGAGATCCGCAGGCGAACTAAAGTCACCGACATAGCCCACCGGGTTAGCAAGCTGAAGTGGCAATGGGCAGGCCACATTGCACGCAGAGAAGATGGCCGATGGGGTCGAAAAGTGCTTGAGTGGAGACCACGGACTAGCAAGCGCAGCGTAGGACGTCCACCCACAATTTGGACAGACGACCTCATTAAAACACTGGATGCAGGTCGCTTCCAACCGGTACACTAGGAGGTTCAAGGGGGAGGCCTATGTTCAGCAGTGGACGTCTTATGGCTGAGATGATGATGACGAGGTGTTATCCAATATCCGCAAGGCATTCCAGGAGTGGTAAGACCGGGAAAATCATCTCTCATTATTTATAATTACAGAAACAAGTCTCATTATTTATAATTACAGAGAAATATACCCGCGGTGTCAGCGCTGTGGAGAGCATACTGACCCTGGACCGGCTGCGTCAGAGCGTAGCCGTCAAGGAGCTGGAGCAAGCTCGTGGCCAGCCCGTCAGCATGAGGAAGACGGCCTCCGTGCCCAACTTCTCCCAGGTAAGTCGAAGTTCAACCTTACACCTTTACCAACACTGATTCAAGCTTTATAACGCAAAGATATATCACATTATTGCAATTAAACGGGTGTTCCATTTATTTGTACGAAACGATTTGCTTCTACCTTCGTAATGGACTAAGGAATGGAATTCGCTCCATTCGTCTGTATTCTCGGAAAGATATTGTTTGAGTCTTTTCAAGGCAAGAGTGAATAGGCGGCTACTGAACCAGCGTGTTACACCCTCGACCTCGTCGACACTTACCATCAAGTGTGACTGAGGTCAAACGCTGGTCAGATTATATACAAGCGGAATCTACTTATACTTACTGAATATAAACTACTCAATGTTTCGTACATCAACGGGTAGCGCCCGTTTTATTTCGCGTGTGTAAATTTGGAGAAATCCCTCTAACCTTTTGAAAACGACTTTGTCCCGTCTAGCTTTTGAACTATTTGTACTTGATCTGACTCGTACAGTCAGCAGTAGAAGTTGCTAATCATGCCAGTGGTTCAGAATGATCCTGATACGCTCTTCTTTTCTTAACAATAAAGTCGCGTCAAGCTAATTTTGAATATCTCGCCCGCATAGCAGTTACTGCTGTTGACTATACTGGATTGCTGCACATACGGTTAAGTCCCGTTTAACTGCAATAATGTGACAAAACAACATATCACGACGACCAAAGGTGTCTAACGTATACGATTATGAAAGAGTTAAACTTAATGTGAAAGTAAGCTTATCTGCTTATAAGGTTAAAATATTTCCACATACTTCATTATAATTGAACGCGTACATTTATATTATGACTCACATTTCGAAACCAAAGCGGTTCCCGAAACGTCGAAGGTAATTCAAATGTACATAAGCAGTTACGTCACCGTGTTGAGCTAGTTAATGACTAGAGAATAGTATAACCAAGAATTTTTACAAGTATGGTTGCACAACCATTTAATATTCTGGACGCGACTAAAAATTCTTGTTTTAATAAGTTTTTGTTGCTTACATAGAGATGTGCCGTTCCCGGTAAATTCCCAATATTACTATCGGGAAATTTACCACTTGGGAATATTCCCGATAGTAATAATGGGGGTTGAACCTTCACAAATCGAATCATGGTGATAATTTTTAACGTCACTTCAGTATAGAGCAGACACATTCTGGGTTTTATTATTCTAAAAATAGATTTACACTACACTGAAGCAACTACTACAACAATTAGCTACACAATCGTAGCAATAGAAATATAAGGATTATATTTAGGTAACTGCTAAAACTACGATATAATAGCAAAATTTGATCAGATTTACGAAAACGGCATACACTGAACAATAATTTATATTAAAAGTAAGTTAAATACTGAACGTGTACTACTGTTCGTCAACAGTCTTGTTACAACACTTATGTGACAAAAAATAAAATAAAAAAATAAGACGTCATAAAGTATGAAATGAAACTGACTAAAATAATCTATCATTTAAGAAATACAAATAAACACGTTGTAAAACTGATCGAGTTTTGTTATTTACACAGAGAGAATCAAAATAGACATAGAACACAAAAAGGTTTTATTAGAGTTACATTAAAGCTTTCAATAACACTGTTAGCTATAACGCTGATCAATGTTGTAACCTAACAAATATAGATGTCCACATAACACAATGTACATAATATATCTATTATGTATCGCAATAAGCTTATACTCACAACTAAAACTTCTTGACAACTCTATTTTGTAACTATGTGCTGTAGCTGTCTTTTGTTGTCAAGAGGTTTTTAACAAACTAATTAAAGGTCTAATATAAATACGTTTGTTTTTCAAAACTAACATCAAATAACTTTTATCTTCATGAAGCCTTAACAGCGACTCTTTTATCTTACGCGATAAACAACCGCAAACTGTATAAGTGATTTATATGCACTTACACAGCTCTGCAGAGTTGTAAAGGCTGCATAAGACTCTCATTAGACAAAGCGTAATTTTAACCATAAAATCAATTGAAAAGCAAACGTGGACCTGCAGCCAATTTGCCCAACTACCATTCAATGGTCGCTTGGCAAGATGGCCGCCCGCGGTGTGATCGCTTTTTAACGTGTGTGTTGTCGCTACACTAACAGCTGACGCAGGCGCTAGAGAGTGCGACAAAGAGCGGAGCCAACGTGAGTCGAGCATGCGCTGTCATGTATAGCTGTCACCTTTTGTCCGTAGAGTTCCCAGCCTTTGCATCGTTTCTCTTTAATTTCTTGAACGTCAAACTGCAAATTAATGTCTACGTAAAACAGCCAGAAGCAGTTTGCACACCGCACGGAGCCACCCTGCACTCAAACCTTACACTCAGACGCCATGTGATTTGAATGTGATTTTTAACCCCCGATGCAAAGAGAGGGTTGTAACATTAAGTTTGACCGCTCTTGTGTTTGTCTTTGGCACCGGAGCTGTTAAACAGGTGACCAATTGTTGTGTGTTTTTTATTTACAATTTTATATAAAATTCTCATGCCTCTTTGTTACCTTTAAGTAATTAGGCGCTGAGTGTCATTTTTATTATTCACGTCAAGGCGTTTGGGATGCAGTTTTCCGTTGAAAGGCAGAGGAGTGAAAGGTTTGTTTTACTCTGGACGTGGCGCAATGGTGGGGATGGGATGGCAAAGTTAGATTATAAAAAAATATTGAGCACGTTTTTTTACTCAAATGAAAAATGACATTTTATACATTTGCGTGTCATTTTAATATTTTTAATAAACACCGCATCACTCACGTGGTCGAATGAGTGATCAAACAAATGTGAATGAAGCAGTGTTAAATTAAAAGAAACGTCAGTTTTAACTAAAATTATACTAAGAAATGCATCATTTCAAATGAATTTAATATACCTGCGTGGTAACGAAACGAATGTGTATATTTTTTAATAATCTAACAGGGACTAAATAGGTATCATGTAGAGATGTGCCTTTCCCGGTAAATTCCTAATATTAGTGTGGGAATATTTACCATTGGTGAATATTCCCCATTGTAATATTGGGAACTTACCGGGAACGGCAAATCTCTAGTATCATCCTTATTAATTTATTATATTGTACTGTAGTTGTAGTAATGTAGATTACGACACACCACTTTTAAAATTACGGGTATTTATTTATGGCAATTATACACAGCTTTTTAAGACTACTAAATCGGGTAACTCACGTTTTGCTAACAGAATATTGCTTGACATGTTTCGCTCCGTTACGACCAATTGTCGGTCAGCCCACACAAACGGCTCTTGATAAATGCTACCAGAATCGAGCAATATTCGACTATTTGTGAGTTCCCTGTTGTAATATGAGTCTTACTATAATTTTTAGCGTATTGTCAAACAAAGCAATGGTCTGCTTCCTTCTGGTATACCGCGTGTCTCCGACATTGGGGATTTAAATGTAAGGATCGATTTTGCTCATAAAACTGAGCTACTTCTAGTCTACAAATAGTCGAATAAAGGTTATTTAATAATACGGTTCTGTGTTCGGAAAACCCAGTAAGGGCATTTATTTGTGTGATGAGCACGATATTTGTTCCTGAGTCAGGGAAGAGTTTACACCATTTACACCTCCAAGTTATTGCCGCAAGTTTTGAGACAAACTCATATGTAAGATATAGATGCAGATATTGGCAATGGTGTTGCAGATAATGGCATCTTTGTCTTGCATATGAGTTGGTTGGTTATGAACTCACTTGTACTTATATCGCACTAGGCGACATGTTTCTGGTAAGCTCTGGTACCCATTTTTAAGCCTAGTTTCTCCTATAATACGTTTGTAACTAAGTAATGGGATTTAAGTCTATGCGTGCGTGAAATAAGTCGCTTTATGAGCAAGGGTGATGAAAATATCATTATTTACTGATATTTCTTTATTTAATGTCCTTTTACGTAAGCTTTTGCTTATATTCCTATGTTGTCTTATTGATTTAGCATTGATGTATCTGGTTGGGCTTCCTGTTATTATTCTGTTATTGTATCAATAATGCATTCTTGTATCGGTGGCACAATTTATGTCTTTGTAATTATAGTGGCTTGAATTAACAATTAATACAAGTCGGAACAAATCAAATTAAATATTGTTGTTCTTTTTTTTTTGTATTTAAGTAAGTCTGTATTAATAGTATCGTAAGAAACAACGCATCAAATGTATCGTCCCTTCGCAAATTGATTAGGTTAGACAATTTGAATGCGCGAGCGAGATATACCTCATTTTTAGAAAAAATATACAATGCGATGGCAATTTGTTTGTTGGTGCATTGTTTCATGCTGAAGATACCATACTGTATTAATCAAAAATTGAGATTGTTGGTAAATATATAGGTTACTTCGCTAGTAATTGCCCGCCAATCAATAACTGACCACATTATACCAGTTGCCAGTTATTAAAAAGCGCAAAGTTATGTGCGACTACGCGGCGAACTGGAGCAATGAAAAAAAAATACTCCCCACCCCCTACCCCCTAACTTTCCGCTAAAAAAAATCACGCTGAATCTTAATGTCTGTAGATAATGCGGTTGGACGCGTCGTTTGAGTCGCTATCCGCGGCGGGGCGCTCGGGCAGCGCGGCGGACCTAGCGCGCGCAGAAGACCCGCGCCGCGGCCGCATGTCGCTACCCGCGCATGTTGACCCCGACCTGCCTGCACCCAAGCCCTTCGGACTCGGTGAGTTATCATGAAGCTATTCCACCGTCTGTATTACTTTTAAAAGTCATAGTCGACAAGTAACATCAACGGAGTAGATACTTAACCTTTTGAACGTAAATAACATCGACTGACTAGATTTCTTAACCCTTTAAACGCTAAAGTTGGCGTAAAACGTCGACGGACTAGGTTACTTAACCTTTTGAACGTAAATAACGTCGACGGACTAGGTTACTTAACCTTTTGAACGTAAATAACATCGACGGAATAGGTTACTTAACCTTTTGAACGTAAATAATATCGACGGACTAGGTTACTTAACCTTTTTAACGTAAATAACATCGACGGACTAGGTTACATAACCTTTTGAACGTAAATAACATCGACGGACTAGGTTACTTAACCTTTTGAAAGTAAATAACGTAAGAAACTAGGTTTTTTAACCTTTTGAACGCCAATGCTTTTTGGAAGGCATTGGTGTTGCTACTATTTGACGATAACTGTTTATAAAATAGTATGTAACATTTTATATAACAATATTTTTACAATAGTTGAAATAACTCAAAAGTAATAAATAAAATCCCCTCCAGATGTCTTAAAGCGTTACGAACGACGAGGGCTTTGAGTCAAATTCTGACCTTTGAATTATGTGATGATTTACGAAGTCGTAATTTATGTTCTCACTTGTTTTTTGTTGTTATATGTATTTATCTGAAAGGTTAAGTCAATTGTAGTTAACATTAAAACAAATTATTATACCATATATTAAAAAAATTGTGTATTACATTGATTTACTTACAAATTGAATACTCTAAAATATTATGTTTAACGGAAGTATAAATTAAATTGTTAGCTTTAGGTAAACTGTGTCTAACGAAATCTTTTTCAGCATACATGTACAAAATCCTATTCCCAATACATTCATTATATCACCCATTATATTATACTTACATGACATGCAGTTATGTTAGTGTTTAAATATGCACTTTGGCTACACATTTTATACGAATAAAATTTAATGTATAATAAAAATGTAAAAATTAGATCAATTATTTAGTGCACTAAGTAGAGTAGGTTCTATAAAAAGAATAGCCTGAAATATGCACGATGTAGTACAAGAAAATTGAGTAGCATTTAATTAAATGAGAAATTTTATACAAACTGCAAATAAAGACATTTTTGGTACACACTTTTATCCTTTTACTTCCTATTCTATACATATAAAGAATAATCCAAAAAAAAACCATAAAGATTTAATTTCGGTCTTTTCAAGGCAAGAGTGGATAGGCTGTTACTGAACCAGCGTGGTACACCCTCGACCTCGTCGACACTTACCATCAGGTGTGACTGAGGTCAAACGCTGGTCAGTCTTGTATAAATCAGTTGAAACTGTTTGCCTAAAAAGTAGGCTTTGCACTTTTGAATGCTCGGTATGGTTCTAGATTCTACGGAGTCGCCATTATGTTAAAATATTTTTTCAAAGTCAAAGTGTAAAATAAATAATAACGTTGTGTTGTGATATGGTCAAATTTTTACTAATAGAATTTCAATAAGATTAAAAGTATGGAGTAAAAGAGATTAAAAGTATGGAGTAAAGCTGAATAAGAGTGTGTAATATACAGCCAACTCATTCTCACAAATTATCTCACTAATACATTCAATACTCCCTTTCACGATTACATTTTATTTTCAACTTGCTTCGTGGCATTGCTATGCTCATAATATTCTCTCTTTCTTCTCTTATCTACTTCTCAACTATACCCCCTTTTACTTATCCTGAATATACATTATTTAAATAAAAAAAAAGTACTCGTTGGTTCGCTAATCTCTTTTCTTTGATGCAAACCTCAATCTGACCAGTACTGCTTTGCATTTGTAAAGAAAATTTTGCATTTATTGGTAATAAAATTGGGATTTGCTATTCAATAGAATCGAGTTCAGTCCGGTTGAGTTAAAAATCGTCATATTTTATTAGAAGTTAGACTTACTGCATATTTGTTTACGATTTACACTAACGCGCGTCTTACTATAGTTAAAGGATTGTGACTCTTCTGTATAGAAGTTACGTTTCATTTTAGAATGTCAAGGCCGTGCCGCGCGCTCGCGAATGTTCGCGGTTGTTGCAGCTGTCATTCAAATATGGAATCTAACTTCTACACAGAAGGTTGATATTCGTATAACTCGAGTACGATACCAGCCGTTTGATGTTTTTCGTGTAAATATTCTCGTATAATATTTATGGCCCGGCTTCGATCTAACGTATTATTATCTTGGTTCCGCTACCTTCAGGCTCATTCCTCTCAGGTAAAATAATATGGTCTATGGAATGAAAACTGTAATCACAAAATTTATTAGACGAATGTTCAATGACAATATCATTGTGAATGTGTTTGTCGTCCTTATCTGATTGGCTGATTCATCTCATTTCGAGCGGGCTAATGCCTTTGTCAAAAAAAAAAAAACTATGGTCGTTGAACGACTTTAGACCCAGTATTGGCTGTTAGCGAGCTTCAAGCATCGGGCAAGCTTATGTTGTTGTGTTACTCTATCCGTTTGTTTGCGTGTCTCTTTCATTTGCATGGACCGAGCATGACCTGTGATTATTTCCTTCTCCCTTCCTCTTCGAGCTATCAAATCTAAAAACTGCTTAAAATAGACGAGAAAGACGATGCGTAGAGAAGAGTTTTAGGCCCCATCAGCCAAGTCATAGACTAAATTTTTATTGTATAAATGTTGATAGAATAAAAAACTTTAAAGACTGGTCTCTGATTGTAGAAAGTAATGTAGCTATAGACATGAGAATAATAATTGTGTAGGATGTGTGTCGTGATAGGTAAAAAGTGCATGTACAATGTAGACAATTTGAAAAGTTTAGGCTTACACGGACTAGAACACAAGACTACTACATCGGCTCATAGTCCATAACTCAAAATGACTAAAACACAAAATTACTACAACAGTATCAGTCGACGGAGCTCCGTTTGCGCTAAACTCCTATTTTTGGATTCTTTGGCCTCGCGGGCTAATACAAAACAAACATAAAGCTATAACGGCCCGGCCACGACTATGCGCGACTTGCGGCGCGGCGAGCGTTTTATCTGTTCATTGCGTGTGACCACCTAACCGGAGTGCATTGCGCGTCTTGACTGCGCAACGAACAGATAAAACGCTCGCCGCGCCGCAACAGTGGGTATACTTTTCCCCATCTGGTGTTTATTTCATATGTGTGTTGTAGTAATTTTGTGGTTTTATCTTTTTTAGTTATGGACTATGAGCTGATGTGACATTTTGTATATTAATCCGTGTGTGACCGAACGATTTGAAATAAGTAATGAATAATAAATAATCTACGAGAATTCCATAGATTAAGAAGCATGGACAATAGAAGGTGTACTTTGTGAATTGTAACTTGGTAATCGTATTGATATGTGGAGTTTGATATTGTATTTAGTTCCCAGACGTATTGGAATTGTTTAATAAGATTTTTTTTCTAAATACGAGAACTTTAAATGAAAAATGTCTATATATTTCAATGAAGATTTATTTATTTTACTTATAAAGAGATATTTTTTATTCAGGATAAATAACTGATATAACTGATTTAGAAGCAAACTTAGTAAATATCTCTTGTTGATATTTGCCATTTAAGGATACATGATTGTCTATGTTCAATGGCCATGTCGATCACCAACAGTGTCCATAGTTATTACAATGGTTATTTCTAGTAAATAGTAAATCTAAACTGAATGAATGAAGCAGTTTAATTTTACCATAATTAAATTTGATATACTTATCTATTTTTTTTTCGTTCTTAAGTAAGAGAATGTAGAACCTCATGGGTCTATATAAAAATACATTTAATATTTCACTATTAAAATTAATAGTTTCAAATTACTAGGAAAAAATAAAAATAAAATATTATATATTTTTATCTCCGTAAATTCTTGAGTACAAATCTGTATTTGTGAGCTTGGTATTTTTTTTAAAGTATTACTGCTATTGAAAAGTTTAAAGTTCTCAGTATTTACCATGGAATACCACACTGTTAGTTATAATAACTGACGCAAATGTAAATGTTTCTATTGCAGCTCGGCCAACGTTCCTTAACTTGAATTTGAACCTCAACTCCCTGCGGCTGCAGACGCCCAACAAGTGTACGTTCCGAATTAAAAAAATCACTAGTGTGGCTTGGTTGAAACCTTTTTTTTTATCGACATATTTTTTTTCATAGTTGCATCAGCTCAGATTTTTTTTAGGTATAATGACGTTTAAGTTTTTTTTTTGGCCAACTAGCGTTGTGTTCGTTTGAATTAAAAATTCACTAGTGTGGCTTGTTTCAATATTTTTTTCATCAACATGTTTTTTTTCGTAGTTGCATCAGCTGAAAAATGTATTAGGTATAACGATGCTAGAGTTTTGTGTAGCAACTAGTGTGAAATGATCGTTCTGAATAAAATATCACTAGTGTGGCTTGTTTCATAACTTTTTTTTATCGACATGTTTTTTTTTCGTAGTTGCAGCAGTTCAGAAATTTATTAGGTATAAAGTGGCTAGAGTTTTGTGTGTCAACTAGTGTTAAGTGTTCATTCTGAATTAAAAATTCACTAGTGTGGCTTGTTTAATTTTTTTTTTTTTTCGTAGTTGCATCAGTTCAGAAATTTTATTACGCATTTTGTTCATTGTTCATTTTTTTTCTTGCGTATTTGTATCAGTTCAGTCGTCGTCGAAATATATTTTTTAAGGTACCTATACTACCTATCGTAATCTTAGGATTCAAGTGTCCTGGATTTTCCCCAGGCTACCTTCTCCAATAAGCCGAATGATTTATAAAGCCTGTCAGGTAAAAAAAAAAGTGTGTGTTACGAATTAGACAACTGTTAATGTGGCCACACTAATTGAACCCCTCGAACCTTATTTTTTATAGTCAACTTTTGACTTTCAGTAGTCATAAACTCCACTTAACGTGTGATTCTAAATTACACTCTCTTGTATTATGTCTCATTTTTGACATTCAAGGAAGAAAGTTACATTGTTGTGTTATTTAGTTTTTACATTAGTTTAATTTATTTTGCTACATCAAGTTCAACCATTGGCATGAAACTTATCAATTTGTCATCATTATTGTATAATTTAAAAGCATGATAAATTAGAGGTTTTATAAACAATGTTGTGATAAATTAATTTATTTTATTTCTGATATCTCATTAAGCATAATCATAAGTTTTTTACACAATTAGCACTAGAATTGAATGATATTTATATATGGTTTTGTTTCACTAGATAAACATTATATAAACATGTATGCACAGACAGCTGCAGAAGTAGCTAAACAGGCGAAGTGTTCACAATTAGCTTGACATGACTTTGTTATGATAACAAGAACGTGTCAGGATAATTTTGAACACTTGGCCCGTTATGTAACTTCTGCTGCTAACTATATTTTCCACTAATAATGTAAAAACTAATTTAAGTTACATTATTTTTTAAATGATATACTTTATTAGAACTATTACTTAAAATGGGATATCATTCATATTACAACTATTACTTAAAACGGGATAGTTACTATGTATATTAGTTTGAATTAATAGTTGTAATGACCATATTAACTTAAAATCGTATACTTTATTAGCGTTAACAAATTCTATTGTGTTTTTTAAGTAGAAGATCTCACACGATCTCACTTTTCCTCTTGGAAGTCTGGTAACCTTACTCACCAGGAACAACACTGCATACAAAAAAAAATAGTAGCAGTATTATGGCTATGGTCTTCTGTAAGGAGGAGGTATTACCCCACTCCAAATTCAAGCGTGATGATTAGCTGTGCCCTACCTCACATTGTTGGACGTGGTTTAAGACCATATAGGTGAAAAACTAAACTCAGGCAAGTGCAGGCCAGGTGACCTATGTAGTAGTGACGTGTGTGTACAGTCGTCATTATCGGAGCTGTCGAAGTGGTCACAAATATCGGAACAACGCCTCTATTATCAAGGCGATAAAGTGCATGTTCCGATATTTTTGAATACCTTAGCTGCTCCGATATATTCGATGGCGACTGTACACGCTTGTCGGCGTTCTATATTCCATATTAATTCTTTGAACAACTACACAGACATGGTCCTTCAATTAAGTTTTTCACCTATACCCAGGTCCAAAACCAAACCCACAGGTCTGCTATTGTTTAACATGCACGCCCACACGCCCAACATTTGAATTGAATTGAACTCGAGCGGCCACTCAGGCACTAATCCGTGCTCAGGTACAAGTCAAAGTTGTCCACAGTCCACAGTTGCCTGTACCCATGTCGTGTGTTACAGCGTCCCCAGCAAGCGGTAAGTTGGGGCTGCGCATGACCACGCTGCATGAGGAGCCGGGGCGGAGGAACGATGAGGACTCGCACTCGGAGCCGGAGTGTGCAGCTGATGCCCTCACCACGCCGAGGGAACAGGTTCGTAGATTTTTTAGCTTCATCTTTCTCGCGTTATTCCGGCATCTTGCCACGGCTCAGCCTGGGGTCATATTTTTTTTAAAGTTGATATAGATAACATATACTTAAGAAAAAACGACGAGGACCTCCGAACACCGAATGCTGTTCGAACACCGGAGGTCCTCGTCGTTTTTTCTTACCTAAGTATATGTTATCTATTTCAACTTTTAATTTATTTAGTAGTATTACTACTTAAAAATCAAAGCAAATCAAAATATTTCATAAAACATAATTTGATTTGTTCTTAGTTTCATAGATGGCAGCACCACCTCTCTAGCTATATCAGAATCCCGAAAGGTATTCATATAGGAGGTGCAAACACGTAGTGTTTCACCTTAGAGCTGGTAAAACGGTGCCTAAAACCGTTAAAATAAAAACAAGATCACATATACTTGATTAATTTCGACGGGTTCCGCTGTGTACGGGTGGCCAAATTGGTTAAGGCGTCAGCCGCGATAGCTGGAGATGCGGGTTCGAATCCCGTCTCGAACACCGGAGGTCCTCGTCGTTTTTTCTTAAGTATATGTTATCTATTTCAACTTTTAATTTATATAGTAGTATTACTACTTAAAAATCAAATCAAATCAAAATATTTAATAAATAATAATTTGATTTGTTCTTAGTTTCATATTTTTTAATTATTTTTTTTTATTTTTAGATTTTTCCTTACACTTAAGCACTGTTCCCACCGCGAGCTAGTAAGCTATGAGCTATCAGCTATTTCAAGGTACAAAAGATAATCAATCCCGTGTAAATAAAAGAGACATACTTGTCATAGCCGGACGATCGTAGTTCATCGCCGGGCGATGAGCTATAAATATATATATATCTCTCTTTTATTTACACGGGATCGATTATCTTTTGTCCCTTGAAATAGCTGATAGCTCATAGCTTACTAACTCGCGGTGGGACCAGTGCCTTACACACAATTACCATCCTTCTAGGTCACCTGGAAGTAGGTTAGATTTAGGTACTATATGTCAGTCAGTGCTAAATTTTTCGACTTTTTGACCTTCATATCTTTATAACCGTTTGAGCTACCTACATGAAATTTAGGCTTCTAGTCCTTATGGATATAATCAAGCACACGTAGTTTTATGTGATTACGTTGAAGAGCTTTTGAGTTATAGAAGGGTCAAAAGTGGCACCAAGTGGTTCGTGTAATATTACACTCGGCGCTGGCTAGCTACTTTCTTTGCTTGAACTTGGCTTGGCACGCTACGGGTCTAGATTAACGCTATTTGACTCAATATACCTTAAGAGCAAGTCCTAATAAAATTAAACTTGTCAACAGAGGCAACGCGCACGGACCTCCCGAGGGTTCCTGCCGACATCGAAGACCCTGGATTCCCTGCACGAGCTGGCGTGCGAGCGGGCACCGACCAAGAACTCGCCTTCCATATCATCCAGTGGCTATGGTAAGGTTTTACAAGAGTACATTGTCTCATAACAACAATATGATAACGACGGGTAACTCTCATAAAGACCTAGTAGGTCTGCGGCGGTTAGCCAACGCGAATGGCTCATCATTATGCTCCTCGTTACTGAGTGAAACATGTCGAGCAATATTCGACTTATAAAACGTGAGTTACCCGCTTTTATACAATTAATATATTTCAATCTCACGATAGTTTTGTGTTTAAAATATTATAAAGTTTTTTAGATTGAACTTGCTCAAGATTCAATGCTCATTTTTAATGTCCACCCCCCACCACCTGAATACTTGGAAATCCTCTACTGAGCGTTTCTCTAGAAACTTCCTGCCTCGCACATCAAAACTATGGAATGATTTGCCGTCAGCGGTATTTCTGGACCGATACGACCCTCATACCTTCAACAAGATTTCGATCTTAAAGGCCGGCAACGCGGTTGTTTGTGACTCCCTTGGTGATGCCCATGGGCGACGGTAATTGCTTACCATAAGGCAATCCGCCTGCTCGTGTGCCACCTTTATCATAAAAAAATGTGATTCGAAAGAACGCAATTCATCAAAGGAGCATCCTGAAATCTCATGATTAGCCTTCTTTTTATGACTGTGTTGGCCTAGTGGGTCCCTGCCTTTGGTCCCTATGGTTCAAATCTAGGGGGCCAATCCCACTTTACATATTTGTGTGATGAACATAGATTTCTCCTAAGTCATGGGTGTTTTATACATTTAAGGATTGAAGTACTTCTATATTAAATATGTCGTCGGCTGAGTACCCACAAGCCTTCTTCAGCTTACAGTTGGAGCTCAGTCAATTTGTATAAGGATGTCCTGTAATATTTATTTATTTTATCTACACAAATATCATTACCCTCTTTCAAAACATACTCCTTTGATGCTATTATGAAACTCAAACTTTTTTATGCCATAAATTATGTAGCAGTAACATAAACTACTATTATTTGCTGATCAGGTTCCCAGGCGGTGTCGTCAACAAACTTGACGAACGACGACACCCTGTCCATCCGGAGCATGTCCGTGGACGACACGCCGGACTTCGACAAGGAGTACGCCCTCCGGGCCAAGACGACCGTGGCCGGGCTGCGGAACGAGATCTCCGAGCTGCGAAACGACATCAGGTACAGCAATATCGAATTAGCCTCGCAACGCCCAGTGTGCATTACAATGTAGATTCCTTTTCAATGGATTTGAAATTTGTAAAAGGAAATAGGGTAGAATTTCTTTTGTTTCATCAGTTTTCGTTCAAAAGAAAATTCAACCCAATTCATTGCATAGTAAGGTTGGTTTGAACTATTAAATGTTTTAGTATGGTGGGCGTAACGAGGTTAGTATATTAAAGATAGATTGGCGTAAAAATACTGGGTGTTATAAAAAACGTGATACAAGATTATCAAACCGGCATCTGTTCATGATTTTGAACAGCTTTTACTATGGGGTCAAGTTTGGTACAACTGGTTATAGTAATGCTGGTCATTTCCCTACGGCTTCTGAACCCATCTTAGAGTACTTATGATGTGTGTAGATAAAATAGTGTATGCAACTGTACATAATTACTCGTGTGATGCTATTTTCAAACAAAAAACACACTCATGTTTTAAGGCCTTTCATTATGCACCGGGTGCATAAATTACTATTTTATTCCAACAGCCGACCGGTTTTGACAACCGGTCTGGCCTAGTGGATAGTGACCCTTCCTATGAAGCCGATGGTCCTGGGTTCGAATTTATTTGTGTGATAAGCACAGATATTTTTCCTGAGTCTGGATGTTTTCTATGTATTTAAATATTTATATCTATCTATTATATATATCATCGTCTAGTACCTACAACACAAGCCTTACTGAGCTTACCGTAGGACTAAATAAATAAACTAAATTGTCCCGTAATATTTATTAATTTATTTTATTTAACAGCGAACTGAAAAACGACATAGTGGAATCGAAGAACGAGCTCGATACTACATACGAGACGAAAACACCGGTGACCCCTGGCGGCAGACGGATCAACCCGTTCATGAGGGACTGCGAGAACGGGACGGTAGATCCTCTCGGTGCTCTTCCGATTGAGAACCTGAGCGTTGCCAGCCCGCCGGAGGTCAATGGGGAGCTTGAGACGTCGGGGGGTGAGTTAGCCTTTTTCTCATGACAGGTTTGGCCTAGTGGCTGGTAACACTGGTGACCCTGCCTATGAAGCCGATGGTCCTGGGTTCGAATCTCAGTAAGCGCATTTATTTGTACACAGCTGTTCCTAAGTCATGGTTATTTTACATATGTATTTATGTATTTGTATATTATATATATCATTGGCTGAGTACCTACAGCACAAGCCTTCTTGAGCTTATCGCGGGGCTCTGACAATTTGTGTCAGAATGTCGTGTAATATTTATAATACTTATATTTTAAGTGATGGCAATTATTATGGACTCTTATTTGGCAAGTTTACTTCTATTTTTACTAAAAATAAAAGTCATTTCTCAGTTTTTTTTAAATTGTCGTATTGCATGTTTAAGAAAAGCACTATACATATCTCGGCGCCAAAAGTGGGTTGCCGGCCTCGTAACAATCCGGCCTCACTGCGCTAGGCTGTCTACATTATACTCGCCGGCAACTCCTTGCTTCCCGGTCTCTAGTAATGTACAATAGTTTGTAAGAAACGCTGCGATGTGTCGGTACAGTCAAAAGTGGCTGAGCGGGTGAAGTGTTCAAAATGACCTACACGCGCTCTTATTCTCTTATTATTATTATTTATCAATTTTATAATATTCTTTATTATATTCCCCACAAAACTGCATAAACAGTTTGACTGTGGGATCCAATAGAGATGTGTTGACCTCATTTTGAACACTTTAACCACTTAGCTTCTGCTGCTGACTGTACGAAACGCATTACCTCATTACAGAAGCCGATGTGGAGTCAGTAAGTTCGGAACAGAGCCACGAAACGGAGCGCAGCCGGGAGGCCTCGTCGGTCGGGGAGAGCGACTCGGCCTCCACTGGAGACCAGGTCAAGACACACCTTCCTGCTGGCAAGGTATTCATTTATTTATATATTTAAAAAAATTGTATTGGATCGTAGAGCAGAAACTACTGATGCTAGCAAGTTTACATTTGCAGGTTACGCTGCACAATATTAATCTGGAGAAGTCGATTTCGGTCTATAATTCATACAGAATTCAGAATTCGTAGATAGCTACACTAATATAATAATATTATAAAGACGAAAGTTTGTGAGTGTGTATGTTTGTTTCTTCTTCACGTCTCAACGGCTGGAGCGATTTTATACAAATTTGGTATGAAGTTAGCTGACATCCTGGATTATCACATAGGCTACGTTTTTTCCCTAATAAACCGCGGGTAACACCGCGGGGCACAGCTAGCAAATGTTATCAAATTGTCGTGTTTTAACGCTACCTACACGTTGTTGGAATGGCACGCTTTTGCCACAATGGGCTTTATATGTTTTACAACTGTTGGTTTATGATCTTTAGTAGTTCGCTATTTAAAATATATGTCAGTCGTGGCTCATGATCGGCGCGTTTCCCTTGTACATTATAAAATTGGGTGGCCAACGAACGCTGTAGAAATATAGTAAAAGTTTTCCAAAAAAAAATTCTAGGAGCACGTGTTTGTATTATATATATATATTATATATATCTTCCTGTTCATATTTTTACCATTTGTGTCCGTGTGATTGATTTATATATTCATATCAAAATATAGCTCTGTAGAAATCATTGAGAAAAGCTGGGGCAAACAGATAGACAGACAGACAGACAGACAAATAGACAGAAATACACACAGACATACAGACAGACAGACAGACAGATGGACAGACAAATAGACAGAAATACAGACAGACAGATGGACAGATAGACAGACAGACAGACAGACAAATAGACAGAAATACAGACAGACAGACAGACAGATGGACAGACAGACGGATAGATAGACCGACAGATGGACAGGCATGGCGAAACAATTAGGGTTTCTAGTTGATTACGGAACTCTAAAACATATGTCTGTTTCCCAGGTGGTCCGCCGCCGCGCCGCCGCGTCCCCGCGCGGCCGGCCGCGCCCGCGCTCCGCCGCCGAGCCCGCGCCCGCCCTGCACGACCTGCACGACCTGCACGACCCTGCCGGCGGCGGCGGCGACGGTGAGTCCCGCGCTCTACGTCACGCTCCGAGCGGCGCGGCAGCTGCGGCCGCCGAGCCCGCGCCCGCCCTGCACGACCTGCACGACCTGCACGACCTGCACGACCCTGCCGGCGGCGGCGGCGACGGTGAGTCCCGCGCTCTACGTCACGCTCCGAGCGGCGCGGCAGCTGCGGCCGCCGAGCCCGCGCCCGCCCTGCACGACCTGCACGACCTGCACGACCCTGCCGGCGGCGGCGGCGACGGTGAGTCCCGCGCTCTACGTCACGCTCCGAGCGGCGCGGCAGCTGCGGCCGCCGAGCCCGCGCCCGCCCTGCACGACCTGCACGACCTGCACGACCCTGCCGGCGGCGGCGGCGACGGTGAGTCCCGCGCTCTACGTCACGCTCCGAGCGGCGCGGCAGCTGCGGCCGCCGAGCCCGCGCCCGCCCTGCACGACCTGCACGACCTGCACGACCTGCACGACCCTGCCGGCGGCGGCGGCGACGGTGAGTCCCGCGCTCTACGTCACGCTCCGAGCGGCGCGGCAGCTGCGGCCGCCGAGCCCGCGCCCGCCCTGCACGACCTGCACGACCTGCACGACCCTGCCGGCGGCGGCGGCGACGGTGAGTCCCGCGCTCTACGTCACGCTCCGAGCGGCGCGGCAGCTGCGGCCGCCGAGCCCGCGCCCGCCCTGCACGACCTGCACGACCTGCACGACCTGCACGACCCTGCCGGCGGCGGCGGCGACGGTGAGTCCCGCGCTCTACGTCACGCTCCGAGCGGCGCGGCAGCTGCGGCCGCCGAGCCCGCGCCCGCCCTGCACGACCTGCACGACCTGCACGACCTGCACGACCCTGCCGGCGGCGGCGGCGACGGTGAGTCCCGCGCTCTACGTCACGCTCCGAGCGGCGCGGCAGCTGCGGCCGCCGAGCCCGCGCCCGCCCTGCACGACCTGCACGACCTGCACGACCCTGCCGGCGGCGGCGGCGACGGTGAGTCCCGCGCTCTACGTCACGCTCCGAGCGGCGCGGCAGCTGCGGCCGCCGAGCCCGCGCCCGCCCTGCACGACCTGCACGACCTGCACGACCCTGCCGGCGGCGGCGGCGACGGTGAGTCCCGCGCTCTACGTCACGCTCCGAGCGGCGCGGCAGCTGCGGCCGCCGAGCCCGCGCCCGCCCTGCACGACCTGCACGACCTGCACGACCTGCACGACCCTGCCGGCGGCGGCGGCGACGGTGAGTCCCGCGCTCTACGTCACGCTCCGAGCGGCGCGGCAGCTGCGGCCGCCGAGCCCGCGCCCGCCCTGCACGACCTGCACGACCTGCACGACCTGCACGACCCTGCCGGCGGCGGCGGCGACGGTGAGTCCCGCGCTCTACGTCACGCTCCGAGCGGCGCGGCAGCTGCGGCCGCCGAGCCCGCGCCCGCCCTGCACGACCTGCACGACCTGCACGACCCTGCCGGCGGCGGCGGCGACGGTGAGTCCCGCGCTCTACGTCACGCTCCGAGCGGCGCGGCAGCTGCGGCCGCCGAGCCCGCGCCCGCCCTGCACGACCTGCACGACCTGCACGACCCTGCCGGCGGCGGCGGCGACGGTGAGTCCCGCGCTCTACGTCACGCTCCGAGCGGCGCGGCAGCTGCGGCCGCCGAGCCCGCGCCCGCCCTGCACGACCTGCACGACCTGCACGACCCTGCCGGCGGCGGCGGCGACGGTGAGTCCCGCGCTCTACGTCACGCTCCGAGCGGCGCGGCAGCTGCGGCCGCCGAGCCCGCGCCCGCCCTGCACGACCTGCACGACCTGCACGAGTCGCCCGCCTCCTCCTGCGAGCGGACTAAAGGACTAGTCGATTGTGGCCCTTTTTTTTGTGTTACACGACCTTAAATTTACTGAAATTAGAATACAACGGGAAATTCAATATTGACTGATTAAAATAACTTTTTCCGCAGACGAATCGTCAGACACGCTGCTGCACACGGCGCCCGACTGGCTGACGGTGGGCGAGAGCGTGTCGCTGCGGCTCAGCAGCAGCACCGGCGTCGTGGCGTACGTGGGGCCCGCGCACTTCGCGCACGGCCTGTGGGTCGGCCTGGAGCTGGACGCGCCCACTGGTGGGTCCTCAGATACCACACACGGCGTCATTCGCTCACAATACAATTCATTTAATTCCATTGAACACATGTCAAAGATAAAATATACAAATAAATTAGAAAAAAATACGTAAGTAGGATAATATTGATATAAGTTTTTCCACGTAATTGTATACTATCAGCGGTCGTCATAAAATTGGCAATGTCAAAAACCCCTCAGTATGGCTTAAACATAAATAAATAGTGCTTCAAGATACAAGTAAAAATAATAATGCCTATTTTTCAAAAAGCACAAATTAAAAAATTGTTGACCTAGAGGATGTTCGTATCGAGTTAGCAATTATACTTAACGTCGACGGACGCGGGTGCCTAGAACAGCAGCTACAGAAATAAGAGCAATATACTTGCGAAACTGCCGACGTATTCGTCGCCACGGAAACGTTATAGAACAACTAAACGCCCGCAGCCTGCGGCGTCTAGCGACTATTGCACTCACAGGAATATTGACAGGAATCGCACGATTTAATTCCGCCATCTCCGTTCCCCCATCGGACGTTCAAGCGAGGGGAGCGGTTTAATCCTTACATTTTCAATATTCCATTCATTCGCACGAAGCGATTCGCTTTCACCTTCCTAATTCTGACTGCTAAGGAATGGAATTTGCTCCCTTCGTCTGTATTCCTGGAAAGATATAATTTGAATCTTTTCAAGGCAGGAGTGAATAGGCTGTTACTGAACCAACGTGCTACACCCGCGACCTCGTCGTCACTTGCCATCAGGTGCGACTGAGGTCAAACTTTGGTCACGAGATGCGGCAGATCGACAAATAAATTATATAATACAACATTGAGATACTAATTTATTGCATCTTCCAGGTAAGAACGACGGATCCGTGGGCGGCACGAGGTACTTCCAGTGCCGGCCGCGGCACGGCATCTTCGTGCGCCCCGACAAGCTGCTGCAGGACCGGCGCGGCCGCTCCGCGCGCCAGTACCGGGACGCCGAGCTCAAGCGCGCCGGCAGCAAAGGTGGGACCCTATTGCCATGTTTGTAAGGCGCAAAATCGACTAGCAGACGGCGGAGATTAGGCAGTTGCAAATAGGTAGGATAAAATGATATTGGAGTTTCTACTTCTACAAACACTAAACAGACACAAGAAAGTATCGAGAGTCGAGACGTTGAGCTCAAGCGCATAAGGACCCTACTGTTATGCATATAGGGTGCAAAATCGCTCGAATGTGGCGAAGACCGCAAGTAATGTATGGTGAGGTAAAATAGCCCTTACAGTCTTAATGATAAGTTGGGTTTGCAATATTAGAGTTTCTACAAGCAGTATAATAACTCCGATGTCAAGCGGACCAGAAAAAAAATGATTTTTACTAATGGACGAAGTAATATACTTGACTTGTAGAAAAAGTTAACTTGTAGAACCCAATAAACTGGACTTCTAGAAATGTTAAATTATGTCAGTTTTGTGATGATAATTAAGCATGAACTCTGTATGGAAATTCAATGTATGCCTTTTTATACATTGCAATATTGCTTATAGTTTATGGAACGAGCTCTAATTGTACACAAGACAATACCCAATTTAACTTTTCTACAAGTCACGTCAATTAGTGTTTTTTTTTTTCTGAAAACTACCATAATTGTGTATTAATTCATCATATTTCAATGAATAAGTAATTAATTAGAAAATAGTAGTTTAAAACAAGAACCTTAAAACTAGAAGTACTTATAGCAGTAGTTTGAGTAATAGTAATGTAGATTGTTTAAATTCCTTTTCAGGAGAAGGCCTACACAACTTGCACAGATCGAGGAGTCGCGGCGAGAGCATAAACGTCGTCGGTACCAAAACTAGGAGCAAATAGACCACGTGCCGTCTGCAGCGCCGTACCTGTAGTGTACCACAATATTTATAAGTTACTGTACTGCGCGAACAACTTTATTTATACAGCGGCGATAATTTTAACCAATCACGGCGCGGTATTCGACGACCTTGAACGCTATTGGTCCGCGCAAATAGTGTTGTGATTGGTTAAAATAATCGATGTAACTTATATTTGTGGTTTTATTGTATGGACCGAATTATAAATATACGTCCACCACCCCCTTTCGTTTGTTTTAGCAAATGGTGCTTTCTATGTAGTTTTCTGTTGCATGATAAATTAAAAGTTTTAAATGTTGACGTTATGAAATGTAGGCGTTTAATTTATTATGTGATAGGTGTAAGCAATATTTTATTATTTACGTTGTTCCTTTGTTTATATAGATTTGTTAGGAAATTTGATCTTCTCGCATTTATTGACTGGATTAATAATATGGCGTAGAACATCGTCCGGAATTTCTAAATATATCGCAATATTAAAGTATTCGACATTATCATTTTCAGTGGATGATCTATTTATTTATTTTACATTATTTGACACAATCGAAAAT
The DNA here is from genome assembly GCA_022674325.2 of Grapholita molesta. NCBI lineage: Eukaryota > Metazoa > Arthropoda > Insecta > Lepidoptera > Tortricidae > Grapholita > Grapholita molesta. Next base: position 1,375,319 of record CP053125.2, on the reverse strand, counting down.
CTAATTGACTATGTTGTAAATATATTTGGACATCATTTTATATGTGATTTAATTTAATTCTTTATAGATGTAAATATGTGAATTTTGTGTGTATTATTAATTTAGAGCCAATGAAATTTTTGTGATCAGTGATAATATTCGATGGTTTTGTATAGATTTTTTTACTGTATAGTTTGTGGTATCGTGTTACTGTAATTTATTTATGTACAGTCGAGTTCATAAATATGTGCACACTTTACTTCAATTGAAAGGCAAAGATGTCTACATATTTCTGTACTCCGCTATACAATCTTATTGTTTATGTTATCTATGTATGCACAGGTTTATATTCTGCACATGGAATATAATGTCTGTGGTTTGAGCTTTTAAAACGCTTTTACTAAAAAAGATGCATTGCTCATTTAAGTGTTTACAAACACAAAAGCACATTAAAATGTGATAGTATCTTGCCACATGAAAATACACTTTATTGCCTAGCAATTTGATTCCTATTTCGTTTGACACTCGCTTTATTTGTCCATGAAGATCATATAAACGTCCAATATATATGTCTAAAACTTCGTCCTTATAAAAGACTTGTACTTAACTGGTTATGTGACGTGTATACACGCCCATTATGTGCATTTAAAAAGCGGTCGGTATTAGTCTTAATATAATCGTATGCATAATTAAATGTGCCACATTATTTTTGGCTATATTTACTGTGGCTCAATACGCCGATCGCATTTCATGCATAATAATGGGTATTAAAAAAAAGGTATATCGCCTGAATGTCACAAAATGTCCTTTAAATTTATCTCCATCCAGTTTCGAACAATAATTGTCGATAGATTTAAAATATGGTTTAATTCCGGATTGTTACAGACCTTTGAAAACCTGTTGTTAATTTGAACCAAATGTTTGATCGCTCGGTGAGATTATATCAATAAATATAGTGGCTTCACGTTACTATAATATTACAGCGAACAGCTCACCTAATGTATATTCCATCCTTATAGTCTAGTATTCATAAGTACACTTAAAGTACACATAGGTAAACGCCTGGTTAAAACTTTGTAATAACTTCACTTCTCATAGCCCGTCACTTGCCTCATAACATGTGTATATTCACATATAATTATAAGTAATCATAAAGAGCTAATAATGAGCCGTTTCAAAGTTACACTCGGTTTAACGCCAATCTTAGTAATATTTATGACTGACATTCATAAGTCATATAGTTGAAGTAAAATGTCCATTTCAGGCAGCAAAAGGCCACTGAGTGTTCTGTCGTACTCTAAATTTTAAGCGTACGAGGTATCGCTGAGATTACAAATAGTGTTTCGATGGTACAGTGTTTTGGAGCGCGTCAGAACGCGCAGTCGCTGTTTGCATTCTAAAATGGCATGACACCTTTATCGCTTTCAGACTGTTGTACTTAAAACATTCCATTTAGACGGCATTTTTTTACAATTAATAACATTCAGTAGTCGGATAATAAGTTAGATTTTTGACCTAGCGACTTACTTTTGCATTTATTGCAATACTTTTTCTAACAATAGTTTTAACCTAGAACAGCTCAACGTGTGTAAAAATCCAAAAAAGAAATAATGAATAAAGTATTTTCGAAATAATGTAGGATGTGTCTTTGAAACTCTCTGTGTGCTTGCGTCCAGTAGCGTAGGGCGGGGCAGTGTGCACTAGGGGTCTAGAGGCGAATAGCGACCTTGAAGCTATACACTGTAGGTTCAAATTTATTTAGACTAAGCTGACCATGTGCTGTGCTTGTTTTAAACAGTAGTTGATAGGTAAATGAAATTATTTGTTTTGTATTATTTAACTACAAGTACACGGTAGTTGTTTTTATTGCAGTCAATTCGATATGAGCTTAGTGATTAAATATTTTCGTAATGTTAGTATTTTTAGTTTAGTCTAATTTTATTTGCCAGTCTATGATTGTGAATTGTAATGATACTTAGATCACAAATGTATTTCTAATTATTTTTATGCGGTATAGCAGCTACTCGGTAGCCTAGTTGGTTGCGTCTTTATGTACCTACACATTTAAGCATAATTTAAAGAGATTTTTAATATAATACAAAAATAGTTTCCTAAGTAGTGGAAATATTTTTGCCAAGTAGCAAATTCGAGTCAACCATCGCTGTCATTATCAATAAATGTAATAATTACGATTTCTTTGGTTTTAATTTAATTTACGAATTATATTTTACCCCCCTTTTTTAAGTAAGTCATTTTCATCCCGAAAGTTGAAGTGAATTACACACACACTTACATAACGCGTATATTTTATAATGGTAGTCAATGACTGAAATTAATAAATGAGATTTGGCTATAAAATATTACAGAATATCCTTACATAAATTGATTGAGCCCCTCGGAAGCTCAATAAGACTTGTGTTGTGGGTATTCAGCCAACGAAATATATAGATAATATGCAAATACATAAATAGAAAACACCCATGACTCTGGACCAAACCTGTGTTCACACAAATATATGCCCTTACTGGCATTTGAACCTGTCTGTTACCCCTTAGTTAAAGCACAGTATACATAGTGAAATCTCCAAACAAACCCATACGGTTTGTATGTGTCCGTGCCCTATCACATGTAGACATTTGAGAGCGCGGCGCGCTGCAACTGTTTCATACGCCTTTAGTCTCGTCTACACGCGATTCGTATCTATAGGTGAACAACTTAACTGAAGGACCATGTGTATGTAGTTGTGCAGAAAATTAAAATATAAGTTACGTAAAAATTTGAATATAGAACGCAGACATGCGTGTACACACGTTACTACTACATAGTTCAGGTGCTATAGCTAAGTTTTTCACCTATGTCGATCCGGCGAGCATACATACAAACCGCGCATGAGTTTGAAGATTTCCTACTCCTATACTTTAATTGAAGTAAAAGAGAGAGATGCCCGAAATTTACGAATTTCGATATTCGCGGTAGGCCCAGGACCATTAGCTTCATATGTAGGGTCACTAGCCAGATGTCAGACCTGCCGTCAAAGCGTAAATCACAAGAATAAGTATAATATCTCTCGATCCCTTCCTAATTGCGGTTCAGTAATATCAGTTTTTTTTAAGTAGGTATTTGTTGAAAAATCTTTTTATAGCAAATATAATTTAAAATATTTTTTTTTCGACGCATGATACTTCCATTAGTACGAATGTTTTAAAATAAATTCAGTAGAAGAGTAATAGTTTAGATTAAATAGTCAATTAGTAACTCATTCACATAAAACACAATCAAATATTTTGATTTTGTCTAAATGTCTTCGGTTGCCGCGAAAATTACTCATGAAATAAAACAGCTGAAACGGATTATATTCCGTATAGTAATTTAAACTTCATCATACGCCTCTATTGTCAAGGTGATAAAGTGCATGTTCAGATATTTGCCACCACCGCAGCTCCGGTAAGTATGCTCATGGCGACCGTACTTCTTACTAGGCGATATAGATATACATAATAAGGTAGGTCAGGCATATAAGGCCCAGCTGGTTATAAGGCCCAGAAGCCAAAAATCACATTTCCAATAGTATAATTCGTTCGACACTTCACGTACACAAAGAAGCAGTAGAGAAAACGAGCTGACAACAGCGGTTGGATTCGAACGCGCCGACATTTTGTCAGGACCTTCCAAACAGTCTTTGGGTGAGGTTACGGCTGCGCTTGATGTAAATTTTACTAAAAGAAAATTGCGTTTTCTGGAGGTTTTTGATTATGCACTGTGTTATTTTTTAATTTGGATCTAAACAGAGGTTAACCTGGCTGTATGTAGAAAGGTAAGTTTTTAGTTTCATGTCTATTTTTATGTTTAATAATCGTCATTATTCTAGAACCTTTACTTTAGCTAATAAGGCCCAGTATTAGAGTAGGTAACAAGGCCCGGGCCCCGGGCCTTATTAAACGTATGAGACGTAATGGTAGACTTAAATTTGAAATGCGTCAATAGATATAAAACATATAAATAAACAAAAAACAGCTAACTAGTCGATTTTGACAATTCGTACACAAGCATACCTACAAATTCTGTGAGAAGAGGGGATTAAGAATAATATGTTTATTTGAAATTAGCTTTTATATAAAGCCTTTAGTTCAAAAAGGCCCACAAAATTATGGTTGATTGATAAATTATGAGCGGTACTTTTTTATTTTGGTAAATATTTATGTTACCAAGTGCTGTAACAAATAAAGGTTTAATTTTATGTTAGTTCTTTCTATTTTAGAGTAAAATCGTCGATTTCTGATATGTTTAGTATAATAAGGCCCAAAGGCAAATAAAAAGACAAATTATAAATATCCTCATGTTATGAAGGTACCAAATATTGTTTCATGTGTAAGTGTGACGTTAAAAAGTTTAAAAACCTGTTATTTACGTTAATATGATCAATTCTTTGGCGGGCTTTATTACCTACATAGTGTTTAATAAGGCCCAAAACAGTAGTTTAAAAAAACTTACAGTAACCTCAAATACACTAATATTTTCACTGTTATTTTCATTTATGAAGAAATTTAAATAAACGTGTCGTCTATATCGAATGAGTTTTACTTGTTATCCTGATTATATCGACAGATATTTCGTTTTAAATAATGGTGGGCCTTATATACCTAATCTACCTTATATACTTGTAATAGTAGTTTATGTATCTGTGCATAATGAAGGGCATTGAAGGGCTAATTATGTATAGTTGCATACACTACTTTATCTACACACATATCATAAGTGTTTTAAGATGGGTTCAGGAACCGTAGGGAAATGAACTGCATTAGTACTAGTGTTACTTGTAAACATTGAAAAGTCAACGAACAAAACAAATGACTGCTTGGAATGGCGGCGTTTCGTATTTCGTATGTCAGTCAAATATTTTTTTGAAACCATATACAAGCGTATGAACTACCTATTCTATTGTCACTCGAGTTCAATTGTCGTTAGATTTATATTTAAAAAACATAACGAATTGGCGTTTCGTATCAATGACTGTTTTAATATCTGTAGATACTAGAATAGACACCCCACTTGAATTTGACAGCTGTTCCAAATTTAAACTCATAACCTACGGATTTCAGTACGTAATGTTAACATTACATCTCCATTGATTTCTGATGGTTGGTAGTGCTGGTCATTGCCTACGGTTTCTGGACGCATTTTAGAGCACTTATGATATTATGTACGTAGATAAACATAAATTACGTTCATTACCTAAATCTCTGGCTAGAATTTGAACCCAGGACCTCCTCATCAGTCACAAATCAGCTTGGAGGCCGTTTATTAAAGCCATTTTACCACACTGCAGTATTTATAACCAAATCAATATGGCCGACGCACGCCATTTTAACGAAAACACGACATCCCTGCCACGGACTATAAAACAATCGCAAGAATTGAATTTTATTTGCCCGCGCAAATAGATGATTTAGTGAGCACGAGCGGCAAGCGAACTGTTACCCAACTGTTTGTTCCAAGTGAAATGTACAAGGGAGCAGTGGCGGCGGGTTAACATTTGTTTAAGGCAGGACTGAACCTAACGGGACATCCTTATAGAACATCCTTAGAAAATTCACTGAGCCTCACAGTAAGCTCAAGGTCACGTACCCCAGCCAACGATATATCTACACTTATACTATAAAGGCGAAAGTTTGTGAGTGTGTACGTTTGTTACTTCATCAGATCTAAACGGCTGGAGAGATTTTAATAAAATTTGGTATAGAGTTAGCTGACACCCTGGATTAACATATAGGCTACGTTTTTTCCCCAACAAACCTCGGGAACACCGCGGGTAATATTGAATATGTACCAAGAAATGCAGAAAACTTGACTCATTGTATAAAAATACTGTCAGCTTATTTACAGAAATTATTTAGCTACGGGGACAGTTACATAGCTATTACTCAGACTTTACATTGCTGTTATTCACATTGAGGCATTTAAAAATGTTCCCAAATTGCTTGAATAAGAGTTTAATAGACGTTTACTCAGGCAATAGTCAACTTATTTTGTCAGCTTAATGTTCCGCTCGTTGCTATTAAGAAACCTTTACTCAACACTTGTGTACCCTAACCATGAATTGTGACATTGAGGTTTTCGATAACGAGTATCTGTGCATCTCGCTTGTACTATTTTAGTGCGAACAAGATGCTCACATAGTAAACTCGATACTCGTTATCGAAAACCTCAAAGTCACAACTCATGATAAGGGTGCTGTGTTACTTGGGTATATACCTACTGCCCCCGCTATTTCTTATCATTACACATACATTCGGGTACGTTCGGGTTGACGCGTTAACAACTTGTGTGAGTAGCCTCGGGTGAAATAGTGGAATTTTCCAGTTTTTTTTTTAAGAACGACTGTTGGCAACCCGCCGGGTCTTGTACCTTGGGTCGCGTTGCGGGTGACCTTATTTGCGTCGTCGCGAGTGTCATCTGGGCGGGCGGGGCGGTCCCGTCAGAGCCTGGCACTGCTCACTTACCGCCAAGACGGAGCGTCAGCAGAAATGGCTCAAGGAAATATTAAATAAAAAAAAATATGACACATTTTTTTACTTATTTTTTTGGCAGGGTTTAGGCAGTCGACATTTTTGTTTGTTCTTGGTCGAGAAATGCAGTTTATAGTTTTATAAGTGACTAAACAATTGATTTGGTAGGTATAATTATTAAGATCTGTGTAAATCTAGGCAGATATAAGTCGATAAAAAAGTATGCACCAGCCAAATAGATTGTCTTTTATTTAGCTATCGTCAAGCTTTGATACTCAATAAGTAAAAACAAACATTAGGTCTTAATGGGTGTCTCATTTGAAACTCAAGTCTTCAGAAAATCCTGTAAATATGTAGGTGATCAATTAGCTTATAATTTCCTATTTTATTTTTAATAACACGAAATAAGTCAAACACATAGACTAATATATATAATAGCACTGCTACCTTTCAGGTATGTAGTGCTGTGTTCCTGATGGTGAGTAAGGTTCCCAGAGCTCCAACCCCCCTTAAAGGCCGGCAACGCGCTTGTGACTCATCTGGTGTTGCGGGTGCCTATGGGCGACGGTAATTGCTTACCACCAGGCAATCCGTCTGCTCGTTTGCCGCCTATGTCATAAAAAAAAAAAAAAAAAAAAAACTCATAAATTCCGCTTCCGAAAAGATTCAAAACGGTAGTATACAATATGTAAATACATACTTAATAATTGAAATTAATTGACCACTAATATAATTAAAACTGTGGTGAGCCATGTTACTACTACTTAGTTACCAACGGATAAACTCACGTGTCATTATGCACGCACTAGGCACTAGCAGTGAGTGATACACCGCAACGCTGTCTGACTCGGCTTAAAAATGGGTACCAGATCTTACCCGAAACATGTCGGTGCGATATAATTACACGTGAGTTTATCCGCTTGTAAATAAAAATAAATAAATAAATATTTCGGACATTCTTACACAAATCGACCTAGTCTAACGGTAAGCTCAATAGGCTTGTGTTGCAGGTACTACCTAGACGACGATATATATAATAAATAAATACATATAAATACTTAAATACATAGAAAACACCCATGACTCAGGAGCAAATATCTGTGCTCATCACACAAATGCCCTGACTGGGAATCGAACCCAGGACCTTCGGCTTCATAGGCAGGGTCACTACCCACTAGGCCAGACCGGTCGTCAAACTAACTAAGTAGTAAACCACTATTCACAACGACAGTTGATTTAACTTACTTTTTATTTCCCAACAACCAACTGTTTTGCCAATCCTCCACCTATTTTTACCATCGTACCCAAAGTCGGCTCGTTACAAAAGACATCGTTCCATAAAGGCCCTGATACCTTGCGTGCCCCGCTTCGAAGCCTGTGCCTTCATCAATCGCTGTCCGACCACCGGCCAGCCATGACCTGACTTCAACCATGGACCAAGCAGGCTCATCCTCCAACCAGGACCCCCGCTTCGACTTCATAGGATCCTACGCTGTGAAGTCATTGAAGCTTAAACCAGAAAAATGGATGAGAGTGCTAAGCGTCGAAGAGCACAGGTCCACTTTGAGGGATTTCCTGGACAAACCGTTCCCAGTGCTGCTGGTGGTAGTTTTGACCCACGCTGCTCAGCTGGTACCAGTGATATCTTTTCCGTGTTATTTGAAGAATAAGGCGGTGTATTATGTCAAGAAGAAGCCGGATGTGGTGCCGAAGGAGAATTGCTCGGAAATGATAATTTTTGGTAAGATTTAAACTTAAAAGCCAGCTAAGAAAGTAGAAAATTATTTACCAACTATTAAGACTACAAACCAACCCTATTTGTACCTAAATAAACAAACGTATCAGACTTAAAAATCAGTTTTCCGGCATGTAAATACAAAAAACATGCATTTTTTTTGGTGTCGATATTTCCCTTCCATAACGGGTCACCTACGAAACGCGTCAGTAGTACGCAGGGCCACATTTCTTATAACAAACTATGCATCAGTTGTCCCCTGGCTGATGGGACAGAATAACAATAACAAATACCTAGTTGAGTCACTATAGTGATAGGTGAAAAACTTAGTTAAAGAAATACAAATGAAAAATTAACATGATATAAAATAACAAAAAATCTGCTTAAGTATACCTAATATTACACACTAAAAAAAAACGTATCAGATAATTATATCATCATGTTTCTGAATTATGTTACTATTTGTCGAAACATAACAATTTATTAAAAATTCTTTTGCCTTAAAAGACATTGAATAGGATTTATATAGGAGGTGCAAGCACGAAGTGTTTCGCTTGTAGAAAGGGTAAAACAGTCCCCAAAAACAAGGCGACATATACTTCATAAATTTCAACGGGTTCCGTTGTGTTTGGGTGGCCCAATTGGTTAACACGTCAGCCGCGATAGCTGGAGATGCGGGTTCAAATCACTGTCTTAAGTATAAGCCATCAATTTTGAACCTAAGAATTATTAATATAAATATTCCTTTTCTAGGAGACCTAGCTCCTCGACTAATTGATGAACTGGCCTCCCTGGTAGATGAGGTATTTGTTCCTCTGCTTTCCAATCCCCTCAACCATGAGGGCTGGCCGCTGGTAGTCTCCCAGGATATCCTCAAGCAAATACATAGCCTCAAAAGTACGGTTTATGAGGTAAGAATAAGATATACGGACATTAATTGATCATGACATTCATGAGAAAAAAAACAAGTAGGTACATTGGATCCTAGGTTAGTAAAAAACTTTCCATACACAATAAAATTTAGGCTTTACTTACGTCAGCCTTATAAAAAAAATGGTTAGTATTCAAACATGACGAATTAACGTACTAGTAAATGTAATAACATTTTTGGGATTTAGAAAATGCTGACGAATCTAAGTAGAATGCCCGGAAAATTGTTGATCTGGGTGAGGTTTTAGGCCTATATCGCACCGGGACACCATGGCGGCGCAACCAGTAGCAAATGCAGCTTTGCGCAACCAAGTGTACACCAGGTGAGATTCCCTTCATATAGCTGCATACAATTTGTTGGTGGTGGGCGACTGGTTGCGTAGCTATGGTGTTCTGGTGAAATGTAGGCCATAGGGATTTTCATCAAAACACTATTACAATTAGTGAGCGAAGAGACAATAACCTCAAAAACAACAATATTCCATCTATACATGTTGTTTTTGTTACTTTTTTATTCACCTTAACCTTTTTAACGCTTTGCCCAATGCTTAACCTTAAAGAACGCTTTTAGGCATTAAACCCGCCTTTTGTACTTTAAGTTTGTTTCTTTTGTGCAATGGAGTTTAACTAAATAAATATTCTTACTTACTTTACCTGACTTAAAACGTCTAAAACTACACAAGAAACGAAAATATGAGTAAATAGATTTTTTTTTAAACACTATGGGTAAATTACTACATGAAACACGATAGCTATTTATTGGAATAAAGGCATTAGGAACCTTTGTTCCATAAATCGTTTCATCAAATCGACCTAAATTGTATATCTAGGTCAAAGGCAAAGTTAACGGCCAAACCGTTCTGCCCATGCCTGTTGGCGTTGAGCTGGTGTATGAAGCTGAGAAAGGCGTGCTTCGAGGCGAGGAGGTGGACTTGTACCTGAAGAGTGCCATCGAGGGAGTGGTCATCAAGTGGGCTCAGCAGATCAATGATGTGATGATGGAGGATTCGTCGCAAGCGTTTGATAATGGACAGAATCCGGGGCCAACTGTTGGTACGTTTAGTAGAAAATTATACTATATCAGAGAATTTCTCAAAAACTAAAGACACTTTTCAGTGTTGGTATTTTACATATTTTTTTGTGTTTGTATTTTCTACTCAGAATCATTAGAAGACACAAAAATTGTCCCGTAGTAATGCGGTACCAAAAGAGGAAGTTTCAAAGATGTATTGAATTTATTGGAACAGTTTTTTTGTTCAGAGCTTGTGAATCAGAATAAATAAACCTTTCTTTGTAAAACACATTTATTAAAACTACATATATTTTGATGGGCATGGTTTATTATTATCACAGATACTGATGACAAAGATGTAATCACATAAAATCTGGTGATGTTTTCAGAATTAGCATTCTGGAAGTCAAGATTGAGTAACCTCAACTACATATATGATCAGCTCAGAGGTGACAGAGTTCGCTGCATGGCAGTTATACTTGAGAAGACTACTTCAGCGTACTACCCGTGTTTCAGTAGATTGTTCAAAAATATTGTATCTGGTAGGTTCCACATTCGTTTTAATTCAAACTACAAAGTGAATCATAGCAGTAAATTTAATAATGTTTTAGGACGTATACTACGAATATAATTCAATTTACAAGCTCTTTTTTTTATATTATTACAATGAAAACAGGACTTAGCCACGTCCACATATTGCATTTTAAGTATTACCTTTGCCTACGAAAAAAGAAAGGAAATAAGTTAAGAAAGAGCCTTTCTCCGAGACACCACATTCGCAAAAAGTCAGAGCTATTTTTTTTACAACATATTATACTTATACGCGTTAAGGATGATTCACGTTAGACCGTCGCGCTTCCGCTCCGAGCGATCCGTTGTATGGAACGAGTCACGTGACCACCGAGCCGCCCGATCCACTCGACTCGGGCACGGGGCGGACGTGCGACGGCCGTTACAGCTATGTTCAAAGGGCTGGGCTCGGCCCGGTGATGTGAGGGCGACGGGATGTCGACAGGATGTCGACGGGCGTGCGACGGTCGCCAAGTCGCAAAAAATGGCTCGGATGTAACGGTATATATTGGCCGGACTACGGAGGTTTCAAAATGTCATCCATTTGTTTGCTAAATATGAGGGGATAAATAATTCTTTCTTTAGTCGGGTTATATTACTGGTGCAGAGACGAGGAATTAACAAAGAGTGCTGAGTTGACACATTTCTTTAAAAATAATCAAAGAATAAGTATTCGTTAATCATAAATAAAAGAACCGAATATTTAGGAAAAGGGCTCATAATTTATATTTTTTATTTCAAAACCTCATTTAACATATAACATAAATATTTATCACAAAAATAAATATATAAACTAAATTTAAAAAATATAATACTAAAAATCAAAGTTCGATGTAGGCCCTAGTGGTATGGTAGGGCTTAGGTACAGGTATAGTATATGAATTTTCTTAAATACCAAATGTAAAATTCAACAAATAATTTAATCCCTTCTTATGCCCTTTCTTAACTAATTTAATGGACTAAACCGCCTGTTTACATAACCATGTGTCTACATAACCATATAACTATAAACCAGTATGAAGATAATTCGACGAATTCCTCAATAACAATTAACAGTCTTTATTATTTAGTTTTCTGTGTTTGAATAGTCTGAATTGAAATCACCAAAGAGGTTTTTGATGTATCGGAATATACGTCAAAAATATATGCGTTACAAAATGTCACAAATTGTTTTCTGAAATATGGAAACCCAACCGACATTATATTTAGCCGTCTTAATGTGGCACCTGTTGATGTTCATCAATGTTGCCAGAAAGATAAATAATGATAGTTTGTAAATATTACCAGCTTTTGTGCTTTGGATAGAAAAAAAATTACTAATTATTACTAATAATTACGAAAAAAAACGCCCTGTGCAAAAAACTATAGGTAGTATTATCTCATACATTATTTCGGATCACGGTAAAATTTGCCGCGACCAAGTATTAGCAGTATGCGAGCACATTTATGTTCCGTTGTCTATCCCTTTATTTTTCAGGCTAATTTTCACACCAACTACTAAAATAAAACAAATTAAATATATGTAATTTTTATTCATTTTTAGATACTATTACTATCTACAAAGAACCTAGGCGCGCAAACGCGCAACGTCTCAACTGGTAAAGGAACACACTACACCAGTAAAGGCGTGTCTGGCGTCCAAATGGTATATTATAGGGTATACGGTGGGTATATTAGGTATAAGGGAAAATAAGCTTATAAGCATAGTTTTTAGCAACCAAAGTATCCAAATATCTCAGCACAGATATTTGTATTTAGGCACTGGTCCCACCGCGAGCTAGTAAGCTATGAGCTATCAGCTATTTCAAGGGACAAAAGATAATCAATCCCGTGTAAATAAGAGACATATTTATATGTCATAGCCGGGCGATCGTAGTTCATTACCAGGCAATAAGATATAAATATATATCTCTTTTATTTACACGGGAGCAATTATCTTTTGTCCCTTGAAATAGCGGATAGCTCATAGCTTACTAGCTTGCGGTGGGACCAGTGCCTAGAAGGAAGGATTGGCGAGCTATATTTGGCTGCCATCTATATGATATTAGTTGTAATAAAATGAACGGTACTTAAGACTTGAATGAATATATTTGTTACTTAGGGCCAATTTTCAATTGTCAGATAATCATATATCTGACAGATACCCATAGAGTTATTCGTCGAATAAGGCTAACTGACGATTGAAAAATCGACCCTTGGTGACTTAAAGTTAAAATTACTCCTTCCTGAGAGGTGGCTCAGAAATAAAACAACACGAAAGCACAATTTATTTTGACGACCGGTCTGGCCTAGTGGTTAGTGACCCTGCCTATGAAGCCGAAGGTCCTGGGTTCGATTCCCAGTCAGGGCATTTATTTGTGTGATGAGCACAGATATTTGTTCCTGAGTCATGGGTGTTTTCTATGTATTTAAGTATTTATATGTATCTATTTATTATATATATCGTCGTCTAGTACCTGCAACACAAGCCTTATTGAGCTTATCGTGGGACTAGGTCGATTTGTGTAAGAATGTCCGAAATATTTAATTAATTTAATTAATTAATTTAATTTCTGTGACTGATAGTAGGCTACTACTTACACGTAAAAGCTGCAGAAAACATAGCGTCAAGTCTATCTGAGTAGAATTACAAACATCAAAAAAATTTTAGCAAACAAATTAAATTAAACAATAATAACTTTTTAAATATTGTATACATCAGCCATGAAGGCTCGAGTTGAAGTGTGATAAAATCCTAATCCAGAACTTTATTATATTTTTGACTAATGCCCCCGTTGATACAGTAAATGCTCCGTAGTCTCAGCGCTACTGTCCAGTTGGTTGAAGCTTGGAACTTCTCTCGACGTACGTCATATATGAAATTAAAACAAATTACGTTATGATATGATACTGATTATTTAACACGTAGACTGCGAAGAGCATCACGGGTGGAATATGTGGCCATGAGCATCATTCTTGGGATCAAGTCACCTTCCCTGTGTTGCCATCGGCATCATGGGTGGGATCACATTATCTTCTCTGTGTGGCCATGAGCATCATTGGTGGGATCAAAAGTTATTGGGTATTGCATGGGATTAATGCTGTAATTTAGTACTATCAGCATCAATAATAGCATATGAAATAAAACGCACCAATATCTAAGATCTGCCATCCTGTGTATTTTTTACAAATAACATTTTTTACAGTTCGCGTTTCAAAGTTTATATCGCATTTTATTCGTCACTTTTTGTGAAGCAAAACGATATATTCGTTTGGTGCGCTGTTTCATGCGCTAATTGATGCTGACTTTACGGCGGGCAGCCAACGTGTTAACCTTTTGAAAGACCTTTCTCTTGTGTCAAAACGTGTCAAGTACGCCAACGTCTCGTCTCGACGAATTCAGCAGGAAAATAGCTTTGGCAGTGTCCCCTCCAGCCACTCTAGATATTTTTGTATCAATAACAGATATGTGAGTGGCGACTTTCAAGATGACACAAGTCTTATTTGGGGGAGGCCCTGTCCAGCAGTGGACGAGTTACGGCCGATGCAATGATGAATTAAAATTAGAAATATGATATTTAATGACAACGTCCTCAATCCAGACAAAGTAGATTCTTAGTCAGTGACGCTTATGCAAAGCCACTCGTAATCGTGCTCAATATGAGCGATAGAAACTACCTTCTGCTTGCAGTATCCTGTGCGTAGAATTAGTATAAAATTATCATGTGGTCGGTCTCATCTCAAGGCTCAAAGTCGCTCAACGAGCTATGGAGAGACCTATGCTCGGAGTTTCACTACGAGATCGACTCAGAAATGAGGAGATCCGTAGGCGAACTAAAGTCACCGACATAGCCCACCGGGTTAGCAAGCTGAAGTGGCAATGGGCAGGCCACATTGCACGCAGAGAAGATGGCAGATGGGGTCGAAAAGTGCTCGAATGGAGACCACGGACTAGCAAGCGCAGCGTAGGACGTCCACCCACAAGATGGGCAGACGACCTCATTAAGGTCGCCGGAAGACGCTGGATGCAGGTTGCTTCCAACCGGTACTTGTGGAGATCCAAGGGGGAGGCCTATGTTCAGCAGTGGACGTCTTATGGCTGAGATGATGATGATGATGATATCATGTGGTCAAATTAACCTACGAACTTAATATACCTAACCATGCATTTGCCTCTCTTATTTATATATACTGTACATCAACTTACAATATTCTAAAATCCTCAAATTAACTTATGAACTTTATATATATACATACTTAACTATGCATGGCGTCTACATAACACCATTTCTATCGGCTTGCCTACCTACCTTAGTTAACCTGCCTACTTATACATATACTAAACCGGCCAAATGCTAGTAATAACTTGAAAGGTTCGCAGCATTATATATAGAGCCTAATATTTTACTCAGTATAAGTATTCGTTTACATAGAGGTAAGTAAAATACATTATCTGTGAACATTTTATGTAATACAGCCTGGTGACCTATACATAGACTTACGGACGGACTGACGGACAGACGGACAGACTGATGGATGGACAGACGGACAGATGAACAGACGGAGAGATAGACAGACGGACAGACGGACAGACGGACAGACTGATGGATGGACAGACGGACAGACGGAGAGATAGATAGACAGACAGAGAGATGACAGACGGACGGACGAACAGACGGAGAGATGGAGAGATAGACAGACGGACAAACGTACAGACAGAGTCTTAGTAATAGTAATCGGGCCCGGAACCCTTTTAGGGTTGGAAAACCTCTGTCCTCTATGTTCTCATCTTGCTAACGGCGAGAACTTGCCTAGACAGACTGACTTCGTAGCCAGGATTATACACCATCAACAGCTGCCGTACTACAAGTACGCGCGCACAATACACTGACGAATGAGGGTTGTGTTGTGGGTACTCAGAAGACTCAGAACAAAAATAAATGACGTTACTAGGATTTGAACCCAGGACCATGGGCTTCATAAGCAGGATCACTATCCATTAGGCCAGACCTATCGTCAATTGTCCTGAATATTTATTAATGTTATAAACGAACGGATGCACTGTGGAGTAATCAGCACGGGTTTACAATTTAACCAACCAACCAACAAACACAAACAACCAACAACTTAAATATATTTACTTACTATCACTCGTCCGCACTAAGGTTAGATACCTGACCCTTCCTACTCTTTTTTCTTAGCCTAGTTTGTGTCCAGCTGCCAGGAAAGGCCTCCCCTCTTTAGTGCGTATTCCCACCAGTCGCTAAAAACATTTAGGTCGTCCCGCCATTTCTTCTTTAATCTGCCTGTACCTCGGCTAAATTGGGGGTACACTCTATTAAAAAATCCTCAACATAACCTACGTACTTAATGATTAAATTAAATTAAATAACTGTTAAAGGCATCTACAGATCCTACAAGCTTACGTAATTATGTATCACTGATACTTAATGTAGATACACATGTAGTGTAGGGACTCCCGGCCGGACTCAGGCGGGCTGTCGATCGCTTGTTGCAGTCATTCAGCCCAGTTCCCTTGGCTGCTACATAATACACCTATAACATTAATAATATTATACAACAAAAATTGCAAGTAAGTTGCAGTAAACCTTTATTAATATTACTAATGAGACATGGACCCGGGTATGTCCTTAAACTGCGTCGAAGCCCACCGGTATGAGCAGTAGCGACCGCGACCGGCGTCTACGGTGTATTTTACTGCGATTCCCAACTTGCCTACCAAACGTGGTCAATACGGCAACACCGAAGTTAAGGCCATTGTCCAACAGTAGACGGCTCAAGGCTGATGATGATGACTGATGGAAGTCAATGTTTCTTACAAGAAAACACTAGTGTGATAAGAAGTACCAAACACTGCGGAAACATCGTTAGTAAAATCTGATTTTATTCGCAACTAACCACCTTTGCTCGGGAAAGTACCTATATAATATGTTGTAAATACATTACAAACGTATGCCCCAAATCGCTGTGTAAGTAACCATAATTTAGGCAACCACAAACCTTATGTAGTTAGTATTCACAGGAAGTACCTAGTACTGCGGAAAACGTCATTACACAAATAATAATTTATTGGTAGGTACTAGCAACCTCTCCTGCCTTCGCACGGGTAAGTGGTTATAGTACCAACCACATATCGGAAGGTGCGGCGTGGGCAGACCCCCACAAGGTGCACTGGCGACCTGATAAAGACAGAATGAATCCACTGATGCGGGTGGCGGTTATTGTGAGTTGCTTTCGGAGAGGCCCATGTCCAGCAGTGGACGTCCTTCGGTACGGTTCGGTAATAGAATGATTGATAAGATGATGAATATAGCTATCTCAGGACCATACATGGATGCCAGTCAAAGTAGGTACCTATATAGGTACATTCTAACTGCTAACAGGCAGAAAAGACGGGCAGAAGGACGGACAGTAATAGGATCTTGTCAATGCCTGATCGTTACGGTCCCGATAATTACGTACATTATATTACATTATTATAACAAACAGGACCTAAAATGAATAGTCTTATCACGGAGAGTTCGCTGTATTAGATGTCTTGTTTGCTTGCAAGATATTATGTTTTGTATGTCACTAAGTCACTATTCAAGTAAACTTGACTAACTTACTAAGTTCCTGTAAGGGAGTAAGTCCCTTACCAAACCCTCTACTTACCAAAGATTATATAACTAGGACTAACAATTTCTATCCAAAGTCGCGTTCCTTAAAATTTTTGATGGAAACCTGAAAATGAGACGAAAATCAGTGAACATATTATTATGATTTAGCAAGACGTTGACAAAATTTTGCAAAAGCATTATCGGTACAATTATGTTGATGGATATTATACACCGTCGGCCAGATCATTGTCAGACTACAGTTGGTTTAAGCAAGGCACATTACTATGGGAAGTTTAATTTTTGAAGCGGACACGCATGTTTTACAATTAGGTTTATAAACGTCTATACGTACAGTCGTATATAGTCCTATTTGTTTGGTTATTATGAGACCACCTTGGCTGTTAGGCCGCACTAGAAATTATTATATTACGCTGGAAAAACATTACCCTTTTGACTTTTAGAAACGATTTACTTTAAAAACGAATCTGCCCTTATTTATTAAACATACGATTATTAGGAACTAGACGGCTTGTCAATATTGACAGAAAGTTTTGACTAGTAAGAAGGCGGTATATATACTGTTTTGAAGGTACAGGTAAACTAGGGTTTTTAAATTCCTTCACGCCAAAGATTCTCACTAGTCTCACGTTGTTTCTAATCGTGTGATGAATATTATGAATTCAGTATTTTATGCACTTTATTTTATCCAAGGAGAAAATATTAAAAGATCTTTGTTATAACACAAAGATCTACGTTTAATATTCTATCTACAGTATGTGTGAACAAAATAATGCTCATTTTTAATTCAATAGGTCAGAAACGAACATTATTCTTTTCGGCATTGTAATATGCTTATAATACGGCATCTAATAATGTAATTTTATGGTAAAAATAAGTTTATGGTCTTTTGATATTGTATTTAAAGTTTCGTGAGTCACTGTATATTTCACAGCCTCACTCACGCGAACTGGTTTGGAGTACCTATAGAAAGGTCTAAATTTTCCAACACTATTGTCAAACATTGTGTGTCGACACCCGTTTGCTTCAACGAATTGCTGCGCGCTGCGCTGCCTTTGCCGCTCTCGATGTTGTGACCGGTTCACGGCAATCCTCAACCGGCGTCGTTAGTTTGCTCGGAACTATACTTTACTAAACTTCCACTTCTAAATTTGGCCATACATGCCAGGCTTCTATAGGCAGCCAGTCCAACCACCATTACGATTAAAATTAGAGCAACTATCTATATTAATCGCTTCGCGTATTTTGCGCGATACTTAACATTCTTCCCGAACCAGCATCCTTGCTTTGTTAGAAAAACGAAGGAAATGGGATGGGATGGGAATGGGATCTGCTTCGTAAGAGAGCTCTAATTTATCTCGGGAGTTGCTGTACCTACCTAAGTCATCTCGTTATATATCATTAGATACTTATTGAACAATAGAATAGCCTGTTTGGATATTATATGATATATATCTATACCGTAGCAATTTTAAGCAGGCGCGTCAGCACAGAATGTGTTTCGCACAAAGCAATCTTTGGATGAATGTCAGCAATTTTTCAATGCCTCCTCATCAAACTGCAGACTGTGTATCCTCTGTTCATATATTGTTCATTTGATGACACTGTAATCAATAAAAGTAATGCTCATCCTAAAATTGTAAATAATAAAAATGCTTACCAAAGACTAAGTTCTACTTCCTTTTTTAACTGAAAAATTATGAAATAACGATACGTGGCTACTATTAAACCTAATAGGCGTAAAGAGAAAAGACCACGATATTGTTTGCACTTATTATACCTATACATATATTTTATTATTTTATTATCGGTTACCTTAAGCAGGCTGCTAGACGATCTTTACAGGATATTAACTCTGGAGCTTTGTTTATTCATCAACCGGTAATTTCCTCGTGGTTTGGAAATTATACAAAAATCGTCACGAATATAGTAACACATATTCTCTGTACTGCAAACGTGTGCACCAAAAGGGGTGTATGCCTCATTGTCTGCGTGATTTTTCTTGTTCTTCATCGGCTATTATAGCCGTGATGGCTAATATAATAACTAAATTTTTCTGTTTCTCATTTTCTATTAGTTTTGCTATTATTATTGACAAGGAATTTAATTGACATCAAGTGACAATGACTTAGACAGCTCGGCTGACGTTAGAGACGGGCGGCTCGGGTGGCTCGTGCTCGAGCCGGTGGGCCTCGTGAGCGGAGCGGCGACGCGACGCTCGTGTTAATGTCAATATTCGAGTTTCGGGCCGCTCGGAGTCGGACCGCCGAGGTAAGTGAAGCGATAGGTCGACGGTGGGCTCGTGCTCGTGAGGTCGACGTGTAGGAAGCGCGACGGTCTAACGTGAATCATCCTTTACTTAACTGAAAAACTTCTAATTAATGTACGATTTTTAATAATTGTAAATCATTACATTTAATTACAATTTCAGCACTAGCCGAAGCTCAAGAAATTGATTTATATTTAAGAACATTGGTAAAGCACTTTCAAGGTTTAGAAGATACAGACTTTACAGAATGTCAGCCATTGTTTCGACCACTTTTTCACGTCATCTGTATGATTTGGAGAGACTCCAAGTACTATTGCAGTTCATCAAAACTAATGGTGCTTTTGAAACAAATCTGCAATTTACTGATATATCAGGTCATTGACATTTCTTTAATTTATATTAAATGTTTCTTGACTTAAAATAATTAATGTAATTATTTTGATTTTTAGGCAAAGAAATGCTTAGATCCCAGCACCCTCTTTCATAGCGATATCGATGAAGCAACACAACGTATTCAAGTTACGATAAACATACTAAAGAAATTTCGGAGCACATTCGAATATTTCAAGGATAATCTTTCTAAATATTTTCTAGACAGACCCGTTGTACCATGGACATTTCACCCGAATGCGGTCTTCGAAAGAATGAACAAATTCTTAAATCGGTTAAACACAATACAATGGTTTTTCAAAACTGTTATAGAATTTCAAAAGCTTGAGAAAATTGAAATTGGAGGAATGAAAGGAAGAGTACTTAGTGGACAGATTAGAGAAATATCAGCTGAATTTGACTCGTATTTTCATGGATTTGCCTCAAAATCTTATGATGTCTTGGACCCAGATGATAATAAGTTTGATGATGATTTTAAAGAGTTCCAGGATAATATTGTTGATTTAGATCTAAAGCTTTCTACGGTATTGGTCGAGTCTTTTGACAGTTGCTCAAATCTAGAGTCAGTTTTCAAGGTATAGAAATTAAAATCAAATGTATATTGCTTAAATACTACCACACACTGTTTTAAATGTAGATAACATTTTTCAGCTAATAGACATCATAGGCTCAGTTCTGGATCGGCCTTTAATAAAGAACGAATTCACTGCTAAATACTGTGAAATTCTAGTGATGCTAGAAAGAGAAATAGTAATTTGCGAAGTAAGTAATCAGTGAATTAAGGAAGCATAATTCAAATTGCGTACTTCAATGGTATTTTTTGTTTCTAGGATTTATTCAAAGAGCAAAGCCATCGCCTTGAAAAGTACGGACATATGGAGGTGGATGCTTACCTCCCCCCAGTGGCAGGAGGTCTCTTATACATGACTACGTTGGCAACAAGGATTACCAAGCCTATAGCCTGCTTTCGCAGTTTGCCGCACCCGTAAGTCATCGGGGTGGGGCAAATTGCGAAAGCTGATTATCTGGCTTTAAATTCTTCCATTAATTCCTTTCTTTACTGTGAGAAGTCCTTGTTATTACTGTAGAATTTTTAATTTATTCCACGGAATACTTAGTAGCAATAGAAATATTTACTTAAATCCTTCTAGTATTTTGCACTTTAATGTAAAAAATCTGAATAGTAAACACGTAAAAGGTAGTTTTTCACTTTAGTTATAATAAAGTAATATTTTTCGCACGTAGGATAAAGGGTACGGATGAAGCCTTGAAACTTTTTGCGAGATATGACAAACTTATTGAAGAAATTAACGAATTCAAGAAGAAATATTTTAACGACTGGACAGTTAATGTACCAAAAAATATTGAGATGAAAACGAAGAATAAGATTTTAGCCCGGAATGGATCTGATCTCGTTTTGAATTTCAGCCCGATGGTAAGAAATTATAATAATATATTACTTATATTAAAACTTCATAAGGTTTTTGGTGTATTTTCAAAAATATCAACGATTTGAACCCTTTTCAGCATCTGCAATCACGGGCAAGATAGAGATGATAAAAAAGATCGCTAAAAAGGGTTCGAGATATTGAGATTTATTTCAGTTTTGCGTTAAATTTACTCTGTTATTGAATTTAAAAAAGCGTAATTTATAGCACATACAGAATATAAGTAGTATTATTGATAGCGATTTGGGCCAAGTTTTTTATCTCCAATTTTGTTTAAGTAGGTTAAGTTGTTAGGGTTATTATTTTCTTTATTATGTTTTTATACTAAATTGTAATTGTTTTAGATAAATAAAAATTTCAGTATTAAAATAAATATGTTTGTACCATGATATCGTTTTGATAACGGGTGTTCTGTGTTTCATTACTAGGTTTTGGATATTTTAAAAGAAGTTCATCATTTGCGAAACAACCCAGACACCAAAGAATTACTTCCAAAAGAAAGTTTGGAGTTATTTGAGAAACAAGAAACATACAGGCAGTATCGCATTAATCTGGGTATAACAATAGATTGGTATAATCAGATTCGAAAGAATAGCCAGAAAGTAGAGTTCGATTTGGTTGAAAGTGAAATAAAGGCAATTGATTTACGAATAGATATGGCACAAAATGAACTTAATTGGAATTCTCAAGGTAAGGTTGTAGCCATATCTTTAGTCTTAAGAATTATTTCAATTATAAAAACTCCTTCATATTTATATTTTTAGATTTGTGGAATTATTTACAAGAGCTACATACGTTAGTAGGCAGTTTGTATCAGCGAATGTCTAAAATACAAGATAATTTAGTAGAAATAAAATCTGTAATGAGCACGTGGTCATCTCAGCCTTTATTCGAAAGAAAAGAAGGCAAAAAGGTAACAATATAAAAGATTTAGACGACATTAATAATCATTGGCAACCAATCTCATTGAGTACTTATGTTATAGGACACGTTACTGAATCTAGACGATCGCCAAGAAAAAACTAATAAACGATATAGTGACATTATCTCTACAGCAGAACGAATTAGGGAATTGTTGAAAGAAAATATGGAATTGTTTAACATGCAAGACAATCAGGATAGTCAGATATGGCTTAACTACGTAGAATTTATCGACAACTTGTTCGAAGAGTCATTGTTTAAGACCATTGCAACGAGGTAGGTAATTAAACTAATGAATATAAATTATTTATATGATGTGGATACTGAAAACCTCCTGATTGTATTTTAAAATTTCAGTATGGGTTATATATCTGAGCACATGGAACCTAAAAATAAACTTGCGCCACTATTTGAAGCTCAACTCGAACTGCTTGAACCAGATATGGTGTTTAATCCTAGTTTAGACCCAAGTGAGAAAAAAGGATTCACTGCATTAATAATGGGACTTATAGATGATATATTGAAAATGGCTACTTTGATAGAGAGAATTTATCCCCAGAAAGAGGAATCTTATGAAGCCCAAATTACTCGTAACTCTGATATAGTCGACATGAAAGAAGATATTTTGAATGGTATAGAAAAGGTATGTTATAATTTCATTTCAATTTTTCATTCCTTATTAAACATGCTTTTTAATATCTTACATAAATATATTACATTTTAAAAACATATAGGTACTTAAGGCCCTGAAGAGCAACGCTAGCTACGGACAGAGGCAGACTGACATGTTGTTTATTTATTGGTGTACTTGGTGTGCCCTAATAGTAACAGTTTGTTTGTGGGTATGAAGATCTTATAACATTTAATTAACAAACAAACCATATACATATATATATGTGAACTCCTTCAGAGTCATATCTAGTATAAAAATATTAGAACCCATAATAAAAATATTTCAGGTCATAGAAGATGCAAATGAATTTTGTAAGACTTTTGAAAACTATTCATTCTTATGGCTGGAAGAAAGAGATGCAGTTATGGAAATCTTTCTTACTTATGGAAGAATACTGACTCCTGAAGAGGTTGATAAAATCGGTTCTGAGGATAAAGACGTTGTTCCCCCAAAACCATGCCCTCCCAAAATGGAAGGTTTTAGGGAACAAATCGACCATTACGAAAATCTTTTCATGGATATCGAAGAAATTCAGTCTTATAAAGTTTTTAACTGCTGGTTTCAGGTAAACAGCTACTGTACCATACACAATTATAGGTACCTTGCATAGGCACCGTATCTTTATACAATTGTTTCGTTTTTTAGGTTGATGTAAGACCATTTCGACAAGCTCTGCTTAACACAGTTAGGAAATGGGGTAATATGTATAAAGAACATTTGGTTAATAACGTCACTTCAAGTTTAAGTGATCTTGCGAACTTTATACGGGAAGCTGACGAAGGTAAACAATTTAAATGCAAAGTAGTATACTATATACAATTTGTACAAAGTAACACTAGTTTTGACACAAAAAATATATTGACAGGTTTGCTCCAGCCTGTACCAGAAGGAAACTATGATGCTTTGGTCACAGTAATGGGGTATTTAATGAATGTGAAAGAACGTGCATTAACCACTGATGACATGTTCCAACCTTTAACAGAAACCATAGAACTACTTAAATTTTATGACATGGATATCCCTGAGGAAGTAAATGTACTTTTACAGGTAAGCACCGAACAAAGTAGTTGAAATGGCTTGTAGTTTGGTAGGCCGTCCAAAATTTACTCCTGCTGTAACCATTAAATATTATTTGTAATTTTATCAACTACGTAATTTGAAATAAAAGTCTAATTGTGTAATTATCAACGAATCAGGTGCGGCATAAACAAGGACAGATGTTATTATATGTTAAATAGAAATTTAAGAATTTGTATTACCTTTTGGTTTATAGGAGTTACCAGAACAATGGCAAACTACAAAGAAACTAGCTTTAACTGTTAAGCAGCAGGTGGCTCCTTTGCAAGCAGCCGAAGTATCTGGAATAAGGAAGAAAATCGCAGCGTTTGACAGCCACGTGACTTATTATAGAGAAGTCTTTAAGCGATACGACGTAAGTTGATAGTATCTTGTACCCAAGGGTTTCTTACACAAAAAGGATAGAATTGAAATGACATTATTTCATTTTAGTTTTTCAAATACGAATGTGAAGATCCGTATGCAGTGATGTCGAAAGTAGATTATGAATTATTAAATCTGGAGGAGGATATGAAGGGCATACAAGAATCGGGTTCATTGTTTGAGGTCAATGTTCCTGAATTTAAATTTTTGAAGCAATGCAGAAAGGAACTTAGGATGCTTAAGGTAAACAAAAAGTGATCTTTGTAAAGTTACGTAGTACACGACTTTGCAGATGGCGATTTCATAGAACTTTTTTTGATGTTTGTATTTTTTTTTCTTTTAATAGCAATTATGGGATTACGTATTCATTGTGAGAACTAGTATTGATGATTGGAAAACTACACCATGGCGTAAAATTGATGTTGAAAATATGGACATTGAATGTAAAAAGTTTGCAAAAGAAATAAGGTTACTGGACAAGGAAATGAGAAGGTTAGTATTAATTAGTAAACTAGAACAATCCGACACAGATATAAAAGTATATTTAAATCCCGAGTTCATATATGAGTTAATTTTAGTTGGGACACGTATATAAATCTGGAGGCAACTGTAAAAAATATGTTAACATCTTTGAGAGCAGTTGGTGAGCTACAAAATCCAGCTATACGAGAAAGACATTGGGACCAACTGATGAGAAGTACCAAGGTAAGTAATGTCAAGACATGAATCATGAAACTACAGACTAAATTCTGTTCTTGTATTTTATGTATATAATGTCAATGTAAATAATCTCATCTAGTTCCATAGCCAATGGAACGCACAAGTCAGATTGGATTCTATGGGTGTGAATTTTGTTAATAATGTATATAATGCATTTTGCATGGATCGATGTTGTGCCAGCACTTTTTTGCTTTTGTTTCGACGAAATTGTCACTAAGTTATTTTATATTGGCTGGGTGTTGACGCATTCATTTGCCTAAAAGGAATGTTTATACTATGTATTTAAGTATTTATATCTATCTATTTATTATATATATCGTCGCCTAGTACCTGCAACACAAGCCTTATTGAGCTTACCGTGGGACTAGGTCGATTTGTGTAAGAATGTCCTGAAATATTTATTTATTTATTTATTTATGTACTTAAATGTGTTGGAGGAATGTACAGAATGCGAATGTAAATATGTTTGTGATCCACAGAGCTTAGCCGCATTGCCACCCGAAGTCACTGTAAGTACTTCAATGTCATGAGGGACAAGACAAACTTTCGACATATCATACTCAAGTCCTTCTTTTTCAAGTGAAATCATTTTGCATGTTTTGTTTATTTCATTGTATATTGATTGTACACTTTTAGAAATACTAGACTATTTAGGTTTTTAATTCGTATGTAATCTACTCATAGCTTTGCTTCTACGTATAAGTCTACAATGATAAACATGATTAAGTTTACGTTGTCCTATGTGATGTCTATTTTTGTTGTGTGTGTGTCGTTCTACTTTAATAGATCAGGTTCTTAGGCAGTCACTATAGTATCTTTGTAGGATTGTAATGTGTCCTTTATCCATATTGTTTGGTGTTAGACTGTGTTTTATGTATGTACCTACTTCCTTCCTGGGCCCTTCACTAAATACATTGAATTATTTAGGTAAGGATCGTAATGGATGCCAATACGACGCTGGCAGACTTATTAGCATTAAACTTGCATGAATGCGAGGAAGAAGTAAAGAATATTGTAGATAAGGCCGTCAAAGAAATGTCAATGGAGAAAACACTTAAAGACTTAAACACCACGTGGAGTGGGATGGAATTTGAACAAGAGGTTCACAAAAGAACTGGCTGCATATTATTAAGGGCTAGTGAAGAACTGATCGAGACATTGGAAGAAAATCAGGTAATAAGAAATAAAAAAAATATAAGGAGTAAGGGAGAAACAATTTCTTCTTAATAATATTAATTCCAGGTTCAACTGCAAAACCTCATCACTTCAAAATTTATAGCTCATTTCTTAGAAGAAGTATCAGGTTGGCAACAGAAACTGTCAATCGCGGATCAAGTTATTACAGTTTGGTTTGAAGTTCAGCGTACGTGGACACATCTGGAGAGTATTTTTATGAGCTCAGAAGATATAAGGAAACAGTTACCAGACGATTCTGCGAGGTTCGATAGGATTGATACCGAATTCAAGGCAAGTTACGACCTTAACAATCGTAAAATATTTAAATAGATTGAATATAATTTTTTATGTAGTTTATTTTCTTTTTTAGATTTTATCAACAGAGATGTCAAAAACGCCAAACGTTGTGAAAGGTACAAATAAAGAAGGATTGGTCACAAAACTCGATGGTCTGCAAAGCGATTTAATTATTTGTGAAAAAGCTCTAGCAGAATACTTGGAAACTAAACGGTTGGCTTTCCCAAGGTTTTATTTTGTTTCGTCTGCGGATTTATTGGATATATTATCAAACGGAAATCAAGCAGATATGGTGATAAGGTAAAATTTCGATAAGACGTATATAATAAGTGCACAAGGAACATATTATTTTTTGGAATCAACAATATTTAAATTATTTTTAGGCATTTGACAAAGCTCTTTGATTCTATAGCAAAATTAAAATTTACCGAAGCAGCTGACAAGCCTGGAAAGATAGCTGCCGGGATGATAGCAAAGGATGGAGAATATGTCCCATTTCACGGAAACTGTGACTGTACTGGTGCGGTAAGTACATTTAGAATTATATCTCATAGAAATTTTAAATACTTTATCTAATTTACGTTAATATTGGAATTTACAGGTAGAAGTTTGGCTCAATAGACTTCAAGACATCATGCGATCAACTATACGAAAGTACTTCGGTGAATCCATGGTATCTTATGAAGAGAAGCCAAGAGAACAATGGCTGTTTGATTTCATGGCTCAAGTATCTTTATGCGGCTCTCAAATCTGGTGGACTACCGAAGTCAACATGGCATTTTCTCGACTAGAAGAAGGTTATGATAATGCACTGAAAGACTACTTCAAGAAACAAGTTGCTCAGCTCAGCACTTTGATTACACTTCTGATTGGAGAGCTGACAAAACAAGATCGTCAGAAAATCATGACCATATGTACTATTGATGTGCATTCAAGAGACGTCGTCAGCAAAATGATACAAGGGAAAGTGGAAGCTGGATCAGCGTTCCAATGGCAGTCGCAGCTACGGCACAGGTCTCCTCATTAGTAGAACATGGTCATCATCATTTCCATCATTCACTTAAGGTTATTTCATCATTCATTTCACATCATCTGAGCTTGACTTCTTCTGTGTTGCTGTTAATGTAATTACTATTACTTGGACAGTAAAATTCATCATCACGAAACTTTTATTTCTAGTAAGTTTAACATTCTGTTTTATTTCAACTAATTTATATTTGTTCAAGATGGGACGAGAAAGAATATGACTGTTTCGCAAACATTTGCGATGCTCAATTTAGATACAGCTACGAGTATTTGGGTAATACCCCTAGACTAGTGATTACACCGTTGACTGACCGGTGCTACATCACTTTAACCCAGGTACTTATTTAAATTTTGATGAAAATAGTTTATACCAGAACATAGAAGCAGCTTGTTCTTATTAAAATATTTTTGATTATTTATTTATTTGTAGTCATTACATTTGATAATGGGTGGAGGCCCGGCAGGCCCAGCGGGCACCGGGAAAACAGAAACCACAAAGGATTTGGGAAGGGCATTGGGTATTATGGTCTATGTATTTAACTGCTCAGAACAAATGGATTACCAGGTAATACTTATGACACAAAAATACTTATGAAATACAATCTTTTAAATATGTGTGTTTTGGACTAATGTTGTTACTGATTAAAATAGGAAATAATAATAATGATTCTGTTTTAGTCTTGCGGAAATATTTACAAAGGATTGGCTCAGACGGGAGCTTGGGGTTGTTTTGATGAATTTAACAGAATATCTGTTGAAGTATTATCGGTTGTGGCAGTACAAGTTAAATCTGTTCAAGATGCTATTAGGTAAATATATAAAATGAGTATAATAATAAGATAAATCGAGGTATTTTTTTTTTTATAAATTAATGATTTATTTAAATTTGCAGAGACAAAAAGCAAAAATTTAACTTCATGGGTGAAATAATAGGCTTAGTTCCGTCTGTTGGCATATTCATAACCATGAATCCTGGTTACGCAGGCAGAACAGAATTACCTGAAAATTTAAAGGCCCTCTTTAGGCCTTGTGCCATGGTGGTTCCTGATTTTGAACTTATCTGTGAAATTATGTTAGTAGCAGAAGGGTTTCAAGATGCTAGAGTTTTAGCGAGGAAGTTTATTACTCTGTATACTTTATGTAAAGAACTACTTTCCAAACAAGATCATTACGATTGGGGATTGAGAGCAATAAAATCGGTGTTGGTTGTAGCTGGATCTTTAAAAGTGAGTAATTTTCTTCATTTATATTTAATTTTAATAATTTAAACATACATGTTCCTTTTTTATTATTAACAGAGAGGGGATCCAGGAAGACCCGAAGAAGAAGTACTGATGAGAGCACTCCGTGACTTCAATATACCAAAAGTAGTGACTGATGACATGCCTGTGTTCATGGGACTCATAGGCGATTTATTTCCTGCTCTTGAAGTACCGAGAAAACGTGACTTGGAGTTTGAGAGAACAGTAAAGCAAGCTGCAATGGACCTTTCGCTTCAACCAGAAGACAATTTTATTTTAAAAGTAGTTCAACTAGAAGAGTTGTTAGAAGTGCGACACTCGGTGTTTATTGTAGGCAATGCTGGGACAGGAAAAACACAAGTGTGGAAATCATTGTTTAAAACATATCAAAATCTTAAAAAGAAACCTATTTTCAATGATCTCAATCCAAAGGCTGTGACCAATGATGAATTGTTTGGTATAATTAATCCAGCTACAAGAGAATGGAAAGATGGTTTGTTTTCTGTTATAATGAGAGATCAAGCTAATATTGTTGGTGAAAATCCCAAATGGATTGTTCTGGATGGTGATATAGATCCAATGTGGATCGAGTCACTTAATACAGTCATGGACGATAACAAAATTTTGACACTAGCGAGTAATGAACGAATAGCACTTACTCCAACTATGAGATTGATGTTTGAGATTTCAAACCTTCGTACAGCTACTCCAGCTACGGTGTCTAGAGCTGGTATTCTATACATCAATCCACAAGATTTAGGATGGAACCCGTAAGTTATTTACACATTAATTTTTGATAGACCTCTCTGTGTTTTAGTTAATTGAACGATTCAATTATTTGCTTGTTTCCTATCAAAGGTATGTCATAAAAATATAATGTAACAATATTTTTAGGTACGTAACGAGCTGGATAGAAACACGAAAAATACCAGCAGAAAAATCCAACCTGGTCATGCTTTTCGATAAGTACATTCCGCCATGCTTAGAGACCATTAGAAACAGATTTAAGAAGATAACTCCCATCGCAGAAATGGCTCATATCCAAATGCTGTGCCATCTCCTAAACTGCTTGCTCGTTCCTGAAAATACTCCCGCGGATTGTCCAAAAGAGTTGCATGACATGTATTTCGTGTTTGCATGTGTTTGGGCTTTTGGGTCAGCTATGTTTCAAGATACTGCTATTGATTATAGAGTCGGTTAGTATACTTTATACTAAGTAATTTATTGATACGGGGGCATTACTTAGCGGAAATAAATACTGGTTTGCTGTCCACTGTTTAATTACTTGATACGTGATTAGTGTCCAACAGTGCCAACACGTTAAACATACTCGTATATACTTAATTGCGGATATTCGGTTCTTATTCCGATGCAGTAAGTCATATCCCGAGAATACCTCGAGAGAAATACGTACTTATATATTTTTTGTATTATTGGTAAGTATGTACTTTATATATTTTTGCAGATATGTAGCGGGAGGCAGGAGAGCAGCAACTAATATACTATCAATTATTAAAAAGTGTAATATTATTGTTGTTAGTAGGTATACTTTAAGACTCATATAATAATAGTGTAATTTAGCATTTCTCAAAAAGTTTGGTAATTTATATTACGTCTTCAAATTTAATATTTCAATCTTATTGGTAGGCAGATGGGTGGAAATAAATGATTGTGAGCAAAGCCCATCATATTTCCCAGAAAGTTAGTATGGAATTTTTGTTACTAAACTATAGTTATAAAAAAAAACAAAGCTCCATACAAATTCTCTGATATATTTTGGGAAATATGGTGGATCCACTAACTAGAGAAATGCTTCATTGCTCTGCACATATTTAAGCTATTACTTTGTTGTAGAGTTCACAAAATGGTGGGTGAATGAATTTAAAAACATAAAGTTCCCTGCTGGCGGCACTGTGTTTGATTATTACATTGACACCGAAACTAAACAGTTTACTTTATGGACAGAAAAGGTTCCTAAGTTTGAATTAGATCCCGATATACCACTACAGGTAACCAATTTTATTATTCAAAATACAAAATGGAAACCGAAAAAGCATATAAAAACTCTGTAGAAATTATGCTCATAATATCTTAAAGTTCTGTTCTTTTTGCTTTTAGGCTGTACTAGTGCCAACAGCAGAAACCGTAAGAATAAGATTCTTCCTGGACTTATTAATGAAGAATAAACATCCAGTAATGCTGGTCGGTGGCGCTGGCTGTGGGAAGACTGTCTTGGTGAACGAAAAATTACAAGGGTAAATTAATTAAACACTGAAAGGGAGCTTACATGTTGTAACAGTTTTTAGAAAAAATATACCAGAATATATTCGGTTTATTGGTTCTCGGAGAATAAATAATGAAACATGTTATGAAGAACAGATATAACTCAAAATCTTGCGAGAAAACCATAGTATATCTTGGAAAAAATGTGTTACTACGTAAGGGAGAGAATCGAAGAAATGATAAGGAGTAGCCCTGTTATTATTTCTTCGATTCTCTGTATAAATTCACAATTTTTTCCATAATAAATAACGTTATATATTGTTTTTATATTTTTACTTTCACAGACTATCAGAAAACTACGCAATTCAATCAGTACCATTCAACTTTTACACTTCTTCAGAAATGCTTCAGAAGGTTCTCGAAAAACCTTTAGAGAAAAAGGCGGGACGTAACTACGGCCCGCCGGGTAGCAAGACTCTCGTCTACTTCATAGATGACATGAACATGCCTGAAGTAGACAACTACGGGACAGTACAACCCCACACGATTATAAGACAACATTTAGACTACAACCACTGGTACGACAGAACAAAACTTTCCTTGAAGGACATCCATAATACCCAATACGTGTCTTGCATGAATCCGACCTCAGGAAGCTTCACCATCAACCCGAGACTGCAGCGGCATTTTTGCGTTTTCGCGATAAGTTTTCCGAATACAGAAGCATTGAATAATATTTACTATTCTATTTTAAGTCAACATGTGACTAATCCTGAGTTGCGAATCAGTCCGCCAATCGGCAAATTAGCATGTAAGTTCATACAAATTCAAATTTTCATTAATACATCGTGCTTACTTAATAGCGTTAACTTTTCTAGTTTACTTTACTAGTTATTTGAACCTGTCTGTTTATGAAAAATGTGTTTTTGTTACAGCCAATGTTGTGACAGCTTCCATCGCTCTGCACAATAAAGTTTCCCAAGTATTTCTACCCACTGCTATTAAATTCCATTACATATTTAATTTGAGAGACTTGTCGAACATATTCCAGGTAAGCTAAATTTGTAAATGAGTGACATTATTTACTGCATTCATACTCTTCAATAAAAGCGGAACCGATACCATCCCTGTTATTACCACAAACGGTCGGTTTATCTTAATTTATTAAAATAATCATGCAATATTTCCAGGGTCTGCTATTCAGTTCCAATGAATGTCTTGAAAATACATCTGATTTAATTCGCTTATGGATGCACGAAACCCATCGTGTTTACGGAGATAAACTAACAGAAGAAAAGGATATAGACGCTTTCTTGAAGATGCAAGTTGATATTTGTAAGAAAAATTTTGAGGTAAAACTTTTTATAATAAATAACGAGTTTATAGAGCAATCTGGTTGAGAAAACATTGAAAAGCTAATATCTTTTCAGGAAATTGATGAAGGTGTTGTATTTGAGAGACCGAACATCTTTTGTCACTTTGCCGGTGGTATCGGTGAGCCGAAATACATGGCAGTCAGCTCCTGGGAGAAACTGAACAAATTACTTACTGAAGCGATGGCGAGCTATAATGATCTCATAGCTGCTATGAATTTAGTATTGTTTGAAGATGCTATGATGCATATTTGCAGGTATGTAGATTTTTGTCGGCCTCCTAGCTTAGTCGATACTGATCCATGATCCTATCTGTGGAGCCTGGCTCTGCACTGGCAAGAACATTTATTTGTATGCCGTATTGAGCTTACTGTAAGGATAAGATTGTTTCTGTGACATTGTTCAAAAATATTTATTACAGATTATTCATTTAAGCACTACATGGTAACTTATACAAAACAAGTAGTTTATGCAAAAACTTGAAACTTCTGCTTCACTTTATCTATATCTGTTGGATTAATGTTACAATCCACATTAAAAAAATATGGCCATTATCATGTTTAAAACAAATATATTTGTAGTTAAATAAGTATGTACTGTCTAATGATTTGTTCTTTTAGAATAAACCGTATCCTGGAAAGTCCAAGAGGTAGTGCTTTGTTGGTTGGCGTTGGTGGTTCTGGAAAACAATCACTTTCACGCTTGGCTGCATTTATATCAAGTTTGGAAGTCATACAAATTCAGCTTAAGAAAGGATATGGGGTTACGGATCTTAAGGTATTGTAATGCTAAAAATTTACATAACGAAAGTCTGCCAAGATAGAGGAGAAAGAAGCAATAGCGAGATGATGTCCATGGTATTTGTAACGTCTGGCGGGAACATGTCGTCACTTAATCGTGATTAGTAGCTGAAAAGAGGAAAAACCTTAGTACTTGGACACAAACTAGGCTAATAAAAAAATCATAATGGCAAACAATTGCCTAATACTAATATTTTTTATGGTTTTAGAAAGAACTATCGAATCTTTACATCAAAACTGGACTAAAAAATGTTGGAATAATGTTCTTGATGACCGATGCGCAAGTGGCCAACGAACAGTTTTTGGTGCTCATCAATGATATGTTGGCGTCTGGTGAAGTAGCCGACCTGTTCCCTGATGACGAAGTGGAAAACATACTTGCCGGTGTCAGAAATGAGGTAACCGTTAAATTTTATTTTCTAAACACGTATCTAAAAATGAATGGAGAAATAGTACATTTCGATACTAGTAAAAAAAAAAGATTTTACACGAGTATCGAACCCAATTTTTCATAACAAATGCCTTAAAAAGTGAAATTTACGTACACTTTTTACGCACTAGTTAGGAAATGCACGTTTTGTCTTTTCGTTATAAAAATATCAATTGTAGATAATTATTTGTTTAGGTAAAAGGTGCGGGACTTCCAGATACGAGAGAAGTTTGTTGGAAATTCTTTATAGATAGAGTTCGTAAACAGTTGAAAGTCGTACTTTGTTTCTCCCCTGTGGGATCTACTTTGAGAGTGCGTTCTAGAAAATTCCCTGCTTTAATCAATTGCACCTCTATTAATTGGTTCCATGAATGGCCACAAGAAGCTTTGGTTTCTGTTTCCATGCGTTTTTTGGAAGAACTTAGTGTGCTACCGGTAAGTTGCAATACACTGTGTTTCTATGCTTTGATGTTTTTGGACAACATAAAAATAAATGCTTGGTATGTATAACAGGTTGCTCTACGGGATTCAATATCTAGATTTATGGCATATGTTCATACGTCAGTCAACACTATTTCTAAAGCATATTTAGCGAATGAGAGGAGGTACAATTATACGACGCCGAAAAGTTATCTTGAGCAGATCAGCTTATATTCAAAATTAGTTTATAATAAAACTGATGAACTAAGAGCTAAAATAACCAGGCAAGTATCATAAAGATCAATTGAATAAATAATTTAGTATATTATTTATTTAACAGTAACACTTAAGATATCGAATACTTTCAGATTGGAAAACGGGTTAGAAAAATTACGCAGTACAGCATCGCAAGTCGATGAATTGAAAGCAAAATTAGCTATCCAGGAGATTGAACTACAGCAGAAAAATGAAGCAGCTGATAAACTTATTGAACGAGTCGGTGTTGAGACAGCTAAAGTACAAAGCGAAAAAGCTCTAGGTAAATATCAAGAGTGTATTAAAAATATAAATGAGAAATTCTACACTACCTACTTAAAATTATACCGGCATGTTTTATTTGCAGCTGACGAGGAGGAAGAAAAAGTGGCAGTTATTGCAGAAGAAGTATCAAAGAAACAAAAAGATTGCGAAGAGGATCTCATTAAAGCAGAACCTGCTCTTATAGCTGCTCAAGAAGCTTTAAACACGTTAAACAAAGCCAATCTTACTGAGTTAAAGTCTTTTGGTTCACCTCCAGGTGCAGTTACTAATGTTACCGCTGCTGTGATGGTATTATTAGCTCCTGGTGGTAAAATCCCTAAGGATAGGAGCTGGAAAGCAGCTAAGGTATTGCTTTAATCTGGACTTTTTAAAATACATATTAGTAAGTTTATAGTAACTGAGAATAGTGCCACTCCATCTCTTTCATCATCACCATCACCCACATCTCTCTCATTCGGGCGTCGTAAGAGGTGACAAAGGGAAAAAATAATGGATGGGCGTTCGTGGAACGTCGCCAAACCGCCTGCCAACCGTGGCGATGATACAAGTCACATTTGAGGGAGGCCTATCTATCCGTCTACTATTCGGACGTCTTACGGCTAAAATTTTTTGATGTAATTTATAAAATTTGTATTGCAGGTCGTAATGGCTAAAGTGGACATGTTTTTGGAAGCTCTTGTAAATTATGACAAGGAAAATATTCATCCAGATGTTATAAAAGCTATCCAGCCGTATCTGAAAGATTCAGAATTTGAACCAGGTATTTATTTAGTAACACGTTTATTAGAGTGATTCCACCTTTTTTCCTTGATTTGTAGACAAAATATTTTACAACTAACCAATAAAATTATTTTACAGAATTTATAAGATCAAAGTCCGCTGCTGCAGCAGGACTTTGTGCTTGGGTCATAAACATCATCAAATTTTTTGAGGTGTTTTGTGATGTTGAACCTAAAAGGAAAGCATTGGCAGCCGCCAACGCAGAGTTGGCAGCCGCTTCTGAGAAATTGAAAGCCATCAAAGCTAAAGTTGCTGTAAGTAAGAACATTTTTCACAAGCAAATTGCTACTAAATAGAAAGTTGGTGTGACGTTAACCAGGATTGATATTCCTTTGTAGTCTTTAGAAGAACAATTAGCAACATTGACTGCTGATTTTGAAAAAGCAACAACAGAAAAGCTAAAATGTCAACAAGAAGCAGATGCCACAAATAGAACTATTCAACTCGCTAACAGATTGGTCAACGGGTTGGCTAGTGAAAATGTCAGATGGGCAGAAGCAGTTTCAAAGTAAGCACTACTTACGGCCCATTGCTGGGCAGATAACAAAATTTTAAAGAAGATCTTAACTTTATAAAGTTGACTTTTGTCCAATAAGACTATGGCATTAAAAGATTTAATATAATTTCAGCTTCATGCAACAGAGTACAACTTTACCGGGAGATGTGCTACTCGTTTGCGCATTCATATCGTATGTTGGTTGTTTCACTAAGCAATACAGATTGGATTTGCTTCACAAGAACTGGCTCGTATTTATGAAGACTTTAGAGGTTAGATAAAAAATGTATATGGTGTAAATTTAAAATCTAGTTACAATTAAGTACTACTAATAACCCTTTGTTTATTTTAGCCACCCATACCAATAACGGAAGGTTTAGATCCTTTATCGATGTTAACTGATGACACAACTATAGCGATGTGGCAAAACGAAGGTCTACCATCAGATCGCATGAGTACTGAAAACGCTACGATACTTTCGAACTCCGATAGATGGCCTCTTATGATTGATCCCCAAGTGAGTGAGAAAAAAAAATGTATTGTTTGATTTTTAAGGATAAGCAATGCTAATTAAATATTGATTTATTGCTTTAGCTGCAAGGTGTTAAATGGATAAAACAGAAGTACGGCGATAAGCTACGGGTCATACGATTAGGACAGAAAGGGTACTTGGATACGATAGAGAAAGCTATTATTAAAGGAGAAACTGTTTTACTTGAGAATATTGATGAAACGGTGGATCCAGTTCTTGATCCGTTACTTGGAAGAAATCTAATAAAAAAAGGAAGGTCAGTAACAGTAGACCCTAGGACTCTTTTTCGTCAATTGATAAAAGCACTGTCAATTTAAAACTTTATATTTCAGAGCTATAAAAATCGGTGACAAGGAAGTAGAGTACAGTCCAAACTTCAGATTAATCTTACATACTAAGCTTGCGAACCCTCACTACAAGCCAGAAATGCAAGCTCAAACAACTCTTGTTAACTTCACCGTAACGCGAGACGGCTTAGAAGACCAGCTACTGGCTGAAGTAGTCAAAGCTGAGAGACCAGATTTAGAAGAATTGAAAGCTGAATTGACTAAACAGCAAAATGAATTCAAGATACAGTTGAAGGGTTTGGAGGACGATTTACTGTCAAGGCTGTCTTCGGCTGGCGATAATATTCTGGGTGATACGGCTCTGGTAGAAAATTTGGAAACTACAAAGAAGACTGCGGCTGATATTGAAAAAAAGGTACTTTAAATTGTTTCATAATTATCTAGGTACATTAAAAAACGAACGACACAGGTTGAATGTTTTTTTTTATTGTAGGTTGCAGAAGCCAAGGTTACGTCACACCAGATAGATCAAGCTCGAGAATTTTATCGACCAGCCTCCGCTAGGGCATCTCTATTATACTTCATCTTAAATGAGTTGAACACAATCAATCCTATATATCAGTTCTCTTTAAAGGTATGTGTAACTGAATTAAAAATATATTTATATTTCAATTGTATTGTTTTGAATAGTAAAATTTCACATTTAAATATTTTAGGCATTCAGTGTTGTATTCCAAAAAGCGATATCCAAAGCTGAACCTGCAGAAGAAGTAAGCCAACGAATAAAAAACCTTATTGATTGCATCAGCTATTCAGTATTTCAATATACTTCAAGAGGATTATTTGAATGCGATAAACTTATTTTCGCATCGCAAATGACTTTTCAGGTAAATTTACCAATAATATGTTGTTGTAATTGTATGTTTTGATTAATTAAACATATTAATTTCTAATGTTTAAGGTTCTTCTTATAAGCGAAGAACTATCACCGGTTGAATTAGATTTCTTCCTTCGTTTTCCTGTAAAACCTCATGTGACAAGTCCAGTAGATTTCCTATCTCATACAAGTTGGGGAGGGATTTGTTCATTGGCTGGCAAGGATGAATTTAGGAATCTGGATCGAGATATAGAGACCTCTCCTAAAAGATGGAAGAAGATTGTTGAAATGGATTGTCCTGAGCGGGAAAAGTTCCCACAAGTAAGAAAAAAAGTAGTATTTGTAGAAACATTAGTAACTGAAAATAATGATGATCAGTAAACAAGACATTCAAATATATTTATTTTAGGAGTGGAAAAACAAAACAGCAATTCAAAGACTTTGCATGTTGAGAGCACTAAGGCCTGATCGGATGACATATGCAGTAGCGTAAGTATATTTTTTAGGAAAACTGTGATTTTTAAAACTATGCTTACTAAACCTACGAAAGAATTGACTACTGATATTTCTTCCAATTATTTTAGAGCATTCATTGAAGAAAAAATGGGTGGTAAATACGTTGAAAACAGAACTGTAGAATTCAGCAAATCTTTTGAAGAAACCAGTCCGACGACACCAATATTTTTCATCCTGTCTCCTGGCGTGAATCCTTTAAAGGATGTTGAAGCGTTGGGGAAAGTAATGGGATTTACAGCAGACAATGGAAACTTCCATAATGTTTCTTTAGGCCAAGGTCAAGAAGTAGTAGCTGAACAAGCTATGGACGTAGCATTAGTTAAAGGACATTGGGTTGTATTACAGGTATAAATGACCTAATAAATCAAAAAGTCGCGTGTCAGTTGATGTGTGTACTACAAATTGTTGCTTGGTCGTTCCAGAATATTCATTTAGTAAAGAAATGGTTGTCCAGCCTTGAGAAGAAGATGGAAAGCTTTGCAACTGGAAGTCACGCAAATTTTAGGCTGTTTATGTCAGCAGAACCCGCGGCCACACCATCGGCGCATATCATTCCTCAGGGAATATTGGAGTCTAGCATTAAAATAACTAATGAACCTCCTACAGGAATGCAAGTAAGACAAAGTCTTGAACATCATTTTTTGGTATAATTTCAACAACTTTTTTGATTATTTACAGTCTAACAGATATAAAAGTCTGAAATATAATTCATACAATCATGTTTTTGCCTGTCCCAGATTCGGAGACTTCAAAGGGCATTTATTTGTTTGTTATGACAAATATATTTATTCATGGATTATGGAAATTATATATAAAATGTAAATTATTATCGTTCTTTGACAAATTACGGATTAAAAATATTTATCTAACTATACATATGTACGAGTACTACGAGTAGTATCGTCATCTAGTACTATGAGATATATCGGAGCTGTGGAAGTGGTTAAAAATATCTGAACATGCACTTCACCGTCTTGATAATAGAGGCGTTGTTCAGATGATCAGTGACAACCTCCACAGCTCAGATATGTCTGATAGCGACTACACCTCCAACAAAAGCCTTATTGAACTTACTGTAGGACAAATTAGTGTAATTTTGTCCCAAAATGTTTATTTAATTCATTTTATTAGGCTCCAATTTTTGGTCTCATTTGCCTTAATTAATATATTATTATACTTTATTCCAGGCCAATATTCACAAGGCTCTAGATAACTTCAACCAGGAGACTTTGGAAATGTGTGGCAAGGAAGCCGAATTCAAAGCAATACTCTTCGCACTGTGCTATTTCCATGCAGTCGTTGCTGAACGAAGAAAATTTGGACCTCAGGGATGGAACAAAATCTATCCATTCAATGTAGGTAAGTAAAATCTTAGTTTTTTTATCGAAAACTTATAAAATTATAGAATGTTTTTATTCAAAGTATCTTATGTCTAAGTTCTGATATTTGTCTATCTGTTTCATGTATATCTATTGCGTGACTGAATAACAAACTTTCACGAGTACTCCAATCGTTACGAACTTAACAATTAAGCACATATACAAATTTGCAAAATACGTCATTAAATTTGAGAACGTCACTATCCGTGAGGTCCCGGAGAAAGACCGGCCAAAGTTGACATCAACATCTTCTAGCAACTTGACATGTGCATTTACCAATGACTACATTGCGTGAGGAGTGTGGATAAGTCCCATCCCCCGTTCAACTGTGTATTGATATTATGTATGATTTTTTATTTTTACAGGTGATCTGACTATTAGCGTATTCGTGTTGTACAACTATCTAGAAGCAAATTCCAAAGTACCGTGGGAAGACTTAAGGTATCTATTCGGAGAAATAATGTACGGCGGGCATATCACGGACGACTGGGATCGCAGGCTGTGCAATGCTTATTTGGAAGAGCTGATGCACTCTGATCTAGTGAGTTTTGTTTCTAAAATGATTTTATTAGTTTCCGAGTGTAGCATAATATTTTCAATCTTGAGACAGCTGAGTTGGAGTCACGTCCGTGGTATTTGGGTCTTTTCACCATTATTGATGTGGTCTATCCTAAACTGGAAAGAAACGACATCAGTGTCCCGACCGTCGGTGACAGAGCGGTGGTTCACACTAGTAGCCAATTCGCCTACCAAACTGACATGGTTAGTAGACATTTTGGCATAGTAGTATGAAAATGTAACAATCTGAAACGATATTATAAAGGGTGAACTTAGCTGAAAGCAACACAATAGGGTTGATAGCTGGGAGTTGGGTAAAGAAAACAAAATTCTATTTAACCCGTCAGTTATGAAAAAAAATATACTAACGTTTTTTTCTCTTGTCAATCAAACATAAGATGACCATCATAAAGTGCGTCAAATTTCGGGATAGGGGCATTAAACTAGTGACATAATTTCTTACTAGAAAAAATCCCAAGTTGTGACTAAATGGTACATTTTAAAATCCATATTCCTCCGTCCGTATTATGGTAACATGAATTAAGAATGTGTGTTCCATAACATTATAGACAATTTAAAAAATTTACGTTATTTCTATTCAATAGTCAAAACTGACTTCACCAGGTTGATGGTGAACTTCAACTAGCCCCGGGTTTCCCTGCTCCGCCCAACACGGACTACGCCGGCTACCACCAGTACATCGAAGACGCCATGCCACCAGAGTCTCCGTACCTCTACGGCCTTCATCCCAACGCTGAAATTGGCTTCCTCACAACTACGTCGGAGAACCTGTTTAGAACTATTTTTGAGATGCAGCCGAGAGACGCTCAGGCGTCTGGTGCTACTACTGTTACTAGAGAGGATAAGGTGATATATACTTTTGTCCGAATGTCATTTTCCTAAATAATTTTCTGTTAAACAACGTTAGAATTTAATTAAATAATGATAAATTTTACTTCCTCTTTTACCACATTTGATATTATGTGCCATTTTATTAAACACTCGGCCTTACTCACGTTTATTTAGTCACTCGCGTGTCATGTTTCTTAATTTTGTAACACTATTAGTGACGAGCTCCGTTTAGGTCGACGGCACCTCACGGAATGGCGTCTAATCTTTTTCCTGAAGTTAGGAAAAGTTGTAGATATTTGAGAATCTTAATTTTTCTTCCAT
The DNA here is from genome assembly GCA_022674325.2 of Grapholita molesta. NCBI lineage: Eukaryota > Metazoa > Arthropoda > Insecta > Lepidoptera > Tortricidae > Grapholita > Grapholita molesta. The sequence continues at coordinate 1,333,985 of CP053125.2, read as the reverse complement.
AAAATTTCTAAAAGGTCTGTATACTGCAAGCCGTATTCAAGATTTCATTGTCTTGGTTAAAGGTAAAGCAAATGCTAGATGAAATCATGGAGAAGCTTCCAGAAGAGTTCAATATGACAGAGATAATGGGAAAAGTGGAGGAGCGGACACCGTACGTAATCGTGGCGTTCCAAGAGTGCGAGAGAATGAATTACTTGACTGGGGAGATGAAACGGTCGCTGAGGGAGCTGGACTTAGGATTGAAGGTGAGACGAATTAAAAGCTAAATGGTCTGGAGAAATCCTATGGTCATTAGAACTCAGTTGTTGGGGAATGATTGAAAAGCCATACCTCTTTAAAAAAAAGTAACAATTCGACACCAATCGTTGAGTTAAAAACCACGAAGGAAACAGTCAGTGTCAGTCACAAGTAGTCCCGGATTCGAATCCTGTTTATCGCACATATTTTTCATGGGTTATAAGTATGTATACATAATCGTTTAGTATGTACAGTCGACGTCAAAGATATGTTTACACTTTTACACCTTATTACAAAGGAACTTATTTACACTTGTAAGTACAGATTTGGATTTGTAAGTAATTATATAAATTTTTCTTTGGTAGTTTAATTTTTGTAATTGTTTGATATTTTTATATATGTTTAAGATCTCTTTTGTAATACTGTTTTGAAAAAATAAGTCACGCCGGGTTTCATGCCGGTCAAAGTCAAAATGCTTCTCAGGTCAGAGGTGTAGGTTTAGAACCGGCGTATTTTTATTTTTCTCTTTTACTTTTGTATACTTGACGTGTAAAAGTGCCCTTGTGGCGTACTTATACTGAATAAATGTTTGAGTTTGAGTTTACTTCTGGTTCAACTCTTGTTTCAGGGTGAACTGACCATAACATCAGTCATGGAAGAGCTGGAGAATGCGTTGTTCCTGGACCAGGTGCCATCTATCTGGGCAGCCAGGGCGTATCCCTCGCTGCTCGGTCTGTCAGCGTGGTTCGTGGATCTGCTGCTTAGGTTGAGGGAATTGGAGACTTGGGCGACTGATTTTGTTGTAAGTGGGGAGACTTGCTTTGATGAGAGAAACGGATACTGATATATATATTATTGCTATCACTTTACGAAGTTATCTATAGTAATATTTTACTAAATCACACTCTTAAGTGGCGACCATTTTTAAATTCTATTTTATATATCTGCCTTCATATATCTACATTTACGTCACACCGGGCGGTAAGAGAGTTTTACCGCCCTAGGGCGCGACGGAAAATCTCACTTTACACCCAGGTGGAGACGTAAAACTATAAACGCACCACGGGCGGTAATAAAGAAGGCTGCAGATCGCTTGTTTATGGCCCGAACCGGTCTGTGCCATTCTTTGTTTTACCGCCCTGGGTACGTAATATACTACTTAAACACTATATAAGCGTGAAGGTTAACATCGCTCTTCATCCCTTGTACAATCGCCATGGTGAGGCGGTCTCAAATATCTGAACATGCACTTTATCACCTTGACAATATATGCAATATAGGGGTTGTTCAGTATCATGTATCTGATTCCAACTGTCCACTTTACCAACTTAGTCTAGTTTTCGACCTGTTCCTAATCCAATATCTTCGTAAAAAGACTCGACCTCAACATACAATAAGTCCGTCAGTGTGCTGTTGAGTAATAAAATAAAGATTAATTAAGCCAATATGGATAAACGAATATTGAATAGACCTATTTAAAAGTCCAAGAATAAAAACAAGCAAACAAAAGAAAAGATAAATAAAACTGACAGCATCATTTGTTCAGATTCCTTGCCCTGAGAGTTACAAGGGAGTACCTTTGTAAATTGTTTTTAATAAGCAGAACCGTCTGCCAGCGAATATCATCGATAATTAAATCTAAAGAAAAATAGAAAAATTTTGCTCGAAGCGGGACTCGAACTCTCAACCGCTGGATGACTAGCCCAATGCATTACCAATTGTGCTATACGAGTACCGCTTGGACTAGTAAATTTTTTCTATTTTATCCTTCCTGGTATATTTTATGCTTTCTTTCGATTTAAGTATAGTCAACAAATTTGATTTCTAGGCCACTTTGAACCATGTCACAGTGACGTTAATAAGAGATCTTTTGCGTCGTGCATATAGATTTTCACTGCGACAAGGAACGAAGTGGCCCATAAATCACCTGTACCTTTGTAACCGTTTCCAGCTCCCGAACTCAGTCTGGCTGGCCGGTTTCTTCAACCCCCAGAGCCTGCTGACCGCCATCATGCAGAGCACGGCGCGGCGCTACGAGCTCCCGCTGGACAAGATGTGTCTCCAGTGCGACGTCACCAAGAAAATGAAGGAAGAGTTCACGTAGGTCTTGTGATAGGATCTGTGTGTGTGCTGGTTTTTTTACAAAGAAAAAAAGAGGCTCTGTGCCGTGGGACGCCGGCTGACTAGAATAACACCAACCAATGTCCTCACGCGGGTATCGTAAGAGGCGACAAAGGAAAAAATCCTACGGACGGGCAGCGGCGTCCGTCAAAACCCAATCTACAGCTACTGCGGTCGCCAACCCGCCTGCCAAGCGTGGCGACTGCCTCCAAGATGATACAAGTCATATTTGTGGGAGGCCTATGTCCAGCAGTGCACTGCATACGGCTCAAATGTATGTTGTGTATGTATTGTAAAAAAGAGCCTCAGTTGAGACTACTTATATTTCTTTAAATTGAAATGAGAGTGCGCTGCCAGCGCTGGTTGCCTAGCGGTGAGCGTGTGCGACTTTTAATCAGCAATCCGGAGGCAGCAAGTTCAAACCCCGGCTCGCCAGGCTCGTAAAAATGAGTTTTTCGGAACTTACCAGTAGCTTTTCGATGAAGGAAAACATCGTGAGGAATCCCAATAAGGCCTATGGGTTGGAACGCAGATGGCAGTCGCTTTCGTACGCCAGACGTTTCTTCTGTTCCTCTTAATGGATGGCGAAATAACTTACATTCACACCAAGGTAAAATTAAGAAATAATTTAATAAATCTTTTTGCCCCTTATGTCATAATTTGCGTGCGGACATTATGGTGGAATTTTAGACAGAGCGGGAAATGGCATAGCCTAGGTCATTTAATTGTTATTCATTTAATCATAAAATGCACTTGGACTCTGCCATTGCCCGCTGTCTAAATAGCCACCATTTGTCCTTACGCTCGTCATAATGGTTGATCGATATTGCAATGTTACTTAGCTCCTACAGCTTTTGAATAGCAAAGTTTTATTTATGCAGTTTGACTATTACCCTTTCCAAAGGCGTTTTACCAGATATCGTTTAGGAAATGCAGGTTACTGGAATGGAATTTCCGAGGTACATATAAATATATGTAGCATGCAATGCCATTTTGATGTGCTGATGTGCTAGTGAATATAAATGTTTTGCCATTTTTTTGTCCTACAATTTTGTTCATAATTTATTAATGCCAAGGTGAATCAATTTAATCACATTTGCATATGCATACATCGCATGAGGTTTTTTGTGGCAAACATGTCAAATTATTGTTGATTAATTGACTGACAGCTTGAAAAACGTGTTTGCATTTCAAATGCATGTTTACAATATGAAAAACGTGCATGATTGCAATGTTTTTTTCTTTCATGGAGATAATATAATGGGCTGTCCCCAAAGGCATGTAAATAAAGTGTAAAATGTGGAAAATTGTGTAAAATATATGTTTATCATACGCTATAACATATGTTGTCTGGCTGTTTATAACAATGTCGCATCTTCAACACAAACTCATACTTTTTCTCAAATTAAAAGTGCTTTGTAGGTTTTTATCTAATTGCATATTAAGTACAAGTACTAGTAAAATCCATTTAAAAAAATCCAATAGTTTAGAGGATTTGTGGGAATAGATAATATCACATACAGGTTGAAACATACCTAACCGCTTATCAAGTAGTATAAGAAGTCACTAATCAAGTAATCACAGCGAAATTAATAGAGGCGTATATAATGTAAAATAAAACAATACAGAACAAGCCGTTGTTCAGTACCAGCATTGCGTGGTGTGAAATGGTAGCTGGACTTTACAAAAGCCACGAGGCGGCCGTGGCTACGGAAATACCTGCTACTCTCCAGAGCAATAGTCAAGATATAGATGGCGTTGGTTGTCAATATCACTATTGTTTACATGCAATTTTGATAACAAAAGAAGACACGATTGTTAACTTATTTAATAAGAAGAACAATTTTAAGGTCGGTCCGATTGATACGCCCTTAATTTTCCATATGACAAGTGAAAAATTATTTCTTGAAGATGCGACATGCTTCCTCCCCCCTCCATCGCATGCAGCACTAACCCCCGTCCTTTCACGGCAGGATCGCTGATTCCAGGTCAGCACCACGAGACGGCGCTTACGTCCACGGTCTCCTCATGGAGGGCGCCCGTTGGGACGTCCAAGCTGGCATCGTCATGGACTCCAGGCTCAAGGAATTGTTTCCACCGATGCCTGTCATCAATGTCAGGGTATGTTGTATTCCTGAACTGCGCCTGCTCGTTGCGCATTTAGGGCGTCCAAGCCGGCATGGTTATTTGGAGTCAATAATTGTTTTAACAGATGCCAGTAATCAATTTACAAGCGTGCTACACCCTCGACCGCGTCGTCACTTACCATCTGGTGCGACTGAGGTCAAACGCTGGTGTCTTGTATAAAAAGAAAATTAAAAGCGTCCATTAGAGCGGCGGAACATCACATTGCGATCGCCAAACCGCCTGCCAAGCGTGGCAATTAAGTATGGCATCAAACTATACCCTAGATGTTTTTATTATTATTTGATAGTAATGTTGTAGGTACTCGCATGTATATTTAACAGAACAAACCGCATTGAAACTAATTGAAACGCTTCAAACACCAATCAAAGACTGTCACACATTCCAATACCGTTTTTTAAACAAGGTCAATACATCAAGTTTAAGATAAAAAATACTACTATTTTATGTCGCCTTCCACCCAAAACATTTTAAGCAAGGCAAAGCAGGAACTGCACTGACTTGAATCCATCGGTTCATGTATTAAACATGAACACAACATATGTCTGACATTTGTTCCCACACGAGGCGCTAAAACTATTTTCCCACTAAACCGACAAGCCATAAAAGGGAAAGTCTTGGCGAACAAGAAACTTTAATGTTTTCATTAAAAAGATTTATAAAAATGGAAAAAATATTGTCAAACATTTTATGGATAAAAATGACGGTTTAACTGACTTTTTTTTATACAAGACTGACCAGCGTTTGACCTCAGTCACACCTGATGGTAAGTATCGACCAGGTCTAGGGTGTAGCACGCTGGTTCAGTAGCAGCCTATTCACTTTTGCCTGGAAAATACCCTAATTATATCTTTCCGGGAACAGACAAAAGGAGCGAATTCCATTCCTTAGCAGTCCGCATTAGGAAGGTAGAAGCGAATCGCTTCGTGCGAATGAATGAAATATTCACAACGTAAGGATGAAACCGCTCCCATCGCCTGGAAGTTTCGGAGGGCATAGGCCTCTATTTTCAAGCACCAAGAGTGCCGAGTTGTTGCAAACTACGTGAAGCGATTGAGATCGGGCGTTGTCTAAATTTCTATCGTGATGTTGGCTGGGCTGTACCATGGAAGCCTCTTTGGTCAAAGCCTCAGGGTGGGTTGTGACAGTTTAGTGGACACGGAGATTTTGGCGTGCTTAAACACGTTCGCTGCGGCATGGGGCCTTTTGACCCCTCACAAAGTATAGTTAACTGCGATGTTAACTAATTGCCGCAGCGAAGGTGTTAAGCCACTAACGGTGGACGAATTAAATCCGTGTCTTAGCCAAACAACAGGTCCGGTCTCGGATCGTCCTCAACCGGTTTTGATATCATGAGCGGCGACCCCAACTATATTCCGGGCCCTATTTCTCGAAACTTACAACCCTTGTAATTACAAGTGTATGGGCTTAGGTCTCACACGGACCAGAACACAGAATGACTACATCGGCTCATAGTCCATAACTCAAAATGATCGAAACACAAAATGACTACAACACAATTAGTCACATACCAAAAAACACCAGATGTGGAAAAGTAAACCTACTGTCCTATAGGTAGGTTTAGGTTATGTTCGTTTTGTATCGGCCCGTAGGGCCAAAGCACCCAGAAATAGGAGGTCCGCGTAAGCGGAGCTCCGTCGACTAATTGTGTTGTAGTCATTTTGTGTTTCTGCCATTTTGAGTTATGGACTATGAGCTGATGTACTCATTTTATGTTCTAGTCCGTGCAAGACTAACCCATTTTATGCATTGAAAGCAAACTTTTTTTCTAAGTTGTAGTAAACATGCCATCGAGAAATAGGGCCCGGGATTTTTTGTTTGGGTACCATTCTACTATTACTCCATGAATAATAACTTATATATTTCCAGGCAATAACCCAGGACAAGCAAGACCTTCGCAACATGTACGAATGCCCCGTGTACAAGACTCGGACAAGGGGACCCACATACGTCTGGACCTTCAACCTGAAGACCAAGGATAAGCCTTCCAAGTGGACCCTGGCTGGCGTGGCCCTGCTGCTGCAGACCTGAATACATGTCATGGGGAAACTTAGAATATCTAATTAGTCCTTTTAATGCTTAATTTGCAGAATACTAGACGACTTTAACGAGGGCATTAATTAGACGTTACTTACATGAGAGAGTCACAACTCATGGTAAGGGTACTGATGGCCTAGCGGTAAGAGCGTGCGACTTGCAATCCTGAAATCGCAGATTCAAACCCCAGGTCGTACCTTTGAGTTTCTCGGAACTTTGTACAGTCGCCATCAGACATATCGGAGCTGTGGAGGTGGTCACAAATATCTGAATATGCACTTTATCGCTTTGACAATAGAGGCGTTGTTCAGATATTTTTGACCACCTCCACAGCTCCGATATATTTGATGGCGACTGTACCAAATATTATTTGTTATTTCAGTTTGTTTGTTACAAGTCGCTTTTCGGTGAAGGAAAACACCGCAAGGAAACCGGGCTAATCCCAATAAGGCCTAGTTTACCCTCTTTTCTAATAGCTGGAATTTGATTATTGGATCAGTTTGGTGATCTGCTAGTGTATCTTACACAGCGCTGGGCTCAAGCTCTGGAGAGTCAAGGTGAGGCAATGGCTGTGAGCCTAGACATAGCGAAGGCGTTCGACCGGGTTTGGCATCGGAGTCTTCCTCCTAGTTACCTCCGGAGTTACCCTCCTACGGACTGCCAGAGGGATTGTGTAAATGGGTTGCTTGCTTTTTGTCCGGCAGGAGCATTAAAGCCGTAGTTGATGGCAGTTGCTCGGACAGCATGGACATAAATGCAGGCGTCCCGCAAGGTTCCGTGTTGTCTCCAACCCTGTTTCTGCTGCATATCAATGATATGCTGTCCATTGATAGCATTCACTGCTATGCAGACGATAGCACTGGGGACACGTACTATACGGGCCGAGCTAACATCCCTCGAGCTATAGTGGAAGAAAGCCGTGAGCAACTTGTGTCTGAAATCGAGGGTCTTTTGACCAGTGTCTCCGATTGGGGTCGCACTAATGTGGTCCAATTCAACCCTACCAAGACACAAGTGTGCGTCTTCACCGCTAAGAAAACCCCATTTACTGTAGCTCCTCAATTCCTTGGAACGCCCCTTACCATCTCCAAGAGCCTGGCCGTCCTGGGTGTCGTTATCTCCAGCGATGTTCAGTTTCGTAGTCACTTGGAAGACAAGGCCAAGTTGGCTGCGAAAAAGCTCGGTGTGCTCAACAGGGCAAAGCAGTACTTTACTGCGAGGCAAAGACTGCAGCTCTATAAGTCGCAAGTCCGACCTCACATGGAGTACTGCTGCCATCTCTGGGCAGGAGCACCTAAGTACCAGCTTGGACCTTTTGACTCGGTCCAAAAACGCGCTGTGAGGATTGTTGACGATGCCAGGCTTACAAGTGGTATTGAACCCTTAACTCTTAGGAGAGACTTCGCCTCCTTATGTGTGTTCTACCGCTTGTACAATGGGCTTTGTTCTGAGGAATTGTTTGGTATGATGCCCACGGCTACTTTTTATCATCGCACCGCTCGCCACCGTCAGAGAGTTCACCCACATACTTTAAAACCAAAATGGTCGCGTACCCAACGGTTTCAGAGGAATTTCCTCCCGCGTACGCTAAGGTTGTGGAATGAGCTTCCTGCGGAGGTCATCCCAAAGGACTACAGTATGGGGTTCTTCAAAAAGGGTGTAAAGAGGTTTTTACGGGGTCGGCAACGCGTGAATGATGCCTCGGTATTGTAAACGTCCATAGGCTGCGGTGACCGCCTACCATCAAGCGGGCCGCATGCTTGTTTGCCACCTTTGTGGTATATTTAAAAAAAAAATTAAAACCGAGGAAGGGGGTAAGGAGATAACTGTCAATAGAATTTCGGGGTCATTTTGGGAGCGATTTTGTACTGGAAACGAAGTCTGTATATATATTATTCAGACGCTGATAATTCGACGTGTTTCACCGACACGTTTCAAAAGTGTTACTTATTTCATCGACCTATTAAATCTGTTATTAAGAAGAAAAATAAACAAGTTCGTAATACAGTGTTTCATTTTATTTAAATAATAAAAAAACAGCTGAGCGGTTAAGCTGTGGCGCCATGCCAAGATATTTACATACACACACATCAAAAAATCTAGCGGGCTAGCACATAATTGCTGCCAGTGTGTCGAGTCGAGATAGACTGCCCGGTCCTCTTTAATTGATATAGTTACAAAAGGACGGGCGGGTCTATGTTGCCTCGATATACTGTCACGTGATACGGCGCCAACCATTCGCCGTCGTCAGTCGTTTCAAAACTATGACCAGTTCCTAACACGAGGTGCCAGTCGTGTTATTTATGTCGATTTGAAAGGTTCTGTACAATTTCTTCATACAACAATGTAAAGTTATTTTTTTTTCCGCGCCAAAGACGTATATATTGTCCTCGACCACAGAGCAAATTAGACCTACGTGCACACACATAAAGTCCAACTTGAGCTTTGACATTTCTATGACGTGGCATGTGAGCATTAGCTTTTGCGTTTGACATAGTGCCGGAAAGGTTAATATAGTTACCTAAGCCTATGCAATTCCAGAAGATTCTCACGCACTCCACCTACCCTTTAAGAACCTATACTCTCCTTACTTTAAAGAATCTCATACTGTAGCTTCTTTGTAAAACCCGGGCAGGGAGTTCATTTCGCAGCCGGAGCGTTTGCGGGAAGAAATCCTCCTAAACGGCACAGTGCATGCCCACTTAGGTTCCAGAGTGTGAGGGTGGACACCCTGCCGACGGTAAGTGGTGTGATGATAGAATTTTGTAGTAGAAGTTCTCATTACTGTTGCCAGCTCCTGATTCGCTTCCACTTCGGCCGCCAAAATCTCCGAATTTTTCCAACAATCTTCGCCAGACTAACTTTGTCGGACTGGGGGGTTAATCGCCTGAAATTGGTACATTTTTGCCGACTTGCCGAGTTGTGTTATATGAGTAGACCTCGTTATCAAGCGGGCAGTTTGGTGGCTAGTGACATTAGTGATGTAGCCACAATGTCAATAAAAAAAACTTTTTCTCAAACATGCAATGAAATGTCTTCGTTACATGCGTCATAATAGGCTTCGAAGTATCACGTTTAGGGCGGATCAACTCCAGAGGACAGGTAACGAATTTCATATAAAATTGAAGGCCTAGGCCGGGAAGTATTTTTTTTTTAAAGTGGATTCTTTTTTGGTGTTTTTTAAATGTTGTATATAGTAATTATAGCCAGACCATTTATGATAGTCATTAATTATTACATCGAAGGCAAAAATACTACAAAGAGGGATTGGAGGGAAAATTAAAAAACTTGTCGTGAAGCTGTTTTGTTCAGTGATATTTTTTTATTTATTTCATTGCATTAGTTTGAGAAAAGGGTCTTGAAGGCTTCGTATACTATCCATATACAACTCAGCCTTCAACCCCCTGTTTCCCGGCGGCTGCAGTAGTGTACTATATTATAACACTTCTTTGGCTATCAAACTGCCCGCTTGATAACGGGGGTCTGTATATGAGTAAATACTCGTCGACGTTACGGGTGATCAGAGGGCTGGCGCTTTTCTTCCTCAACGGCTAAGGAGATTCTTGAATGGCTATGGAGATAATAGCCATTCAGCGTGGCAACTCCTCCAGCCTTCTGGGCACCCTTCCGTCCGACTCGGAATTAAAGTAGATTTTTTATATGTAAATATGTTTTGTTTTATTGTATTATATTTGTACAGTCAGGAGCAGAAGTAGCTAAGCATTTGAGGTGTTCAAAATGAGGTCAACACGTCTCTATTGTCAAGAGAGTAAGAGCGCGTGTAGGTCATTTTGAACACTTCAAACGCTTAGCAACTTTGCTGACTGACAATAAAAAATAACTTATATTATTATCTAGTTAAGTTGTTATTTATGTATTGTAGCAAATGAGTAAATAAAATAAAAAATATCTAAAATTCTCTTCTATGATCTAGGCTTCGCAAAATATCCGTCAGAGATTAAAAAACCTTCGAATTCGGAGCAAAATCATCGCATTGGCAACGCCGCTTCTCATTATCGATCACGACAGCCAATAAACAGATTGTGTCACAAAAACTGGACTTAGAAGTACCAATGTCGACCAGTTTCCAAGTGCCGCGGGAGCCTTGGTCATCTAATTAATGAGTTTAGGATTGAGATAATTTTTGTCAACTGGAATTTAATGTGGTTTAAAGTTTTGTAATGTATGACGCCACACCTAACAAATCATTTTTCTCAAACATGCACTACAATTTTCGCATTATGTTCCTTGTAATAGGCTGCGAAGTACATCGTTACAGGTTTAGCTACAAGAGTCACTAGAGGTCGTTAAGGTCCTCTTTTTTAATTAATAAAAAAAAAACACTTACAAATCGACCTAGTCCCACGGATCAGTAAGGCTTGTGTTGTAGGTAGGTACTAGACGACAATATATATGTATAACAGATAGATACATATAAATACTTAAATACATAGAAAACACCCATGACACAGGAACATAATATCTGTGCTCATAACACAAATGCCCTCACTGGAATTCGAACCCAAGTCAAAGTCGTCAAGTTGCAGTCAGTATGGTCAAATATATTGATACAGATCTCATTTATATAAATGAGATCCATATGGTAAGGATGTAAATCGACATACTTGGTCATATGACGCTGACTGTACAGTCAGTACTAGCTAAGCGGGCGAGGTTTTCAAAATGAGCTTGTCACGACTTTATTGTTAAGAGAATAAGAGCGTGTCAACATCATTCTGAACACATGGCCTGCTTAACTTTGTTGTAAATGTACAGAGTTTCGATTCAGTTGGATACTCAATTTGATTCGTCAAAATTGTTAACACGAGCTTTCATTTTCCAAAATTGGCTAATCAGAAGAAAGTCACTTTCACTTAATAGATAACATTATTCCAAATCCATTGTAATTAAATTATATGATTAAATTTTACACAGTCATCTGTAAAATTACACGTAGGTAGATATTTTTGAAGCACGATCGATTTAAGTATTGTAAGTGATTGACAAAATAAATACATCGACAGCCCTGTTATAAATAAGTACCATTTCAACGTCATACGGGTAATACAAATACAGATAGATAGAGAATAATAGGATGCGTTAAAAATAGACAATAATAATTAAACTATCTTAACCAACTTTATTTATATTTTGCATACTTCAGAAAATGAAAAGTGTGCGGATTACATTCAATATGAACACCATCGGTGGCACGCATGGTCTAGGTAGGTAAACGATATAAGTCTGTGGTAGTATGTACGTCCTGTCGTTAAAGTAGTATGTACAGTCAGCAGCAGAAGTAGCTAAGCATTTGAGGTGTTCAAAATGAGGTCAACACGTCGCTATTGTCAAGAGAATAAGAGCGCGTGTAGGTCATTTGAACACTTGAATCGTTTAGAAACTTTTGCTGCTGACTGTACTTATCGATAACAGGATTGTCCATTTTTTATACAACGACGGTGGCAAACAAAAATACGGCCCGCCTGATGTATTAGGTAAGCTGTTACCGTAGATTATGGACGCCTGTAACTCCAGAGGATTCACATGCGCGTTGCCTACCCTTTTTATAGTGGCAAGCACTAAGCAAATGTTGTTCCTGCTACAAAAATATCTAGTTGTAGTAATAATAGCATTACAAAGAATCCGCCATTAGCCAAAGGTCAAAGTGTTAAAAGTAATCGGCCATAACAGTTTTTGTAAATTATCGAGGATTCTGTCATGGCGGAGTCATCGTTCGTTTTAAACTATGATGTTATTGATTACCAGTTTTATATTATACATTAACGACTTGTAAAAAACGTGTTAAATATGATATTAGTATGGTTATTATAGCATGCGGTTATCAATAGCGAAGTCCTATTGTGAATTAATTGTATCAGTTGGGTTTATCAGGCGTCTCAGTTGCTTTTTTTACCTGATGGAATCTGGGTCGTGATCCAAAATAAATTATACATAGTGATGAAATAGAACAACTAAAACGGATTAAATCGCGTATACTAATTTAAACTTCATCCCGAGGTAGTCCACCCGATGACCACGAACGCTGCTAAAGGGTTCAAAACGTCGGGATGAAGTTTAAATTAGTATACACGGTTTAATCCGTTTTAGTTGTTTTATTTCATGAGTAATTATCGCGGCAACCGAAGACAATATTATGTCATATAGTGATAAAGACGTTCATACTTAATATTTTTTCCCATGGGACCAATATTAACCTTGCGAAATTTTCTCAACATTAGTTGGTAAAAGGTCTTTCGTGATAGGTGTTACCCACATTGACTTAACGTATTTTGTATAGCTGCTCAAACTCAACCGATTGGTATACATTATCCTCTAAAGTCCTAAAAGTAACTAAACCTTGTAACTTCTATAGAAATTTATGTTCAAGTAACTTGCTAAATAATGCCTGGTATGAGTATATTATGTTTGAGATCGGGACAAAATAATGGGTACGTGTTTTTTTTAACATCAGCTTGGTATAAACATTTCTTAAAAAACACCCATTGAATTTTAAACGATGAGAAATTCTAAAATATGTTGCCGGACAGTTGGGTACCTTTCCTTGCTAGAAATTCAGCTGTCACTCCACCATATCTATATATATAAAAGAAAGTGGGGTTTGCTCAACCGCTTATAACTCGAGAACGGCTGAACCGATTAAAATGATTTTGGATTGGTTGGAATCATCACAGCCCTGATTGAGACATTAAGTATTAAAAAGTCAAAAAATCCCGTGATTTCGAAAAATAAATATGACCTCAATTGTATATCATAAGGTCCTTCAATAAAATTAGTAATTTTAGAATTGTTTGTGTATTCAATTACCTTAATTAAAATCATATATGTTTTAACTAATTAAAAGCTACCACTTCTTTTGTGGTTTTTTAGGCGGTAGGAAGTTCGCCGGGTTACCTAGTACCTAATATTTCTTTATATTTTATACAAAATAGAAAAATAGGTATAGACATAATTTTCAGAATAATTTTTCGCACATTTTAAAAGTTTCTGTTTGTTCCGACAGTTGAGCCATTAATTTCGCAGTTTGTATTTGTACATATTAAAGCCCCATTTAGACCAGGCAAGAACTTGTATACGATTTTAATTACATTGCGGGCTATCGGCGTACGGCGAATTCGGTCGCTTTATATAACCCCGCAATGTAATGAAAATCGTATACAAGTTCTTGCATGGTCTAAATGGGGCTTAACTGTGCAATAAAGTTTAAATAAACATATACTAATGCAATTATCCTTTAATTTACAAAGAAACAGGTCCCTTGTAATTCTTGTAACTGAGAGGTTATCTTATTTCCAATTAATACTATGTCGAAGTTTAAATTCCGAGCCGAGTACCAATGTGGGCGTACATTAGCATCTAGTTTCTGTTAGAGACCAATACTCGTTAGACACTTGATTTATAAAAAGTAGTAAGGTAAAATGTTCTCCGATTGTTTAAAGTCTTTATATGTTACTTAGCTTTGTGTGTAGGTGGTTGGATTAAGATAGAAATGTGGTAGGAATGGAAATAAACGTTAATTAGAATAATTTTAATTATTAATGTGTTAATTAATGTTTTAATGGGTTTTAGTAGACTGCATAAATATTGTATCTGAACGAGATTTTAATATATATTTTTTTTAACAGCTAGTGTGTGTAGTATTCTACACTAATATTATAAAGGCGAAAGTTTGTGAGTGTGTGAGTGTATATGTTTGTTACTTTTTCACGTCTAAACGGCTGGAGCGATTTTAATAAAATTTGGTCTGGAGTTAGCTGACACCCTGCGTTAACACATAAGCGACGTTTTTCCCTAAAAAACCGCGGGTAACACCGCGGGGCACAGCTTGTCAGATATATATCGGAGCTGTGGAGGCGGTCACAAATATCTGAACATGCACTTTATCGCATTGACAATAGAGATGTTAAATAAATATTCTATTCACGCGTATACATCTGTATACTGTACCAAGGCAATATTTAGGAGGAACACATCCATTACATTACAAGTACATAAGTCAAATATCCGTATAATAACTCTTTTTTTCATTCATCATAATATATCAGCCGAAGGACGCCCACTGCTGGACATGGGCCTTCCCCAAAGCGACCCACGGTGACCGATTTTGCAGCACTACATAAATAAATATTTTTTAAATATTTCGGGACAATCTTACACAAATCGACCTATTCCTACGGCTTACCGTTTACCGTACATTATCATCTAAAGTACTAAAACAATAACTAACTACCGGGTATGAGTATATTATGTTTGAGAACAGGACAAAATAATGGGGACGTGTTTTTTTTTAATATCAGCTTGGTATCAAAATTTCTTAAAAAATATTCTTTTCATGCGTATGAGAAACTGTAAAATAGTAAATAAATAAATAAAGAATATATATTTCGGGAAAATTTTACACAAGTAGACCTAGCCGTACGGTAAGCTCAGTAAGGCTTGTGTTGTAGGTACTAGACGGCGATATTTAATAGATAGATACATAATACTTAAATACATAGAAAACACCCATAACTCATCACACAAATAAATGCCCCGACTGGGATTCGAACCCAGAACCATCGGCTTCATAGGCAGGGTCACTACCCACTAGGCCAGAACGGTCGTCAAATTATTTTATATATTTCTTATTACCTTGTTAGACTGCGATCGTCTGCCACAGAAAACATAGACTTACAAAGTAAGAACGCAGTTGGTATGCGATCGAATTAAAATTCAAAATAAATCATCCGTCTCACTCACATTTGAATACTTTCTAGAAAGATACGGCATATTGGCTCAGTCAATTAGGCAAATTAACGCGCATTACCACAATAAAATAACACTCTTAACTGAACATGCATGGGCTTTATCCCCTTGCCATAAGGTGCATATTTTTTCAGTTAATTGTAACGACGATATCTCTTAATGCATTATCTCACAGGTGTCGTCCGATCACCTATGTAAACGAGAAATGCACATCAATTAGAATGAAATACGAATGTACAGTCAACAACACTCCTAGCTATACATTGGTAGACCTTATTATTAAAGGCATAAAGTCCACCGATGAGTGTTGCTGTGTGTACTAAAGAGATATTAACGCATTCACTGCCACCAACGCGTATATGCGTTTTCGTTACTTTAATCTAGTGCCTTCGACGCGCATATGCGTTCATAATATTTAGTGACTTTCATAGTACCTTCGACGCACATATGAGTTCAGAATTCTGAAATGTGCTAGGTCTAATATACTTCTTTATTCAAAACACGGTGTTTATCTTGTTAGAATAATTGTTTAATTCTAATGCGAGCAAACTAATGTTAAATTAGTATGAACTCATTATGTGCGTCGGAGGCGCTGGGTAATAGTCGGCTCACATGTGCGTTTGGGGCACACAGCAAAGTGCGGCACCCGGCGAATGTCCAGTACCCTTACCATGAGTTGTGCCTTTGAGGCTTTTGATAACGAGTATCGAGTTTTCTATATGTGCATCTCGTTCGCACTGAAATAGTACAGCGAGAAGCACAGATAGTAAACTCGATAGTAGTTATCGAAAACCTCAATGTCACAACTCATGGTCAGGGTACAGGAAAAGAGGGTGGCAGTGAATGCGTTGACTTAATATGAGTAGTCAGAACGAATATGTGACATTATCTAGAAAAAGGGACCTTATTGTCGATGGCGCTTACGTCGAACCGCGTTGCGTTTGTATTGCGGCACCGTGAACAACGGCGTAAGCGCCAACGACAATAAGGTCCCTTATCATAGATAATGTCACATATCGTTGCTATACTTACTCAACCTCATATCTGCAACAATCATTTGATGGAAATGTCGCTTTTCTTTCATTTGGAATACGGATGTTTTTGTCATCAAATGAGTGTTACAGACACGAGGTTGAGTAAGTATATCGGCGATATTACTGTTTACTATAAATTATAACGGTATGCGCTGTGTGACGTTGTGTGTTTGTTTTACAAATTTAAAACAAGAACAATATAAACATAAAGTGCACAACCCAGCCAGTCGCCAACAATACTTAAATAATTATGATATCCATAACCAAATGCTCTGGCCAGGATTATAACCTCGGACGCCCTGCTTCCTGCTCCACTGCTGGACATAGGCCTCCTTCAAAACAACCCAAAAAGACCGGTCCTGTCCAGCGGCATCCCGCGACCCTCACTAGGTCGTCGGTCCCACTTGTTACTTTTACAAAACAGTAAACAAGTATACGAATATCCGTTCCTAACATAACCATATATAGGTAAGTCAAGTAACAGGTAAGTAGACGTACAACCGGCCTTGACATCTTCCTATTGTCTGATCACGCGTAGGACGAAGATGATCACACCAAATAATACTCGGGCGTTATCATTATCAATCAGAATCACTTAATGCTTATCTCGATATTCACTAAAGTATTTTAACTAAACATATAAATTAAAATCAGCGGCTCTAGTGTAAGTTTCTTTTGACTTAAAAAAACGTCTCGAACGCGTAAGTGATAATGTTATTTATATGGGTAACTCTAACGCGATGGTGATGTTTTGTCACGTTAAAAACTTACACTCAGGACTCAGTACCCTTAACGTGAGTTGTGACATTGACGTTTTCGATAACGAATATCGAGTTTACTATCTGTGCATCTCGCTTGTACAATTTTAGTGCGAACGAGATGCGCAGATAGTAAACCATAGACATACCATTAACCTGATTAAGACGGAGCGTCTAATAATAATATCACGATCAAAAGGGATGCTCTTATGTAACTTTCCATAGGTATGCCAGAGACGGCACTATTTTCGTCCGCCCTTATCATAGTGTCAAACATTTTTGTTCCCCTCCAAACTGCACCCTTCAGAACTGTCAAAGTTGGAGGGGAACAAACAAATACAATTGGAGTTTTCTTGGGTTTTCAACCAAAGTTGCGGTAATTAATACAGAATAAGCTAATATTTTTGTTATAAAGAATGTTCTGTATAGCAAAATTATAGAGAATTGTTGCATTTTGGGCTGCAAACGCCAGAATATCTTTGCCCCTTACTGGCGCACGTGGATGCGTTATTATTCATCCTAGTACAGTAGTAAACTCGATACTCGTTATCGAAAACGTCAATGTCAGAACTTATGGTAAGGCTACTGGGCCCAGACCCCGTTATAAAGCGGGCAGTTTAGTGGCTAGTGATGTGCAATGTCAACAAAAAACTTTTATAACAAGTTTTTTATGAGTTTGTCCAAAGAAGCTGTTCTGGTTCTTCTCAGAGAGAGTAATCGTACTTATTAAGTGACACGAAATGATGGTTGCCAATAATTTTGAATACATTTTACAAGTTTTAGAGTTTTTTTTTTGTTCCTCGAGTATCACGTAATTAGACAGCGAATTATCAAAGGAATATTAATAATAAATAGTAATGTATGTACAGTCAATTTAAAATGTTGGACTAGCTACTGGGCTATACATACAAATAGTAATGTAATCGATAAGGAAAAAGTTACAAAATATGTATACATGTGCTTTAATATGGAGACAATAAGGAGCATGTATACATAAATAAAATAAATATTTCGGGACAATCTTACACAAATCGACCTAGACCTACGGTAAGCTCAGTAAGGCTTGTGTTGTAGGTACTAGACGACGATATATATAATAGACAGATACATATAAATACTTAAATACATAGAAAACACCCATGACTTAGGAACAAATATCTGTGCTCATCACACAAATAAATGCCCCGACTGGGAATCGAACCCAGGACCATCGGCTTCATGTCACTACCCACTAGGCCAGACCGGTCGTCATTTTGGATTTTTTTCGTATTGATATCTTTGACCTTGACTGTACGTAAGCATTTCAAGCATTTAACAAACTTTCAATAAACAAGGTCGATGAACATATTTGACTGGTCGGTTGTTGGTAGAAATACATAAGTACAGTAATTAATTAGAGGAAATCCTTACATACTTAATATAAATGCGAATTTAGCTCTCTCTGACTGTTACCTATTCACGCTTAAACCGATGAACTAATTGGGATGAAATTTGGTATGGAGAGAGTTTGAGCTAGTAGAAAGCACGGTGCGGCATGTTTAATGTTAGTTTTTAGTAAAAAGGGCTATGCAAAAGAAGGATTGTACAAGATTTGTAAGTTGTAAGAATGTAATTATTTTTACTACAAACTTTACAAACATTCTATTAGGAAAAGAATAGCTGTTCAACATTACGACTAGTATTCGCATTGCCCGAGTAAATATCGAATACCCAGAATAAAAAAAAAAAAAAATTATCCGATTGTAACCACTCTATGTTATGTCCTCTCGCGAAGAATTAATTTTAGCTCACCTAATTCCGATCACTGCTAATAATCTTGTATTTTATTGTCTCCTGTTTTTCGTATTGTGTGTAATTACAGTAACAATAATTATTTATTTTACAATACTATGTTAGTGTAATTCTTTATTGCACAAAATATAAAGGTAACAGAAAGGGTCAAAAAAGATACACGGCGAATTTATTTCTTTAACATTGAAAAGTTAGCTAGCGCAAGACTCCAAAATTGAACCACGCTATAGTAAGTGGTTCAAAAAGTGGATTCTTCAGCGCTGGTAGGGTTTCAAGCCACGAAAGGGGAAATCAAAATATTCACCACACTGCTACGAGGAAAAAAATAAACTCTGAAACATTAAAAATGTATTCCAAAATATTTGTATCAATCATCAAAAGTGCATCCATTCAGCTAACGTCAATAAAACACTTCAAAGTTTGTATGAAATTACTTACTCTAAAAATGTAAAAAATCTATAAAATTGTCTTTTGCTATCAGTTCTTAAGAAACAATTGCTTTGACAGTGTCTGCCATAGCCACTATAGAGGCCGTTGGCGTGGTAGGCACGACATCACGCGAACCCTTTAGCGGTTCTTGGCGTTCAAAGGGTTAAAGTAAAAAAATGAACTTGCCAGTTGCCAGTAACAGGACACTTTTCAATAACTGGTCACCTTATATTGAAAATGAATTCTGTTCACCTACAAATAGAACACATTTTGTAACGGGGTTTCTATTATTGGCTACTTTTCAATAACTGGACTACAAATTCATTCTAATCTATATCTGTATATATATAAACGTGAAAGTCCTGACTGACTGACTGATCAACGCACAGCCCAAACCGCTTAACCTAGATGGCTGTTTTTTTCACAATAGGTAGTTTGTATACCGTAAGCACCCACTAAGAAGGGATTTTTGGAAATTCCACCAAAAAGGTGGTAAAAAAGGGGTTGGAAGTGTGTACGGCGATTGTGTAAAATTTAAAGCTAGAGACTTGAAATTTTGTGTAAACACTCCTTATACAAATACAAGAAAAGTAATTTCAGCGTTTTTTGAAATTCATCCTCTAAGGGGTCAAAAAGGGGGTTCTTCTGCGCGTGCGAAGCCGCGGGCAAAAGCTAGTCGCCTATAAACAGGGTTAATTTTGAGTATAATACAGCCAGTTACTAGCGAAGTAGTAAGTACCCTATCTATCTTTACCTTTTTGTTTTGACAAGTACGACTATAATCTAATACGACGTATAATATTCACATACAGGGTCAAAAAAGTGGTCAAAAAGCAAGTTTTATATAAAATGAGAATATAAATAACAGACGCACGTAACAGTATATTTTTTGTGTCGTTTTTGTCCGTGTCTAGGTCGTGACATTTGGAAGGTCGGACTCGCGAATTTTAATTGGCCCCTGGGACTTTGGTTTTCTGTTATTTGGTATTAGTTAAGTTTTATTTGTTTAGCTAAGGCTGTGGTGTGAACGGACGATAAGCGTCAAAACGTTTTATTACTTTGTTATTGTTTCTCCTGCGGTCAATAAAGACAGCTAGTCATCTTCCTCGCGTTATCGTGGCATTTTGCCTGGATTCCGCTAGGCAACTAATCCCAAGATTTAGGAATGGGAATTGGGAATCCCAAGAGATCCCAATTTTTTTGAAATATTTCAGTTTTCTTTAGTTTTAATTTTTTTAGCTCTTAATTTAGTTGCTATCTAGCTTTTAGTTTCTTCTTAATAGAAATGGCATGTTCATGAATATTCAAAATACATTAAATATTATCCAAATAAACTTAAAATATTTATTTGATCAGTTATAAAGATTGTACTCGCAGTGTGACACCCTTAGGGCGTTACTGGCTTGAAGGTTTGCAGGTTCAAGTTGCATCAGCAAACGCAACTGCAACGCTCTAGTAGAAAACCGCGTGATGCACACCTTAACACTTTACTTTTTTTTAAGACTGACCAGCGTTTCAGCTCAGTCGCACTTGATGGTAAGTGACGACGAGGTCGAGGGTGTAGCACGCTGGTTCAGTAACAGCCTATTCACTCTTGCCTTGAAAAGACCCAAATTATATCCATCCGGGAATACAGACGAGGAGCGAATGCGATTCCTTAGCAGGAATTAGGACGGTAGAAGTGAATCGCTTCGTGCGAATGAATGGAATATTCGCACCGTAAGAATGAAACCGTTCCCCTCGCCTGGACGTGGAACGGAGATGGCGGAATTAAACCAATCAATTCCTCCAATTGCAACTAAACGAGAAAATTTCAAAATCACTTTCCGCTCCATTACTGGCTTCATCCTAAAACGCATCGAACTACTGCACCCAAATCCGTCAAGCCGAGTGCGACATGGTATTTCCTCTTCTATTGGCAAACAACTGACCCAAAAACCGGATTTTTTACCACACTACAGAATTCGATCATTATCGCGAGACGATCTGACCATTGTATCCTGGGTATGGTTTTATTAACCCTGATATAAAAAGTCAGGTGTATAAATTGGCTTGCACGATACCACGGTAAATTTCGGATGATTGTCGCTGTCACTCTCATGACGCCTTAATTAAATAATAAATATTTCGGGACAATCTGACACAAATCGACCTAGTCCTACGGTAAGCTCAGTAAAACTTGTGTTTTAGGTACTAGACGACGATGCATATAATAGATAGATACATACATAGAAAACACCCGTGACTCAGGAATAAATATCTGCTGGGTGGACAGCAGTGGACGACTAACTGTAAATATGAAGGTTTTGAAGTTCAATAGCCCCGATATATTTCCTGAAGTGACGAATTCCTTCTATATAGTTAACTAGTGACTCATTTTCATTCATAAAGTTAAGTTGTCTTATTTTACGTTTCGGTAACTTCGTGGAAATCTGTTGTTCCTTATTACATCTTGAAACCTTTGCCGTGTGATGCCGGCTGACTAGAATAGCACCACCCCATCTCCTTCCGCGAGTGTCGTAAGAGGCGACAAAGGGAAACATCCTACGGACGGGCAGCAGCGTCCGTCGAAACCCAATCTACAGCTACTGCGGTCGCCAACCCGGCTGCCAAGCGTGGTGACTATGGCAACTACCCCCCAAGATGATACAAGGCCTATGTCCAGCAGTGGACTGCATATGGCTGAAATGTATGTATGTATGATGTATACACCCCGTTATCTCATGCTCAGTTTGGGGGCAAGTGATTGGGCAGCCACGATAATCTAAGTCGATAAAAGATGAAGTTCACACACACATGTCAAAAGATCTTGGGTCCGATTTTTGAAATAGTTACCAAGTGATTTCCACAGAGAATGAATGAGAATCTCTATGAAAATTACTCGGTGACAATTTCAAAAATCGGACCCCAAATTGATGATATTCGATATTTATAATTGTCGCCCTCCGATCTAATTAAAGAGAGGAATGTGTTATCGTGAGCGTTCACTAAAGAAGAATTTTTGTTTGACAAATAAGTTTTATAGATAAATATGAATCGTCTAATTATTTGAAGCAACATCACTATTTTAGATTGCCCCCAAACTGAGCATGAGATAACGGGGTGTAATGATGTACCTACATCTTGTAACTCTTGTGTCTGAGACCTAGTTGATTGGCAGTTTTAATGAAAACTAAACTATAAATTATTAGATGATGCCCGCGGCTTCGTCCGCATGGTTAGAGGAAAATGTAACATATTGAGTCTTCCCGTGGGAATGAAATGTTTTCCCGCTGGAAAAAGTAACCTATGTCTCTTTCTATCCCTTTAACTACCTCCACTTAAAACATCACGTCAATTCGTCGCTCCGTTTTGCCGTGAAAGACGGACAAACAAACAGACAGACTTTCGCATTTATAATATTAAGTAGTGTTTTTTTTATGAAGTGGTTTTGTAGGCTTACGTGGGAATACAGATCCAAAATGTAGAGGAAATTTTGGTATGTAATTATTATTATTTGAGTGTGTGGGTATTAAGAGTCACTCCGACTCTGGTTTATTGTAGCAGCCCTTTTAAAGTACATTACTTATTCCCACTGCATCTACGGAGTTCCAGATCCTTTGGGCCATAATGTCTTGTACCTCCTAAGGTTGCTTAGTAGTGTTACTATAATAATTTATACATACATACATTTAGACGACCGGTCTGGCCTAGTGGGCAGTGACCCTGCCTATGAAGCCGATAGTCCTGGGTTCGATTCCCAGTCGGGGCATTTACTTGTGTGATGAGCACAGATTCATGTTCCTGAGTCATGGGTGTTTTCTATGTATTTAAGTATTTATATGTATCTATCTATTATATATATTGTCGTCTAGTACCTACAACACAAGCCTTACTGAGCTTACCGTAGAACTAGGTCGATTTGTGTTAGATTGTCCCGTAATATTTATTTATTTATTTTATTTATTTACTACTTAAAAATCAAAATATAAAAACAAATATTTGATTTGTTCTTAGTTTTACCTAATACTATTGAAATAGGGTGTAAAATCGTTATAATATATAATCGCAAACTGTGCAAGAATCAAAATAGTTAAACTCATCCACCAAATGTAGGTCGCGAAATCGTAAGGTCATTGCCAAACTCCGGCGTGGGAGATGCGCCTACGAGGCTGAGTCAATGCACGTAGGACGTTCACCTAATTGTAGGTAACAACTGTTATTGACTATGATTTCACTGTAAAGAAACAACTGAAAACGGATATAAATATTACAGGACATATGTACTCAAATTGACTGGGCCCCACGGTAAGCTGCTGTTACTCTGATACCGGTATAGATATATTTTTTTTTATGACAAAGGTGGCAAACGAGCAGACGGATTGCCTGATGGTAAGCAATTACCGTCGCCCATGGGCACTCGCAACACCAAGGGAGTCACAAGCGCGTTGCCGACCTATAAGTGGGTTGGAGCTCTGGGAACCTTATTCACCATCAGGAACACAACACTACATACCGGAAAGGTAGCAGTGCTATTATGGCTGTGGTCTTCTGTAAGGAGGAGGTACTTCCCCAGTTGGGCTTCTCCAGATTCAAGCGTGATGGTCCTTCGCTGTGCCCTACCTCTCATTGTTGGACGTAGTTTAAGGACATACCCGGGTCTAAAATACAAATTATTAATTATATATAGACATAGACAGTTTGACACATATGACTCAGGATCTGTGCTCATCACACAAATAAATGCCCTTACTGGTATTAACCCAGGACCGTCGGTTTTCTAGGCACGATCACTATCTACTAAGCCAGCCCTGTCACCAATTTAAGTATTTTTATTTTATATATATCGTTGGCTACCCACAATACAAGCTTTCTGAAGTAACAAAGAAAGGGCTATATTCATATTTAATACCATAGGGATTCTTCACTGCATTACACTATAAAATATGCATAGCTAAAAACATTAGTTTAAATTTGAACGTGACTGAAATGCATAGCCGATTTTTCAAAAGGCAAAAAATAAATCGTGACATTGAAATACTCGAGCCTGTCAGATTTTAATACAGACCGTTTAGCTTGATGTACTGTTCATGCTGACTCATAATGGACTCTGGACAATTCTGTGAAGGGATTCTTTAAATCTGACAATATGACAATATTTTTTTAAATAATATAACATTATCCATTTTGTTAGAAACTAGATTTCACAGTAATGACTTGCCTATACTTTCATTTGTCACTTTCTGCAAAGAAGTTATTACATTTTAATAATTACTTATAAAAATTATATACAATCTGTTTAACCACAATCTACTGACCACATTCTCATCTCATTGTCCACTTAAAATTAAAACAGATAATAGCAAAATAGCTTTTATTGCAATTGATTAAAGCTTAAATTCGAGTGAAAAGTTTGGTGTAAGTTAAAGAAGGGAAGATAGTTCACTCATTCAAAGACGCAAGTTTATTGATTCCGAGAAACACTCAAATGTGTGTGTACAGTCGCCATCAGATATATCGGAGCTGTGGAGGTGGTCACAAATATCTGAACATGCACTTTATCGCCTTGACAATAGAGCCGTGGTTCCGATATTTGGGACCACCTCCACAGCTCCTATATATCTGATGGCAACTGTACGTATATATTAAAGCAGATATTAATAATTTGATTTGTTCTTAGTTGCATAGATGGCAGCACCGGCTCTCTAGCTATATCAGAATCCCGAAAGTGATTCATACAGAAGGCGCAGTGTTGCAAACGAGGGATAAATAGAAAAAAAAATTACAAGTCTATGCTGTTCTCGTATAGCAGGGCTAGTGGTCCAGTGGTTATGGGTTCGAGTCCGCTGCGAGTCAAATTTTTCTATTTTTCTTTCGATTTAAATATCGAATATTACATAATTACCGGGTGTTTCCTGTAATTAGAGCAATAACTTTAGGGATCGTTCCTACACCACGAACGTAACAACATTTGTTCTACGACTTTAAAAAATGTGTAATTTTATACTTGTGACTTTTTCGGACAAACTACTTCATATTTTCAATGAACAACATCCAATAGTCTAGTTGACGTTTACTGTAAGCCTACAAACTTCATAGTTTTTACACATTGCTTGCATTAAAATGTATTTTTATTAATATTTATTAAACTATAACTTACTTTCAAGCCGTAGAACAAAATGTTGCTACGTTCGTTGTGTAGAAACAATACCTAAAGTTATTGCTCTTATTAGCCCTGACACAATATACCTAGCCACTGTTTTGGCGTACTCTAGAATAACTAGAATAACTTAAATGTAAGAGTGAATAGCCATGATGCGCACCGCAGCTGTCTTGCACTTTTATTGGGCGCGCACGTTTCATTTAGCTACACTGTTACTTCTAGTGGGCTCTCTGTCACACATTATCTGTACACTCATTATAGATTATGACGTATCTATAACGAGAGCATGGCGTGTCTGCGCAAGCGCCGTCGCGTGAAATGTAATGGCCAGTGAAAGTGCCACTAACTACACCTAACGTGGACCGTATGCCTTTGGAATAAGGTTTAAAAGTGATCATTATTCGTGTTCCTTATTTGGTACAGTGTTTTTCAACCATTTGTTTCCGAAGTGTTTAAATATTTTTGCGAGCGCTGGTGGCCTAGCAGTAAGAGCGTGCCAGTTGCGATCCGGAGGTCGCAGGTTCGAACCCCGGCTCGTACCAATGAGTTTTTTGGAAATGATGTACGAAATATCATTTGATATTTACCAGTCGCATTTGGCTGAAGAAAAACATCGGGAAGCCCGATGCAGACTAATCCCAATGATACCTAGTTTATCCTCTGGGTTGGAAGGTCAGATAACTAGTGCGTATGCCAAATCCAGGAATTAGTTGCCAAGCAGATCCCATGAGCCGTGACAAAGTGAAGATCAAGTTCTGTTATACATATTTTGGCTAAGCATGTAAGCAGAGCTCTCTGAGGCGGGTTGGCGATCGCCGTATGTTCCACCGGTCTAAGAGACGCTGCTGCCCATAGGTACTGTTTTCTGGTCGGTTCAGAAAACGCTGGAAGAATTATAATAATATATATTTTTTATGAATTTAGGAGGCAACCGAGCAGACTAGTCGCCTGTTGGTAAGCAATTATCGCTGTCCATGGACGCCTGCAACACCAGAGATGTCACAAGCACGCTACCGACCTTTAAAGTTGGGTTTGGAGCTCTGGGAACATTACCACCAGGAACACAACACTGCATACCAAAAAAATAGTAGCAGTGTTATTATGGCTGTGGTCTTCTGTAAGGAGGAGGTGGTACACCACTCGGGCTACTACAGATTCAAGCGTGGTGATGTTTCGCTGTGCCTGACATTGTTGGACGTAGTTTAAGGACATACCCGGGTCCGAATCTACTAACTACATAGACGATTCATGCCTAGTCTTACAACTCTTACAAGTATACGCGATAAGATTTGTAAATAGTTTAGGTAACTCTTAACACGTTATTATGACTTCCTGAATGTGAGAGAAGCACGCGATTTCGCAGCTCTTACTCGTATTAATAGCAACACTCTTAGCTGTACTTCGGTGGACCTTATTATATAAGACATAAGGTCCAAAGGTATAAAGCTAAGAGTGTTGCTGTGTGTACCGTCGTTAGGTGTCAAAATGAAAACTGTCATAATATTCACAAGACAGTTAGAACGGTGCAAGTAATAGTATTTTTATACTCGCGTACTTTAATCTGTCAATTACGATAATTACGATAACATAAACAAAACTATAGGTGAACCAGGATCTATTGAGGGTGCGCCATGTTGCGGAAATTTGTTGGTACTAATTTCTAGCAATGGCAACAATTTTAATAATAGACAACATCTACCCTCTATGATAGATGTCAATATTGACAATGTAAACATTGCTTTGTCTAGTTTCGTGTGAATTATTATTAGACTGCAATAATCATGCCAAAAGTTTTAGATTTTACAGAGAAAACATCTTAAATTCAATAGTGTATAATATAGTTATTTATTGGAAAAAAACGTGCGGGAGAGAAATTTCTTCCATTAAAAACATAACGAAATTAGCATCTGAATTGACGGGTAAGTTTCAAACTTATGGACAAATGTCACTATAGTCAGGTCGTCACGATTTGTTTGGTGCCTTGTAATAATTTGATTTGTGTATTAGATGTATCGCATACATCGGTATCACGGATTGCTAGCGAAGGGCGTAAGGGCGGAATTAAACGACTAAACCTAAAAAAAGAAAACAAAGAAAGAAAATATATTTTGGTGATTTTGATTTATGTCTCATACGGCGTAAAATTCACGAATTTTATAACGTAAAAACCGAAGAAATATCCAAACACCAAACTTCGCACTTATTAAAGTTGTCAGAATAAAACAAAAATCATCTGCCAATTTCCATTGTCCCCACTATACAAATTGTTGCTATATAAAATTCAAAACAAGCGCCCTCTTGACAATACTCCCATAGTTCTAGTTCACCTATACAACAAAACTACTTTTCAATATCGGACTGTCTCTGATATTTCCAACTCAACTATAATTTTTCATTACGATACGCTGTAGATAAGTATAATAATTTCAAAAATAAAACCAAACGCCAACATAGAAGTTTGAATATTTCATGCATTTTACTCGCATTAAGGTGGAATTAGATAGAGTGACAGATACAATAGTTCGCAATTCATTCTGATACTCGTACAATAAAGAAGCATACAATTTTTAGTAATTTTCACTTCTCATGCTCTAAAAGTGTGTCATATTATGCTTGTCAAGGCGGACTAAAGTAGTACATTTAGCTTCTTGGGAAAATATGTATACAGATGTAGTGAATAATCCTTTCCTATCGGCAAAATTCGGAACAACGATAACACCCGAATGGTGCCGATGTGTCTATGAATTACTGTATTATTAAATTACGTGTAGGTATCAAATAAATCGCATACTTTATTTATCAATGTCAAATGTCAAACTGCCTGTTTGACGTATATTACACTGAGATGTTAAAACCACCACGATTCTATCATATAAAGAATTCGTTAGGTAAACAAAAATATAACTAGTTACCGAGGACGTTTTATTTCAATAAAACGCACTGATTGGGACACGGTTGGGATGATCTAATGATTCTATAAGGATTGGAACCCCAAAAATCTAACTATAAGTCAAAACTACAGTAGGATTTTGCAGACCTTTTTTAATAACAATAAATTTTTGTAATTAATTTAAAAATACTATGACATAACAAAAAAGACACCTCAACATAAAACAAAACAAACCAGCAGAGAAATTAATATAAATAAATATGATTTTCTGATTGGATGAACGTACTTACTTGTTTGTATATCAAATGGAAATTATACACTAATCGGCGTATAACGTTGTAGTCAAAATCGTCAAGACCTAGACAAAATAATTTATTTGGTCTACCCAACTTTGCCGACTTCGGACTATTGGAGGTAGATTGATTCGCAGGCTTGCCGATCTAAACGTTTCCCTTTTCTTAGTGCTTTCGGCATGTCTGTTATAAATTGTTAATGTGGATCGAATAAAATCAATGTTTATTATTTACAAAATTGACAGACAAGAGTGACATGTAAAAAGTCTATCAAAATATAGGTGGCCTGCATTAATACACGAGTCCATGAAGTTTATCACAAAATCTAACATAAATATCAACAAAATATATCTGTGGTATTAACTACTCTATATAGTACTTCCTCTTGCAATGCGACCGTTCCCTACGTTGTCTCGATGGGTATTGAGTGCGAGTGAAGTAGTAAGACAAAAACGAACATTTCCGAGAAAA
This sequence comes from Grapholita molesta, assembly GCA_022674325.2. Classification (NCBI taxonomy): domain Eukaryota; kingdom Metazoa; phylum Arthropoda; class Insecta; order Lepidoptera; family Tortricidae; genus Grapholita; species Grapholita molesta. The sequence continues at coordinate 1,304,853 of CP053125.2, read as the reverse complement.
TACGAAAGGAAAGGATTATTCACTACATCTGTACATATTTATGATATACAAAACGTTTTAAATTGACCAACCAGAACGCTTCACCTTATTAAATCCACCAATCACGACACATATCGAAGTTAATTGCAACTCTAGATTCTTTTTTGGTGCGAATACTGTTTAAAAATGTGAAATCATTAAACAAAACTTTGTATAAAGTATCAACCAATGAGATATAGCGCAATATTAAAATTGACCAATGAGGAAACGCAATCCAATTCTCAAAGCATTAGGTGCTTTTTAGTTCCTACTTCACAAGCATTAAAAAAAAGTTTAAATCGTTGGCAAACTCTTTGAAGCCCAAATAATACATTGTCTATGGCATTTATTCACGGCGTAGATATATCCTATCTGTATCAAAGTACTGAAAAAAATACATAGATTGCCAAATTAAACATTTTTGACTCAGAATTCATTGCGGGCGATAAAATTGTATTTGTTTATTGTTAAAATGTTACTTTATTTTATTTTCTCGCAATCGAAGTGAAAACTAGTATGTATAACTTGGGTCTAAACGCCATATTAACCCTCGAACAATTTTCCCTCACTTCCCTCGTTCGGGAAAATAACCATCTCGTGGTACTATGGCCTACTTTAGCCCCTTGTCAAACAATCTACTATTGTTAACACTTCAAATATCTATACATTCCTTTTCGTTTCGATAAAAACCCGGCAGTCATTACAATCTGATTAGAGACCACATTAAATTGGTTTATCTGGTGACACCAATACACAGTTAGTGCAAAGATGTGCACTTTCCCCCATTATACAATGATGGTTGATTAGATGCCAGCTCATTACAAAATAGTTACAAAAACCGTAATGGTTGCAAAAACGTCCTATACACGTGGAGCACTTGTCTTAAGATGATCTTGTAAACGTGCTGTTAGTGCGCGGTGATGGGATTGAGAACGATAATTTAGCACTGCGAGGAATGATGTATTTTGTGGAATATATTTTACAATATACTTTATGACAAATACTCGTAAGATTTTTTGGATGAATATATCAAATTAAAAAGTACTTAGCAAACTAATTATTTGACTGTTACGTGTTTGAGTTTATGGTCAATTGTCGTTTTAGGTTAGTTGTCATTCAAATAAAAGATGTCTTAATATAAAAATGTGTTTTCTTTGAATATTATAAACATGGTGTCAGAAGTATAAAATACTAGTAATTTTAGCTAAAAAATAGTTATTACCTACATCTACGATGAGTGAGTCAAATAAAAATTCTGATTCTACGAAATCGGCGACATCGCCGGTTCCACCATATACACAAGGGCGCTCCGCCTACATGCGACCGTTAGAATTTACAGATCCTATGGCAGATAACTGGAAATTATGGGTTCAAAAATTTAAAATATTTTTACTCGCTGAGGATCTCGAACATGTCTCCGAAGAACGTAAAATTGCGCTGCTACTCCACCATATGGGAGACAGAGGCGTAGAGATATACAACTCCTTTAATTTGGAACAAGACAAAAAATATAGCTATAAGGAGGTCCTCAAGAGGTTCAACTCTCACTTTATTCCGAAAGTTAATATTACGATGCAACGCCACAAATTTTTTACAAGGACACAAGGGCCATCGGAGTCCTTTGATGATTTTCTCACTGACCTTCACAACAAAAGCATGACCTGCAACTTCGACGATAAAAGAGAGGAACTGGTAAGAGATGTTATCGTGATAGGCCTCTCCAGTTCACCCATGAAAGAGAGATTATTACGCACGGAGGATCTCACTTTACAAAAGGCTGTCACTATGTGCAGAGCTGCCGAATTATCTCAGAAACAAGTTACAGAACTAACGAACGACATAGCCGCATCGTCGGTGCTCCACGTCAACAAAGCGACGAAACCATACGTGAACAAAACAAATACATCAAAATGTGGAAGCGTTAATACGAGGAAGTGCTACCGGTGTGGAAACGACTGGGATCGGTCTCATCAATGCCCAACCATGGGTTGTAAGTGCCAGAAGTGTGGTGTCTTAAATCACTTTGCAAGAGTCTGCAGAAACAAGCAGGTTGCAACAGTAATGGAGGGTCAGGCTGAAGATGACAAGGAGGAGACTTTCTTCATAGGTTCCATCGACTGTAACAGTGAGTGTGAGTGGATTGAAAGCTTAATTATTAACAATCAACCTATAAATGTCAAATTAACTAGATACGGGTGCTCAAGTTAACTGTATGTCACTAACTACTTACAAAACACTTAATTTAGATGAAAAATTCATTGTAAGTAAGCGATTAAAATTAGTGACACTTAATGACAAGTGCATACCTGTCAAAGGTGTTATGCACTATTAAATCTTATCTTAGGAATGATAAGTATGATAATATCGAGTTTGTTATTGTGAGCTCAGATTGCATGACTATTTTGGGCTTGCGATCATGTTGAAAACTCAAATTGGTTACTAGAAATATGGTACATGCTGTAAATATCGCAAACAATATTGACACAAATCAAATTATGGCGCAGTATACTAAATTATTTGACGGTATTGGCTGTTTTAAAAAACCCTATACAATTGTATTACAGGAAAATGCCATTCCCAAAGCAGATCCACCTCGTCGGGTTCCAATAGCACTCAGAGATAGTCTTAAGAAAGAATTGGATAATATGGTAAGACAAGACATTATCATGAAAAATGAGGATCCGGTGGAGTGGGTCAACTCTGTTGTTGTAACAAAAAAGAAAAATAATAAAATACGTGTATGTATTGATCCTAGATACTTAAACAAATTTATTGTAAGAAAACATAAACAATTGCCTACTGTTGATGACATACTAGACAAATTGGCAGGTGGGGCATTTCACGTGAAGCGGACAGGGAAAAAAAAGTGACATCTTGGATTTCGCTCATATTTAGGTCAATTACAATATTTGAGAATATAAAAAGTAATTTCATTTTTTTATTCTACGGCATGGATTTAGGAATTACGGACTACCAAAATTGACCCACTATGAAAAGCCATTATTTTAAATCAGTGCTGTAAGTATTAGATATAAAGTAAAATATATTGTAGGTATGTTTTAACAAGAAAAATGTATTATTATTTTTGTGATGAAAGTCAGTGCAAAAATTTTTTTTCTTGCTCTAAACCAGGTAAAGTTTTCAAAGTAAAATTTCAGTAACTTCGACCATATTTTTTTTAAATTTTATTTCTGCAAAATAAAGATAAAACTATGTAGATATTACATAAAAAGTTTCAAAATGGAGACTTAAGTCGTTTTAGAGATATGGAACATTATGTCTCACAAAATGTTACACATGTAGCCAGGTTGGAGGGCAGTTGGACGAAATTTACTTTCCTATATTTGTTAATTTATTCGAAACATTGATACGTTTTCAACTAACTTTCAATTCTTAATTGTACATAAGTTTTTGTGCGTGATAACATTTACTTTGTAATTTAGATAAAATAGTTATTTACGATACTAGTGTGGTAAAACAGAAAAAGGCCGAGATCACAGAAATGAATAAAATGTACACGTTTTACTTTACAGAGCTTTATTTTGTTATTTTTACAATATTATAATTTACGTTGTTGCTAGTCCTTCTTACAATTAAGCCTTCCGTTGTTGGAACAAAGCTGTGAAGTTTTTTGGTTCCTGTAATGGTAACAGCGGAATTAAAACGCGTTAGCAGAAAATCCCTTTGGCGTTGAATGTCATCCTTAGTACAGTAGTAAATCGCTGTTTTAGTAAGTGAAGCCTTTGCCCATTCATATAACCGCATTGGAGTAATTATAGCCATGCTTGCAGGCAACTGCAAACTGGCACGAGTAGCAAGACGCTTGAGGTTCCCACCGAGGCCATCACATGGTCCCTTTCCATGAGACGTTGCGTGGAAATGATATTCAGCATCAACGTTAAAATCATTCTTATAATTAAACAGATTAATAAAGTTAAACCTATTTTTAAAGTGTTGTGACGCTCCGTCTGTCACATATATAATTTTAGAAACCATGATTTGTTTATCTGTAAGGTGTTGGTGGAGTATCTTTTGAAAACAGTAATACGTTGCTGTGTCGTGTTTTAAATCATCAGAAATCATAACGATACTATCGTGTTTTATATCTTGTCCATCATTATAATAAAAAACTGACGTCAAAAGAGTTGCTTGCTCATTATTCCAGTGGAAAGACTGGGCGGCATCCTGCACAAAGCTGTAGTTCTCAGCAAAGTCACACTGGACGATGATCTGACTTTCAGGGATGGTGTCCTTCAGTGTTTTAAAATACACTGCTTGTTGTTCGGCAATAAAAGCGTGAGGTTTTAGTAAGTCTAAAGCACTGCATAACATATCAACAAAGTCATCGACCGGAACCACTTGAGTACTTATCGTAAACCTGTCTGTACCTTCCCATTTTTGGAATTGAACATTTGTCACCTGGTTGTCGTCAAATATCGTTCTCAAATGATCACGAATTGTATTAACACCAGGACAAGAAGGACAGGATTCGTTTCGAGCCGACTTTGTAGACGTTAAATGACATTCAGGAGTTGGATTAGAACACATCATCAACCGCAGACATTCCTTATATGATGTAAGATGCATCTCTGTGCCAGCCGTAAGGTTAGCTATGTCACCTCCTTCCAACATTAGCTTTACATTTTGGTGGTATGTGCACACACAAACGACATGGGTACCAGACTCTCCGGCGAGGATGCATTGCTTCGGTCTTAAAGTATAAAACTTAGTTAAGCCCACTTTTACATTCGGATACTCAGCCTTGAAATTTCGGTATGTTTCGTCAATATTACTCATGAGAAACTGTTTCTGTAAGTGAGTTCTTTTACCGTCATCTAATTTAACGGACACAAAATCCTTTTTTCCGGGCATTATTCTACTGACGTCTTCTCTTAGATAATAACGCCTTACCAAATCTTCAGTCTCTGCTGGTATTTTTTGACCACAACGAGGATTCGGCGATGATAAAATGCCATGTTGCTCTACTAGTTCTTTAGCTTTTCTGGCTTGTCTTCTAGATGTTGCGAATTCTTCTGCGAGTCTTTTCTCACTCCAAGACTGTGGGGCAATAGTGAGTATCATAGTCTTCATAGCAGAGGAAGTAGATGGGGCATTAAATTTTTCTTTTAATTGTTTTAATATTTCTTGATCATCTGTAGCTGCTTCTGTCTGGGTTAATTTGTGTTTATATTTGTCTTCTGGAATAAATTCTTCATCAGGAGTGTTTTGAGAATATTCACTGGATGTCTGGCTACACGTAAACGGTACAAGCTCGGATTGGGTTTCTGGAGGAGATTCTTTAATTAAACGTATTCTGCACGACGCACAAATGTAAATCTTGGATGAAATTTTCCACTTTTCGGCTAGATTCAGCGAAACTTTTCGTAGATTGCCACATTTTCGATGCCGTTCTAAATTAAACGGATTGAAACATCGGTCACCAAACGCCGCCATAATGAACGAAAGCAAAAAATACACTGGTATCGCAAAGCGGTTCCAAGAGCAACTAATAATATCAATGAACGAAAGGACTTGGCGTCGTTTAGCTATCTCTGTCTAGCATTTAACGGGATTTAACGTGGCTAAGTAATATTTAACATAGACAAGAGATGGCGCTGTCAGTCGTGTTCCTTTTTTGTACTATTGATTAATATTTAATAATTTATTTATCTATAATATGTTTGTGAAAACTTCCTATAATAAATGAAATAATACTTTTGAAAAACATTGCCAATATGTACTTATGGATTTTAAACATACAGTGGCTTTTAATCAGTTTTGGCCCCAACCGTTAACCTATATGTATGCGCTAAGTACAATGCTAGGCGCGTAATATTCTATTCAATGAACTCTATCTTAAAAACGACTTAAGTCTCCATTTTGAAACTTTTTATGTAATATCTACATAGTTTTATCTTTATTTTGCAGAAATAAAAATAAAATAAAAAATGGTCGAAGTTACTGAAATTTTACTTTGAAAACTTTACTTCCGGTTTAGAGCAAGAAAAAAAAATTTTTTTTTTGCACCGACTTTATCACAAAAATAATACACATTTTTTCTTGTTAAAACATACCTACAATATATTTTTACTTTATATCTAATACTTACAGCACTGATTTAAAATAATGGCTTTTCATAGTGGGTCAATTTTTTGGTAGTCCGTAATTCCTAAACTAAGTGCCGTAGAATAAAAAAAATGAAATTACTTTTTTATATTCTCAAATACTGTAATTGACCTAAATATGAGCGAAATCCAAGATGTCACTTTTTTTTCCCTGTCCGCTTCACGTGAAATGCCCCTGTTCTAAATATTTTACGAAACTCGATTGTAGCAGTACCCACTGCTTTGGACAGTGAAGCTTGATCTAGAAAGTTCAAAATTATGCACGTTTTCTACTCCATTTTGGTAATTACTCATATAAACGGTTACCATTTGGACTTTCTGTATCAACAGAAGCTTTTTAAGAACGCATGGAGGAAACATTTAGTGATATAGAGAATCTACAATTTTACGTTGATGATTTGATAATTTATGCCGATACTATTGAGGAACACAATAATGCTTTACTAAATGTATTAAAAAGAGCTCAAGAATGCAATGTTAGGTTTAACAGAGAGAAGTCTCAAATTTTGCCTACAGAAGTTTCCTTTCTTGGTATGATTTTGAGTGATAAAGGAATAAAACCTGATCCAATAAAAGTTATGGCCATTACTGAATTAAAATGCATTTATGATAAAAAAGAACTTGAACGATTTCTTGGTATGACAAATTACTTGTCAAAAATTATTTATAACTATTCAACCATTACAAGTCCCTTACGTGAACTTCTTAAAAAATATATATTGTTCACATGGCTTCCTTCTCATTAAAGTGCTTTCAATAAGATTAAGGAGTTATTAACGAACGCTCCAACGCTCAAGTTATTGGACAGCAATAAGGATATAGTTGTGTCCGTAGATTGTAGTTCGGAGGGTGTAGGCGCTTGCCTCTTACAAGACAGACAACCTGTAGCATATGCGTCAAAGGCGCTTACTGAATGTCAGAAAGGTTATGCTCAAGTTGAACGTGAAATGTTTGCTATTGTGTTTGATTGTATTAAGTTTCATAAGTACATATTAGGTAAACATGTTCTAGTAGAGACAGATCATTCGGTTTTGGAAATTTTATTCAAAAAACAACTATCCTTAGTTCCTGTTAGATTACAAAGAATGATGCTTAAAATACAAGGTTATGACATTAGTGTTAAATATGTGCCTGGAAAACAAATGTATATATCAGATTTTCTTAGCCGTTCTTTCTTACATGATAATAATGATGAAACTAACCGCTTTGATGAAGAATTTAATAAGGAAATTGTCTGTCATGTTGAGCGTTAGATTCTTTACCTATTTCCAGTAACAAACGACAACTTATTGCCATGAAAACTAATGAAGATACTTCTCTATCTTGTTTGAAATATTATATTCGTAATGGTTGGCCTAACTCTAAAGACAATATAAATGATTTAGTGAAACCATTCTGGAAATTTCGCAATGAATTGTCTTTAGTAGACCAAATAGTTTTAAGAAATAATCTTATTGTTATACCAGTTGCATTACAAAAAATGATGTTAGAAATCATTCATGAAGGTCACTTAGGACTAAATACATGCCTAAGAAGAGCTAAAAATGTTATCTTTTGGCCTGGAATGACGAGTCAGATAAAATAACTATGTATAAATTGTCCGATATATGCTTTATTCAGGAAAAATAATACTAAAGAGCCGATCCATTTCCACGATATACCCAAACTTCCGTGGCTAAAATTAGGCACTGATCTTTTTGAATTCAACAAACATTACTATCTAATAATTATTGACTATTATAGCATATTCTTTGAAGTAGTTAAGTTAAATGACTTGTCTTCAAGAACCGTTATTAATAATATTAAATCCGTTATAGCCAGACATGGTTGTCCCTTAGAAATTGTAAGCGACAATGGACCACAGTATTCTTGTAAAGAGTTTAAAGAATTTGCACTTGCATATGGTTTTAAACATATCACTTCGTCTCTTGATTACCCAAAATCAAATGGACTTGCAGAATCTTGCGTAAAAATTGTTAAATCACTTTTTGAAAAATGTAAACAAGATAATACAGATCCTTATATAGCCCTACTAAACTTCAGAAATAGCTCGAAGGAAAATAGCCCTTCCCCAGCTAACCTTTTATTCAATCGAAACCTTAATGACCGTTGTCCGGTATCAGCTAATTACTTAAGGCCCAAAATTGATACTAGAAACTTTATGTTAGATAGACAATTACAGCATAAGGCAGAACATCATTACAACAAAGCAGCTAAACCGCTAAGTGAACTTGAGGTGGGCCAGGCAATAATGTTCAAGAAGAAAATGACAGATGAACGTTGGCAAAAAGGAATTATTGTCAATAAGGCCAATTTCCCTCGTTCGTACATTGTCGAGGACGAGCATGGCCGACAATATAGAAGGAACAGGCTGCATTTAAATATAAATAATAATAACCTTTTAAGAAACAGTAATACCAAGACAACTGTTATTCCTAAATCTTATAATGTAAACTATGGTAGTGATGATAGGGAGGATAGTGTTTCCTTGAAGTCATTTAAAAGTGCAGAGGAAAATGACGATAATATAGTAGTTGACAATTCTGGGCAAGTTGAAAACCATGATCTGTATAAGACTAGATCAGGAAGAGTTGTAAAACCCCCAGCAAGGTTAATTGAATCTTAATTATTTTATTTAATAACGAGAGGAATGTTACGTGTTTGAGTTAATGGTCAATTGTCATTTTAGGTTAGTTGTCATTCAAATAAAAGATGTCTTAATGTAAAAATGTGTTTTCTTTGAATATTATAAACATTGACTAAATTCACTATATTTGACATCGAAATTTGGGGCCGAAAAGTGCTCGAGTAGAGACCACGGACTAGCAAGCGCAGCGTAGGACGTACACCCACAAGATGGACAGACGACCTCATTAAGGTCGCCGGAAGACGCTGGATGCAGGTCGCTTCCAACCGGTCCAATGGGGAGGCTTTTGTACAGTAGTGGACGTCTTATGGCTGAGAGGATGGTGATGACTATATTTCATTTAAAAAAATATTTACATTCCATACATAAATTATTTTTTACGGGCTATAATATCATTATGACCATTAGTGATTTCATATTGCCAAAGTCTGAATTGGCGCAAAATTCAAGTTAAATAAAAATAATTATTTATGGTTAAAGTAAGGTAGTAAAGTTAAGTAAGGTTGTCCTTACACACTATCGACCTACTCCTACGGTAAGCTCAGTAAGGCTTGTTCTGTAGGTACTACCGTACTAGACGATATATAAAATAGATAGATACAAATAAATACTTAAATACATAGAAAACACCCATGACTCAGGAACAAATATCTGTTCTCATCAATCAAATGCCCCGACTGGGACTCGAACCCAGTACCATCGGCTTCATAGGCAGCGTCACTACCAACTAAGGCCAGAGCGGTCGTCAAAAGTTGGTTGACTGTACTACAAGTCTGTAAGTGCTTATTAGTAAAGCATTTTTTGGTTAACCTTTTTATTAAAATTTTGATCCATTGAGTATAAATTAATTTAATAGTTATAGTAACAGTAAGGAAACTGTCGCCCAATAAGGTGCTGTTCCGTTACTCTAATAACGTTTCGACTTAACTACTTCCTCCGCCATTGCCAAGCTAAATAAAGCTCTATAAGCGTGTTATAAAGGTGACAATGGAGACTATTCGTTTGAACCAATGCCAGTAAAGAATGTCGCTTGACACACAAACTGGTACCAGTGGTTTAGATTGGAAGTAGTAATAGGGTTTTGGTATTTTTTGATATTTGTTTAGTGATAAATATCAACATAGTCGTTGGCATTATAGCTTTAGTTTTCCTTATTTTTCTTTATTTTCAAGCGTTATTTATGACTAGGGGAGGTAGGGGGGCATTGGGCAGTCGAGTCGGGAGGTTTGGGCACAACATTATAAATGTCTCGATATTCGCTACACGTTTAGATATTAGAGGATCTAGTAAATTGAAGGTGCTGTCATAACTGATAACAACGCCCTTAATTTACTAGATTTTTTTATAAATAAACGTAAGTGGCGAATATCGATACATTTACAAAGTAATGCCCAAAAGCCTGCTACCTGCCCTAGATATTTATCTAGTAAGTGATTGACAAAATAAAAACATCGACAGCCCTGTATATCGATAACTACCACTGCAATACAAAGTCAAATAGGGTAATAGGGTTAAAAATAAATAATAATAACAAAACTATCCATTCGTTTGTCATTGTATTGTGCAATAAAGATTATATAAATAAGTGAGTCGGCATAGTACGCTCACTATAATCTGATGTGGTGATGTGTGCAACACAGAATAAGCATCGATAGCACGTCGTTACCTAATTAGTCCGATCACCAGTAATTAGACGGAAAGCGTGGATAATGCGTTCGAAAGCAGTACCGAACCGTGACGTTTTAAGTACGTTATTGCAGCAGACGGGACTTTCACAGGACTTTTGTCAAATTAGTGTACCTACCGCTTGGTTTTTAATCCTCAGAGGTCAGAATTCCCGTAGCAGTTTTGAGCTGTCATAGGGACTTCTCGTTTATCGACTTCCGATTATACATATGTATATCGAGAAACATACAGAATACAACATACTGCATATAAAATTTGTTTACGAACAGAGGCTCTAGTGTAAGAACTTATACTTTAGAAGTAAAAAAACGTTTACGAATGCGTAAGTGATAATGTTATTTATATGGGAAACGCAAACGCGTTCGTGAACTCAAGTTACGTTAAATACTTACACTCAGGGCTCAGAATTAAAGAACATGCAATCTTATCTCGATTGAATGATCTCATTTCGAAGAAAGTAAAAATAATAATATTTTATTGTCTCTTAAAAGTAATTTGTGAATTTAACAATTTCAGTCACTCAAAAGTTATCTAAAAGAGATCGCTCTTTAGCGCTAAGACTGCCTGACATTTACCACTATTTTTAATCTTGTTTATTATGTTGTGTTCTATAATATATCGATATAATTATCGAATATCGGTAGTCGATAAATGAGAAGTCCCTATGACAGTTCAAAAATGCTACGAGGGTTCCGACCTCTTGTAATCCTACTAATATTATAGATGTAAAGGTTTTCCTTAAACATTGACTAAGCCCCATGGTATGCTGAAGAGGGGTACTTACTCAGCCAACGATAAATATAAGGTGCTAAGAAATTAGTCACGGATATTTTAAGAGATAATATGTTACATTTATTAACAGTTAAGTAAAAATAAATTATACTAATTAAAAATAAAATAAAATAAATAATTACTGCTAAAATAACTATAAAAGAATACCCCATCTAGCAAGTCCCCCTGCGGCATGGACCCAATAACGCTGGCTGCGTTACCTCTCTGTACCGCTAGGGCGATACGCTGGGAGAGGTAAGAGCCAGCTTTTGGGTCCCCTGTGGTGTTGACCAGCCGCGCCGACAGAGCCCTCATGAATTGTTACATTAAAACAATTAACTTTTAACTATAATTAAGGATATCGAACAAAAAAAAAAACTAAATTAATTTTAAAAATAATCATTTCCTTATTATGTACCGGTCGAGATGTGTAACACTGTGTGTCATGTCACGTCAAGTTTTTTAAATGTCATTATGTATTTCATTTATCAACTTCAAGTAGCTAGTTGAATGATAGTTTACATATAGGTTCTAGAATGTCTAAAGAGGTCTCATTTAATTATATTATAAACAGGATGTTTTAACGTTGCAAATTTGTTTTTAATAAATAAATAAATATTTCTGGATAATCTTACGCAAATCGACCTAGTCCTATGGTAAGCTCAGTAAGCCTTGTGTTGTAAGTACTAGACAATATATATATAAAAGATACATAAATACTTAAATACATAGAAAACACCCATAACTCAGGAACAAATATCTTATGCTCATCACACAAATAAATGCCCTGACTGGGATTTGAACCCAGGACCATCGGCTTCATAGGCAGGGTCACTTACCCACTAGGCCAGACCAGATTATTAGATGTTTGATGATAAAAATCTAATAATACATATAACAAACTTAGGTATATTCCGTTGATATATGTATACATTTGTTCAAGCACAAATCTCGATTTATCGTCATGTCGTCAAAATGTTATAAAACTTAAAAACTTAAGTGTTTTTTTTCTTTATTCAGACGCGTCCGTGACATTTCTGCGGACAACGCCTTTATTTGGACAGGCACTCCTAAAGACATAAAATTGCAGTGTCCATATTTTATCCGTTTAATGTTATACTCATGACTTCACCCAAATCGCCGCCAATCCTTTTGAAAAGTAATCGATTCTGCTTTTAATTTAAGCATTTTTGTGTTTCAGTGAAACTATCGCCGAACGAAGAAATTGAATCCCATCTAGTTCCTTAATTTTAAGAAATATACCTACTTATCAGAAACTCAACGAGTTCTTGAGTGGAGGCCGTGTCTCGGCAAGTGTAGTGTAGGGCGCCCTCAGGCAGTGGAGTGACGACTTGCGCAAGATGGCTGGCAGGAGCTGGATGCGAACAGCCGAAGATCGAACAAGATGGCGTGAAATTTGGCAGGCCTATGTCAAGCAGTGGACTGAGATAGGCTAATGAAGATGACCTACTTACCAGAAGAGATGGAAAACAGCATACTACAGTCAGTACCAATAGTCACTTACTGGAATTACTGCAGAGGCCGTGAAGAGGGGTTGCAGGAAGGGGTTCCGACCGAGGCTTGTATAGTTCTTTCCTCAAACAATGTAAGAAAATATTAAATGTAAAATAAGTATAATAAACATGTATATAATAAAAGTAAAAACGCCGATAGCCTAGCGGTAAGACCGTGCGACCTGCAATCCAGAGGTCGCTATTTCAAAGCCCGGCTTGCAATAATGAGTTTTTCAGAACTTATGTACGAAGTAGCGTGGGACGCCCTCTGACCGGATGGCGGGACGACTTGCATAAGAGGGCCGGCATCGGCAGCGACTGGATGCATTAAGCAGCAGACCGGGCTCTGTGGCGTACCTTGGGAGAGGCCTATGTCCAGCAGTGGACTGCAACGGGCTGATGATGATGATGATGATGATGATGTACGAAATATCATTTTATATTTACCGGTTGAATTTCGGTAATCGATTCATCGTGAGGAAGCCTAGTTTACCATCTGGGTTGGATCTGGGTTAACAATTAAATTATTAGATTAATTAGGTCTTAAAATACTCGGGTCTGCAAAACTCAGCTTCCTTTTGTAATTTCGACCCGGAAATCTTAAAACCTCTTATTAAGTGACTGTTGCACAAAATACTATAATCAATAAGTTAGACTTCACTTAACAAATGGCCGCTAACTACTGCCGTGTAGTGAGAGAAATGGAAAGTGATTCAAGAACATATTATTAACGGTCTTTGAATTCTATAACGGTTGGGATTTGATTGATACCATCGCGAATGTATGAAAGTATCTTTATTGTTTTATCATTTACGAGGTAACGTCTAACTTTCATCAATTTTAACGTTGTTACTTCCGTAATATATTCTTCCCTACTATTGTATATGCAAGTGTTGTATGTGACGACATGTCTGGCCTAGTGGGTAGTGACCCTGCCTATGAAGCCGAAGGTCCTGGGTTCGATTCCCATTCAGGGTATTTATTTGTGTGATGAACACAGATATTTGTTCCTGAGTCATGGGTGTTTTCTATGTATTTAAGTATTTATATGTATCTATCTATTATATATATATCGTCGTCTAGTATACAACACAAGCCTTACTGAGCTTACCATAGGACTAGGTCGATTTGTGGAAGATTGTCCCGAAATTATTTATTTATTTTATTTACTTCATTGTACCTATATGCAAGTGTTTGTGTATGTGACGACACGTCTGGCCTAGTGGGTAGTGACATTGCCTATGAAGCCGACGGTTTTGGGTTTAAACCCAGCAACGATAGTATTGATTTGTTTAAAAAAAAAAACCAGTAAGGGCATTTATTTATGTGATGAGCACAGATATTTGTTGCTGGTGTTTTCGTTTGATTAAACAATTCTTTGACTTTAATCCTTATTTTATATAATCAAATGGGTAAAAAAACTACTAAAAATATTTAAACTAATATCAACCTTAAATGGGTATTAATATGATTCACTATGGCTATTAACATGTGGTACTAATTAATCAGTCTTGGTCACCGACGATCTACAGTTAGTTCATAGTGTAGGTTGACACTCTTTATGGAAACTGTGACTTGACCATAAAATATGCCAAAAATTTAAGTTTATTGAACTAAAGGGAAACAAACTAAACTTTTTTTATGGAAACCAGGCCCGCCACATCGTCACCCACTTCGCCAGCGGTGGGCGACACAGGTGTGCGCAAAACTTCTGCGCCTGCGTCGGTTGCCACACGCGTTCAACGCTTGCGCATCTTTCGTTGCCACCGTTAGGGGATAAACAACCTTATAGTTAATGTAATACAGTTGCTAATCGGATGTTTGATATTTAGTGTATTATAGTGTGTTTGTGTTTATTGTGTGTGAAAGTGATTTTTGTGATTGAAGGATTAGTTGATTTGCTTCATTGGTGAGTAGATAAAATGGTTTTGGCTGTTTAGTGGTATTTAGTGACATAATTTAAAATAATACCTACAGTTCGGTTGTTTTTTTTTACGTATTTGCAATATGATATAATTTATTCGGTTTTGATTACGGCTAATAATGAACAATAATCTGTTTATAATAAATATTGTAAATAAACGATAATTTCGCGCAGGTTTGCGAGTTATACTTACTAGGTAAAAGTTTTATTATTTCTTTCATTATACTTTCATTATAATATTTATTATATCAAGAGTCCTGTCAGTTAAGTGTTTTAAATAAATAATTATGCTTAGGTCTAACTATAGTTTTGTGTTTAACACGTTGATGGACAGTAAATGACGTCATCTGTCATACACCATAGGAAACAAAAACATACGCGACGCCTATAGGCGTACTGTCCGCCAAAGTGTTAAAGGTATGTTTTTTTCTTTTAAAAATAGTTTTCTTAATAGTTTGAATAGTCTATTTTTTTGAAATTTGAAACATAGTTTATACACAATATTACAACAAAACGTAACTAATCGCCAAGGATAGGACAAACGCCCGTCATTTCGAAAATATAACCCTGTTCCGTACAGCAGAGACATCCTTATTTCATGATGTTAAAATATTTTGGAAGAACAGTATACCAATGTCAACGATTACATATGCCCCTATGACGTCGTAGACTGTGAACGGACTTTTTCAACGCATAAATGGGTCATAAATTCACATTTCACACACTCACAACTGAAAATTTAGAAAAAATCTTGGTCATTCTATTTTATTGGTGACAGTAAATTTCGGAATGTCAATCATAAATTTATTTGTCACTGGATATAAATTATGGTCTAATAAATGTATAAAATAGTATTTTTTTATTAACATAAGGAAGTCTCTGCTGTACGGAACAGGGTTATATTTTCAAAATGACGGGCGTTTGTACTATCCTTGCTAATCGCGTATGTAATGTATACTTTAAATATTACCTCCGACGTTTCGAGAACTACTTCCCCGACCACTTACCCCTATTATGTCACTTTACTCAACGCCTTTGCCCTACCCACTTTTGTAACCCGATATCAAAAATTTAAAAAACTATATTTTATTAAAATAACCTTGATAAATAAATCCGGCTTTGAGTGGAATCTATTGCTTATGCAAAATTTACGCAAACTCGCCAGTAAAGATGCCTCATTTGCATAAGTCTTGAGCTATGGCCGATTCTTAGTCATACTGGTTTTCCAAATTAAATGTATTGTATGTAGATATTTCGGGTTTCCAATAAAACAAAAATTGGTGATAGAATATATGTTCTTTTTTCGTGAACCTCGAATGGTTTTTATTAAATTTTAGAACTGTTTGAGTTTTTGTTTTCATAGTTTATAAACACTTAATAATCTCATTTCATAACCATCATGAACTAACTTCGCAAAAGGTTACTTTAATTGACATCAAAGTAACCTTTTGCAAATAAATAGAAACATTGACATGTTTGTGCATATCCAATCCTCGAAAGGCCTCGTAAGGCCCACGTTGGTATGAACTGGGGTTTGCGCTAGGCCTATAGCGCTACTTTAGCGGGATTATTTCTAAGATTAATGAACTAATATTTAAATCAATAATATTGAATCTTATTTTTATATTAAGCAGAAACGTCTGCTAGCATATCAAAGACATTTAAATCGAAAGAAAAATAGAAAAATTTTACTCTAGGATAGCTCAATTGGTAGTGCACTGGGCTAGTGATCCAGTGGTTGTGGGTTCGAGTCCCGCTGCGAGTCAATTTTTTCTATTTTTCTTTCGATTTAAATATCTTTGATATTGAATCTAATTATACCAGATATATTTTCACATTTGCAAATATTTTACAGTGGGTCACAATTAATGTTTACTTAACATAAAAAATATACATACATTTTTACATACATTTCAGCCGTATGCAGTCCACTGCTGGACATAGGCCTCCCACAAATAGGACTTAAGTATCATCTTGCGGGTAGTTGCCATAGTCACCACGCTTGGCAGGCGGGTTGGCGACCGCAGTAGCTGTAAATTGAGTTTCAACTGACGCTGATGCCCGCCCGTAGGATTTTTCTCTTTGTCGCCTTTTACGACACCCGCGGGAGGAGATGGGGTGGTGCTCTTCTAGGCAGCCGGCATCACGCGGCAAAAATTGTATGTGAAATTATTTAACTATGGAGATTCTTTCACACACTTATGGAAAACTCGTACAAACACAGAAACCTGATCACACACTTTAAAACGGTGTTTGGTAACTTTTTCTTAAGTATATCTATTTTAACGTATAAACTTGTTTAGGTTGGCATACTGGCTTTTCCCCTCTCGTTTTAGTATTTGGGTTTATTATAATATATATTACTATGCAAATATCCGTATTGGTTGGTGATGTATAGGGTTCCGTAGTGAAAACGGAAAAACAGAATCCTGATAGTTTGGTCACGTTCGTCTGTCCATACGTCACAGCATAACCCAGTCGTATTTCTTTACTAAAATCAAATTTATAATTAAACGGAGTAAACTGACAGCACTTTCATACTAAAGTTGTCAAACGACCTGTCAAATGTATGAAAACTGCTGTCAATTTACTCCATTTAATTATAAATTTGATTTTAGTTGATACTTTGGCGTACACGTCATTTTGACGCGAGAGGAAAAGCGGTCAAAAGGTTAAAGTATCCAACATTAGTGCCATTACCCTAAGTAAGAAATACTTATATCATGATAATCATGTTATATTATATATTATATAACATATTTCTAAACCAGCCCAGTTTAAATTGGTATGACCTCCCATTGATCTGTAGATCGGTAACTAACAATAATTAATTACCAATCCTCTTTAGTAATTTTTAGATAAGTTACTCAATGCCCTTGATAGAACCGGTCTCTGCTCTATATTATGAAAATTATATTAAAATAAGTTTGTAAGAAAATATCTATAGGCCGCTATCATGAACGTAGTTTATTTGGTATAGAATATTACTTTCTTTAAACGAGCAACAGAAGAAAAATAGTAGATTGTTTGACAAGGGGCTAAAGTAGGCCCCAAGCATTAGGTGCTTCTTAGTTCATACTTCACAAGCATTAAAAAAAGTTTAAATCGTTGGCAAACTCTTTGAAGCCCAAATTATACATTGTCTATGGCATTTATTCACGGCGTAGATATATCCTATCTGTATCAAAGGACTGAAAAAAATACAAAGATTGCCAAATTAAACATTTTTGACTCAGAATTCATTAAATTTGTTTATTGTTAAAATGTTACTTTATTTTATTTTCTCGCAATCGAAGTGAAAACTAGTATGTATAACTTGGGTCTAAACGCCATAGTACCACGAGATGGTTATTTTCCCGAATGAAGTGAGGAGGTTTGCCAACGATTTAAACTTTTTTTTAATGCTTGTGAAGTAGGAACTAAAGAGCACCTAATGCTTTGAGAATTTGATGGCGTTTCCTCATTGGTCGATTTTAATATTGCGGATATCTGATTGGTTGATACTTTATACAAAGTTTTGTTTAATGATTTCACATTTTTAAACAGTATTCGCACCAAAAAAGAATCTAGAGTTGCAATTAACAATTAATTCGATATGTGTCGTGATTGGTGGATTTAATAAGGTGAAGCGTTCTGGTTGGTCAATTTAAAACGTTTTGTATATCATAAATATGTATACATATTTTCCCAAGAGGCTAAATGTACTACTTTAGTCCGCCTTGGCAAGCATAATATGACACACTTTTAGAGCATGAGAAGTGAAAAAAATATTATGTAAAAACGTCTGCTAGCGAATATCTTCGATATTTAAATCGAAAGAAAAATAGAAAAATATTTGACGAAAATCGAAATTAATATCAAAAGTAAAAGCACCTTTGAGCATGGGGGGTTAATTTAATACCATAATTGTCATGCTTGGTAGCTCGGTTGGCAATTACAGTATGTTCTACCATTTTAAAAAGACGCTAAAGGCCTACGGCGAAATTCTAAATTCGGAAGATTGTCTCTTCCATTCCTATTGCGCTTAAATTGGAGTAACAGAAAAAAATTCCCGGAATTTTCTTCGATTTTAGTCGACTCTGGTCGCAGTTTAGGGGACAGTAGGGTGATGGCGTCAGTAATGGACAAGGAACTAATCATGAACATTAATGCTTATTTGAAACGACTCAAGTGTTGTGCATTTGTTGGTACATATCAGTGGCGGCGCGACAATTATTTTCTTAGGCAAGACAGAGCTGATATGTCTTCGCCTTTTCTTCTTGAGCCCAAGGAAAACCGTTGAACTGCAGTAAAGTTATCAAGCCGGCGGGAATCGGCTTGTATAAACGCCCGGCCACTGGTACATATTAAATTTGTAACTTTATGGTTGTTGAATTAAGAACCAAGTGCCCATCATTGGTGCCTGTCAGCTTAAAGTGTCCAACATTGGTGCCATCATGGTAACCGGGTCCATGAATACAGTAACTGATATAATATTCAGACTGGCATACTAACCAGCACGGAAACATATTAGCATAGACGTCCCGCCGCGGCCGCTTTCGTCTTCGTTGCGCAAACGCTTCCCGGAGTTGATTGATCGATTTGTACGTTACAATCAAACTCAAATCGCTGCTCGTAAGCTAAACACATTTGTATGATAGGTGGAGTTAAAAAAATATGGCTTCCATCAATTCAGATGATTTCGTCGATGTCAAATTGATTGTACAGTCAGCAGCAGAAGTGGCTAAGCGTTTGAGGTGTTCAAAATGAGGTCAACACATCTCTATTGTCAAGAGAATAAGAGCGCGTGTAGTTCATTTTGAACACTTCAAACGCTTAACCACTTTTGCTGCTGACTGTACGAGTAGCTAATCAAACGAATAACATGTAACAAGTTTGCTCTTAGAGCTTGCCAGTGTACGGCAGAGGGTCTTGTGTTTTGTAAAGTAGTAGCTGGACTACAGAAAGCCACGAGGCGGCTTGGGCCCCGGGATTGCCGGGCGCAGACCAAAAAGTGGCGTAATGCGTTTGAGATTTATTCTTCATTAGCTGCGCAATTCTGCGTTAGATCACTGCATAATAAGTTATCAATATTACACACCAAACAATACGATAAATAATAATATAAAACCCGTTATAATTATTAAATATAAATAATTTATAATTTTTCGCAGCAAATATATTATTTACAAAATAAAAGTTAATTAAGAGAAACATGTTGCAAGCAACATATAATAACATATTTACGAAATAACTAAAAAAATTCTTCCCGGTATTCGAACTTAGGACCTCCTGCTTGGTAGTCAAGGTCATTGTCAACACTTATACCCACATAAGTAACAGGAGATGCCATTTTTGTGCTTTAATCAATATGAAAGTTCTATCTTAATCATGGGAAATCTTTTTCATATTATTTATGTTTAATTGTTCACTATACTTACTCATTACTACCGTCAACGCTAGCAGTCATGAGCAGAAATTGTTAAGCGGCTTAGGTGTTCAAAAAGATCCGG
The DNA here is from genome assembly GCA_022674325.2 of Grapholita molesta. NCBI lineage: Eukaryota > Metazoa > Arthropoda > Insecta > Lepidoptera > Tortricidae > Grapholita > Grapholita molesta. The sequence continues at coordinate 1,284,676 of CP053125.2, read as the reverse complement.
ACACGATCTTGTCGTCTTAATAATAAATTCGTGTCAAGCCCATATGCCTCAGCCGCATAGCTACTTTTGCTGCTGACTGCACCCTGTAACATCTGTGTGAGTGGAGTGTAGTTGAAGAGTGGAGTAGAGTGGGGTTGAAGAGTGAAGTGAAGTGGAGTGGAGTTTAAGAGTAGAGTGGAGTAGAGTGGGGTTGAAGAGGTGGAGTGGAGTGGAGTAGAATGGGATTAAAGAGTACAGTGGAGTAGAGTGCGTACAGTGGCTACGCTTCAGAAGACGTAATGTAGTACGCCTTCCAGCTAGATGGAATGACGATATATATATATATTTTTATTGTAATCCATGGTACAGTCAGCGTCATATAGTTGGTAGCATCCAGTACTCAAAAAGTTCGGCATTTAATTTGTATGGTGTACCCAACTATTTGACTACTATGAATGCTACCAACTATATGTCGCTGACTGTACAAAGTTGTTACAATTTACACAGTTAATTTGGTTTCACATGGACCCGGTATAGGGTATAGCAGATAAACCTTATTATCTATCTTAAAAATAAAGTTACAATATATTTGTTACTACTTAATTTAAAATTATATTATATTAATATTAAACAGGCAAAAATGCAATTTAGTTAGTTAAGTTAGTAGAATGATTACGATGATGATTATGTAGGGTACCTGTCAGTGAATAGATGTAAAACAATTCAAGACCGAACTCAGTGGCATGCTATAACACCCCATAGGAAATGTCTATGTCCATTAGTGAACGAGGATAACCTGATGATGATGAAAGTTAGTAGTATTTTTATCAAAATATAGTATTAAATATGAAATTAAGAAGCGTATGTGTTATAACAATTGAGTTCAATGACCATTGGAATGTCTTGCCCTGAGTATGGTCTTGAATTTATAATCACCTTAATTTCTCTTTAAGGAGGACCGTTTAAAATTTTTCATAACTTTTTGTCACATAGACAAAATACTTATTTTTTGTTTTGCGAGTCCATATTTTACAGTTGGCTGCAATGTTTAAACATTTTCATTTAAAAACATAACAACGCTCTTTTATGAATTAAATGGAATAAAATTATCACTTGTGTCTCACTAACGATCGGTGTCAAAATGTGAGGTATGACTACAAAACGCCTACTAAACATAAATTAAATTTTGTCAAAGTGAAGTATAATTTAATTTAATTTTATTATAATACCAAACTGTATGTTTAACACTAAGTCGTAAAATCTACGTTGTATTGTATTTTTGTATTGTAGCTAGAGCCCGCTATCTATGCCCGCTAATGATTAGATCATAGATCCCAAAAAAGTTAAATTGTATACAAATAAATGGTACTTGTACATAAAAAAAATATATTGAAAAATCGAGTATCGATATCGTCATCACAAATATGATTAGTTGATTACCCATCCCTAAGAACTTCACAGCTACCATTCTGCACCTCCGATAGCGAGGTCTAAATTTGTAGCAAGTGAAGTTTTTTTAAGTAATTGAAGTTCAACAATTTGAAATCATACCATTTCCAATGAGCCGAACCGTCCATTTTCCTGAATCCGACGGCATTCTGACCAAAATCGTTCCACAGTATTCGCCAAGAAGCACGATTGCAAGCAGCAAATATAATTGTATAAGCTTAAGCGATTATAAGCTCTAATTCAAAGGTCTAATATGTATTATTGGATTGTCAACTGCCATAAGATGACCATCTAGAAATGTTCACAAATCGTTTTCTAGTAAGTTGATGTCGCATTCAGTCCACTTATTCGATTACGACATTCGCTAGTCTACAAATGACTTGTATAGTTAAGTATGTTATTGGCACTGCATTGAAGACGGGATTTTTTGTCGCCGGGAAAATGCGGCCCATGATGGTAGTGAGGGGGTATGTGGGACTCTCTCCTCGCTGCTCCTCTTGCGAGCCAAGAGGAGGGGAGGAGAATACCCACTGAAAACCCAGCGGCGACGTCCGCATTGCCGCTAGGGGTGTGCCTCAGGATCACGATCGCACTCGATGGTGACACTCCCCGGATTGACAACAGACCTAGTGGGTAGTGCTGCCTATGAAGTCCATGGATTCAAATCCCAGTAGGTGCATTTACTTGTATACCTCCCTTTCTTAATACCTTTAAAATAAATTATTTCATAATTTCAGCAGTCGTCCACTGCTGAATAAAGGCTTCCCCAAAAAATGTCTTGTATCTTGGGAGGTGGTCGCTATAGTCGCCACGCTTGGCAGGCGGGTTGCAGCTATATTGTTTTTTTTTTTTTTTTTTTTTTTTTTTTTTTTTTTTTTTTTTCACCCATGATGACGTATACGACGAGGAATAGATAGAAAAATTCGACAAGTCTCAGCGGTCACCCGTATAGCACAATTGGAAGTGCACTGGGCTAGTGATCCAATGGTTGTGGGTTCGAGTCCCGCTGCGAGTCAAATTTTTCTATTTTTCTTTCGATTTAAATATCGAAGCTATATTGTCTACCCAATCGGTTCCCACAGGACGCTGCTGCCCATCAGTCGGTTTTTTCCCTTACAACAACCGCGAGAGGAGATGGCGTGGTGGCCGGCACCGTAATCAATATTTATTCAAAAGATTTAACCTAATTGCTCAAGATCACAGTTTATCCTATGCAGTATCTAAACATCTGCTAACCTGTAATCAAGGTCAGTAGTTAAATAAATGTCTGATTGGACAAAGACGGTATCTTGACCCAAAACTTTACAGTCACGGATTTGATAGTCCAGTCAACGACAAATTCAGAATTACATTTTATTTTAAAGTACAAATTTGGTACTTATTTACTTATACTACTACTATGGGCTCCGAAACGTGGTCTTTCACTATCGGCCTCTTCTCAAGGCTTACAGTCGCTCAACGAGCTATGGAGAGAGCTATGCTCGGAGTTTCGCTACGAGATCGACTCAGAAATGAGGAGATCCGTAGGCGAACTAAAGTCACCGATATAGCCCACCGGGTTAGCAAGCTGAAGTGGCAATGGGCAGGCCACACTGCACGCAGAGAAGATGGCAGATGGGGTCGAAAAGTGCTCGAGTGGAGATCACGGACTAGCAAGCGCAGCGTAGGACGTCCACCCACAAGATGGACAGACGACCTCATTAAAGTCGCCGGAAGACGCTGGATGCAGGTTGCTTCCAACCGGTACATGTGGAGATCCAAGGGGGAGGCCTATGTTCAGCAGTGGACGTCTTATGGCTGAGATGATGACTACTATGTGTAACATCAAACTTGATTTTAACATAGATTTAAGTGCATGTAAGATTATTATCTGTTGGTAATCCTAAAAAACATATAATATCTTTATAAATTACTCTTTTACCATGTAAGCGTAAAGTCTTGTATACATGTTTCGTCACATTAAATGTATACATAGCTTTAGACGTTAAAGTATGATACAAATTAATTTGAAGTTACGCAGTTAGTTAAGCAGTTTTCGCGAGAACGGGCAACAATCATCCATCCATACAAACTTTTTTATACAGTCAAGGTAAAATATATAGAAACAGCGCCAAAGTATGTATGTATATATGTACCTTAATATTGACAAAATACGATGCACGTATACATATTTTGGGACGTTGGTTGTATCGATACGTTCGACCTTGACTTTACAGTTGCCATCAGATATCGGAGCTGTATATGTGGTCACAAATATCTAAACAACGGCACTATTATCAAGGCGATAAAGTGTTTGTTCATATATTTGTGACTACCTCCACAGCTCCGATATATCTCATGAAGACTGTACAAACGTATTAGTAAGAATTTTGCCAAGTCCTTCTATTACAACATATTAGAATTTTAAATCTTACAGTTACAAAACCACCTAAGGTGTATTCATATTTTAATTAACTAGGTTTATTGTGTGTGTGAGGTATGTTCTGTAAGGCACGAAGCCCGCCAATTGTAAATGAACGCAGATATATAATCACTAAATGTATTGTGTTAAGAAGTAGTAGATATATTTATACTTTGTGAAAAAAATAAAGAAATGGTGATGTGATTGTCGAGACTAAGCAAAGAAACAGAAATACATAAAAAAACTAAAAAAAAGAATGAAAAAAATACAAGATTCTAAATGGTACCTTATAATTACATTATAATTATACATTATTATTACAATTATAATATTACAATTTGATTACCAGTCTCCACGCAATGCTAAATCTCACTCAACGCGATACACCCTCAACGCGAGCGGTGTATCGCTCCCTCAACGCGAGCGGTGTGTCCTGACTGACTCGGCTTGAAAATGGAAACATGTCGCCTAGTGCGATATAATTACACCTCCACTTATCCGTTTGTAACTAAGTAGAAGTAACATGGCTCAAAACAATTTTAACTATATTCTTACAACTATTACTTAAAATCCTATCCCGGATGCTATCCCTATACGATACTATCGTGGATAGTTCCCATGTATCTTAATGAGTTTCCGATATATCGGCACTGTTGCAAGCGCCATTCTCACTTCGTAGCCCGTTCCGTACTAGTATAATAGTCATGCGAGCTTAAAATCGTATATCCTAATCTCCTCTCCATAAACTACAATATCGAGATATTTGCGGAGAAATCGTGAAGGCACAACTGACCGTTGGTAGACTTTATTACGTGGCAATAAGATTTACAATTGGTCAGCAATGCGCACGCGTTAACTTTCATCACTCAATTGCTTCATTATGGCAAATTTCGCTGCGATTTGCTCAAATAATCGCCATTACGTACGTTATGGTAGCGGCAATGGCTACTGTATTACTATTAAGTCCTATTACGTACTTATAAGCATTAGATACCACAAATTTTTCACCGCCGGAGCGATAGTCACAGTAGGTACACATCAGTACCCTTACCCTGAGTTGTGACATTACGGTTTTCGATAACGAGTATCGAGTTTACTATCTGTGCATCTCGCGTACTATTTTAGTGCGAACGAGATGCACAGTAAACTCGATACTCGTTATCGAAAACCGTAATGTCACAACTCATGGTACGGCTACAGTTACTAACTTCCAACGACCCGTACGAAGTCAGTCATCCAGGCTAAAAAATCATAATTTTTTAATAAGATAACATCTAAACCTTTTTGAAACAGCAACTAAAGTTGCCATACGCCTACCTCACCAAAGTCACCTAAGAGTGTCATGGCGGACGCATAGCTATTCTTCTACTGACATAAGGTTTATATTCTTTCTTTGCTAAAATTAATCAACTGAAAACCTTAACCCTTTACCAGGCGACGGGATATATTCCTCCCACATCTTATATCGGGTACTGCAGGCAGGTTTTAACTCCAAACCTCCTACAAAATATTTTGTCAATCCCTGAAAATTGTATTTTATGATCTACATTCACAACACGCTTCTAAATCGCGTAATATATCTTTGGCAGTCGTTTAAATTCACTTGAACGCTAATTTCAGTAAACTACGGAGAAATTCGAACACTTTCCTTAATTTCAATGAAACAGAAGTACATAGGTTGAACAATTTTTTGACATTTTGTAGATTTTGAGTGTTGAAAGGTAATGTAATCGTAAACATTGCTAAATATTTACGCCTTATTGTGTATGACCAGAATTAGGATGTGGGTTAACATTATCCCATGGCCTTATTAGAGTTTAACTGTGTGGGAGCTATTCTTCCCATGGCCCGGTAAATTGTCTTGTCATGTCTTAAAAACTCTTTTATTACAATTAAACTGAAGATCATAAAATAAAAACATTCAGTGATTGATATAATGTTTAATAGAAGGTTTGGAGTTAAACCTTAACTGTGATAACCGATAGAAGATGTGGGAGGAAAATATCCCTTCGCCTGATCAAGAATATAATAAGACAAAAACGAGTATGACAGTTAATTACTTAGACAGGTGATGGGATAACCGTAACCCACAATTTTATTTCTGGTTTAAAGGAGCATCTCCGACTTTCGTAAATGCATTTTTTACAAAGCGTTCAATACGGTTGTAACAGTATATACAGTACGTATGAAGACACGCTAGTACTTTGGGGCCTGGTAAAGGGTTAAATCGTATATTGTTTTTAGATATTTTATATTATGAATAATAATTACAGCAACCGAAAGACAATATTTTGTTTTTCACTAGTTGTGATGTTGAATTGAAATGAAAATGATGTTGAATGAAAAATGAAGCAGGGTTGGGCAGATTAAGTGTCCTACTTTAAAATTTTCATAAAATGACAACAACTCCATAGATTTCAAATATTTTTTAGTAAATATATAAAACAGTAACTGTAAATTACTAAAATAATTCATTAGTTCAAATTTCTCTCCATTGGCTTTAATTACTTTTCGCATTCTCCCATAGAAGGAGTTACACGCGGCACGCACTACCTCATCTGGAATATCGTTCCATATCTTCACTAACCGATGCTTGAATGAATTTAAATTCATGTCGTGTGTTCTCCCTATATTACTTAGCATAAATCCCCATATTGAAAAATCCAACGGATTCAAGTCTGGTGACGAAGAAGGCCATTCTTGCCAAGGTATAAAGTCCGTCAAATTCATTCGACACCAGTCTTGAGTGCGTTTGGCTTTGTGAGATGGGGCACTGTCTTGCTGAAAACAAAAGTAATCACTCCCATATAACTTTCGGGCATTTTCTAATAAATGACCCTGCAATACGTTCTGGATATAGTAATCTTGGTTGATTTTGACTCCTCGATCGATGAACAGCAGTGGTAATTTGCCTCCAGGTGATATTGCACCCCAAACCATGACAGCCGACGCACTTTGAAATCGCTGCACAGCTAATTTGTCCACTGGTATGTCCCTCAATGATACGCCATACACACGATCACTTTGTTGATTGTGGCTATCTTGCAATAGAAACGTTTTTCATCCGAAAAATAATGTCATCACCCTCGTGCCATGCTAGTAGCTCCTTGCATTTTGTGACTCTAGCTTTTTCTGGGTGTCCGTTAATCCGTATTTTTTGCTTTTGTAGGCTTATAATCTAAGATCATGTCGCAATATACGACTCATGGATCGTCGGGATATTTACATATCTTTCGCGAGTTTACCTGCACTCTGAGCCGGATTTCGCCTAATACGCTCACGAACATTTTTGACCACTTTTTTGATACGGACAGATGGTTTGCGTCCAGGTTAGGGCCTGATTCGGGAAGACCCTGTTTTCCTGAATCGCTTGATGGTGCGCGATATGAACCTTGCATTGAAATTTAAATGTTTCAGCTTTCTTAATATCTCGCAAGGGCGAAAATGTTTCACGAACAAATCGACAACGAGCTCACGTTTCGCGTCCATTGTTGAAAACAATAGAAAATAAAAAAAAGTCCAGTTGAAGTCTAGCGATCATAAAGCCGAATATATTGCCTTTTTAAAAACATATATATACGGTAAAAAAAGTAGGATTACTTAAGAAAAAATATACGATATAAGGCTAGGACACTTAATCTGCCCAACCCTGTACATCACGTGCGTGTACGACACATTTTGGCGTGAGAGCAAAACTCAAACAAATTACTAGGTAACATAAACTAAAAAACGTAATAATGTAACTTTATATAATTTCTATGAGGTCTAAACGATGGTCCCATTTCGTTTTTTTTCTAATATGTCTTGAAAAAATTAGTCCCGCCTAGTTTCTTACCGGTCGGTCATAAAAGTCAAAATGTTTCTCGAGTCAGAGGTGTAGGGTTAGAACCGGTGTAGTTTTCATCTTTCTCTTTTACTTTTCATATACTCGACGTGTAAAAGTACCCTTGAAGCCTACTTACTGAATAAACGTTTGAGATGAGTGGAGTTGAGTTTGAACCCCATTAAGGTCATTTATTAATGTGACGAGATACTTATGACTCAGGAACACAGATATTGTGTTCCTGAGGCATGGGTGTTTGATATGTATATTACTATTTGTTACCTGATAGCATCAGTCAATTTGTAAAAGATATATTGTGTTTATGTGAATAGCATGAAAAGGAAAAGTTTTATTATTTAAACCTATTTTTACAATAATACAATTAAAACTGTTGTGAGCCCTGTTACTACTACTTAGTTACAAACGGATAAACTTACGTGTAATTATATCGCACTAGGCGACATGTTTCGGGTAAGCTCTGGTACCCATTGTCAAGCCGAGTCAGGACACACCGCTCGCGTTGAGGGTGTATCACTCACTAAACATTTTTTTTACAACATTTTCTTTCTTATCACGTTATCATACTTACAATGTTTATGTTACGAAAGTACGATAGCCATCAATCAGTCGTTTGTTGTGTAACCATAATGTGAATGGACCAATTAGCCCATAACTGACACCTGTAACGAAATTTCGCCAATTATATTGGTTACAGAGCTGGAATTCCACACATTGGTGGCTGAGGTCCAATTTACTAGCGACTCGTGGATACTTAGTTACAAATATAACTAATGTTGAATCGACGAAGTCACGGGCAGTAGTTAATCTACATCTACATTAATATTATAAAGGCGGAAGTTTGTGAGTGTGTATGTTTGTTACTTCTTCACGTCTAAACGGTGTGAGCGATTTTAATAAAATTTGTCATGGAGTTAGCTGACACCCTGGATTAACACATAGGCTACGCTTTTTCCCTAATAAACCGCGGGTACCACGGTGTGACACAGCTAGTACTAAATAAGTATGACGAAACAGGTATGGCAATATATGGCTGGTCTGGCCTAATGACGTGGGGGGTGGGTGCCTCTGAGGCCGACAGGGGTTGCCTGGGTTCAAAGCCTAGTGAGGACATTTGTTTATATATTTGTCATAAACGCACAAATACTAGCGCGATTAAATGCAATGTAAAAGCCTTTTCAGGATTCGACCGCATCTTGTTCATGAATTCATGATACTTAAAATCTAGTATTGGTATTCATAATAAACGTTATTAGACACATATAGCCACTACTTTTAAAAAATCTCGCATCTTACACTACTACTCCATGTCGAAACGTAGTAACTCTGTATGCGTTCCATACATAGTTACATCCTTATTCTTCTGATTAATAGAATCAGATACGACTTTGTTTCATAGTATTGATATATGAATTACACATTCACCGATGTGATGATAGCGTTGCGTGATGGAATGATATCGTGCGCTACCATCATACATATATAACTGAACTATCTTAACTCTTATTACAATGGCATAAGGTACACATCAGGTGTTATTGTATGATATGTAACTGCTTGGTAACTGAGCAAGTATTACAAATTGTCACTGGCTAGTGGATAGTTGTACAATCGCGATATATCGGAGCTCTGGAGGTGATCACAAATATATGAGCGTGCACTTTATCGCCTTGACAATAGAGGTGTTGTACAGATATTTGTGACCACCTCCACAGCTCCGATATATCTAATGGTGACTGTACGCTTTGATTTGACCGACTTGTATGAATATTTGGCGCAGTTGAGCCAATATCATAAGAATTAGTGACGAAAACTGGTCGGTTTTTGTAAAACATGCTTCGGGTATAAATATTTATATTAGTGGCAACATTGACTATCATACTTTTTCACATTTCCAACAGTTTTGTTTCAGAGCGATTTAATTCAACTTTTAGATAGTTGCGTGACTAAGGAGCAAAGTGACTATTTCGTTTTACAATATAATAACATTTCATCGACAGAAATACGTTTTCTGAGGCTCTAGTGTAAGTTTCTTTTGACGTAAAAAAAACGTTTGCGAACGCGTAAGTGATAATGTTATTTATATGGGAAACGCAAACACGTTCGTGACGTAAAGTTACGTTAAAAACTTACACTCAGGGTTCGGGACTTTAGAACGACTTTACTGACGTGAAGTTTTGGATACATGTTGGTGTGACATGAAATGTGTACATATATTTAGACGTAAAAGTGTTAATAAATGGTCATTGACAATACAATTATCGTCGCATGTCGCACGTCGCATGGTCAACTCGATGGTCAACAAAATTGACCTCCTCTACCTATAGCCTAATAGTTGGTAGTGACCCTGCCTAAGAAGCAGGCGCCCTGAGTTTGAATCGGTATTTACTTATGTGTTTTTTGCGTTGGGTCTCACAGTTGTCGCAACTTTTTGTGAATAGAGAACTTGGACTTGTATTCTTTGGAGGGAACCCATGCAAGTATAAAACAAATTTATGTTCGTTAGGTAGCTTTAAATACCTGAATACTTCTTAGCTCAAATAGGAGCCCCCCAGGGCTCCGTCTTAGTTGCCTAATGGTGTGATACGGACGGAAGAATATTTGGTACTATGTATGTACAGTCTTCTTTCTTCTTTTAATAAAATATGGCTTCCATCAATAAATTAATCGATGATTTCGCCAGTGTCAAGTAGAATAACAAATAAGTATAATAATATATAAGTTTGCCCTTAGAGCATGACGTTGTGCGGTAGTAGGCCTTGCGTTTTGTAAAGTGGTAGCTGGACTTTACAGAAAGCTTAGAGGCGGCCGTGACCCCAGGACTGCCGGGTGATGACCAAAATAGTGGTGAAACACGTTTTGAAAACAATTCTTCATTAGCTGCACAATTTTTCGTTAGATCACTGCATAATACGCTATCAATATCACACACTAAACTACGTTTGAACAAAAAACAAAAAATATATTTTCAAGACGACTTCGCCATTTTGAGGTTCAACCGTCAATCCGTATGTACAGTCAATCAATTTGATTTATGGGCCACTTCGTTCCTTGTCACAGTGAAAATCATATGAAAGACGCAAAAGATCTCTTATTAACGTCACTATGACAAGGTTCGAAGTGGCCTAGAAATCAAATTGGTTGACCGTACGTTCTGTATTGAAGTATTTATATTTATCTATTATATATATCGTCCTTAATACAACACAAGCCTTATTAAGGTCACTGCGTTTTTTTACGTGTAGAACACATTTTCTAATTAGGTTCCAATTATTGAACACTCTTCAATAACTGGCTCACACTAAAATGAATTCTTATCGCCTATAAACAGACTTCATTTTATATATAATTAGATGAGAACCCGGCTTGACTCGGGCATGATATTCCAGACAATGTATCCAAACGCAACCGTCACTGTCATGTTGTCAACCTTTAATATGGCCGACCGATTTGTCATTAAATTCACACTTTTAACGCAAAATGCGCGGCAATACGAATTTTGCCGATATATGTGCTAGATTCAAAACTATTTATTTTTTACGCTCTTTCATTTGAGTATGATTTCGTTCGGGTCTACCGTGATCCTAGACGGAATTATTAATATAGATGTGGGAATTTATTGGAGGCTGGCCAATTACTAGCCAATTACCCTTTGTAGAATCTCATCTCAGTAGAAGAGCCCAGATTGTCAGTTCAGTGCAATGCCTCGGCCTTTTTATATTTATTGTAGTAAGAAGTTAAGTTAAAAAAAAAATGTTAACTACCATCGCTTTTAACTTAAACTCATAGTACTATGGAGTGAGGAACTTAGTAATTATCGCAACGCATAAATGTGTTGATGGCCGATAGGTAATTGGAGTGCGGTAGTCGAACGCAAAATTTGTATTCTCACTTTTGATTGTCATTTTAGGAGGTATTTTGATTAGTCAAACTTAATCTAGTTAGGCACTCTCAGTGCTCGAAGACTTGAAAATTAATGGGGCCGATTTTTAGAGTCGTTTAATAGAATTCTAAAAACTTTGAGGCGGAAAATAATCTTATAAAATTAAGGTCTCTCAACATTTTCTTTGAAGAGTAGTTAGTTTGATATCTCAAATTACTAATTTAATTATATATTTCATTGAAAATAGATGAAATATACATAAGAAAAAAAAATATAATAATAATAAATAAACAATAAATAAATATTTCGGGACAAATCGACCTAGTCCTACGGTAAGTTCAGTAAGGCTTGTGTTGTAGGTACTATACGACGATATATATATAATAGATAGATACATAAAAATACATAGAAAACAACCAAGACTCAGGAACTCTGTGCTTATCACCCAAATAAATTTCCTAACTGGGATTCGAACACAGGACCATCGGCTCCATAGGCAGGGTCACTACCCACTAGGCCAGACCGGTCAAGCCTTCGTGTATAATAAAACATACAGGTATTTAATTGCGACATCTTTTGTCCACGTTTGCTGACGACTTTACCGCGAATTGTTTTTGCAACGCCGTAAGGATGAGTAAGTGGTGTTGCAACAGACTGGCCGAGATGAAAGCTGTGCCGACGTATCTGGTCAGGTGGCAAACGAAAATCATCAGGGAGCGTACCTTTCGTGCCGATGACAGTTAGTCTTATTGTAGTCATCAATCATTAGTCATCAATCATTTATTCACGTTTTTTTTTTTATGACATAGACGGCAAAGGAGCAGACGGATTGCCTGGTGTTAAGCAATTACCGTCGCCCATGGGTACCCGCAACACCAGGGGAGTCACAAGCGCGTTGCCGGCCTTTAAGGGGGGGTTGGAGCTCTGGGAACCTTACTCACCATCAGGAACACAACACTACATACCTGAAAGGTGGCAGTGCTATTATGGCTGTGGTCTTCTGTAAGGAGGAGGTACTTCCCCAGTTGGGCTGCCCCAGATTCAAGCGTGATGGTCAACGCTGTGCCCTACCTCTCATTGTTGGACGTAGTTTAAGGACATACCCTGGTCCAAACATCATAACATAATATTTTATTGTGTAATATCATAATATGATATAAGTAATAATTGAGCAATAGTTTAAAATTTAAGAAACTGGATCATGATGTATGAAACATGACGTAAAATTAAGAATTGATTGATAGTATTGAAAAATAAAATGGCATGTTTTCCGCACTGATACAGATGGAAATTGACATGGTATATCTGTCGAAATTAATATAAAACATATTTGAAAAAATCGTTACAATCTATAGGTATAATAAAATGATTCATGATTAATTTGATTGATGAATGATTGATAATTTCAGAAAAAATTGTATAATCCTATATGCAACCTGACGTCAATTTGATGTCACCGGCATGAAAGGTACGCTCCCTGAAAATCACTAATAAGCAGTGCTCGGACAAGTTATCGCAAAACAATCTCAACACGGTAAAAGAACAAGATTAATAGAATCGTATTATGTACAATATTATTTTATTACTAGATGAGAACCCTCGCTCGGGCATAATAAACCTACACGGCCAAAATTCCGCACTAAGTATCCGAACGCAACCCGTGTATGTGACCCGTCACTGTCATTTTGTCAACCAAGTTTAATATGGCCGACCGATTTGTCATTAAATGAACACTTTTAAACGCAAAATACGAAATTACGAATTTTGCCGATATATGTCCTCGATTCGAAACTCTTTATTTTTTACGCTCTTTCATTTGAGTATGATTTCGTTCGGGTCTACCGTAACCCTCGACGGAATAATTAATATAGATATTTTTCAATGACATTTATTACTGCAACCGAAAATTCAGCATACATGTGTGAAGGCATTTCCATTAACATTTTCATTTTAGCTGATGGTTGCATTGTATTTATTTACACCATATTTAAAATATTTTACAAATAACCATAATTACTTAAGGAAATAATTCTATTAATTTAAATTGTCACTTCATAATTGTTTCAAGCATGCCACTTTGACAAATCCATGATAGACATGCGACTAAATAGATCAAATGTTTAATTACGATAGTATCCGCTTTAGATAATAATAATCTTAAGTCTCGACTCTATACTATACGTAGAGTCTTGTTCCATGTCCATATTTATTGCTGCATTGACTTGTCCGAGCTCTGGTGATAATGATAATGTTATTTATATGGGTAACTCTAACGCGATGGTGATGTTTAGTTACGTTAAAAACTTACACTTGGGTGGCAATTGAATACCACTAATTAGTTTACTGACAGAAAACCGTGATCACTGCGATTTAGCTGTAAAACATCCACTGGAAATAGGCCTCCCAATATATGAGTTGTATCATTTTGGGGGGTAGGTAGCTACTCGCCCCGCTTGGCAGGTGGTTTTTATTTAAACCAACCAGCACTGACAGTATAAACCTTACGTGATAATTGGTGTTACATTTCTTAAGTATGTAAACATAATTTCGTGAAACAAAAAAAAAACATTAAGACAAGGTTTGGCGATGGCAAAATTTATAATTAATTTTTGATTCACGTCCATATATGATTTCGAGAAATGACCGATATTTGTCAGATCTCTGGTAATATTTTAGTAGCACATTCACACACACAACATAACACAAGCCAAGTAATAGGACTTGTAATTTTGTGTAACAGGTCATTGATTACTCTCCATTAGATTCTGCATTGTGTAACATACTTAATGTTTTAGATGCGAGGATCAAAATACAACCATCAGGTACTTCTTACCATCATCTTCTTCGCGTTGTCCCGGCATTTTGTCACGGGTCATGGGAACCTGGAGTCCGCTTGGCAACTAATCCTAGGATTTGGCGTAGGCACTAATTTTTGAGAGCGCTGCCATCTGATCTTCCACCCACAGGGTAAACTAGTCCTTATTGGAATTAGTCCGGTTTCCTCACGATGTTTTCCTTCACCGAAAACCGGCTAAATATCAAATGTTTCGTAGGTACATAAGTTCCGAAAAACATTGCCATTGTACAAGCCGGGGTTTGAACTTGCGACCTGCGGATTAATAGTCGCACGCTCTAACCGCTACGCCACCAGCGGTAGGTACTTGTCATAGTTTTGAAATTAATTAGTGTGATGTTATTTTGAAATTTATTTTACGTGTATTGTGAAATCAAAAGCATTTCAGTCAAAACTACTAAATCAGCATCATATCAGCCAACGGAAGGACATTACATTGCTGTTGCGACTCACAATGACCGGTTTTGCGCCACCCACATTTAGTGGTTGCCCGCGATCTTTACCAGGTCGTCGGTCCACCTTGTGGGGATCTGCCTACGCTGCGCCTTTCGGTACGAGGTCGCCACTCGAGAACATATTAGCTGTGTGATGCCGATTGAGAATAGCACCACGCCGTCTCCTCCCGCGGGTGTCGTAAGAGGTGAAAAAACTATAGCAACTACCCCCCAATGACACATAAGTCATATTTAGAGGAGGCCTATGTCCAGCAGTGGACTTCTTACCGCTGTAATGTTGATTCTTATGAAGTGTCTGGCTGTGGAATGAACTCCCGAGGTTTTCCCTAGGGACTACAGTACGAGGTTCTTCAAAAAAGGAGTGTATAGGTTCTTAAAGGGTAGGCAAGACGCATGTAAATCATCTGGAGTTTCAGGCGTCCATAGGCTACGGTAACTGCTTACCATCAGGCGGGCCGTATGATTGTTTGCCACCGTCACTGTATTAAAAAAAACACGAAATAATATAGAACTGAGTCTGAGAAAGGCAAAGCGCCAGATACAACTTAAATCATTGCTCCATCTAATGATAAGCAGTCTGCCTGCGGTGCACTAAAATGATTGGTATGTACACAGCATTCTCGATAGTTACGCGAAGGATCGTAAAGGCATTAAGGCCATATTTGTGTGTCACGATTAGAATGCGTCGGGCGCATATAATCATGATGGGAATATAACATAGGCGGTATTCTAACTTTAATACTTAATGTTGATTTGATATCACACTATACCTAATATATGTATTTATTAGTTTGAGCGAGATTAAAACTTGTATATAGGTATCCCATTTTTACTGATGAGTGAATCAACTAATTGTTATTCACTTATGATTAAAGTTATTCTGTCCCATCAGCCAGGGGACAACTGAAGCATAGTTTGTTAAAAGAAATGTGGCCCAGCGTACTACTGACGCGCTTGGTAGGTGACCCATTATGGAAGGGACATATAGGTTCTGCAAATATCAATGTGCTGTGTACTTAGATGTAATTAAGCTGTGGTTTGAAGAGTGACCCAGGGGAACGTAACCATGGCAACGAGGGATAATAGTTGCTTGAGCCAAATATCCAAAACACTTATTAAAAAAACACTCAGTTTCACTCATCTGGGTGTCTATTTTCGAGCACAAAGCAGTGAGCTACCGTTCGCGTAGATGGTGTGAGGACTCGTCAAATATGTTGCGCGATTAACTAAATACATGTGAGTAAAGCCGTTGCGTTTAAATAAATATATATTACAGGACTTGCTTACACAATTTGACTGAGCCCCACGGTAAATCCAAAAAGGTTTGTGTTCTGGGTACTTAGCCACAACACAAATAATGTAATGTATACAAATAGTTAAATAC
The DNA here is from genome assembly GCA_022674325.2 of Grapholita molesta. Lineage (NCBI taxonomy): Eukaryota > Metazoa > Arthropoda > Insecta > Lepidoptera > Tortricidae > Grapholita > Grapholita molesta. Next base: position 1,268,430 of record CP053125.2, on the reverse strand, counting down.
ATAGAAAACACCCATGACTCGAGAACAAATACCTGTGCTCAACACGCAAATAAATGCCTGTACTGGGATTACAACCCAGGACTATCGGCTTCAAAGGCAGGGTCACTACCCACTAGGTCAAACCTGTTGTCCAGAAATAAAATGCTAGAATGACCCACGAGAGTTTTAATTACAAATAATTAGTTTCTCCATAATTTTCTAAAATACATTAACGACGTTTTTGCAAGTCGGTTAAATACCTCAATCAAATATTCTAACATCATGTGTGGATAATCGCTGGGAACCGCAAAAACTACGCTCAAGGCGACGCGACGTTGCAATATGCGCATACGTAGGTGGGTAGAAAGACGTATGCGCCGTTGAGCTCGTATGGAGATAGGACATTTTTGAGTTGAAGCGAGGTTTTTGCCAATTTCAAGTGTTTGTTAATAAATGTTTCCTTTTAATATAATTTTGACGTTAGGGCTATATTTTTCATATAATTTGACATTTTTACTTATGCCTATGTATATCTGAAAATTCTATATTTTTTTATTATTGTTATTTAATTTGTAGTAATGGAGGGGAGGAGATGGGGTGGTGGAATTCTAATCAGCCGGCAGAACATGGCAGAATGTATATTTTACTAAAAAAATACAAGATTAATATAAGTGACGGGCATAGTAGCACCTACTATACTCACAGCTACTTAAATATTTCAACATTAGCAATTAATAGAGAAAACATAAAACATAATTGATGTGCAATTTTAGCACTATTGCGAAATATAGCAAATCTCTCAGCTGCACTTCGTTTCATAATAACAGTAATTATGTACAGTGACATACGCTGCTTTATCTACACACAATAAGCACTAAATAATAATTTCTAAAACCGCAAACGAAAAATATAGATAGAAAATTAAAAAATACCGTTATTTTAATTTTCTTATTGCGTATTATCTATAAAAGTACATTTCGATACTAGTAAAAAAAAATTTTTTTTCGACGAGAGTGACAATCACCCGAGTCTTAAAGAAGTTTTTACACGTGTATCGAACCCAATTTTTCATAACAAGTGCGTTAAAAAGTGAAATTTACGCACGCGAAGCGTGCGCAAAGTGTACTTTTTACGCACTACTTAGGCAAAATTAATTTAACTAATACCCACCATAGTATAAATGAAAAACTCAGTTAAAGCACCTATGTAGTAGTAACATGTGTGTACACGCATGTCGGCGTTCTATATTCAAATGTTGACGTAAGTACCATATGTAGGCGTTCTATATTCAAATTTTGACGTAAGTACCATATTAATTCTCTGCACAACTACATAGACACTGGTTCAGTTAACCATTTTCCAGGCCCCACCATTCAGAATGGTTTTCCCAGAAGTCCCAAATTTATTCAAAATGGTTACGATTCAGTTATTTATTTTATATAATGTAATTTTATGGTATAGTCCAATCGAATATCAACCTTAAAGTTGAATGCTTAGGTTGAAATTAAAATGACATGCATGTGGTCGATATATCGTACTATGCCTGGAAAAGGGTTAAGTTTTTGACTATAAATAACCTATTGGTAGACAACCTAATTTAATCCAATACTAATTTAAATTACGATTAACAAATTGACGTGCTCAAATAACAAGTCAAGGTCACGTCACAATGGCGCCTGAGATCCTACTTGCGCTCGCGCAAGTAATTGCACGTAAATTGTTATATTTAGTGTCGAAACTTGCGGTTAAATACTATCGATAAATTTAATGAGATAATAAAAAGATGTTGGTTCGTTATTTCTAGCTTTATTTTCGTAGTTTCTAGGTTGTATTTGTACATAATGATACGAATTTGTTATATCTGTTGATTGTCAAAGAGCATTATCTCGAAAAACATTTTTACTTTTTGTATTTATTGTTTTACGAAGAGCACGAGATACTGAGTATAAAAAAACAGGTAATTCAAGTAAAATAACAAAGCTGTGAAAAAAGGTTATTTTTAATTTAAAACTATCGTAAATCTAACTATGCTCCCGCGCAGTTACTTATTCAAAACCGTGTCGTCGGCGCATAATCGTCTGCTGAATATTGTATGAGGGAACAGTGAGTGACCAATAATATGCAGTTTACTGATAAATTCAAACTCAAATTATTAGCACAGATATTTCTTCACTGCTTTGAAAAAAACCTCTTAACTCATTCTGGCGATAAAAAAATAATATGACGTAAGTATGTATGGGATGCATACTGAGTTACTGCGTTTCAACTTAGAGTATGTGTCAGATACGAGTTTTCTCAAAGTAGTGATAATTTGTTTCCGAGTCATGTTTTTTTTTATGTTTGAGTATTTGTGTATTTATTACACGTATCGGCTGAGTACCCACAACACAAGACTCCTTGAGTTGACTGCGGGGCTCGGTGAATTTGTGTAAGAATGTCCTCTAATATTTATTTACTTATTATAAATTGTTTATGAATAAATTGATATGACACCTTTACGAAATGTTATGTGTATGATTTCTTACTTAAACTGTGTCATTTAAGTAATCTGGCAGTAGGTATGTCGAAAAAATGAATTAAATGCGAGACGATTTAGATATAACAATGTATAGAAGTGTACAGTTAAATATAGTTAATAACCCAATAAGTAATTAATGTACATAAATATAATAATTTGAAACGCAATCGCAATTTATTTAGTGTAACTAATCTGTACTTTTATTAGGCAAGCCCTATTAAACTTATTATTTCTACACACAACCTTCAAGTAACTAAAATATTACAAAAAATAGTGTATCGTGATGATAATTTATTGTTAGAAAGAGATGAGCATTTTGCTAATGTTGCTTGTAAAATTAGAATAGATATAGAGTTATCAAAAATAAAAATCACGTCATACAGCATACCAGTGCTCGACACGTAAATGACCAATGGATGACACCCTTTTGTCATCTATATTAACAATGACTTGAAATTAAAAGTGGCGACCATTGGGACGCTGTCGTGTGCGTTGTTAAATTTGAACTCAGTGTTGTTAGAAACACGGAAAAAAACTTTTATAGAATAAATAGAAAAGGTTGCCAGTTAACTGATATGTTAAATATTTTGTGTAACATAATGTATATAATATATCGCTGGCTAAGTCTCTATAACGTAAGCCTTCTTAATTTGGGAAAAATTGTCAAAGTAGCCATGTTGGCTTTGAACTGTATTCAGTAAAGTACATAATTAAATGTATTCCGTGATTTGTTATGTTTTTTTCTTGTATTTGTTTTGGTTATTTTAATGTTTACCGTGTAAGCGATTTAGTTTTTAATGCTGTTAGCTCATATGTGTGAAATAAACGAAATTGAAATTAAGCTTACATTGGGCCTCAGTCAATTTGTGAGTCCTGTATTATTTAATTATTTTACGTATGTACTTACATCCGTTTTCATCCATTATTCATTTCATTTCATTTCATTACATCTTTGTGTTACTAGCTTTTGTCTCCGACTTCGCACGCGCAGAAGAACCCTCTTTTTGACCTCTTCGGGGATGAATATCAAAAAACGCTGAAATTACTTTTCTTGTATTCGAATAAGGAGGGTTTACACAAAATTTCAAGTCTCTCTTTAAATTTTACAAAATCCCCATACAAACTTACAACCCCCTTTTTACCCCCTTAATGGTGAAATTTCCAAAAATCCCTTCTTAGTGGGTCCTTGCGCTATATAAACTACCTATTGTGAAAAAATCAGCTATCTAGGTTAAGCGGTTTGGGCTGGGCGTTGATCAGTCAGTCAGTCAGGACTTTCACGTTTATATATATAGATTTATGTACTCACTTGTCACTATCAACCACGGAAGCCCCATTCCAAGCCGCATGGTTTAATACGTTCACAGTCCCCAAACAAAATGTATTGATTTCCTCATACGGCCAAGCAAATTATTTCCATCGCACGTCCGTGCTCCACGTATGGGTCACTAAGGAACGCAGTTATATACTATTACTACAATATATCTTACTGAATTCTGTTGTCTATTTAACATAAATGTTAATAGAGAATATCAGAATTATCTTTCTATTATGAGCACGATTGAAAGCAGTTAGAAGTGATTTGATTTCAGTGCGTAGGTACCTGGTCGGTTATAATGCCCACGTGTGGGGCACGGACTTCTGAAGATAGTTCGTCATGAGGTCATGACCCATGCATGGGGCACTGGAAATGGCAACTGTGAATGTGTTGATGCCATAATCGCCACGCTTGGCAGGGTTGTCGATTCCAGTATGTTTTACAGGAACGCTACTGCCGTACTTGTCCTCCGATAGTTGTATAATTCTGCTTAAAATAAATTAATTCGTTAAGCCAGTAGGTCAAGTCGATATGTTATCCACTAGCGGTGAAATCTTGCACCTTGCCGGAGGCGTCCGAATTTAACTAGTGACCTTGAAACTGTTCTATGCGTTTTTCTGACCTTAAATTCATCTTGCTTTTAGAATTTTTGAAACTTTTGTCCAGCGCCAACTTTGGTTTTTCGACAAGAGAATATACAGTTTCTTATTCTGTTAATAGCCTTAAAATGCGCCTAAAATCCAGTCCAGTATAATCTTACTTTAGATTCATCATTTGGATTGTCTCTTGACTTAAGAATTTAACTTAAGATTTTTCTAAATTGTTTTATTTATTTTTCCATTTCAACTGACTATGTTTTGGTAACAGACTCGTCGGACATAAAGTTAACGTTCGGGTACCTGAAAAAGTCACAATGGATGCCACTTTCAATGTGAACATTATCAATAGATGTCACAATAGAGTGTCATCTATTGGGCATTCGCGTGTCGAGCACTGGTTCGTTAACTTTACATAGTTATTTAAATTATTGTTATACTAGATACTAGGGTGATGGCACCAGTAATGCTTATTTCAAAGGAGTCTAGTGCTGTGCATTTGTTGGCCGGTACATATTATAACGTTATGGTTTTTTTAATTAAGAACTAAGTGTCCAACATTGGTGCTATCACCCCATGATCATTTTTAAATGTCATTGTACAAAGTCACGTCTAAAATATGGATACATCTAATATTATAACAAATATATGATACAAGACTTCACGCTATGACATATATTTAGAGTTGACCGTAGTAGAAAGAAAGTTGGTAATAAATGAAAGTTATCTGATTAATCGTTCGCCTTGACCTTGTGGCCCTTTAATATTTCTTTATAGCTTTTAAGATATCTGATAGGAGGCCCATACATTAAACGAAAGTGCCAGCGTTATTCTAAGAGTTATAGAATAATGTGACTTATATATAAATATTATAACTAATATTGTTCTGACTCATGCTACTACTACTTTTTAAGTTAACGGCAAATATATATATTTATTTTAAACTTGACCAAATCTATGAGTTCTATGACCGATAAACAATCTGCAACGCAGGCTTCGTCAGAAAAAACTACTAATTAGTTACAAACTGTTATACTCACGTGTACAAAATAGGACCAGGCTAGCAGTTCTTAAGTGGAGGCTGCGTCTGCAAGCGTAGTGTAGGACGCCCTCAGGCAAAGTGGAGTGACGACTTGCGCAAGATGGCTGGTAGGAGCTGGATGCGAACAGCCGAAGATAGAACGCGATGGCGTGAAATTGGGGAGGCCTATGTCCAGCAGTGTACTGCGATAGGATGATGATGATACTTACGTGTCCTCACCCCGAGCGGTGTGTCCTGACTCGGCTTGAAAATGGGTACCAGAGCTTGCACGAAACATGTCGCCTAGTGCGATGTAAGTACACGGGAGTTTATCCGTTTGTAAGTAAGTAATTATACATAATAATGATATTCAAAGAAATTGGTGATGTAGAAAATTATTAACCGTTAAATCATGGATGTTTATGATGAGATACAATGTGAATCACATCTAAGATTAATTGTTCATTAGCTACACAGTTCTGCGTTCGATTACAGCAGAAGAAACTAGTATAAGTTTCTGTTTTTTTTTTTTTTTTATGGCTTTGTGTCATTAACCAGCGTCACGTTGTAAGAAATTAAAAAAAAAAATTTTTTGATTCCGAAACTAGATATATAGTTGCTTTTTCCATTACAAAAATGAAAAATCTTACCTTATAATTTCAGCTTATTTAACTTACAAAAGGAAACTAAACATGTCAAAATAAAGTTTCTGTTTATTGACACGATAATTTTATCATTATGTCAACAATCTTTGTCAAACACTAAATCCCACAGACTAAAGAGATTCTAAAATCCATAGATTCATATGTTACTACGCCATATACATAGTTATATTGGCCAAATTGGTTTTTAAAATCTTTTTAACTAAAAATTAAACTAAAAAGAAAGAAATAATAATTTTGTTTTAGTAACGCAATCTGTTATTTTTGGAATCTGTTGTTTAAAAAGGAGTGTATAGGTTCTTAAAGGGTAGGGAACGCGCATGTGAATCCTCTGGAGTTGCAGGCGTCCATACGGTACCGTAACTGGTTACCATCACTCGGGTCGTATGCTTGTTTGCCAACGTCGTTGTATAAAATAAAAATAAAAACTTCTTAAACGCCACTAAATTATTGGCTCTAGTTTTTTACGGCGATACGCATTTAATATTTTAATGACGACACGGATAATAAAAAGAGTAAAGTGAAACAGGCCTTTTAGGAAAAGAAAAAGTTTAGTTAACATAAAACCTTTCTTACCATTAAAATAAATAGTTCCGTCCACTTTTCCATGATCTGTCAGAACATGAATTATTTGTGACCACTTTGTGACAGTATATCAGTAAACTGATAATCGCTGAGTTTTGTACTCAATATATTTGATTTCAAAACACGTTTCACCACTTTTTTGGTCATCATCGGCAGTCCTGGGATCACGGCCGCCTCTAGGCTTTCTGTAAAGTCCAGCTACCACTTTACAAAACGCAAGCCGTGCTATCGAACAACACGTCATGATCTAAGAGAAAACTATATGTTATTTTACTTGACATTGGCGAAATCATCGATTGGTATATTATTAATTGGAAGCCATATTTAAAGAAGAAGTAGATTAATATATTTAACCCTTAGAGACCGCCTTGGCGTAGCGACGCTAGGTCCATGGGGTCCCAGCGATCACAAACTTTTTGCAGAAATCGTGAAGCGTCTAGTTGATGTAACTGGTGACCAAAAAACTGGCGGCTTCTCCGCACAACGTATCAGCATTGCAATACAACGAGGAAATGCCGCCAGCATCCTAGGTACAAAGCCTCAAGGGCCTTTTTTAGATTGAATGCAATAACTAGTTAAGGACTCGTATAATGAATGTAATTATTGTAAAAAAAGATTTAATTTATTTTCTAACCCTTTAGATTTTATTTGGTAATATTTGCATATTATTTGGTAATAAAAAGTAATCGCTACAGGTATGTAAGTATCACAATACTTACCCGTAAAAAATAAAATGTCATTTTTTTCAATTGCAAATTGATCTTTAAGTCTAAGTAAATATTTCTCCATTGTATGTATTTTGACATGATTGGGTTATGTAAGGTTACCCGTGTATTTTAAAATATAGGATATTAGTGTAAATTTACACATAAAAACTTATCATATCAGTGCCAGTCGAGTGTCCCCTCAAGTTTAGCGGCATTGCCGCAGTAGATAGTTAAGTTATCACGTGATAATGGTTGAATGGATTTCGATGAAAATTTACTAAGTCGAGAATAACACCAGGCCAGGTTAGTTTCCATCACATTCAACCCCTAAAAGGGGACATTTTAAGTCTCAATAGTTACTGGCACAGACCGAATTCAGCGCGGGCGCAGCCGCGGGCATAGCTAGTATAAATAAATAGAAAAATAAATATTACAGCGCATTCTTACTTACTTTTCAGTAGCTTCTTCCTTGCGCTGTCCCGGCAACCACAGCTCATGGACGCCTGGGGTCCGCTTGGCAACCAGTCCCAGGATTAAGCGTAGGAACTAGTTTTACGGTAGCGACTGCCATCTGATCTTCCAACCCAGGGGGTAAACTAGGTCTTATTGTGATTAGTCCGGTTTCCTGGAAATATCAAATGATATTTCGTAGATAAGTTCCGAAAAACTCATTTGAACTTGCGACCTCCGGATTGCAAGTCGCATGCTTACCGCTACGCCATCAGCGCTCCACTTTGTTTCAGTATATAATCTAATAACAAATATTTTCTTTTTCAGGTCAACTACGGTTAGTGCCAAAGTGAAGTGTAACAAATGTGCATAGTGTAATAAGTAATTAGTTATTTGCATAAGTGTAATTAATGAGTGTGAGCAAGATGATGACGCTGTACAGAACCATCAAGGGGACGAGCACCACGAAGAGGAAAAGGCGTGAAAGAAGGTAAGAACTTTTGAAACCCAAAAACGGCAAATGATGTCGAAGGAAAACTGTGCCCTTACCATGAGTTGTGGCATTGAGTTTTTCGATAACGAGCATCTACCTGTGCATCTCGCTTGTACTATTTTATTGCGAACGAGATGCACAGATAGTACACTCGTCATCGAAACCTCAAAGTCTCAACTCAGTATAGATAGGCCGTAGGCCTCAGTGTAGGCTCAGTATACGCAGTTAGGGCACAGTGTCCCACGCCGTGACGACGTTTCTCCTAACACACATCACAATCTTCATGTACGGTCAGGGACTTTAATTGTTGAGCCATTTAGGGTTCACATTACATTGGGCATTTCATAGAGTTAGTATAAAACAAAAGAAAATAGGTTGAACCCTAAGTGGCTCAACAATTAAAGACGACGACTGTATCTCGCGTTATCTGGGCATTTTGTCACGGCTCATGCGAGCTTGGGGTAGCTTAGTTGGGCGTTTTCAAAAAACATTGTCCCATAACTTCATTCTTCCAGAATGGATCCTATTTATTAAAAAAAAATTGTTCCGAAATTGTCGTTCCATTACGCCACCCTATTAGTATGAACTTTCTACTGATGGTCGCGTAATGGAAAATTAAAATTGTAAAATTTTGTATGAAAATTTTGGGACACTTTTTGTTATTAATGATTTGGCGTAGCAAGCGTGGTGGCTATGCAACTACCCCCAAGGTGATAAAATTCATATTTGGGGGAGGCCATAGTCCAGTAGTGGATGATTTGAAGGTTGAAATGATGATGATAAGCAGTGTTCTCCAAAAAGAAAAGTTGTCTTAAAACAAGTAAGTTTATTCAGGTAAGTCGACCAGTTCGTTTAGTTCGTTTACCTACTTACATATCATTAGAACGAAATTAATGAGAAATAGGTGTCTAATCTGCTCAGCGGTTTCGAGGTTAAAATACATTTATGTTATTTAACACTAGGCACTATCAGGTTTGTCACGGGTAAATTTAAGTATTTGGCTAAATTAACTATTTTATAAATTGGAAATACATGACATTTATATGAGGAGTGTCTTTTCAAAACGAAACGGTTTATTTCTTTATGTAAACAGGGGTTATTTTTATAAGAAAACAATAAAAAAACATAAAGGAATAAGCCCTGTAAAGATACTCTTCATATGTGTCCGAGACGAGTATTTGAACCCGCATCTCAAGCTATCGGGGCGACACCTTCACCAATTGGGCCATCCGAACACAGCGGTACCCGTCGAAATTCAAGTATGTAATCTTGTTTCTATTTAACGGTTTTTGGGTACCGTTTACCATCTCTAAGGCGAAACACTGCGTGCTTGCGCCTACCATGTGAATCCCTTTCGGGATTCTGAATTTTCTGATATAGCTAGAGAGACGGTGCTGCCATCTATACATCTATACTAAGAATAAATGTTTGACGACCGGTCTGGCCTAGTGGATAGTGACACTGCCTATGAAGCCGATGGTCCTGGGTTCAAATCCCAGGACATTTATTTGTGTGATGAACACAGATATTTGTTACTGATTAATCGGTGTTCTACGTATTTAAGTATTTATATCTATCTATCTATTATATATATCGTCGTCTAGTACAGTCAGCAGCAAAAGTGGCTAAGCGTTTGAAGTGTTCAAAATGACCTACACCAGCTTTTATTCTCTTGACAATAGAGATGTGTTGACCTCATTTCGAACATCTCAAACGCTTAGCCACTTCTGCTGCTGACTGTACCTACAACACAAGTCTAACTAAGCTTGCCGTATCCGTAGGACTAGGTCAATTTGTGTAAAATTGTCCCGAAATATTTATTTATGAATCATTAGCTAAGTACCTACAACAAAAGCCTTCTTGAGCTTACCATGAGGCTCTGTCGTGTGTAAGACTGTCCAGCAATATTTATTTTTTATTCATTTTTATCTTACCCAACTTAGATTCGGTTTTAACAGGGCGCGGTTAAGCACTAAGGCTCGGCATTACACGGTTATCTGGCACTATAAATAACCAACAATTACCTAATACCTAGACCAGACTGGACGTTGCCTTGTAAGGGTCTCCAGCCCAACTCAATCGAGCCTACATTTCCTAATATAAAACTTTAGCTAAAAACGTCATATACGCCTTTAAATTTCATAGGAATTCTTGCGTTTTAACTCTCCTGTCTTAAATTTGTTGAGACGAAGGCAGATAAGTAAATACCGACTTTAATATCTGAACGTTATGATTCAAATTGTAATGACATTTTTAAGTTTAATAATTTGACAATATTGAACTGGAATAATTGGTTATTTACGAAACGACGTATGTTGTAAAGGGTACAGTGTTTTTTAAGACATTTTAAGGCTTTGTAGGAAACTGTGAGTCAGAAGCTTGCACAAGTAAGGGCATAATTTAGACCTAAATTATTACCTTTCTAATATATTCTAGGTTATTGGTAACAGCTGGCTTATTTGTTACTAAAAAGACTAGTTTGGGCTTAACGTATATGGATTGTTCTATACATACATATAAGTACGGTTTTATATAAGGTCAATAAACCTGTAATTTTCTCTCCTAGGGCCAGTGTCAATTTTTCTCAAACATGCAATTAAATATTGGTGTTATGTTCTTTTCACTTCTCATGCTCTAAAAGTGTGTCATATTATGCTTGCCAAGGCGGACTAAAGTAATACATTTAGCCTCTTGGGAAAATATGTATATATATTTATGATATACAAAACGTTTTAAATTGACCAACCAGAACACTTCATCGTATTAAATCCACCAATCACGACAGATATCGAAGTTAATCGCAACTCTAGATTCTTTTTTAATGTGAAATCATTAAAAAAACTTTGTATAAAGTATCAATCAATCAGACAATACCACAATATTAAAATCGACCAATGAGGAAACGCAATCAAATTGTCAAAGCATTAGGTGCTTTTTAGTTCCTACTTCACAAGCATTAAATAGTACATTGTGCAACGAGGATTGTAAGTAAGGTATAGTAAACGCGAGTCTATTAGAAGCCCGACGACGAAGTCGGAGGGCTTTTAATGACTCAAGTTTGTTATACACTTACCACCCGTGGTACACACAATGTTTTTCATCACATTTGCGAGGAAATAAAATAAATTCGTTGGTAAAATATTAGTTAGTACTTATGTAGGCTTAAAATCAAAATACACTTTGAAAACTACAATCAGACCTCATCCACTAAAAAAGATTGTCAACAATGTCAACTTTTTTCAATGTCTTCCACAGATAATGTTAACAACTGCGTTTTGTTTTCGAATTAGACAGATCATCCTGCCAAATAGTATCAATTATCAAAATCAAATATAAAACAATTATTTTTAATAAATACTAAACATTAAATTGCAGTCAAATTGAATATAAAGATATGTTTTATACATATTAAAAGTTGGTTGTAGCAAACTTTTGAAGATATGAAATACACCTTGGCTGTTTGGAAACATCCTCAGTCCGAAGTGAAGTATGAGTTCTATATATTTTTAAAACTAAACTTAACAGCCCGTGTGAGCTAAATCGGCTATAACTGCTCTGTACTCTCGCAAGTAACGACGCCATTGACGAGCAAGTGTGATGAAAAAAAAGTTTAAATCGTTGACAAAGTCTTTGAAGCCCCAATTATACGTTGTCTATGGCATTTATTCACGGCGTACATATCCTATCTGTATCAAAGCAGTGAAAAAAATACAAAGACTGCCAAATTAAACATTTTTGACTCAGAATTCATTGCGGGCGAATAAAATTGTATTTGTTAATTGTTGAAATGTTATTTTATCTTATTTTCTCGCAATCGAAGTGAAAACTAGTATTCATAACTCGGGTCTAAACGCCATATTACCCCTCGAAAAATTTTCCCTCACTTCGTTCGGGAAAAAAAGAGTAAAACAAGCCACACAATAATATTGATCAATCAAATGCTAAAAACTAATTATGTAATACCGTTTAAACAATACCTATATTAAAATACACTACAATATGTGTTCGTAATCGATAGTTAAATAAACAGAAACTTATTTTGAATACAAATTTACTGAATATAATTTATAAATGTTGATGGAAAGCATCGCAGGCGGGGACCAACAGAGGCTTATTTATAGTCATTTCGGTTGTGCACCATTTAGCAGAATTTTCGTTGGTGGCGGTCAAGGTGGTCCCCGCCTGCGATGCTTTCCATCAACATTTATAAATTATATTCAGTAAATTTGTATTCAAAATAAGTTTCTGTTTATTTAACTATCGATTACGAACACATATTGTAGTGTATTTTAATATAGGTATTGTTTAAACGGTATTACATAATTAGTTTTTAGCATTTGATTGATCAATATTATTGTGTGGCTTGTTTTACTCTTTTTTTAGTGTGCAGTCGGGTATTTTGTTTTTTTAATAATAATTCTTTTATTTATAACTTTTTAGCTGTTTTTATTTAACGAAAATGTTGTAGATGTAGAAGACTATGTATATGTAAGTACCATTTTAAATTATTTCGACGACATTTGGCTTTAGATTACGAGTGATGTTACTCCGCAACATAAATTTACCGCCAATCTGGACTGTTTGTAGTGAATACCTGGCCTACGGTACATGTATTGTATGGAAAAAATCGCTATTTAGAGACGACCGTCAACGACGTGTGCCCTTATGCGTGTGCCCGCATTCGGGCTGTATACTCGAGCATATCCCCCTCCGCACCGCGCCGCGCGCCGCATGCCAGGCCACGCCCTATCTTTTTGCTTGCTAACGCATGAGTTGCTTTGCGTTGACGCAGAATTAACATGTTCCCGTGGGAATTTTGAGAAAAAACGTATCCTATATTAATTACTCCCGTGATTGAAATGAATCTAATGATACCGCATACATATTTTTGTTGTTTAAAGGGAAATTTAGAAAAAATATTATTATGTCTTTATCCCGTGGGACTTTTATGATAAAATGTATCCTATGACACTCCCGTAATCAAGACAAATCTAACGATACCTCATACATCAAAATCCATCAAGCCGTTTAGGCTACAGGAGGTCACAAAGGAACAGACATACATACATACTTACATACACTCCCTCAACATTACCCTCCCTCTTTGGCAGTCGGGTAATAACCATCTCGTGGCCTTAGGAGGATATATATAAATAATAAATTGAAAATATAGATAACATATACTTTACTCGGACGCCTGAGGTCCTTGTTACTTTTTCGAAAATATATGTTCTACTTTTAATTCATGATATTTTTTTTTCGCTTCCTAACTTAGTCTGTACTGTAGTGCCTACACACGAAGCAGGTCCCACTGATGTTACTTGTAGATATACAGAACACTATACAGAACAGACGAAAGTTGTAGTGAAAATGTGTTGATTTTGATCAACACTTTGTATATGTTGATTTTGATGAGGTAACTTTAAAAAATCGCTCGGCTACAGTATGTTTGTGCATTATCAACGCAAGCGCCACTGCAGCCGAGCGGCAACAGTTGAAAACACGTAGTCATACTTGAACCATGACTTTCTATTTATGATGCATCACACACGTATAGTTTGTAACGTATCAGTTCGGGCATTGCTCGCTAGATGGCGGTAAACTTGAATGTAATATTGCTGTCATTTTTTATGTCAACAAAATGTGTGTCGCATAACATATCTAACGATGGGGTATGGTGTTATCGTTTTTACTTTAGATACAATTGGGGTTATTTATATATATTTCTTGATACAATTTAAAACAAAAAACTATCGTGAGATTCAAGACATATTAATTGTATAGAAGAGTTCGTTACGGAGTGAAACATGTCAAGCAATATTCGACTTATAAAACGTGAGTTGCCCGATTCTATACAATAAATAATTTTTGATAGATTATAACTAAACGTATATAGCTAAATAAACTCGCCGTTACCGTCCCCTGGGTCACACAAAACCACAATTTTGTGATATCTAAACATACTGAATATTGGTAATTATTTATATAATTATGTGCTTTCCATAATGGATCACCTCCCATGCGCGTTTGTAGAACGCGGTGCCACATTTTTTCTAATAAACTATGCTACTTCTGTATGACGGGCAGAATTCACAGAATAGCAGCGATTACTAGTTTATTTTTTACTAGTATTGTATTTAAATATTGACAATATTTTTTAATAAGAAATAGTGAAATTGAAGAGAATATAAATATTTTTCTTCATTAGGTTTTATGATGATTCAGCATTTTTAGCATATTTTTACGCTTATGGCTATAAAAGCCTGTTATTATCACTTATCAGTTTATGATGCTTGGAGTTCTAAGTTGGCAGAACGAATGAATAGAAACTATGGATTGACTAACTGTGCCACGCGGTTTATTAGGGAAAATACGCAGGTATGTGTTAATCCAGGGTGTCAGCTAACTCCATACCTATGTAAAGAAAACTCCAAATCTCTTCAATAGAATAATTATATTTCAGTTTCACACGTAACTACACCAGAATACCAGCTAATATAATTTTTTTTGACATCTTAAACTTTTTTAAACTGCTCTTTCAAGAACCAAATACCAAAGAGGTTTAATATTACTTAAATATTTTACTTATGCTAATTACAATGTTAAATAACAAAAATCATAACACATACTTATATATATACATATTTAAATTAAAGGTGTTGTTCAGATATCTGTGACCACCTCTACAGCTCCGTTATATTATGGCGACAGCACATGAATGTACCGGTTACTTTTATAAAAACTGGCACTATCGAGACATAAATAGCATATTACCTTGACAAGGACGACTGCCAGAATCGTGCCAGTCTCGTATGCCTGTCGTTACGTCACTATAAACACATTCCAATCACAAGATAGGACAAAGAAGTGACCTTTTTACGAGAATAGGGGTTCAAAATGTGACACGAGTTGTATTGAATATGTGGAAGAAAATTGTTTTTTTTTTTTTTTTTTTATGACATAGGCGGCAAACGAGCAGACGGATTACCTGGTGTTAAGCAATTACCGTCGCCCATGGGCACCCGCAACACCAGGGGAGTCACAAGCGCGTTGCCGGCCTTTAAGGGGGGTTGGAGCTCTGGGAACCTTACTCACCATCAGGAACACAACACTACATACCTGAAAGGTGGCAGTGCTATTATGGCTGTGGTCTTCTGTAAGGAGGAGGTACTTCCCCAGTTGGGATGCCCCAGATTCAAGTGTGATGGTAATCGCTGTGCCCTGCCTCTCATTGTTGGACGTAGTTTAAGGACATACCCGGGTCCAATGTCCACTGCTGGACATAGGCCTCCCCCAAATATGACTTGTATCTTGGGGGTGACTTGCCATATTGCCATTGCGGGTTGGCGACCGTAGTAGCTGGTGATTCGGACAGACGCGAAAGTTTGTTACTTCTTCACGTCTAAACGGCTGTAGTGACTTTAATAAAATTTGGTATGGAGTTAGCTGACACCCTGGATTAACACATAGGCTACGTTTCTTCTCTAATAGACCGCAGTAGCACCGCGAGGCTCAGCTAGTAATAATATATATAAAATCAAAAACACCTAAAAACCGGTGTCCAAAAACCGTTAAAAAAACAAGATTGTATATACTTCAGGGTTGCCCTGGTTCAGGTGGCCCAATTAGTTCAGGCGTGTCCCGCAATAGCCGGAGATGCGGGTTCGAATCCTGCCTCGGACCCCGGAGCACAGTGTTTGATTTTGTTAAAAAAAAATTCCCTATGCTGTTTATTGCAAAAATCAATCAAGAAATGCATTTTAAATGCAAGACTAGAACACCCGTAGGTCAATTTCAAATACTTTTTTATAAAAAATACTATGTGTTTCATGACCTTGATTTAGAAAAATGACTAAATAAATTATATAAGCGTGTCTGATGAAGATATAGTTTTTGGAGCAATATGTACTCATAAAGGAGCTTCTGGCGCATATTGCCTTGTTTTCAGTTGTAGAATTTAACCTCTGGTTACCGAGATATTAATATTTTTTCGGATTTTATTTTTTATTTTTTTTCTCCAAAAAACCCGAAAAGTGCAACTTGTGACCAGCACTGAAATATTGTTCTTAACTAGGTCTACCACTGGTAAAAAAATCAACTTTTCTTAATCTATTTTCAATTTACTTTTTGACAGCGTAACAACACCACACCCCGAAAACAATTTAAACAGATAGTATAATTGATAAATACAATACAAATTACCAAAGAGATAATACCCAAACAATATCAGATAGTTTAACAACAATTGATTAATTATAACATTCATAACACACAGTAATTAGTGACAGAATTATATTTTGTGTGCCTTGAACTTTGTATGTCAGGCACAGACGTGAAAGAGCACGTATATATTTTTTAAGAAGGTCCTAACAACCTAATGTTTTGTACAAACATGTGTTCTTTTATAAATGATATGTTATTGTTCCGCATTTTTTTCATTGTCTTATCTAGTTGTGATTTTTCACGCCTCCATATCTCATAGGAATAGAATTGCATGTCGGAAATGTCAGCGGTGAGGTTAATAAGTGTTTTGAAATGCATTTTCACAGTTAAATTATTATATATTGATAAAAAAAAAACATCAAAATAGTCCTAATACGTCAACTGCCCGACATAGGCTAAAATGTATTTCTTATAGTTTAAGATAAAAAGGCCCTTACGGATATCGCAATGCTGATACGTTTTGCGTGGAAGCCGCCAGCTCTTCGGCCACCAGTTACGTCAACCAGACGCTTCGAGATTTCTACAAAAAGCTGGTGTGAGCTGGGACCCCATGGATTGTGGTTCAGTAACATTTGAGGATTGAAAACTCTGATCGCAATAGATTAATAACTTCCATAAATTAATTATTATTATAAATTGTATAGGGTAGCACACATTTTATAAGTCGAATATTGCTGTCGAATGTTTCACTCTGTAACGAGGAGCATGATCATAAGCCATTCGATTTGGCTAACCGACGCAGACTGCGGGTCGTAGCTCTCCGCGACCGTGCACTCGACGCCGGCAACAGCTGGCGGGGAGGCGAGAAACTACCCTCATTTCATTTCTTCACTTGATGGTCTCATCGGAAGATCAGCGCTGGATGTCGCCAGCATTATGCTGAGATGAGACCATTTCGTGGCACTTTCTACCTTGTATGTTTTATGTTATTTGTATTTCTGTCACCTTTATGTTGTGTGTCTACGAATAAACGAATATTCATTCATTCACATTCATTCATTCATTCATTTTCAGGAATATTGTCAATAGTAGGGTTGCACACTACACTTACTACGTCAGTTGGCAAAGGTCCGTCCACACAAAACACCGTCTTCTATACAATTAATATGTTTGAATCTCACGATAGTTTTGTGTTTAAAATTACTATTATAATATATTATTTTTGTTTTAATTTCGGGTAAAAATGCAGTAAACATTTAAAAAAATTTTTTGTACATTGAAACAGTAAAAACTCCATTGGTTACGAATGTCAGATAAGCGTAACCTCGTTAGCTTTGACAATTGGTACTGGATAGCAGATCGATAATTAACTACAATAAGGCTCAACTCGACTTTTGCACTTAAGCCTTTTATGAAACAAAAAGTTATCGGAACTAATTATATTTTTGCGAAAAAACACAATTGAGTTATTAGTTAGTATTGCTATTGAGAGACGTGAAGATCATTTGATTGAAGAGTCGTTGACTTTGTTTATAACAATACTTACCTAAGGTTTATGCCCCGTTTAATTAATAGTAATAAGATTAAGAGTTTTATAACCATGCCTGAAAAAAATAGTTATTTGTTATGCAAGGCTGCAAAGGGGTTATTAGGCGCTAGTGTTGAAATTGAAAGCTGAGCAAGCGAAGGAAGCTAAGATTGAAATATAGATTCCTGAGCGTAACGAGGCTTTCAAGACACGAGACGCCAAATAATTTTGCAGTCATGCGGAACACACAACTTTTCACCTCACTACAGCGAGGAAAATTCGAGCGGCAAGAAAAACAATAAAACAAAACTTATCGGGCAATTTCTTGATCAGAAATGACAAGAGCCCTGAGTGTAAGTTTTTAACGTAATATTACTTTACCATCGAGTTAGTGTTTCCCATATAAATAA